>OY725186.1:9590577-10929936 GCA_963241965.1 Tortrix viridana
ATCTAGTGTTGTGTAATAAATAGTAATCGATCAGTCGTAAACAGTCGTTTTAGTATAGTTTTTATTACTGTTCTAACTCTAAAGGGGCGTTTACACTTACATATGTCGTTTCTAGTGTCGTTAATTATGTAACTGATTGAAAAAATTACTAAATTGGTCTGCTGTTGATACAAATAATTATTGCATGCAATAAGCTAAGTATATGTTGTATTTTATTGGAATCTAAGACTTTTTAAATACCTTTATGAGAACAGTTTTCTTTACTTTCAATTAGGTACCAATAACTACCTAAAATTACTTCTTTATAATATAGTAATGTTTTAGAGCCTGTTTTATCGTCAAAAAAGCTATAGTGTAATCTTTTTTCTCCAGGTATTTTCCAGGAATTAAAGAAATGAAGATTCCATCTTTAAAGTCCATTTCTTTAATTCCTTAATAATATTTTCTAATATTATAATTATATTTTTTCCCTGACATCCTTTTCAACTTTAGTCCCCCTATTTTTGAAGTAGCTTAAGTCACTGCAAGTATTCTGTCAACACCTAGGAATGCAGCAAGTCATGCGGAATGTATGACTTATGAGGTTACTTTGTTAAGAATATTGACAGCTGTTTTGTTCAATACAAAAAAGTGTGATGTCATGAAAGTGAACTGAAAATAACATTTCGTTACTAAAAACGCATAAAAGGTAAATTAAACACTGCCAAAGCATGTTGTTTACCAAGTAAATAAAATTGTTATTATTTGTAGTTCTGTGGTGTGCAAAGACTGTTTGTATATTGTATTGTATATTAAGAGCTGTAATATTAAACATTTTTCTTACTTTATTTTTAACGTTATAGTTGCTCTTACAGTAAAGTGCTTAAACTGACATTTAATTCTAAGTAAATAAATACTAAACAGTAAAATACGGATGTTTAAAATTAATTTAAGGGGTTCTGTGGTGTTAATACAACTTTAAGAATAAACAAAAACAAGTGAAAAACTATATTTACGAAGTTACGGTCTGCGCTTGGACTTAGGGGACTATACCGGCTCTATTTCACTAATATAACACCAGTTTTATACTCAGCTATGGGTGACAAATCGGGAGATCGTGTTCAAATTATTTGGCATGTGGCGAAGGCTTCAAACCAATGCATGAAACGTTCACACTTGTATTACCTACGCGTACAGCCGTGACCCAAAAACCAGCTTGTTTTATTATATATATATATATAATATTTTTTATATATATTTTGAATATAAGCGGTGTTAAGGTTTCCTAAGACTTTTACCTCGGTCATTGTGACTAATGTCTTTCAGCTGGATTAAATAGACGTTTGACAGTATGTAGCTTATTGATAAAAATAAATCTCCCTGGCCTGATGCAGGCCAAAACAAATGAAACTATGCTATCAATATATTGTAAATTATTTATCAGTTTTGATGCGTTTTTATCGGCGTTTAAGAAAAAAAGAATTAGGTTGTTATTTAGTAGTTAACGTATAATCTTTGTGCAAGTTATGTGATGCGTCATTTTTAACTTACGCGGCGAATACACCTCAACCATAGCAATGGATTGTTAATAAGATTAATGATAACTTGAACGTTGCTCGATTAAAACCTAATCGATAATATCCTTCCACATACTGAGATCATGATCGATAAAATCCGGGCCGCACTGCAATTAGTTGTTACAAAATCTTCTCATTTGTAGGTTAACGACGCATGCCCATGCTTTTAAGTAATTTTGCCACGTTCACGCCAATGTGATGTTTTTTTAAACGATCAAAATTATAGTTAACTTTACAATAATCTCGTTTTGTGCCTTTATATCTACGCTCAAAACTTCAAAACAGTAATCTGTTTGACCGAAAACATCAGATCTTAAAAATCATGAAATTCGGATTGCGAGATGGACTTCACACTCGCGCTTGGCATCTCTCATCTTCACTCTTCACTCGGGAAACGTGAAGTGCCACCATCACAGTAATTCAATAATTTACATGTTAAAAAAAACTTTCGTCACGCAATAAGGGAAACCATAAATAGCCAGTTAAATCAGATTGCAATCACTGGTCAGTCCCGACAAATGCATTCTACGCAATTGACGTAAGCAAATAAACGTTAAATCGTTAGCGTGCCTACGTCAATTCCTTATCTTTCCTGTTTCCTACGATGTTACTATCGATCGCAACTTATCTATGCTTACTGGTATCTATTTATTTTTACATGCACTTTTTATCCTATACTATAATCTTTATAAATGTGAAAGTTTGTATAGATAGTTTCAATCAGGTCTAAACGGCTCAACGGATTTGGATGAACTTAAGCACACAGATAGTCCATCCCCTGGATACATAGGAATTTTTAACCCGGGAATTTTGTTAGTTTTCGAGAGAAGTGCTATATCTAAACCACTTCTACGCAGACGGAGGCGCGGGCAATAGCTAATGAATAGGTAAGACGTGGCAGATATAGTATAATCTCACCTGTTGGCCTAGATTGCATTCTGTGAACGCTTTCGACCGCAGAAATAGAATATATAAAGAATATATAAAGTCGTAAGTTGTCGTGCGATCAGGAAATCACATAGGAATGTCATTTTGACAGAATTCTACAGCCACTTTCGTAAAATGTAACTAGGCTAGACCCTCTGAAACAACATAGCAAAGCGATGAAGAAGCACGCTTTATAATCGAGCTCGCAAAGGACTACTGATGCACCCACTAAAAATGATTTAACTTTAAACTTTAAGTTACTGTCAATAAACATTATTGTTATTTTACCAACCTCTTCAAGTGTGTATTTATCTACTTGTTTACTCTTGATCTGAAAATATCCAGATATTTAAGTCAGGGAAAAAGGTTGTCAAGTAGAGAATCCGAGACAAAAGTAATTGCAAATGTCCGCGTGCAATCGTGTTTAAGAAATATGTTCCGGTAGAAAACGGACGAATAGGCAACTTTAACTAAGGCTGGAAGAGGTATAAGAGAGTTAATAAAAGTTGAGGTAAAGTATGTCGATCTTGTAGTTAAAGTAGAAAAAGATATTTACGCCATTTCGTACCTACTCCCCAAAATGTATATAACACACGGCACAACAGATTCTCCAAAAATAAGGCAACCTATTCCTTCTGCCACCGGAATAAGGATCACATGGTCACGTATGTCGTTGACTGTACTCCTGTGCACACCACGGTTTCTCGTCGTGCGCCAACGCCGCATTATCTAAGGCTTTAAGTGAGACAATAATTATCATTATCTCGGATTAGTGTAATCGCCAGCACTGACCATAACCAAGTTAAACGAGCTCGTAATTATTTTCGCTATTGTCTCTGACGTCAATGGGTTCCTCTTAATCTAGTATTTGATTTTCGGAACTCTTTAATGAGTCAGTAGCTCTTATTTAATGACCCCAATTATGTATTTTCAAATATATTTTACCATTCCTTTTTATTACAAGGTGATCATTGTTCCATATTCCAATTTCTTGCGTTGCGAAAACATCAATTCTTGGAGACAAATACCACGAATTATATTACTCAATAAAAATGAACTTTGCCAAAAGTACTTTACTAAAAGTAATATTCACGCCCAAAGTTAATTTCTCGATAATCCTTAAGCAGTTTAGTTCAATCAATCAACTTACTGACAGGTCAAAATATGTCGAAGTGTAGAAGCAGTATCGAATAGCCTAGTCTAGTACCTACTCTTCATTAGTCAATTTTAAAATGGTGAAAAGAAAAATAAGGGAGTCAATTTAACTCAAGACGGGATTTATTTACTACTAGATTTTGCCCGCGACTCGTCCGCATAGGCGGGCGTTTTTCAAAAAAAGTGTACATCGTTAAGGAAAAATTAAGAAATTTGAACTTTTTCCAGTGCGTCACGAAAATTTGTCATACATTTAGTATCGTTAATTTTCGTGACGAACCGGAAAAAGTAAACATTTCTTAAGTTTTCCTTAACCATGTACACTTTTTTTGAAAAACGCCCAGGCATCATTCATCGCTCTTTCCTCGGGAACTATGAAATTTTCCGGGATAAAGATCCTATGTGTCAATCTAGGATAAGGACTATTTGGGTGTCGAATTTTTTTCAAATCAGGTCAAACAGTTGAAGGAGTGATTGAATCACAAACATCCAAACTTTTACAATTATATTATTAGTAGGAATTAAGTGGGATTAAAGTAATATAGAATTAAGTAGAGTATCTTAGCTATAACTACTTGTGAAGTAGGTAGAGACCACCTCGGAGCAGCCGTATCGGCGGGCTACGTGTGACCGCGGCTAAATATGCCTTAATGGATACCACGCCATTTACATCGCGCACTTGGTCATCGACGGGGCCTGCTTCCGAAACCGAGGTGGCTTGCACAGCTATGTTAATAACGGCCTGGAGGCATGTTTATCAATGTGGTTTTGATTTGACAGCTGTTGAAAAGTATTTGGCTTGTTCTTATATATATTGTTACAGTTCTTATTGTCTTATTAGCCTTTCAGTGTATGTTTGCATTATTATCTAACTTTTGTACGCTTTTCACTTTTTCCCTCTTAAATAAAAATTATTATTTATGGCATCAATCCATTCCGAAGTTAAGCATGAGTCCATTAACGTGGCATCAATCCATTTACATAGTTCAGCATAGTTTCTCTGGTGGCATTAATCCATTCAGAATTTCAGCATCCGTGCCCACGTTGAGTAACCTTATGGTCAAATCTTAACCGTCCAATTAATAAGTTTAGATGTCAGAAACCAGTCAATCAAAATTCACAAAATATGAATCATCGTCAGTCTTGGATCCTGCCATCGATGATCTTTACACACGCGTGCATAAAGGTTAATGATGGCACCAGACACGACACAATGTACGATTAATTAAACACAAGCTTACAAAATGATTTGACGGCCGTTTGACAATTAGTAATGATCGAACACTCAATAAATCATTCACTAATGAGCAAACTTTTGCCGTCCAGAGAAAAAAGGCAGTATGCGCTTATGGACATGATGCTTATACTGCCTTACATATATTCTTTTGGACGGCAGACTTTACCACGTAGGTGGAGGCTTGGTGGTTATTAATCATTTTTATGAAAGCCCTTAGAAATTTAAGGTCGAATAGAAAATCTAGTAGCTTATCTATGTAGCTCATTATATTGTGTTAATTACAACCTTATACTTGTACAGTTGTGTTAAAATCTAACACAAAAAGCCTTAATAGAGTCGGGCATTTTCTATTATATTTGGGTGTTCATACCATCAAAAATGACAGGCCATTAAGCAAAGTTTTTAGACTGTCTTGAACTTCCGCAATATTCACACATTTATAGTTAAATGGGAATTAATCGCGTAAAAAGAACATTATTAATTATTACATCGACATTTAGATCGTATGGCAACTATGGTGGTCACGAGAAGACTGAAGACTTGAAAAGGCGGGCAGCAATATGTGTATGGTGCGAGATTTCCGAACTACTTCGTCTTGGCATAGATATAGAAACGATATAGATATAGAGACTAATTTAAAAATTTCGTACTGTTTCGGATAAGTTCATATTTATCCTGCTTTCCTAGTTTAAGTTCTCATCGATAAGCTCACTAACGCAAGAAATAATACGGACATATTGGAGAAAAACGATGTTGATTAATTATTTGCTACATCTGTACCGACTTTCAAGAAAATGTCCTCGTGGCGAAAAAATACGCCTGTCAGTTAAGATTTTTATGTTACACTTTAACGCTAAAGTATTGAACATTGCGAAACCGAAAACAAGACATTATTTAAATTGCGGCAATTATTACAACAAGTGGAAATGTCACGTCACGACAGGTAGAAGTTACGTGTAGCTTTACTGCAAACTGGAAAGCGATACTTTGTTGTAAAATATATAATTTAAAGTAAGAATTATGTGATTATTGCACCTGATTTATATAATGGGTGTGGAGTGACTGTGAGCGATAGGTACAAGTTTTTTTTAAATGCAAAGGCAAGCCCTGATTGCTGCATAATCCTGTAAAACTCCAAAAATATACACATAGTCCTAAGTTGCACAGAAATATCCAATTAATTGTCATTAAAGTATTCAAAAAACTTTTTTCATATTGTTTATCGGTTTGAAGCCAGTTGCTTTTAAAACATCGGATACTTGTAATAACCAACTTTTGCATCCGCTTACACTGCAGCTCCAAATCCACTTCAGGGCAAATCAATTCTCCTACTAATTGCTTTAAACCATTGTTAATGGTAACCTTTTCATCGACTGTCACTGGCCCAAGGCTCTCATTAACATATCGCCGATAAACTGCGTGAGCGTTTTATTCATTAACTGGTTCAGTGCCCGTAATCAGGGCAGTGAAGACACACTCAAGACGTTCAAAAGGGAACCAGGGACGTGTTTTAAACAATTCTATACTCAAATAAATCAAATTACCATTTTAACAGGATTGCTTTCATTTATAGGGCATGGACCTTTAGGATCAAATCTTTAGATGCAAATTACTACATCACTCATGCTCTTTTTAAAAACGCTATTTCTGTTTCCAATTTTGCCAAGTGGTCAAACTAGTACTTTAATATAAACATGTTAGACACTCATATTGCTTTGAGATTGATATTAACCTGGTATAGCATGTCTAGAACAAAGGATGTAGCGTTTTCGTTGTTTACGAGAAAACTAGAAGAAGACAACAAACATTCATTATTGTATGATTCTTTCCTTGTCATTAACGTAACGCCGTCTTCATCTTAAACTCAGACTTGTCACAATAATGTTTGTTAGTAATATAATAAATCCTGTACAAGGATAAAGTTTGCATCTTATCCTGAAATATAGGCTACTTGTCACAAATTGGCATGTGCATAAAAAACCGACAGATATTAAGGGCCGTATTAATATAGGTACACATCAGAGCCCTTAGCCATTTTTAAGCCAATCGCGTCACTGGTAGATCACGTGACTCTCCGTATGACGTGATCTACCAGTGACGCGATTGGTTTAAAAACTAAACGGATAGAAACGTTAGTTAGCGATGGGCATCTTGGCTAAGGGCTCTGAACTGTGATCTCCGTCTCGTAACGTCAACGTAAACGTCAATCCATAGAAAACTAATTTTTGACGCATCTTGTGACGAAATCAGTTTATTAATACGGCCTAAGATCACCAAAACTTTTTAATGTGACCTGCAATCCTATCTTATTGCAGTATTGCCTTAGCCTAACAACGCGCAATGTCGCAAAATTTATTAATATTTACGCCACTACCAACCTACTCCGAAGAAGGTCAATATCGATTTCACCCGCATACCACTTCCGGGTCTCGGCAGATGATGTTTTGACACCGTAAAATTTATTTGACAGCAATTATTCGTATTAATTAATGTTAATTTAGGCAACGCCTAATGGGCTTTGCCAGTTGTAATATTAGCTAATTACATATTTACATTATTTTAACTTGTTTGTTAATGTTTGTCAGTGCATGTTAAGTTTAAATGTCTACTTTGTACCAGTCCCAATTATTAGAAAGAACTAAGATTTAGAATGCACGGACTGTATTAAGATATGTGTAGGAGCTGATCTGACGATGGAAACGAAACGTAGTAGTAACGGGTTCTCAGCTGTACTGAGTCCTTAGCCAAGTGTCACTCGCTCCGTAGAGTTTCTGTTCGTTTCGTTTTTAAACCAATCGCGTCATTGGTACATCACGTGATACGATAAGTCAGGTGGTCTACCAATGACGCGATTGGACTAGAGACGAAACGAACAGCCCTTAGCCAAGATGCCCATCGCTAACTAGCGTTTCTATTCGTTTAGTTTTTAAACCAATCGCGTCACTGATAGATCACGTGACTCTTCATATCACGTGATCTACCAGTGACACGATTGGTTTAAAAACTAAACGAATAGTAACGCTAGTTAGCGATGGGCATCTTGGCTAAGGGCCTAGAAAAGCTACGGAGCGTTTGACACTCGGCTATAGGCTCTGGAGACACACCGAGGATTCGTTATGCAAAATAATGTATGTAAGAAGTGTGCGGAAGACAGCACAGTTCATACATTTAGCTCAAGTAAGTTCAAACCGAAATATTTATTTGCTTTACAAACGTTTGCCGTTACTTGAATAATTCATATAACATCTATTAAATAATTTACATAAAACAGTGGTCGTATTACGAACTGTCCTAACCCTGTAAATTCAAGTTCCAGGCAGTGAAAGAGACAGAGTTGTGAGTTGTAGCAGTTATAGCTCTGTCCCTTTCAGTGCCAGGAACTGGTCAGGTTTTTGGATTCCTAAATACGGCTCCAGGTTATCTACGACTTAATTACGAGATCGTGCGCGAAATTAAAACATTGCACTACAAGGCACGATAATTTCATGCAAAACAGTATGTTTCCACAACCCTATTGTTCTGTTGTTTGGTTTCCATGATTCAAGGTGTGCTAAAGCTAAGACCTGATCGCTAACCGAGTTGTTTTGCTCCGCCTGATAACGCACTAAATAATGCAAAGTGTACTAATTTCGGAGTACGAATTTCGCAAATTGCCTCGCAAAAACGGATATTGGTTGTAACAGTACTTCACAGTATTTTTTAAAAAGGACAACGTTCTCAAAAAAAAAAATACGTGCACTTATGCGGGCTTCCGCCAAAAAGTTAAACCATATCTTTATAAATTGGGTGGGAGATTCATACAAGAACCAAACATTTATATCTTAAACTAAGTTAAAGTTTAACTTTTTGGTGCAAGTGGCCATCACTTGGCAAAGAATGTGGATAATTATATTTTTGAGACCATACTTTTGTCATAAATAGGTTATATTGAAAAACATAACATTATGATTATAACCAGTTTCCCTGATTGATGAAGTAGTTAAAAGCTGTATCTTTTTTTAATAAATGTCCATACATAAATGATAATCCACACCAAAATAAACCATAAAAAAATGTTAAGAACACTTCATTAAAAGTACCGCAAAAAAATTCCGAACAATTTAGTATCCCATAATCATACATGACTAATAATTATTAATATTGATCGCCTTTATACCTACTACTACGAATTATAGATAATCAAGACCTATTATTTAATAATACCTGTTATAAATACCGTATCCATAGTATTATGAACAACAGAACTAGCCCAGTGAGCTGTTCCGAAACCAGTTACAAAATACGTGTTTGTTTTTTTATACCAATCACTCCAGTCATCAGGTTAAAACGACGCGTTTCCAGTTTATATCAGGCAATCTATTCCATTGATTATTTAAGATCCAGTTTCAAAGATAAAGCGGTAATTAATACTATAATAAAGTACACGTAAAGCACAAATAACTACCAGTAATTAAGAACCATTAAATTGTATATGCGAAATCTATGCGTCTCGCAAATCTGATAGCTAAACCTCTCTTTCTAACTAAACTACTAGTTAGAGTAGGACGCATTTAATTCGCAGACGGATTACGTCATTGCGTGCGAAATAAGTTTCGAACACGTTATCTAGTTTTTTTTTACACATTATCAATTTTAGTCGAGTTAATTGTGGACTTCGAAGTCGGTCGCTGTTTTTATCCTTGCTGGTAAATTTCCTTAATGAGTTATATACGTACATGTCAAACGAACGTTATGCGGTCAAAGTTGATATCTGCGCAGGCGTAGGCACTGGCGAGCAATAATTATAATACCTTTATTCACTCATAAAAACATCCATTGAAAAAGTATGCATTACTTGAAACAGGCAGTTAGGACTTGTATATGATACATGATTCACTCAATTGACGAAGATAGCTTAAAATATAACAATTGCAATTTACTTCCACTAGAGTAGTAATATTAAGTTAAAATTGGAATATCCTTAGAATTTAATTTTGAATTGTGTTACCCTACTCCAAAGTGTAGGTACATTACGGTGAGCGAACTTCAAAGGTAACCTTTGTGGCTGTAATGAAAGCTGATATAAGTCGGCTTTGTCGTAATAAAAAGACCATAAACCATAGACAGAGTATTCTAGACTTATACCCTTTTTGACTTATACCTTAAAAGACTTTCCTTTTCCACCACAGCGGGCTTAGCATGCATACACGAGATAAAATTTGACAGGTGCTAGGGAAATTAATACATCTATTCCATATTCTAACGTAAGACTTAACGCTTAAGGTTTCAAATAAAAGTGTCCCGTCTTGATAAAATCGCAATAAAAAGTGAAAATCGCTATAGTCGCTTAGTAATAAAAGGTAATAAAAGTCAGGACGAGTCACTTTTATATAAAACCTTAAGCGTTCATTTTATCTCGTCCATGCATGTTACGAGCCCGCAGTAAATTTAGATGAAATGAATACTCCGTGAATTTAACTTTGTTTTTTTTTTCCAACCACCGCCCTTGGAGGACAAAGATTCAAAGCAAATACATTTTGTTTTAATAGCAACAAAGTGTTTAATGTGTTATTTTATAGCTTTGACTGCACGTGACCGTTCAAACAGGATTATAATCACTTGTTTACATGGCATAGTTCTATTTTTACAGTCTTGTAGTTAAAATAAAAACACTTCAGATATGCTGTTTTTGTGTGTGACCCAACACAGTAATGTTTTAGAGCAAAAATGACGCACACATGTTGATCGTCATAATAATGTTTAAACACGGCTACACACACGTCTACAAAAGCATAGCTCAAGCGATTTAGGTATATGGATGAAGTAATTAATTTATCACTGTTCTATTTCAACCAAAGCAACGGCAACATTGACACGGAAAAGTAAATTTGCTTTAGTTAATAAAGTATCAAGATCAATATTGTTTTTATGAACGTGCTCTAGTTAAGTTTCTACCTAAGTATACTTAATGTTTGTTTTTTGTTTTAATGAGTTATAAATATATGTCATTCAAGTCTGACTGCTTAGACATGTTTTATAGAGTTTAATATGGCTAAGTAATTTATTTTTGTAAGTAAAACAAGAGACTTTCGCATCACAGGTGAAACAGCATAAATAACAATACTTCTTATACCACCGATTCATTTGACTGTAGAGCACAGAGCTAGGTTAAAAGTATATAACATTTTAACAATTTGATAACGATATGGAAGCGAGATAGGCTAAAATAAAGGAATATAGGCGCAGGCGCAGGGTCAGAGGCTCACTGTATTGCAACGAGGAGTAACTGTTATCATATCACTATGTTGACTTTACCACAACTCTCAAACTGCGCAACCTTCAATATATGTATGTTTTTATGTATGTAATGGTTATATTACTACCTTTTGCCCGCTATTCCCTCGGGCACTTTAACTTTTCTATGTACAGTCGAGGACAGAAATATGTATACACTTTTGGACCTTATTACAATGGAATGAGGTGAAAAAGTGTATACATCTTTCTGTCCTCGACTGTACTTCCCCGGGGTCCAAGCTAAATTTCATTTAAATCGGTTCAGAGGATAGTACGAGTAGCTGTGGAAGCCTAACGAACAGAGTTACTTCAGCGTTATGTTATTAGTTTGGATGAGTACGGATACGGATAAATGCGAAGTGTGTTTGTTTGTTGGATCTGTCTTCAGGGCTCAATGCCCTAAACAATTAATGTGATATTTGGTGCGGGCTATAAACTATCTCCATTTTTTATGAAAATCGATCAGTTTCTAACAGTATAGCGATAAACAACTCCTGCGCGGGCGATGTCCCTTGCAAAAGCTAGTTAAACTAGAACTTAACTTAACTTAGAAACTTGTGTGGCGCCAAATAACAAAGTCCAGCCATGCGCAGCAGACGAAGGGTTATCGTTATCTGCGTTATCAGTGACCTGCGCAGACGCAATTATGTAATCATCCAGCTTAACTGGCGACAATTAGTTGTGGAGTAGACTTTGGAACAATGTTTAAGGCGAAGGGGTAGGCAACTCCATACTGTTGTAACCTGCACAATAATATGGAGTTGCCTACCTATAGTTGTATTTTTGTAGTGTTAAGGACTTTTTTTTACAAATGTATTTATTTTCTCTTTAATTATTGTATCTCTAAAAACCAATCAAACAATAAGGACGAATGGTGAGAAAGGGGGGAGTTCTTTGCCCTGGTTTATGGTCATATAATATATTTTTATACTACAGGAGGCAAGCGAGGCAGCTGAAGGAAAAGTAATCACCGCCGCTCAAGGACACTTGTCACACCGGACGGGTATCATAAGTTATATTTTCTCGCTTGTCACTCTACGCGTATCTTTCGTTAAGGACTACGTAGAGAGGAACTACCGAGCGACAAAGAGGTCGCGGGCAACTTGTGCTAGCCGCCCAGGAGAGGAATTGCAGACGCGGTGCCTTTATAAAAAGAGTATACTTCGAATCTGTTACGATTTTATCGCTAAAATGATATTACAGAGCTAGGGACGCTTGAATAAAATGCTACTTGCTTCAACAAAAGCAGCAAAAATGTCAAGAACTGCCGAAATGTCTAATTTATAAATTAACTACATCATAATACTTAAATAATAGGTATAAAAGACTAATAAGTTTAAAATATTAAATAAATCAGTCGAAATACTGAAAGATAAGGCATAATTATTATCTATTTAGAATTTCTTATAAAACGGTTGACGAATAAACTTTAATTAACGTCACGCGTTTTGAATTAACTAATTGAATGAGTCATTAGTCGGACGTCAGCAGCTCAGGTTTATTAATATAATGGTAATTAAACCTTTAATTACCGCCAGTCAGGTAATAGACAAGAGGGGAGGCTTGACAACATTAATAAAAATGCCTTCAGAATTTAAATTGTGCTTTACAGAAATATATTTTAAATATTAGTTATGTCAAATATTTAGTGAAACTAACTTGGCGGAAACGTTCAGATGTTACATAATAAATAACACGTGAAAATTCGACGTCTCTACAAATACATATATTATAAATAGGCTAGTTGGGTGACTGGTCAAATCAGCAACTTTTATTGAAACGTCAAAACGATCCGGTAGTATGAAGTTAGTATGAAAATAGGAACCTGTGACGTCGTAATTTTCAGTGTTCCTTTATAAAGTTTTTGTTGAATTAATAATCGTTTAAATTCCAAAAATAAACGATAGCTAGGTTTTTACGTGTTATTTTCGAAAGCTTGATTTAGTGGTAGTGTAAAAATAGTTTATTTTGTCATTAGTCAATAGCCTATTCTAAAGTGGGTTGGTTTGTTCTTCTGTCACGCAGCAAAGCCATTGCTTCGATCCGTCGATCAACATAAATTTGTTTACGGAGATTATCCCTATAAATTACAGTTCCCGCAAAAAAAGCTATACGATACACGGAGAGAGTCGCGGGCAAAAGCTAGTAATTCACATTTCATTAACACAGTGCAAGTCGTCTTAAAAAGTCTTTTCGGGTTCGGGTAAAGTCGGTGACTATACTTGCATAAGAACGTATTAGAGCGAACGAGAGAGAAGTACAAACCCGAAGGTTGTTTTATGGCATATTTAATAGACCGAGAGTCTATTATTGCTTAATCCGCGCGCCATATTATTTGTGCCCTGCTTTGGAACTTAGTAGATCATAAGTCTGACTGTCACCCATGTATTTTAAGATGCGCACGAGACGTTAAGGTTGGGGCACACAATAGCACAATGCGTGAGTGCGTGGAAGTAAATAGAGGTTATTGGCACAGGCTGACCCGGTAACGGTGCATACGGCTTGCGTGCTGCGACAGCTTAGCGCAACAGTCGCTATAAAAGTTATTTTCGTATGGCATAGAGAAGACAAGCACACAAGCCAAGACTCAAGGGCTCTATGGCCCATAGACATTTGCAATCTCTAGACTGCATACGCAGTGTCAATCCTAAGGACAAAATTAATTGAGTAGAAGACTCCACGAAAAATTTAATAAGGCAGAAATACTGACTTTAAAAATATCATAATGTCAGTCTAGAGTTTTGTATTGTACAGTATTATTTTTGTATAGGTACTGTGGAATAACAAAAGAGGGAATCATTGTTGATTAACCTATTTGAGCCTCTATACCACTTCGTTTTCGTCCATCTTGCGTCTATATCGTTATCTTAATGTTGATATATCGCTCACTCATATACCTGAATTTTCAAAATTACACAGACGATATGATATATTGACTTTGTGGTATCGGAAATGAACGGAATATCACATTAACAAAAAAAACCTTTTTTTAATGGCGTATCAATTACATATAAATTTCCTAAGTCTTTTATTTTTTTCTGAGTGGATAACCTGCCGAAAGCTAAAGCTGGCGTAGTATATTTTTTTTTTATTTAAAGCTTTCAAATTGCGTACGCTAAGCCAACGAGTGCGCCACAAACCTTACTTCCAACACTGACACCCATTGCAGTGAAAGCGTTTATCGATCGAGTGATCGGATTGGATAAATCGATACTTGATAAACGTAAGAGCAGGAATGAGAAGGCAAAAAGCGATTGAATGGAACTGCGTGTTATGGCCAATAATTTAACTTATACATGATAGTGTGGGAACATTGAACACTTTTTGCGAGTAGATACATATTTTTTCTGTATCTATATTCTATCGATTAGTGTAGATTTTTATTCATTAAATTCTCAAAAACTCATGAACAAAATAATATCTTACCTTTAAATAAATTAATTAAAACATTATATTACTGCATATAAAATTCAATAAATAAGCTAAATTAAAACTAAATAGGGCCTCCGTGGCATAGTGCCAAAGATGCTAGCAGCATTTTATCTGTATCGAAGTATTATTCTATCTATGGTTTTTAAAATCTACCGCGTAAGATCTGCAGAATATACCTAATCAAGGTTGCGTTGAATAAACCTAATATCGCCGTGTTTGAAAGTTTAAAAAAAAAAATCTAAGATAAAATGTTGCGGAAAAAACAGAAGGCTATATCTCGCTCATTATAAGGACCTACTTATACAACACAACACAACAACAACCATATAAAACAGCCATATCACATCGCCAAAATCTTAGAGACAAATATTTGTTTAGAGTATCCATTTGAGCTGTTCAATTTGTATGGTGCGTGGGCGCGACGCGTGACACGTGTTTTTGTCTCTGCCATTACGGCGCGTATGGCAGCGTATTAAGATAATTATTCCGCTTCGTAGACTCGCAAGTGGTTAATTTTAAAATGACATAGCCAATACTTTAGTATAGTGTCGCAGACTGTACGGCTAGCTCAGTGCGCCTCTTTCCTTACAGAGAGAGTAGAGAGGGACAAGCGAGCGACAAACAAGTCGCCGGTAAGATGTGCAACCGCCAGAAACTCCAAGGGAACCATGACTGCGGAATGTTAGTGGTCATAGGTCTTATGTTCTGTCTCGCAATGTACAAAAAGAAAGAGAAGGATTTATAAAGAGTTGAAGAGATTCTCAAAAAAATGTGACTACGAACAACACTCTTTACTTTTAGGAAAAAATAACCCAAATAGATATTAATATCATAAAGTATAATTTTAAGTTCTTCATTTATTTCTCTAAGTAACACATAAAACTAAATTTCAGAGGACCTAGACAACCATGCATAACGCTAACCTAACGATTTTAGAAATCAAATAGAATAGACGTAACCTGACGATATATTGCGTCAGGTTACGTCAATTTTGACCGTTTTAGAAAATCGTAAAGTTCACGTAATGCATCTTGTCTAGGGGCCCAGGCGTCTTATTTATGTATATCTGCCTATATTTACTCGATCAATAATAGCCTCGGAAATATGTCTTGACATTCCTCGTGTTTGTGTATAAATCCATTACCTCTGTGACATATTCCAATAGGTCATGACATCAACTAATGAGTAGCTCACAGACTAAACAAAAACATCGTCCAGTTAATCGTAGTGTTGAACGACCTTTACAATGGTTTGTGCGATGGACTCATATTAATTCCTATAATTAAATTACCTAAACAAAACATTAATATCCGACAGTGCGTGAGCAAAATATAATAAATAATAAAGACGAAAGATCATATTGTTTAAATTAAGAGAAATTAAATAAATAGATGCGGGTGCAATTATATCCAACTTAAATTTTAACTGGTCCTAGACGTCTTCGCTAAAGAAAGTGAAAAAATATGAGTTACATTTTAAAATCTATTGAATTAAGACCAAACCAAGCAATGTTATTATTTAAGATAGACTAAAAAAAAGGTTTTAAAATTTTTTTAAGTTTTAAATCATGTCCGTTCCTGGTATTTCACGTTCACGGACTGATGACTATGATACTAAGTAATATTTAGCATAATGTAACATACTTTAACAACTTTAACTATCTAACCGATGTAAACCATCGGCTGTTAATAATTGTATCGTCCTATTCTTACCCGACGTTTGTTTACTGTCAACTAATTAGTGAAAAATAAATCTGCTTAGGTGTACTAAAAATCATCCTTAATATTACTTAGCGTAAAAGGATCTCAGCTTTTAGACAGCTGCCATGCGGCCTCAAATCAAAACTGAATGATATGCAAACCAAATCCAATGATGCGCTACAACCATTATTATTGCACAAGGGAAAATAGAACTCGTAAACAATACCTAGTACTATGTCTAATAAAATGTTGCAAGGTGAACCACCTCGTGTTTAATAACAAACTGCAGGTCCGAGCAAGCGTGACGCATCTATCGTTGTACAAATCATCTAATTATGATACCGACTTGCTACTTTACCCATCAATGTCATACGTCACTCGCCCAAGGATAACGACTTCACAATTAACATTAACAATCCGCACCTACAATAATATTAATCTTATACGTCATTAGAATAATTTAACATATAATCATGCCAATATATTAATGTAACTTGAAATTAATTTATGGCGGGTGTACGATTCCACTTTTTTTGCCCATTTACGTAAGTATAATGTTTTATAACAACTATCAGCTATACGTATTTTGGAACGCAATTTTTTTTTATTAAAATATTATCTAAATACGTTTTTAGGCAATTTTTTTTGGTCAGTTTTGTGGATATATCGGTCACGGATGTCAATATATTGACCTAAAAGAAAACATTGTTTCTCTTTATTAATCTAAAATCCAATCTGGATCAAATGAATATAAAGTAGAACGTTTGACTTTTGACCTCCAGAAAAAAAAATCTGGTTGACCTACGCATGGGTATTTTTAGAAAACACAAAAAAAAAGATGACAAAGCCATGTAAATCTATCTAATCACACATGTAAATCTAAAGCGACAATGCAAATCGAAACGATTTCACCTCGAGCTCCAGGGCCGAGTTGCCCAACCGATGAACGAATAGGAATTTTAACTAACCGCGTTCATTCATCGGATGCACCTTGAGCCTGACAAGAACCTTAAAAAACATTAACCCTTAAATGCCAATGCTGAGAGTCATCAATTAATTTGAAAATACCATAGACTATCACGGTGTTGTTACAAAAAACTTAGGGCCGTATAATAAACTCATCTCAACTGCGATCCCCGTCACATGATGCGTCAAAAATGACAGTTTTCTATGGATTGACGTTTACTTTAACGTATCTTGAGACGGGGATCACAGTCGAGATGAGTTTAGGGTGAATTACAGGGCGTATAACGGCCCTTAGACACTCGACTTAGAAAAGACTTAAATGACAGTTTTCTATGAATTGACATTTACTAAACAAGTGTTCAACGGTTGTTTAAGTTTTTGTAATGACACCGTCAGAGTTTATTTGGGACCATGAGAACAATTTATTTTAACTTAAATTAAAGTGCAGCTTTGAAGCTTTAGTAGCGGAATGTACTTTTGTATACATTCATCATCCGCTTATCGAGACTAAGTACGTAACGAGTTAAGTACAGGGAAGATCATATTGCCTTCATACTACATCATCAGATCAGCTCTAAGACCCTATAATATTACATAATCGTTGCCCATCACAACGAGAAGTGTTGCAAAATTGCAATATTTTAACTAACCATGACAAACAAGCAAACATATGCCAACAGGAGCTTGTAAAAAGCAATATATTTTAGAAAACCAATTCGAACAAAGGCAAAGAAAGGCTTGTATTTTCACGATGCTCGAATTTTTTCGAGAACTAATTCTCGAGCGTTTAATTGCATCGTCCCTAACCGCCATTAAAAAACTACTTACGGCCGCACTCACAGACGTCAATTAAGTTTTAAGTTTCATTAAAGTAGCTGCTGTCACTTTCTTTGATATAGCAATAGAATAAGACGCAGCAACTTTAATGTAACTTGAAAATTAATTGACGTCTCTGAGTGCGACAGTAAAACATCTGATCCACAATCCCTCAGTTAGCCGTCAGTAGTGGTTAAAAGGTACCCGTTAGTTAAAACTTGATTCACCCTGGTTCAGTTAGCCATAACGTTCTTTTTGTACTCTTATAATCCGCTCAAAATTAGGGCATCATCCATAATTCCCTATCCCTTATCTAAATCCAACTCGCCGTCCGTCCGTCTGTCACAACTAGTATACCGATTGAGTTGTAGAGCCGCATCAGAGGCCTACATATTTTCTAATTAATCAAAACGGCTCATAAACGTCGGATGTCGTTTCAACACGGCCGCTCAGTTTAAATTTACAGCTTCTTGATTGATCTTTATGTGGATCAAGAACACACTTTATCTTACTTATGTATTTAGTGGCTTTTAAGCTTTCGCCTGAATAGAGCCTTTCGAGTGCGCTTTGTTCGCTAAGTTTAGTTTTTTTTGCAAACGCATTTTAGAGAAATTTAATTACTTATAATGCTAGGTTCGTTTACATTGACGACTTTTTTGCTGACTGCCAAGTCTCGAGTCATTGTTGTCAGCAAAAATCAACGTCGTCGCAAAAAATTCTTTTGATTTGATACTCGTGAGTATTTTTGTTATCTTAGTTGTCTTACAATTACAAGCGGCTGCGTACACAAGAAAGAATATAACGTGTGTGTGAACAAGACGAAATGAACATTCTTTTGTTCACCGGCGTGACCAAAACGTATCAATACGCTTTCCTGACGTATTTACATAGTATCAGTTTCGTTTGGACATTCTGCAAATCTTTTACACAGCTGTAATTTCCATTTGAATGGTTGACGTTAATTATGTATTCTTTCGGTGTGACGCACGCTCATTACCAGTTTTTGATACATTTGGTAGTTGTCTATCAACTCATTTCATGAAGACAGGTCTCGTTTAACGATTACTGTATATAGAAGGTGGTTTTGATCATTTACAATCGGAACGGGAACCAGTAGGCAATTAATTTTGAACTCAGCTTGAATTAATTGGACTGTCATTTTATTTTAAACGTTTCATCCGCACACGCACGTTTGAACAAACGTGCCATTGTTGTTTTTTTTCTTCAATGCCTGAAAAGGTCAGAACATGCAGAACTCAGGAACCTTTGTAAGTTTGTAGCTAATAAATAATTACCTTGTACGTAGGCGGCGTAGGATCGGGCACGTCAGAATCCCACTCGGAGCTGAGATCGTCACTAGAAGCTTCAGCGTAATCTTCAGACCAGGGCACCTCCAGTAGAGACTTCTTCATCTGGTCATAGCCAGGAGACAGCGTCTCGGGCCCATACCCAGGAGGCAAAGGGCTAGAAGCCCGGCACTCCTCGCAGTTGCATGGCTTGAGGCCAAAGGAGTCTTTTGGAATGTCATCGCTTGCGTCTGCCTTGGAGTTCCGTCTGGCGTCACGCTTTCGAGCGCTCCGTGGTGAGAGTCTGTTGTTACACTGCGGCGGTATAAAGTACCTCGTCGGCTCTGATAATCTCCTCCCATTGTCAGGGGTCTCTATTTTCACCGGGGTGAGGAGTGACATCTTCTTGGCCACCGGCTGACGCTCCTCGCGACTGTCCTGCTCATCCATGGTGTAGCGAATGATCGGTATGGTAAACGCGAACTGTTCCGTACACTCGGGCATTATGCTAGCACTTCACAAATTTCCTGGATTGGCACCGCATTTTAGACACTTGGATCGCCGGATCGTCACTGTTTTTTTGCGCGTGCGGCTGTCGGTGGAGGAACGACGCGCGCGTCGCCTTCGAACGCGGAGTGGAGACTGCGTGTGAGTGCTTGTGCTGTGCTTACTTGGTACAAGTTTAACTTGGACGTGCCGAAATCTGGATCGATGCAATGATACACGGGCAAAGGCAATGTTGAAAAATGCGACTGTTTCCCGAGCTGGGTAGTTAGTAATTAAAAATAAACAATTGACAGTAAATTCCTGTTTGAATTACGAACGTGTTGACGTCAATGCGAGAGATACGATTGGACCTAGTTTTCCTTGCTTTAAACCGTAGGGTTGCGCGGTCAACCATCGGTTAGAATTATTCGTAATTTGATAAACTATCCTATTTTCTGATGAATCTGTTTTATTTAAATAAAAACGAAAAACTGATTTTGCACGCTTAGCAAATAAAAACATTTAAAAAAACTAAATAAAATTAGAACTTACATCATTACGCTTAGGTACACAATTAAATAAAAATGGTGCTATTATGAATCTAAACATTTAGTACAGTCAACATCAAATCAAGGAGCAGCAAAAGTGGCCATATATATCGCAACACATCTTTATTACTAAGGAATAAGGATGTGTTGCGATTATATTTGGCCATTTTGGATGTTCCTATCTATTTGACGCTGACTTTACCAAGTTTTTTAAATTCGTACAGCGCTAAATTTAGTTGACTACTGTAACATAAAGCTAACAAAACATTGCCCAAGTCCAATATAACATATAATACTCATGTACATAATGATACCCAGCGACCGATCCAAACAAAACTTGCTAATTAACTACTTCAAACACAAAGTTACGATAGCGGTTTGTATAAGGCCGCAAACATAAATAATGCCCACTAAGGCTCACAACAGCGTTGTCAACACGTGTATACACGTACGCGTGTGTACACGTGTAATAGTTAGACTGAGTTAGACTCATTTTTGCCAGCGACTTTGCTAGGAAATGCATACTAATTTTCTCTAACTTAAGATAAAAGATAAAAAAGATAAAAGATATTTATTCAGTAAGTAGGCCGCACGGGCACTTTTACACGTCAAAATCTACCAGCGCTTCCCAAGAGGAGACCACTGCTGAGAAGAAGCGCCGCAAGAAACTCAACAGTTAGTCATTTTTTAAATGAAAATATAACAATGTCACTACTTATTCTAACATTATATAAAACTGTAAAAATAATATTAAATATCTGCGTAGTTTTGCAGGAAAACATGTCAGAATGACTACGAGAAAATTTATATATATATCACACAAAACAGTTTTGACATGTCTTCCTACATAAACCGTGTCCCCTAGACAAGATACAGCGTTTACATGATTTTTATGAGGTATGTACGAGTAGTAGGTAAGCTATTGAACATTAAACATTAGTTAATTTTCTGGTTTAGGCCAAGCATTTTTGTCCGTTAGATAGTCCTCGACCCTATAGTACGCCTTTGACATCAACGACTTTTTCAAGTAATTTTTAAGTGCTGGAAGGGGTAACTCTAAAACTACGTCGGGTAATTTATTATAAAAATGAATGCATTGACCTACAAATGATTTATATACTTTACGGACACGAAACTTTTTTATGGCAATTTTATTTTTATTCCTAGTATTTATATTATGTATATCAGAATTTTTAACGAGTTTATTTAATTTTTAATTTTTTTTTTTTTTCTTAATAACATACATAATATTTTCATAAATATATTGGGATGCTACTGTTAAAATATTAATTTGTTTAAAAAGTTATCTTAATGAATCACGGGAATTTAAGTTATATATAGAGCGAATGGCCCTTTTTTGTAACACAAATATAGTTTGTATGTCAGCTGCTTTTCCCCAAACCAGAATACCGTATGACATAACACTATGAAAATAACTATGATAAACTAAGCGAGCTGTCTCAACATTGGTAAGTTGTCTAATTTTCCTAACGGCGTAAGCGGCCTTACTTAATTTGCCTGCTAGAACTGCTATATGGGGACTCCATTGCAAATTATTGTCTATAGTTATGCCTAAGAAAAGTGCCTTATCTACCATTTCTAAACACTCGCCATTAAGAAAAATACTAGAATTTACCGGTTTAACATTAGGCAAAACGAACCTAACACATTTAGTTTTCTTAGCATTGAGTAGTAAGTTGTTACTCGTAAACCAATTAAGTACTTTAACAAGCGCGGCGTTTATCCTACTGTAGTCGACGGATTTTCGGTCTACCTTGAAAATGAGTGATGTATCATCAGCAAATAGTACAATATCACAAAGTGTATCTACTATGGGTGGTAAGTCATTTATATAAACCAAAAATAAGAAAGGACCTAATATAGAGCCCTGGGGCACACCTAATTTAACTGCAGCGCCAGCAGACTGCGTATTGTTTACAACAACCGTTTGTGTTCTATCACTGAGGTAAGAAGACATAAGTCTTAGAGCATTAAAAGCTTATAAACAAAAATATAGTGCAGTACTATTTGATGCTTGAACAAACGGCTAAAATATATCTAGAAACCGGTGATTTAGTGACTTAGGGATGTCTAAACCCCATCATCATCATCATCATGATAGTCGTGCTCGAGACATTTTAATGACCTGTGTAAGATAGAGCTGCCGGTCCTGCCATAAAAAGCAATATTTGCTTATTTTCAACCAACTTTAAAAAAGGAAGAAGTTCTCAATTCAACTGTATGTTACGGGATTACTCCGTCAATTGCGAACCGATTTTAATTATTTTTTTCTGAGATTTTTGTGATATGTATCTATCACAAAAATCTCAGAAATAAAATAATATTTTTGCAAAAAATGTAAAACGGACTTTAATTATCGCGTTCAGAAATTTTCATCACAGGATTAATTTTGATTTTAAAATGGTTCTATTTAAAATCTACGGACTCGCTTGATGTGCAATTTATTTTTGTAACATTGTAAAAGACATTGCATTTATTACAATACAATTCACAACACAAGCAAATATATAACTTAGCATATTTTTTCTAACTTAACCACACATATAGAAATGATGGCATGATAAAAATACCACAACTATAACATAAAAACTAACTTGTAATCAAAACGGCTGAACTAAAAATAAAAGAGTTGTATCATAAAAACGGTCATACTAAACGAGATCTAATGTCGGTATCTCAACAGGAGATTTCAACTGACACGCACCATCATCGGCATTAAACGTTACATTAAGACAGATTGTACATCTTTTCCCAGCCTTTAACAAAAACATAAACAGATCTGTTTAAGTATACGCCTTTTTAAACCCATCTGTTTTTATAGGCTTTTATTGGAGTTAGTCATCGCGATGCAGTTTTATGAGTTCCTTAACCATGGCGTCTATGAATCACAATATTCACTTTTGTAAAAGTGTTTTTAATAAGTCAATCAAAAATCTTGTTCTTTAATTCTACTTTGTAATAGAAGACTCGCTTGGAGGCGGCTTCGACACATTGCGCTGGTTTTATGTTTGCCACTTATTTATATTGCCTAGATGCTTAGACTAATATTGAGCTACACTTCAAAAACAGCTTGCATCGAGCTTCTACTGACCGGTTTTGTATGGGTTGGTACAGCCGAGGACAGAAAGATGTTTACACTTTTTCACCTTATTCCATTGTAATAAGGTCCAAAAGTGTAAACATCTTTCTGTCCTCGACTGTACCCGTGGTCGGTACCGAAAATAACAAAACCCCGGTTCTGATCTAAACAGCCTAGTTGGTACCGGAACAGCAAAAGAGGCAGTAGGTGTCAGCCCCTTAAAGCACATGAAGTTCGGTAGAGATTCAACCCGAAAAATTAGACCGTCATTAGAAAATACGAATACAGCTTTAAGTATAATAAAAATGAAAAAATAAACAAATGAATATCAGGGTATTATCTCACATAAATTGACCTAGTCCCAAACTTCACTATAGCTAAATAAATGCTAAGAACCGGTAAAATATTTTACTACCTACTAATTTTTCCCGCGACTCAGACCGCGTAGAAATTTATCGGTATTCCCGCAGGACCTGTGTAATATTTTCTTCACGCGGCCTGTGCGAATCGCATGTTTAAAGGAAAAAGGAAACAAGTGTCATGTGAAGTTAAATCTATTTCGAACTTTGTATGCATTGTAGGTACTTAATTGCGTTTTAAACGTGCGAAATCACGTCGATCCGCTGTCCATCGCTGCGTGAAAGAAAAACAAACCAACAAATACAGTATTCAATTAATCTTTTATTAACGATATCTCAATTATTATAACCGCAAATCGAAGTGGTAAATTCGTGTTAACTTCATGATATCCTGTATGGCCTTTTGAACTTATCAAGTATTGTGGTTTTAAGTTTTAACGTACTTATTCGTGCCGTGACATAAATCGACGGTTAGTTGTGGTTTACGTACGTATACAAAAATGACGTCATAATCAGTACTGATGCACTAATACAGCGTTTTTGCTCATAACAATGCAAATCCTTTGTAAGGGTTTATTGCAGTTTGTTATGATATCTACGACCGTCATTCTCTCTAGATAATATAAATTGAATGTTGACCTTTTTATTGATGATTTAGTTTTTTTATGTTTGAAAAATGACTTGATTGAGGGTGTTCTTACGAGTAGCTAAGTTAAATGAAAATCCGTCGAACCATTTAAGACTTAATAATCCAGCCTATACAGGGTTTTTTTTATTCGTCTTAAACATTTTGGGGGTTAAGTCAGTAAGTCATACTGATCAACTTTCACTATGGGACCAACCCCGAAATCCCGAAAAAAAAATTGACCATCCCATACATTTTGGCTAGTCAGCTGACGATGTTTTGTATGGGAGGGTCAATTTTTTTTTCGCGATTTCGGGGTAGTCCAATAGTGAAAGTTGGTCAGTATGACTTACTGATTTAACCCCCAAAATGTTTAAGACGAATAAAAAAAACATCCTGTATAGGTACGTCCCACTGTTGGGCACAGGCCTCCACTCACAATGAGAGGGTTTTTGGGCTATAGTTCCCACGCGGGCCCAGTGCGGATTGGGAACTTCGCACACACCGTCAAATTGCTTTGCAGGTGTGTGCAGGTTTCCTCACGATGTTTTCCTTCACCGAAAAGCTCATGGTAAATTTACAAATTAAGCTCATGGTAAATTTAATTAATTAATTAAATTAATTAACTTAAGACTTACAAGCTCTTAAAGCGGGGTCTCAATTTTATCGGGTTTTTTTTTAATAGCCTATTTGAGTGTCCCACTGCTGGGCAAAGGTCTCTCCACTTGATGTCCCTATTTAGTACTCCTTCCCGCCAGTTGCTATTTGTATTTATTTTAAGTTATTAATTAACTTGTGCTGGTGGAAGTGCGTCGGACTAACGACAACTGCACGGGTCACACAAACAATACAAATACAAACAATAGGCAGAATGTGTTATGCCACATATAACGTTTGTAACCTGCGACTTAACCTTAAAAATGTTTATAAATAAACAATGCAAATGGAAACTTCACGTGGGCTCGAAAAGGTGGGCTTAATTCTGCCCTGCTAAGCAAAATGGCGCTATCTCAGACAAAACTCCTGTAGCAATTGCAACCTCATTATCAACAGGGGAGGACTAAATCTGCTTTGACTATTGTTTTTGAGATACTGCTTTTTAGCTTAGGAGGGCAGAATAACGTCATTAACATTATAATGTATTACCTTATCTTACTGCTGGTCATTGAAAACGGGACTTAACGAGTACCTACACATTATATTTACCTCGACGTTTCAACGATTAACAGTATGTGTGAATATCGCGAAAGTTAACACACAATTATCTTACCTTGTACAGTCAGCTGCAGGGAAAAGTAACCACCCCTGCATACAATTTACTTAGCAGGGGGGTTTACTTTTCTCTGCTGCTGACTGTAGGTACATATGGGCCGTTTCGTTTCGGGTACACTTTGACTCTTTAAAACCCTT
This sequence comes from Tortrix viridana, assembly GCA_963241965.1. Lineage (NCBI taxonomy): Eukaryota > Metazoa > Arthropoda > Insecta > Lepidoptera > Tortricidae > Tortrix > Tortrix viridana. Next base: position 9,616,454 of record OY725186.1, read on the forward strand.
TGTGCTACCCTCACTCGCATGAGCTTGCCTTCACCGTGAGAGTATAAGGTAATAATAAGTTAGAACTCACTGATACATGGCAATCTGACGACGCAGTTAGCCTAGTTGGTAGTGACCCTGCCTACAAAGCTAGCGGTCCCGGGTTCGAATCCCGGTATGGGCAAATATGTATGTGATGAGCGCGAGTATTTGTTCCTGAGTCATAGATGTTTTCTATATATTTAAGTATGTATTTATCTATATAAGTATATATATCGCTGCCTGGTACCCATAGTACAAGCCTAGAGCTTAGTTTGGGACTAGGTCAATTTGTGTGAGATTGTCCCTAATATTTATTTATTACTTATAACTTTCCGCCCACGACTTCGCCTCGGAGTGTCAGTAAAATATAGTTAGCCTATGTCCACCCTGAAAGTTAATTCTAAATGTTGGTGAAATAATTTTTGAAATCGTTACAAACATACAAAAATACAAATCTTTCCTTTTTAATATATTGGTGTAGATAGTGTACATTTATTATTTAACCGCTGGGGTTCGAACTTGGTACCTTACGATCATGAGTCGACCTCGACACTTTAAGCCACTAGGCCATCGACGCTCCAGCATAATAATATAATTTTTAAAAGCAAGTTTTTATATAACTATTTACTAACGTTATTAACAACATTATTTGCTGACTGATGGCCTTAGACGGGTACATGCGAACTAAAGAAAATTGTATGTACAAGTATGTTAGTTTTGTAGGAATGTAATATATAATGTTTTTCAGCTCATTTAGCGATCGCTTCCTAACTTGGTTTGTGACGCACGCACATTATATTTGTAATATTTTAGGGTTCAGTGCAATTATACTGATATTACCGGTAAACTAAAAGTCTTGTCACTGAACAATATTGATATGCGCTGCATAAGAGCCCCTTCACATTTAGCGTCTTTTGAACGTCGGCGTCCCTCCCACTAAGCGCTGGCAGGACGCGGACGCTCAAAAGACGCTGGATGTGAAGGGGCCCTAAATGTGGCTAACTATACTGGGTGTTTTTTTATTCGTCTTAAACATTTTGGGTGTTAAATCAGTAAGTAATACTGACCAACTTTCACTATGGGACCAACCCCGAAATCGCGAAAATTAATTTGACCCTCCCATACAAAACATCGTCAGCTGACTAGCCAAAATGTATGGGATGGTCAATTTTTTTTTCGCGATTTCGGGGTTGGTCCCATAGTGAAAGTTGATCAGTATGACTTACTGATTTAACCCCCAAAATGTTTAAGACGAATAAAAAAACACCACACCAGTGATTGACCTCATTCTCACCTGATGGTAAAGGCGAGGGTGGAGTCTACTGGTTCAATACCTTGTCAGTACTCATATTTGAAGACACTTGTTACCTGTATCTCTCTGGTGCAGTTGAAGGGATCGAATCCCTGTGCGATACCTTTTAAAAGGAATTGGGTTTATCCTCCTAAGGTCCAAATTTGCCAATGGAACATGAACCTATTCTGAATAGAATAGTCTATATTCTAATTTAATTGTCAGTCATAAAAAAAAAGAAATTCCACTCTATCTCCTTTGAAATGGATCTTTATTCCAATATGGTCGTATGATGTAAATTCTATTGTAAAAGGGGCCTTGGGAAGTTATAATTCTTATCTCTCTCTCTCGCTCTCATACGCTCTTATGCTAGTCTAACTGACTTTACCCGAAGGAATTTTTATATAGGTAGTGTAAAAAAACTTTTAAATTGACTGTAATAAACCATTCGCGGAAATCGACCACTTTTGTCATACATAACATAATTATTTAAAAGATTCGAAGTATACTTTACGAATTAAAACAGTAAAAATATAGTATACTCGTATAACGACTGGTTCTCCGTCAATTTAATGACATCGAATTTGCAGCAAAAGTTATTTATAAAAAAAAATATTAAAACCAAATTAAATTTTAAGGTTTAGCATTGTGTATAAGTATACGTTGGTTTTTTTTTACATTAGACTAAAAGATAATGGTCAAATTCGCACGCGTTTCCTTGAATAGAGTACCAAAGATAGAGTGCTGAAAAATAATGAATCCAAATATTCTCGGTGTTATTCATTACTTAAGTACAATTGTAATGACTTCGTGTAACGCAAAAACCTTTGCAAAATAATGTTTATTTTATAATAAATATCGCGTCGGCTGCTAACGGTAACGTTCACCGAATGCAACTTGTCTAGCCCTACAGTTCATCTGTAAAATAAAATGTACAGAAAAAAGTTCATAAAAGTTTTCACGAGGTATGTAGAGAGAAAGATCGAATGCAAGTAGGTAACTCGACGAGTTTAACTAATGACATTGGCTTCCTTTTCAGCCATAATTTTATCGACATTCCTTCGCCATTTTGTTCAATGATGAGCACCGATTCCAGTCATTATCGAACTTAACCTTTATGTTTTTTTTGTCAGTTAAAACCACTTGAATTAATTTAAATTGGTTTTAAGATACTTTCGACCGTTTTAAATAATGACTAGTAATTTTACAGCTTTAGCCATATGCTGCCGAAAGTTTCAGCAATTATTTTTAAACGATTTTATATCCAATTCCTTAACACGTAATAAATGACAACATTTTTTGATACGTAAGACGGACTATACAGTCTCTTTGTGAGAAGTAAAAGAGCAAGTAGGTAACTACTTAAGTAGAGACGAGTGACAAGCAAGAGTCCCTGAGTAAAACCTCGGGCAGACAGACGGACGGACAGATGGACATGGCGAAACTATAAGGGTTCCTTGTTGACTACGGAACCCTAAATGAAGATACATAAAAAAAACATACATACAGCCGAACATAGAACCTCCTCCTTTTTTGAAGTCGGTAAAAAAGGGATGACTTTCGTACCGAAAAATATTGTTATTTATTATGTAGGTTGGTCGTTCTACTTTTCTATCGACAATTTATTATGTACATATGATTTAACTTGCGCAAAAAATTAATATAAATCGTGACGGAGGGGTAAATAGTACTAATTTGGGGGACCGTGACGGAGGTGTACAATTTGATCAAAAAGTATTGCTTATCAATTAAATTTTACATGGTGCGATAGTCCATCTCTGCAATGGTTATTAACCAATATTTAGAACACATTACTAATCGTTTGTAACTTGTTACATAAAAGTTAAATGTTGATTTGTAAGCCTTGCACATTGTTGATAAAAAAGTAGAACGACATAAATCCCTTCTTCTTTTCACTTTGTCTGTTTAGCTAAACATAATAAATTCGCTTACTCTGCTTTAAAAAAAGAACACGTACTAAATCCAAATTCGAAATACGAAAAGCATTCCAAAAATGGCGCAAGAAAGTCTTTTGAGAAAGGAATGACGTAATGATGACGCACGGGACAACTTGATACTCGAAACGCGTCCGGTGACGTCATTGGACGTACAAATACAACTTTTACAGCACAGCAGAACTAAAAGAATGTAAACTTTATGCTAAAGTAGTAAGCCGCCGTTATATGTATATATTAAAGTGGTTCACTCGATAGGGTTTGAGCAAGTTCGTTGGCATAAATGGTTCAAGTCTCAGAGTACTTACTTCCAGATTTAATCGTAAGCGATATAAAAGTAAGAGGAGATAAACAATAATCGGTGGCCATATATAGTGGGTGTTAAACGCGAGTTCGTGACGTCTTGATACTTTTTCCATGTAGAGTGTTTCAATTGGTTGCGGTCGTTGAACCTTGACAAAAAGCCTCGTAATTGAAATCAGGTATCTTTAGTACCTACATGTTCATACAATGTATGTGTAATCCTTTTATTATGATCATCATGTTTGCCAATAATATAATAATAATATTGTTGACAGTAATTAGGTAAAATGATGTCAGCACATTTTACCTAATTAGGCTTGTTTAAAAAATAAAGAATTCAAAAAATGCCCTATACAAGATCTTCCTAGCTCGAAAACGGAAGTCATGTTTAAAGATACAGGATGAACACAAATTTAAATGACTGATATCCTTTAAATTTTTAATAGTTGCTTTAGTTCTTTCACTTGAAAACTGCTAGACAAGGTGGAGGTTTCCTTTTTACCCGACTGCCCAAGAAAGAGTGTAATGTTTTTATGTTTTGTATTAATATGTTTTTTTGGTTAAAGCGTTGAAGTTGAATGAATGGCAAGATTTCGACAAACGACGTTTTGTTAGATTTGTGTTAGCGCCGCATTTGTCTTTTACTTAAATTAATTGCTAAAATTACCAATAAAAGTCAACTAAAGTGTGTCTAAAAAAAAACCAACGCGTTTGAGGTATTTAAAGGGCTTTAATTGACTTTTTAATATAAATATGTTTGTATTTGGTATTACTTAACAGGAATAGTTAAACGTTAGTTATACGATATAATATCAAAATACCATGAAAAAATAAATAGAAAAGACGAATGTTATATCGTAAAAATAAGCGAATTCACCGTTCAAGACCAGCTCATATAATTAGTAATATAAATAATGTAGCAACAAAACAATTAATTCCAGTAAACGCATTCCATACACGAACCCCGTCCGGTTGGACTACTGCGTCAAACGCCATACCGGGCTGCGGACGTCATTACCGACGGTTATGTAGATAAACTGCACATTATATACATATCTGATGTACGTGGAGAGAATATTACACGTTACCTTTTAAAAATAAAAATAAACCCAATTAAATTCAACGCCTACGCAAATTCGCTTGAGAGAGCCATTCCAGCGGTAGTGCAGGCAGATAAATAACGCAGATCATTTAAGATGAAAAGTCAGTTCATTTGTATTAGCTTCCATGCCTTCCATTTTACATCATTCTGTATAATTGATCACGAATCGGCACATTTGAATTACAAAAATAGAACTCGACCACCCTTTTTTATCCTGAGAAATGGTCATATTCCAGGATTTTGCTTTCCAATCAATACGCAACAATGCATTTGGCAAAACAAATCAATGAATTATTAAAACCCAAAGCATCCGTCCACGATTGTTCAAACAACGTTGATACTTGATTATAAATTGTAATCAGTTGTTTTAAAATAGCGACCGCTGAATAAATTGCCTAGTTGTGCGTAATGCAACGTCTGCATTTAGGATTACGTAAGAATTAAAAGGGATGTATGTTTTAATGATACTGATCTGGTAAAGGCAAAGCTGCTGAGACTTGAACGCCGTCGAAAGGTCGCCTGCTTGTCGGTGTTTTATAGGATACACTTTGAAGAGTGTGCGTTAGGGCTGCATGACCTAATTCCGCCAGCTCCATTCAGTTATCGTGGGCCTAGGCGCGGACTAGGGTTTCACCCATACATCGTTGATATGCCAGCTATTCGCACGAAGCGGTTCGCTTCTATGTTTCTCTTGAGGACCGCTAAGGAGTGGAACTCTCTTCCAACTGACCTCTTTCCTGAAAAGTATAACTTGGTCCTTTTCAAATCGAGAGTGAATAGGCACTATCTATCAGATCGAGGTCAAATGTTTGCCTATCATACATTAAAAAAAACACTCGATCAATCTCGGCGATATAAAAAAAAAACAAAACGAAAGTACCTATATGCGATGGTGTATACAAATCTGAACTTCTAATCTAAAATGAAGATCATCGCAGAAACTTAATTGTGAAGATTATAACTGTATCATTTATTAATATTTGTAGAATTATAACCTACAAATGGCTACGGAACCCTCGTGTTTACAGGTCCAACCCACACCCGACTGTTTTTTACTGACGTAGCTGTAAGTAATAAACATTCTATTCACAGCTGGATATGAATATAATCAACCGCGTAGAACCTTTTTTTAAAACATGATTGGAATCCGTGCACTTAGTTTTGTATTGAAGTAGAAATAATTATCAAGGCAATTAATTGTTTATTGTAATAATATTTCTAAAAGACCAACATTTTAGGTAACCTCTTTATTGTTTTATTTTAAAATAATACTGTACAAAATTTAAAGCGTGTGGACGCTACAACTAGAAATAATTAGTCCTAATAATAATAGATAATTTTGTGGGAGCGTTGGACTTATTTCAGTTTTTCTTGTATACAATTTCAGCACCTGATAATGATAGCAATATTTCATACATCGTTATTTTTGTGTTTAAACGAAACATCTACATACATAGGACATCATTTTGACGCCCATACCGGTTTATAAAAATAAAAACAGATCTGAATAACTTGCATAAAATTGTACTAAGTTTTGTTGTGTGATTACTTTATCTTTACAAAATAAACATAATGATTTCTATAATCTATGGTGCCAACGGAAAACCAGCGCTGACTTTAATGCCGGCATTACGCTGAGTTACCATTTCATGACTACATTATTTCTGTATGTATTTATCTGTCCTTTGTTGATACTTGTCACGGATAGATGTTTTTCTTTCTTTCTTTTTTCTTTCCTTCTTAATACGCCTAGAATCATCACACGACAGCCAGTAAGAAAAAAATTAAAGTACGTTATAGCGCCATCTACAAACAGTACCCCAAACTTTTTACTCAGTGCTTGTAAAGCAAGTATCAAGTTTGCTTACGCGCATTACACTCGCAATACTGCAACTTGTTACAAAGCCCTATAAACAGATGGCGCTCCATGTACTAAGTTACGTTGCTGCAAATCACTACATAGTAAAAAACAAAGTTGCTTCCCGAGTTCTGTGACAAGAGTGTTGGTTGCTGCACGTATCGATTGTTTTATCGCGTTTTTTAGTGCCTGAGTGGTGTTGAAGAGCTCGGTGGAGTGGTCGGCGCGTGTGGTGGCCGACACTCTTGCCTCTGATCTCGGAGAATATAACACTCTAAATGTTTGAATAACATTTAAAAAACCGATCACATGTAACGCCAAACTTTGACATTGGCAGAATTGTCCTCATGGACAGAAGCCATTTTAACAAAAAATTGAATTGAAGTTGCTTCCCGCCCTTTGTATGTATGTAGGGACGCAATAGATCTTTCAAACTACACAACAGATTTTAATGCGGTTTTCACCATCAGTTACATAATTTTTCACGGAAGGTTTATGTACATAATAGTAGCCGGAGCGAAGCGAGGGCGGGTCGCTAGTGTTTTAATAAATGTGGTAGAAGCTCTATATGTTTAATAACAGGACTCGGGGCAGATAATGAAAACAAAAGAAAAATTTGGTGCACTCTTAACGGTATTGGCTCGTGCTCTCTATCCATTGTTTTTCTTCTACGAGATACTAATCACAGTAATCCCTTAAGCAGCGATCACAGCACGCTTTCCCTAACCCTAACGAGAGGGACGCCGCAATACGTTGGAATGAGATGGAGATATCTCTATACGTATCTACGTGAGTTAAATGAACACTATGAGTTAAATGAACGGCCTTAATTAGCAAAATAATTACGGCAGTATTTTTTAGTATCTGTGTCTTTCGTGAACTTAGTAGATGACGCATTCCTACCGCGTGCAGGGGTCAGATTACGTAAGTTGGTTCGACGTAAACCTCAACCAACTTTTCTGTGTTCACGTATAAAATCAATGCATCATAGATTGTAGGAAGGATGGGTTTCAACATCAAAACTTGATTACAACGTACACTAAGGCGAAAAGTGACTCTAGCTTCGATAGCATCGATCTATCGATCCATTATAAGAATTGTCGGATGTTATCGGGCCCATTGTCGCCTCCGAGCTCGATCATCGATAGGGTTCGAAAATCGAATACTCACTCAGACTTAACGCCTACATTGAAAGTTAATAAGGTACCCGGGTGGCCAGTCTTTGTGAAAATCTAATCGATTTCTTCACAAGATATTGAACATATCGATGGCCCCTACGTAAATCATCGAAAGTCAATCAAGGCACCTTTCAGTACAGCGTTTTAAAGCTTAGTTACGATTTTTTTCTTAAATTTTAAGGAATACACAAATACTGCATAATATAACAGTATTTATGTATTCCTTAAAATTTAAGAATAAAGTAGTAACTAAGCTTTAAAACGCTGTACTGAAAGGTACCTCGATTGACTTTCGATGATTTACGTAGGGGCCATCGATATTTACATTAAATATTAACTTTTATTAATTTTAAGTCTGAACTTCATTAGATAGCAATTCAAATTACGCTCTTTAAACCAACGGGTAGATTTTTCTGAATATTTAGTGAAGTACCTATCTTTACAAAGATTCTCATTCGGACTAAAACGCGAGAAACGAACCAGGCATCGTAATTCAGATTTTCGAGCACATTAATTAAACGAGATCGTATTTAATAATTTGACCATCGAAACCTCAAATTACTCTATAATTACATGAACATCAATCACATCCCAATTTACCATGCTCGACTCGCAGCTCAAAAAAGGTAATGAAAATACATACCCGTTTTAACGCCTTGTTTGCATCAGCGGGATTTGGCATGTAGAAGTCCACGATTCCGAGCAAGCAGTCATCACAGCGGCAGACGTCACTCGGCAGCGAAGACATGGATCCGAAGCTGCTGCAGCTATCCATTGAGTCAGTCCTGACCAGCTTCCCAGTACTGAGCGCCTCCATCTTGGCGACCAGCAAGGACTCCATAAGTGATCGAGGCCGTCCAGGGGAACGGGACCGGCGTGGAAAGTCCGGACTTTGCGGTCGATATCTCGTCAGAACGTCAGGTGACAGAGGCCGGTAGCGATCAAGCACGTCAGGTGACAACGTTCGGTGTCTAGCGAAGTCTAGTGACAAGTCCGGTGACATCGCCCGACGCGACAACTCTGGCGCGACGAGGTCGGAAGACGACGCTCGCGAGAGAGGCGGCGTCGCGCTCCGGCAATGAGACGATGTCATCTTCGACGCCCGCATTAGTTACACTTTACTGTCTCAAATTACTTATGTCAAATGACAACTAAACAACTAAATAGTTACTTTTCAAAGCACGCGCTGTGACAACTAATAACGATACCTTATACGTCGCACATTTGCAAACTTATTACAAGCTCTTATGATGTAAATTATTGGGCGATTAAACTTTCGTACCGATTTTGCTGGAATTACGGCCGTAGCGCTTTATGGCGTCTTTATTCCGATCTTTACGGTAGTCATATAATTATGATAAAGTTTTCTTGACTTTTTGTGGTCGTAACATTTAAATTCTTTATAAGATTACTGTTTTTGAACTTTTTTACAGGATAATTTGGTAAATACTTTGGAACCAAGTTTTGTCAGTACCGAATTACCTACCTTTATTCTTGTAAGATAAATCAACTTTGCTTTAGATGTGTATCTTAACAGATGTCAGTGACCCTTATTAAATGTCATACCAATTAGTTCTTAAGAATCCATTAACCAAGACGTAACCACTACCCATTAAGACGTGAAGATAACTTATTAATACATACAAATCTCGGTCTAAGAATCTTAAAACTTTGAACAACATTTTGCTGTATCAAGTTTTACATAAAATCTAAGAGAGGCCAAATGTTCTAGCTCAAAAAGTATATCTTCTTTTGTGAAAATACATGGTGTTACATAAATTCTATGAACTCAAATTTCTCCACGTTTCAAAAAGTTAAATTTAGCGCATACTCGAAGCGCAATCTTCGACATTATTTCCTTGTACGTTTGTTTGTTTACATGTCGGAATCAATGCAGCCATTAGTTATTCCGGCGGCGTCCGCCACGTAGGTAGCTCCGCTCGTCAGCCGCGCCCGCGCCGCTTCGCCTTGGGAGTTGCGACGATTGCATGCTGCTAGATGTGGCAATCAGTTTTCTGGCAGTTAATCAATACTTAGCCAAAAAAGCGTACATTGGCGTACATGTGGCTAATCGCGGATAAAACTTCTGTCACTTTCTGCCCAATATTTAAGGGCGAGAGTTTATTTAAAGCATCCGTCACAAATATATATGGGCGACCATAATTCGGCGGCTGATTCGCGAAAGAATAAACCACGGTTTGCGGACGTTGTTCCGAATAGCAATCGCCTAGCTTTATTTTTTATTGAATACTTTACTCCCTACAGTAGCTCTATGAAAAGGTTTATTAAAATTTTGCCAGGAACTCAACGCAGTGATGGAAAAGGCATGCTGTAAAAACAATATATAAACCACACGCATTTGGTTTCATTAATTTTCAGTGATTACAACGATACGTTCTCGTAAATTTTGCAGATACGTTATGACTATTTATAAGCTCACAATAATCCTATTTTAGTTGAAGTATGTTTTGCCACTTTCTGTCATATTCAAATGTTCCAATGAAAGATAAGGTCAACGCATAATTTAGCTCAATTGAATTATTATACGTTTATGAATAATCGGGCGGTGTTTCATCATTTCAGCCGAAAGATGTCTAATGCGTTCCGTAAGGATCACTGCGATGGGTGAATTTGTGCCACCCGCATCCATCGGTTTCCCGCGATCATCGGTGATTGTTGGTCCACATTACAATGTGGACAACAATTACAAGAGGCCTACCAACACTTCGCCTCTCTAGATCTTACTACCCGAACGGCTATCGGTTCTGCGAGCAATGAATGAACCCGTCAGTGTATTTATTTATAACCTACCCTAAAAAAAATAGTTCGGAGGACGTGATGAGTAAACCAGTGGGTACCCTAGAACATAAACAAATAGCGACGCGCCCTCGCTTCCCTTCAGTAAATATATGTAAGTAAAAATATAGCCTATGTCCACTACCTACCTACCTATGTCTACCTTAAATAAGTTTTGGAAAAAAAAATCGGATGAAACATTTTGAAAGTACCACCTGAATCCAAACTTCACTTTATCTCTTTACAATATTAGTGTTGATAAGTACTAAGTAGTAATACCTATAGTAAACATTTCTAGTAACTTTAATTAAATCTTTGTGCAGCCAGTCGTAACAGCGTTGTATAATCCGATACTAATCTGCGAGTACGTCGCCGGCGCACGCGGTGGTTCTCAGGCAATACGAATACCATAGATAATTGTGATTCGGCCATTTTGTAAACTATTGACAGCTGTCAAAACATAACTAAAGGGACGGTGACAAGCAACAATAAATTCACTTGCAAGGTTAAAAAGTGCCTGAAGGTAAATTTTAATGAGAAAAACGTTGTTTATTATGTACGAGCTCTGGCTGAATAGTAAAGCACAAAATACTACTAAAATTAGTAGAAAAGTTTACTACTTTACCCTAACGTACTTAACCACTTACTAGTTTGTCATATTCATCGTTTCAGAAAAACAAGGTAAAAGTGGCGTAGAAATGAAGAGGCTATTTTAGTAATTATTTTAACAGTCACTCTTTATATCTTATGGCATAAAGAAAGGGAAATCTCGTATAAATACATACATACAGTACCTACAAGCATCATCAAGCTTCGCTGTTTTTCTAGGTACGAAATAAAAAAAAGCTTGATAAGAAAGGTTGAAACTTTGAAGTAACTTAAAGGACGCATTTCGTCTGAGTCTCAGTTGGTCTATCTAACTAAATAAACTGGTACGAATTTTGTCCATAATCCGGAGGAATTGTGAATTGGGCTAGTACCAGCTATGTTATTCTGTTAACACTTCGTCGTTCAGTTCTACTCAGTCGATGAATAGCCGGCGAATTTACGTCGTCCGTCAAGGTAGGTAAATGACATTCAACTGCCTGCACATTCATTTAGTCGCTGGTTTCACAGACGACCAGCTGTGAAACCAGCAACTAAATGAATGTGCAGACAGTTGAATGTCATTTACCCACCTTGACGGACGACGTAAATTCGCCGGCTATTCATCGACTGAGTAGAACTGAACGACGATGTGTCAACAGAATAACATAGCAGTTGGTCCAAATTGCAATATTTTTACGTTCTCAACCGTCCACCGAAAAGTTTTTATATCAATCCGTGTCAGTAATTTTATTTATATTTGGTGGGTCTGCAGCAAAAAAAATGTCAAGGAAAAACATTCAAGAAGTTAATCATACGGTATAAATAATCAGCGAAGTAGGGTGTCCATGTCATTGCATTAATTAGTCCTCGCATTCCGACACAACATTTAAAAATACCATCTGCCTAAAGGCGAAGTAGTGATCAAGTGCTGCATATAAAGTGCATGTTTTATAGGCCTTTAATTTATTGTATTTATTGACTAAACATTCCTTATTTTAAACCTTAAAGGCTGTGCCATAAAGCTTGAAACTGTGGTAAACAAATGGTCACTAGTATGCTCGTTGCGTGCAGTCGAATCGTAAAGTCAGTGATTTATAGAGTCCTGCGTTTAATATTAGTGTTGTTACTCCAGCACTTCTTCAAAAAGTTGCCCTTCTTCAAAACTTTCTATGACACTTCAACGTGACTTGCTAAAATATTTTTTTCCCAGAACAATTTGGTTTTCTAGTTTGTTAATTTCGCTAGAATTAAAAGAAAATATCTATTCAGTCCTTTCAAACCTTGTCAACAGCGTATTGTGGAGAAAAAAATCTACATAATAAAGAAACAAAGGCAGGATAAGAGTAGTTCTTCCGAAAACCTTACCTAAACGACTTTGCCATTCAAAAAACTGTTTTCTCTTTCTAGTCACATATTACTGAAACAATAAATAAAAGAAAACGTAAATAACGACAATGATTCACGCTAAAAATGCGAATCATGCACGAGCGTGACTAAACTTACTAATTTTGTTACTGTGCCCACGCGTCATCGAGGAGTGGAGACTTAAAAAAAACAAGTTGCCTAATTATTAGCGAAACTTCGTTGTAACTAGCGTACCTAACTTTAAAAGATAATTTACTAAGGCAGGCTAGACGTTGGTGAATTTTTAGGTCAAAATTTTTTTTTATTTAAAACAATTACAGGCAACATCTTTCCATAAGTAATTTTATAAAAGTATATTAGATAAGGAATAATTTGGATAATAATCCGCGTGCTGAGTTCCGTGCTACATATAATACTGAAAAACAAAAAAATCACAAATCTTTAAGGCTTAAAGCTTTCTTGAATAACACATCTACATGTACGTCATGTATTTGTGCATAAACATTTTTTTCTCCATCCTATCCAGCTTAAATCCACCGCATGGTCCCAGCACGAATAACTCAATAACCGAAGGCAGCGCGCCGGGTGGCCATCTCGCAGCGATCGGCGTTTGATCTGTTCATTAGTTGATTAGCAAAAAATACCTACTGTATACCATATACATATGTATAAACTATTTGGCCAAAAGTATCTACAATCTACATAATGCGTGTGAGGGTGATGTTATGATAGAGTTAATGGATGTTTAAGTAACGTTCAAGAACTGGCTGATAACTTCCCACACTTTGTAAACCATAGATCCAGGTTCCAACCGTAACTTACATCGGCGCTTGCGCAGGTACTCGACGCAGGCGCATTGTAAGAGCTTTATATCGCTTGTCGCCCTTAAATCATGCAACGAGCGAGTTTACTGCCCGCGACCGTGTAATGGAACGCATACACTAGTAATTTAATAGGAGATTGTAATATATTATTATTACGGTTACATGTATTTCTCATAGGTAATGCGTGTTTACTCTACTGCCCAAGAAGAAAGGAGGAAGGGAGGCGAGTTTTTGGTTTGAATTAAAATTATAGATAAATATACGCTTTTTTTCCCTTGTAGAGTTATTTATTTTCGTCAAATAAGACATAGGGCCAAATTCGTTAAGTATCAGGAAAAAGCTGACAGAGAACAGATAAAAGAAACTCCACCGACAAGAGCAATAGTACTTAAGTAAAATGATTCTTTGTTCTCTCGTCTAGGCTAAACGGGGTGTCGTTAAGTTGGTCTAAGCAACGCGATTATCACTGGAAACATTAACTTTTTAAAAAATGTGCCTGAAAAAAGAACCGCCTCACATAATCTTGTGAAGTACAATTTTTTCGTGTTGGCAATTTGAAAATAGAAAGGTTTATGTTAATGTGAAAAAAGGTAAACCAAAAAACACGATCTAGTATTAGCGAGCTCCATAGAACATTCCTTCATAGTCATAATTATTGGGAGACCAATTCCAACTCACATTCGTCGAATCATGCGCACGCAACTCACTCGGTGTCGCTTGTCATAAACAGGGTTGAATCTTATCATTATTTTCTTTTTATTTTTCTCTACCCTTTACTCAAAGTAGTTACAATAAGTTTAAGTATTAAATCAGTTTAAGTTAAGTGTTAAATATATTAACGCAGATGGTGTAAGCAGCCCTAAGTTAATTGCATTAAGTAGAAAGATATGTAACAGTCTTTAAAGCAATTGAACCAATAAAACTTCAATTATATCGCCTTTAATCGACGTCAAAAAGAGGGAAGTTTTTCTTAACTTCTACGTATTTTATTGTTTAGTTGGCAACCCTATCTTCAGTTATTTCATACAAATAGTTAAGTACATAAATCCATCATGAGGCACTCGGCGTCGCACACGGCTATCGAAGCGAGTCAGACCACCTACATGGAGTCAGATGCCTCAGATGGCCAGATAAAGACTTATTTATTGGTATTTACTGTCTTTTAAATCTATGGAAGACACAAACACACATAAATGATATTTAGTATGGCATATTGTACTGTGAGGCCACAGTTACCTACTAGTTTAGTGTTTAAAAAATAACGTAGTTACGTAATTAAATCTATGGTAAAACGTGAAGTGTGCATATAAAGAATAAAAACACTATGGTAGCAGATAAGAATAATACCAAGGGCCCTAAGTGAATTTAAATTTATTTCAAACTATAATTCGTTAACTTTTAATGATTGTAATAACCCTGATTAAAGCAAATAACTTAAATTAATCTTATTAATTTTATTATTCCATTATAACTAAATATTTCTACGTGCAAACTACATCAATTAAAATGCAGTAATACTTATATTTTCAAGCTTGACTTGAATTAAATTAGATATAGAGTTGATATTTTAATCGCGTCGATCGACACGTCCGGCCGGAATCGTATTAATTGATATAAAGCTGATATAGTTTGTATTGGACAAGTACTTTATAAATCACCTAATTAACATTTTATATGATATCCTATCCTACATTACAAATGTGAAAGTTTGTAAGGATGTTTGTCTTTGAAAAAAATGATGCATTAACGACTGAACAAGTTTGGGTGCAGCACGCCGCGCCGACAGTTTAGGCCTTGGATAATCAGATAGAATACTGTGTGTGTGCGATAAATGATTAACTTATTCTACACGGACGAAGTCGCAGGCTAAAGGTGGACATTCACGGTCAGTTAAACTGATGTACATCCAGAAGCTGACCTTGAGTTCGTATAATTTCAACTTAAGATTTCACATTCACGGTCAGTTTTTGAATGTACGTCAGTTCAACTGATCAGTTTAACTGACCGTGAATGTCCACCTTAACGCTGTATAGTGATTGAATAATAGATAGGACAATAACAAGAATCTCGATGATATTAACCAGGCTGTAGCGAGATGTCGACAGCACAAAATTAAATGCATCAAAGTAACTAACTGCCGCACTCAAAGACGTCAATTAAGTTTTAAGTTTCATTCAAGTCGCTGCGTCTTATTCTATTGCTATAGCAAAGAAAGTGACAGCAGCTACTTTAAAGAAACTTAAATCTTAATTGACGTCTCTGCCGCAGTTAGGCAGGTCAGGTTTTGTCCTCGATTCTGTACCATTGTAACAGTTACTGTAGTTTGTATTGTAGTTAGTTTACGTTAGTATATGTATTTATGTTTAATATTTATGTATTTACATGTTTTATCAATATTTCTAACTGATAGTTTAATATTTTGAATACTTTTTGTGCAATACTTTTATGTGTCTAACCCCATGCATTGCCCTTACTCATCTATTTCAGGGTTACCTGGAAGAGATCCCATTTAGGGATAAGTTCGCCTCTGTACTTTAATTTTACGATGTCAATGAATTATTTACTTATACTTTTTGTGCAATAAAGAGTTTTCATACATACAGTTTTATTCCTAAATACTTTATTAATGGAATGTGGTGGTACCTGTCACGTACAACAGTTTTATATTAATGTTTCATTAAAATAGTTACGGCAAAAGTCAAAGAAGCAACGTTAACGAGGCTTCCACCGCATGCCGCGCTGTGTTACAATTTGAGTGAAAATTTGAACTTGATCTAAAGTGAAGCGACGTCCGAGATCCCATCGATAATCAATAAATTTTGGTTAACAGCCGAGGACCGGCGTTATAATTGGAATACAATAAGCTTAAAAATAACATAATTTTTTTATTATTACCAATAACACAAAACGCTTTTGCAGAACTTATTTAATTTAATTTGCATTTGAATGATTCTCATTTTTCTTTAATTAATTTTTATAACTAACTTTTATTAATAATCGTGTAGCAAATCATTATCAGATTTATCCGATATTAACGTGGTTCGGTTTATGTTTTTATTACATGGTAAATTAATATACTGACTGGACCAGTCCCACAATCCCCCAATCCCCAATTACACAACCTTAATTACGATTATTATATTTACTAGCCACGCATTGAATGCCCGGCATAAAATTACCATAGATTATGGAGCCGGTGGTCATTGATATTAAGATTCTTCGTACTGAATTTATTAACGGTAGCAACCGAATGAAGATAAATAATATTCTATTAAATAAGTACAGGTTTGAAGATACCAGTGTAAAAACGTGTTATATGCTGACAATTTACAAGTCAAATTATGTTTTAACACGAACAAATTATGATATTAAATTAAAAGTCTTGTACGCTAGGGACATAATAACTTGTGTCTTTGCTTTGGTTTTATGCACAATATTCATGGATGATATAATGTGCTCGTAATATTAAATTGTTCTAAATTATAGCCATAGGGAAAAAACTGAATAACCAATAGTAATTGAATAAGTTCTTAGTAAATATTTAATCAATTTTTTAGATGGCTAAATATTTAACCTGTAATGTTCCATGAACACAAACAGGTTGTATTTTTGTGGAATACATTCGATAAAATTACAGAAGAAATAAAAGGGCTTTGACATCTCTTGGTATGTCTCAGTCACAACAACCAAAGTACAATGCGATTAAAAGCTAGTGAAGTAAGAGACTAAATTTTACGCAATGGTTCCTTCCAAGTTTACGTATGTCACCAATAAGCTGATTCAAACTAAAAAGAGGAACAGTGCCAAAAAGACAGCTTTTTATGTTAAAGTGACGTTAATAATTTGTCGATGAATTGATGAGGATTTGTTTGAGGTAATAACTTGGAGTCAGTTTAGTTTAAAAACGAATTTCAACCATTTTGTATTTCAATGACATATTTTTTTTTTGTCGTAAGCATTTAACAAAAGGTCTCACTGTACGTGCATCAACCAGCCTATTTATTTCTTGAAACTCGGTCGGTTGGTTGATTGGTGGCGACTTGGTTGACTGGTGGATTGGTTTTTTGAAATGTACGGTCAGTACATTGTTAAAACATAGTGCAAGTAGTATATATCCTAATGACTTCCAGTAAATGCTCAATCAAAAACTAAAGTCGATATATATATACCTACTCCATCCTTCAATGAAGGATGGATTCAATCCATAACGCAGCAAGAAGTCCAGACCCTGGATTAAGTGTCATTAGGATGCCGTCGGAACCCTAAAAACGTGAGAGGTTACAAAACCATCAGTTTTGTCGCAAGATACCGCGAATCCAGAGACGCATGCGTGTGCGCCGTGTGTCGAGAATAAATCTCCGGAAATTACAGCCCGCGGCGTGCTTTGCGCAGCTTTCAATAAATTAACATTTCGTCGACCAAGGATTGGTAGATTTCAGAAATGCTAAGATAAGTAACAACGGTTTGTTCATTTATAGGTATAGCTTTACGTCACTTTGTCGCTATTTGCTCAGGAACTACGTTAACTTAACAATTACGCTAAATTGACATAAAGGGCTTAAACACCAGTTCCACCTGAATGAGGCGTGGCGAGAGGAGTGGGGCCTTTTTGCTGGAGCAAACGCCGCCCTCGTAACGGACCCCACGAACAAACTGCCTGGCTTCTGTGCCGACCGAAAACCCTGGACTCGTTTAAATCGGTTTCGGTCTAACCACGGGAAAACCAATCACCACTTGCACAAGTGGGGATTGAGGGAGTCACCACAATGCGACTGCGGAGCACCTGATCAGACCCTCTCTCACGTGGTAAATGATTGCCCACTTCGCTGTTTTCCTGGAGGCATGTAGGAGCTGCATAAATTTACGCCCGCCGCAGTGAACTGGCTGAAACACCTAGACATTGACGTTTGATCCATGCAGGATGATTGCCATACGCAATGATGATGAGCGGCTGACGCGACTGATCGCTGATGATGGTTTACGTAAATTCTATACATTTTCTTTGTTTTAAAGACAAACAAAGACAAAAGACAAAGACATTTATTGCAAGAACACAGTATAGGACAGTTGTTAGTGGTACAGGATGAGCTTGTGATCTACCTAATTTAGGCGTGCAATATTTAGTATATTCACTATTAAAATTATCTTATACTAATCATATTTAGTCACTTACTTTTACAGGTCTAATACACGTAAAGCTATTTAAAATGTCAATCTATTAATTATGTCGTTGATTGAGGAATTCCTGAACAGAGTAAAAACATTTATCATGAAGCCACCCTGTTATCAATTTATTAAATTGATTTGGCGGGCATTCCTGTATATATTTTGGTATATGGTTATAAATTTTAACTGCCATATGGAATGAATTATTTTTTAAAACACTTGATTTTGCAAGAGGTAGGTACAACTTATTCTTATGTCTAGTTGATCGGTTAAAGACTTGAGCATGTGTCGCAAAAAAATGGGGATGCTCTCGAACAAACAAAGTGATCTGCCTAATGTACATGCACGGCAGAGGCAGGACCCTTGTGTTCTGGAATAGAGGTCTGCAAGGAGCCAGAAAATGGGTATTGCACACAGCTCTTATGCATTTCTTTTGCGCCAAAAATGCTTTTTTACTATCTACGGAATTGCCCCATATCATCAACCCGTAACTCAACATTGAGGATACATAGCCGTGGTAAGCTGTGAGTGCAACGTCTCTGGAGCAGGTAGTGCTTAATCTTCTCAACGCATACACAAACTTATGAAGCTTTCCACACATTTCAGAAATGTGATATTTCCAACTGCAAAACTGATCAATGCCGAAAGGTTCTTTAGGTAAGCGTTATGCATCCGGCTAAGCCCCTTGGTCAATTTGCATATAAAAAGAATGTTCGTCTTCGGACTAAAATATCTCCGTAGCAAATCTGTGCGACTATCACATCACAATCACAATCGGTTTAGGCGTTGGACCGTTAAGGCAGAACGAACTATAACACTACCGCATGTGTAATATTATAAGGAAGTATTGAACCGGAACTGCTATAAATTGAAAAATAAAATACATATTATATTTGAACATATAATTTTCATGATGATGCCAACAATCGATAAAGCAGGACAGGGCCTCGTTTTCACTGCATTTTTACCCCTATTGCAGTCGTATGGCTTACGTCTCTCCCGCTTTTACCGTCAAGATAATGATCAATCATAATGTTAACAATATGATAACAATAAGGGAAAAGATAAAGTGGAATAAAGATTTTATCAGTTTGATAGAGTTCTTCGTATCGTATCGTATCGACCATTCCGACTGATATCCGCCATATTCCCGTGATCTTCAGAACGAGCTTCGATTTACATGTTGTCTCCATTTCCTTATCGTCTCGCAACTTGGAGAACAACACCCCAGGGATGTAGGCCTTAAAAACTCGATTAACGCTTAACAAAACGGAATAACCTAAAAGAGCCGAAACCTCGCATGTCGCGCCTGTCACAGCCGTCAGTTTTTCACAGCTGATTAAGCCCGCGCGTGTTTGTGAGCTAAATTATTTAAAAGTCAGTTTTTGTTAATTAACATGCAAAAAGTTGGCATGCGGATTACAAGTTCAATGATTGATAGTAACCACAGGGAAGGAACAATGGTTTAATAGATATTTAAATCTGACTCCAACGAGATTAAGGCCTCGTTTACGGAGACGCGGGGCGTCGCGCGTCGCGTGCGGCGTGGCTTCTCGCGGCGCGTGGGACGTTTTTTCCGTTTATAGACAGGCGGTGCGTGCAGCGGCCCGCGTCATCGCACGCGCAAACACAAACATATGGCAATATACGATGTTGATCTTAAGCGGCTACCACACGCGCAAGCTTCACCACAGTTTTGCCTGCGCAAGCCAAAACTGAACACTTCGTGTCTATAGAGTTTTACCAACTACACGCTCCGTGTTCCGTGTACAAACCGGCCTGCGCAGGCAAAACTGTGGTGAAGCTTGTGCGTGTGGTAGGCCCATAAGAGCCGCGGCGCGCCGCGGCGGCCGCGGCGGATCCTCAAGCGTGCAGCAAAGCACGCGGCGGGCATCGGTGCGGCGCACGCGGGGCAACACATTAGTTTCAGGTTAGTGAGAGATGGGAGCGCACGTGTCGCAACTTGCAACATGGCTGACGAAAAATTGGAACTAATAATTTCTCCAATACAGGATCGACCCCAGTTGTGGATGGCTGGTCATTCACAGCATAAAAATAATAAATAATAATAATAAAATAATATATACCTGATATTTATTATTATTATTAATAATAAATAATTCACTTTTTAACATACAATTTTCTTCTAAAAAAAAGTCTATTATATCGTACTCCATTGCGACAGTGACTACGTCTGCGTTGTGCGATTTCCAAATTAGACTGGCAGAAGGTTCCCGTCGCGGGCATCGCTTCATCGAGAATTGCCGCTGCGTGCGCCGCAGCGATAAACGCCGCGTGTGACGCGTCGTTGCCATCCGCGGGCTCGGCCACAAAATACGCTCCATTTCAAGCAAACGCGTGAAAACCCGCTTCTCTGTAAGCGCACTCATACAACGCCATATGTTTGAATTATGTGCGGGCCGCGCCGCCCATCGCAACGCGCGACGCCCCGCGTCTCCGTGTAAGTAAGTAAGTGTTTGAATTATATTAGTCAAAAGCAGGAATATGTACCTAGTTGTTAAAAGTTTAACACATTTATTTAAAAAAAATGCTTATTTTGTAATAGACTATACTTACCCACATAATAATTGTTATAGTATTGTAACTGAATGCAGTAAATATGCTTTAATTCCTCAGTTGAAACCCTATTTATAATATTACATTTTAATCTATAATATAATTGTATCATTATTTTTTTTGTTGAGTCTTACTTATAACCTATCAATAGGTACATATATGAGTTGTCTAGAACCCTATATGTAGTACTAGCCTAGAGCTCTCTTTGGGACTAAGTCAGTTTGTGTAATACTTCCCTGATATTTATTTATAATCAAGAAAAACGGAATGTGACGTTGCCAGCACACCTTTTGTAAGACGGCTTTAGAGTCAAATTAAGGTCAGGCTTATAGAGGCCTATCCTAGGCACATGAACGCAGATTTCCATCCAAATAGCCAGCCCGCCATTTTACCTTGACCCGTAGCTTAATACAATCGCAGCGTGCCATAAAGTCTTAATTTATGAAAATAATTATAAAGCGGAAACTCAAAGTTCAGTTCAGTCGTAAACTTAAACAACAATATTGACATTTAAACGCGATTAAGTAACAAGATTAAGTCAAAAATATTATTTAATTTCGTACAATTTATGAGAGTTTTAAGGGTTATTTTACTTATTTTATTAGTCTTGTGGTGAAAATGGTGAGCCTTTGGTGGGTAACGCTCTTGTCCAACAGTTTCGGATAACTTATATTTTTGGGGCATTACATCAAACTTAGTCATCAGTTACATAATATTATCATTGCTTGCTTAATTTTGGATGACGAAGATGATTTGCAAATGCACAGCAATTAATAATTCTTTTAGAGATATAGGTATTTAAAGGAAAACCAAGACACTGGTGGCAACCCGAATCGGCTAGGTATTCCTATTTCCATTAAATCAATTAAATTAAAAAAAATTAAATCAATTGATTAATTTAAAAAAAAATAGTTTATCAAGTAATAAGTTATATTTTAATAGGTGACAGTTAGGTTTAGGTTTATACAGTTTGTTTATTGTATAGTTTCCATTTAAATTTACTTAAATATAAGTAATACAACGTTTTAAATACGAATGAGATATCTTATAGTAAATACGTAAATGAATTGTCGCCTTATGTAGCATTCTATTCATCACGTTTAAACACTTTAAGTAAGTTTTCGTGTAAACTGTGCAAACCCAATAAAATGAACAGAAACTGGCATTTTGGACACAACAATGTCGGCACGTGGACAGATCAGTTAAATAATGTTCGCGCTGAAAGATTAGTTAAAATGTCGAAGGAATTAATTAAAGTATTAAGAATTATATATTTTACAATCGGGGTAAAGTTTTAGCACAGTATTCGTGGGCAACTTTACGCTGTATCTAATAATCATAACTCAGTCACGCAACTCACGCATAATAAATTAAATTAAATGAAAAAGTTTATTTCTGTAAATATTTACAAAAATCTCAGTTTCTCGCTGGGTCCTGAGCTAGTTACATACGGGACACCGATTATAATATACGCCACAGTTGAAAAATTTACACACAGAAATAGTTGTTACTTGCCTGGAATTGGGCACACAAATAGATCAATTTGTATTTATCTAGAAACAGTGCCGGATTAGCGATTAAACAAAGTAAGCAGCTGCTTGGGGAAACGGGTCAGGGGACACCACAGAGGCCCCAAAATCACACATTAGAATTATAACAACAAATTGACAGGGTGACAGAAGCCTACAAGTGAAAATGATTAGGGCACCGTTGAAGCTCAATCCGGCACTGCCTAGAAAAGTTGAGTGAAGCAAAACCATTCCATGCCTTATTTAAACCTTATTTTCATACCTCCAGCTATGTTATTCTGTTAACACAAACGTCAACCAGTTCTACTCAGTCGATGAATAGCCGGCGAATTTACATCGTCCGTCAAAGTGGGTAAATGACATTCAACTGTCTGCACATTCATTTAGTCGCTGGTTTCACAGACGACCAGCTGTCAAACTAGCGACTAAATGAAAGACCTTGACGGACGATGTAAATTCGCCGGATATTCATCGACTGAGTAGAACTGAATGACGTTGTTTTAACAGAATAACATAGCTGTACGAGTATCAATATCAATACATAGTATAAAATGAAGTCGCCCTCCGCGTCTGTCTGTCTGTCCCTATGTATGCTTAGATGTTTAAAACTACGCAACGGATTTTCATGCGGTTTATGTATATAATAGAACCCGGAGCGAAGCGAGGGCGGGTCATTATAGGCTATATTTTAACTTATGTAACCGAAACGAAGCGAGGGCGGGTCGCTAGTATCCTCTAAACTAATAACAACGGACACAAAACAAACAAACGTTCAACAACGGACCCGGAACGGTGTAAGATGAACGATAACATTCGTAACTATCGCATTGCATCGTGCTCGCGGCGATCGTGCCCGATTGTGTCTGTAGTTGTGCACATTGATTACGTTCGAGAATTTAATCTATGACGTCTATCCACCAGACCACCATCGGTAGATAGTTACATGCGACCTTGCATTACGTTAACTTAACTATTTACAAAATCAAAGAAAATGTATAGGATTGACGTGAGCTAACAATTTGTTCAAGAAACTAAACAAAATGTGACGTTCTCAATATAAAGGGACCTTATGGAGGCAGGCGGTTACGCCGTTTTTAGAACTGTTACCATAGTATTCGTATAGTTACAAGAACAAGAAGAGCGTAACTGCCTTCCTCCATAAGGTTCCTTTATACTGAGAACGTCACAAATAACCTAAACTCAAAAACTAAAACCCGACTCGCGACTACTACGACGCACCCCCTTATAATTTTTATGTAGCCGTTTTTGACTAATCATAAGACACCCCATTTATCGATCCAATAGTTTAGGAGCTAGAGTGAAACATCCGATTATCGCTCACAGTACATACGTACACTTTTAACCGTATTAACCTTATTTTTGCTTCGCACGGGTAAAAATTGTCACTGTTATTGCAATCCTAGACACTTCTATAAAAGCCCTTTCTAAATTAATCAGATAAATGTTTTTAAAAAGTTCACATACCTACAAATAACGAATGAATAGCTTACAAATCACCAGGACCCTTATATGCTGGCCATGGGAAAAAATGGCCGCTCGTGTGTCTAAAATAGCTATAGTATAACATTCTCAGCGAAAAACCACGACTTAGTTGGCATGTTGGTCGAATTCAGATGCTATCTCTTCGGATACTATGGAGTAGTAACTCGAAGCCGATTCATTTCAAGTAGGTGAGGTGAGAGCGAGTGATGAATGTTTAAAATAATGTCTATCTTCTAGTGGACCCGTATTTTTAACATTCAAAAATACCAATATAATTTAATTTGGCTTAGTACTATGGTTATAAAAAATGCTTCGAATAACCTTCATATTAGGATAGGTTAGGGGCAGGAGACGCTTAATTTTCTCAGACACAAACGCATCAAGCAATTTTTTTTGGTTTAACAGAAACATTATGAAATCTTGAGTAGAAATTGAACCGCTGGTCAATCGACACAACGCTGGTGCCACTAAGGCCTAGTTTATTAATATCTAGCTAGATGTACAAATCAAAATTACAAAAAAAATGCACGCTCTAAGTCGTCAGTGCTTTATACGGGTAGCACATCTTGTATTTTCTCGATTGTCGCTCAGTGCGTCTCTTTCCTTACCAACTGGGTAGAGGGGGATTACCGAGCGACAAACAAGTGGCGGGCGATGTGCTAGAAACACTGACGGGACAACTTTTGACCCCTACTTTCGTAGCTCTTAACTCTTAAATGGCCCAAAAGGTTTTCACCAAACTTACCTAAGAACACTTTCGATCGAGTCACCTTTCCGACAAAAAAAACTAAATCAAAATCGGTTCATCCGTTTGGGAGCTACGATGCCACAGATAGATACCTGTGTATCTATCTGTGAACAGATACACACCTTAAACTTATAATCCCTTTGTTTTGCATCTGCATGTTTTGCTTTTGCATGTTAACAACGAGTGTCAAAAATATGTAACCGCGACCTTATTATTCATATTCATATTTATTTATTGCAATAACATGTTACAGCGACATTACGGTGACATAAGATCGTGGTTACATATTTTTGAGGCTTAGGACGTATCTATGTTTATAACTTTGACTACCAACGCTCTCTTAGTACGGGCACATATTAATATCTAAGTTGTATTTGTCAACTATCAAGTGGATACGAGATTGACAAATATCGCTATCCAAATGGATTTATGGCTTTATACTTGTGCAGATAATCGAGCATGATTGCGCGTGAGGTTATAAATTAATATGGCGACCGTCGCCTGCGTTTACAACCTTCCTAAATGTTTTATACTATGGCAGTTATAATAAAATACTATTACGCCGTTAGGATTCTATTGCTACTGGTTTTGTCCAGTGAATGTCGTAAATTTGGATAAAATGGCAATGTGAATGTTGCAGTCGTCTAATAATTTGTAATTGCCGGTTTTAATTCAGCTGCGAAATTGTCTTTTGGTTACTTTAAAAACTGATATCGAGTATCGGTTAGAGCCATCATTCACTTGTTATTTTTAGGCTAAAACACAATAATTATGTCATGATTCTGGTGAAATCTTATTGAGGCTATCCTCTAATATAGAGTTAGTTAAATACTTTATTCTATAACATAAACGTTGTTCATGACCCACGAAAATATTAACTTGAGTGCTGTCTGGAATAACCTAATTAATAACTACCTATAATTAAAGCTCACATTTGTATTATAACTATGATAAGCTTGATTTAAACTATTAAATCTCTGTGTAAATTAATGTTACATATGTGTTGTGTAAATTACAGCCAGGCCCCGCCTTCGAACCAATCAATATTCATTAAACTCAATTAATTCCACAATTTGTCTTGTCCCCTTTTCCGAAGTATTTATCGGTTAGCCCTATTCGGTTAATTTTACATTTTATTGTTGCCTTAAACGACTTGATTGCTTTATTTTGTTAGCTTGAATAACTCTTAATTTGCACCAGTAATTGCTCGAATATTTTTGTTTGCTTCAAGCACTTTACTTCTCTTCTCTATGCTGTCGCTCTTTCGGCCCAGTTTGCTTATCTGTGTAGAGAAAAACTTTCAAAAGTTAAAACTTTGATTTTGCTCGCGAATGATTAAATTGTTAGGATAAAAAGTCAATTAAATTTTTGACTTTTTGTCACCCGTCGTCTTTCGTTGTAAAGTTTGTAAAATAGGTACCGGTACTCAGCGATGCCAGACGTACGATAATTATCGTACACGTACGCAAAAGTACGGTAATTTGCAACCCTGCTCCAAAATGGGGTGAAAAGACTAATATTCAAGGCCAATCATTCAAAAATACAAAATAATGTCTACGGTGAAGTGAAATACTTTTTCACTTGTTTTTCACTTGTTTTGAATTGTTACTTCGATTTTTCGTCTGGCAACACTGGTTTGGTCTTCTTCTAGGCATAGATTTTAAAGTCAACTGTCAAAAATACTTCAGTTCCTATAGGCGCGAGTGAGAAATAGCCCACATTGCTACCCTACTTCTAGTTTTGGGAGCTAGCTACGCGTTCCGCGCGGCTCTGACAGTCGTACGATATTTTTTTTATCTGGTACGATAATTTTCGAATATTGATACGATAATTCTCTATCACTCGTCTGGCAACCCTGCCGGTACTGGCTGTAAGCTGTTGGCGGTATATAGTAGTTCACGAGTCCCTATTACCAATATGTAGATAAAACTGTAATAACAAGTAAGAGCGCTGAAAGTAAATGGCCTCTCTGACGTAAAAAGACTAATGTTCGCGGTTCTCACACATTCTAAAGAACGTGTTGTTAATATAGCTTAATTTTGCTTATAAAGTTGTTTAAAAAACGGTATAACATTTATCTCACAACACTTGTTTTTTCTGCACAAAAGTGTCCGTGTAACAATTCGCGAGACTGTGTTTATCAGGCAGATAAACAAGACAATAAAACGGACACAAAAAAGGTTTACCTTACATTTTACGGTATTTGCGTAACGCGAGTAAAGTAATACACGCGTAAGTACCTGTTATTTTTTATTTTGTTGGTTCTTTGACAGTAACAATAGGGAAGTAGTATCTTAAAGTAATGATCAGCGTTCTCAATTCGTTTATCAATCGTAAATACTCATTTATTGGAAATTTAGTATATTTTATGTTTTTTACGTCAGTTAAAACCCTGTATATACTAGTACAATGCATTTCAAAAGATACTGTTAGCGGATATTTGTGATTAACTCATCGTGGGAGACCGTCTCCGCCAGAGCCGCGAATGCCTCAAGAAACTGCATTGAGTGAATTACTCGGAATCCTTGAGGGAAATCCTTTTTCCTCTACGGTTAATTGCCGTTGCGAATGTCAGTTATTTACAGAAGTCATGGAAAAATAACAAGCTTATTTAAACATTTGTCTTATAACAGACTGACTTGCGCCAAAGTCTCAAATCTGGTCTAAGTCGTTAATCCTTATTTAAGTCTGACACTTCCATACATTTTGACAGAATTAAAAGTTACTAAGTATACTTAATTAAAAATATATTTATCGCTATGGTAGAAGTGGCCCTTAGTGCGTGATATCGAGAGTGATTAAATCTGCCGTTCATTATAAATCGCCATCTTCCTACGCATTCCACTTCTAAGTAAAGATCTACCCCACTTGACAGCTGTAAAGGTGACAAGTGACGCTACATCGCCTGCGAAGCCTTTGTGCGCGCGCGCCGCCAAATGACTATATTATCCACTTCTGCGCAGCTGAAGGATTTATGGCCAAGTTTCCGTTACATTCCTTTTTTAAGTGACAGATGGCACAAAACAAGAAACTGGTTATTAAGAGTCACACATTAAACAGTAATTAATGTTATAATACACAATAAAAAAGATTTTAGCGCAACACTAAGATTGTAGCGGCCATCAATTTAGCAGATAAAGTTCGCGGTCTATTTGCCTTTTAAATTATCACCATTTGTCACTTTAATTCCCGCCCACGCGCAAAAATGGTCTTTAGAAATTCGTGTATGCACTTAGCCGTTTTAGTTCTCCCACACATTTAAGTTAAAGGTCAATTTGGGCCAGTTAAAATACCTGAAGCGCGTTCAAAAATCGAACACCGAAAGCAGGAATTACAGACACCCAATTAAAAACAGCTCAGCAAATGAACACGTGGAATTTTAAAACGCCACAAAAAGCGACTACGGAGCGGCCTTTCATTATCTTACGTTATAATCGTACAGTGAACATCTTACTAAATATGGCAGGCAGTAATTTTAATTTGTTAATCAGTAGGTCATCTTTGTTTTTTTGTGGTGTCTATTATTGTTAAATATGTGTATGATTTTTATAATTCCCTATTATTCTAATGTTTTTTGTAACGCTAGCTTAAATTATATCATTGTAATAAGAGATTTATAAAAAAAGAACTGTGAAGTTTCTTGCAGCGCTTCTTCTCCGCACCGCAGTGGTCTCCTCTTAGACTCAGAGACGTGAAGTGCCTACAGGGCCTACTTACACCATAAAATTTTCAAATTTAATTTTCAATTACATATTTTTATTACTTATCAAGTACTTAAATTACAGTGATCTTATAAGTGCTTTCCCTATTTTCCCGGGAACTAATATATATATATTTATAAGCTATAAATACTTTCGAAGTGTATCGTTCCAGTAATGCGTAATACACCGCTTACCCTACCTGACCTTTAGTTTATTTTGCTTTTTCCTTTTGTTTGCAACGAACAAAAAAGTTGTTGATATTTGTGCGTAAGCGCACGCCGAATGCGCGCGCGCTTCTTTTTGTGCGGCTTGTCGGTCATACTGACGGACCCAACGCGTCAGTTTTATCATTTAGTTTGGTAGTGTTTTATTGTTTTTATTAGTACTTAACTGACTTGAAAAAAACACTGATGCTGTAGCAGCCGCAGGTTAGCTGGTCAGTTGTATAAAACTATCTCCAGATATAAACAGGGGAAAAATTAAGTCAAAAAACACGTTCCTCATCCCATTTTGTTTATTATTGACCCGGGTATTCACTAGCTAGCTGTAACGCTATAGTACGTATAGTCAACCAAATGGATTTCAGAACAACTATGCAACTGCGAAACTTAATTCGAATAAATCCCATAAGGGCTATTACAGCTTTACTTATTGCTTTACTTTGACATAGTTCCTTCGTGTCATCGTGTCAGGCAAAACACGTCCACTGCTGGATATAGCTGGATGCGAGTATTACAGGGCCACCACGGTGGAGATCTTTGGGGAAGGCAGTGGATGTACCTAGTAGGTATTATAGTCGCCATGGATGTAGTATCAAGTAATCCATTTAATTGATGGTAAAGTCAGCTGCAGAGAAAATTAACCTCCCTTGCTAAGTAACTTGTATGCAGGGGTGGTTACTTTTCTCTGCAGCTGACTGTACAACAATTTGTCATGATGTTGTGTGAATTTGTCCAAGTTTTGCTTTGCCTAAAAGGTTTGGCATCGAGTAGACGCATCGTCCGTCTATCTGTGTCGTTAAAAAAAAAACGAATACTTTCAATGCGACTAGAAAATCAAGGATTTGGGTATATTCCTACTAAACCTTAACGCATTTGCTTAACCCTTCTTTACTTCTTTCTATTAGTACTGTACGGACTCTCTATCTACTCCCGTGTTGATGTTATGATGGTTCTTATTAACTAAAACGTCAACAATGTAAGAGCAAAATGAGCCAAAACAAATTGAAATTGAGCCACAGGTTTACAATCAAAGTTTTTTCTTAAGTAAATAATTATCACTGTTATAAATTTGAAATAATAAATTGCCCACGGCCCACTGGAATGTTTCCACGGCCCGTGGATTCTTCACCACCATTCGTTTTAAATAACAAATGTAATTTATATCGCAATTTATATCATAATGGGTTCGTATTGTGCCTGGACGATTCTCATTATACTGTATCAGAGTGAGTTTCAACTCAATTTTCTACGTTTCAAAGGCTTTTATTAACTAGTTACAGTTATTGGTTGCGCTGAAAATATAACCTTAATGTTTTGGCGACTGACGTTTATGATTGTCTGTTCGTAATTTTGAAGAGAATTTAATAGGACAAAGACTAGGAATTAATATGCCTGACGCAAAACAGAGGGATGTTTAACGAATGTACCTGTGTATCTGAGTGTCAGTATCTGTGTATCAGCGTATGTGTGAAAGAAGACGATCAAGTGATCTTTCAAACAATAAAAACTAAGGGCCGTATTAATAAACTCATCTGAACTGTGATGCCCGCCTCAGGACACGTCAAAGTAAACGCCAAGTCAAAGAAAACTGTCATTTTTGATGTGACTTGAGACGGGCATCTCATCCAAGATCAGTTTATTAACACAGCCCCAAGAGTGTGAGTGTTCTGAGCTATGTTTGGTGAATATCTTAGATAAGAGTAACAAGCTCTAAAAGTAGGGGTCCCAATTTTATCTGGTTGTTATCTATTTAATATTTTTAAGTCTTAAACCTCAAAGCAGTTCTGTATTTTAAACTTATGTTCCTATTTCAGCTGTTATCTGCATTATACTGAGCTGGCAGACCCTCGAGTGCCGTTTTGTACCCCAATCTGGGGAGCCGCATGAGCTGACATTGTTAAAGGTAGATCAGCCACCATGTCGTCCAAGCCGTATCCGGCGATGACGACTCCTATACGTCTATCCCGAGTCGTTAATGTGGTGGGCTCTGATAAGGCTAGCGAAACCGAACTTCGACTTGAAGATCCGGTCACATGGCACACAATAAAGCTGGCCAGCCGAGTTGAGTGTGTAGTTGTAGGAGGGCTTCGATCGAGTCTTCCGTATTTGTCGCTTTGCGTCAAGATCTCCTGGACGCTTTTCCTCGTACAAATCCACTTTTGTGGACGGTGGGGCGCCATTCCGGTCTAAGACGAGCACGCTCCTCGCAAATTGTTGTTGGGATTTATAAATAAGCACGCTTTAAAAACCCGACTTTATATTCTGATATTGTCGTCTATGTTGAAAACATACATACAGGAACCCTGAAAATGTTACACTCCTTTTTTTTGGGAAGTCGTATAAAAACCACTTATACCTAGGTATATTCATAGAACCCTGTCATATAACGTATTCATTTTTTTATTAAAATCGGTCTACAATTGGCGAAATTACTGCGAAACATACACAAATAACAGTCTAATTGAGAACCTCCTCCGTTTTTGTAGCCGGTTGATAAAGAAAGATCGAAGGAAATGACATACATTTTCTTTATGTGCTGTTTGTCTAGCTCCTGTACCTCTACGACCCCCGCGCCTGCGGCCGCCTGGTGTTCTACAACCACACAGTCTCCTACAAGCAGGTCCACTACTCGACCATCGTATGGCCTAAGACTAACGAGATTGCTTCTGCCTTTCGAAGGTGAGCTCTCACCTTTTTCGTGTAAACATGGGATTCTTTTTGAGATTCTGTAGGCCTTTGAGCCCATCTACCATCAGGTGGTCTGTGTCTTCATTCACCTCCTCCATTCCATAAAATATACATTTGAATATAAATTCCAGAACCAAAAAGACCTTTAAATGCCACTCCGTTTTAGGAAGATGAAGCTCTGGCTGAGCCTCCACTTGGTCTGGTTTGGCCTGACGCTCCTCAACGCGACTTACGGCCGGCGGCCTTGCGCGTTCTACGGGGCGCTGCTGCCGCTCACCGCCACCGGCGTCACGCTGCTCATCGTGGACCTGCTGCACAGCGGCCTGTTCCTCCGAGACGCCTCCTACACTGCTACCGAGGGTGAGCTTAACTGTAACCAACAGGCGGAGCTGACAACTAGGATCCCTTGGCATATCTTGGCTTTGGCACGTGAGACGTTTAAGATGGAGAGCCCAACATTCCTGCAGGGGATGCTAGGAATCGACGATGATGGTGACAAAAAATTAACAGGTGGATCGATATGCTTGCTACAACCACATCCAATACTAAGGAGCTTTGCGTCAACCAACAGGCGCATTCAGACATTATTGAATCCTAGAATTCCGGAATTTTGCAGCTTCCACGTGGTGTACCTAATTTTTTTACATAAAACCAGCGTGAGAGAGTGACTACCGACCGAGAGTGAGATTGAACTCACCCTAGGGCCGAGAAGCCAAGAGTACGGGCTGGAATCTCTTGGCATGTCTTAGCAGGCAAGAAGCATGAGTAGCATGATCTTACACACCTTGGACTTTATTACAAGGCAAAAAGATGAAAAAGTGGATACATCAGTTTGTAGTCGACTGTAGAAAACTAATTCGTAACTTATACTCAAGTGACTGCGATTAAGTCTTGATATTCGTTAATTAACATCTATCTTATCTTCTAGAGAGGATTTCCTTTTGTCCGTAATTTTGTTTCACTTAGCTTTTCTATACATAATATATCCAAATAAGTATGATTTTCATCTATAATACAAGCTTAAAACTTAATTTGGGATTAGGTCTATTTATGTAAGGTTGTCCTCAGATCCTAATTTATTCATTCTAGACGATATTTTGCGCTACATAAGTTCGTGTTCTGCCTTGAATGTCATCAAACAGTCGTTGCCATACGACTCCAAGATGATGTTAAATGAATATCGCAAAGAGAACACCTCCTGGATTGCCATCCTCTTCGCCTACGCCAGCATCAGAGGCGTCGTACAATGGATTGTCAATTTCTGGATCATACAGGACAACTTCTTCGAAGGACTGGCTACTTACCGTGAGTATCTTCTTTTCTTCTAACTACATTTTAACTAGCTTTAAGAAAATTGTATCAGCTGTTAGTGATCCTATTAAATAAATAAAACTATACGAATACTATAAATGTGAAAGTAACTCGGTTTGTCTGTCTGTTTAGTTTAATACCCTTTCACGGCTAAACCGCTGAACCGTTTCTCATGAAATTTGGACATAGGATACTTTTTATCCTTAAAAATTGGATAGGTCCCGAGGGAGCAGCGATAACCGACTTCTACGCGGACGGAGTTGCGGGCAAAAGCTAGTTTTTTCTCATCTACTGGAAATCAGTTAGGTCTGCGTTTAGTGTATAACTGTCTCTCTCACTGAATGGAACAGCTCTTTGACTGGGGTGACGCGTGACCAATTCTTTATGTTCACGAGCCATGACATCTTGCGTCTACCAACGTTTCCTTCTCCTCGAGTTTCGGGTAGGAGGGAGGAAGACGGCTTGGCCACGTCTTTGACACGTGCCTAGCGAATTATCTCTTCATTACACGGTCTCACCCATCATTTACTCGCAATTTATTATAAAATTTGCTCGCCGCTCAGCCGGTTGCGCAGACGCGGCCGTGCCCGCGGCGTCTTCATAGGGCGGGATATTGTTTGCAGTATAGCAGTTAGTACGTATATATTATTACTTAATTGTATTTGTATATTAATGGATATTAAAGAGTTGTACAGCTAAAATAATCACTTGACGACGCGATTAGCCTAGTTAATAGTGATCCTGTCTACAAAGCTAGCGGTTCCGGGTTCGAATCCCGGTATAAGCAAGTATTTGTGTGATGAGCATGAGTATTTGTTCCTGATTCATGGATAAGTTTCTATGTATTTAAGTATGTATTTTTCTGTTAAGTATGATTATCGTTGTCTAGTACCCATAGTACCTACAAGCCTAGAGCTTAGTTTGGGACTAGGTCAATTTGTGTGAGATTGTCCTCTGATATTTATTTACTTCAACTTTGCGCATGCTTAAGTATATGTACCTACTGTATATTAAGTTTAGTTTAGTTTCGGTTATATTAATTTATATGCATGTATAAAATGACAATCGCGACTGACATTTAATTTTGCGTGTCGTCTTGTCTGTCTTTGTTTTACGTAACGATTACAATCGTTACGTTTAGTTTGTTTGTTTTTATATTTATTAGTACCTGGTCTATGTTTATAACAATACTCGTCATTATTAAACCGGTAGTAGGTATTAAAACAATTCCTTCCGATATTTTTACTTGTCCTATTTTTCAGGTGCCATGCAACCGAAAAAAAGAAAACCGCACCAACAACGACGACAAGCGATGATAGTGACGACGTAGAACAAAACTCAGAGTAACACGTCAGTCATCGTGTTAAAAATGGTATGAAAACGTATAAATGGGTAATACACAGAGTTAGGTTCAAAATTGTTCTGTTCCTAAAAGTTAACGACGTGGGAGTTGTTAATTCATATAATTTCGATACAGGCCAAAACTACACCAGACTCCCATTACGCGGATATATCCTAACCCGAAAAAATTGGTTTCAAACTCCTTAACTTTCTGGAACAGGAGAGACAACTTTTGTTTCTGTGACTGTGTATGACCCAAATATATCCTATTCTACGTTATAGAAATATTCATGTGACATTTCTTAAGGTGTTCGCATAACTAATAGAACCAGAAACACTGAATTGCGCTCGAGGACCGTTATCGTGGACGTGGGAGTCAAGACCGCAACGCTCAAGTGGGACGCTGGGCATAACTATAAGAATGTAAATATGTTTAATAAATAATAATAAAAATGGTGTCATTTCACCGAATTTCATTTCATCGAAAGCTAATTTCTACTGAAACCTTATTGTTTTATAGGTTACATAGTTTAGGTTAGGTTAGACCTGTGACCACCAAAAAATTATAACTCCTGCACGTGGAAATGCCTGTCTGTGAAATGAAAATTCGGCGAAGAAAAACATTCTATGAGATGAGTGTCGGTGGTTCTAGGTAATCGCTTTAACGTTACCTAAGGCTGCCTTTCCATTGAGGCGAAAGGACCAATCACCTTGTACAGTACCCACACTAACGCATAGCACACAGAAACTAGAGGAATCTGATTGGTCCTTTTCGCACCGCTCCCCTCGTCTCCGCCTCAGTGGAAAGGCAGCCTAAGAGGATTGTGGGGCGACGCTGAAATCGCGTAGCGGTCAAAATGTTTCCATACAAATTTTGCTTCAGGCGGTAACGTTTCTCAGCCCCGAAATAAAGACCGATTTCAACGATTTTTTCGAACCCACTAAACAAGGTTAAATAATGACCGTTCCCCTGGGAATTGCCTATTTGGTGCCTAATAGTGTCAAGTAGGTATACACATACGAGTAGCAATGTTACGTGATTCTTGCCACCGACTTCGATATATTTCATGTACCTATTAGGCACCAAATAGGCAATTCACAGGAGAACGGTCATTATTTAAATGTTTCTTATTTTTTGTAAAAAAAAAATCACTTTGAGTGATATACCTACCTAACATTATTATGTGATTCACTACAGCACATTCACATTACATTAATAAACAATAGCCGAATACCAATTTCTCATCACCCTTAACAAAATGTCGTTATCTTCGATGCAGGGTCGTTAATCACTGAGGAGTTCTCCCGGTACCTACGTCACCATCAGTTGCACTTACCACATGCATTATGATGAGTAAAAGTAGCTTCATAGTACTAATAAAGAAATCTCATCGCTGCCCGTAAAACACAACTAAAGATTTCCGGTGGTCATCTCTGGTCTTCATCATCACCAAAAGGTGCTTTCGGAATGCAAATTCTTAATGTCTTACAGTTTCAAAATTGCTGTAACTTTTGAGGAAATTCCTCGATTCCTCACGGATCCCATCATCAGATTCTGACTTGATGACAACAGGACAACCTCGATAGTATACCCTTTCAACCAAAAAAAAAAGAATTTTCAAAATCGGTTCAGAATCGAGATTAAAAAAAAGGAAGTTACCAGTGGTTTTTTTTAATGTTGCAGTTATAAGTTATCTCCAAAAGGCACCGTTGCGGCAGTTGATTTGTCTCGCACAGGATCCGACGGGCCCTTTGAACGACCAACAAAGCTTTAGCTCATTACAACGAACAAGCGCTGCATCGAGCGGGCGTGCATGCGACTATCCATTCATTCTGTTACCATTACCCATTACCAAACACATAGGCCGAGAGAGGACCTACCACGAAACTACAAGTCTAAACAAAAACAAAGCATAAAATACTAGCTTAGTTAACATCTACAGCATCAGAGCCCTTAGCCAAGATGCATTACGCTAACTAGCGTTTCTATTCGTTTCGTTTTTAAACCAATCGCGTCACTGGTAGATCACGTGACTCTTCGTATCACACGAAACGAATAGAAACGCTAGTAAGCGTAATGCATCTTGGCTAAGGGCCCTGACCACATAGTGGAAAAGCTTATGCTTGATATTCTTAACCCCAAATTAAATTTAGCACTAAGGGCGGATCCAGGATCCAAAAAATACAGTTTTTATGGCACAGATAAAAATGGTAAAATTGATAAAGAAATTATTAAACATGTAACAAGGCTCAGAGGGGGCGCTCTTTAGACAGGCAGTACCTTTACAGCATCAGAATTTGAGGATCAGAGATGAGTTAGAATATCATAGCCCATTCCATAACTTGGATAAGAACCAATCTATAGATACCTCGTAAGTATCAGAATTTCGATTTTCAAAGTAAACTTGGGCCCCAAAACCACAAAATTAAAAAATGGTGCTATTTATATTGACTTATTGATAGTCTATTTAATTTCAGAAAACTTGTATAAATTTAACCAATAATTAAATACTTGAAAGAAACCAGACCCGAGAGAAGAACATGTAAAAAATTAAAAAAAAAAATTAAGCAAAATAAATATTTCCTATTTCTAAAAAAATCACTGGCTCCTGATCTATGAGTGCGTCGACAGACACGAGGCGGGGCTGCACCGTGGCGGCGACGATGACAACGTCATTACTTATTAAAACGACTTAACTTTGTCAGACAATTGAACTAACATACATTTCTCAAGTCATGCTCCTAACGCTACACATTCAGGCACAACAGCCAATTTTTGAACTTAGGTGGGAAAAACTGTACAAAAAATATGAAATAAATAACAAAGCATACAAGAGAAAATATATAAGTATGTATGTAGAGTCAGCATCAAATAGATAGAAGCAGTCAAAATAGCCAAATACCTCGTATATCGCAACACATTCTTATTCCTGTAATAAAGGTGTTGTTGCGATATATTTGGCCACTTTCGCTGCTCCTATTTATTTGATGCTGACTGTACAAGGCGAAATTGACCCTTGAGGGACTTCCTGTCTACAATTGGGCCCTTGACGCTCGTCGTGATAGAGTCTATACATTAATGTCCAGTCCCTATAATAAAACGGATAGATTATGTAACAGTACCTACTTCAAATTAAAATTTGACCAATTTTATGCCGTGACACGCATTTGTAACAAAAGGTACAGTCGCCGTCATATATATTGCAGCAAACAAGGTGCTCACAAATATCTGAACACGACTCTATTGTCAAGGCGTTAGAGTGCGTGTTCAGATATTTTTGACCACTCTGATATGTACAGATATATTTGATGGCGAACTGTACGAAACCGTAACCGTAAAAAATGCGAAAGCAACGGAACAACGTTAGCACGTGAATTTTGGTACCCAACCGATAGCTATCTAC
This sequence comes from Tortrix viridana, assembly GCA_963241965.1. Lineage (NCBI taxonomy): Eukaryota > Metazoa > Arthropoda > Insecta > Lepidoptera > Tortricidae > Tortrix > Tortrix viridana. Next base: position 9,653,924 of record OY725186.1, read on the forward strand.
TAGGTATAGCTAGGGCTTCTAAACACGGGATTGATTTATATATAATACTGATGGTTCCGGTAATACCTTAACTTGCTTTTCAATTCGTTGACGGATTATAAACAATACTCTGACGGGACAACTTAAGACTCGCCGGTAAATAATTCTTCGATGAATTAAAAAGTGGATTGTTTAACGGATTCACCTAACAGCGCATAAAATTGAGCCATCACGGTTTAGACTAGTGGCTCTGAGCTGTAGACCTCGCGACAAACTTAACTTTGCCGTTGGAAAACTGTTATCCCCATACATCAACAAAGGTCGCGGTCAGTTTACCAACACCAAACTGGATCAACAAAAAAAATCCATATAATTATCGAACCTGCTGAAAATCTCACGAGAATTGGTTGAGGAATGCGACCTGTAGAGGAAAACAGCCAGACATCTGCTATGTTATTCTGTTAAAACAACGTCATTCAGTTCTACTCAGTCAATTCATATAGTATATATATAATATAAAGTATTGCACTGTATTTTGGCTGTTCGTACTTTATAATTTACAAAGCACATAAAGTACGCTAAAATACCTTATTTTTGCTATGCGTACTTTATTTTTTGGTCAATTAAACAAACAAATACTTTTAATTAAGAAAAAAAAGGTGGCAACACTGAGAAAAATATTTAACCAAACTAGGTCGGTTTATTCAGAAATAACCATAATTTGATAAGGCGTTAATAAAGTTTTGTTGATTTAACAAACTGTTTGTCTGTTAGGAACAAAACAGTTAATGTTATTTAACTCGACTGATTTGGTTAGGTATTGCCTTAGTTTTGTAGTCCCTTTTTTAAGCTACACGTAGACGAAGTTTGGTTTCATTTAACAAACTTTTTATCAATCCTTTTTCTCAGTGAACCCTAGTGCTGGTGTGTATGATTGTAAGCTTTGTGATGTCCTGTAGGCTAAACGGCTTGACGGATTTTGAAGTACAGAGTATCGTTGGATTGATCTTTATCACAGAAAAGTTATACACTATTTTATTCGCTGTTAACATTTTATACAAAAATATTATAATAAGTCAGGTTTATTTAGATAGTTCTAGTTATCTCTAACTAAGGGGATATTTTTAAACTGACAAAAGATCAAATCGACTTCGATAACAAGTAGAGCAGAAATAATAATTGCCTCAATAACACTGCGAATATTAAATAGTACCGAGTTTTATTAGAAATTATTTTACATCACCCGGGTACGAACTCTGGTAAATTTTACGGATTAAAACAGTCAATAACAAATAGCACCGTGTGACAGGAGTGACATTTACATGACGTTACACATATTTTCGCATGACGCATTTATCTTTTGTCTCCCGACCACATTATTTACACGAATATGTGATCACCGTTAAATATTATGCACATATTTGAAAGAATAATTAAATATTCCACCTTAAATGTACGAAAATGGTAGCGGTGTCTGAAAAGTGCCTCAAATGTAGGTATGTAAACTCTTTATTGCACAAAAAGTATAAGTAAATAATACATTGACATCGTAAAATTAAATAACAAAGGCGAAAAATCTCTATTTGCTATTTAACATTTTTTTATACAGGGCATAGGGACAATTAAAAAACATAGAATCTCCAGTTTCACCTCTAATGTTTTTATTTTACCGTATGTTTTACATAAACGAAATTGTTTTTTTTTATTTTTATTTACGCGACTGTTATTCAAATACTAGCTGGCTTATCCATTTTTGTTTGTTTTGTTTGTTTGTTTTGTTTCTAAGTAAGTATTCCAATTATTGTTGGAAAAATCGTCCAGCCACCGATTTTGGCTAATTCTTCGAGCGTTTCAACCGCCATAATTCCCGTGGCCGCATTAATGTCGAAATTCCTGTAGCTTTTGATGCTATTTTGGGTTATCTTGTAGAGTGCCTTGACGTCTATAAAATTTAATTGAAAATGCTTCCAAAGCTACAGGAATTTCGACATTAATGCGGCCACGGGAATGACGGCGGTTGAAACGCTCGAAGAATTTCCCTTTTAAGTGATGAGCATACCAACAACCACCATTTAATTTTCATTTATATAGTAACCGTCCATGAACTGTCAAACACATTACTTTTTCTCGGTCAAACTCGATGAAAATACCTTGTTACTAGTAGTTAGTACTAATAGTTTAATTTTTCGAGTAACATAAAATTCCAGAGTATATCTCTCCGGGTAAATATCACGTCGCCGACATGTGGGAGGCAGGCCTCCGCCACATGATGTCTTGTACAAACCATGCTGAATTTATGGTTTGTATGTTTGTCCATGTATATGACGCAAACACTCGTCGCGGATACGGGTTACAGAATGATGAAAGTCACCCAGTAATTTACAGAAAATATGTAATTCACTAACTTATTATATTTATCATAAACCACTTTTATTTGAAAATTTTACGAATGTTTTAGAGTGTAATATTATTTCTAATTAATAAAAAAGCTTAACCGAAATTGTTAATAATATTATACCTAATCAATATTATTTAGAATGAGCTTTATTAGTTTAGTGACTTCCAACATCCGATTATGATTCGATAATTATAACATCGATAAGCTTATATAGTGGCAATTAGCGTGACGGACAGACAGAGATCGATTCACAGATAGTTTCAATCAAACTCAATCATTTGCGAAATCCAACACGGTGGCTCCGGTATGTCTAAAAACTAATTTATTTTTTATTTACATATATAATTTACTTCTTGGACTACTTAAACGTTATTTATTTTTTGAATGAACATTATAGTAAGCTTGATTTGTACAAATCGTTATCAGCTGTCACAACAAAACAAGAAATTGCGTACCGGTATCGTCGTAACCACGACCACTTTCACAGTCACATGAGTCACATCACTAATCCACAGATACAATATTTATTTTGCCACTTCACATCATTCCATTTTTGAATTTGAATTTTTAAAGCGTTCTATTCCGGCCGTGCAAGCTGGCCCCAAGTTGTTACACTACTGGTTAAGTCGAGGTACAAGTTACGAAGCCGCCCGGCCACTCGCTCGTATCAATTCGATTCGAGATAGTCCCGATTCAGTATCGAGTGAGCCTTGGGATCGATACGAATACCGAGAAAGGTTCGTGAAAAGATTTTTGACGGTTAAAAGTGGAAAAACGTTTTCCGAATTCTTTTAAAGTCGATGTCGGAAATGATGGTAATGATTGTCAAATAACTTATTTATGCGCATACGTAAGTATAACCATTGATTTGATTGAATTGAACAATGATAATTATACGCATATCAAATCATTTGACGCCAAAAAAATTTTTGTATTCTTTCTTCGTGATTTGATGTTATTTTATTAAGGCTCTTTTTATGAAATTAAAATAGATGTTAAGTACCAATTACTGTCGTAGATAATTACTTTGGTGGGAAAAAAAACATGATACATCAATTAGCAGTGTGCAGGGCGAAAGTTACGGAGACTCCTAAATGATGGCCTTTGCCTAACGGTAACTCGCATTATTCCAAATTTATTCATTTCTACTTGGGTTTCTTAATAACCTAATAAAAAGTTCGTGCATGGTAAGCCTGCAGGGCACCGCAGTCTACCTAATTATTTTTATTTACATACTTAACTTAAATAACATGTCTAAGCCAAAATCTATCCAAATAAAATTAAATACTGTAATATCACACATCAGTTGTTTAATTAAAAATTAAATTAAAATTCATTAATATTTTTAAAACATTTCGTCTTTCGAATTTTTCGGAAGGCCGAAAAATTTGAAGATATTATTTTGCTTGCTGCCGTTAGCCGTTTTTTGGCTTGCTGGCTCGTTCGCCTCCTCTAGCAAAAAATAGACGTTCCTAGCACAAAGTAGAAACAACGTACAGTCAAACCACGGGCATGTTGAGCCACTTGGTTACATTCTTAATTCGGTCGGGTTGTCAAATCGTACACGGTATATTACTATTGGAATATGCACGATTTGACAATCCGACCGAATCAAGAATGTTAGCAAGTGGCTCAACATTCCCGTGGTGTGACCGAACTTTAGAGCTCTACAACTACATGAGCATACACGTGTCAGGATATCGACTAGGGAAGTATTAATTAAAAGACGGGGCCGGTGGTGTCCTTTACCTTAATTGATACTTCTATAGTCGATATACTGCGATGCGCGATGGGATCTCCTATTAAAATTCATTATGTTTATGCCACGGATTCTGGCAGGCAAAGTACAAGGACTGAATTTTAACTGTTTGTTTGTGTATCACATATATTTATTAAAATAAATTTATATTCGTTGGCCGAATGCGGCGGAAATGAATTTTGTTTGGACGGAATAAATTAGCATAACAATCAAAGTAATATATGATTGCTATAACGTGGGGAATGGTGCAAAACTAGGTAACAAAATAAAAAAAAGATTTATGACCTAACTTAAAAAAATGTATATTTTTGGACCTTATTTAATTTGTTATTTATGCAGTATTTTTCACTATCACAGACGATATGTACAAAAATAAAAAGTGAAACATGGAAATTGACTTAAATATTAGGTCGAACTTATTGTCACATAAATAAATTAATTCATTTGTTACTGAAATATGTTTTTTCTAAGTTTGGTGTATGTCCTATTTACGAGTAGTGATGGGCAAATTGCAGAGAATATTTTAGATTTAGAAAATATTTAAATGGAAATAAATCTAAGTTTTTTAGTTTTTTTTTCTTTTATGCCATGTAAGCTCATCCTATTCAATTAGGTTCAAATATGGTTTACCTAACCAGTGCCAGAGCTGCTAATTTTGATAAAAAATAGTCCCAACATAGAGTTATCGGCACTAAAAGGTAATTCGCACTTCTAAAAACTACTTCTCATGTCTCCAAGCAACTTGTCCCTGTTTCCTTGAAATCAGCGACACCCGTCACGCGCGAACCAGTTTGAACAGGTTTGAACCGCGATGTTCCTGTCACCGCGGAAAAATATGGCGTCCATTAAAAACGCTTTTTATTGCGAGAAAAAACGCTGGCCCTAACTGACAGATGGCGCGAAATAGGCGTCTTTCTTGATGCGGCGACGTCAAGTCATTTGCGCAGCAAACGACGGCGACGCGGAAATAACGCTCGTTTTCACCAACTTTTAATAGGGTTATTTAGGTATTACATTATCACATTTTTAGGATCCTAATTAGGCACCTTAATTGGATCCTTACTGTTCTACATTCTCTTTTCTACATCTTCCTAAACCCAACATAATTATGATTCCTTAAAATTGAATACGTAGTATATCTATTATATATTATACTATCTAAGTGTCTAAAGGACTTTTCTACACACTTCGAAGTGACAGTTATCTTATCAGTATCACTCAAAAGTATTGCGAAGTCTCTAACAGGCATAAATCTTGTAAAGGGGCTTAATAAAACTTGTCGTTTTACCAAAATTTTCTAAATTACCGCTTTTATAAGTACGTAGATACTGCCTGAAAGAGCAACATAAACGAATAAGGAATATCGTATAAAATAAATAATGGCTTTAACTAAAGGAAGTAAATATGATATCTAATGATTTTTGAATGGGACTTTGGATTAGGACTTTTTATTGGTTGATAGTGATATTATGCTGATAAGCAACTTAAGTGTTAGTGATTACGTTGCTTGGCTACGAAACCAATACCGTAGGTAACCAAAAACCTCTTCATACTGGGCGAAGTAACGTCGCTGCGACTTCGCATGCATGGTATAAATGCTAGTATTTATCTCCTAATAATCCCCAGTTTCTTCCCTTGAGGGGTTGAAGTTCGAAAAATCCCATTTTAATGCACCGCTAAGGTACGGAAATTTCATCCAAATTTCAAGTCTCTAGGATTAACGTATAATGCGTGTGAGTCCTAATGCTGGGGCCACACTAACGGGAAACGCCGATAAAAATCAACGTTCATCGCCTTATGCATACTACGCATAAGGCGATGAACGTTGATTTTTAACGGCGTTTCTCGTTAGTGTGGCCCCAGTATAAGAAACAACTTTAAACAGCTCTACGGAGACGAAGTCGTGAGCAAACTCTAAGAGATGTAAATATTCATACAAGGCCTCTCATACATTTTGCTATTATAATAATATCGTAATCACATAGTTGTTGTTATGGTACCTACATTTTAATTTGTTAAATATCCATTTTTATTTCGTAATGTACTTCATTTAATTTAATTTAATTTTTTATTACTGTTTTGTTAAAATACAATAAACAATTATTGTAACTTTTAAATTATTCTTCTATTGGAAGTATAAAAATTATACGGGAATTAAATATATAATATAACTAGGTATTAGTTAATAGGATATTGCAGTCGCCTGACATGGTATCAAGTAGCTACATACTAACCATTTTACTGACACCTCTATTGTAATTAACTTGATCGCAATAAATGATACAATACAATACCTTTTTATACTGTAACTATCCTCTTATATTTATTTACTTAAAACTATATTTCGGAAATAATTATTAACGTCTATAAATCAATGTCAAGAATACTGTTTTTTTATAACTTCATCTTCTCAGCTGATTATATTTTAGGGTTGTACTTTTTAAAACCTGCCAGTTACAATGTCTTTGGAAATATATAAATCCATTTTGTTTACGCTTTGACTTGTTTAGCACTGGAAGCCGACCGGTTAGCACCAGATAATACCGGCTTATAAATATTTCGCCAATTTAAAACAGTTTTGACACTGTTAAACAAACAACCACTTAATTGACGTCAGCAAAAAAAGAAGTTGTCAAACAAGAAAAACTTATCATAAATCTTTTTTTATATGTATTGTTATTGCCATCAAAGGTCTACGGAATATTGTCTAGCAATGTCAAAACATCTCAATTACTTACCTTAACTTTTGAATATATTGTCAATTGTCTTTATCTATTGTTTATGAATCATAGGTCAGATGAATAATGATGGCCTAAAAGCAGCTTCTGGTTTAGGCCATGTGTATCCAGTTTTTCACCTTATTGCATTGTGATAAGGTCCAAAAGTGGATGTACTTACGTACATCTGTTGTAGTCGACTGTATACCTATATTTACTATAGTTCGGTACTGTTAAATCCAGCGGCGGCATTAGAAGGCCGACTATTCTAAAATCGAAAATACCACATCATCAACCGTTTTCATTACTAACATTTTCGCATTCAGAATAACCCCTATTTTTGCACCTTTAAATTATAAAGGAGTCGGGGCATTGACCAAAACAATCAAAACAAATATTAGAAGTAAACCTTACGCGTATGGGTTTAAGATGTATATTGGCTTGCGTGTTTGTAAGGGGGCGGTCCGATCTCGGACGGGGGACTATCTAGTATCAAACTAGATCGTTAAATACAATTCAGTCAGGGATAAAATTTCATCACGTATGTGTAACGGAGTCGGACTTTTATATTGTATTTTTTATATAATCATACGTTATATTGAAGTAGCATAATACTATAACGTATTAATATAGGTACCTATAAATGAAAAATGAAAACCTCACCTCAAATGTTAACTTTTTTAGATTGTCACATGATTTTTGTCACACTGAAGTAAAATGAGAGCAAAATAGATGTGTTTAAGTAACTCAAGGTGTGAATAAGATAAAAAACTTGCATAGCAGCGTAACCTTAAATAAGTTAGTCCCTCAAACTCATTTTAACTTCTTGTCGCCCGGCCCGATAGTACATATTATATTTCTTATCTGTACCTACTAATATTATACGTAAATGCAAAAGTGTGTTTTTTGTTTGTTTCATTTTGGCGGTCAAACGGCTTAACAAATTTACATAGTCTATTATATTGAGACGGTCATATGTTACTTTAAAATACGATATCCTTCTTCTCGTGTACTACTGGATAAATGAGACAAGCTACTCGGGAACAAACTGCTTTTTTGACCATTTTATCCGTTAGATGACGCTGTTCGAACCAAAATGGTGCTGTTCAAGTCCGATCCGAGTCTGATTTGATTAACAGTTGTTGTCATGTCATAGGAACGTATTTACTAAACCTGAATCCGTCTCCATTCATCCATAGCACATGCGCAAACGCAGCGCAACGCAATAAATCACGCGCTGACACCTCATATATCTTACGCCATGCTATTTCATATCGATCCGTTTATTCGATCCCTCATATCGATCATCGATACGCACTTATTACGAAGCGTTGTCTACCCACTTTTTGCAATTTTTAATTCAACAAAGTTCTAAGGTATTTTCGATTTATTAGTGATTAGAACTGTGTCGCAGTAGCTTTAAGTGTAAATGAGAGATGTGGTGTTAAGATAAGACAAATTGCGGTTAGTTTTATGAATTAAAAATGTGTTGTAACGATATAAGGTGATAAATTTAGTCGACTAATATGGTAGGTTAGGTAAGGCACGATTTGATCATGTCGGATTAAGGAGTTGTCTAGGTTTACTTGTTTGTAAAAGAGATAAAAAGTTAAGTGCGTGTTTAAAACAAATGATAAATCTTACAAAAGTGACGTAAACTAATGGAAACTCCGTATAATAAATACATTTAAATTTATTATTAATAAATACTATTGAATAACAGTATCACGCAATCCTCTCGAAGGAGTCGTAAATTATAATGTAGGTACCTTAGTCAAATATAAAACCGTGTAGTGGAGACGCCTGAGAAAAATATTTAACAAGCAGATCAATGAATAAGTATTGCTGTTATAATTTTTCCAGGCGCTTTACTTACACTCGTAGTACTTCTCAATCTCTGCATAATTAATGGTAGGGGAGAGTACGTAAAAATAATAGAAATTAACTTTATTCTGCAAGTGTCATATGCGTTGCGGCGCTTCATAATAGGATAGGCAGCACGCCTACAACTGGGCGGGCCCTACTGCATGCCAAAGGCTGTTCAAGACCAATGTCGATCTGGCCAGTCATATCAGAGCTCATGATAGGGGTACTATTGAAAAACGGCGCTGTAAAAACGTCTTATTTTATTTATTCAAGTGGTGGCAGGACGTGACACAAGGGTGCAGGATCTGCCCGGATTCTACCACCGTCTTACACAAAAAGTACTCCCATTGATGTGTTTGTATGTATAACACCGCCGGTGAGAAGTGTATCATAGAAGAATTGCGTCTTATTCTATTGCTATGGCAAAGAAAGTGACAACAGCAACTTTAATCAAACGTAAAAGTTAATTGACGTCCCTGAGTGCGGCAGTTAGTCCTCAACTCCTAAGGGAATACTTTTCAAATGTGTAATAATCTTTAAGCGTTAATGCGAGTATTTGTTTGTCGCGTGTCCTCTTTTCATGGACAAACGGCCAAACAGATTTCCATAAAAAAATGTATGTATGTTATATTATAAGGAGACGGACAAAGGATAAGTAAGTACTTTTTATCCCGATAATAGGAGGATATACCTAATGGGTCTCTGCCATTTGGGCGAAATATGTTTGGTCTAATGTATCATATGCCAAAAAGGTATTTCCCGCCGCAACAATTAACATTTAATGATGCTCACAGCTCTAACCTAACCTAACCGATCTAAATAGCTGTTATGGTATCCTGGAAAGAAAATTAAAATAATACAAATAACTTTTTTAACGAAGCTGTGGATAAATAAAAGGTAGTAAGTAAATAAATAAGTGTTTAGATTCTGTCATCCCAACATGGTGATGAATATCACCCAACCTTTTTGTATGATATTCTCTAGAAGGGTCTTCCTTCGATCATAGACGAGCCCACTAAATAGCCTTATTAAAACTACATGCAATATTCATATATATGTAGTTAAATAAATTAAATTGTTGAACCATTAACCCTGTCGCAGGAATCCACTGATTAATTTTGTCGTAATTTCTTTCTCGTGACTAGACGCCTGTCATTATGACTAGGTTCTTTAGATGCTCAACAATTAAAGTTTGATATTTAAAATCCTCCGTTCATTGTGAGTGGAGGCCTGTGCCCAGCAGTGGGACGTATACAGGCTGGATTATTATGATTATTACAATATTTAAAATCCACAGTAATATTATGCTAAGATGTAAATATATTAATGCATGTGTACCGTGAATCATATGAAACAGTTACGGCTCTTCGAAATCGAGTGAAGTGTCGTTTAACCGCATTAACACATCACTACCGTTTAGCCTACCAGTGTATGTAATTTTAACACACCGGCGTGTCGCATGGCGCCGAATGTGGTAACCGCTGTGACGCGATGCGACGGTGTGCGGTTACCGCATGTTTACCAAACGGCCTAGCAAGGTGCATTACACGTAGGCTAACGAGTAGCCGCTTCAGCCGTTAACACGTTCATTGCCAAGTCAAAATGTAGAACTTATACAGATGGCCACTGACAAGTGCAGAACTGACACAGTCACGCGACGTCGCGTGACTGGCCACAGCGTATACAGCCGCTTCACGCGACGTCGCGTGATGCCGCAATCAACGTGTTAAAGTCAATTCCATTTTGTCGATTTTCGAAAATCTCTAAGTTTGCGTAAGTAATCATGTCGGTTAGGCCCCCAGTTTAATCCAAACCTTTCGATACGGTTTTTAGTCATAATGCACGTTATATTAAGTAGGTACCAACTTCACCATACGATGTTAAATATTAATCGACTGTTAGTTCATACATTTGACAGCTGTTAACACTTTAATCGTCTGTTAAGTGGTTGGTGAGATCAGACATTAATATTTGAATTTACTAGCGTTTTTAAATACTTATCCGATCTGTGGAAAGACATGCATGCGGCAAACGTTCACCGCGTGAAACCAAGCAATACTGCCCTGCTAAGGTAAAAGGCAGTATTTTACACAAAGCTACTGTAATAATAGCAATCTCATTACTGGGTAATAAGGTTGCAATTGCTACAGTAGTTTTGTGTAAAATACTGCCTTTTACCTTAGCAGGGCAGAATATGTCTTTTCTTATTGCCATCGACAGACTGAGAGGCAGACGGCCCATCTGATAGGATGTGTCCTGATGTATGTCGATTTTTTGTATTCCAATTTTATTTGACATTTCCTAAACAATATTATTACCGATACATGACTGTATTGTTTTTTTTTTAGTCGTACCCTAGCGAAGAAAAGGAAATACAGCATATGACAAAACAAAGCAATACGAAAACGATCGGAAATAATCCGGTGTAGGACTAAGCGGAAAAAAGGCCCCGAGTCCTAGGTACTTTGAAAATCGAAGTTCAAAGTATACGTAACTTTGAACTTCTTCCATCTGTTTCTCCCAAATTGGTCTCAATTGATGAATGAAAGGCTTTGGGCATCCGAAGTTTTGAATTTAGTGTTTCGTAGCTACCATCCTGTGGCAGTATTTCAACCGGGACATTTGCCAAGTAGACGGACTTATACACTCTTGGGGGCCTCAACTTCGTTTTAGCCTTGTACCTCGTCCAACAATTGCATATTTTCTCGCCTCTGCTCTCTGCCTCTCGTGATCGATTATCCAATCATCGTTAACGGTTGATTAAAAGTAAAGACTATTTAAATGTCGGTGAACTCCGCATTTATAAGGTAAGAGTGATTAAAGGAAGCTTTAAAACGAATGTATTTTGGTCGCTATTAATTCAAGAGAAAAATAAATAAACATAACAAACAGTCATTAAAAATTTATTGATAATATTTAAAAAATGTTCCAAGAATCTTTAAACTATCGCGACTTTGACGTCATACATTAAACAGATTATCATTAATAACTATGCTTAAATTGATAAATAACTTCGGAGATAATGGAATGTTGTTGCTAGGCAATTTGATTTAAATCAATTGTTTATTTTAATTGTAGTAATGTCACGAAGTAATTGTGACGCAAAATGTTGCGGCGAGCCTCCAGTACCTAACAGTTAGTGTGCTCCACACTATTAACATGGGAAAAACGTACAAAGGGAAGTTGCAGGAAAACCAGAACCACGTGAATATTACCTACCTTTAAAACCATATTATATGAATACGAGAATCCAATGTATAAAATATTGAATTGAAAAAAGTACGTAGTTAAGGTCAGTTAAGGACTCAATTAAAATCACCGTTATTTTTCCCGTTGCGTAACGAAAGTTAACCATAATGATTGTGACTAGTGTTCGTTACACAATGGACAAAATAAGGGTTTTTTTGTTAGAGTCCTTGTTAACTATTTAATCATTTTTTTATTCACCCTTGTAACATTTTTTGAACAGCAACACTGGATGAACTACGACAAGTCACAAATCGCTTATGCGTAACTGTACCAGCTGGCCACGATCATGCGCGTTGGCGGCAGCGGCAGCGACGAGCGGTGAGCGGCAAAACAAATGTATAGAAATGTATGAACCATGCCACGATAGCGATGATGATTATATGTATTTGTTTCCGCCGTTCGCTCCTCACGCCCACGCGCATAAAACCGATAGGGTTCATAAGAGTTTTCTTTAACTGTAACATTATTTAATATTATATAAACCCAACTAAGGACTGTAACTTGAATAAGGACATCTTCTAGTTACAATAATAATTAAACCTATTCGGATCCAATAATGGAACTACTAGAGTAGAAGATAACTTAGGGCCGTATTAAACCGATCTTGACTGAGATGCCAGTCTCAGGCACGTCATATGTGACAGTTTTCCATAACTTGACTTGTCTTTTACTTTGCGGACTTAAGACAGGCTTTGCCAAGATCACTTTTTAATACAGCCCTAAGCTAAACCCTGCACTACGCACGACATTGTCCGCAATATGATCCACTTACATTTACGGTAAACAAAGCGAGTGTTATCTTGTTCATTTACATCAATATACAGTTTTCAGACCGGTAGCACACCTCCGCCGCGAAACCGCGAAACTGTGGCGGAATCGTGATATTTAATACGAAATTGAACTTTATTTCGTTGCCAGAGTTTCGCTACTACAGTTCCGCGGCGGAGATGCGCTACCGGCGTCATCAAAAGATAAATTTACCGGCGCTGAGCAATATTATATACTTACTAAGTAGGAATCCAAGTGGGGGATTGGGGAATTCCGAACCTAACACAATAGGCGGTTACTCACTATGCGTTCATTCGAAGTTTCCTGCCGTATTAACATTACACTGCACTGATACATGGAGACGGCTTTATATTTTGACCAAACAAAAAAAAAGTTGCAAATACAATAAAAATTAAACTAAATTAATACAATAAACGTGATTTTTTTTCGGTGTTTTATTATTTTACGAAACTGTGACAACTCGGTTTATTTTGGATTATTTATCGATATTAATCCGTGGTTTGTCGTACCTAGGCTATAATTTTTAGGTTAGTAATAAAATAATTTAATAAATCACATTCTACACATTTTACTATGTTTCTTTAATATCTGCTGAAATTGTTTTAAATTAATACAGGAAATATAAAATAACTAATTATTTTGTGTAACAAATAACACTAAAACTAAGGCAAGAGTCTATTTTTGGTCGAAAAAGTAGAATATTTTTAAGAAAGTAAGCCAGCTTGTCTATTTCTTCCTACTATGATATGTTATTATTCTTCATCGGTTTTTTATAAAGGTCTATTCTAATACGTAATACTTTAGCGGTAAATAAATTACTTGCTATTTAATAAACATTGGTAAAATAGATGTTAGCGATGATAGTCAACTTCATAAATTCGTCATAATTCGTAATTTGCCAACTTCGTAGTTCGTCAAGTGCAACTTCTAGCCTATTTACGAAATGGACGAATTCAGATAGTGGTAAAATGAGAAGTTGACGAACTACGAAGTTGGCAAATTATAGTTATGACGAATTTAAGAAGTCGACTATCATCGCTGACACCGTAAAATCAAACAACTTAATGTAACAAATTAATGTTTAAGAAGAATAATAGGAAAAAATATCTAGTAACGACATTTACAGTAAACAATAAAATACTTATCATAATCTCAACATAGAGTTATTTATATTCACAAGTGTCATAATTTAAATAATCTCAAAATAATAAGTAATTATAATATCATTACAAGCATACTCGTATTTACAGGAAATTTTATATTTTTTCCGTACATTTTATAGAGTATTCAATTTATAATTATAATTGGAAAGCGGCCGGGAAACATACTGACATAATTAGATAATTTGTAATTTTATTACCACCGCAAACACCTCAAACATTTAAAAAACAGGAATATCCTAATTCAGAATCAGAAATATAACAAAGAATAATAACCTAATTTAATCTTAAAGTTACTGACTAATATATTCTTAACTGCTGCCAAATGGTGGCTGGGGTTGGGAACCACAAACCAAATATTACGTAAAAGTTCAACCAAGGCCTTATTTTTCCAATTTGCTGAAGTGGACTGGACTGAAACTTGACAGTTCTTCGGAGATAAAATAATAATAATAATATCAACGTTTATCCGTATTACAATGTTTCACAATCGACTAGTAAGTTATCTGCTAGTTAAAGTTATCCGTGTCCATTTCCACCGACAAACTTTTCATCGAATGTATCGTTTCACTGAATTTAATTTCATCGAAAACTAATTTCTGCTGAAACCTTGTTGTTTTGAGGTTATCTTAAGCATTAGTTATGTAAGCTAGGTTAGATTAGACCTGTTGTGGCCACAAAATAAATATATCTCCTGCACGTGGAAATGCCTGTCGATGAAATGAAAATTCGGCGAAGTAAAACATTCTATGAAATGAGTGTTGGTGATTCAAGGGTAAACCTAAGAAAAGGAAAAGGTTTATCTGTTAGATATTACTTCACGATTATGAAACAGGTGGTAAGTTATAAAAAATATCTGATGGTTAAAGTTTACACTTTATTTTTCTTTGATAGGTTTATCTGGAGATTTAAAAATGCGACTCAGTCTTGTGCTAGGCAGTCAGTGGTTCCTCCAACCCCAACAACCCTCGTCCTCCTACTCTTGAGCTGCTAGTCCTCAGGGTCCGAAGCCGAAGGTCGCTCAGGGGTCAACCGTATCCTCAATCAGCGTTAATAATCTGGAACAAGCAATTTCTCTCTTTAATTTCACGGACAACATTTTTTTACGAATCCTGAGCGACCTTTTTAAACCGAAAACAAAAAGTTACTGACAATTCTTCTCTCTTCTTTGTCTTCGGTTCAAATGGCTCGCTGAGTGAACTGCAAAGGACACTTGAAATTTAAGATACTTTCGTGAATTCAAGGACTTTACTATTCATACGGTGTTATATATATAAAATAATAAGGATTTTGTTTGAACAATGACACAAACAATTGAGATTCTTGCGCCACTTCTTCTCAACAGGGTTTCCTTTTAGGAATACCTACAGGGTTTGAAAATTAAACAAAATATTATGTGGCTCTTATGAGGCGAACTTTTGCAGTCAGCATACAGCAAAAATATCGAACGCATACATAAAACTGTAATATAAATAGCTTTTCACTAGACAACTTACATGTATGGTAAAAAAAATCAAAGGTGACCACCCTAAGGGCCGTATTAATAAACTCATCTCAACTCTGATCCTCGGCTCAAGATACGTCAAAGTAAACGTCAATCCATAGAAAACTGTCATTTTAGACGCATCTTGTGACGGGGATCACAGTTGAGATGAGTTTATTAATACGGCCCTTAGTACCATAAAATAATCGGACACATCACACATTAAAAGGGGCATGCATGCGACGCACACACGCAAAAATTTAACTACCCAGCAAGTAGGAACCGGCGATAAGTGTGTTCGTATAAGCGATTTGACACTCATGCGGGTAGCGTAGGGTTGCCACAACAGGAAAGAACGATTAATTTTACAATTGTAGTTTTTTGGACACGTATTGCGTGACAGAAGTCGATAATGGAGTTTTGAGTTTTTTACGATGTCACTGGCTTATAATGTTTGTGACGGAATGCCAGTAATTTCTGTTGATGAGAACAGATAAATCAATCTATTGCGTCATCGTGTCCGCCCTATTGTTAAGAACCTGTTTCGACTTACAAGTGCATCTGTTTGTCAGAGCTAATATACCTACTACTGACTGTCCTTATTTAGCACTAGCGAGGGACTAAAGCTATCTCCATACCAAATTTCATCTAAATCCGTCCAGCCGTTTTCCCAAATTCGTTATTTAATGTCCGAAAATAAGTAAAAGGAAGAAAAGACCAAAACCATGCAAAAGGTTTAAAGGTATTTTTTTATTTAACTCCTTTATAAAGCCTTTATAATACGACGTAATTTATCTAACTGACAAAACAACATAAAAAGACGATACTGAAAACCCTTTGCTTAAGAATGATGGGTATCATTTCATAAGCAACCTCAAATGAATACTCAGTGACATTACAAATAAATTACATATTTCAATCAATCTTTTTAAAACACCAGTCCTTCCAATTATTTAACGAAGAAGATAAAAAAATAAGAGTTTACTAGACTCCGATTCCTATACAAAATGCACCAAACGTTAACTTTTTGGCGTAGAACGTATCCGGAAGACTGGTCAGCCCTGTGATAGCCCTGACACGCACACACGTGCGCGTGCGCCGAGACCGGTCCATTGACGTCAATGGTGGGCGGGGCGACATAAAAAAAACTATCAGTTTACTACGACCGGGAAACGCGAACCATAACAGCCATTGTTTCCTTTTACCCACACCATTAACGATATTTGCGACAATTATCGCTTTTTGCGTCTGTAATTATATCTGATTGTGTTTAAGTGCGCCCGCGCAGGTATTTATATGAAAACTAATCACGGGTTTGATGATTGATCTGAGAATCGTATGCTGTTTCTTGCTATGCGTGACATATACATACTTCTATACTAATATTGTAAAGAGGAAAGATTTGTTTGTAATCTATAAGCTCTGAAACTACTCCATCAATTTTAATCATTATTTCACCATTAGGAAACTACATTATCCAGAAGTAAAATAGGTTATATTTTATTCCATAACCTGCATTAAAACTTATTTTACGGTGAATTAAAATTTTAAAGGCGCATCAACGTTGACCGTGGTTCAATTGAATCCAAAGTTCTTTGCAAAGAAATGCTTGACCCTATCCAATAGTTTTTCGAAAACAATACTTGCATATACAAAAAGTCTTGGATTGTGTACCCGCTTTTGCCGCTTAGAAAAGGATTCATCAATAATCCCTCAATCACCAAGGACATTGAACACAGATGGACCATGTTCTAGAAGAATGGTTCCAAATAGTGCCGGATTAAGCCTCCATGGTGCCTCAAGCATTTTCGCTTGTAGGCCCCTGTGTGACCTGTATCTGTTTGACAATTTGTTGTGTCAATTTTGATCTGTGATTTCGTTGCCGCCTGACCCGTGATGCCTTAAGCAGCTGTTTACTTTGTTTAATGGCCAATCCGGAACTGTTTCCAAACCTGGGAACTCGAGCTCCCAAACTTTAGAATAATAAAAATAATAAGAGGTGAAAAACCATCCCTACTAGAGTTTGGACTCTTTAAAAGGAAAAAGACCGACTAAGTGCAAGCCGGACTCGCATACAAAGGGTTCCGTACCATCGTAAAAGTCGAGATACAGATATAGTTGATGCCGAGCAAAAAACCTAACCTAACCTATTATGTTCCTTGTAATTTCATTTTGTTTTTATTATTTGTTGTTAAAGCGGCAATAGAAACACACACTCTGTGTAAATTTCAACTGTCTACCTACTACGGTTTATGACTAAGCTCGCTGACAGACGGACGGACGGAAGGCTGTCATGGAGTGTAAAAAAATGTATGGTATACATTTTGACTCTCTTTAATTGACAATCTCTAAAGCACTTTCTTTTATCTTACTTTGTGTTTTTTTTTTTCGTTTTCTTTTGATTGTTACTCTTTTCTCTTTGAGTATACACTGTAAACGTTGAATCAATATTTCCTATTCTATTCTATTCTGTTCTATTATTTAACCCAAACTTTCCCTGGAATAGATCTCTGAAACGATAAGGTCATCTTTATACTAAAGTTTCTTTGTGAATACTTGAACTTTATGTAATTTATATAAAAAATAAACAGTTTAGGTACATACATACATTAACGATGAATCGCAGCCTGACCGCACACAGGCCCAAGTAAATTGGAAACCGCAAATATTTGTACCAATACCGCGTCCACAGTTGACCCCCAAACTGAAATGATGCTAGTGACGTCAATGCCGTCCATGAGATGGGACTAGCATGTATTAGATACAAGCAAATTTACATTGAAATATAATGCCATTGTACCCATATTGTTATACTTTGAAACGGTTGACATAATACCGACAGGTGACGTGACATACTGCATACCTATCTACTTATAAGTACGTTTTATATTTACCACCTGTTTACATGTAGTTATGGATGTATGTAGTGCATGGCAGTGCATCAAGCAGAGTTTAAAAATGCCAAATAAATAAAAAATAAAAATTAACCGCTTGCTCAAAGTCAAAATTTTATTCTTGATAAATGAATTGAATCTTTAAGATATCCGTAATGACGTTATATCATTTATTTATCATATCTGGCATATAATGACAAGCGAATGTGCAAAAGAATCA
This sequence comes from Tortrix viridana, assembly GCA_963241965.1. Lineage (NCBI taxonomy): Eukaryota > Metazoa > Arthropoda > Insecta > Lepidoptera > Tortricidae > Tortrix > Tortrix viridana. The sequence continues at coordinate 9,672,438 of OY725186.1, forward strand.
TTATAAAATAACTGAGCGCTTTTGCGTCCTATTCGGATCCAAGAAAAAAGGATCTGAACTCGTATCCAAAGTATCTATAGCGTATTAAGTATTTTTTGCGAACTAGATACGATAATTTGAACTGTCATCGCAATACAAATTTTTCTGGACCGATATACGTCCTTACGAAAGTGCTATAGAACGTAGCGAGTTTACCTCGATTTGAATTCGTTTTCCACCGGCCCCGAGCACTACTGAACTTGGCCAACTTTTCACATTATTATGTTTAATGGTATTCGATATTTCACGTCCTCATTTCAAACAGAGTTCATCCGAAAATAACGACCACTAATAACACTATGCAAACGGCGCTTGGACTCGTCAATTGTATGTTTGCTATGCTAATATTTGTTATTAAGAGCTATTAACTTGTTTTGAACTATGCTTAGTTAGTTTTTCAAGTATGCGTCAAGTTTATAAATGTGTTTTACTTCTTCACCGACGCTGAAATCTCAGACCAAAATGAGGTAAAAAAAATATGCAAATTAAGATTTTGCTGCTATATCATTCTTCACATCGTTAGAGTTGTGGTATCTTTCACTCACTTAACAGTAAAACTATACTATAACGTCGACAATATAATAAAGAATTTAGATATAAAAGCAATCTGGGACAAAACAAAAAACAATAAAGAATAGACCCACTTGTAGGTTTGTGTAATTTGTAAATGCGTATGACGCGGTGCACGTCAGATCCATATTATGAGAAAATTGAGTCCTAGGTAGGCGAGGCGAGGTATGGCGATTTTTATAATTAAATTATAGTAATGAGTGCGAGTGAGTGAGAGATGATCATTAAGTCTTCTCAATCGACCACAGGCTGGAAAAGACCCCTGTTTTGTGTTGATTGCGAGACTATACCTACGGGCAGATCTAATTTCAAACAGTATTTTCTATTATTTTTTTTCTGTCATTCTCTTTTTTGTTTATTTATTTAGAAGCTTTGTTCAACCTTGAACATGTCAGCTCTAGCTGGCCTTACAGTTATACGTTATTGAATATTCATATGGAATTTGTGCTTCGTTCGTCGTAGCATCAATTAAGGTCTAAAACAGCGGCAGCGTCTGTATGAAGCTTTTTTTATTTACCTTAGCATGTTTATTTATCAGTTAAGTTCAAACCATGGAATCATAGCTAATCTGATGATGTGGCGGAAGAGACCACAGGACCACCGCTCTCCATAGACATTGGGTTTTATACTCGTTAGTTTGGTCTCGATGTAGATGATTCAGTATCAAAAGATTGTCTCATATGCAAACTTTTACAGAGATTTTCAAATAAACTTCTTTCCTGTTCAACCAAAATTGACTGACATAGGTGACATTAAAATGTCCCGCGCTAATTGAATGGTATGTCTTTTTGAATGGGAAAGGCTTCCCCGACATAGTGCCGCTCCAGTTACCGCGACGGACAATACGAGTAACGCAAATAACGGAAGCACACATCCGCCGCAAATGCAATTATATGTATATACAAATATGTTGTTACTGACTAACTGTCTAAGTGACTGCGAGCCTAACATGCATAACAAGAATAAAGTGACAGCATGAAATGAAAAGTTGATAGAGTAATTAAATATCATGCATAGCTTCTAAGCTAGTGCTAGGCTGTAGCCTGTGCACTTAGCGTAGCGTTTTTAGCCCTTAGACCCTCGGTCAAAAACGCTAGTACATGCTCTTAATAGATTTGAAAGATTTATTTAATTACTCTAGCCTAGCAAAAGGTAATGAATGTCAGGACGAGACACTTATTTTAAACCTTAAGCGTTCAGTCTTACGTTAGAATATGGAATAGATGTATAAATTTTCCTGGCACATGTCAAATTTATCGCGTGCATGCATGCTATGCCCGCTGACTGACTTACTGACATGAAAATTAAACATGGTATAATTTATTATTTGTGGGAAATGTCAACACTTCGCTTTCCGGTCCGCCGGCGCAATTAAACGATGGATGTGAGTAGTTAGTACAAACCCTATCGTCGTGGATACCCTTGGGGTAAGCCAGGCAGACATCTTTCGGCTAATAGAAATGATACTGATAAATTATTGTTACTCCAAAAAAAATACGAAACTTCGAACGAATTCGAGATCAACGAAAAATTTCGTGTATGAAAATACATACATACAGGTTAAACACATAGCCTTACTTTTTAGGCCGCATTCGGGTAAAAATAGGTAAAAGGATAAAGATTTTAGGAGTACCGGAGAATTTTTATTTTGGCAGACATAACATTTCCTAGCAGTCCTAATGTATCGTATAAAAGAACCGCATTCGAGACAACCTTGTTCATAATTAAACTACCTATAAATTAACTAAAGCTACCACACACAAATGTAATCTATTCGTAACTCAGTAACAGTGTTACCAACAGATAATTTAAATGCGCAATAAAATTAATCCAGTGCTGGAAAATTTACGTTATCGCATCCTGTGACTCCTGAAAGTCAGTTAGTGATAACGAATTACAAAAGTATTTAATTTCAGTTTCCTTGTTACCATGGATGGATGTTACCCAAATATGTTAAAGTTATAACCAACAACGGGCTTAGCATGCATGCACGAGATAAAATTTGACAGGTGCCAGGGAGATTAATACATGTATTCCATATTCTAACGTAAGACGCTTAGCCCGGTAGCACACCGCCGCGAAACCGCGAAACTGTGGCGGAATCGTGATATTTAATACGAAATTAAACTTTATTTCGTTGCCAGAGTTTCGCTACTACAGTTCCGCGGCGGAGATGTGCTACCGGCGTTAAGGTTTTTCAAATAAAAGTGTCTCGTCCTGACTTATATTACCAAGCGATTTTATCCGGTATTGCTAGAGTAATGAAATAAATCGTTACGGACCCCTACTTTCAGGGCTTATAACTCTTAAATAAATGAATATTGGAAATCTGCACAAAACATTTTTGGGGAAAATTATAGGTTAACCCCCTTGTTCATAAACGCATAACAAACCTATTTTTGTAAAAGTATGCTTTGTCACTTTCGGTCAGATTCAAATGTCACAATGAACGATAAGGACAAACCATACTTCACGCAGACTTTAGTTATTGTGCGATTATGAATGATGGTAACGGCCGCACTCAGAGACGTCAATTAACTTTTAAGTTTCATTGAAGTTGCTGCCGTCACTTTCTTTGCTATAGCAATAGAATAAGACGCAGCAACTTTAATGAACCTTGAAAAATAATTGACGTCTCTGAGTGCGGCAGTAAGACTCTAATGTCGGATTTCACCAACCACTTAACAGACGATTAGAGAGTCAAAATACATGAACTAACAGTCGATTAACATTAAAAATCGTAGGGTGAAATTGGTACTTAGTCGCTTAATATTTTTAACTTGCGTCCTTTGGTTTTTGGCTATTTATTAAGCCAAAACTTAATAAAGAAAATACATTTGGCTAGCCAGATGGATTCCAGCTAGAACTGTGTGAAGTCACGTTTGCTAGACCGGACGGTCTGACACCTGACCCGGCTGTTGACGTCACAGTGATCAACTCTTTTTATTGTGATCGAAAGCTAAACACTATTACGTTACTAGGTAGTTGCCAACTTCGACCGCGAGGTTTTTGCATTGTACTAGTTTTTACGGTATGGAGAAGGCAAATAGGCAAGGGGCCTATTATGGTAATTTTTATCATGCGAATTAACGTGGATAAAACATCTGTCATCTTCTGACCAGGTAAATGCAAGAGTGACGGATGCTTTAGGGTGGTATTCCATTTGTCCAATATCTTTGTCCAATTTCTATATCCAATATTTGAACAAATTTCATTGAAGGACATTCCAGTTATTCAATATCTTGGTTCAAGTTTTTATACTATTTGCTACTATTTGCTTTTATACTATTTGAATTAAATGTCATTCGTAATATTTGATCAAATGTCGGTGTTTCTAGTAAATTTGATGAAGGAACCCAATTTCTTTGATTAAATGCACATTGGACAAAGATATTGGACAAGTGGAACCCTTAGCCACACTTATCCACCGCGATAAAGGTGGCCAGATTACGGGTGCAGGCCACCTGATGATGAGTAGGCCCTGAAGCCCGAGGACATTCGTAATGTCCAGATTAATGTTGCCAATGCTAACACTAAGGACTATTAATTTTGGTACATTAGGTTACATTAAGTCTATAGAGATTATTTTATTTAATATGTCCGGTAGACTAAGCAAGAATGGAATATAGAGAAATAGTCCGTTATCTGAGGAACTCTACTATTCAAGAAAGTCTACTAAGTAATTGTTGTATTATTTTGATGACAACGATTACAGATTACAACGGTAATCAGTTCGATTTAGACGGCGCGTGATTGCGCGAGCCGAACCAGGCTCGTGTTTCAATCTCGTTTAAGCGACTGAACAGATTTGGATAGAATTTGGCGCACATATAGTTCAGGATCAGGACTATTCTGTGTGCTAAATTTTATCCAAACTACCGTAGACTAATTGACTTTTCGTTCTAAATTATTTTGGGAAATTTTCAAACACAATCGAATTTTTGGTCCAGTGAAAACAAAGCGACAGGCTTTTTTGTAAGTAAAAAGTGTAAATATAGAAAGTATCGATTAATTTTGTTTAGTCAGTAGTACCACACGGACAATTTTTTTTACAAATAATTAAAGGAAATTCATATTAAAATGTGTCTAGACCAAGACAGCGCATGCTCCTGAAATCTGCGCTGTAAATAAATATTTGTGTAAACAATCAACATGGTTAAGTTATTGAAAATATTTGCACAAAACAATAGCCTAACAATAGATCTAGAAAACAATTCGCTTAGTATTCCTTTGTTTATTATTAGAAATGTATTTATTTACGTTTGTACAACTGTTTATGTTCACGCCATGCGTGGCTTACGACACGATGGAATCAGCTCGAACAGCCCGAGTAGGCTTGAGCCTTGGTCGGCAGATTTTAGGAGAATATAATCTAGGAACTGACAATGTAGGAGTAAGGGTGGACATTCACGGTCAGTTAAACTGATCAGTTAACTGACGTACATCCAGAAGCTGACCTTGAGTTCGTATAATTTCAACTTAAGATTTCACATTCACGGTCAGTTTTTGGCTGTACGTCATTTCAACTGATCAGTTTAACTGACCGTGAATGTCTACCTTTACGGTGGCAAAAATTTAACAGCCTATACCCTATACTTGGGAGACAGATGTGTAAATCTGCCACTGAAGCTCGAGCGACATTTCAGTGCAACCCTGCGTGAAAGTTTAATAATAATTGGGATACTTAGAAATTGACCCAGTTTTTACTAAGAAAAAAATTATCATATGAATTACTTGCATTTTGCTTTTCAACGACTTTAATTATTTTCTAGTAAATATTTCGCAAGATTCGGATTCGGACGCGTTTGTCTTTTTAATAAGTAAAATTGAACTTATAAATATGTGAGCAGATTATATTGATGAAAGAAATGAAACTTTAATGTCCTATGCGGTTTGCTAAGGCTTATTTATTGCATTGCACGTACCATTGTTTTTTTTTAGTTCGTTATACGAAAACAATTTCCGTCCTCGTTTATGTTATTGGAACAACACCAATGAGCGTTATGCGTTTAAAGTTAATTTCTAATATGCTAATCTCAAGTATCTAATTCACATAACATCGCAAATGTTTTTGGCTAAGAGAAACGTTTTGTTTTTACGAGAAAGGTGCAACCAAAGGCCCAGATTCAAAATCATTCAACTTGTTTATATTATTCTAAACTTCAAAAATTTCGGTTACTGAGGATATCGCTTATTTTTATTTAAGAATAACCTTTAAAAATGCGGATTTATTAAAAAAAAACAATCAATATTAATAAACAACGCTATATAACCACCACAATCGATAATCAAAACAAACAAATCAACGGCAATCAAAACAAACAACTGAGAACTTACTATTAAAACAAAAAAAATAGCACTCACCTTTTTGGTCAACGTCGGCGCTTCGAACTCTTCATCGTCACGGCTGGACAGGGTCGAGCAGGAGGAGCAGGCGGAGTCTGCAGACAAGGACCTGGCTCGGAGCCAATCCACTTCTTCTGCAGTCGCCCCAACGGCTATACCATCGGAGTAGTCGCTGACGACAACGCTAGGAGTCCTGACGCATCGACCCCTGCTCTCGCAACCTTCGCTTCCCCTCCTCCCTAGCTCCACCACGTGAGCTTCAATTAAAGTCCTCTCCCGCCTCGGAGACATGGTCTCTGGAGGCGGGGTCACGTCTCGCGGATGCGAGTGCCTCCTGGGTCTCGGTTCCAGCTCTACGGCAGAATCGTCGCTTAAATCGCGGCTTCTACGTCTGACAGCCGCTCGGTCGTCGTCGTCGGAACTGGTAATGTCTTCTGCTGGGGACGCGGGTCGGGGGGGGCGGAGATACTGCATCGGAGCGGGTTCGAAGCGACGCAAGAGCTCTGAGACGCGGGGCTGCGCATGCCTAGGGAGACGCGCGGTCGTCGGCGCGCGCGCAGCGGCACTGGCGGTTTTACGCGCATGCGCCTCGCGCGGTGCGCCTGCGCCGAGCTTCAAGTAGAACAGGCTGTGGTTGAGCGCTTTTTCCCGCAGAACGCGGCGGAAGTCCTCCGGCGGGAGTTGCTCTACGCGCGGCATTTTTGCAACTGTAAATAAAATACAACTCTAATAAAGAAGATAAAAAAGCACTGAAGGGACAACATGTAAGGAATACCTACGAAAAATGAAACATTCCGAATTACCCAGACGAGGTTACGCGTTACAGCCGTCAATAAGTTCTAATATTCAAATGCTGCAATTCTGACTACATCCCTTAAAACGTGGCAGGATAGGTTCCGACTTAGGTACCTACTTATGGCATAACTAAGTATAGAGATAGGGCTTCCGTTTAATATTTACTGGCAAAAATTTATCTGAACATTTTATCAAATCAAACGGAAACCAAATTGCTTGTACTAATTGTAGTTTGTTTCAAGTTAAACCAAGCACAGGAGAAATAAACAACACTAAAATAAACCTGTCATATAGGTAAGTTAATCGTTCATTCATGCTTCTATTTTCACTAAACAAACGAAGCCTGCGACTTATTCCACGTGAAATTATATAGTTGCTGTTCTCCAGGACTTAAAGTATGTTCTGTTTCTTTCGGATCCCTCTTACCACTTCGTATTTACCAAAATCAGTCCAAAACAAACAATGATATAGCCATACCAATAATTCTTCTTCTATCTCGGTCCCTTACAACTGTGGATCGCGACCACAAATTATATTTCGCTCATCTGTGCGATCGTATGCCACGTGTGGGCAGCTCGGTGCATGCTGCCGCCCACTGCCTTCTTGATAACGTCCGACCATCTTGCCGGTGCTTCTATAGGTACTATATACATCATCATCATCAGCCGCAAGACGTCCACTGCTGGACAAAGGGCTTCCCCAAGATTTTCCACAACTATCGATCCTCTGCTGCTGTCATCCAGCGGTTTCCCGCGACCTTTATCAGATCGTCGGTCCACCTTGTGGAAGGCCTGCCGACACTTCGTCTCCCGGTTCGCGGTCGCCACTCTAGAACCTTTCCGCTCCAACGGCCATCGGTTCTACAAGCAATGTGCCCCGCCCACTGCCACTTAAGGTTTGCTATTCGGTGAGCTATATCAGTTACTTTAGTTCTGCGGATCTCCTCATTCCTGATTAGATCTCGCATGGAGACACCCAGCATAGCTTTTTCCATCGCCCTTTGAGTGACCTTGAGCCTTCTTTTGAGGCCCATTGTAAGCGACCATGTCTCAGATCCATATGTCATCACTGGCCACACACACTGATCAAAGACTTTTGTCTTGAGGCACTGTGGTATTTGGAACGAGAAGATAGTGCGTAACTTACCGAACGCTGCCCAGCCGAGTTGGGTTATACGATTGACTATAGACAGACATACTTTAACCTAAACTTTTGACCTTACTTCTGCCAGCAAAAATGCAGTATGCGCAATGACCTTTACGCTCTTATATCCCCTTTTTCTTTTGGATGGCACTTACTATCCCACGAGACACATCTTAATGTCTCATAACAACGCGTTGCATAAAACTTTCTGATTATTTCGCATACAATAATACTGACGTCAATGGTCAGCTAATTGATTCGGTATTCGGTGTATTGCATACACTTTCATAACTATAGCAAGTCATGAAACTGTCGTCCTTCGAGCGAAGACGCATCGGTGCAAAAAGTACCGAAATTTTTAAAACAAAACTTAAAAACTGGCTTCTCGATAGATCTTTCTATGTCTACAAGGAATTATTTGAATTTGTTTAATTAATTTTCAATTTATTGATTAAATTTTTAATGTATTTTTACATTGATGTGTAATTTAATTTATTGTATTGTCTTTTTAACTTGTTGTCTGCAACATTGAATTAATTGTGACCTGTAATATGTTATTACTAATAAATGAATATGAATATGATGTGTATTAATTAAAATTAATTATTTTAGGCTATCCTACAGGTATCAACAGGTAAATATAAAAGTTGGTGAGGATGTTCGGCTGTTTATCTTCCAATCAAGCATAAACAGCTAAATGACCTGTAAGATATCCTGATACCTTAGGAAAAATGACAAGTGCTACGCAGAGGATTTCCCGGGAAATAGCTGATTATCGGTAAAACTCTTCTCAACAATTTTTATTCTTATAAGGCACAATATACCAAACACATCAAATCCTTTTAATTGTTTTGGGATGATTCACAGATCACGTATTTGATGCTGTATCTCACTCTACAGGATGTTAAAGAAATATGACTGTAAAAAACCTTAAAGATTAAAGATGGCGGATACAATGTAGTATAAAGATGCAAAATAAAGCAAACAATTAATTATACACTAGCTGTCATAATATTGTTAGTTAATGATTCCTTTCTTTTACACAAGTAAGAAATAATAACGTCTCGATAACTTTAAAATTTGACGGGTTAACATATAAAATTCAAATTGCACCGTGTGTAAATAGTAAAAAAATATATTCATGAAAATTCCGTACTCTCATTAAAATTATTGTTTTATTTGTGCTCTAAACAGAACAAAAGAATCTTCAAAATACAACACGGACTTTCAGCTTTGATCGCAGTCTAATTTAACTTTTACCTACAGCTGTCAAATTTGCGTACAGGCTTAGTATGGTTTAGATTATTGCGGTAAAATAAGGTAAACCGTGACAGTTCAACCACTCTTACGCACTAGGGAACGTCAGTAAGGAAAAACACTACGTATAAAGCTTTAAGGCGGGGGAAATTGGTGCTTATTTACCTTATAGTGACACTTGTAGAGTCTATGGAGAGTTTTCTAACATTTCCAATTGATCTGTAACAAGCAAAATCCTCAATCAATACACATAAATGACACTAACAAAACCAAATGAAAGGTAGCTAATGACAAAATAAATACATAAATATCAGGGATATTCTCACACAAATTGACCTAGTCCCAAACTAAGCTCTATGCTTGAAGTACTCATAGAACTCATACTCAACGATATACATACTAAATTTATACAGAGAAATACATACTTATACAGAAAAATACATACTAAAATATATAGAAAACATCCATGACAGTACATTAACATAATATGTGTGCACGTAAATATATGTACCTATGTAGGTAAGTATGTGATCAAAAATCGGATATTTCACTCCAGTTCCTGAACTAGTTATTGCACCGATTTTAATAAATAGGGTGACTAAGAATCATCAAGAACCTTGGTATATACCAGGGACCGGACAACCCTTTCATCGGGAAAAGCCTTTCAAAGGGCTTCCCTTTGATATAGCTAGCCCCTTGATTTGCTCACCCATTCCAATTGGCAACCCATACGATTGACTTTCCCTTATCGAATGAAGAACCCAACGATAAGGGTAGCCCTTTGAAATAGGTAACTGGTAACTGATTCATCTTGATGTCCCTAAGAAAGGGTTTCCCTAACGATTTAAGCGCTTATTATAAAGCTTTCCCTTTTGTACGAGCCAATCACAAACGTGTGCCATAGGAAATCGAACCGTATTAGATCTTTTGCCGCTCCGCGCGGTAACTTCAAACGATACGCCGTCGGTAACGTATACTAATAAGGGTTTTATAAGGGTATTGGGTTAGCGCTTAGTTGAATGGGCTGTTTACTTGCTTCGAAAGGGGCGCAAGGTAACGTGTGTTTTATGAAGTCTACAAAAGGTCTAAAATTGCGTATATACTAGTAACCTTTTTTAAACGGTTTAATAAGGGTATTGGTTAGCGCTTAATAGAATGGGCTATCGTTTGGAAATAGCGCTTTAAAAGCACATTTAAAGGGTTTTGACGGGCAGAGGGTTTGGTAAGTAAATCCTTACGAAAAACCCATACAAAACCCATTGAAAGGGATAGCGGGCCGGTCCCTGGTATATACAATCTTTTCAAATGCAAATAATATCTAAAAAAAGTAACTACTTCCATGGGCATATTATCGGTCTTGAGGGTAACGATAAGAATTGCTAAGTAGCGAAAAACAAATCAAAGTACCTACGAGTAAATACAATGGTCGCGTCAAAATAACATAGCTAAGTTCATATTGTAATCTCCAAATGTCCTAATGTTAGAACAATAAGCGAGTTGTATTAGACGCTAGAGCACAAAAATAAAATGCGATTGTATCGCAATAGGCAGAAATCGCGGAAAATAACAGCACGGTTTATTTGGCTAGCTAATGATGTATGATAAAATCGTCAGTACAAAACAAAGTAATTGGGCGTACTGGAGGCCTTCCTTATCATTATCTGACAGCTGCGAAAACAAGCAGCATAATTTGATATTTATTTATACACTAGCTCTTGCCCGCGATTTCGTCCGCGTAGAAGCCACTATCACTGCTCCCTCGGGAACTGTACAACTTTCGGGATAAAAAGTATCGTATGGCCTTCCCCTCGACTCAAACAAACTCACTTTCACATTTATAATATTATTAAGTATAAGGATAATAAAAAGACGTATGTTATTTTGAACTTTAAATTCACCTTTTCCTATTTAATTGGCAAACGCTCCTTTAAACGTGTCTTAAAAAGAGTATTAATTGAAAGGAAACGACAACGACTTTTCATCAGGAAGCCCGTCTGCTCGTTCGCCTTTATAAATAAAAAAGGCGAATCGTTCATCTAGTAGGTACTAAACTATTTTTCTCACTAAAACGCCGATTTGCTAAGTACAGTCGAACTCATAAGTAGCTTTACATTTAATACCATGTCGCAGTTACGTATTATAAGTTATAAGTGTCAATAGTTTGAATTAAGTATTTCAATACTGCGACAAGGTACTAAAATGTACAGTTACTTATGAGTTCGACTGTACCTACCGGGAAAAATAATATCAATGAATAAAAGTTACCAAATAACTGATTAAACTCTCATCATCATCATCAGCCGCAAGACGTCCACTGCTGGACAAAGGCCTTCCCCAAGGATTTCCACAACGACCTTTATCAGATCGTCGGTCCACCTTGTGGAAGGCCTGCGTCTCCCGGTTCGCGGTCGCCACTCTAGAACCTTTCCGCTCCAACGGCCATCGGTTCTACGAGCAATGTGCCCCGCCCACTGCCACTTAAGGTTTAACTCTATGGCAGAATAAAGGTGTTCCTCCCTTAAAACTATAAAACTGTTTTTTTTCGGATACTCATTGATCGATTTTTTTTTTTCAAAAGCTTGGTTACGCTAGAGCTGTTTAAATTCATGATTGAATTACTAATTTTAGTGGGTTGTGTTAGATTAGAACTATGAGTAATGTCAATGAAATAGTCCTCAATCGAAAAATTAAGTAAATTATATAAATAAATATAACTCCGATATTATGAAAATTCGGGACTTTGGTCAATGCGGCAGAATGCGGCAATGCCTCCTCAAAATTGTGTAGTGTACCGGCAGACTGGTAATATGATCTGATTAATGCAATAATGATTTGCATTAAAAATTGTTTCTAGTGTTTGTGTCATCACCTGTAATGTTTTAATATTTTAAGTTAGTTTTGAGTTAGGCTACCTACTAACTCTCTCTAAACCAGCTCCGAGATTCAACAATTTGCACAATGCTAAAAAAAGACCCTCGTAAAGGCCATTTTTTACTTCAGATTTATTATTATTTATTTATTTCAAAAATATCTTGGGTGGTGGTAGTGTAATATGTGTGCGTGCGTTGTATAAATTCATTAAATCATTATTTTCTTGGAAAGTACAGACGTAGGTGAGGAGGAAAGAATGTATTCGCTCTCACTCTCAATAGTTCCGCGGTTTGGTTAAACATCTCTCATTGTTACCGCATCCGCTATGCGATTGTGAAGCAGCTAATTTCCGAATGGGATGCAATTAGTTAACAATTCGCTATTAGAATGAAAAACGCGATTAGCTGTATCTACTCGTACTTGTATGATTGTGGTACTGTGGAAGACAATTTGTTCTTTATTAAATGTTCTACCCGTTCCCACAAAAGGAAAACAGTCGCATGAATGTATTTTAATTTTGTTTGTGACGAAGTCTTAAAACAGAGTGTTAATTGTTAAAAATTTTCAAGAACTGCAGAAAAATATGACCACGCATTAGGGTCATGATCCAAAAAGCTCAAATTAGTACACATTTTTAACTTAATGACGTCAAGAACGAAAAGAATGGCATTAGTAGATGATGCACGGCGTCCGTGCATTGCATTTAAAGTATTTAAACTAAAATAAAAAGATACACATACACATCAGGAATACCTACCTAGTCAGTTTAGTAGCAGACTGGCATCCACAAGTTTCGAGATTCCATTGAATGAACGACTAATTTCCGTGGAATCGCTTAATCATCAGGTAAATATTTCAATAAAGGAAAAACTGCTATTACTTATGTCAGTTATTAGTACTTGGGGATTCTGACACTTAAACTTAAAAGTCACCTATTGACGTAAGATTAAAAAAAAACAGAATAGAAATAAACCGAAAAATATCAAATAGACACATTGGCTTAAGCAATTCCTCCAGTAATTGTACTGTAAATACAGGAATCCCGGCGTACAGCCAGTTATTATAACCCGGCGCACGAGTGGATCAATTACGTCAACTACGACATCTATTGTGTATTAGTTCCACACACCAATATACTAATGAGCAAGATATGCTCCATAAGGTACCATGACAGCACAAAACTAGACAAATAAAAATGAAACAATAAAGTTTGGATAATAAAAGAAATTCGTAAAATTTTAATAAGTAAGTAAATACTTTTTGAAATGATTTCACAATATTTTTTAATTAGCACAGTTTTTTATCTTTATTAACCGCGTTTTATTTCATACTAGCGACTTGCCCCCGCTTTGCTCCGGGTTCCATTATATACATAAACCTTCCGTGAAGAATTATTTAACTGATGGTGAAAACCGCATCAAAATCCGTTGCGTAGTTTTAAAGATCTAAGCATACATAGGGACAGACAGACGCGGAGGGTGACTTCATTTTATACTATGTATTGATTAATAAATCTCAGCGAAGATAGTTAGAAATTAATACTTAACACAATATTTTTTTATCCTCGAGTAAACAAGAACTATCACAAATAATTAAAAAAGATAAGTCGTTTTTTTCTAATTCGTAAATTTAAAGCTACTTTCAGAACCCATACGGGTTCAATAAAAAAATATTCTCAAAAAAGTAATGCAGTTATGTTCTTAGGCCTAATTTTTCACGACCTAAAATAAAATTAATAGTTTTTTCATATATTATATTTATTCAATACAGCGGTTCGCAAACAGTGAAAACGCCAAAAAACAATTTATTGCATAGTAAATTATTATGCAATAAATTATTATGGGGCGTTCGTCTGACTTTGACTCTCATTTCTACCTTTGTACAGTTGCTCCCATATACATTTGATGATCAGTTCATCATCCAGAATCATTTTTTTAATGTTAATTTAATAAAGCCGGCGTAGAATGTAATAATGCCGTAAACGCACAGAAAGCGGAGGCGGCGCGTTCCTATATACTACAAACGCCTCCGCCACGCTTTGGGAATACTCCTCTTAAGTATGGGAACGCATCGCAACGCGACCTCCGTTCGCCTTCGGCTTAAATCACTCGAAACCGCGCAGCTGTGTCCTTACAAATGGTGACGTCTCCACTAGCCTCGCTGAGTAAGAACTGCAGAGAACTCCGATGACGCTGCACTGACCTCATTTGACTTAAACGGTTGGAATCAGTGACGTAATGAATATTATTCACTTAGGTGGAATCTAAAGAATTCGTCGCAGTTTATTTACTGGTTGCATATATGTAGTGTCGTCGTACATATGTTGGAAAGGCTAAGTGTAATTAAGTGTGTAATTATATTTTTTTGGAAAAAAACATTAAAAAATAAATTTGCCTGTATAAAACATACAGGGTGTTTTTTTATTCGTCTACAAAATTTTGGGGCTTAAATCAGTAAGTCATACTGACCAACCTTTACTATGAGACCAACCCCGAAATCGCGAAAAAAAACATTGACCCTCCCATACATATTAGTCCCATAGTGAAAGTTGATCAGTATGACTTACTGATTTAACCCCCAAAATTTTGTAGACGAATAAAAAAACATCCTGTATAATTAGAGAAATCGGTCGGTCAACGTGGCCGTCAGAGTGGGCATTCTTAAATTGTAAAGTTTACATGTTTGAGTTTACCAGTACTTCCAAAGAGTACACTTACATAAGTTTAGAAAATATAGAAAATATTTCAATGGAATCTTTGTATACAGTGCTCATTGGCATGTTCTAATTATGAAAGCTGCAAGCACCGTATGTTTTAGAGTTGTAATAAAATTAATTGTCATCGATTGTTTTCAGAGAATTGTAGTGTGTCAGTCATTAGAGCTAGGTGACGACAAAATGTCATTATTCAGCGGTTTTGTGATACAAATTGGAAACGTAAACAAGTAGGAAAATATAGAAACAAAACTGCCTTTTCACGGTCATTGAAAAATATACCCCATTTCATAGTATTTAAGTCAATTTCAATTTCTGATCGATTGGTTCGCAAAAACATCATCATAGGTATATTTATTTCACAACCTTACTTCATTTTAATTTTTTTTAACACATATGAATGTCCCAGAAACATCATCACACCCTTCAGCATTCATAATACTTGTAGAATTTAAAATACGAGTTCATCAATAAAATGTTCAGTAAAACCACAGCTTTGTCCGTCTTTTAACCTTGATCTGACTAACGCATTAACCAACCGACTAAGCATCATACCAAAACCGACAAAAAACAATAAAAAACGGTGCTATACTGTGACTACTATAAGGAACATACCTCTCGTGACGTCAGCGCCAGCCTTGCTGCGCAGGAGTGCCCTTCTCGGCTAAAACGGCTTAATTTAGACAATTCCAGGACAAATTGTCTCGATTACCGACATTATTGTTTATAATTTGTAGTCGAGCGTTTCCGTTTAAAATTGGTCAAGTACAAACTATTATTAGTCGAAGGTTCCATTTCATGTTAATTGAAGATGAATTAATTTGATTACTATTGAAACGGTTCGTTATTGACGAATATTTTTTATAGTTTAAATTTATCGCATCCAACTAAACTAACTATATAAAGAGAGCAAAAATTCAAAAATACAAGAAAGTAAGGTTTATTAAATAAAGCTACAGCGAACTCGTCAACAAGAGCTCCGCAGTACATAATGTAGACCTGCCTCGTTAGGTAGTAAGGTTAGGATAAGCAGATGTTGTTCAAAAGTACAGTTATATTATGTAACAGTTTTTTTTTACTTTTTCTGATAAAGCGGCTGATAAATATTTCTTTCTTTCTTACAGCATCACCCTATGGGAAATACGAACATCCTTACGCTCTCATACTCGCTTTACCCCAAAATACACCGACTACCCCAAAAAACTTTGACAAGAATATCATAACATTTACCCTATTATTTTAACATTTATATAATTATTCATATGTAGAATTTTATTTCGACCAAAAATGTTAATAATATTAAAGGACTACGGGTCCCCGAATATAGAGTGCGACAATTAGGCTGCCTTTCCATAGAAGCGGAGACGAGCGGTGCGGAGAGGAGCTGTGTAGGAATCGACCAATCACATTGGTTGTAATCCACATCTCGTCTCCGCTCCGCTTCAATGGAAACAGTCAAGCGGAGACGTGATGTGGATTACAACCAATGTGATTGGTCGTTTCCTACACAGCTCCTCTCCGCACCACTTAGACTTAGGCAGCCTTAGACTTGACTTTAAATCGTGTCTTGTAATATTAATAACAAAGTCATTGTCAAAGAAATCGTTTTGCATGAATAGAATCCGTTTTGTTACTA
Organism: Tortrix viridana; assembly: GCA_963241965.1. Taxonomy (NCBI): domain Eukaryota; kingdom Metazoa; phylum Arthropoda; class Insecta; order Lepidoptera; family Tortricidae; genus Tortrix; species Tortrix viridana. The sequence continues at coordinate 9,688,808 of OY725186.1, forward strand.
CGCCAGTATCTTAACCTAGATTTCAATATAAATAATACTTAGAAATTAAAAACATATTTTTAGTTTACTGGGGTGTTGTAAAGATAATTTTACATACATGGTGTTGTTCCTGTCACAATAAATCATTGAACATAATTCTTAAGTCACAGAATGGGAGCAAGCAATGCGTGCGACCTTTAAAACTAGCATTACTAGGTTACTCTCTACCGGAACTTTTAGCAACTGACCGAAAATAAAGATCAAACATCCAGCTACCAATTAATAACTTTACAAGCTTTTACGAGTAACTTACTTAGAATATTTGGATCAGTAGCTTATGGTTTTTCCTGAAAACATATGAAAAATAGAGCAACATTTAAAGTAACATGAGACTAAACCGTTTATCCGTTATATTTAAAAATAGAACACGTTTTTTAAACGCTAATTTTCATAATTAAAAAAAACCGTGAACTTTTTAATTTTCTCTATATTTATTGATAGAGCAATATCTGTTGTCAGTAAACCGTCTCCGACATCGTGCAAGTAAGGGGTGAATTTCAGGGCGTTTCAACCGCCGTCATTAGTGTCACCAAATAGGTATATTGACGAAATCAATGACACTACAGCAACTTCTGATGCTGATAGAAACTACATCCCCGGTTCTGCTTCTGTTTACATCAGGAGTTGCTGGTAGGTGTCATTGATTTCGTCAATATATTTGGTGACACTAATGACGGCGGTTGAAACGCCCTGAAATTCACCCTAAGGCAGAATAAGGCAAATTCTAATGATAATCTGATGGTGGGTTCGTGCCGTGATATCCGCTGTAATTGACGTTTCTATATTTGTTCAATGTCGAAAAAAGGATTGCCCGAAAAAAAAAAAATATATACTACTCTGTCAAGAAAGTACCGGGAAAAGATCAATAATACACAAACTGTTTGTTAATCATCCAAATTTATTTTATCACCTTCAAAGTATGCTCCTTCAGAAACGATACACTTACGCCAACGAATAATCCAATCATCAAAACATTTTTTAAACGCTGTTTCCGGAATTGAATTCAGTTCTCGGCGCGAATTCTCCTTTATGTCTTCTACCGATTGAAAACGGGTGCCACGAAGTGGTAATTTGAGTTTAGGAAAAAGAAAGAAGTCGGCAGGAGCCATATCTGGTGAATATGGTGGTTGCTCGATGGTATTTGTTGAGTGTTTGGTCAAAAATTCTTTCACAATGATGGCCTTGTGCGAAGGCGCATTATCGTGGTGCAAAATCCAAGAATTTTCATTCCACAAATCTGGCCTTTTTCGTCGAATTTGCTCTCTTAAATGCCGCATAACGCTCAAATAATATTCTTTATTTACCGTTTGACCTTCCGGCAAGAATTCCGAGTGCACAACACCGCGATAGTCAAAGAAAACAGTCAACATGACTTTGACTTTTGATCGACTTTGGCGTGGTTTCTTCGGTTTCGGTTCAGTTGGAAGGCGCCACTCCGAAGCTTGTTGACTAGTTTGCATGTCAAACTCGTAAACCCACGTCTCGTCACCAGTAACAATGCGTTTCATGAATGTTGGGTCGGAATTGACTCGTTCTAGCATGTCCTCAGCGACTCTCATGCGATTGAGTTTTTGGAGAAAATTCAGGTCTTTTGGGACTAGCCGAGCGGTAACATGTTTCATACCCAAATGATTAGTTAAAATAGTACGGATCGACTCGTGAGATACAGAAAGTTCGGCGGCTATCTCTCTCAAAGTTGAATGAGGATTTTCAGTCACTATTTCCTTCACTTTTGCGATGTTAACTTCAGTTGCAGACGTTGATGGCCTACCAGAGCGAGGCAAATCTTCCATCACATCTCGACCGCTTTTGAACGCTTTGTACCACTCATAAACACGTGTTTTTGATAAAGTCGAATCACCGTAAGCCTTCTGTAACATTTTCAGTGACTCCGAACACGAAATTCCATTGGCGATGCAAAATTTAAGACAAACTCTTTGTTCAATGTTTTTGTCCATTATGAAATTCGCAATACACACTAGATATGATATAACTAAAAACAGCACTGTATTTAATATAAATAACAGATGCAACTCAAACTCCGCGCCAAAATAGAAAACAGTTGTGCCAATCTAACAACAACAAAAAAAACAAAAATTTGAATTTGGAACCATAAACAAATCATCCATTCCCGATACTTTGTTGACTGAAGGTACATATATATTTAGTTCATCCTCCCAGTGCTATTTCCTGTTCTTCGTCGGGGTGCGCTTGACCATGATCCAGATTCGACCAGTCTGGTTATTACAGTGGAGCGACTGTCATCTGACCTCCGTAACCCTTGTGACAGGGGAACCAAACCAATAGAATCATGGTTACACATTTTGCCACCAAAATGTGCAGGTTTCCTCGCGATGTTTTCCTTCACCGTAAGAGCATCGGTTACCGTACAGGTAATGTACATAAGTTAGAAAAACTCATTGGTACATGACGACTTTGGGGTTCGAACTCGGTACCTCAAAAACACGTGTTGACACCGCTAGCCACTAGACCATCGACGCTCCTTAATATACATATTTAGCTATTAAGAAAAATTGTAACCGTAAAGTCAGGGCTCGTACCAATAGTTTATGAAAGTCGATATCGACCTACACTTGTGTTATGGAATAATACCACATCATTAGTATGTGCGCAGCGTTTATCATAGGGGCATTAACGGCGTAGATAATATTATGGCGCGATTAAAACATTTCGTTCCACGAACTCCTTTTGGAGTCAATTTTGTTTAGAAATCAGGATACTAAGTACTGAATGTATTATATATTCAGGACCGATGACACAATTGGCGTAGTCAAATTATATACAAATACTGCTTAGTTGGTGGCAGGGAATGTGTTAAATTAATAAGGCCAGTGTCCATTGACGACTTTCATGCGCCTTTGATTGTCTGTTCCAAGTAAAAAGGTAGGTACCATAAGCAGAATAGATACGCTAAGTAAACTTTCAGTTGTTATTCATTTAGTCGTGACTTCGTGAGTAGGGATGGGCGGCTTGTAAGTTTCTAAAGTGAAACTTTCACTTAAATTGCTTTTTATATAAGTTTCTGTAACTTGCTGAAGTGAAATTTTCGTGTAATTTCTGATAATTTCTATAGTTTGACATGTAAATTACATGTAACTTTTTTATTCCATGTTAAACTACGGTTACCACTTAGCTACAATTCTTAATAGTCGGTATCGAATTTGTCAATCACAATCTGCTTCACGGATGTGTCAAATAACAGACACTTTACATGAAATTTAAGTAAAATTTATTTTGTAACATTTCGTATAGAAACATTACCATATAATTATATGTACATTCAAAAGATGTAATGTTTCGCCGTTAAGGAAACTTTTGAAATGTTTCAAAAATTGCCCATCGCTAGTCGTGAGTACCTACAACCCAACTATCACACTAGCGTTAAAATAATTTATATATGACCTGTATATCAGTTCCACTCAAATATTAAAGTGTTAACATACCTGTACAACAGAGTTATAGCATGCTCTAACTCACTTATACCCACGAAAAAGGCCCACATTTTTACAGGTAAGAGTTAAAGGAAGTGATATACAGGTATTAAAGACTGCACAAAAGCGTCTATTCAGTGTCAGCTGCTACTTTAACCGGTATTACTGTTGTAATAGTCGGGTTGGTGAAAACTACGGGAGGTATAAAAGCTTCGGATCAGAATGATTTGCCACTTGAAGCTTTATTAGAGTTCTAAAACGGACTCTGGTAAGTTTGTTACCGTTCCGTGAGTGCATTAGTAATCAGTTGTACAACTTTTAGCGTACGACTAGTTTCAAAAAGCCTATAAAGTAAATAAAGTTAGATCCGTAGACTATCATCATAGAATATTTAAAAAAAAGAAAATATTCAAGTTATTTTTGTTTGTGCAGCGAAAAATTACTGCTCTTGAGATTTTACGGTAATGTATAACCATGATTCTCATCTCAATTTTAACGCGCCTAGTATTTATTAAAAATAAAAATAAAAGTTATGACAAAAAAAAACACGCACGTACAGTCACCACACGGGATTGTTGAGCCACTATAGAACCCTCTCACAGAAAGTCGACGGAAAATTTTGACGTAATTTCTTTTGAGTGACTTGACGTTGTCATTATGACAAGGTTCTATGGTGGCTCAACAATCCCGTGTGGTGACTGTACTAACAATATTATTTACTCCTGCTTCCTTAGCAGCGGCACGTACATGAAATTTTTCTAAGGCAGTGTAGTTTAACTTAGTGTACTCGTATATGATTAGCCAAAGAATTGCAAAAAAACATTACCGTTGACTATATATATAGAAATGTATTAAACGTACACATGTACATGTATTTATATTTAGACTGCTGAAGAAGGAGAATAACTCATACCTTAATTTGTTTATTTATAAACAAATTCAAATATAACTGTTTGAATTCTTGTAAAGATTAAAATTTATGTACAACGACTCTCGTTTTCATGTTGCGTCAGGATTGAATCGTGCGCAGTCCATCGCACCCGAATATCATTTAAATCCACTCAGGGTTAGCTATGTTACTGTTAAGCGTGTGCTAGACGGTATGAAATTATGTGAAATTTGGTTTGAAACCACTGTCTACATGGTTTCAAACTACCGAGGTCATTTGGTTTGAAACCGTGGTTTGAAACCGTCTAGCACACGCTTTACACGCAACCACAAAATTCGTCGATGACCACTACGAACCGCCAGAATTTAAGCAATTCGTAACTGCGCGTAGGTTTCCAGGAGTTAAATGGGGATAGTAATTAACTTAAATTTTTCAAAAAGAAAAATTAAGATTGGATCATTAAAAAAAAGTAATTTCATCCGTTTTGTGTTGCTATGACATTTTTTCCTTCATCTAAGTATATAAGTAAAATCCGGTCAAGTGCGAGTCGGACTCGCGCACCGAGGGTTCCGTACCGCTCAACTTGCACTTGGCCGGTTTTTATTATTTGTTGTTTTTCATTAGGGCTTGCACTATAATCACACCAAATTTAACGCTTGTAGTATGTATTACTTACCAGTTTTACGACAGAACAAAATAACGGCCCGGCCACGACTGAGCGGAAGCGGCGGCGACGAGCGAATTTCTCTTCATTGCTCGGTCAAGACGCTCGCCGCACAAGGCTTAATTGACATTATACGCAATGTATTAGGAAATCGGTCGCCGCGCCGCCGGTCGCTCAAAGTCGTAGCCAGGAAAAAATAATTGGGCTTAGTAATAGGGTTTCGTTGACACCCTTTGGGCACAGAACCCTAAAAATCAATTGACGCATGTAATAACGATGAATGCGATCACTTAAGAACGATTCGACCGATTTGGCTGATTTTACACGGTTGCGTCAATGTACAGTCACGAGCTTTAATTTGGGACCCACTTTAGGTCCAAAGTCAATCTGACATTCTACAGCAATAAGGTGGAGTTTCCTGTAAGTTACAAATGATTTGGCATCTCTAATGACATTGACAACTTCAAGCAATATTTTTTGAAATGGGTCCCTAATTAGTGCTCGTCCCGTACGTAAAATTAGGTAGATAGTTAGTAGGGCGGATCCTTAGGGATTTGAAAATACTAGTATTTTTTAATACACTGCCGGTATAATTACGCTGGTTGCGGTAGACCGAAGGACCACGGCGGCAATGGTGTGGCATTAGGATCCGATTACCGTGGCCGCAACATTCGCAACACGACTGCTCTTAGACAATTGCGGCAATTACAGTGGGATGAACCTTTACGGGAAGAATTTTAATTTATTTAATACATAGATGGATAAACCATTTATTGTCACAAAACAAAACAATAATGATTACTAAACGAAGCATTAAAAGTTTTATAAAAAAAATATATGAGCAGACGAATATAATATTACAATTTTTATCATGAGAAATCTGAAAACTAATTACAAGAAACAAAATAAAAATTCATAATTCACACATGTTTGCAATAAGATTATAATTATATTCGACTTTCCACCATTACATAGATTACAGAAGAAACAGCGATCAGAGTACTTTGAAATTAGAAACCGTAACGACTCCGACGCCTGCGCCGCTTCGGACCGCGTGTGTGCCTTTGTTACTTTTCTATTCTTTACGTATGTTTTCCTTTTGTTGTTTACTTCGCTGCTCACCCATTTCTCCCTATAGGAGGTTGATTTACGAAAAAATCCATACTTTTACCGCTCTTGATCACTTTAAGACGTATTTAGGTATGTCACCATCATGATCTTCATCAGCCGCAAGACTAAGCCGTAAGACTATGTATAATTAAGTAATTATTATCCAAATTTCATGTAGTTATCTTCGTTTAGGCTGCGCAGTGTCTGACAAACAGTATCTTACGAAGCCGTTTAAAATAATAAAAAAATCAATCATTTCAATCAAATGTAAATATTTTAGAAAAAAAAGCGGTTTGGAGTAACCTAATGTTCAGATTTACGAATGTCGTTTTCAATAAAAAATGGGTATTCCAAATTAAAATAAATACGAGGCCAATGCAAGTATGATAATTATTAATAAAACAAAACTGCAAATAAGTATGTATTTAGACTGCTAATTAACATTATAGTAATAACGTGGCCACGAGGCGTAAATCAGATAAGTATTACTTACCAACCAATTATTAGTACCTAATTATTATGCATCCTCTAGCCTTCAAAGAAGACCTTAAATATATGATATCATCAGCCACGCTCTACTAAACACAGCTTGTCAGATATTTAGCGACTGAGTGTACTTACATTTTATTTTCTCATTATTTTGCATCATTTAAAGATAAGTAATCAGAGCATGTATGATGCAAAATGTATGAGTTTACATCATGGTACATGGATTTTGGTAATCATTAATAATTGACAACCCACCTCCTTATGAGGAATTCTTTCGTGAGGTTATTGCTCCAAACCTTAATCTTTATTTGTATTCCTTTACATGTTCTTAATACATTGATGCATCATAAACGCAACGCAACGCGAGGCTATGTTAAGCCTTCCGTGTATTTTCGGACTTTTGGTCGTCTTACATTCGTCACATCCCATTGCTAGAGCCCAATGGTGCCCAAGTAACACTTTTGCATACAAAATGAACCCCATATCCGAGTTCTTGGCTCTGAATACGTCAACTTACGAAAAAAGATTCAGTGCCCACCTTTCACATTTCAAAACAAAATGGACTCCAAATGGAGACCCCATTCTTGGGACCGAAGGTTTCGAAACGTAGTGTTTATTAAGGCAGTATGTTCGCATTGTTGGCTCCCCTTATCGCTCATTAAACAACGGCTCTCGTGATACGCAACATCACCTGATAACGGGTAATATAATAAAACAGTTACAACATGGTGTCGTAATTTCAAAATGAAATGATAGAACTGAAATATTAAACGTTTTTCCATCAAAATTAGCAGAAGCCTTATTTGTAACAAGTGACTAAGAATTTGTTTTCATAATTAACGTTGATAAGGTTGTTAAGGTTGGTATTGTTGCCTTTAACAATACATATAAGAACCAAATAAGTGCAAACAAATTATCATTTCCTTACGTTTGTTACAAGATACTTTTTGATTAATTACGCCTCGAAAACTACACAAAAAGCATTACATAACCAATAGGTGTTTATACTACCCGGAAAATGTAATAATTTCAAACTACGCTTCACAGATCGGAACTCCGATTACCAGGAATGCATAGAACAAAAGAATCGTAATTAAATTATGCGTATGCAAAAATCTGTCAGATTTACTGACTTGTAACATAGTCCAAACCAAACTCGATGAGTCTTCATTAAGTACAGCCAACGACGAAGCCCCCTTCCGAGTTCATCGTTAATGAAATAATTTTCATTTTAATTCTTTAATAATAACTACACATAAAACATTTTTTATAATTATAAAGACATTTGTAAACATTGACCTTACACTTTTAGAATTCGTTTAATGTTGTTTCTTACTTTAAAATTTTAGGAAATGAAATTTCTAATACATCCTCATCCAGGATAAATTAAATTTCATCCTTTCAGGTTTAATTGCTCCCTTGAAACATAATCAACAAGTCCCTTCCCAGTAACCCAGTCATTACACAGAACATCTGCAATCATAGATCACTTCCCACCGTCATATAGGCGCAGCTAACGGTACGTAAGTAATGGAAAGAAAACCGGGTCGATTTCCTCTTTGTCTCGCTAACTGTATATCGCAAGCCGTAGTGAGGCAATATTGACTCGCTTCGCTTCGCCGAGCAGTGTGGAGAGACGCTTTATGAATGCTGCTTTACGGTGTTATTATTTAACTCGACCCGATTGGCGAGCGTCGACGAAGATGCACTGCTTTACCAAGTGACAGAACTTCCAATCAAATGAAAAAACATGATATCGAAATCTTTTCGACATAAGTTTGGCTATGATTCCTAGACCACCATTGAACTTTGTCCAAGTGCCATACTTAATCATAACACCCTTCATACGGTTTAATTTATGCATTACGTCACTTTGACAAAGTTCCATAGTGGTTAGGAATCAAGGTTGTGGACTACATAGGGGTATCACCAATGTTAAAACGGGCTTTAGTGGCTACGTAGCTAAAATTAAGCAAATCCCGCCCATGTTCGGTTTCATTTTCAAAATTGAAAACTGAAAGAATGGTGAAAATAACAATTTGGTTCATTTTTTAACCGTCAAAGCTACAAAAAGCTTAGGTATGCTACAATCTGCTTATCGTAGTCATTAATAAAAGCTAAATTTGTTTTTTAAATAATTAGCTTAAAGTTAAAACCATTAATTCATTAATTAATTCATGTTGAAGCCCAGGGATCAAATATGATGGATATCGTCGGTAAAGTCGACGTCGAACTCGACATAACGAATCGAATAAAGAATAACCCGTCTTGTTTACGCATCTAATGAACGAGATGACGGTTGATTAACTTCAAGCTTGGCGTTATGTGGAACACTTACCGTAACTCTTGATTATTGGACGAAGGAAGTAATTAATTGTGCTCAGAAAACATATAATATTTTAGCTTCCTATAACTGAGTTTACTCCCCAATCGGATTTCGACGCCTGTGAGATAGGTAGTCAGTCTATGACAATGAAAATGATCTTTATTCAGTAAGTGGGCAGTTTTCAAGTGTACCTACGTATTTAAGGGCTAAAATTAAGAACAGGGATAGGGATAAAGGGAAAAATAAGACTGCTACAGGAGTTTTGTCCGAGATACCACCATTTGTCTTATAGCAGTATAGTTAATTTTCGTGACGCAATGGAAAAGTTACCGTTTATTAGTCCCTATATACACTTTTTTGAAAACCGCCGAAAGTTTTGTTTTGCAAGAAACTCAACCATCTGTCATTTTAAATAAATTTTAATGGAATAGGCTAGTCCAGCGGCTCTCAAACTGTTTTAGCGACGGAACCCTTATAAAACACTTGATATTTTACGGACCCCTAAAATAACAAAATATATTCTCATTAAGATAAATATTTCGAAAATCAACTGGGAAATCATTAATAATTTTGGGTTAAAGTTAATTATGCCAAAAATCTAGCTTCATATATGTTAAAAATACGAGAATATATACCAAAAATAACATATTCATATAACACGCAATTCACTCGTAAATGTAACGACACACGCTATTCTGCGGGCATACTGTGGTCGTGTATTATGTATAAACGTGGATATAACGTCACTTTCTGACCAGTATATAAGTGTGAGAGTGACAGATGCTTTATCCGCGTTTATTCACAGCGATAAAGGCCTTAATAGGGGCTGCGTGTGTTATTACATACATTCCTCGTGGCAATACTATCCCTTATCGTGATGGTATTGACGTCAGTGCCTCACTCGTAATGAGCACATTACAGGAAACGCGAGCGTAACATTATTTGCTGACTTTTGCCATTATTAAATCCTCATGCCTATTGAAATGATGTTGATACCCTTTAAGTATCAAGAATAAAAAAAGTCGGGTGTTCAAACCTCTTTAAGTTTTAAAACAACATAAAAAATAGCAACAAAAAATGTTAGTGAATGTTATGTTATGTATATTGTGATATACATTGCCACGTTAAGGGTTAAAAAGATATTTTACTTTTATAATCCTCATCAACATCTACTTATTTGCCAAAAATGGCGAAAGTTATATTTACTGCATTAACGTTATTATTTAAAAATAGTCCATGAAAAGAGGATTAATATTAGTGATAAAAATATACTCGAGCTGACAGAAAACTAAGTAAATAAAATAAATAAATAAATAAGCATTATTGATTTCACACAGTATTGAGTATAGGTAAAATTCATTTTTTGTGGTTTCTTCCTCTTCATTTAATTGAAAATTTATATGACAAACTTTCTTTTAATTCATGCAAAAGAGGAATGCTAAATTAATCCAAGTATATGTATAATGAATTCCACTACATGCATTTGAACTATAATATTTCATATCCATTTTATTCATACTTTAGACATATACGATTATTATTTAAAAAATTAGCCTTACAAGTATTTAATTGACTAGTACTATTGCATGGACCCCTTATGGGTAAAGGTCTCCTCCAAGGAATTCCATCTTTTCCTAACTTCTGCAATGTGAGGCCAGTTTTGGCCTCCGACTTTGGCTTTTTCGTCACTCCACCGGGAAAATGGTCGACCTCTTTTTCTCTCCTCTTGGACCTTTCTATTTTGTTATTTTGCCAGTTATAACCAAAATAGTGAAGGTAATACTAAGTAAAGACTGTTTATTAAACAAATATCTTACTATAATTCAGATAAACAGCTACGTAATCGTCTCGTTGATGATCTGATGATGACAGAGTACGTGGGCGATGTAACAAGTTCGAATAAATCTTCGTCAGCAGCTGTTATGAGCTCATTATAAACAAAGGACTCACTGAATTCTTCAGTGACAAAAGATAATTTACGAAGAGAAGAGCGTATCAATGTTTTGAATTCAAATATTGAAAAATCATGCATGTGCAAATAATCATTTACAAATCAATTAGTACAGTTCAGTCACTTAATCTGTACGTATTGATCTTAAGCAAAATAAGGATTAATTAATCAAGCCGTCAAATAATTCAGCTACTGAATGAGAATAAGGTCGGTGTTCACCAACAGTTAAACAGGCGATTAGAGCTCTGACGGCTGTCAAAATGTATTGACTAACAGCCGATTAGGATTTAACAGTCCGTTAAATTGGTTGGTGAACTCCGACCTAAGCAAGTTTTGCTCAAAAACTGTTAAATATGGTGGGAGCCTAAAATATACCTCTTTTTGCCAGATTATAAATGAAAAATATCATCAAACAAAGCGCTAAAAAAACTAGGTAACGAAAGTAATATTTAAAATGTAAAGAGCACTTTCTTTGCCTCCGCAATAGTTGCAACACTAATGCATTGTTTTTCTTATACTAATGTTGTCGGAAGCTGGATGGGCCAGTTCACACACAAAAACTACAATGGGAGATGGTATCGTGCGGGAAAGTGTAAAGTGACTAACTGCCGGCGGTGACAGTGTGGCTATATGTAGCTGGGGATTTATTAGATCACGATTTTGATAAGAAGTTAAGATAAAATGTATTTTCATTTAGAAATTAGAAGTACCAAGGCGAATCCAGATGTAGTGAATTTGGAAAAGTCACAAAGAATAATGTTTAACCCTTTTCTTTCCAATTTTTTTAAACTAAAATAAATTCCAATCTCATTTGATGAATGCCGTGTGCATGCTGTACAGCCAAACTTGATTGACGTCTATACAACTTGTCGGGCTGCAGAGGTTGACAAATTGATTACTATTTTGACATTGCCAAAAAAAGGGATAATAAATTTCGACACAATAATTCCGGGTAAATAAATTTTGGTTACTTATGTTATAATGATTATTAGGCGTTATTTTTTTCTATCTATTAAAAACTAAACCTTAGCTTTGCATTCTAAGCGATGCGATGATGGCTGACGACTGACCATTATACATAATTATATTCCCCCGTCCTCACGAACCTCACTAAATTTACAATATCAATAATATCATATTTTATCGTCAACTTTCCCGATTTCCACGCATTGATACAAAACGTGACTAAGCTATATAAACGTGTCTTGCATAAGTACAGTTAACGCGTAGAATGACACTTAAAAGTGTCGTTAAGGTAGTGCAAAGCCCAGCCATAAGACATGCAAATCCTAGCTCTTTGTTTCGCTCTAGATATTTATGACATGTGACGTCACCGGTCGCGTGTGATTCTGTCATAAATGCGCTCGCGCAGTTGACCTCCATTTTGTTTGCGCATAGCATAGGTTATTGGTTACTGCATTGTGCATGTTGTTTATGGTTTTTAGGGTTCTGTTTTTAAACTACGAACGTTTATAGTTTATTAGTTTTTTTGTAAATAATTAAGAGCCAAAACTTTACATATTATATAAATGTGGGTAAGGTGATTTCAGTCCAAAAACAACGGGGACGATGTTTCGTAAATTATAAATATATTGTGATTTTATTAGTTCGCCTGTTTCACAATCGACAAGTAAATTCATCTGTCAAATAAAGATCCTCTCCTTGTCTATTTTCAAGTGTAAGAAATGGAAAGAGCTAAATTTATTTGACAGATATGCTTGACTTGACGATTGTGTAACAAGCGGTTAAAGATCCTAAAATATGAAATTATGTGGCATTTAAGATTGCCCACCATCAGATAAAACGGTGAATTCTATAAATCCAAAATATAAACAAATACATTATAACGAAAATAAAGATAAAGTATTCCTAACTGCTAACGGGCTATATTGTTTATGTCATTATAGGCGAGCGAGTTATTAATTAAATTAATACCAAATATTTTATAAACGTGCTAATAGCCCACATTTTATACTCCAATCTTAACCTAAAACCTAGTTTTCTTTGATTCGTCGAAAGAATTTCGCTCTACGCTTGATTGGATCAAGATTAGTAACAGTAGCGTTTGGATTACTGTTAACTAACGGAATAAAGGCAACAGTTCTTTCTTTGCTCAATTGGTCTCGTACTGCGAGTAACGTATGCAAAATAGCTGTATATTACTCAGATAACGATATTGTTTGCAACAAAACGAGGGCAAGGACTCCAGCGTGCTAATCTTCTGATTATCTCAAAGAAAATCAATTTAAAAACTACAAACTATTCTAAAACTAAATAATATACTCCTGGTGACTCCTAAATAAATCATCAACCGCTTAGGTAACATCCACTATCGCTACCACCACTTTAACGAGTTATGGAAACCAAAAATAGGAGAAAGAAGTAGAAGGTTTAAGATGTTGAAGAAGAAGCAAACACGCAGGATACTCGTACGCCTCTTGTTCCTACTCCCTTTTTCTTAAGGACGGCAGAATGTGCACATTAAACCCACCATTTTTTACTAAATAAGTCCAGGTATAATTTTATAAGTCTGGGTTTTATAAAGATCCGTTAGAGCTGGTCGTCTGTGAAACCAGCGACTAAATGAATGTGCAGGCAGTTGAATGTCATTTATCCACCTTGACAGACGACGTAAATTCGCCGGGTATTCATCGACTGAGTAGAACTGAACGACGATGTGTTAACAGAATAACATAGCTGACATATTTCGATGGCCCCTACGTAAATCATCGAAAGTCAATCAAGGTACCTTTCAGTACAGCGTTTTAAAGCTTAGTTACGACTTTATTCTATATTATAAGGTATACACAAATACTGCATAATATAGCAGTCGTAACTAAGCTTTAAAACGCTGTACTGAAAGGTATCTTGATTGACTTTCGATGATTTACGTAGGGGCCATCGATTTACTAACGGGCCTTTATAAAACCGGGCCTAAATGCGATGTTTATTGGCAGTAAATATTTATAAAGGTAATAGTCGAGATTTGGCCAACTTCCAAGTATTTGTTATTAATATTATTCACGTGACGTTCTAGCTGACTCCCATTAGTATACGCAACATCGGGAATATTTTATCGTCTGTTGAGTTTGTTTACCTTAAAAGTTCAAATACGCCTCTAAAGAACTAACCACCAACCAACCAGAAGAAAAAACTTCATGCATAGGTTTACATTTAAAAAAACGGTGTTAAAAGCAATCAACTTTCCAAATTAAGTAACGCCTGCATCACATCTATCAGCATATATTCGTATTTTATCTATAGAAAATTTCAGTTTCGTATGGAGATGCGTACGCATGTGTAAGCAGTATTGACGCGTAGGTACGCATTTTCATGCAAAACAGCCATTTTCTATAGACAAAATGCGAATCTTATGCTGATAGATGTGATTCAGGCATAAATCATACATTATCCTTCAGTGCCAGAGTCCTCAATTTCCATACAAAATGGTACCAAAAACTAGTTTTTATCGGATTAGTGTATATTCGCGGATGATCGTACGATTACCTACATGCAATACAAGCGATGAGTTAGGTACGACGATTGAAGCGAGTGTGTCAGGTGACATATACCCAGAACCAAAGTCATCACATTGAATCGTCGTGCACTGGTTGTCATACGTCACACTTGTGTGTATGTTGCACTCGCATTTCGCCATTTGCCTGAGCTATACGATACGAGCGACCGCGAAAATAATAGATTAGCAAGATTATCACGTGGAACAATTGAATGAATGAATAAAATGTTCATTCAAAAAATACAATTAAAAATAAAACAAACATAACAACATAATAAAAAACGGTCTTTCGCAATTGTGAGCTTTATGCCATCGTTTTAAAACATAATATAAATTGAACACGCTGTCACCGGCTTTGGATATATTAAGTGCTTCCCCCTACTATGGTCTAGTGTAGAGGTACTCATATAGTATACACGAATCTCACTCACTTTGTTAGATCGTCACGCTCCACTTTGGATAAATTTTCCTAATACTTACTCTTGTTACACCAAAGTAAAACTTGTAACTTAAATGTATGCCAGAATAACGCAAAAGTACTTATTTTATTCTAATTAAAAAACTATTTATGTACATTGTAAATTACTTTTTAGGGTTCCGTGCCAAAATGGTAAAAAAGGAACCCTTATGGTAAGATTTCGTTATCTGTCTGTCTGTCTGTCTCAGCAGTTTTTCTCAGCAACTACACAAGCTATCACCTTGAAATTTTACATAGTTGTATAACTTGCCTGCCCGCATATGTTTTTAGTAAAAAAATATGAAATAAATTGTATAAATAATTAAAAAGAGGTAGAATGGGGGTTGAAAAATGAAAGTGCTCAATTTGCACATTTCAAAACTATTTTTTTTATAATTTTCCGTGACATACATTTTCATTTATAACCAAAAATGTAAAAAAAATTACCGTTTCCCCCCCCCCCCCCCCCCCCTTATCTCCGAAGTTTATGAACCGAAAAATCTGAAAAAATTCTAAGTTATAGATAATTGCTTATATTTTACGGGAAAAATAAAACGAAGTGTTCAAAATGTATAGGTTTCGAGAAATTGACAAAAAAAACTTTGAAAATTTGTGTTAAATTTAGACATCAAAATAGACCTTACTGCATACGAATTAAAAAAGTACATATATAAAAAAATTCAATTTCAATTTTAAAAAACCCCCGGCACAAAAATAAAACTCTGAAAAGTTAATAAATAATATGGCCCTTAAAGCTTAATGTCAGTACCTAGTTAGTATTATTTTGATTCAAGCATTGTCACGTCCGACAAAGACATAAACGGGCTCCGAGCACGTATGTACATCACAGGACGGACTTCGTCACTACAAGATTTCAAGTATTAAAAACTCCCGACAAAATCGCTTTCAGACCTCATAACTTTTAAACGGCTTATCAGATTTTCATCAAACCAAGCTAAAAACATTCTATAATTTATATTAAGTCACCTTTCTAACAAAAAATGAGTCTGACTCGCTCTTGACCGTTTTTTTTGTTTTTTTTTAATGTTTGAGAACCGCTGGAGTAGCGCAATGAGTAACTTAGTGTGAGGGAAAACTGCATCCACGACGATATCTCACCTGATTTAGGGTTACTCGGGTCAACAAATCGATCGGTCAAGTTCTTCTGGAAAACTCTGTTACACCCCGAGCGACGCTCTGATACTTTTCACCTGACTGTGTGGAGCCAAAAGAAGCGTAATAATTTAACAGTCTAAGTATGTATGTATGTATGTATGTAATGTGACCGAAAATTGGATATTCGGGAGATTCTAAAGTACCGATTACCGATTTTAATGAATGGCGTGTTATATGATTCGTCAAAAACGTATAAGTGTCATCATTGGCTAAACTAAACTGAATCCCGACTGGCACTTTGTAAGATGGACCCTATTCGCCAGCCAGGTTTTAGTTTGTAACTTTTCATTTATAATAAAATGAGTTTATTCTTTCTCGTTTTAACTTATCCTGCCCACTACGTCGGTCTCTCTCGTCACCAATCTTATTTATAGTGTCTGGCGGCAGCAATTGTCCACTTGCGCTGATGGCTCAATTGCTCTAACCACCAAATAGCTCCCGTATAATATCTTTGGATTGTTTGGCTGGGTAAAGTGGGTTTGGGGGGATTTCAGCGGATACCGGTTGAAAAACTAGTGATTTTGAAATGCATCAGCAGAATGATTGGTGGATTGATATAAATTTACAATTGTTAAACAATCGGACGCAGTCTTGGATGCAGTCAACCAATTTGATTCCTAGGCTACTAAAACTATGAAATTCTTAACTCAAAATATCCTACTCTAATGATCTAATGATTTCGATGCTATTTCCAATATTTATGGGTTTATGGGAGCGAAAAATCGATCTAGCTATCTGGGAAAATTCGTTTTCCCCGTATTTTCACACAAAAAGATTTGCCCGCTCAATATGTTTTGTAATTTCGATGTGACCGCCGCCGTTTAATTAGACTAACTGTTAGGGCTTGCGCAAACCGGCGGAGCGCAGCGCAGATCACTTTAATATAAACGACTTGCCTTCGGGCGTTGTCATAGCACTCGGGGTAGAGTTGGTTGGTTGGTCGTTACGCAATCCAGAAGGGTTTAGTTTAGGGCCTGCGCAAACCGGCGGAGCGCAGCGCAGATCACTTTAAATTTATCAATGTATATTCTTTTCTATTTTAATTACAATAAGGTATAAATTTAGAGCCGCAGCCGCAGAGTAGAAATCCCCCGTGATGCTCCGAGGTCGGTCTCAGAGCATTCAAATTTATACCTTATTGTAATTAAAATAGGGAAGAATATACATTGATAAATTTAAAGTGATCTGCGCTGCGCTCCGCCAGTTTGCGCAGACCCTTAGAGCGTTGGTCTACTACGCCAAGACTGCGGGTTCGAAACAATCGAACCCCAGCTATGGACCGTTTTTTTGTTTTCGTTTTGTTCTTTTTTTTGGGTAAATACATTCCATTTGGGGTCCATTTGGGTCATACACAGTCACAGAAACAAAAGTTGTCTCTCCTGTTCCAGAAAGTTAAGGACTTTGAAAACAAATTTTTCGGATTAGGATATATCCGCGTAATGGGAGTCTGGTGTAGTTTTGGCCTGTATCGAAATTATATGAGTTAACAACTCCCACGTCGTTAACTTTTAGGAACAGAAGGGACAATTTTGAACCTAACTCTGTGTATGACCCATTTGGCCTGTGGGGAGGGTACGGTATCACATCAACTTCCTAATCTGGGTCTCCACTCGCCATCCGGTTGCCTCTAGGATGAAATTTCAAGTGCCATTACCTTGAATATATAGGTATCTACTGGTTATGAATTAAATGTTATTCTGAAATGAACGTTAAAACCTTATAAAAGGTATAGCAACTTGCAAGTGTGAAAAGAGTTTAGTTGTGTGTTTTCTGATGATTTTTTGGCTTCTGATTTGATTAGGTAAAGAGAATCCGGAAACTCCTACGGGATTTTCTCTTTTAGTTTTTATCTTATATTTTTCATAATAATCTATTATTTGCCCTGGAGAATACCAATCCTGGTCAATCCAAATTTTTTTGTAGTACAGAAATGACAAACAAACAAACCACGCATGCGTTTATATTACACTGACAAGTGTATCACTCGATATGCTATCATTCAATAATTTGCTCCACCCATAAAAAGCAGTTTGCAAAACTAGGAAGGCTTTCCATAAACCGCTTCCGCACCCAAACACGCAACGCGAAACGAATAATCGAGTTAACTGGCTCCGACATCGCTTCCGCGTGTTGCTATCTTTCCATTATTGCCTTAATTAAACCTTATTTCAACAATCGAAAGTTCTAGATCTTACTTATAATCTGATTGTCGATTGGGCTTTCTTTTTGTGGCTTGATCAGTCAAGATGGCACGAGCAATGACGAGAATGGTAGGCGCGATCTTAAGAGGCTTTTTGCAAAAGTTCAATTGGCGACGGCGCAGTTTTTTATTTTCTTCATTATTGATTACCATACCAGCTCAGCCTTGATAAGACGGCTTGTTAGACATTTATTTATTTATTCATTCATTGCATCCATGGTATTTACAATATTGATATTTTAGAATAATTAAAGTGCTATACATGGACCCTTTTAGGGTGTAGCAATATTAATATCTACAGATACCTATTTACCTAACTTATACAATTTAAAAAGAGATATTTTGATATGATTACAAAATTAAGGATAATATTATTAGTTTACAATTTTTAATATTATGTTAAGTTAAAACTTATCTACAAGAAAAGTATTGATATCATAGTACATTTTGTCATGTAATAAATTTAAAACACGCTTTCGGAAAAGATTCAAGGGAAGAAGTCACATGCCCGTCGGTAACTTATTATATAATTTGATGCACATCGTGTAACAGTGTTTTTGGTACAGCGATGTCCTTGGGGCGCGATCATGCGCTAGCCTCCCAGGATTTCTTGTATTTCGTGGAAATACATTTTTAGCCGTTTTAAATAAATACATATGCTTTTTCACAAAAATGCAGGCTTCTAATATATATATAAGCTTGGTAATGGTAATATACCTAACTTTTTAAATACAGGCTTACAAGATTGATATGGAGCTATACCACATATAGCCTGCACACATTTTTTTTGAGCTATGAACGCCCTCTTATCATTGAGATGAACTTAGTTGAGATATGAAGACTACATGAAAAGGGGCTAAAATTTGACTACCCAAGTAGCACAAAAGCTGTATAAGAGCTTATACAGCCATTATAACATTATAACTCTAGTTTCAGCATTTTAAGGGTTGTATAAGCTCTTATACAGCTTGTGTGCTGCTTGGGTAGGCTCCTAATTCACAAACACAAATGCGGTTTACATTGCGTGGCAGATATAAGGCGTAGCTTTGAGATGTAGGATGGCAACTTTGTAATGTATTTTTCATTGTCACCTTTCACTGGCAAGTTTGTGAAATAGACGGCAGATGGAACAACTTAATATAGTCGTACATTATAAAAGATTTAGAGAATTTTATCTAGTAATTCCACGTCAGTGATAAATTCCTTCCCAAAATTATAAACAATTTAGTTGAAAAAACAAGTGATCAAGTACCCGCATATCTAAACCTGCAAATTAATTAATTATGTTTGAGTTTGATACGGAGTGACGCAAGCGCAGCGGCTGATGAGCGATAAACCTCATTTAAACAATATAATGCGTAAAAACACGGAAAAATTAAATAAAATTGATTATAAATTTGCATTGCTTTGTGTTTGTTATAATGATGTTAATGATCAAACTAATCAATTATTTTCTAGTAAATAAATAGCTTTACATGACAAAGTGACGCTTGTTGCGATAACATATTTTTAATATTTTATGGTTAGGTACTAGTTTATACATTTGGAATTAATATTTAATATTTTTGAATTTTTCGGTTATTTGTTTTTGCGGGGCAAATAAGCAGTCTCAGTGTTTCTATAAAATAGGTTTGGTACTCAACACCAAATTCAGTGAGTTCCAAATTCGAGAACGCGAAATAAATTCTAAAAAATTTATAGATTGATTTTATAGGATATGTATTAATATTCCCTTAACGCGATATTGAATCTTTAAAGTCGTACATTTTACAAAATTGCCTTTACGTTTTTTTATAGAATTTTGTATAAAATTTACTTCTATGTGAAGTCAAATGAAATTACAATTAAGAATTTTTTTTTAAATAACGTCAAGTAAATGGTTAAGGAACGTAAGGATTAAGTATTTTTTATTGGGACCGACATATACATCCATAAAATGGCCAAATGCATGTTAGTAAGAGCTATCATAGCAATAGAACAATATGGTTTAAAACAAACTGGATTGAACCAGTTGTGTAAAGGTGTTAGACTCATTCATGAAAATGCTAATTAACCCATAATGGAAACGCTACACAAGGTTGTGTTACGAAAGTAAGTTAACACTTCATTAACTGGAGCCCGAGATATCTCGCCGGTACTCGAGAAAATGAGATGTCGAGTAATTAAAGTGTTGAGGAAGTTAACTGTAGCCGCGGTCGTTCACCTGTTAACCGCTAAGGGCAGCTGTCCACACGTGGGGCTAGTACTACTCGCCATCAAATACATCTGTACATATCAGAGTGGTCAATAATATCTGAACATGCACTCTAACGCCTTGACAATAGAGTCGTGTTCATATATTTGTGAGCACCTTGTTTGCTGCAATATATATGATGGCGACTGTACTACTCGCCCGCGACTTGCTTGTCGCTTGGATATCCATTAGTAAAGTGAGCGTCAATAGAAATGGTCAAAGATGTAAACAAAATCAAACAAACCAATTTACCCTTTTTACTCCATAATCACGTATTGATACGCTTGATTATCACCACAGTATAAAACAAAGTCGCTTCCCGCGGTTCCCGGAGCGAAGCGAGGGCGGGTCTTTAGTTATGCATATAACTAGCGAAATTTGAGGTTATAATGTCAAACAGTAATTTGTTTATTTCTTTATAGTAATACAGTCAGCGTCAAATAGATAGGAGCAGCCAAATTGGCCAAATATATCGCAACACATCCTTATTCGTATAATAATAAAGATGTGTTGCGATATATTTGGCTACTTTGGCCAATTTAATTTTGTTCAATAATTAGATGCTTATTAATACCAAATTTAAACTTAACCTTAGCTCTTAAGTTAGTTAGTTAAAAGCTCTTAAGTTAGTAAGTTAGTGTTAGCTATCTTAACCAGCACAAGCGCAGCGACATTTTGAAATTGGAAACTCTGTTCTGGCCCCACGAGACAGGCTTTGCCTAGTGTGGTGGTCACAAGTAATTCTTAATGTAAAATTATTTTAAGTTGGTAAATAAACAATTTTTATTTTATTTATTTTTATTTTACTTTCGCTGATCCTAACTATTTGATGCTGACTGTACAAAAGAACGACCACCATGGGGAACACTTTAACTGTAGACCCTAACAGTAGGTAACTTAGATAAACACTTACCTGACGGTTAACCAAGTCACACATAAAGTGCCGATTTTTCCAAACCCCAGATCAAATTATCTGACAGTTTAAGTTATCGCTTTCCTTTTGTTTGTCTTATGAAAGAATAGGACAAATATTCCTTATAAGTACTATTTGACCCCTGGTCAAATATGAATGAAAACCAGGTAGCCATCGATTGTGTTATGACGTCGATGTGTGTTTTGAATTTACACTTACAATGTGAACGTTTCCAATGCGCCGCATAAACATTGCACGAATTTATAAATATTCGGGGCTGTCAATGAAAGACGAACGTAAGTTTCTCACGGGTTAGAACCGTTGTGTATAAGTAAGGGTTCCGTGCTGCGGCGGCGCGTGCTGAAAACGGACTCCTTATTAGAACAAATAACCTTATAAATCGCATGTTTGAAGTAAAAAGGAAACAAGTGTAATTTGAAGTTAAATTTATTTCGAACTTTGAATGCATTTTACTTTAGGTTTCAATGTTGAATGGTCTGATAATTGAAATTATTGCGTTTTACATTCAAACGCCTCGCACGGGTAGCACCAGCCACATAATCCCTCTTTTTTGGTGAAAACTGTATTAAAATCTGTTCAATAGTTTCTGAAATTAGCCCGAACAAACACAGATTTTAATTAATAATAGGTATGTAGTGACAGTTGTACTTGACTTAAAAAAGACAGATTTTTAAATGCTCGTCTCAAGACAGAGAGCGAGAGAGAAAGCTGTCGTTTCTGACGTGTCTTGCTTGAGATAGCTGTCTCAGTCAAGATCTGCCTATTAATACGGCCAATGGCAATGATTTAAGCCATATACCTATAGGAGTCTATAATCACGATAGGTTCCAAACGGCTCGTTGCTTCTTTCAGCAAAACGTAGTATCTTTTATATACCTTTACCTATTTTAAATTTTGAATGATAATATCACCTGTACAGTCAAGGACAGAAAGATGTTTACACTTTTTCACCTTATTCCATTGTAATAAGGTCCAAAAGTGTATACATCTTTCTGTCATCGACTGTACAAGCCTACATCGTAGTGGGTAAACATATATGTCCTGCTGATGCAAATGTCAAATTCAAATGCAGGTCAGAAATGCAACAATACCGCGTCGTACCTATCTACTGCGAATACCAGTAAATGCGCATACATTATTTCTGCAAATTCTATAAACGGTATGAATGGCCTTTTGACTTCCTTATTGTTAGGATATTTGCATCTAAATATTATTTAATCTACCCTTTAAGCTTTTAAAATTAGAATGAACCATGCATCTTAAAATTGTATTTAGTTATGTAGCTTTCCAGTGGTTTTTTACTGATTCACGTACTTAGGTATGTATGCTAAACAACGCCTCATATACCGTAATCTACACATATAGTCCTATAAAAGAACCCAACGAAAGGGGTCAACGGCCTTACCGTCCCTTTTATGTTTAAACCAAAAAGTTTACCATTATTTCTGCAAACTCACTGTGAAGTAAAGATATTTTTTCCAACTATCACCAACTTAAACTACACTTCGCGCAATCCCTAAACAAACGAACGTCAAAAGTCTAAACGAAACAAATGACTATCAACACCAACCGACAACTCCGTGTCATATAATTCACCGTTACTGGACCATCCGACTTACCTTTAGCAAAGATCCAAGGCACTTTCCACTCGCGAGGCGGCTGACTTACGCGGGTTGCGCCGGGCGACTACCAGATAAGTGAATCTAGATAGTGCAGCAAGGTAGGGTAAGGCCGGTTGCACAATGGTTTTTAGCAAGCAAGTGGGCTTTCATATCGTTTATACTTATAAATCGTTCATATTTATACTATATATATATAGAAAACGTGTAAGACTCAGGAATAAATACTCGCGCTCATCACACAAATTGCCCAGACCGGGAATCTAATAAGGGACCGCCAGCTTCGTAAGCAGGGTCACAACCAAATCAGAGACGAAGTTCTCCAATCCAGTAATGCTTATACAGAATTCAGTAATGACAGAATGGAACACCAGATTTAACTAGAATAAAAAGTTGTTATAATTATATTAAGATTACAATTAGATTTTTTTTAAGAGTCCGTACCTACCTCAAAAGGAAAAAGGAACCCTTATAGGGTCACTTTGTTGTCCGTCCGTCTGTCTGTCTGTCAAGACCCTTTTTCTCAGGGACGCGTAGAGTAATCAAGTTGAAATTCATATCAAATACCAGATCTGCAATCCCTTGGCCCTGTAAATTAACGTCTACCGCCTTATGCGCACTATACATAAGGCGATAGACGTTGAAAATTAACGGCGTTTCCCGTTAGTGTGGCTCTGGGGTTACAGAACCACGATGACTGTGACATTTCTGCATAAACCTCTAAAAAGAAATACAATAGTCGTTTTGCTCTAGTGTGAGCACAGCCTAACCCCACTGCCGGCTGCGAACCTTTGCGTGAATGTCACAGGCTCTGTTTAAACACAGTCAAACGCCTTTGTAGTCCAATAATATAAATATGCCAAAGTTATGAAACATAGAACGACATTATAGATGGCCACCCGTCAACTTAAACAACTAGGGTAAACTTAAAACATTTTAACTACTTTATAATTTTTAGCGCGTAGAAATCATTTATCGCCATGCCCTCGGGAACGGCAAATTTTTCCGGGATAAAAAGTATCGCGATACAAAATTTTGTGAAAAACAGTTCAGCGGTTTAACCGTGAAAGCGTAACACACAAACTCACTTTCGCATCTACAATATTACTTAAGGAAGTGAGACTACCTACAACCTACGTCATGAAAAAATATTGCATTGGCATAGAACAGAATGTATCTTTAACCTAAAAACCAATCTGTAACCTTAGATAGGTTGTCTATGATACTTAAAACACAGTATAAATATAGCTAAAGCAGTAAAGAAACTACGAACAAACTTTCAATACGTCGCACTCACACAGACGCACGTCTCAACGAGACCTAGGGGTAGGGGGTAACGGACATGGCAGTGCTGTCAGTGGCCGGTGTCGCGTCGAGACGAATGGTTTCGTGGTGAAGAATAAAATATGTACATAGCGAAACCATTCGTCTCTACGCGACACCCGTCAGCACTGCCACAGGATAAATATAGCTAAAGCAGTAAAGAAACTACGAACAAATGTTTGAAACGTCGCACTCACACAGTCTCAACGAGATCCCTAAACGGACATGGCAGTGCTCTCTGGTGACGGGGTGGTGGCAGGCGGGTGAGACATGCATCTGTTCGTAGTTTTTTTACTTCTTTCGTTATTTTTATACTGTGCTTAAAATGTCATGGCTAAAACAGGATAGTTCAACGCAGACGTCGTAAGAAAAGTATATGACAGAACAGAACTAACTTTTGCCCGCGACTCCGTCTAGACATAAGTGTCAATCGTGAAGACCAAACAAACCCACTTATTAGAAATGATGCAATTGTGATAACCCATATTATTCAATTCAATACATGGTCATACAAAAACCATTTTTTAGAGAATTCCACAACTTTTCCAGACAGCTTCTTCAGGACTTCAATATTGCCATCGAATTCTGTATGTGTGCATTCGAGCACGACATGGCGAGAAGCTATCTGGAAAAGCTGTGGAATTCTTTAAGAATACTAGTTTTATGATTTAGCTTATAATTTGTAATAATAATGATAATAATAGTAATTGCAGTGACATAAAATAATTGCCATACGATAAATAAATAATAACAATTATTAGGAAAAGGCCCTTTTGTGTCGTTTTCAAGCAAAAGGTCCCTCGGTGCCAATAAGAGCCTGATTATAGCCCTGGCTATTGGTTTAGATACAAATAAAAAATTTATTGGCAACCGACACAGTGGTAAATACCTTTTACTTGAAAAAGACACATTTAATAGTCGGTTTTATAATTATGATGTCTCAACCATTTATTTGACTTTTACAATTTTATATAGAAAATCATAAACGCGTCGAAACTTTGTAATTTCGTCTATTTCACAAAAGCTGATCTTATTTTGTTTACAACTGTAAAAAAAATCTAAGTTTGTATTATAATTTGTTATCTAAGGTTTTTTCTGTGGCTTATTTTGGAAACTATACTTAGGTTAGTTTTATATTTAAACGAAACAGACTCGACCGGTAGATAAAGTCGAATAAATAACGAAGGTTGTAATGTCCTTGTCCTTATTTTTTACCATTAGTAGAAGGAGAGGAAGGAAACAGATTACTGACAAGTTTTGACGTTTGCAAAAAATCTTAGAATGACGCTTTATATTCAGAATTTAATTTAGGAGATTTGACATGGACGGATGTTATAAAAAGCGTAGGTAGGTACTTGTATTTGCAGACCATCCGGTTTTCCCTATTTTTTTTATAAAGTAACAATGGATTTTAAGCGGGTTTTTTTATAATTAAGATGGATGTATCTATTAACGTCGTATTTGTAATATCCTAATCGACTAACACGCCACGCAAGAGATGAATTAACTTTTTCGACGGTAAATAAGTTAAAAAGTAGGCTATAGAGGCCAATTATATATTTTTAAATCGGCTTTTTGTACCCATTGACATTCGCAATGGTAAGACGAATCTAATGGCATTTCTTTCAGTTCCTACGAGGTAACTATACCATACATTCGTAAAAGTCAAAAATATTACCCTCCTTCTTCTGAAGACGAGTAAAATTACATTTTTGGTACAGTCGAAGATAAAATGTTAGCGGACAAAGTCTGTCTTGAGCAAGAGAGTCGTGTGAAAATATTTTAGCGACTTTGTGCTCAATATCTTTATTATTTGCTGTAATTTTATATAGCCTGTCTGAACGTCGGGCAGTCTTCGACTTCCTGTGCCTCTGCCTCCATCTTTTTGACCCAATTTGTTTTGGGAACCATGTTATTTTTATTACGGACCCCTTTAGGTACTATCGAGTGCATAAAAGCTACGAAACTTTAACAATATTTCTATCGTTTTCAAGCAAAATGTACCACTTTGTCGGTTGTCAATAAAGTTGATTTTTATTTGTATCTTTATACCAGTAGCCAGGTATCAGGCTCTTATTGACAACAGACTAAGTGGCACCTTTTGCTTGAAATAGACAAAGTTATTTGTTAACGAGGTTAAATATATTACAAGCTTTAAAATATTTCAAAAGTAGGTTGTTTACCATTAATATTACGTCAGTTTTTTAGCTTTTATGTCAAGGCATAATCCGGTGCATTCCCCAAAATGTATTCATGACACATCAAAGAAGCAGTAGGTATCAATTAAAATCATAAATGAACAGTTTAATTTCTCCGTAATACAGCAGGGCATCGCTCGCGACGGTCGACGATTCTCGCGTGAAGTGTGCGCGCGCGCCGGGAAGGTGAAATTGTAGAGAAATGTTAAGATTAAGCAGGAATTAGACGCGAACATGGAGATTAGGATCTGTATTTTTCTTTCGCAAATGCCAATTAAAAGATCTCTCTTTGAACAGAGACCATGTAAATGAGAAAAATTGTATTTTTCACGAAACCTAAGACTAAGAATAATATAAAAGCTTATTTAAAAAAAAAACAAGCCTGTAACTTAGTAACTTAACTTATATTTAGTAATTTTTTTTATTAATTTGACGACGCGGTTAGCCTAGTTGGTAGTGAACCTGCCTACGAAGCTAGCGGTCCCGGGTTCGAATCCCGGTATGGACAAATATTTGTGTGATGAGCGCGAGTATTTGTTCCTGAGTCATGGATGTTTTCTATGTATTTAAGTATGTATTTCTCTATATAAGTATGTTTATCGTTGTCTAGTACCCATAGTACAAGCCTAGAGCTTAGTTTGGGACTAGGTCAATTTGTGTGAGATTGTCCCCTGATATTTATTATTTATTTAATATAGATTTGCTTTACTCAATTTAAATAACCTCATTGTTAGTTTTTTGCGAACCGTACGTGTACAATAAAATTGACGATACTTAGATGTAAAATACGTGCTACGTGGTAACACGTGGAAATTCTTTTGGTTTTTACAGATAAATTATCTGGACTATTATATTTTTATTTGTTTTTTCCGTGATAACATACAATATGGCACAAATAATGGGGCGATTATTTTGCAGTTTAACCGGCAGTGATTTCCTAGAAGATGTCGATTTTATTCTGAGGGTAGAACGACACTAGTCCTCAACCCTAATTGTATTTTTCAAATTATTTGGTAAATGTTTGTAGCATAAATCGCACCTTTAAAATTAAAGTGACTTAATACAAAATGTTAAAAGTTTTCTACTTCGAGTCATAAAATAAAAGAGACTTAACTCAAAATCTAAAAATTTTGTAATTAGGTCACTATAATTCTAAAGGTGCGAAATGTACCTTTTAGAAATATGCAGAGTGAGATTGAATTCATTGTTAAATGCATATTTGACTAATTTACTTAATTTTACAATTTACCTTGCTATTGTTCCATAACAGGACTAATCACAACACGGCACAAGCGGTAAGATAACTACTTTACTATCAAAATACCAAGGTTAAGGGTTGGTACAGACGTGCAGTGATTTTCTACAGCGACAATAGCGACGTTGAGTTCTGCGGCTTACCGTCAAACCTAGAATCGTGTGAATAAAATATCCGTCACTTTCTAATAAGTACGTAGGTGCGAGAGTGACGGAAGCTTTATACGCATTTATCCACAGCGAAAAAGAGACGGCCTACTTAAACGCGCAAGCAACTTACGCACCTGATCAAGAATCGTGGGACTGATGACGTGGAGGTTATTATTCTAAGGGCCTGTCTCACAATCGACAAGTAAATTTATCTGCCACTTATAGTATGCCCTCTCCTTGTCTATTTTCAAGTGTACGAAAGGGAAAGGGCTTAATTTATGTGACAGATAACACGTGGAGTGGAGAGTTTACACAAGCTGGCGCACGCTCACGCGTTCATATCGAATCTTATCAACTGTTTATTAAAATCGGTCCAATAGTTCAGGAAGGAACCAGACTGGAACGTCTGATTTTGATACATTGATATAAAATACACGGTGTCCCAATATCAGTAACCCACATTGACACCGGAGGTAGACCATCCTAAGACGGACCGAACAAGATACTTTTTTTTTCTTTACTTTTTTTTTTTACTTTTTTTTTTTTTAACGGAGTGGATATGCTTTACGCGTGGTTCCACACCGAACCAGCCTAACAAGATCTTAGTAAAAATCGCATGGTTTTCAAGATTGGCCAGTTTCCAGTACAAACTTTAAACTGTCATATCTCGAAAACCATGCGACTTTTACTGAGGTCATGTTAGGCTGGTTCGGTCCGTCTTAGGCTGGTCTACCGCCGGTGTCAATGTGGGTTACTGATATTGGGACATCCTGTATATAAAAACATCTAGTATAATACTAATCCGCGATGGTGAGTTTGTTTGTTTCTTTTTTACACTTTCACGGCTAAACCGCTTAAACATTTTCGAGGAAATTTGGTATAGCGATAGTTTGAGTCCCGGGGGACAATAGGATACTTTTTATCCCGGAAAATTGTACAGTTCATAATGGAGCAGCGATAAACGACTTCTACACGGACGAAGTCGCAAAAGATTATAAACTTCGTTATCCTTCTTTTCGCTTCGCGCAGTAGGATAGTATGGATTAATGATCTAAGACCTTTTTAACATTATGATATCGCAATAAATTACTGATCACTGCGAGCTTAACATGCATGGACGAGATAAAATTTTACAGGTGCTAGGGAAATGAATACATCTATTCCATATTGTAACGTAAGACTTAACGCCTAAGGTTTAAAATAAAAGTGTCCCGTCCTGACTTTTATTACCTTTTATTACTAAGCGACTATAGCGATTTTCACTTTTTTTTATAGCGATTTTATCAAGACGGGACACTTTTATTTGAAACCTTAAGCGTTAAGTCTTACGTTAGAATATTGAATAGATGTATTCATTTCCCTAGCACCTGTCAAATTTTTAACTCGTGAATGCATGCTAAGGGCCTGCGCAAACCGGCGGAGCGCAGCGCAGATCACTTTAAATTTATCAATGTATATTCTTTTCTATTTTAATTACAATAAGGTATAAATTTAAAGCCGCAGCCGCAGAGTAGAAATCCCCCGTGATGCTCCGAGGTCGGTCTCAGAGCATTCAAATTTATACCTTATTGTAATTAAAATAGGAAAGAATATACATTGATAAATTTAAAGTGATCTGCGCTGCGCTCCGCCGGTGTACGCAGGCCCTAATTCTGCTGATATGAAAACAATATGTCTGCCAACGTTACTAACTCGATGGTTATTTCTCATTACGTCATTTCGCACATTAATTGTGTGTCGGTCTGTCACGCTCGGTCACTGGAACAGGTTCTTAACCCCCTGAAGACGGCTCGAGGAAACAGAGAGCACGTGTAGTTGGGTCGTAATTCAGAATTTAGATTGAAAAACTGGCCAAGTGCGATGCGGACACGCGAAGCAAGCAAACGTAAAAGCAAAGTACAGTGGTAGTATTTTAAATTAGAAATCAAATCATGCTGGTCTTTGTTATTTCAATTATTTGGTTTGAACTCTATAAAGAAATTACACTATAAATCGGTGTTTTCAGTATTTGTCATTATAATACTGGTAAGTAGGATTTTAAAAGAAGATACTCATAAATTGTTGTTATAAACACCCTCTTTTTTTTTTGTGTGATCAGCACTAATTGCATAAGTTAAAAGACAGTCCATTGAAATATTTGTCGTGTAGTCGTGCACCCAGTTTCGTCAGTTTTAATTAACAATGACAAGCTATTTATTCGTGCTTTGAAAATATTTATACGAACCACTGAGTTCTAAAACACTTTAAAACTGCTCAATATCATGAATCGTGGTTAATATTATAAGTACCTACCTAATAAGTAATTAAGATGAGTGGTGTCCGTCCCTGACACACTCAAGTGTTTGATGCAAAGATGCAAACAGAGAGACAGCCGAGATTAAGTGGTTGTACACAGCTTTACAATAACCATTAGACTAGACAGGCCTGAGTCTTGAGACCGTAATTATCAAATCCTGCCAAGTTCCAGGCAGTGAAAGGGACGGATTTATGGGAGTCTATAGCTCTGTCCCTTTCGTAGCCTGGAACAAGTTTAACCAGTTCGTAATATGGTCCCTGTAGTTCGGGAGAGTTGAGGGTGAAGGGCTTCCGAAATAACCTTGCTTGCTTAATTGATATTTATGGCCTTTTATCTAAAGGAATCTACTGACAGTTCTGAACAGCAGTACCTACCCCAGGAGGCCCCCTAGCATGCAAGCACGAGATAAAATTTGACAGGTCCAAGGGAAATGAACACATCTACTTATTTCATATTCTAACGTAAGACTTAGCGCTTAAGGTTTAAATTAAAAGTGTCTCGTCCTGATAAAATCGCTGTAAAAATGTGAAAATCGCAATAGTCATAAAAGGTAACAAAAATCAGTACGAGATACTTTTATTTTAAACCTAAAGCTTTAAGTCTTAAGATAGAATATGGAATAGATGTGTTCGTTT
Source organism: Tortrix viridana (assembly GCA_963241965.1). Lineage (NCBI taxonomy): Eukaryota > Metazoa > Arthropoda > Insecta > Lepidoptera > Tortricidae > Tortrix > Tortrix viridana. The sequence continues at coordinate 9,719,720 of OY725186.1, forward strand.
CCCTAGCACCTGTCAAATTTTATCTCGTGCATAACTAGTGTCGTAATAACCAATTAAGTGTAGTTTACACATCACTTTAAACAGAAAGCGATTAGCGGTTTACTCTTATCTACCTCTATCTAAAATCTATTCGTCACCATATTCTCGGAACTTAACCGTAATACAATTGAAAATTTCCACAACACGCAAATGACTTTTACTATGTCACTATTGCCAGCACTGAGTAATCTACTGTCAACAAATTAAAGACGCGCATATCGTGGCGGAAGATTTTCACGTTATTTCCTGATATAATATAAAATAATGCTGCCTACATACAGGGTGTTCCATAAGTCGTACGTCACATTGACACCGGAGGTAGACCAGCCTAACATGACCTCAGTAAAATGGTTCTCAAGATATGTCAGTTTAAAGTTTAACTCAAGACTTTTCGCGGTTTGGTGTGAGGATTATGCGTAACGCATTGCCACCCGTCAAAAAAAATTGGCTGGTTCGGTTATGGGATTACGTCTCTAGCAAAACGTGTTAAACCCCTTTAGTTTAGGCAAAAGCGCAGCAAACACCAGCTGTCCAACGATAAAATCCAGAAAGGATCAGCTAGTTGTGAAAGGAAAATCTATCTTGAGGTGAACAAACACCTTCCCTCGTCTATTTTTATTGTTTGTAATATAGACTTACATTAGCCATGATAAAATGCATACTCACAAGCAAACAGAGTTAGTACCAATTTCACCATACGATGTTAAATGTTAATTGACTGTTAGGTCATACATTCAACTGTCAAAATGTAAGAACTAACAGTCGATTAACATTTAACATCGATCGATAAAATTGGCACTTAGTCTTGTCCTTATCTTTAGTACCAATTTCACAATACGTTGTTAAATGAATCGACTGTTAGTTCATACATTTTGACAGCTGTTAACACTCAAATCGTCTGTTAAGTGGTTGGTAAAATCTGACATTTGTTTTGATTTAAAACTAACTTATGGGATTTACCTATCACACATGGCGCCGTAGGGTTTATTTGGACCAAAATTTAAACTTTTTTTTCCTGATCTACCTGCTGTTAACTGTGGCTTGCTTGTATGACATATTTGTCGCGGGGAATGAACTTAGGATAGCGACATAAGTAAATGATGTAGAAATAGGTTATAATGGTATGAGTATGAGAGTGTAAAGACTATGGTGACCGTGATCTGAAATTTGACTTATTTAACAAAGCTACCAGCCAGACTCGACACTCTTTGTGCTTGCGCACGGCGGGAGTGAAACTAAGCTTGAGGGCCTCCCACAACCCTCGACTATTACAGATGGAAACACGGAACTATAACTCATCGTGAATCCCGCAAGGGTGAGAATATCATCACCGATCTTCCGATGAGTAGTGAGGCGGGGAATTACATCCCCTATGGACCTCCACATCAACCCCTACAGTCCAACCGTCAGCCACCATGGTAAATAACCTCCAGTACTCAAATCCGTAATCAGCCATCACTACTTGTCTATCTGACTGGAGCATCAACTATCAATTCTGAAGGCCCTTATAACCTTCAGATATAAAACACTATCTCAAAGTCACCATAATCCTTGCATGCATTACAAGGATGAAATCTGAACTAGAAAGGTACTCACCAGGAAACCCTGTTAATCCTTGAACAAACTTACGCGGCTACACGCCTTCACCCTTCTACTGTCACACCGTCATCTACATTCCCGCCGTTATACTCTATGTCAAACTTTATTTTTTCTCTATTGGGGTTGCCACAAGGTAGGCAATTTTACTAGGTGTGGTAGATTTCGCGATCTCCGCGACATTCCCCAAGGCAAAGAAAATTATAATAGGGACAGTAACTGACGTGTCCACTCAGGCACTCACCAATCTTGTACTTCGGATCAATCTCCCCTCATCATAGAATGCCGCAATGTACCGGCGCCTCGCCCTCGAAGCACATACGATTGCACCGCCACCGGTCCACTGGGGCTGAATGGTGCTTTCTTCATATTTTGCCTTTCGAAACAGCTTTCAGTCTACCTATGTGTGTTGGTTTTCATACTGTCTTTTCTTTCTTTAACCTTGTTGATGCGATACTCCTTATCCTTATTTATTTTCGAAGCTCACGAACTTGGCAGTAAATATGTCTCATAGGCACTTTCAGTACTACTTCCAACTCAGACCTTAATCATAGCTAGGTACCTACTCTAATTTTATTGTCTGGTCATGATTAAAAGATCAGCTCTGATTTCTTAGTTGTCGGCTCTTTAAATTACCTTCTATTTAGACAACAACGTCGTCCACACATACTAGATGCAGTCTTGTACGATCTTAATCGAAACTGTTTCGGAGCTTGTCAATACCATTCTCAAGACTCAAGAGATATTAACTGATGAACATTTTCTCCAACCCTTGCACACGTCTTGCCTCTGGCCGATCCATCTTTCAATAAGGTTCAATTTGAACTGTAACTCGTTGTCCGACATGATGTAGGTTGTGAACCGCCTTAGCGCTCACTAAGAAGTATTCTTCGGCTGTCAAATCTTGCACAACTTCGAGATGAATGGCATGTACCACCAGGCAGGCAAACACATAAATCCAACTCTGTGTCTTGCTAGAACCGACGTACATTGTGCCGAAGTAGTTTACGTCGGTATAAGTAAATAGAGCTAGATAGCAATTCAATTCATTTATTTCATAAACAATTAATTTTGTTTGAACATAATTATCTTAAAAGTAATAGGTAGGTATGTGAACAGTCTAATATTTATATTAGAGAAGAATGGAAATTTTAAGTCACTTGTCACTGGCTGAGCCGTTTCAATTAAATATCTCTTCAGAAAAGTACTAATATTTGAGATCTTTAATTTTCTGAACATAAAACGCGTGACACCAAGGACACGTTTCGTTTCCAAGTAGGTAGGTGCATCTGGTTGCACCGCAACCAGACCCTCAGGCACTACAGCAAAGTGGTCAACTTGAACTTATTATTATTATTATTATTATTTATCAGGCAGGCAGTTGTGACAACTGATAGATGCCTGTATCCGGCTATTCGTTGGTCAAGTATTCTTTGTACTTCTAATGTGATGATCTAGTCGGTTTTTTAAACTGATTGACATTCAGTGCTGATACTACATGTTCCGGTAGTTTGTTCCATGGTTTGGACACTCTGTTACATAAGAAATGTCTGTGAGGATTGTTGTGGGAAAGCTCATTTAGAACTTCTACTACATTTTTATCCTTCACAAGAATGCTGGGCCTAAAACAAATTAGATACTCTTTTCTGCGTCCAATACTTGTGATATTCTGTTTAGTGTCAATGTAACACGTTTCTACAAAAGTAGTCATAGTCCTATACTTTATTAGGTACCTTATGTTGTACAAAGGATCTTAAAAAAGCTATCACATACTTCACTTCACTACTGTAAGGATATTGCAATTAAATTCATTCAATCCTAATTAACTGCAAGCAGTTAAATTATTACTATCGAAGAATTAATGTAATTTATAAATGGAATGTAATAATAAAATTTTCTTTAATTCGTTCATAAACATTGACTCCTATCTTATGTTTTTAATATTTTATTATAGTTAAATCTATCGCCTTGTGGTGGGTGCCTGCGCTCACAGTATTGTCTTTTACCATTTCTACGCTTGTAACAACTGTAGGTTTGTAAGTATGTAAAGGTATCTTCAACTCTATCCAACTGAGGTTTACAAGGTTCTTTGTAACTGATTCAAATAAGTTTATTAGTATATTATTGTACTTCCCTTTTCATACAATAAATAATAAATAAATTAAGATGCGCTGAAGCTTCATTAGATAAGTGAGCAACTTGTTTCCAATAAAGTATCCACGTTGATGACGGGACAACCTTACACAAAACTGACAGTCTCAAATCAAACACAGGCCTGCACCACGGGCACCAGGCATCGATAAAGACACTTACATAAATACATGTCTAAAACCAACATAAAACATCCATAACTCAGGAACAAATACTCGCGTTTGACCCACAAATATTTGCCCATACCGGGACTCGAACCCGGGACCCCCAGCCCTAGTCATGATTTCTTTCAGTTTTCTTTGTCCATCAATAGAACAATGCAAAACTCTTTCCAGAGAGCCAGAAGATTTTCAAGCATTTTGGTTTAACACCTTCTTTGGTATTTCCTAAACACCTTGTTTATCACATTAGGTAGGTACTAAGACCTTTCTCAACACTAAGTTGAAAACATTGAGACATTCTAGTTGCAATTTACATAAATGAACTCTACGGTACATATGTTATGGAAATCACGTCCATCATGCTCATTTTCATAACCCAAACAGCAAACGCTAACCTTTTAGCAACCTCTGTAAACACTACATTACACTGTCGGGTGCGTTTCAAGCAGTTCAAAAATCTCCCTGCAAATTTCATTTAACCAATAACTAAATGTATAATTAATGTTTAGCATAAAAGAAAACTAATGGAATCATTTCATTACATATAAGGTCAAATTCAAAAACACTCATTTATCATAACAATAATTTCCTTGTTGTCATGTATTTTAAGTCAATTTCTTATTTCTTCCAAGTAGTTTATGTTAGGTCAGAACTGTGACAAAATTCAGTAATAATCTAAATGAAGAGAAGTTAGAATTGTCTACTTCTATAGATGTTTCATGAAATTATGCTTTTCGTTGTCATACATTATAATTTTTTTATAGTGTTGGGAATATACAGATCAAAACTATGCAATTCGTGTTATGTAAATTGAAAATTAGTATCTACATTTATTTTTATGCAAATCTTTTGATACACCCTCCATACTGTCATCTAACAGTTCAATTCTTAGAAACAAATAAAAATTATATTTTAATTTGTCATCATCTTTGCTTCAATATGTAATCTTAACACTTGTTATGTTCTGTTCTTGCCTAAATACTTTATGTAACCTGCTCTAGCTTCACTCGATGGTTTCAGTTGAAGAACAATGATGGCTTCTATGCCAACATTATGATGAACTGGAACCATTTTGTGACAAGGTCCTTCATTCCATCTTTTTGATTCATGTTTTCCCTTTCGTATTGCCTTTATATGCCACGAATAAATGTTTTCCTTTCCTTCTTTAACATATAACCAGAGCTGTGTACCACCATCATTGTCAGTTAATATTTTTGTAAATGAATAAAAACACTGGAGTAAATATACTATCGACACAGCCACTACTGGCTGAACAGTCTATCCAACCCAGGGATAACTGTGCGACCACCCTCGGTCCAAACTACGGCCTCACAGGCCAAGACCTCCGCCAGAGCTAATCACTCACCGCGCAGCCACGGACTACTTGTTTCCCCAAGAGATACCGATTTCCACCGAGCTACGGCTATGAAGTAATTACTGGTACGTTCGAACTTCAATACAGCTGATAGGTTATTTACTTAACCACCTCACACAGGCTTTCTCATCTTTAGTACTCAAGTACATCATTTGACACATTAATCTCGATGATACACGACCTACTGGCATAAGTCTTAGACTATCATGTGCATACTTGTACATTTATACTGTTCATAGAATTTAAAAGTCAGAACATAGGTGGGCATTAACTCGAACAATCTGTTAATCGTTAATTAACAAAGCCAATATGTTTTTTATAATTTAAATGATTTTTTTTTTATGTACGGTTGGTGTCAATTATAAATAGTCACTCCATTATGTATGAGTTAATTCATAACGTTTAGCTGAAAGCCTTAATTATATTGTATGCCTGGAACGGCAACTGTTGGAACTATTGTTTGTTGTAAACCACCTACTTGTACACAGTTCACAATAAATATTTTCTTATTCTTATTCTTAACAAATGCTTAAAGGATTAACTTTAAGGTTAAATAAATGTTAACTGTTTCACTAACTGTGCCCAGCTATGTGTAAAAATCTCCCTTCGAAACTTCTAATTTCTCCCAACTTACTACAATTAATAAGTTTCTTTTTTACAGTGTTTGTACACATCATTTAAGTAACCAAGTACATTTTACAATAAAACAAACTCGACAGTAATCTCACTGTACACAATAATATTCGCAAATTTAACAATCTGGTATCTTGTTCATGGTCTTAGTTATGTATGTTTCACCAGCAAGACATGCTTGTTTTAATGTATACCAAGTATATTCTCTTTAACTAATTATATGTCAAATGGTACTTAGTTTCCATTGCAATTAACATTGTTTTAAGCTTTCCTATAAGCAAATGAAGTTCAATAGAATATGAATTATAATACAAATATCCTTATTTATTTCAAAATTATAATGAAAAGAAAACCAAGTATATGTTATCTTCAAGGTATACAACACGCAGTGTATTCGATTGTTGTCTCGTTTGTGTTGTGTAGATTATCTCTTCAGACAACCTCTTCTGTAGATTTCAGTGCTGCCCCAGATGGTATGGTGGGCATTGGTATCACAGTCCACAATGTTGAAACTGAAGTCTTTGGGCGCCTTCCACGACTTTAGTCAGATCTTCTGTAGGGTCTAGTTTCTCTCCGGGCAAGTAGGCCGAACAGACTAGGACATCTGATGTGCCTCGCCCTTTGAATTCTATGTAGGCGATGACTATGTCATCACCGCCTATTAGGCAGTGCCTAATTCTTGAGTATGTACCTTATCCAATATCACTTTGCATTTCTAGTAGGAACTCTAGTAGACACCTTCCATTACGGACACCGTTTTGCAGCATATAATTAATCCATGCTCAGCCTGCATAGGAACATCGACAACAAGTCATTTAGCAATCGGCAATAATTGATTTCTTCCTTATCAACTCCATGTTTACAATTCACAATGTGTATTAACTTATTTGCATTAAGAATAAACCTTTTATACCAATCATATATTATGTAAAAGTAAAATGTTTGTAAACAAAACAACCAGCAGCGAGAGACAGTACGTCTCGTCTTTCGATGTTACACAGTTTGACCAGCCACATTATTAGTCCCAAACAAATCGACCAATAGAGGAGCATTGGCCTCCAACTACAATGAGTTTTTATTGGTTTTGTATTACAAACTTAACCATTATTATGCAACAGAAAACTTAGTATAAATGTTGCCAATGTGATAAAACATGTATTCTCAAATAGTTCAACAACCATTTAAATATCAATTTCAAACCTTTTCTAACAGTGCAAGTCCTTCGCTCAATCAAGTAACAAGTTTTGCCAGTAAACAACTCACTAAAGTTGTAATGTCACCACACAGGAGGTAGGTAGCTAAGACATTGCAAGTCAAGCCATTCATTATAATCATTGTTCCAGTAGGTACTATAAACAAGTGGTTTACAAGTGCCGATATAGTGCAAATTCGATTACAGATTTGTAAATATATCAATAACTTCAATTAAAGGGAGAGAGAGAGAGAGAGAGACAGAAACATGAAAATCGATCTCCTTTCTCTCTTTGTTACGCTGTTTCTATATTGAAATGCGAGGCAGAAAGAAGTAAAACTGTTGCTTTCCTCACTCACGTAATATTACACGCTGAAAACTGGTTCGTCAGTCGCCGGCTCTGTAACTATGTAATAGAGAACTGACTAAGTGCGGATTCAACTTCTAGCATGTTTCCGATTTGCTACGTACTCTGGGCAAGGCATTCTCCTTAGCCCAGAGCACTCCCGCACCAAAACAAAATGTCGCCTTAAAACATCTCGACAACCTTCTTACTTCACTTTACAGTACCTAATTATTAGGTATTAAGTACTTCTTTTGAACATTACACGAAACCAACGACAGAACCAGCACCTCCACCAAATTATGTCGCGGGGAATGAACTTAGGATAGCGACATAAGTAAATGATGTAGAAATAGGTTATAATGGTATGAGTATGAGAGTGTAAAGACTATGGTGACCGTGATCTGAAATTTGACTTATTTAACAAAGCTACCAGCCAGACTCGACACTCTTTGTGCTTGCGCACGGCGGGAGTGAAACTAAGCTTGAGGGCCTCCCACAACCCTCGACTATTACAGATGGAAACACGGAACTATAACTCATCGTGAATCCCGCAAGGGTGAGAATATCATCACCGATCTTCCGATGAGTAGTGAGGCGGGGAATTACATCCCCTATGGACCTCCACATCAACCCCTACAGTCCAACCGTCAGCCACCATGGTAAATAACCTCCAGTACTCAAATCCGTAATCAGCCATCACTACTTGTCTATCTGACTGGAGCATCAACTATCAATTCTGAAGGCCCTTATAACCTTCAGATATAAAACACTATCTCAAAGTCACCATAATCCTTGCATGCATTACAAGGATGAAATCTGAACTAGAAAGGTACTCACCAGGAAACCCTGTTAATCCTTGAACAAACTTACGCGGCTACACGCCTTCACCCTTCTACTGTCACACCGTCATCTACATTCCCGCCGTTATACTCTATGTCAAACTTTATTTTTTCTCTATTGGGGTTGCCACAAGGTAGGCAATTTTACTAGGTGTGGTAGATTTCGCGATCTCCGCGACAATATTGTCGAGCTAGAAACCGCGCGTTGACAAGAGTAATATCTGTTGACCGAAGATGCTGTTATCTCAAACATGTCAGCGAACTGGCAAACAAGAGTTTAATTACAACCTTGATTTATAAATGATCAGTTCGTGCTCTGTCGCTTTTACTCGATGGTTAAAGTGTACCTATAGTTTAAACGTGATAGGGAATTTTAATCCCTATAGTCTAGTACGGTCACGGCAGTCATTTAAAAAGGATTAAAATCGTTTTGTGATTCATACATAGTATAATTAATTAGAAATGAAACCATATTTTCTTTGTTAAGTTCATATCCAATGTGAGAACCTTTCCGCCCCAACGACCTTCAGTTGAAGATCCGACGAATTAGGATCGCGGGAAGCCGATGCGAGTAGCACAAAACGGACCCTCGTGGAGCCCTCGGGGTAGGCCTATGTCAAAGAATAAATATAGCTAAAGCATTAAATAAACTAGGTACGAACAAAAGTTCGAAACGTCGCACTCACACAGACGCACGTGTCAACCATTAGCTCTGCCCTCGTGGAGACGTGCGTCTGTGCGAGTGCGACGTTTCGAACGTTAGTTCGTAGTGTCTTTACTGCTTTATTTTAAATTTATTCTGTGCCTATGTCCAGCAGTGGACGTCTTTCGGCTTATAGTGATGATGATGTTCCTATTTTTGGCTAATTACGTTGAACGGTGGGCCTTGAGGCTTCATGCACGTCTCACAGGCTTGGGGTAAATGCTCAACTACAATAACTTTGTAAAATGTCATTCAGCGGCTATGTACTGTTTTAATTTCATTAATTTCACAAACATCATCGGATTCCCTTCATTCCCTTTTACAGATTTCGTTTCAATGATCAGTTATTGAGCGTTTAGCCTAGTTGAGATTTGGCCTATTCAATGATTAGTTAACTCTTACGACCGCACTCAGAGACGTCAATTAACTTTCAAGTTTCATTAATGTTGCTGCTGTCACTTTCTTTAGCATTAGAATACGACGCAGCAACTTTAATGAAACTTAAAAAATAATTGACGTCTCTGTGTGCGGCAGTTAGGCACAATCTTACTACTATTATAAATGCGAAAGATGGATGGATGGGTGTATGTTACTCAATCACGCCAGAACGGCTGAACGGATCTGGATGAAATTTGGCACAAAGATAGTCCGGAATAGCATATGGGCTACTTTTTATCCCGAAAAAATGGCCAGTTCTCGAGGGAGCAAAAGCGAGTTGGTAAAAGGGGAGTTACGGGCAAAAGCTAGTAAACCAATAAAAAACACTATGTCCTTAAAAACAAATTTAATTCAACATTATTATGTACAATAAAATAACCTTGACATTTGGACCTAAGCCCCACCCAACAAAACCACAAAAGAAGAGTATGCTAAGTCGTATCAAATTCCCAATACCATATATCCCACAGGCTATCACTGAGGCAACTAGTCTTCGAAATATTGATAGGACCAGCAAGGTGTCTGTTCAAAACGCAGCAATGTAAAAGGGTGTCTATTCAAAATCGTGGTGATATTCCCAAGCGTTGGAAAAGCGACTAGCCCACTCGTGGGGTTCCGTCACTTCGCAAGGGCGGGGTATCAACCCCGTGTGGAAACCCAACAGGGTTCCGTCAACCACGTAATGTGTCGAACACCAATGAACAGCTGCTGAGACATCGCCGAAACCGTGGTCTGTTGAACCCCAAATTGATGAACCTAATGATGTTTCTTTAGTCAATTTTCTTAACTATCAGGACGCTATATGAACTTTTATTCTATTTCGTGTCCATTACAACACAATACAAACATTGTTATATTTTACAATTATAGCGAGCTTGTTACATAAACATAATTTTAAGATACAGGAACGAAGGAAGATAAAATAAAGTATTATGCTTCTCCACTTATACATCTTCGGCAAATAGGCTATAAATTCGGTTAATTAACATTTGATTAAACAGAGAGAACACTATTAATCAAAGCAAAATTTACTTAAGACATTTGAATTAAATCCAGGATCAATTCAGAAAAATTAACCCAATATAACTCTGTTTTGGAATCATTTTTCTTGTAAAATTGCTTAATTCGGGTTTTTTTGATCCGTAGGAAAAGTTAATTCGTAACCAACGAATAAACGGATCAAAAAAGCCGCCCTTAGGCTCTCTAATTACCCATAATGCGTAAAATACACTGAGGGCGGGCGTGGATCGAGAGCGAGCGTTTTGCTGTTACATTGTGCGCTCTGTGAGAAGGCCAATTGGAGAATGTGTGAATTACGACCAATGTAACAGCAAAACGTGCGCTCCCGACCCGCGCCCGCGCTCTGTGTTTTACACTTAAAACACAGTGCCTTTATAATTTGCGATCTATTTTCTATATAAACCAGGCGGCTTGATATCGAATATGTTATTTCAATAGTAAAAACTAAGTTAGAATGCTAACATTGCTTGAAATCAACTCTCTTCCCAAAATCGTTTACAATTTACATACTGAATCTATCAGTGGGATAAAACCCAAAATACCAATTAATGGCTCCTAGTGATAGAATGATTGCCTCTATCCCTTTGAAATAAAGTACACGGTGCCATTAATTGTTAGAGTGCCAACAATATAATATAGCAGTTTCCTAAGCAAATGTAAAATTACAATAAAACGTGAAAAACGTATCTATTATTTTTGCTAACGCAATTTGGACTTGCTTATTACTAAGTACTTTCGTTTTCAACTAGTTAGAGATATACTTAGTAACAAACGAGTCGCGGGCAAGTTGACAGCCATGTGATTCATCAACAAAACACTTCAGCAAATGACGCCTGATGAACGTAAAATTATAAAGAATAAACAGCAAATGTTAATCTAATACTATTATATTATTTTCAATAATGCAATGTAGAAACAAACGCGTGACACACACAGAGCACGGGCGCGGGACGGACGCGGGCGTATTGCCGTACATTGCTCGTAATACACGCATTCACCGACAGGCCTTCTCACAGAGCGCACAATGTAACGGAGATACGCCCGCGCCCGCGCTATGTGTGCGTTACGCTTAATTAACATACATTCATGTACGAAAAAAAAACTCTGCACGGAAACACATTAACTTAAATTCAAAGGCAATTCGCCTTTCAAGACGATCTTTTATTATTTTTTGGACCGTTTTCTTTTATACCGGCTGCATTTGTTGCATTTCAATACTACTTCAAATACTTACAAATTACAATAACGAACTGAAATACCATCGAATGCAGTCGGGTTTTTATGGTCATCTTTTTTCTTGTTATTTTTTTAACAATAATATCTAGCTTCTTTAACGAAAATATCTTCTTAAATCTTCTTAAGTTACATAAACGACAGGCACAGCCTAGACCTCCGGTGGCTGAGTGTTATGGGACAAAGGCTTCGGGAGGGATCTTTCCTTCTGACTGCAGCTGGTTGAAGATGAACAGAGCTCGCTGGGGGTCCCAGCCAGTTTCTTGGAGACAACTGTAATGAAAAAAAAAACGACATAAGTATTATGGTGTAATCTAAAAGGTATTTTTAGTTGCTTTATATTATTTAGCCTTTTTGTACCATTTTATAGCAGATCAAAAAATAAGTGTTAGGGCCACTTGCACCAAAAAGATAAATCTAGGCATAATTTCCGATTTCCGTACCTTCAGCGTCCTCTAACTATAGACAGAATAGCTTTTTAATCCGTGCAGGCGGAAAAATAAATAATATGGCAAAAGAGTTGAACACTAACATATTTAATAATGCAAACATCTCATCGCTACGGCACATTTTGACCAAAAGGTGCTTTGAGTGAGCACTTTGTAGTGTTTTATATTGTTTTTGTAATTGTGACTCAGCGTGGTGAAAACCACCAACAGTGTAACAATTAGGTATAATACAGGTACAGTCACCACACGGGATTGTTGAGCCACTATAGAACCCTCTCACAGAAAGTCGACGGAACATTTTGACGCAATTTCTTTTGAGTGACTTGACGTTGTCATTATGACAGGGTTCTATGGTGGCTCAACAATCCCGTGTGGTGACTGTACCTTGTATCTATCGGTGAGAACCTGTAATTAGCTTTCTGTATCTACTTTAAGTTTATGATCTGTTTTAAAGCTGTTGGTTTTCCATAAATAAATAAATAATCTTAAATACAAAATGCATGAAGCTTGTTATCAAATAAGTCCGTATCAAAATTTACATTTCTGAGACAAGCTTTCGTTGGTGACTCTGCTTTTCTGTTGCTTAAAAAGAACAATCTATCGAGTTCAAACCAACGAAGATGTACAGTTAAATAAATGCTTGTAAAAAGCAAGAATAGCTTTACGCAAATTGACTCTGACTATTGCGAACAACGCTGGTGAGTATTTCGGCTTGGGTCTAAAAGAAGCCATATTGTGAACAATAAACTTGTCAATTCCAGACAGTGAAAAGGACAAGTATATTACTGATGTATCTCCTTCCTACGGGATCCCTTTAACTGACTGACTGGATATTGGCTGGTTATAAATTTATATTAAGCTCTAGGTTTTCCACGGATAAATAAATAAATAACAATTCCACTAACATGTAATATAAATGTAACCTGCTCTTGCCTAAACACTTTATGTAACATGCCCAAAATGTAACCTGTTCTAGCTTCACTCCATGGTCCCAGTGGAAGACCAGCGCTGGCTTCTATGCCCGCATTATGCATTATGCTGAACTGGAACCATTTCGTGACATAAGGCCTTTTCTATCTTTTTGTTTCCTGCCTCCTTATTTGTATTGTCTTTATATGTCACGAATAAATGTTTTTCTTCTTCTTAACACGACTTCAAAGGGTTTACTCCGGTCTGATCCCTGATCCCTATTTATTATATATAAATTCCTGCCAGATCCCGTTTTCATCGTTAATAACATCAAGGAGTCAGGTACGGAGGATCCGCTTCAAGGCACTGTTGGCACTCACTTCATGCTCCAGTGCTGGTTCATGCCGGTCTGCTGCCTCAGCATGTTGAGCAGCGCGGCGCGGTCGTCGCCGGGCGGCGCAGGCGCGGGCGCGGGCGCGGACGCGGGGGCGGGGGCGGGCGCGGCCGCGGTGGGCACGCCCGAGGAGAAAGCCTGATCCTCCTGTAAATACAATCCAATTATTATGTGTATTTATGTTATATATAAGTATTGATGAATTATTATGTTGTTTTGTTTTAGTCTATCTGCTTTTTCTGTGCACCAGCTATTTAAATTTCCAGTTGAATTTTCGGTCGACCGATAGAATGTGCCATTAGGCATTAAGTCTGCCATTTGTACTTGTTTTTGGGCAATACAGTTTAAATAAATAATTTATATGGTAACGGATCCAGACGTTTGTAAATGACATGATTCAAATTACTTCATAAATAGTCAGTCGAGTATGTTGGTGTTGGTACGGTCGATGTTCCCTGGTCAACAGTTCCTCACCTGTTCTTTACTGGTGTTGGTGACAAACAGCATGTCGTTCATGATGCAGAAGCCCCCCGTCGCGTTGGGCACGATGACGAACGTGCGGTGGAAGGACCTCGTAGGGTTACCGGCCACGCTCGACTCCTTGTACACACCATTCATTACCAGCACTATCATGGTGGGCTGGAAATTAAATATTACTTTTGAAATAGTTTACCAACTTAACTAACGTAATTTAAGTAATCACAGATTATGCAAGCTATGAATGTTCTGAATCCACGAGGGCGCGCCCCACTACTTAATTCTTTACGTATATTGACGCAAAGGTGCAACGTCACTTTGAGCAGCGGGGCCGCCGTTTTGGGTCGATAACACCAGAGAGAACAACGAAGAGAATAAAAGTTAAAATGCGACAATAAGGGCAACTACTAAAGCACTTGCCGCCACGTAAAAATGAATTTAGAAGACCAAAAAGAACAAATTAAAGCATATCGTCATAGTAGGGTAAGGCCGCGGAGCGTTCGAACCGCCCGTCCTCTATGCTACCAAAAAAAAAAGTGTATTTACTTTCAATGAAAATAGATAGTCGTGATTAGGTTTTAACATGATACCTCGAAAGTAAACGCTATTTGTAACGTTACACGTAATTTTTTTGGTAGCATAGAGGAGGGGAGGGGGAAAATTTACGAAGAAATGTTGCCTAAAAGGTTTGTTTACATGGTTTTCAAGTTCAACATTGGCGACTTTACTTGAAAGGTACTCAAGAGTCAAGTATTTTACCTACATTGAATCAACTCGTGAATTAAAAACGCTTAACGACACGGTTAAAATAAAGTGGAATAGAGTTGTCTCACTCAACCGATTGTCAGATAAATCGATAATAACAATACTTACGGTAAAAACCGGTAGATCAACAGTAAAGCCCATAAGATCGTGCGTGGTCTTGGGCAGGTCTGAGAGGAACGAGACGACTTGCAATCGGCCCATGCGCAGGTACCGCCGCCGCGAGTCTCTGTCCGTAATACGCAGTATGTTCCTGCTGTTTGTTATGTAAGCTGATAGTCTGAAAAAAACATGATAATAAGGACAAATGATCAAGAACTAAAAGATAATACTTACTTACTTACTTTGTGCAATAAAGTTGAAATAAATAAATACAATTGGAACTGCAGTATTCTTAAGTGGCTACGACCACATTAAGTTTATTAAAAAAATTACCAAAAATTTTATAATGTTGCCAATTTATAAGCAACAATACTTTTCCAAATATTTTATTGCAAAGCTATAATTTCCTGGATCCTATTTTCAAATAGGTCATAGACTCATGGTGGAATAATTGATATTGTGAAATGAAAGGGCTATTCCCTACTACCATATACTTAGTCGGTTTATAAGTTCTGTCACTCATCATCATCATAATTGCGTATGGCAATCATCCTGCATGGATCAAACGTCAATGTCCACCTGGACATTGACGTTTGATCTGCTGAAACACCTGTTTCAGCCAGTTTACTGCGGCGGGCGTAAATTTATGCAGCTCCTCCATGCTAAGTCACTAAGTCATGTCACTAAGTTTTAGTCATAATAAACGAACTGATGTTAAAAAATAAAAATAATATATGAATTAAAAACTTTAATAATATACAATTTTAAAGGAAATATTTCAATGTCACGCAGTCGCTGCATTTTTCGATACGATATTTTAACATTTACGACCGACATTTAGAAATACGCACGACTTTTCTGCCAATTTCACTTTTCAAATGTTTAAAACTCGGCCCTGTGTTTAAAAAGCATCTTTGATGCTTATCATTGCGAAACCTCTTATCTCAGGAAATGTTTACAGACCAGCATTACATTTATCAACGGGACTCTATGCCAGCTTATAAAACAAAAGATATGGATAGTTTTCGCATCACAGCGAAATTAATACAAAGTCGTAAAGTAAATTTAATGAGAGCTGAGGACTGGTCGATGTATAAGGGGTGATGCATTTGTTGGGAACGTATTTATATCATTATTAAAAGGTAAAATCTTAATCAACGCGTCATATAAACTTGGACTCTACGTATACCCTTACAGAAGTTGTGGCCGCTAATCAGTGAGATCGTCGTGCGTAATTTTACTCGTTCGTAACCAGTCAGAATCGAGATTTCTAAAATCTCGTACAACAAATTATTGCAAAAATAAACATTTACTTATGTTGCTTTTAAATCCATATTAATCAAGGTTTCGAATTATACAGAGTTATGAAAAACTTGTTATATTTTTATATAATATTTATAAATCCTAGTGACAGAACTTATAGACCAACTGAGTATTAAACTTTACACCCTATCAACACCGATTTGTCCGCGCAATATGTTTCGTAATTTCGCCGCCGCCGCCGCCGCCGTATGAATAGCCTAAAGCTTAAAGCGTTGGCCTGCTACGCCGAAGACTGCTGATTCGAACCCCAGCTATGGACAGGTTTTTTGCTTTCATTTTGTTCTTTTTTGGGTAATTCTTTTGTTAGTTTGTTTTTTTTTTTTTTTTTATATATTGAATCCCCGTTTGTGCACCGAATATTTATCTATATTCCCTATTTCCTTAGTTAAGACGAAAGTGACAAACAAATACGGTCAGGCCAGACGTTCCCAAAGTGTGCGCCGAGGCGCCGTGGAAGGCCCACGGGCCAGGGCCAGTAAGTGTACCGCCACCTGATAAAGTTTGGAAACGTCTGGCCGGCAACATTAGAAAATAGTTAAAAAAAAGCTTACTTTGTACCCGAAGTGTTCCTCCCATCGTAACTCATATAGTTAGCTGCCATTGACATACAGGCATGCTCATGGTACGCATCAAGCAACGGCTGCCTGGAGTCCGAGTCGTAAATGGCGTAGTATTGTGTAAGGAAGTCTCTGACGAGGCCTTTGCCGGCCTCGTCTACGAGGAACGACTGGACGCGAGGGGGCAGCGCTGCGTCTTCGGCGACGTCGAATCCGATGGCAGGTGGCAGGTCTACTCCGTCCTGAGATTGTAAAGGATTAACGAACGATCGAACATGTGTGATCCGCACCGAATTCGCGGGCGCGGGTCGGCCGCAAGTGTATTGCCGTTACATTGCTCGTAATACACGCATTGTCCGATAGGCCTTATCACAGAGCGCACAATGTAACCGCGCGTACGTGTGTATTACGCTTTAGTGGTATCTCGACCTGCGAGCGTGCTGGACGTATTTACACACCAAAACTGTCCTTTCGTTTGATTAGCAGCTAGATTATTAACTTAGTTTAATTTAGGTATGTAGTTCTTTGGAATGTCACAGAAATCTTGTGATGTCTATTGTTAACAACCTAATTATAAACCACATTTATTGCAAATAGATATACTGAATACTGTTGATCTGAAGCAGTATTATGAGCGGTCAAAGCTTATCAAATCCATGCAGGGAAAGGGACAGGGCTTAGCTATATTCCTTTCTCCACCTATAAATTGGGCTGATTTTGACCGTTCATATAACCTTAAGGGCAAACACAGAGTAACAGTCCGCCGGCCGATATTGGCCTGTCCCCGTTCACTATCAATTTCTCTTAAGATTTCATACATTCTCTTGACAGACTGGGGCTGCCGGTGGTCTGTCTGTTAGTCTGTGTGGCCCTTTAGTTGGTCAGATAAAATACATGTAACAAATATTTTAACCCATTCAGCGCCAGCAGTTCTACGCCGCTACACTCGTAGCGCGTAGCCGTGTATTCCTCGTATGTAGCGAAAACTCTCTACGAACAGAGAACGACAACGTGTCGTGAATGGCGCTGAATGGGTTAAGCTAAAAGTAGTTGAACCGCATAAAAAACTTACCAGCCTGACGAGCTTGGGGAACTTCTTCCGCACATCACTGGAGAACACAGACAAGTTGGCAACATATGTCAATGAAAGCCTCTGAAACTCTCATTCACACGTTGGCAACATTAGATGGGTAAGGGCTTACTGTCGCACTCAGAGACGTAAATAAATTTATAAATTAAGTTTGATTAAAGTCGCTGCGTCTTATTCTAATGCTGTAGCAAAGAAAGTGTCAGTAGCAACTTTAATCAAACTTAAAAGTTAATTGACGTCTCTGAGTGCGGCCGTTATTCTTATTAAGTAGGTACATCCATATAATGCCAAGTTGATCTTAACGATATTTTGCGTCTAACAGTCTAAAATGAAGCCTCGTCGTTTCGAGCTCTTAAGGTTTTGAAAACAGTATAATTAATTTTCTAACAACTTGCTTGCAGCTTGGCAAAAAAAAAACAGTTTGGTTAAAATGGGGATGGTCTTCGGAGTGCATTGGCAATGGAATACAATTCTAATTGCTACTGCTTAATATGGTGGTTGATATTTAAATACTTTGTAGTTCCAAGTTCCATCTGCTACCAAGACTGTATTTCGCTAAACTACAAGTCTATCCGTGACTAAAACACCTAAAAGTTTTATGACCTTGGGACTTCATTTTAGACTAAATATGAATTACTACGTTTAATCGCATATAAGGATGTACTTGAATGAGACTGATTTCAACAATTTTAATAAAATAATTCAAGATACCTGCAGACAGTTATTGGAAAGCATAATTGCTAGTTTTTAAATCACCACTAATATTTCCCGAATTAACGTCTTGCAGCTGACGTGATAAACACATGTAACGGCCCCTCTTCACGTTTGGCCATGATGGGCGAGCATGAGGGACGAAGTTATGTGTTAGAGTGAGAAACAAGACTTCTTGCTCGCTCTAACGCATAACTTCGTCCCTCATGCTCGCCCATCATGGCTGATCGTGAAGAGGGCCCATAAAATAAGCTTACTCGTGAAGTTTTGAATAATTAACTAAAAAGTGAATAAACCAGTTAATCCACTTTTTTTAAACACATAATTGTGCACCTGTGAGGTTAACACACCTTGTATTTTCTCGCTTGTCGCTCAGTTCGTCTCTTTTGTTATAGACTAGTTAGAGGGGGACTACCGAGCGACAAACAAACCGCGGGCACCTTGTGCTAGCCATCCCGTTTGTGCCATGAAATTAGTGGTTATTTTAATGCAGGATACAAAAGCTATGTGAATCAAAGTATGGGAAAATAACTATCAGTCTGTCATTCTCTGAGCGTTTCAACCGCCCGTCGTCCTTCTAATTAACGAGTCACCTAATTGTTAAATAGGTATACCTATAAAAAACTTGATATAGAACCAAATAATAATAAAGATAATACAGGCCTGTGCTGGGTATAAGCTTTAAAATTGACGGTAGTTGTCCATATAGCCAATAATTAGGTGAATTGTTAATTAGAAGTACGACGGGCGGTTGAAACGCTCAGAGAATGACCGCAGTAACTTAATTAAACTACCCATTTGCTATATATGTGGGTACTTGTTACTCTGGGTATGTCTACCGCACATCAATAAATGTTAGTCACGAATTGTGTGAGTTTCAATGGCCATTCCTCTCCATTACGCTCCCATGATCTTAATTTTTATTGACTCACCATATCCTTTAGAAAAGGGTCAAAATGTCAAGCACACAAAAGATAGCAATGGGTTTCACAATATTGATATAATTTCAGCGGTAGTGGTTCTCAGAATTTAAAAAATAAAGTAAATACTTTTTTTTTCATTCTGAGTCTCTAACTTTTTTTAAATTTCTGCCTTAATTATGTCTAAGGCATAAAATTCAGTGATTACATGTATATATACACATATACACATATATTTTAATAAAAACCTGTTTTTCCCCTAAGCTTAGAAGCCTTACTAAGTTTTCTACAGAACAAAAAGTTGATACAATATATATTTTATAAGGATAATGATGAGAATGCAACTCATGCATTAGCATTTCTTGGAATAGAGTGATATTACATTAAACATAGCAATTCAGCAAGATATTTCTTTATGGGTTTTAAATTTTGAACTTTTTTTCAGACTTGAAAAATTCAGACTCATAAATAAATCTTTTACTTTTCCAAATATACCATTACATTTCACTTGCCGGTAAGGCAAGAGTAAAGTAATCTAGTAAGTTACGTGATAAAACAATTCTGGACAAAATGGATTATAGAAACTGCAACTGTGCCATAGTAATACATTTGCCATTGAAAAGGTCCATACTGTCATACTATGCTGTGCCTAAAAGACGGCAAAGCCACATTTAATAAAATAAAATAAAAATAAAAATATGAGACCTAAACATACTGCATGGACGCATGCAGAATTTTTTACAGTTTCAGAATATGCTAATAAGTTAAAATTCAAAAAAATGTGGCTTTGCAGTCTTTTAGACATAGCTCGGCAGCATAGTTCACCATACTAATTTCTACAATTTCATATTTCAGGTGTTAACTAAGTGCTAGTAAATCCTTCTACTAGTAAGCAAAACAATCAGCAGTTCGGCAAAGTTTTTCTGTTGTTTCTATTGTTGTTCTTTTTTAAATAAATAAATAATCATAGAATTAGCTAATAATGATTGCCATGAGAAATATTCTCTTCCTTGAAAACCCTCATTGCGCCAAGCATGTGCCTCATTGAGCCACAATTTGATGAAATCAAATGTTATGCACCCAACAAATATCTGCTTGACCAGCATGTTACATCCAAGCAAATCCTCAGTACTTTACTGGTGTGTCCAAGACCTGGAGAGTCTAACCAGTCAAATATTACCTGACGTAGATGTCGTGATCACTGCACCTGTTCACCAATGGGTTTCCTTTAAGGTACAGCTCCACCAACGGCAGTGACTTGAGGGGGTCCATGGAGCTGACGTAAGGTACCTGAAATAGGGGGCTTATTTCAATTGCTATTAATTAATGCCTACAGTGCAACAATCTTCAGATGTACCAGTCTATCACTTGTTCTTCTTGATACAAGTAAAAAAGAGAGCTCAAATTCCAAGTTGATTATTTTTTAACTCATTTTTCTTGTGAACATCATGGTAGACTGTAAATTTGCTGTGCTAGTCACCACATTATCATATACCAACACAAAACATTTGAAATGTAGAAAAACTCCTTGACAAAACAGTGTCTATGGCATGAAAATATGCTGTCATAAATAAAAGGTTAAAGTTCATTAACATAGTTACCCTGTTGTCTCCCATATATAAAATCTTAAGGCTCTTCAATTTCGAAGACAGGACTTTGAGGTGATCTATTCCATGAAGTTTGTTGTCATTAAGGTTAAGTGCTTCTAGGTCAGGTATGTTCTCGGCAATAATGTCTATGGCAGCCAGCATGATTGGTGGTCGGAAAAGGGCACAGAATACATCTACTAAATCTGTTGAAAAAAGGTTTCATTTTAGGTATTTAAATGTGTTGAAAAATCATTAACTAATACATCGGGTAATTTAAAAATGATACTAATGACCATTTGATAACTTAATCTATAGGAGAATAGTTAAAACTTTATGCTAAAATGTGCTTTTAAAAATTGCTCCAAACATCAATTGCATTGATCAAAGCATATTTAATTAAATTGTAAAAAATAAATCATAGCGATGGTCACTGAAGTAAAAACATTACCTATGTGTTTGCAAATTAAACCTGAAAAATATTAAATACCTGGGTCTGCATGGAACTTTGTAAGATCTAGTGCTTTAGTAGCAGCATTGTATCTCTTAGCCATCACCAGCTTCATGGAATTCTTCATATCCTCATCAATTACCACATTAGGAACTGAGTTACGAACCATAACCACCAATTTAAATCCATCAGACATCACAATCTTTCGGTCAGCATTGAACAATTTCTCGGCAACTTTAACGTCGTCCACATAAAACACAGCAGCATTGCCATTTATTTTATAATAATGTGGTATAAAGATATCCGGAGAAATGAATCCTAGTAATGCTTTAAGGATTACGTCTTTAGGATGTTTGCCGCCATATGGAATGATAATTTGATACCAGGGCAGCATTCCAGCTATGAATTTTCGGGGGCCCCCTGGACGTCTTAGGGCAGGTGTTACACGGCCTCCACGACCTCTGAAGGGCCCTTTTCGGGGACCATTATAGCCCTGACCTTGGCCGGCGTTGGCCCCCATATCAATATCATCGTCCAATAACAATTTCGCATCATTCCAAGTGCGAAATTTGTTCTTCCCTTTCGATGTGCCAGGCTTGAAACTGACGCGACGCATGTTACTGTTATGCGATCGATCATCGTGTTCTGTAAACAATATGCCACAAAAGACATCGTTAGGTTTTATATAAAAATTCATGCAACATCCACACAGGAGTAACGTCGTTCGTTCAACAATTAATAATCTTTTATGATATTTATGAATTCTTACCAAAATGGTCACCATCCGCTTTCCAGTTTCTGTTATTTCTTCCACCACCGCGTCTAGGCATTTCGTTAGTTGCGTTTTATCTGCTTTGTACACAACGAAGTCTTTCACGGAGTCAATCAAATAAGTGAAATAAAAGTAATCCAGAAGAATTGAAAAACAAAGTCAACGTGAGCAATCTAAGCAAACGCACGCTACTGCACAGATAACAGATTATAAGGGTATGTCACAGATTATATATAAGGGTATGTCTATCTGGGTATGTCGCTACTGCGCTGTACAAATATACCCTTAGGCCGGCCTTACACAGTCTGAATTTTAAGAATCTGAATTCATAATCTGAATCCAGACTGTGTGTGCTCGTCCATAGATAATGTATGGAAATAGGTGCGTTCTGTCAGATCAATCTGAGAAATTCATAATCTGAAAAAATCAGATTGTGTGTGGATGATAGTTAAATTGTATGCAATTCCGTGCTTTCTGAATTAATAATATGAATTCAGATTCTTACAATTCAGACTGTGTAAGGCCGGCCTAAGGGTATATTACTCTACTCTACTATATATATTATATCTTACTCTACTTTTTGATTAGTATTTCATAAGAGGAAATGAAACAAAAAGCAATCTGTTTTTTCTGTCATTGACAAAAGGATTTAAGACGTCAAATTTGAATGGACCTCTAAAAGCCCGTGAAGGGACCTCAACGAAACTCCAGGACTACAACATTAAAAAATCGATATGCGAAGTCACCTTGACAAACAATTATGTGTCAGGGTGACTTCTTCATTTAGTAGCTTTATTAGCTTGACAGTGATAACAAAAAAATATCGCGATTTTCAAATTTCCAAAAGATGAAACCTTGATGGCGAGTAGGTAGGGAAAATTTGATAGGTAACGAAGATACAGCAAACTATGGCAAAGGAACAGACAGTCACGCGAGTGATCCTGTAACCCTTGACCTGCTGTAAACAAAAAACTTCAAATACCTATAACTTTAGTTAGCTGCAAAAGTTTAGTCAGATAAATTTTAGCTCTCTCCTTTTCTTTCATATAACAAAAAGTTCCTGTCAAAAATTTCATCTTGGGGACTTTTTTTGCACTGTTGTCATCATGAACTTATCAAGATCAAACTAACGAGTCCCATCTCGGTGGGTCTACGTTAAGTACAGCTGATGTTCTTGTTGCCACCTTCCGACTCCATCATCAGATCTGCTCATTGACACCGTAATATTACATTGTCATCGGGTTTACATACTTACTTATTCCAAATTTCAGTTCAATCAAAGACCGAGAAGTCGTTGAAAAACCGGCCATATACGAGTCTGACTCGCACACGAAGACTTCCATCTTGTACCATCATACAAGATTTAATACTATGTACTTTTTAAATACTTTCGTAAAAAAACAAGATAGGCGCTATAACAAATTGTAAAGCAGGTAATTGTCTAAATTATTTTTTAATTTAATTCAGTTTTTATTATATATTATTGTCATACTGGCAACAGAGATACACACTCTGTGAAAAGTTCAACAGTCTATCTATTACGGTTCATGAGATACAGCCCGCGTCGTGACAAAATTTAATAAAATCAGCTTTATCTATGGGAACCCCCTTTAATTTTTAATTTTATTTTATTTTTATTTTGTGCTGTTATAGCGGCAATTAAAATAAACACTCTGTGAAAATTCAAACTGTTTAAACTGTTACGGTTCATGAGATACAGCCGGATTTAACAAAAAAATCACGTTTCTGGTATGGGGCCCCTCTTTAATTTTGATTTTTATTATATTTTTATTATTTGTCGCTATAGCGGCAATACACATACACATTCTGTGAAAATTTCAGCTGTCTACCTATTTCATGGTTCATGAGATACAGCCCGGCGACAGATAGCTGGACGGACGGACGGACGGGCAGCGCAGGCTTAGTAATAGGGTTCCGTTTGGCACCCTTCGGGTACGGAATCCTAAAAATGGTTTACAAATTTGGAAATTGACAAGTTACATATATTATGAACAGTGCAAGTATAAATGAACGCTAGTAAAAAGGGACAGCGATAACTTTAACAACCAAAATAATCTTATTTTATTAGAAAAGTCAGCCTTTATTTCATTAGAACCAATTACAACTGTGAAATTAAATCGATATCGATATTATAGTCGACTCAGCAACAACACTGGCGCTGTCAAATCTAATTCAAATCTTGTGACAACATGAAGGTTAACAAAAAAATACCTATAAGGATATCTCTTTCTAACTCGTTATGAATGCCTTAAATAGAAAAAGGTCAAACACGTCTTTTGTTGTTTCTTATAGTGCGGTTTCTATGCAAGTACTTATTCCGTGATTCTACTTCCTCGCCGGTAGCACACCTCCGCCGCGGAACTGTTTCGCTAAACTCTGGCAACGAAATAAAGTTCAATTTCGTATTGAATATCACGATTCCGCCACAGTTTCGCGGTTTCGCGGCGGAGGTATGCTACCGGCATGATCGACTCAAAATCAAATCTAGAAAATGTTGTCAGATCATTAAAAAAAACTACCACAAAATCTACAATTTAAAAGACTATCTGCCGCAGTCAGAGACGTCCATTAATTTTCAAGTTTCATTAAAGTTGCTGCGCCTTATTCTATTGCTATATATAGCAAAGAAAGTGACAGCAGCTACTTTAATGAAATTTAAAACTTAATTGACGTCTCTGAGTGCGGCCGTATGGGTACTTGGGTGGGTTTGTAGTAGGTATTATTTAAGCTCACAATTGTGATTTAGTTTAGTATTATTACTCTTTTCTACTTACTCTATGTACTTAAGTGCTGTATGTATCACTGAATAAATGCTTTTTCTTTCTTTCTTTCTTCCTTTCTTTCTTACTTGGCATTGATTTAGTATATACTAGATACACAATCAGCAGGAAAAAGTTGCATGACAGAACTTATGCCAAATTGAATTTGGCATAAGTTTTGCTCTTAGTCTTATTCCGACTGTATTAACCGTTCCGAACAATGCGTAAATAACAGCAATAAAACAGAAAAAGGGATGGAATGTCTTATTTAACGTGTTAGTTCTATTTATAATTAAACATATTCTAATTAAACTGATAATGCTTTCATGATTTTTAGTCATTTATTTTGTACGTAACAATTATGGCTTATCATGTCCGCTTTTGTCTTAAAGTATTGGTAAATATTATGACAATGACCACTTAACTAAGAAGTTTTCAATGTTTTAAAACGTCAGTTTGCAAATTTGACACTTGACATTTAGTACATCGAGTTCTATTTTGCATAAAAAATTGTTCGCATTACAAGGAAAAAATTAGCGGTATTAGCATGTAGCATGTATCTGTCAGTGTCATTTACAGCCAGTTTATACAAGATTTTTGTTCGGGATTGTGTGTCTAGTATATACTAAATGAATGGCAAGGATAAACTTAACTGTATAGAGAAATAAATACTTATATATACGTAGAAAACATTCAATTATATTTTTAGTAGTGTAAGTGCGTAGGAGTAAGATTTTTCCTAGCATTTGTGTGATAGTCGTTTATATGTATGTTACCTCGTCTCCCCCAAAAACGACGGACTTTTTTGGTTAGGAAATTGTGTCAATGTGTACACATCCTGTTACTAACTTCTCTAAGGCAGGCAAGTTCACCTCCAACTAGCTGGACTAAGCGCGTCGTAGATATGAAAATGCATTTTAATGTATTTTTAATAACATGAACCAGTTCGACAGCTTGTGAACCGACTCTGAAAAGACCAAAAAATAACACACTTAGTCAAACTGAAGTCGGCTCTTGGATTTAAATATTTTCGGACTTCGACTTTAGTTTGACTGACCTACGAGTAGGATGATTTGAAAAGGTATTATTTTTTTTCTTTTTGGTGTCGGTTCACTGTTTTTTAAAACATTTAATTTTTATTTCATACTTTTTAGTGATAACAATTGCGAAGATATGCAAAATCACACGGAATCTTTAATGTTATTAGTTTGCCGCAAGCAATTATAATTAAAAATAAACTATAGATTTCACGCGGTGTGAAATCTATAGTTTATTTTTAATTAAAACCATCACAAAATACATCACAAAGACACTCGCGAAGATAAACAGAATTACACGGACTCTATGATGTTTTCATCTCGCCACAAGCAACGCCACGTGAAAGTCCTAGTGTATCATATCTAAGAACCATCTTAGAAGTACGAGGATTATATTTTGGAAATAATTTTCATATTGGGGAGTAGTTTTCGAGATAATAGTTTTTTTAAATTGTGATCTCTGTCGAACCGATGATAAAGACCAAAGATGACCACCGAAACTCCTTAATGGTAAGTATTTCACGAGTCTTGAACACTAAATGTACCAAGAGAATTCTTCAATGATAAACGTCCCTGCATCTGCACTTCCGACATTTTGCAAAGGAAATTGCATTTGGCTTTTGTTTCTTAATTTAGTTTATATGTGCCGTAGTGAATCACAAATCACATACTTAGGGCCACTTGCAGATAAAAGATAAATCTAGTTTTAGTCTTAAATCTACATTTTGACTCAACTTAACTGTACACTTTAGTCCTTGAGTCCTTTCCTTGAGTCACTGCGCTCAACTATCCGTCGGTTCTCTAGAACGTTTCTAGCGCGTATTACATATAAGAATTTGGTAGGAACTTCCTGCTAAAATTTACCAATGCGCTACAATATGGGGCTTCCCATCAGATGGGCCGCCTGTCTGTTCGTCTGTCAATGGCGATAAATAAAAAATCTCGATCGACATAAGGAACAGAAACGAAAGAGCGAAAACATGTCTCAACAAAAAAAAAACTGTCTTTAAAAACTGAGTAAAATAATGTCCTCAGAATTGCCTATTTACAAAATAAAGATTTTTTCACCTTTTTTTTTTACTGATTTATTACTGATTGACAAAATGATGTGATGAAAACTTCGATTTTAGCAGTAAATTCATGAACAGGCCACACAGTTGTTTTTTTTATTTTATTTTGCATTTGTCTATGGAAATGCTTTACATAAGTCATTACACGCAACGCAACGTCCGTTTCATTCATATTCATATGTGTAAGCTTGAAGCAAAATATTAATTTATTTTATTAGTATTACACACAATAAGCAAGTGAAATATAAAAATCAAATAGATTTGTATTATTCTGCTTAAATAGTTTTTTTATGGATTGTTTCATTGACACTTTTAAATTACGGTGGAGCGTAGAAAACTAATCGTACATCGGAACGTAATACAAGCTATAGCATTTAAAAATAAAACGAACATAGACAAATTTCGTGTGCTTTTCGGTCGAGTCTGCCATGTTTTGTCCTATTTGTCGCGCTTGATCAACGCGTTTATTGTTCCAAACTGTTATTTTCTGAATGTATTACGGTCTGTGTTTTGTAAACAAATTAATCAGAAGATAGTTTTTCGATTGTGCTAGTGAAATTAATGCTCGAGTAATTATTTTTAATACTTGTGTGTGCGAGGGTGTAAATTTGTGTTTCACCGAATTTTAATATCGTCTTCTATCTCGCAGTAGTTCTTTGTAGCGAGATTTCGTTACTAATTTACAGAAAAACTAGTGTTATCCTCTAGTTTAGTTATGGATTCGGTCGATTCTGTGACGCAACCCACGTGCACATAATACAGCGAGTATCTCATGCACATTTGTTATTATTTTGTTTGCGAGCCCGAGCCCGTCACGGTTGCAGACGAAGGATCGGATAGTCGAAGGGAAATCGCGTAGTGCGTCTTGCTCGCTCGCGTCGCGTGCTAGTGTTCATTCATTGTGGTATCGGATTATTAGACGGTGATTTCTCGGGTGTGCATTATCGGTGGACCGCGAGGATAGTGGTGGATGCTCGGTGCATCGGCTGCGAACGGCCGCGGGCCACGTGACGCGCCAGTGTTTGGGTGGCAGGGACGAAGCGCGGCGGCCGCAGTGGCCGCGCAGCGCCGGAGGTGAATCACCGCGGCAGTCTTGTGGTTGTTTACGCGAGTGCATCGAGTGCGTTTCGCGGAAGTGAGGCATGTGCGGCGAACGTCGCCGATGACGGCCGCGACGGTGCATTAAGCTGTGAGCTGTGATAGTTATGCCGTTCGGGTTATGAGTGTGTGACAAAGTTATAGTGTCAAGGACACTGGAGCCCCTAGCGGGAGTTGGGCCCGCCGGGGCGGCCCTGGTGCTTCTCGGGGCTCCGCACGAAGGCAAAATGGCTGCGTGGAACCGCCACCATCATTTCAACATGCTGATGGACGAGAACGCCAAAAAGCGTAAGTTCTCTTTATTTTTGTCACTTTTTTAATATTATTCAGGGTAGGTACATTATAAGAATGAAAATCATTGTACAGATAGCAAAAACTGATGTGGCAGCTGTTCACGATTTGGTCTATTTAGGTTTTAATTAATGCAATTTGGATATTTTTTTTGGTGTTCTCTGTACCTTCAGTGGTGAATTG
Source organism: Tortrix viridana (assembly GCA_963241965.1). Classification (NCBI taxonomy): domain Eukaryota; kingdom Metazoa; phylum Arthropoda; class Insecta; order Lepidoptera; family Tortricidae; genus Tortrix; species Tortrix viridana. The sequence goes on from OY725186.1 coordinate 9,748,408, forward strand.
AACTTTGATTTCAAATTTGTAATTTTATCTATAAAATATTTTTAAAATATTGAACTTCTTTATTGCATGATGCGCTTGACCAATTCAACAAAAATGCTGGCTTTGAAATCCTATTTAACCAGATTATTTATTGCTGAGACTGGAAATTCTCATAATGTTCACAAATAACTAGATTGCTTATTTGCATTGTTATTGTGACCTATTTCACCTGTTTAGTTCAATATACTTTCCACAAAACATATGAAGTCTGTATTATTTATTTTGACATCCAGTTGCTAAATATAATGAATGTGCAGAATGCAGTTATATTTGTTTTGCTACATTTATTTATGTTAGTCTGTAATTTATTAAGTTCCTTGGCTGTTACATTAACTGAAATATATATTAGCCATTTCGGAAGCAAGACTTGCATGAATTTTGTAACCAAAAGAGAAAATCAAAAGTTAGTGTAGTTTAAATACCTATACTTTTTCTAGCAAAACATTCATAGTTTGTGAGGATGTTTTGTTAGAAAAAGCAATACAGGCAATGCAATGCAAGCAATGCAGGAGCAATACTGAACTAAATAGTATTGGCCAATAGTTAGTACTAGAATAATAATTAAAATTAGAGATGTGCCATTCTCGGGAAGTTACCTCATTTTGTATGGAGAACATTCTTGATGAGAAATATTAATATAACATACAAAATGAGGGAAGTCACCGAGAATGGCACATCTCTAATTATAATTTAATAACTACAACAGTGGTAGAAATGAAACACTGGTTAGTACCCATGTTGTTAAAGTACCCATGCCTGATCAGTAAACAGGGCTGGATTAGCCATTAAATAATGTAAGCTGCTTAGGGTATAACCAGCGGACAGATTAGGTAGTGCTTATTTACTTAAACTTGATTCATGTTCATTCAATAATTTATTCCTATCTCGCTCACACATGTATATTCTAACTTCGTGGTGTCACGGTTCAGGAGGCATCGAAATCACGGATCAAAATTGACTTAACAAATTGAGGTGCAGAAATGAGGGTCCACAGGTGAAAATGCTTAGTGCACCATGGTGGCTTAGTCTGGCACTGTAAATAAAGCTGATGAAAATTATGTGACCTATGTATGCATGTGTTTTCAATCGTCCAAAAGAAAAAGGCAGCAAAAGAATATGAAGTCCTTAAGCTCAAACTGTCTTTTTATTTTGAAAATTAGCTTAGTTTTATGCAAAATCCATTTTGACATCTGAATCTAACTTGTAATTACATTTAAACAAGAGATAATCATGCTAATTCTACAAGCAATTTTTAAAAAGTATTAAAACAATGTGGAAGCTATATTGGAATTATCATACATGCAAAGGCATAATTGGAGAAGGACAGAAGGGTGGTTAAGGAAAACATAACTCCAAACACTTTTACAGGGGAAACCCCTTATTCCACCATTTAAAATAAGAATAGACAAATCATTCATAAATATTTTTTTATCCTGAGTGTATTTAAGTTATTTTTCTTTTCTAAATTTATTTTTAAATGAGAATTTATTTTGCTGATGTTAACCAGAACATTCATTCTTCGATATAGGATCCTGATTTGTTTGATGTATTTCTCGATATTATTATTTTCTTGTATGAAAATTTGCGATTGCCGTCTTTACTGATATTTTTATTTTCTCATATAAAAAGTTCCTGAACGCCTTCTTTCCCTACAGACATATTTACTGTTATATTAATTTTTTTCTATAAACATTTCTGATCGCTTTTCTTCCCTATACACATATTTACAGTTATATTTATTTTTTTGTATAAAAAATTCCGAATGCCTTCACATACAGTTAGGTGCAAAAGTGAGTCAATAATAGCATGTTAGTAGAACTTGAAAAAGTTGATGACAATCAAAGGTATTTTTAAATGCTTAATACAAAATAGTATTACCTGTTACAGTTTTTCAGTCATTTTAACGCAAAAACGGTTGAATTTAACTTTTTTTTATTTTTAAATAATTTTAATTCTCTCTATGGCATCCCCAAACAAAGATCTGACAAAATTAAGGAAATCCAGCCCCTTTGAAATGACTAAGGAATTATTTAAATCAGCCTTATTTTTGGAGGTAGTTATTGAAGATATTGTTCGGTGCACAATTTCACTTTTGCACCAAGGCAAATTGCCGAACAAACTGGTTATTTCACTATTGCAGTGGAATAAAATTCTGCTATAACTATTTGAAATTATTTTATTTTAAATAATTATCTAGATAATTATTATCTAAATAACGCCCAACTCTGATTGTAGCGAACTTCAAGGAGTACTATTCTTTATTAAGCATGTAAAAATACCTTTGATTGTCATCAATTTATTAACATTCTACTAAGGTGCTAATATTGACTAAATTTTGCACCTAACTGTATTCACTGATATAATACATGAACACACATTCGTGACCTTGACTGTACCTACTTGGGATAAATAAATAAATAGGTTACAATTGGTATCTTCTGGTGAATAAAAATATAAAAATGAATAGTATTTATTTCAGGTGTATTCCAATTCTTTTTAACTTACTTCTAACTTTGACATCTTATTCTGCTGTAACCCCTAACAATTAATATACATCTTTCCCCAAGCTAGTCTTGATGACTCATTGGACATAATACGATTTTCCATCCTAGTACCCCCACAGATGGTGCATCAAATTCTGCACCATGTGAGCAGTAGATGAATGCACACCCTCTGACCCTCCTGCACTATCATATAGTATATCCCTGACCTGCTTTCTTTAATGGCCAGCTACCTATATTAAGTAGGTACTTATTCATTTGATAAACATTACAGCTTTTTATCTACTGTACAGTACTTAATAAATAACCTGTAAATTTTGCTAAACAATGTTTTGATATTTATTTATTTAATGTTTTGTGAATTTAATTCCAGGAAATAATAAAATAACGTGTGTCACCATTATGTCGGATTTACCAACTACTTAACAGACGATTAGAGTCTTAACAACTGTCAAAATGTATGAACTAACAGTTGATTAACATTTAACATTACATGGTGAAATTGGTACTTAGTCTCACACCTTAATTTATAGTTGAACTAACTTCACTTGTGTTCAATGATCAAATTTTCTTGGATAAAATGTATCCTATGTCTTAATCCAGCTAGCACATGAGCCATACAACTTCATTGAGAGCCGGGGTAAGCATGAGGAGCGGGAGGGAGCAAAGGTGACGGTTGATAACGATGTCATTGTATCAACTTGTTGATTGACTAGTTGACTGACATAAATTTCAATACATTCCAATAAATAAATTCCACTATACTCTACTGACGCGTGATACATGTGTTAATTCTCCATTTTCTAACTAATTATGACAAGTTGAACAACAAATCGAACTAAAATGTAACGGATTTGGTACAGTTGTAATAGAAAGTGAATTGCTTTTGTGTTTCTGTATATAAACTACATACACTGAACACTATAATAAAATATGTCACTTGCACTCAAAATATGTATCACTTTCAGTACTACTAGATTCTTCGGATGAAATTGAATCTTTACCTGCTACAGATATGACCATTTCATCAAAAGCATTGTCAAACCTCATGGTATTCATCGTCAATTTTCTTCACATCACATTTTTGCCAATTTTCGGCTGAATAATTTTAAAATAATAATTTAATGCAATCTGCACTGGGCCCGCGTGGTGGGAACTATAGCCCAAACCCTCTCATTGTGAGTGGAGGCCCGTGCCCAGCAGCGGGACGTATATAGGCTGGATTATTATTTATATTATAATTTAATGCAGCCTTTTTATTAGTTAAAGTGGAATCAATAGAGTCCCGTGCCAAATGTCCTTTTAACATCACCATCTCTCAAAAAATGATGAACAATTAATGAATCAATGTTATTCATTAACAGATTTCAATCGATATTCATTATCTGATATTAAAGTTCAAAAAGAGATCAATGAGCATTTATCTACCCAGTAATAATACAAATAATTCACTCAACCTTATTAATGAATTGCAGCAGGGGAATCTCAAAATCATACCTGGTCCAAATAACACATTTGTACTTATCTGTACTCCTCTCCCCGCAAACCGTCTTCGTCCCGGCTCTCAATTAAGTTGTACGGCTATAACTGTATTTTATAATATTAATTAACATGCTATAACGTTAAGTATTTGATTACAAAATAAGCCAAGTTCTGTAGTGCTTAGATGATACGATCAAATATCCAAATTGCCGAACATGCACCATAATACCCCTGTTCCTAGGCCATAAAGATTGCTTTATGACATAATTTGAAGTTTATTTTGGGGCGAATTATGATCGGTCCATATAGCCTCGACCCCAAAAATTGTTTAACGCGGCCGCCGTCGACCTCCCCAACCTTTAACCTAATTCTACAGCCCTCGCAGCGCTGTTCTCTTATTGGCTAACACGACTTTTATGTCTCTTTCCTCACAACAGTTTGATTGTAATCGAGATACAATGCAGCTCCACAACTTATTGATTGGTGAAATCACTTCATTTCAATCACTCACTGCAATACGGGTCCGATCAATATCGATTTATAGATTTTTTATTAACTTTTATTACCTACCTATCACAACTTACTCCAAACTTAGATGGCACAAAGGCTTCCGAAAATGTTTCTCAGTAGAGATTATTCATAGTTTTTTCTGCTGTATGCGATCAGGTCGATGTCGCTCGACTCCCACGCTTTTGGCACTCCACTTAGAAATCGTTGCATTCGTCGGATCTAAATAAACACAAAAGATTTTGCTCTTAAAACCCAGTTTCTGGGAAATGCGGGCCAGTCTCGGACTATATTTACCTTCACACAATTAGATGAGTAGGCATTTGAGGGGAAGCTGTCACGTCTGACACGGTTGTTTATCCCGGATCTTAATTGTTGGGTAATCTGTGGGTTAGTTAACCCACCCAGATAGGTATAAAGGAATTATTAATTGCTTGGTACCGTCACGGACTGGCATTATAATCCTAGAACCAAAATACCCAAGAAATAAATGTCAAAATGAATCGTCACTTTCTATGCTGGCTTAAGAATAAAAGTCCGTATCTAGGTATTTATAATATCTATAATCATGTTCGATTGTTAAATATTCCTCCGCTTTTTAGAAGAAGAGAGGAGTATTTACTTTATTCTCCTTAGCTATTAACTGAACGTTAACAAATTATTCGGGTTATTCTATGTAAATAATCAACAGGGATTTCCTGCAGATTTGCGGCCCTAAATGCGAAATCTTTCTTACTTATAAGGATAACAGATCTCTGACAATATTGCTAACAATCTCTTTGAAATTCATGAATGCGAAATAAAACATGCTAATTCCGTAAAATGGTCGAGGAAACAAAATTTACTTGAATAAATTAGCGCAAGGAAAGAATTTTTACTAGGGACTGAATTATTTCGCAAGTCAGGACGGCGTCAAAATGTGCCGCCTCCCTATTTATGAAAAAACTGAGGATCTAATAAATAAGCAATGAAAATTGTATGACTGCGTCGTTGAGGGTCGTTGGCAGTGCCAAATATTTAGCAGCGACGGTCGCGTCGGATTCATCGGCATCGGCCCCTGCCGCCTCGCATTTTTGCCCGCGATCAACTTTCATTCTCTCTCTGAAAGCTGTTGCTACGCGGATGCTGGCCTCACGGTGCGCTGTCATTAAAGCCGGCATTATGATGATAACGTGATCTTTGGAAAGTATTTGAGTTTACAAAACTTTTTGCTATCTGAAGCGGTCGCTGCATAAGTACATCGCTATTATTGATCAGTATTGCTGCGGACATTTAATACCATGCATCAGGATCCCAATCGCAAAAATTGATAATCAAGAGAGGTAGGTGCAAAGTGCTCGTCTCAATCGATTTACTTCCTGTTTAGCTTGCTGTGAGAAACGGGGCGATTTCAACTTTCAATTGCAATACCGATAATTGGCAGCACACGGATTCCATGTGTTGCTACTCATACGCAGTTTGTAGGTACACATAATTTCACTCATGGCAAAAAAATTTGCGCAGCGTCTGCGGCCGGAGCAGTTTCGATGTTATCGTTAACGGTACCCCGTGTCTGGGTGAAGCCGGCCCCTCGGTGAATGGTCACCTTTCTCCGCCGCGGAGTCTAGCTAGACACCAGACACTAACGTCACAGCGACCGGTGAATGAGTTTCACATCGGAATGCGGAACGGCGATTTATCGTGCAACCAAAATTTTCGGCGCGGTTAAAATTGCCGAGAGTAATTAGGAACTTGATTCTCGCGTATTTTACTCGGTCTCAACTTAGTATCTAAGCTGCGGATTATTTAATTCAGCCACGAATGTAATTTAATTACATTGCCAGGTGTTGCGAGCTTCGTTACTTTCTGTATTTTGCTTTTATAAGAGGGACCATTGTATTTGTTTGTATGTATTATAGAGTTTTCGGATTGATCAAGACGTATCGCGACTCGTATCACACACTAGACAAGTAGGTGTTTAATGCTTACTTGAGAGCACATTATTAGTTATTACATATCATGGAATTGGCACGATTTTGTATAAATACTACTTTGTTTAGCGTTCTGTGTTAATTAAATTGAATTTCATAAAGTTTATGTAAATGTCCGTACCAGATTATCTTTTAAGTATTTCCCAATCGCAACAACAGAAGTCCGATACAACGCGAGGACTAATTTTATTCAAGTGAAACTCGGAACAATGTTCGCTCTGGGCACGTGGACAACGCGTGGGCATTCAAGACCATGCAAATGCTGCAGTCCTGCATACTAGCGGCGATTTCTCTACAGACCACCGCGAGGGTAAAGGCTTCGGTAGGTACCTATTGAGATTTACAGAAACTTCCGTGGCAGTATCTTTATAGCATTGTTTACGGAATGACGGTTTAGAATTGAATTATTTAGAGTTAGCAGTATGAGCAGTTTTTGACGGTAAAAAAAATTAGAAAGCATGATCTGTATCACTCGGAAGATTTATATTAGTCATTGATAGTGAGAGATTGTCTGTACAAGAAATGTCTATGCGACCATAGAGTTCGGCAGAATTGGAGATATATTTTTATTATTTTTTTTATTTTTTATTAGCTGAGTATAATGGGAGTATTTTGTAGGGTCGATCGAATAATTAAAAGTATTTAATTTAACCTGAATCAGACTGGTATTAAGTAACCCGATGACAAATTGAATGTTACACATCCAGCTCTTGGTTCGGCCGTTCGGCAATATACACCTGTAACTTCTGGTCACCTAAGCGCCCTATAAAACCATCATTCACAAACCGTCTTTCACCTCGCGTCAGTTTGTATAAGCCTTTACATCGGTCACGATTTCAATGCGCACCGACAACTATTTGCATTCTAATTGAATTACTTTGTTCTTGCTCACATTATAATGTGTGGTTTGTCGTTGCAGGCGGTATTTTTGTATTTGTTCAACATTTAAGCTGATTAAGTTATGTCATGTGTTGGTGAAACTTCACGTGATATGGGATGTTAGTTCAATCTGGAATTTATGTGAACCATGTTTTTGTATTATTTGTCACCACTATTATGTACCCTTAAGCTCAAATCACACAGAACGCGGGCGCGGGTCGGGCGCCGAGCGGGTCAGAAGTTGGGCGGGTGTTTTAACATGGAGTGAAATGGACGCCTTCACACACGCGGCAGGCGCGGCTCCCGCGCCGAAACGCCGCGGGCCATGCGCGGGAGCCGCGCCTGCCCGCGCGGGTGGGGCGGGTCTGACTCCGCGTTGCAGGCGCGCTGGCCTGCGATCACCGATCACCCGCGTTCATCCGCGCGTGGGCTGCCGCGGTTCGGCGCGCGCGCCCGCCCGCGCGTGGCCCGCGCATGTCCCGCGGCGTTTCGGCGCTGTGTGTGAATACAACGACCGGCGCGGCTCACGCGATGAAAACGACATGCTCGGCGCCCGACCCGCACCCGCGCTCTGTGTGATTTGAGCTTTATTAGGGCCTGTTTCACAATTGACAAGTAAATTCATCTGTCAAATAAAGATAGCCTTCTCCTTGTCTATTTTCAAGTGCAAGAAAGGGAAAGGGCTAAATTTATTTGACATATATGCTTTACTAGACGATTGTGAAACAGGCGGTTAGAATAATAACACATAGAATGATAGTTCCCAACAGCCAACTCGTCAAAAGTGAAGCACAAAATGGATTAATGTAGGTGTAATGTAACCAACGCGTGCTTTTACGCACGACAATACGCATACAAGTAAACAAATAACGTTGCTAGAGGGTTGCATTTCCCCAGAAAACATAGGAATTACTCTTATCGACTTTCATTGTCGACATACATTAGTATAGTAGTATTAATTTAAATTACGGGCACCTATGTAATTTATAAAAAAAATATTTATTCAGCATCAAAAATCAGTTACATCAGCAGTTACATAAATTGATCAGCATAATATACCTAATGTTTTGGTCGGCAAAAATAAATAACCGGGTGCAACACTTGGTCCGCAACTAAATAAAATATGTATTATCGGCAAATTAATCAATATTTGGTTAGCTTAAAATATTATGTGTCCGCCCGCTAAATAAATCATCGTGATACAAAATTATTATTTTATCAGCAAAATTTTTAATTGGCCAGCAAGATTACACAACTGGTAAGCAGTAAAATTTAAGTGGGTAGCAGATATATAAAATTTGCTAAATTAGGTCAATTTCATCTTGATAGTTTAGGTTAGAGTAGTTTCGCGCCTTAAGTACGCAGAATAGGATCTCCGCGCAGCGGAGTTCCATAGACATTGTCGTACATTTCTTATATTTATTAAGCATTATGCTCTCCGTGCCTTAGCTTTACCGAATTTTTATTAAATGTGTCAAATGCAGTAAATATATTTAAATGTCTTACGAAGCAATTGTAGGGCAGTTCAATATGACATTAATAGCTGATCAAATTTTGATATTTTAGCTGCTGACTAAATGCATTTTTCTACTGACCAAAACGTCAATATTCTGCCAATCGTTTAAATCGTACCCATTTATAAATATACATAGATTTGGTACTTACTGCCCGGTAACTCAAATTGTCCATATAAAAGTCAATCAATCGTACAGGGAATTGGACAGAAATCGAAAGTTGTTTAAAAATGTTTTGGCAAATTTTTTTAGTTAGAATTCAGGGGAAAATATTCTGTCATACTGGCAACATTGCCGTGTAATGGCGTTTGTAAAAAATATGATATTTTGTTGAATGTTTTACGTAAAACTCAACTCTAAAAAAGTACTTTGGAGTGGAACGTGATTTTACCATGTTTATTTAATTTATGAGAAGCATTGTCGCACCCATTTATTGTGCAAACCGTCATTTTGAAATAAAATCCGGGGGCTGTTGACGCTGTGTGACGTGATTGCGACTGACAGGCGCCAATCGCCGAGTAAGCCAAAATGGTTTTGTTTAAGTGGTTACGCCTCCGGGGTATGTTGGCCATAATGTCAAAATGTCCAATAGGTCATAATGTCCAGATACCATTTGATCCAACTGGTCAATTGGTCCGATTGTTACATTGCCCAGGAGGTCATAATGTCCAGATGCCTTATGATCCAACTGGTCAATTGGCCCGAGTGTTACATTGCCCGAGAGGTCATAATGTCCAGATGCCATTATGATCCAACTAGTCAATTGGCCCGAGTGTTACATTGCCAGGGAGGTCATAATGTCCAGAAGGACCACTGGTCAATTGGCTGCCACTCACTCAGGGTCATAATAATAATGTCGAAATGGAATTAAGACGAGGAGGTATAATAAGGGATAGGTGGAACAGGGGCTAGGTAGGTTTAGGTTATGTTAGTTTTGCACCTAGTAACAGCCACCACTCTTATTTCAAATCAATTAGACAGTGTCGACGGAGCTCCGCTCACGCGGAGCTCCTATTTCCGGGTGGTTTGGCCCTCCGGGCCTGCTGCAAAACTAACATAACCTAAACCTACCTAGCCCCTGTTCCACCTATCCCTTATTGTCTTTGACTATATTTTTGGCAATTGGGCGTTTCGGCATTTTGACGATTTTGACCACTAGACATTTTAGCAACTGGATTATTTGGCAATTGGGCATTTCGGCATTTTGACGATTTGACCACTGTACATTTTGGCAACTGGATATTTTGGAAATTGGGCGTTTTGGCATTTGGACGATTTGACCACTAGACATTTTGGCAACTGGGTATTGTATCCTAGGACGTTTCGACACTTGGAGGTCCTGACATTTGGATATATTGACACTCTGGCCAACATACCCCGTGGCGGTGGTTACACATTTGGTGCGTGGACTAGGTTTCTATGTGTTATTTAATATTCTAAGTATGTACATATATAAGTCTGGTTATAATTAGATACTGATCAATTTGGTGGAGAAAATCAATCCATATGATAGGAAGATTTATATCTTACTATCATTCGCTCTTCTGTATCACATCGAGCCCCTGGTTGTTTGTGGAATGGCACGAAGTTACTCAAAGAAATGTTTTTCAGAGAAAATCAGGGTGAGACAGCCTACAAATTTGTTTTTTTTTTCGCGACTGACGAGAAGTCGAGGGGTAAAGATTTTCGGGTGTATGTAAGTTTGTTTCTTTTTGACCTATAAGATCAAGGCTTGCCGGGTTTGGGATTGTGGTGTATCGTTGAATATTAACATTAATAGTTTACCAGTATACATAAATAAAAACAACAAGGATTTTAAAAGTTGCTTTTTGTTTGTATTGTGACTACCTTCCTAGCTAAAGAAGCAACATTATATTTTCCGCGTCACACACGTGATACAAAAACTCACAGGCAACTGATATGGAGGTGTGACGAGTTTTCCCTAACGTGCCCCCGGTGTCATTGACCCCGCTTAGGTTTTTGCGAGTCCAGCGTTACTGTTATATTTAAATAATTGAATGAGTGGAAAGTACCAATAGTAACGGTGCACATCATTTCTGTGTTGTGTACGGAACTTAACTTACACTTATTATTCTGTACAATGACCCCTGAGCCAAATTTCGTTTTCTTTTTTTGCGCGATATGTAGGCACTTAGAGAGAGGTATCGCCAAACATTAAAAAAAGTTTAAAGCTACCTCTGCTTAAAAGCACCAGTGGAATTAGAAAATTTACAATTTTTAACGTGACGACTGCAGATGTGTTAATAAAATATGGGATAGGCTAGTGATAAAACGCATACGTCAATAATTTGCAACTGTTTTGATTTCACTTTTGGAATGCAACTTGGGTAACCCTAAGGGCCTGCGCAAACCGGCGGAGCGCAGCGCAGATCACTTTAAATTTATCAATGTATATTCTTTCCTATTTTAATTACAATAAGGTATTAATTTGAATGCTCTGAGACCGACCTCCGAGCATCACGGGGGATTTCTACTCTGCGGCTGCGGCTCTAAATTTATACCTTATTGTAATTAAAATAGAAAAGAATATACATTGATAAATTTAAAGTGATCTGCGCTGCGCTCCGCCGGTTTGCGCAGGCCCTAAACTAAACCCTTCTGGATTGCGTAACGACCAACCAACCAACTCTACCCCGAGTGCTATGACAACGCCCGAAGGCAAGTCGTTTATATTATATAAACCCTTTTTGCTAGGATAAAATAGGGCCCCATATTTAAAGCGTGTGAACAAAAAACCTGTATCTATACTTATTTGTATAAGAGGTTCGCGAAAGGCATGGACCCTGTGCTGATTTTATCCCCAGTGGGCCTCAGCGTCGTTGACCGCGTAGTTTTTGCGCAGCGCGACTCAACGGTCACCGCCGGCGCAGTCATAGTCACATGCTCTCATTGTGTCGGAGGGTAAAGGGATCTATGGTCGTTATACGCATGTTACCTACCTGAGATCGCCGACACGCGAGATTCCGCCGATGTTTTCTTTAACTTACAATAACATTTTGTTTGATGTAAAAGTGAAATGGGGCATGATTTTAATAAGAAATAATGTTTTTTGTTTTCTTTAGATTTGCGAGTGTTTTTCATTCTGTTGAGATATTGTATGATTTGTTTTGATGTTTATTTCATGGAATTACTGGTTTCTATAAAGTAACTACTTTTTGGGAAAGTGAGCTTTTTGAGAATGTGCACTTTTAGGGAAAGTGTGTTTTATGATCCTAAGCCTTAAAATTATTAGGATTGATTAAAAAATAAAGAAGTCAAATAAGAATGCCATCTACTCTCCTCTTTTAGGTCTTATCTATGAGCTTATATAAATTTTATAATTAAATAAATTATTGTGTTTTCCTTATTTAGCCTGGCTGCTGTAGACAGATGTTACGAAGTTTTGTAGGTAAACAACGTGCAGTACTTACATTATATGAATCACAGATATGAATACCTACATAAAACTTTTTGTTAGTAGCAAATCCTATCTGTTTCAATTCGTAAATTCTCTATTTTTTGTAAAAAATGGCGGAATCTAAAATTTTTGGTATCTCAGAAAATTTGACTTATTATTTAATAATCATGTAGTGTGTAGGCATCTCATATCAAAATGAGGTTGCTAAAATTTACTTATTAAAACAGTCTAATTTGTTTTATTTATTTTACCCAAACTTCTTTCCAGCGCCAAAAAGCGTAAAACACACAAAGTGCGGGCGCGAGTCGGAAGCAGGCGTTTCGCCGTTATTACGACGACGAATGTAACGGCAAATTGCCCGCGCCCGACCCGCGCCCGCGCTCCGTGTGTTTTACGCTAAAACCAGCCTTGGTCTTCTCGCGCTTTGGCCCCTATTGTGCGTGTTTAAAAAACTAGTTTAAAATAACGTTTAACACTAAATTAGGAATAGTTACCGTTGTACGATAAGACAGTAGGTATTATTAGGTCACAGCGCATAACGCATCGTGGACACTGTTTTGTTTTGCTAATGCTCGCAATGAATGGCGGCGCTCTGAGCGGCGCGGGCGCGGCGTTTTCGCGCACAATTCGGGCTGCGCCCCCGCGGGGCCTCGGGTGAACGGCCAGACAGGCCGTTAAACCTGCCGCGGAGCCGCCGGCCTCGGGCCTCGCGTGCCCGAGGCACCCCGATGGCGACCGTCAACTTAGATATCTGATTATTTTATTGTTAATTTTACTTAACGTCTTTTACCCATCGGCGGCCGTCCGAATCAAGAGATTTAGCAGTAGATAATGGTTCTTTTATATACTATATTTAAAAGGTCATTAGCTTATTAATTCATCTAGTGACGACTCAATGCTGCCTTTAAATAAATAAATAAATAATTGTGTATAAATGTGGATTTATATTAGGCGTAATTTTAAAGCCAGTGCACCAAACGGCATTCTTACTGAGACTGGGCGAGGCAGGCATCCTTCCTAAAAAATATTATAAGAATAACAAGTTAGAAAAAGACTGCTAGACTAGAGGAATCATTTAAGTTGAGATGTCTTGATACGTCACACACGTGCTCCGCTCCCGCCTATTGTCTTACATTGCGGTGTCCGCGCGGGAACAGTTCCGCATACGAATAGCTTCCGGCATTGCGTGAGAATTCATATTTTCTGTAAACGTATTGGTAAATATTGAAGTCTCAATTTTATAGCACGAGTATTTAAGTTATTATGGTACGAGTGCCGAACTTAGTGTATGAGGCGAAATCGAGTATCCTAACAATAGACACGAGTGAACACGAGTAATTATAAGTTATAAGAGCAAATTTTTTTTATACATTATTTTTTCTACGGCTTTATATTATAATATTTAAGCGCGTCATACACGGAGCTTTAATATATATTTTGGTATATTAATATATAATATTATAGCAAGGCATCTTACGATATGTTTTTGTATATTTTCCGTACTAGTTGACAGAGTCCACATATATATTATAGCTGCGTGTGCGGACTCTGTCAACTAGTACGGGAAATAATATATCGTAATATACCGCGCTATAATACATATTATAGGTCAATCTGTGACGCGCCTTAAGTACTCCCCAACTCGGACAAATACTCACCTCTCACTCATAAAAAAATGGGTTTAATTTTTAACGTAACGATTTTACTAATCTAAAAAAGACCATATAAGTACATGTATTTTTTTATTTTTCGCTAAATTTCCGGTGAGTGTAGCTGTTATTAGTCAAATGGGCATTTTCCTTAGTCGCTTACCTACCACCAAAATTATGAATTGTGAGATATAAAACTAGGAGTTAAATGCCGGTACTTACCGTGATAAAATCGTCAAATAAAAGTTATGTTGCTTTTCATTTACGACCCCCAGACTTAACTAATTACTCCCTTGGCGTGTAATTATGCCGAATGAGGTGAGGACTAACTAACCATTTCACGAGCCACTGTGCATTGTTCCTTAGGAAATCAAATCCCTAGTATTTTAAACACCGTGCATTTAAGTTAAATAAGGAAATACGATTCATGGTCATGATGCAGTAATAAATATGGAAATTTGTCTTTAAATAAAAATGATTAAATTACCTACGTCAGTAAGGGGCATCGTTAACAATATATATATGCGTTGCGTAGGTGATCTTATTTATTCTGCCCATAGTGACCGAGTTGTTTCAGTGGACGGTTACGTAGTCCCAGCGTAATCTAACGTCATTGGATAAATATACACGGCATCATACACGTAGATTAGATCGACGATAAAGTAAAGTTACACGTGGCCCGCGTTCTATTATTCATTCTGCTTTATATAGTTCTGTTCTAAATTACGATGCATGCGGGATATTTTCCTAAAACCTTCGAGCGTCGCCGATCGGGCCAAGGTGATGCAAATGAAGCCGCGATGGCTTCCTCGTGTGTTTACGCGCCCGTCCGAGTGCCCCCGGCACTATGAAAATGTAGTGGATGCATTATTCTTCTGCCTAAGTGCTTAATAGAAAACCCGCTGAATTATTCACGAGTTGAAGACACCTAATAAAAGCGTGCTCGACAAGACGGTGGCGGTCGATTATGTAAAGAGATGAGATCTATTCGGGACTAATATCCTGGTGGGATTGTTTACGGTGCGGCTCTCGGGCAGATTGCGTCGCGGCGTCGCAGCGTCGCTCGCCAGTTCGCCGCGAGCGCAGGCGGGACGCGCCGGGAAACACTGACACTGGGACAGGTGGAACGGACCGAACGTCTGCGTCGGTGCTTTTTCGTTCTTTGTTTGCCTGGGATTTGCATACAATTGGAGAAATTGCGTGGCTGGCAGCAGTCGGGGAAAAAAAGGAATTCGTGTAGTTTTATGCATATACGAGTAAGTGTTCTAAGTGCGCGCCCTGGCTTTTCTTACAAACGCCTCATAGAATTTTTATTATCACTCAAAAGAGTTTTTACCTTCTCGATATTTACACCCGATCCGTAAATAACGAAGAGTACGATTTGGATGTTTACATATCTTAGTGAATGCTCTTTATATCATTAAGCAGATACAATGAATTCGTTTAAAAACAATCCTCCGCCATTCATAATAATTCAGTTGGTAGATAACTTTTAAGCAAGAATGTAAAACTGATTCAACAAATGTATTAAGCGCCATAATTCGATAAGCGCTCCGAGGTTCGGAACGCGTACTACATCTGACCGATACAATCACCGATCGGGCAGGGCAGAGTTTAGTGATGTGTTTGTCATCTGAATCACGTGGCCTTCTGCTCGGTTATTACTAGCCAGCGTCGGGTTCGCGCGTTAGTTGTGGCGGGCTGGTCGCGCCGCGCGCCGGCATAGCGTCCTTATCAACGCGGACTTTTAGTGCGCATCGACCACGCCACGTGTATAAACATTGTTGTGCAACAATAACAAGCGGCGATGCGGGCAAGGACGCGCCTTAGACGCCAATGTCGCTGCACCGACTAGCGTTGTTTAGAGAACGACATAGCGACGCAAAATTACGTCTCATAACCGCACAACTAAAATATAATGAGCGCGTTTGCTGAACCGCCGCGTCGTGCCCGCACCACCGGTCCTCCGATCGTCCGAGTGCTTTGTTTTGATCAAACATTAGACGTGTGTGGTCCACGATTGTTTTATAATCGGTCAGTGTTATGTTCAGTGATAAATCTTATGGTGTAGTGCTGTGTGTGGGAATCGATTACTGCTTGACATAACGTCCATTAGTGAGTGATGTCTGTTATACTTGGAGGCGAAATTTGTGAAAGTAAGTAATTTATCTAACGTACTAAACAGGATATCACTTTTGCGTCCCTTTAATGCCATTGTACCTATAAGTAGGAATGTTGTTACAAGACAAACAATCAAGCACAGTATGCATAAATGAGCTCGTCAAAATCATTTCACTCAGAGTGTTTTCAGCCTCATTGCTACCAGTACCGCTTCAAGGAGATCGCCTTAATGGATTCTTCGAAGTCTCGGCCACAGAAGTGCGCAGTTACTCCGAACCGGCGACTACCCAGTATCTTATAGTATAGTACTAACATACATTTTAACTTCATGTCACGGTTTCAACGCGGCCTTGTGCTTAATGCTACCGACTTGAAGTTCAACTCAAAACCCTCATACATATACCTAATCGATTCAATTGTTAAAAATAAGTTAAATGCTTCCGTGCTGCCAATGTTAATATACAACTTTACTGTGTCCACTTGATAAGACAGTGAATTCAAAGTCGTTGTTTTATTAGGTCATTGCTATTTCGCGACGGTGACTATGTAATGTGATTTTATATCATTTACATAGTGATAATGGAACGTTTATTTCCATGTGAATTGCGGCACGGCGGATCCGACCGCACGACTTCGTTATCACACGTCATTTGGAAATACATAAACTTTGTTACCATCGCGGCAACAACCTTACACGATTGCATAATATTCTAATTAAATATATATAACGTGTTCAAAATTGCGTTTGTTGAATGCAAACACGGGTTTAAGTTACACCGCCCACGACCGTCCGACCGGCGGCCGGCTAGGCAGTCGCATTCCTTGCATAGCTACCACAGGTTGTCGGCCGGCACCGCGCACCGCGGCCGGTTCTCGACGGCTTTGCACTGGTGACGTAGCGACACGTCTCGGCGTTCGTCGGCCCGAGCCGCTCCGCACCGAGCCCTTCCTCGCCCCCCGCCGCCTCCAACTAACAACTCCTCAACGGGGGAATCCTACCTTATCACACAGACCAATTGCACTTGGCACTAGTTATTGCGCGCTTTATAAATTCAAACTAGATCTAATGTCTAAGGCTTTCACCGCGTTACCTTTCTCTGAAGAATTTTTATTTGCATTTAAATTTGGTCACCCCAAAGATTGTTCGCCTACTTATTATGAATAACTGAACACCGTTTGATCTGAAATGTATGCGCTGTAACGAGTACTGGAACGGAAGTGCACTAGAGTCCATTGTAAGAAATCGTTTTTAATGCTAATAGGCGGATGTGGTCTGATTTTCAATCGGCGCTGTACATTCATCTCGGAACGCGCGGAGCTAACCGGATGTTAATCATTTTAACATGTTTTAAATGTGTCTTGCGCGGGAACTGTTTTAAAGATACCAATTTTAAACATTCTTGAGTGCATGTTGACATTGAAACTAATTATGCACAGTTTTTTAAGATTTTCCTCTTTTATCTTGCTTAAAAAGCTATGACGTATCGCATATCAAATCAACGTAGACTGATGTGTTTCACAATACAATATCTAGCTACGCAGTTGGGTTTCATGCGGTCACTCGGTACTTGGAACACAATATCATACCTACCTCCCAAGGCCCATGCACGCACGTGTGCACTTATTTGCGATTCCTTCTTGTTGAAAGGTAATAATTGTTGTTGTGATATTATGTGTTTTATTAATGGATTTACATGTGCAAGGGACTTTTGGCCATATGGCTACACGTGTTTTGCTTTAATAAATACCTATGGAATCAATAAATGTCAAATGTCCTCGATGCTTAAACATAGGCATATCAAAAATTTTGTACGTAGTTAAGGCCTTATTAAGAAACGTTAATTTTCTTCCACTGTGTGACGAAAGTTAACCATACAATCAATCAATCACATGGTTAACAATAATTCTCTTAATATGCCAGCCTTCCATTCTGTTGGTGTCCGTATTAAATAAATAAATAAATATAACTTGGAATGAACTTCCCGCTGAGATTTTCCCAATGTGCTACAATATGGGGCTTTTTAAAAAGGGTGTCATTAAATTTCTTCGAGACCGGCAACGCATTAGTGACGCCTCTGGTGTTGCAAATGTCCATAGGCGGCGGTGATCACTTCCCATTAGGTGGGTCGTCTGCCTGTTTGCTGTGTAAGGCAATAAAAAAAAACGTTTACGTCATCTTTAACTTATTTACTTTTTCAATTTCTTCACATCAGCGGAAAGATTTACTGCAACTACTGGAAATTGCTCTTCAAGAAGGATCACCTAAGTGACCTATACAAAAAATTAGCAAAACAACGTGTGATAAATAGAAGTTGCGAGCCCGAGAAAACTTTTTAGCTTGTAGTAAAAGCCCCCTCGAAACGAAACAGCGGAGCTAGTCTCGAATGGTGCTTTTAGGGTTCCGTCTTTCAAAGGTAAATCCACACCCTCATAGGTTAATTAAGGACGTGTGGACGGTGACGTTAATTGTAGGACGTAATACGCGGGCCAAGCTAAACCTGTATTACTTTGAGCGCATTAATAGTTTTGTTTGATAGCTTAGATTATTGATGGATTGATTAAATTTGTCATTGTTAAACATATAATGCACGGCTTCCTAATTTCCATAATAATAATATAAAGGACGCGATATCGAGGTTCGGCACTAAAATTGACATATTTAACTAAGTCCACATATGTCCCAAATAAACAGGTCGATGGTCTACCATCTCAATTGACTGGAAGTGACAAAGTCACCAAAAATATAGCGAAATTTTGCAAGCGACATTGTCTCTTCTAAAAAAAACCAATCCGATCGTCTTGCATAGTTCACAACTTCACACCTAAATTGTTTTGGGTTAACAATATCACAACAGTTAAGCCGTCAACCTCTGCTAGTTAAAACGTTTCTGAACCGCTTGTGTGCAAGTCTAGGTCGCGCTTGGCCGGTTTTATTATGAAATGTCACCCCGGGCCAGACGGTACATAAATAAGTCTGAATTAACTTGTCTGCGACCTCTGAATTTCACGCGGGAAAGTTCACTCGCAACTCGCATTACAAACTGTAAAAGCTAAGTGCAATGCAAGCTTCAGATGGGACATACAGTTGCGCTTTTATTGTATTAATTAGTTAAATAAAACACGGTATTTTGCTTCGTTTTCAAACAAATTTCTGAGCTGTGTTATGTTATTGATAGAGAAAACATTTTACGATTGCTCGCTTCGTTTGATTTGTAAGTTTTTGGTAGACTTACGAATCAGGGGCTCTAGTCCAAAATCTAAGTTACAAGAATGATGTTAGTTTCGTCTCTTTTTTTCTTGATGTAACCCTGAATGACGCGAGAAAAGGACGAGGCTTTGAACTCCGAGTATGCATACAAACAATTCTTTGGATTTCTAAGTTCAAATAACGTTACCATGGAGGTAACGTTATTTGAACTTTTTCCCGATTTCGTCTTGAATGACTAGTGAAAGAGGATGAGATATCTGAAATTTTGAATTGAGTGCTTCGTAGGTAGCACGACACGGCTGCACGGTGCGTTCGGCTTAGCAAACTCCTCCGACGCACATTGTCTACTCATTTAAATATATCGACAGTGGAAAAGCAAAAACGCTTAAGCGCCATATTAACATATGGCGCTTATCGTCGATATATTGATGATTTCATATTTTTTTCAACTGTAGGCCGGAGGATTTGGTTATTATTACGTCTTAATTATGCCTTGTGATCTATAAGAAAGATCATGATAACATTTTTCCTTAGTAGGTACTTGACTTAATTAAGGCCTTCGACATAATTAAACCACAACGCCCGCGGCATTCATTAGCCTAGTCAAGTAACCGCTTTACCATTACATCTGTAACTGCTTCACATTTACTAAACGTACCTTTTCTATTGATTAGTTAAACAATTGTGTCATCGATCTGATATCACCAAATACGTGTAATAATGACGTCGGCAAGAACGAGTCATGGTGATTCACACACGTCGGTTTGGGGACCGGCGGCTGTGGGCGAACAGGTGAATGGGGCCCATTCACATGGCAATTTGAACTATTATGTCTTATTATAACGGCTTGAGTGACATGCTCCCGCGCAGCATTATTATAATAAGCCGCGCTTGGACATATTAAAAGAGCCATTTAATAGTCTTAATCGGTTCGCTTCTCGTGACCAGATTTACATGTGAAAATTCTCACATTTGTTGTGACTAGAGATTTAAATGTTTGGAATTTTGGACATTTGCTACTGTATTAAATACGTGTTAAATTATTCAACTTTTCTCAACCTTCTTTGAACTATTATATCTAGATTGTAATATTATATTAGACATTTGCTAGCGTTTAGGATTGTATTCGGACGGATTCCATATGTATGAGAATCCTAAACTTTAGCAAATGCCTGATATTGTGCCAACATTCCGCCTGTTAAATGGTTCTACTTATATATAATTAATGAAAATCTTTTTGTAGGAGTTGTCCGAATATGTATAAGCTGGCCTATACGATTTTTAAGAAAGTAAATTCTCTATTAATATATTTCAACTTGATCCAAATTCCTTTTAAGTTTTTTACTTAACAACAATGTAAGAATTTCCTTTCTTAAGATTAGATTACCTACAAGATTTCAATTTTTTCTATCCAATAATTCTGATTTCCATTAAACATGTATGCTGTGACGAAGTTATAACTCTTTCCGTCATCTGTGGTGATTACTTATAGTTACAAAATCTTAAGTATCGACTATGGAAGTATCAATTAAGGTAAAGGACACTACCGTCCCCGTCCTTTATCTTAATTGATACTTCCATAGTCGGTATGTTACGCGTTACTACGCGTTTAAAGGTGACAGAAAAAGTTAAGGCGGAATATGTAAAATTTCAAACACCCTGTATTTTACAAGACACTTCCGTTAACCAAAATGTATTGTTGCAGTAGGCGTTGTCGGCGGCGGCATGCCCGAGGCCGCCGGCGGCGAGCGGCGGCACGTGCCGCTGTACGGTCGCCTGGTCGCCGAGGAGCAGCTAGCCTCCATGAGCGCGCCCTCGGACATACAGGTGAGCGCCACCGCGCGCAACCCCAGGGCTTTCTGCCGCTACCGTATCCCCCCCCAGGTAAATGATGCACGAGGCAGTTTGCAACCATAGGGCTACATTTAACGCGTATAACAGCGTAACTGCGCGCCACACGTCGCTAAAGTGTTATGGTGGCCATCAGATTGGTAAAGAATGTTAAAAGACATTCTGTATGTTCAAACATTTTTGACATCTTTTTGGAGACTACGACTTAAGTTGAGATTTCAATGCAAATGGAACAATTGTTTCAACTGGTCGCGTGTTACATTAGGCGTACGCTTCCAAACAAAGCTCTCGTTACTATTAACCCGCAGCCTGCGTGCTCCATCTTTTGTCTTATTAAAAGGAACATAAATAACGCGCGCGTCTAGACATTACCGCGACTAAATAAATTACAAGTTACCACCCGCCAATTAACGCGTACAAAGAACTTCGCTTTCACTGAAACATTCGGTATTGAGTAGTGACAACGATCGATAGGATGGTCCGCATTATATACACAGCTACTCCCTGTTACTTAATTAATAAATGAACACGACTAGAGTTTCCCGCGCGAAATGATTGGATTTCTTTCTTCTTGCCAGAGTTAACTTGCTTCGATACAAACTTTGTTAGATAATCTCCACTATTGAAAGCCTGTAATATTATAGCTATTATCAGGGCTGGTCGTGATTGGGTTACGGGAATAGATGCTCACTTTAGGCTTCAGAGATTAAGCATGCCGGCTTTGTAGGTATAATTAACATTAAATGATTAGGGGTTCTTAATATGTCGCGAGCGAACTGCCTCTATCCCCATAAGCTTCTTGGTTTTATTTTGTTTGCTTTGAAGTTTTTTTGCTGCTTTTAAAACTAAAACCGACATTAACGCTCTTTCTCGATTGTACAGGCTATGCAAGCTCGAATACCACACCACTTTCGAGACCCCTCAACGGCACCTCTGCGGAAACTCAGCGTAGACCTCATCAAAACTTACAAACACATAAACGAGGTAAGTCATATATCAACTGAATAGACACCAATAATAATTCCTGAACAATCGGGTGCGCTGTGTAATTTGCAATTGATCATCGCATCGAATAATTTTCGATTGTTCGATTATTCCGGAATTAACCGGTGTCACCTGCGGTTAATAATTTGGTTACTACCGCTGCATATGCCGCGGCTATTGTTGAGCTCCAAACTTTCCTTTATTGTTTACGTCGAGCAAAGCGGAAATTGCGAGGTTAACATTTTCAATTTAACGTGTTTTATAATAGCATATTTTTAGTTTTATTAATTCTAGTAAAACAATATGCTGAGAACTACCTCATGTTAATTTACACGTTGAATTTTAAAGTGGTTTCTACAAAACGCTGGTCCATTAATTTCCTTGACTGTAGATATAACAATACAAATAACATACGGCTTTGAACACTCCAAAACATTAGTAAAGTCGCCTCCACACATCGCTTACTTGCGACCTTTTTCGCCGCTCGTGGGCGACCCGTTGCTAGGAGGCGGGCTCCGCGTGGGAGCAAATTTATTGGGTCGTAAATAAAAAAACTCCTCAATGAAAACAGTGACCGGGTTAATACGAGGAACGAAATTCGCGGACGCGTTCAATGCACCCACTTTGCATATGCAAGTTAAATTACTCTCATATTTTATCTGTACCGCTTATCGATTCAATACCTATAACGGTAGAGTTTAAAGTCCTATCAAGTCCACATGTTCTAAAAGGTAACTATTTATGACTCTACTATATTTATAGAACCTTCAAGGTTACTATTGATCTTGTGACTGCAGAAACATTGCTCAAAATAACAAAATAACTTCACATTCAGGCATCTAAATCGAGCTAAACAAAAGCTCGTATAGAACGTAACTGCGCATTTGACCGTCTTTCACAATGTTTTGCTTGCACGGCGGTGTGACCTTTGCAGTCATGTGGCCGTTTGGTTTGCACTGCACAGTGCGTTGTACTGCGACTAACTGCGTCACAATTTTCCCTTCCTAGAACCGATTGCAGTGACGTACGCGGACTATCTAACCGTGGAACTAAATCCAATAGCAGCGGTAACTACGGATAAATGACGCTTATAAAATTAACTTATAGGCTTTCTACTCCAGCTGTTTCTTTAATTAACTGTACTGTATCTCGACGTCTATGAGCACGTGTTTTATTGTATACAAACAAACAAGTGACTTTTTTTCACTTTGGAATCTTTATAGATATGACGTCACTTAAAGATATATATTATACGTATTTAACTATTACTATTATTTATTTCTTTCTTTCTTGGCGGTCATTAATGACTGGCATGAGAGAATGGTAACTATCAGGATTATTGAAACGTTATTTGTTTCTTAAACGAAAAAAGGATGTTTGGAATACAAACACATAGATCAAACGAAACAAAATAAACAGGGTTGTCAACGTACAATAAATCACCTTTTAACATCTAAACTTTAAAGCGCCCCTCATTCTGAAACTTATCGGCAATTAATCTTTAGATCCTCGCACGTGCGCGCTTTCACTTTATTTTTAAACTAATATTAATAGAATCTATTTGAGTGGTGATGTGGTCGTTGCCCTATTTGGTCGTGTGTTTACATGGCGCCTCGCCAGGACGTGACCTGTGCCATGCGCCGACGCCGCATCGTGGGCGGCGCACGCATCGAAAACAGAACTGTGTCCGTATTTTTGTTTGAATTGCGAATCCAGGAAACGCAGGATGTTTTTGACGGGCGTGCTAAAAGAGTACTCTCGGTTCTTTTTTTTATAACGATCATGATGGATTGATGAAACGGAACCTTAAATTTAAAGCTTTTTTATGGATAAAGCTCGAGTGTGATTGCCAGAGCATAAAGGTGATTGTTGCTGTTGCATGTGAATGTTGTTCATTCCGATTCATATCAATTTTAATCGTCATTATCATTATCGTTTCCCCAGAATGAATTCCGCTGAATTTTAATTCACTTTTTTAAAACTATAAACAGACTTGTTTTTGTAATGCGTCGTTGGAAATATTATCGTCAATAAAAACATATTTATCTCCGTATTTTCGATTTACTTTCGTTTTGTTGATGTATCAAGTTTTTATTACGTTTTAATGAGTTAAACAATTTACATGTGATTCTTATTTATTTAAATGAGCAGAAGTACATCAAGTGTCGAGAAATCGATACCGCCTGAGTACATTTGCTTGTGTCGGTATTCCTTACCTAGGTAGCTGTTTGCTAACATCATATTGCGGTTTCTCCGACCAAGTTCTGGTTTCAAATGACCCAATTGCGTCATTTTGACATTCCGCTGACTGACAATTGATTTGTTAGAGCGAACCGCAAATTGTCTGATTGCATTCGTCAAATACTGAGCCGTATTTACTAAGTAGTGTTGATCTAAACAATATCCATTGAAAGAGGATTATGTAAAAGTGCCTTGTCTAAGTTATATGGCACGCAGTGAAAAATGTAATTATTTTTCCCAAAACTTGGAAACTTATTAGCTTGCCTTCTTGTCTGTTTGTTTGCTTGTCTGTTCGGTACAATTTTTGCAATTTTTAAACTAACTTCTCGATCAGCTAGAAACTTTTAAATAGAAAATTTTAAATAAAGCATTACCTCTAAAACCTGTGCGATGTGTTGGCGAAATTAAACATTCGTTTCTTAGTAGGTATATACCTCTTTGACATTTTTTATTATTGTTCTTGTCAGAAAATTCGGTCATTCGATTTCTTAAAAGCGGAGACAAAAATTCCCGTTGTTTTGACGAAACCTCCCCGGATTCGAGAGAGGTTTAATTTGTTTGTAGTCGTTGTGAATTACTGCCGAGTTTCTTCCAATAAATCTCAGTCTTAGGAACACGTAGCACATTTTCCCTGCCGTGACAGGCCAGAGAAATCTGACATACCAACGAGACCGCCTTTGAACAGCCAATGGAAATGGTTTTCTACTTGCAAACTACACATGCGTTGTCATATAATCAACTATGTAGTTGGTTAACCGTATGTATATATGTGTTCAATTGTTCATATACATGCATGTCAGCTGAAAGCCTTCCGCTGGAAAATAGTGCTTCCTGTCTTATTTTCCAGTATTATGATTCAGATAACCCGATAGAGCATGGAATCTACGTCTATCTGCATGAAGCAACGTCTGTCTGCAACTGCAGAGCTATAGTAGGGCACAATGACTAACGCAGTGGGCGAATTTCGCAAGCGGTCGGTACCAGCGCTCAATCAAGTCGGGGAGGCCGCAGATCGGAATCTGACCACCTTTATAGTTTCTAGACAGCTTATGTATTCCATTGGGATGCATCATACTTTAGAGTTTTACTTATGTTTAATTTTTTTATAATTTTGGGGAAAAACTTGTTGGAACGGTTCGAAGTATTTCCTAGGAAAGTTAAAAATGTAAGTCCTTAGAATGCAAAATGGATAAAAAGCTGTTTAACACTTAAACTGTCTTTTATACAATAGTTTTTTGTAAAACTTGAGGATTTTTTTTTGAGGTGTTGGAACACATTGCAGAAAAAAGGGGTTCTAAACAATAAGAAATGTCATTAAACAAATGCTTTTACAGTTCATTTCGGTTATGAAATAAGTAGCATAACGTAAACAAAAGATTTAAAGTTACTTCGCGTTTGACTGTTTTGTTAATGCTTCTTGAGTAATGGATCTGTTTGCGGTTTAGGTGACAATGTCGTGCTGATTATGATTATGTACGCGAGTTCTACTTGGACTTGGTAGATGTTTGTTGTTGCGAGACGGTTGAGAATCATTTATTTAATGCAAGTTGATATAGTGAAGAAAATAATTATAATAAAATCATTTATTTGGTGCATAAAATACGAGATAACAGATATCAAGTTTAAATTTAACACAAACAAAATCGAGGAAATAAACTAACTGAGAATCTAACTAAAACACTATATATATATACTACACTACATATATAGTACTACATGTATACTATATATATAGTGTTTTAGTTAGTTTTTTAGTTATATATTATGTGTTTTGATTTAAAATATTTAATGGTTCTGATATTTACTAATAATATGTATTATCACTTAATAACTTTTATCATATATCTTGATACCATATTTGATTAATGTTGAAATAAAATAATCTCAATCAACAAAAGCCACCGCAAAATATACATGCTTACTATAACCGCCGCATGGACACACAAGAATCATCTCATACGTGCTCGCATTCTTCTTCGGTTGAATTTTATCGTGTTAGTACGACACGAATGGCGGAACACCAGCTGTTCGAGTTATCCGGCAATTAACGATATCGCCCATTCATGGTAACGCTTCATTTCATGTGAAAACCAACTCCGACACGATGCTAGACTAGAGATTGATTTCAAGATACACGCACCTGGGACTCGGACATATTGTGACTGTTTCATCGTTTACTAACCAAACTGTCTTGAAACTTGATAAAGAGAAACTGCTGTTAAGTTTTAAACAAATATATATATTACACAAAGCGCACTGTTTTATACCTAATGCTTTTAGTCACATGCCTGCAGCTAAACACACATGCTCTAGACTGATCACGAGTGCTAGTAGAAAACTGTAATGCAAGCGGGCCAACTAAACTGAGTCAAGGTGACTGCGCGACGTCACATGCTGTTGCTACCCGGATTACATTGTTCAGGCGCAGGCGTCTGGTTGGCGCGACTCGGACACCTGGGCTTGTTAATACTATGCCTATTCTAACCTCAGCTGCAATATAGGCAATTATATTCTGTTCCCGATACCGTGAACGCCATACAAAATTGACTTGATTGTGAGAGTGCTGGGCACAGTGTAATTATACCGGGTTACATTTTCCTCATCGATTCTGTTGATCCCTGTACTTGATCAGAGAGTCGTCTGCGAAAACATGACGCGTCACTTTTTACTTTCCATATGTTTTACTGTGACAAGTATCAAGAACTCTGTTAAACATTTCCGCCCAAATTAAAAATATCGTGCAAGGGAACAGTTACGTTATATTATATTATGCGAAACGGCACGGGGCGTTGCGAATTCTTTTACGAGCGTCGTGTGTGTACGAGTGTTGAGTTTGTACATTCGGAATGAGGAAAATTTGCTCGAACCCTTACACAAATTTTATAAGGAACTTTGGAAGAGGTCATCTAAGAAACTAGCAACCAGTTTCGACATCGAGCTCATGTTCTTACTAAAGTGAATAACTAACAAAACTTCCTAGAAAAAACGTGCATTCTCTACCCGGTAAAATTGTTAATACGCGTTCTTCGAATTTGTCGAGAATTAGGTATTCAAATAAAACGCAGAAACAACTTTAACTTACAGGGACGGAATTGTTGTACTATTTGAACCGGTTAATTAAGTCCTATTTAAGGCATATTTAAAAATGAGTAAAGCATCAAAAGCACCGACGTCATGCAACATATTTAAATTATGAACACCGAATATACCTAAATCGTTATGGCAGTTAAAACATTTTTTTGATTGAAAAGAATTAGAACGGCAACGAAAAGGTTTCATTATATTGTTATACGGTTCGTAACAGACAGATTGCGTGCACAAAAACAATGATCGACATTTGTTGCCAAAGCCCCTAATACCAAAAAAGCGAGTTAAGCACCCAACAATAAAACTATTCGCGGCCTCCCTCGAATATCGTTACCGGATTTTACCGCTCGTTGCTATGGGGCTGAACATTGAAAATTTAGCGGAAACCAGAGGCCGTCCCTGCACGAGCCGGGCTATCGGTGCCAAGGTGTCCGCCGGCTTACTAATTGCATGTTAAAATTTACTTGACATCGCGCGGCCTTCCTCCTCGACCAGATTAGCTAAACCCCTCACAAACTACTGTGCCCAGCCAACATCACAAACCCTCATGGCTCATCGGACACTGGCCCTCCAAGGGAGATTTACTCGGAAACGTTTCTCAGGTGGTCTTCTGCTACAACCTTGTCACACTTAAAGTTAACCCTAAGTGGTATTGAGACTTTCATAGACCTGGATATTAGATTCGTTTCGGTATTGTTCTTATTAAATCAAGTACGTCTGTTTCCCAAGGTTTTTGATATCGTCGAGCTGTGCTATCATGTAATGGTGTTTCGAATGTATGTCATGCCCATAACCTGACTGATAACTATATGTTTCAAGGCGATTGTTATGTTACTCATTTACTTGTTTACATGTTGTATATCTAGTCTCTTTATCTTTCTAGTTACTTCAACTCTCCTGATTTATAGATTTTGAATAATGATGATATATTTAGTGTATATTAAACAGTATTATTAAACTGTTAAGTCGGATGAAATGACTGGGTCAATGAAAAATAATCGTATTACGCGATAAATAAACACCTGTTACCGAACAAGTCGAACACTTATCGATACATTATATTCGATTCCAATGTTTGGTTTACTGGATGTTGATGATCATCATCATGAGGTCATCATCACATTATTAATTTCAAAACGATTTTTTTCTTTCTTTTAGATGATTTAATAAACTGATATGCTTTGGAAATGGAGGAATCAATGACAAAATGTCATAAGTCCGATAGACTCGGATAAAATAATGAACAAAGCGATTTCCATGTACCTATTATTATATCAGAATATTCAGAATAGAAATCTCTTTGACCTAGCAAAAATGATTTGTCGCGGGTGATAAATTAATAATATAAACAATCATTTATCTAATATTTCTCCACCGAGATACGAATAAAACGAATAATTATAACGTTCCACTTCCAGAAATTAACATTTCTAAACGACCCGGCAGCTTTTATTTCACCCCTAAATGTCTCTTCATTCAATTTGTGGGAAATAATTTGTCGTGAGCTAAATTAATTTCTAAGTTTGTTGGATATTGTACCGCTGAGTGGGAATAATTTTGTTGATTGTTGTTTTGGAAAAATAATAAGACAATAGAAGTATTACATCCCCTGATCTATTCGTATTTCATGATTTATGTTTTGAAGGCTCTAAAATGAAACGGCCGTTTAATCGTACGTTAACCACATTACCCTTCTTTTTGCTTCGCTCAGTCGGGTAAAAATAAATGAATGTTATAAAGGATGTGAAAAGGCTGAATGTAAAATTAAACGATTTGAAAATTATAAATAATAAATAAATAGTAGGTAGTTTAATCCTACTATCCTACTAATATTATAAATGTGAAAGTTTGGCGGATGGATGGTTGGATGGATGTTTGTTACTCAATCACGCCAGAACGGCTAAATGGATCCGAATGAAAATTGACACAGTGATAGTTCCCTAGGGAGCAGCGATATACGACTTCTACGCGGACGGAGTCGCGGGCAAATGCTAGTTTTTTTTATATTTTCTTCGGAAACATATTTCATTTATCCCAATCAGGTAAGTATAGTCTTTAATACCTATTCTATTTTGTAAAATAATATATATATTTTTTAATTAGCGTTGGAACAAAAATGTTTCTTATGTAGGTATTAGTAGGCAATTTTGACGTATTATATAAGTTTTTACCGCTATTATACTGAGAACTTTTCCATTTTCTGGGAAATGTACTTCTCCGTGCTATAATTTATCTGTACGTATCAAATTCCACATTGATCGATTGAGGCGTTCAACCGAAAAGTCGGAACACACAAACTCACTTTCGCATTGACAGTCGTGGCCAGATAATTGGTCAAGTACTTTTCGATTGGTAGTCAATTTAGGTAAGTCATATTTTATGGGAAAAAAACAAGCGTTCCTAATTATCTGGCCACGACTGTATTATATTTAGTAAGGCAAGATATTTAAAAAGCCAAGTGACAGTTATGATGACCGTTCTCGTTTAGCTACATTTTAAACGAGGGTTCCTGAAGTCACGTCACTTAAGTTAACGTCCACAAAGCGACATAATCCGTGGCGGGAGGGTGAAACGGGAGTTTTTTAAAACAACAATGCCTTAGTAATTGGATTGTGTCAGGAGCGATTGGGCGGGCTGCCGGACAGAGCGGCGGCCGTGCGGGTGGTAATCTCGTTTGTATGGTTACCGGCAATTAGCCGGCAGCGCCCGCGTCCCGAGTCCGGCCGCGGACCGTTGGCCATCGCTAGACCACTTTACAATCTCGTTTTTAGCTTAACTTAATTATTAAAAACCTTTAGTCTTGATAATTTTATACACTAGCAGTTAACATTGATTTATATTTAGGGTTCCGTACCAAAATGGCAAAAAAGGAACCATTATGGTGAGACTTCGTTGTGTCTGTCCGTCCGTCCGCCTGTATTGTATGTTACAGCAGTTCTCCTCAGCAACTACAGATGCTATCAACTTGAAAGGCATAGTTGTATAACTGTCTTGCCCGCATCTGTTTTTAGTAAGAATTTTATAAATAATTGAAAAAGGTTCTAGAACGGGGGGTTGAACAATGATGACACTTTGATACTGATACTTTTTGATTTATACCCAAAAATTAACAAAAAATTACCGATCCCGCCCGTTATCTCCGAAGTTTATGAACCAAAAAATCTGAAAAATTCCTGACGTATAGCTAATTATTTATATTTCACGGGAAAAATAAAATGAAGTGTTTAAAATTTAGAGTTTTGGAGAAATAACTAAAAAACTTTGAAAATTTGTGTTAAACTTAGACAACTCAAAATAGACCTTATTGCATACGAATCAAGTAAACGCTAATTTATATTTACCAACCATATTATCTTAAATACGGAACCCTCGGTGCGCGAATCCGACTCGCACTTGACCGATTTGATTATTTATGATATTTTTTACAGTGAGATCATCGACTGCATTATTCTCTATCGTGGGAATTCAGCATCTTTTTTTTGTCAGCTGACCATGAACCATCGGACCGTCGCATAGGTATTTATTGCAAAAAATCAATAGCGTGACCGACACTGTGCGGATTTCGCCACTTTTAAGAACCAGACAATATGTATATCCTCGAGAAACAAGCCGACCGTGTTACGGCCTATAAAATGCTACCAATCCATTAAGCAAATAAGTGTATCTGACTAGACGCTCCTAATAGTGTTAATTTTATGAAGATTACTTAGTTGCTAATATCTCGGCGTTTCTCTGTAATAAAATAAGTCTATTAGTGGTGTTGTAAAAGAAATGAAACTGGGGTGGTAAACAGAGCCATCCTCGTTTAGTGCCTCTACAGTGAGCGTTAATCTTGTTTTTCGCAATTAGTTGGCGGCTGCCTCTATTGCCCGCCACGGCGGGGTAAATACGCTTCGTCCTTTTACTTTTATTCTATATTTCTTTTTAACCCAAGCGTGTTTTCGCGTCGGCTTTATCCTCCTGTTTTAAACAGTTTTTGTTCGATCTACAAGTTCTACAACGACCAACAAGGTTGCAATAAAACTGGTTCCGTCCAGCTACGAATTGTCTGAACTGTTTTTATTATAATAATATTTTTCAGCGTCTCACAGAAAATTCAAGGTTAATTAATCCGCCGACAGTAAAAACCGCATCGGCTTTCAGAGTCAACCTGTTTGTACAATTACATATGTAAAATTCTACGGAGTGTGAGAAGAGAATTAAGTGGTAATATTAACAAAAATAACGCGAGTTCGACGAACTGCGTAGGTGTTTGAACTGGGGTCACCTTTGGGTCACCTGTGTCACCTTGTTTCCGAAACTTGATCGGCAACAGTAATCGCGTGAATGCAAAATGAACTAAATTCAATTTACAGTGCTAAGGTTCCACTTTAAAAATGTACCCCTCGATTGCCGTCGTGCCCGTGTCAACAGCGTAGTTTGTTGGAACTCCGGAGAAATCCCAAAGGCAGTTTGCGGAAATCAATCATATCCGTCACGTTAGAAACGCGTGTAGTCACGTTAGAGACGCGTGTAATCGCGTTGCAATTGACCGCGTCTTGTTTATCAAGTTTTTCTGCGAAAGCTATCCTTCCTGGATACCTACGTAATTATGGCTGAGGACGATAGTTATTCAATCGCAGTCGGTGCATGCAAGGCCGGCGAATGAATCAGCTGATGGTAGCTGACTCACTGCATCCATTCGACCGCACCTTAGCTATTGTCCAAACAGCTGAGTCTTGTGGAGTTTATAAACCTTTAGCGTACTGATCCACCAAATCTTGGGCGCCAAATTGTGGATGCGTCAATTTTTTAATGCGAGTCAACTTTGACTTTCAACTGACTAAAAGCAACTTTGGGGAATCATTAACTACAGTAATAAAGTGAAAACGAATGACTCACTATTCTATTTATGCAAAATAAATATAGATTATTCCAAATGGGTAAATTCTATAGAGTAGATGCCTAATCGAATGTGTGGTACATTGGTTTTACCCAGAAATGTAAGCAAACCAATTAACAAAGTGACACTAGGACTATTTAAATATAGTTACAAGATTATCTACTCAGGTTGAAATTATAAATAAAATCCCGTTAGTAGGGGAGCTCAGAGGGTTTGGTTCACGTGATAAATAGTACGAAAAAATGATAGCTGGGTGGATAGGGGTTGAGGGGGTGGGTGGGTATATATATATATATGAGAATTTCTGAATAGGAGCCCCGTGTATCGTTTTCAGATTTTAAAACGACTTCCTGCACACGGGGATCCTATCTAGAACTTTTCATATATATATTCGGTAATCTCTTATCATTCATCAACCTCCATCCACCCAGCTATTACTTTTTCGTACTATTTATCACGTGAACCAAACCCTCTGGGCTCCCCTACCACGTACCGTCTATTCAACAACAAACAAAATTATAAAGAAACCATATTAACTAGGTTTATAAATTAAACTAGTTCGCACATGAAATATTGCTTTTTGTAAGTTTTAAATTAAAATTCGGAAGAAAGTTAAAAAGTTTCACAACGTTGTTGGCTGCATAACATGTTTTCTTGAAGAGCAACAGCTGTTTCGACTTTCCGTTTCGTCACTATTATGCAGGTATTAAAGTTCTCACGTGTTTTATCTCGGTAGTTGGATGCAGCGTCATCTGTAGATTTAAAGACAAATTGAGAAACAATGGGTTTCGCGTTCCCATTCGCTGGGTTCTGCTCAATGAGTCAGCTGATGTGGCAACGGCCAAGCTTGACTCACTCTGATCTCATACAGGTACGAGTACCTATTAGGACACGCTGTATATAATCGACTGTTTCATAGTTTTATCGAAATTTGTATAAATTGATGATAACAGATTGCAATGATTTACAATAGATTGTTTTTTCCGAGATTTAGACCTCGATTACCTTTAAACATCTTTTTTTATTTCTGTTGCATGTTACAACCTTGGCCAAAAGTATTGAGCACCCATGCGTTTTTCATGTAAAAGTCAAACTTTAAAAGGGGCATTTAGAAATAATACTTTATTTGTAAGGTACAGGGGAAAAAGTGGGGTGCTCAATACTTTTGGCCCAGGCTGTATGTATATCTCGTAAAAAAATATGTCGTCATGGATGATGTTGCTTGTTATTTTTATTTACTGAGATAAGATCAAATTTATTACATAGCTTGATTTATTTGTACTCTAATTTTATATTTCAATCATTATCGTTAAATATTTGCCCTCAACCGCGGATTTCAGTCGCGTCCTTGTCGTTGGTAAATGTTTACTCACCGGAAAATTGTTTTGTCCTCACCGCCACCTAATTCCCTACTTTATAAGCCAGTTAACTGATTCGCCTTGCGCCATACTGTTTTACGCTGGGTTTCCCCCGTGGCCAAACGACATAAATAAAACCCACTTTATCGCTTCCACGAAAAGGATAAATAATAAACTAACTTTTCTGACTGCACAAACAGAAGCCATAATTAACGCCTGATTTGCGTTGGGAGCCAATAACAGCTGTGGCTAAAGTTATTCCCAATATCGATACAGAATAAATAAATTATACACTTTAACTTGGGGTGCACTTGCTTTTCTAGCAAACTTGAGACTAGCAGTAAACAATATACCTTTCGACGCCAATACTGGAAAATTGTGCTTATAGCAACCAATCTTGCACTTCGCGCGTTGTTCCGTTTATAATAGTGCTTGAAGTTAAGGCGTTAATAACTTTGCTGTTGCTTGTTATGCGGAGGTTAACAGTTGGCACAATAAAGGGAATGTTCTGAAGAAAATAATCCCTGGTCTAGTTGTATAATTGGCTTTGGTGACGTCAATAGCAGAGCCGGTGTGACGCGAGACGCACGCGCTGTCGATAACCGCCCACTCTCGATTTCGTTCTGACGTCGACTGATAAGTTGATAGCAGCATTTATTGCAAGCCACATGAGCTTCCTGGGTCCACGCTCGCCAGCTTTCGCTATCGCTATCATTCATCATCGAAATCATTGTTAAACTTTGAACTATGAGACTATATCCATCCAGACGTAACAACTAAATCCGACTCATGCCTAAACTTATATAAATAATATAAACATCAGAGCACAATCTGTCACAAATTAACGTCGGCCTAACCTAATCTCTTCTCTAGGCTTGTATAGTTCAGAAAATATGGTTTGACCAAGTGTTAGATTGCAAAGTAGCCAACAGTCGATCAAATCTTATTTGAACTGTGCTATGGGGTACTAAACAACGATGTACATGAATAAATAAATAGTACCCGGGAGACCGAGGGTCATCGCTAATAATATATATATTATAATCATCATCAAATTGCCTGAAAGCTGAGGACGGATGGGTTTAGCAGTCTTGGAAAAATTAGTGGTCCGAGGCACCTGCCGAACACCGCGTCACCTTCCCGGACCCTACACAGAAGCCCAGGGGATTTTCTCTGCAGAGGAAATACTGGAGCCGTCTCAACAGAATCCGCACGGAGCACGGCAGATGCAAATACATGAAGCATAAGTGGGGATGGAGTGAGAACCCGTTATGTGACTGTGGTCTTGAGGATCAATCGTGGAGCGCTGCCCCCAAAGACGTTACCTAGGCGACCCGGGTGACTTCTACCAAGAACTGACTGATGAGGCTATCGACTGGCTGCGTAGCTTGGATATCGACTTATAGTTAAAAATATGAATTTCTTTCAGTTTACTCAAAAATATGAATTTCCTTCAGTTTACTCCGGCATACGATTAAATAATCATCAAATGCGTTAATAAGAAGCTATTTCCATCGGCAGATGTTACTCGATATGGAAGAGCACTTACTTCCAGGTCAATAGCCTATTGATAACAACCAACATCAGATATCTGGAGAGCACCTTCGCGTCAATTAGCGGTCGATGTAGGCGATACCGTCTGTGCACACAACGCTTGTCGTTAAGTATCCCATTCGGACGCCGGGACATGCATGCATACTATCTAATACCGATGCGTTACTACAATAAATCTGCTTGGGACACAACGTAACTGTAAGTTTAAGTGAAACACCACGTATCTTAGTAGTTGATCTAAAAATGTATGATATTCTTAATTAATGACCAAGTTTAAATTGACAGACATCCGGTTCCATTAATATAATTATGAGCTTGTTCAACACAATTAACGTTTGAAATTTGCACCTATATAAAGGGCGTTTTGTTTAACGCCCGATCCGTTTCGCAAATTGACAATGACCCTTACTTTTCCCTAACTTCCTCATTAAAATTAATAATGGCTGCATTTTCTGTGAAACTAAGAATAAAACAATCGCTTTAACAGGTTGTATTGTTTTAAAAAAAGTGTTCCAATGGTGAATGAATCTAATCAGACTTTGTAAACCACTCGTAAACGCCCCGGCCATCGGTCAGTGTGAACAATGCCATTGCCATGCGGCAAAACATCCGGTCGTTATCGCTTATAAAAGTTTCATGGAAACCTTATCACTAATTGAGTAGCGGATGTATTTTTGTCTACATGAGCTTACTTTCATTCAATGCCTGTTTACGTAGAGTTGCTTATGAATAATTGGAATTTATATTGCTTACTGCCGCTCTCAGAGACGTCAATTAATTTTCAAGTTTGATTAAAGTTGCTGCGTCTTATTCCTTTGCTATAACAAAGAAAGTGACAGCAGCAACTTTAATCAAACTTAAAAGTCTCTGAGCGCGACCGTTAGTCTAATTTCTGTAGAAAACATAATTAAAATAATAACTTCGAAACTATATATATATATATATAGTAACATGCTGGGTATAAAATTTTGACCTACGGTTACAGAGATAAATTTTCACCACTATTTAGAAGTCCAAATGATGATTTCCACATCGTAAATAACCGCTGTCCATTGCTGGTTTTCCGCATCCCAGTTACCTTCAAACGTATACGGAATTGCTTGCGCTCCTCGCCTGTTGCCAGGCGACGGCCGGATGAATGGCGGCGCGCGCGCCGATTGCGCAACGCGATGACGCGGCGGAACCGTTGCTTGTTAGTAATGTTAGTATGCAGGCGGTGGATCCGTGTCGGCCGTGGCGCCCGCGCTTACGCGAATGCCTGCTCATTCCGATCGAAGAATTTCCTAAGTCAAAAGTTTTGGGTTCGTTAGAAATTTGAAATGTTGATGAGAGGTTCCAATCCAGGGTCAGGTTTCCGTAAAAATTGCCTCCATACCGATTTTGTGTCAATAGTTTATATCTATCTATAAATAATGTAAAAGGCTTTCGTGGCTCACTGACAGACAACGCGCAGCCAAACCGCTGGAGCTATACAGCGACTTCAGATTTAGTATATTATACTCCTGAATGCAGGGCACTAAGAGACATATATTGGGAGATTAATTTACGTCGCGCACGTCCACTCGTGCTTATGCAGGCTTATAAATAAATTATCTATTATAATTGTGTTGTTCAAACACGGTAATTGACCTCGATTTATATATTCAATTGTATCGTTTCCTCGAAAGCTAACTCTTCAAAACTGATTGAATCGTTAGAGTTAAGTGGAATAGCGCATTCACCGTTATCAATATATCATCACCATCAGTTTTCGATTTCAGAAACTTGTGCTCACTACAATTTAGTCATTATTCCGCCAGATGTTAGTTAGCGTTTAAGTATACTTCAGCGCCTGTCTTCGTCCAGCGACTTGGAGGCATTATTGTTTCGAGCGTTTCCGGCCGGCCGGTAGGCCGAGTGGCAAGTTAGTTGCACAACGAAAAGCGCACGCGCTATGCGTAGGGTTGTCTGTTGGACAATCAGTAACATTATTAAATAAGATTCTTCAGTCACAAAGACAAGCCTTACTTAAACAAGAGTGGGTTATGTGTGCCTTAGCTATTGAATGGCAAATTTGGTGTACTGTATTAACTATTATTGTAAGTTAGTAATTCTTCAGATGTTGGATTAAACAAAAACAAACTAATCGCTAGACCGCCTGTTAAAAATATTTCTCAGCGTCATAAAATTCAGTCTACAATTCAACCCTTTTATTCAACACGTGTGTGAATTGAAACGGTTTATAAAATGTGGTAACCCTGCTAGTAGAGTCTTGAGCGCGCAGGCCCCAGAACTTTGCTCATTAGCAGCTATGCTTTTGTGACGACTGCGATGTCATCGCTCGTGACCAGGGCTGTCACGTACCGATACTGTATTTCTGACAAAATATACTTATAAAAAATCACTTTTAAGTGTGATTAATAATGACTTACACAAAAAAACTGTCAAGATTTCAAGGGAAACGAAAATATCAAAGATATTTTGTAAAAGTGCTATAAAATTGTGCTGTTTTAGTTACATTTTGTAACTAGGTAACTAATATTAAAATACGCTTAATGCATGAAAAATACGTTAAAGTGAGCCGTACCGAGCCCCCAAAAAAAATAATTTACGAGGAAGTTAACCGGTGAAGGTTTTTTATCCTTATTTGCGCAATTGCGTCGCTGCTGTCTGGTTTAATATAGAATATGTTCCAATTACTAAATGAAGTTATTTTGAACTTTCCTAACGACAAACATAAATAATAAGATAAATACAGCATCTTTAAAAAGTTTTTTTTTTTATTCTGCCATTGAATCTACATCATCTTCATCTGTAACAAGATGGGCCTTGATGTTTTGAGTTAATGAAATAATTATGTTATCAATAAAAACAGTTACTTAGTATGTCACCGCCAGAATCATTTTGTTATTCAAGTTGGGTATAGGTATAATTGTAATTAATTAACATATGTGTAGTAGTCACATAAAGCGATAGCTTGCAACAACACAACACAAACATTTACTCATATTGTGAAAGAATCTTTACCGTGACTACCTAGGTCGTTAATCCATTATAATTGTGTTTACCTTCTCCGCTTTCCTAGGACAGACGAAGGAATCGCTAAGATATAGTAAAATTCATATTTTATTCATATTTTAACACTCCGAAATACAAGCCCGACCTGTTGTTATGATAAGATTTAAATTAAACGCTTTAATCCGTCTTTCGCCTTAACTTAATAAATTCAGAATAAATGATTTAACTCAGTATTTTTATAGACGGCTATTATTTATATGTATAAGGAAAAGGGTTTTCAAGAAACTTGCGGCTCGTTCGCGATGCGCTTCGTCTTAGCGCCATGAGGAAAATAATAAAATATCAACAATCGTAAAGCATGGCATTGAATCATCACTTATCATCATGAAATTATATTTATAGACCGGATAAGTACTGTGCCAAGTAAGCACAAAAACAAGTGTAATAACCTCGCGGTTGGCAGCGCGGGGGCCAGGTAGCAGACAATAAACGTCATCCGAGAGCCGGCGACAAATCACCAGCCACTCCCGCCACCGACAATGTGAGGATTACCGCCGAAATCCCCGCTCCATAAAGAAAACTATCACTATTCAAGACTCCGCGCCATTGTGCCCGACTCCCCGAGAACCCATTTCACACGACACCCACTCTAAATGTTTGATTTATACGAGGAAAAACTACACCGAATTGCCTTTAATAACAATAAAAATATTGCGAACGGAGACCCGTGCATTCCGGAAAATGCATTGACGTGGACCGTACAGGATACTCGGTCCAACTATCTCGCCTATTGCCACGTGAGCCTGATACTTGTGCCACATTATTTTTAAAGCGATATTCGCTCGCGATAACGCGGTTGCACGTTGGGGCGTTGGCCTGTTGAGAATGTTTGCCGCTGACCTAAGTGGTCAATAATGATCTGTTATCCAGTTTATACTACGTATTTTCTTTACTGTTTCTCGATAAAGAAAAGCTCTTATTTTTGGAAATGTGATAGTTATTTTTCAATGTAAGAGCAGTGAATATATTTTGCTCCTTTGAGACGACGGCGTTCACCGGCGCTGTTCTTACGGCTTGGACTAATTAAAACGGCATCGCAAGCGAAGTTCATTACGAGACTTAATCAGTGCACGGCAAGACAGTTACCTGCCTAACCAAAAAGCGAGAATGGTGAATGATATATATTCTCTTTTGAGCTTATAGCATATTTTACAGGTAAACTTACGGAGTCTTGGGATATCTTGTAATTATATGTAATTGTTCTTGTGCATTTACTCAGTGTTTCCATTACTTATGCTGCACTTTCTTATTCCGTAACATTAGCTTTTTCCAATACTTATCTTCACCGGATCTGCAGTAACTCGTAAAATACTTGCTCTTGCGCCGTATATCAAAGTGTCTGCAGTTCGCGCCGTCTGTCCGCCCTAGATCGGCCGTGCGGGGTGGTCCAGGCGATTGTTCTCGATTTCGATTCGCCATTTTATACCTGTGGGTGTTATTCTCTACTTCGTACAACCTCGAGCGAACCACCGTTGTACGAGTATATCGTCGAACGATCCAAACGCCTATAGGGGTCAAGTTACACCAGTTCGATCAAGCTATCTTTTCTTTCCTGCGAAAGAGAATAATACCTGCATCACTTCCACAGCGAGCCGATGAAAACGCCCGCGCATTGAGTCTCGATTGCTTTTAAACATGGAATACTTTTTAACTTCTACCCCGTAACGATTAACTCTGGTTCTGTATCGCAAATTAAAATATAGCAGTGAATCATTGAATACTTCCTAGCTTTTAGCTGCTTTTAGTTTAAACTCCGCCTGTGGTTTTATATTTCGCAATGGCATTTATATGGCAAGCATTTGTAGTTTACTAGCCTAGGTAATTGAAGAAGTATGTTGATTTATATTACGTAATATGTGGAACAAGTCTGCGCTAAAATAGTCTGCCCTAGATAGGAGGGGCGCTCGGTAAATTAGCGGTTAAATAGTTGTTTTGTCGTTAACATTGCGATCGCAGCGGCACGTTATCGCCTTTTCCTCGGAGTTCTTTCTTGACGTGAATTTTTCGTAGCAATTCGGCACTTGAACTTGTTATAAACCAATGTTGTGATAGTTCGAATGAACTTATATAGGTATATATCGTCACTACTTTGAAAAAAAACTCGTATCTGATTTTTTCTATTTTTTCGTTTATTTACGCATTAAACTAATAAAAATACACCTCGTATGCTGCACAAACTCCAACGTCGATAAATCGACATTATAGTAAGCAATTGTTAGATCAAAAATATCGTATCTAAACAAATTTTCGTCTCTACTTTGAAAAAAACTCGTATCCCATTTATTTTTCATAAAGTATGGGTATTACTTATTCGGTACGGTTAAATAATTTTCAAATATTTAAAAAACAATGGTGACTGGTCATGTAAACATGTATATGTTTTCTTCTTGCCTTATTGATTATCAGGTAAATCATGTGCCAGATAAGTCTATACCATCTATTATCTGCAGTGATGGTTGTACAGCCCAGAATAGAAATGTAATTCTATCAAATACGCTACAGGGCTTTTGTAATTCTAATAATTGTACTGTTTATCAAAAATATCTTATTAAGGGACCACACACAGATGAAATGTGACACTGTGCATTTTCATATAGAGAAAAGTAAAAAAAAAACAGGAAAATGTATGTACCTCCCGATTTTCGAAAGTAAAAACAGAAGCATTTTTGACTAAAAAGTACAATGTAAAATATTTACTCTGGAGTTTTTTTAAAAACTGCCACACTTAAGCACTATACATCTACTAGACCTGGAAAGAGAGCAGGTGACCCATGTGTGGTAGATTTGAGGGCTTTACATACACCTCACTGTCCGATTGAGTTTAAACTTCGCTTTGATGACATCTGGACTATTCTACCTCAAAGTTCAATGATAGTTCAGAACATAAAGCGATTCCTCAGCTATATTCTGGACCCGTCCCAATTAAAAAACGAAAGTACGATGATATGCAATCTCTAAAGCCGATTTTGCCAAAAGACTTCCATGCATTTTACGATAGTTTATTGCATGTATAGTTGAGAAAAAATAATTCGAGCCGATCTTTTTTTTACGGAGACACGTTGTTTTTAAGTTCGTATATTGTTACTCTAACAGAGTCTACTTAGTTCATTTAATAAACATAAAAAAATACATTTCGTTTCATTTTGTAGCATACAATTTAAAGCAAAATTATCGTAACTCAACAACTTACAGTGAATACTAAAACAAAAATATTGTATCTTACGAATAACTATAAATTTAATAAAAAGTGTTTGTGTGAGTTATTCGAATATTTGTAAAATTAATGACTGGCTATCAAAGTATCTCATGAAACTAACATGAACTTATTTGATCAATCACAATAATTTACAGGATGTTTATTGTTCCTCCTAGAAACTTGATGATTTTCAGATACGAGTTTTTTTCAAAGTAGTGACGATATACATTCATACATAGGTATTATATGAATGTATGTATAACCTAGAATTTGCGTAGCGCCATCTGAGAGTGAAGTATGCATTCAGCCTTTCGTGCTCAAACATCGGTGAATAACTGAATGTTAGATTCGAATCCTGCAACTTTTCCTTCTAATCCAAAAGTTCCTCTAGCTCTAAAGGATATCTCTCAATTTTCTAAAGGTTCAAAACGAAATAAGCAGACTTACATACCTACACACTGATTATGTCTTATTAGTTACCAAATTACTAGTATGCCTAGCGACCGATGTTTCGTTTTATGTTGCCCCGTGATTGTTTAATGAGAATTCTCGCCGATAATAGACATCGGATTGAAGTTAAAAATAGAACCGACGCGACAAGAGACATGGGATGCGTGGGTGTTGCCATTGACGACCGGCGAGAAAGGTTACCTTTCCAAGACAAATAATCTAGAGGTTAACCTAGGTTAAGGTGCTTTGAAGCCTTATTGCTTGCAAAAAGTCTTTGATGAGCTAGATGTTTAAATTTGCTAAAGTTGAGGATAGATAAACGCTATTTTATAAGTATACTTGTCATTTCACATATTTGTCAGGGCATTTAACATATTTTCTTTAGTTTATACAATACAACGCGAGCTTATTGTATTGTACCAATGTTTGTAAGGATTAAGCGCATTCGCATCTATAGCG
Source organism: Tortrix viridana (assembly GCA_963241965.1). NCBI lineage: Eukaryota > Metazoa > Arthropoda > Insecta > Lepidoptera > Tortricidae > Tortrix > Tortrix viridana. The sequence continues at coordinate 9,790,815 of OY725186.1, forward strand.
GAAGCTTTTACCTGACTCATTTCGTTCGCTCCAACCCATAACTGCGTTCCGTCGCGCCGACACGATATCTTAACGCTCATTATCTTTGTTTTCTGGTCTTATATTATTGAAAATACTGAAAATAGGCGCCTGCCAATTTGACAATACATTACAAATCATTTGTACGATTGATGTGGTCCGTATTCAATTATAAAATGTGCTTAACATTAAAGGCACTCCCTTATTAGACTCATCCGAGAAATGTCAGCCCGAAGTAGCAGTTACTATTTGTTGCGTACTAGATCCGAATTCTGTCGTCCGATTTTTCATTAAAATAGTGATATTGCTACTTCAGACCGACATTTCTCGGATTCGGTTTGAATCCAGTGGGTAACCGTTCTAACCGTACATAATTAATATGATGGAGTTCTTGGCGCTAAATCAGATTAGTAATATCATTACGTAAACTCTCCACGTTGTCACATTTCCATTCGACCTCACCTAAAGGTGTGCAAGTGTAACATATTGCACTGATAATTATTTTTACCGCACCACAATAACCTTTACTACACTCGGTGGTTACCGGAAAACAAATATCGTTCTTGGAAATTCCTAGTTATAAAATCAATTTTGTATTACAGTTTCCTGGAACGACGTGTTATTTACAAGTGTTAACGAGTAATGTGACAAAGCATTATCAGTCGGAACTGACAATTATTTTACCGCAATATTGGGAGATAATGAACGGCTCTGTCCTTGGTGGTTTGTCCTTTGCTTTACTGACCATTAAAGCTCGGAATTAATAATAGCACTTCTTAAATATCGAATTATTCCGTCAAAATTAAATTAATTATTCTGTTTCACAGTTTGTTAACTTTCCCCTTAAATTGTTTAAGAATTATTTATTACCTGAAATGTATCGATTTCTTTCTAAAATGTGTCATTGCCATTGTTCCATTTCTATCCCCACTAATTCGAGCACTTGGCATCATTCAAGTGTTTATTTCATGGAGCCAGCCCGTAACTAACAATGTAACGGTGTATCTTGTCTGCTTGGACACCAGCTACAAAGTCTAGACTGGTCAATAGCAAAGATATGCAAATTCGAGCTCGAGCCCCACGACACCGGTAACTGTTCAACAAGCACGTACTTATACCTACGTACGTTTTGTTAGCGGTTCCAAGTTCTTGTTTGTGAAACACTTATGATGAGATGGAAATTCATCTTCATGGTTACTGCACGATGATAGTGAAAATTCAAAATCTATCTTAGAGCTGGGAACATTTCATCAAAGATTTTTTGTAACAATTCGCATTTGTACTTTGTATACATTTTATAAAAAGTAAATGCACAAAGGGATGGCTATTTCAAGCCTGCGGCTTATTTGCTAATTACACACAATGTACAGCCAAAAGCGTGACCCTTTGCACGGAGCATAAAACCCAGTCTGGCCCAGATCCGACCTTTGGGAGGTTGACCTCTCCTGTTGCATTATTAATCTCCTTTGAAGCGCACTAAGGCTTTAAAAGAAACTGATCCTGCTTTTGGAATATAATTAGAATTAATAATATTAGTATACAGAATAGTAAAGGATGATTGTGATTCCGTACACGTAGAATTCGTTTCCTGCTTGCACCCTATGCGTGGTTCTTCCTGTTGATGGTTTAATTTTGAAAAATAATTTCCAAATGCGAGTTCTTCAGTGCAAAAGCTGGTATTTCAAATAACCGTTCTAGTTCCAATTGTGCGTGTTATGTTAGCCAGTGAATCGGTCGGTTAGCGCGCTGGACAGTTTTAAATACCCCGTTGTAATTTGACTTTGTACGTTTACGTAAATATTATAAAGTATTAAATAGTAGACGCTTATTCGTGAATTAAAACAACTACTAATCATTAATTGGCTGTCGCGATTATTGGCTTCTTACGGCCGCACTCAGAGACGTTATTTAATATTTAAGTTTGATTAAAGTGGCTGCGTCTTATTCTATTGCTATAGCAAAGCAAGTCACAACAGCAACTTTAATACTGACGTCTCTGAGTGCGGCTGTTAATCTATAACCACGATATAACCCACCATTTGGATTTAAAAATACTCTGCGATGACAAAAAACACGGTAGTTGATAATAATAATCTCACATCTGTTCGTCTTATATCTTACAGTCCGTTGTATTTCTACAGTTGGCGACGGAAGTTTGAAATATAGTCAATTTATTATCTAATTTGTGTCGCACAGACGATTACGTAACAAACGATGGTTAGAGATTTATAATTGTTATTTTTATAATGTGTTATGTTATAAGCGTATAGCGTATTTTTAAAGACGCTTATGTTGTGATACCTCATTACTTTTATAATATTTCTTTCTTCTTGTATAATCTCATACGGTAAAAATACAATTTCTGTTAATAAACGCTTCTTAATGGCGATCCAGTTTGTCATCTGACTTTGCTGAGGACATTTTTATTGCGTTGCTATAACTTTATTACATATTTCCACTAAGCCAGCCGTTTGTAATCCAGGGCGGAAATTTAAAATGGACCTCAACTACCGGGTAAAACGTGTTAATATTTTATTCAGCCTTTATTAGGTACTCGCAGCGAAATAGGAAAAACTTTGATAAGATTGAAAGTGCAATTTCCGGTTGCTTGTTAAATATATATTATATTAGGTATACTGCATTCAATGTTTTAAGATTCGACTCATTGGTTCTTTTTTTGTTACAGGTAAGTCATGCTGTTCCTATTGATATAACTCCAGCATCACAATGTGAAAAGGTATCTAGCACTGAATGATTTTCAGCCGAAATACTTCCATGTCTTTTTTATTAATAGCCATCGACTGTCTATCACGGTCACACTCGCTCTCGCATCAGTATATTCGTAATTCGCGTTACTTAGAAAACCGATGACTACTAATAAAATAAGTTAGATGCACTGTTTATTACTCTACTTTCGCTGACCTTAAAATGGTTCAAAAGTCAAAATAAACCATTCAGTCCCCTTCCCATTGGGGTCAATAATCCACTCGGTGTGGCTGCAACAAACAATCAGCCGCCACCTGTTGCTATAGCGTACTTTATCACCGCGCGGTCCCCGATAACGACATTCCTCTCAGAATATTTCTGCGAATGCGTTATCGGCCGATATCGAAACGCTTTTGATATATATAAAGGGGATTTACAGAGTTAGGAGTGTACGAGCTAAATGGATTGGTTTGTATTGGCACTGCGAATTTGTTTAAAAACAGGGTGAACGCAATGTATACTCAATTGACTATCAGCATTTTCGATTTTCAAAGGACAGGCTTGACCAAATGCATTAGCGGGATGATACTTGAGGCCTGGCCACGATTACGGGCGACCAGCGGCGCGGTGAGGGATTTCCTAATACTTTGCGTGTAATGAAAAGAGATCCGGTCTCCGACGCTCAAAGTCGTAGCTGGGTCGTAATGGATCTAACCGTCAGCCAGATGCATAGACTTTCATACACACAGCCGTTAACTTTTTTCGAATGCAACTAGGGAGACTCCACTACGCTAAATGAATGTCTTAAACTTTGACTCTAATACAGTGTAATTTAACGCTTACCAAACGTAATGCAAAATTCGTTTAAGAGAGTTCGAGTTCTATAATGTGTTTGAAATTTGAAATGCAAGAACTTAAAAACAATCTAATAATAATGTACATATCGAAATATACGAGGGCCGTTTGAGAAGTTCTTATAAAAAGTTAGAATTTTTTTTTAGAAATCAAATTTATTTTTCAACATAAGTCTCATTTAAGGGCCAAACACTTATTCCAGCGAGTTTCCAAATTTTTTATCCCCTCCAAAAATACGCTTTCTCGAGGACTGCAAAATAACCGTTCACGCCTGCGATGCAGTCCTCATTTGTCAAAAAATTTGGTCCTCCAACCCATTTTTCAAGTTTGGGAATAGAAAATAATCACACGGAGCTAGGTCCGGTGAATACGGAACATGTGGCACCAGCTCGAAGCCCAACTCGTGGATGTTAGCCAATGCAATCATTGAGGTGTGCACTGGAGCATTGTCTTGATGAAAGAGGACATTGTTGCGGGACAATTTTGGCCGTTTTTCCAACAATTCAGCGTGAAAACGGTCCAATAACTCTGCGTAATAACGGCCGGTGATAGTCTTCCCCTTTTCCAAATAATCAATAATGATAATACCTTTGCCATCCCAGAAGACTGTCGCCATCACCTTCCCAGTTGACAAAACAGTCTGGGCCTTATTTGGGGCACGTTCACCAGCAGACTTCCATTGTTTGGACTGCTGTTTGGACTCTGGTGTATAGTGGTGGTCAACAACATCCTCAGTAATTTCGATTAGGCGACCAGAGCGTGGAGCATCAGATGTGCTTGAACGGCCGCGTTTAAAATCATTTATCCAGTTATAAATACTCTACAACGTTGGTGCATTAGTGCCATGAACAGAATTAAGTTCAGATTTTATAGAGGCAGTACTGCAACACTTCATAAAAAAGTGTTTTATGACAGCACGAAATTCAGATTTTTCCATGGTTGTGAAAAATTTAGAAGTGATCACAGTCAAGCAATAGTAAAAAGACAGTATTTTGTTTTTTTAGCTGTGTTTTTTTTTATAGTTTTCATTTAAATGATTATGCCAGCTTAGTGTTAATGCCATTTTGTTAAAAAAGGTTTTACAAATAGTTTTTTAAAAGAACATCTCAAACAGCCCTCGTATGTATATCGTGTATAATGTGTGACGTCCAGTGCTTAGCGGAACCGTAATCCTTCCGTTCTCATGAGTCATTGCGTTATCGCAGCCGCTCCCTGTCTAGATAGTCGGTGTGCATTGCACCTGTATGTACCTATGTCCACAACAAAAAATATATAATGTAAATTTAAAAAATTAGCGTTTTTTTGTTTACTTTACTAAAAACATTGAAAGATTTTCTGTTTGTTCATTATAATGTAAATATATCTGTTACGTTTTTCAATTATTTGCTGTAGAGTTGTTAGTGTTGTTACCAATATTTATCAAAATCGATTGGAATGCGGGCACAACCTAGTGTTTAAATAAGTCAACTTATCTCTAAATCCTTGATAAGTTTCAATCAATCGACATATTGTTTTACAATTCCATGTTTAATGCCCACGACGTCGCGACGTGATGTTTGGGTTGTAGCGCTCCTGCACCGCGCCGTTACAAGTAGCATAGCGTATTGCTGATTAAAGCAGCCAATGGGGTCGCGCGCGAGGATTTCCCGCCATTTTCGTAGGTGTCGCTGACGCGGATCGTATTCGTATCAGACTCGCTATCAGATTGGCACGTACGTTGACCTTAGGCATGTTGGTTATGGACAAATCGAGGATAGTTAGATATGGGTTTTAGGAGGGACAACTACAACCTTGGCCAAAAGTATTGAGCACCCATGCGTTTTTCATATAAAAGTAAAACTTTAAAAGGGGCATTTATATCTTGTATTATAGAAAGTTGTATATCTATCGGAAAAATTAGTCATATTTATTGACGTTAAGGGAAATTTGTAAAATTCCCGTCCTTTTCGTTATTGTAAAACCCGAATTTTTCTAGCTTCAGTTTTAACACGCTACTTCGAAATGATATCTACTAATGATTTGCACATGTTCAAACATTTTTTATATTTTACGTCTCTGTGTATTTTTGAAATTGAAAAATAATATATTTGTAAGTTACAACGGAAAAAGTGGGATGCTCAACTCAATACTTTTGGCCAAGGCTGTATGGATTTCAGATAAAAAGTCGCCGATATTGGAACTTTTGCGGTTTGCTAGTGCACCACGCTATCATTGCTATATTAATGACAACAAAATTAGACTAGTGTTGACAAGATCATTCCCTGGAATAGTTACATGTTTTTTTGGCTATCCCTAATTCTAGGTGGGGCCGCATTAACGCATACGTATGAAATACATAAGCCCCAATCTAACAAACATGACGCTCAATGCATTGGCGTCACTGTTATGAGTGTTTTAAGTGTTATCAGTATCGAAAGTTGAACGCTGACCGACTTTTATCGGTGTAAATCGATCATGATAATCAATGTTAGACTAACGTTGTAATTTTTGTTTGCCAGGATGCCTAATTATTTGTGTGTTTTTTTTGTAAGTGAATTGTTTGAAGGTATGATTAAGTTATCAAACGTCATAGATTATAATTAAGTCTATCTTTCTATCTACCAGCGCTCACAATGTGGAAAAGTTATTAAAAGTACCGGTTAGTACATCAGGGTGCTCTTTATCCATGTATGCAATAATGAGGGGGAAAACAAAAGCTTATTCCCGAGTTACGGATAAACCAGGATGTGAAGTAAATGAGCAATTACCTATTGCTTTCTTAAGGTTTTTGCGTCATTACCATGCACTCACCCGTAAACGTAAGATAATGTGATAATTTTCTCAGACAATGTTCCCGGGCCCTCTATATGTCGTCGTAACAACGTTATTTATCATAAACACTTATTCATATGTGCCAACATCAAAAGCTAAATTTCCCACGTCGCTGATGGCGCCGCTTAAGTTACAAACTTTGGCGTAATATTCACTTAATATTAATTAGTTCCGGGTAGAACCTTCCAAATAAACTACGCCACAGAGACGCGTAGCTTCCTCAACAGATGCAGCCTCAGATTCATTGTCACTGGGCCTCAATGACGCGTAAACTTTTTTATAGCCTTCCCATCTGATTGATAATTTCGTTTCACATCGTCAAAGATGACGTCGCGCATTTAAAACTGAATGAATCACCGACACTCGACGACATAGCGTTCCAGGCGTCCGGTCAGGTATTATATTTTCAAATATGCTACATCATCGAGTTCTGATCGAGTCTTTATTGATATCGCTTTTTGCTCATTACTTGTGAGGCCGAATCGCATGGAGACGCCCCGGGGAAATTACGTGCCACCTAGCAATTCCTACGCTTAGGGCTGCAAGTAAATGTAATTAATTTCGTATCTGTAAAATAACGAACGCTTTTCGAATGTCGCCGCCCTAAAGCTGCGCAATATTTAACGTTAACAACGCTTAACTAATTATGAACAAACGTATTTATTAAGTACTCTCAATACATTCGAGTTCTGATCTTAAGGCCTTTTAAGTATAGTAAAACTTAAAAAACCAGTCGTTCCCTAAAGGTCTGAATGCTCATTAACAACAGCATACAGAAAAATCATGCTAACGCGAACGGAACGGGCACCGTTGAAATGTCAATACACCATAATTAGCTGCGCGGCGGTCAGTGCGCGGTTTGGATGAGATATAGGCGGTGCGCTTGGTGGCAATTGGTTAAACAAAAAGTAAAAGACCTCCCATAGGCGCAGGACACCTGTCTTATGTCAAACAGGTTCTCGTTCCCGTTGGTTCGCGCGATCGTGAGAAACGTGTGAAGCGACCACTGGCTCTCTCAATTGTACTCCAAGGCCAGAGAGGCTATGGTTTAATTCATATTGGATATACTTAATTTTATCGAATAAATATCCTCGACTTAACTTTATCCCGACTCATCTCCATAACACAGGATATTACAAAATTACAATATCAAATCACGTCGACAAATACATACCTAATAATATATAACTATTTGTAAAGATTGATGAATCTATAGTAATAGATTGATTCCTTGCCATAACGAGGCTTAATAATATTGCGTAGGCGGAGCAAATGTCTGACACAAAGTAGATTTTCTTGCCACAATACAATCCTTCCCTTCGCCGAAAATCTTATGGTGTCGGTGGAAACTACAAGCTGAAGCGATTCATCATCATCACGTTCTTACGGCTGCACTCAGAGACGTCAATCAACTTTTAAGTTTGATTAAAGTTTCTACTGTCACATTCTTTGCTATAACAATAGAATAAGACGCAGCAACTTTAATCAAAATTAAAAATTAAGAGACGTCTCTGAGTGTGGCAGTTAGTCTTACTTTGCTGGGTTAACGAAATTTATCTTGGTCTTTTTTCACTACGCTACAATATCTTCCTTAATCTGTGTAAAAAAAACTATAATTTAAATGAAAGTGTATTTTTAGTGGGTCAGACCGGTTGATTGACTGTGGGTTCAAACACTCGTTGATTTTAAACAATTGGAAGTCGATGATACTATAGAAACTACTAGTTTTTGATTTAGCATGTCTGTATGTCTGTCTTGTTCTTATCGCCTTCATGTTGTTTATGTACCAGAGATACAGTAAGTTCTAGTTTTTCTATTGAGTTTGACATTGTTTGATACCAAGACCATGATGTAACGTATTGCATCAGTGAAAATAATGAGTTCTGTCTCATATCAATTAAGTATTCAACGAAGTATTTATGACCATCATGAACTTATTCGTAGTATTAAATGCTTAATCATTTTTGGTTTAATTACTTATAATGGATCGTGCAATTTATAATGAAACAAAAAACATAATTTGAATGATAACGGGCTAACACAATGTAAGCGTGTGCTCGTTTGTTTTTTCAATGCCTTAAATAACCGAAGACCTCTAGGGTAAACAAAATGATCTCAGGTCACTTAAAGCCATCATTAAAAATCTCACTCGCATCTCGTTCCTAACTTACTCCACGTCTCACTACCAAATCTTGTCGGTCGACAGTTAATTAGCAAAGGGCCCCCGTGCGGCTAGCGGCGGGATTGTGTCCCCCCGCTCGCTCGATCATTATCAATCGTTAGCCGGCGCGCGCGCGGGAGCCTGACGAATTGCCCACATTCGACGACTCACCCATGCCTTATTTGATCTTATTAGCCGTTTGTTGAATCGTCTTTATTGTATTGCGGAGAGTTATAGTAACGCTGAATTGCACGTTTCGAACGCACGTTGCACGAATCGCTGTTAGGCATTACGCCTCGCGCGTTCATGTGAACCTAGGCTAAACTTCTTACGACGTGTATAATTTGTATGTTTGACTCAAGCTGCATCCAGCTCATTCCAAAGTTAAATTCGTTTGAGCTAGGAAACTGGTTATCTTTTTTTTTCAATCAACTAGCGTCAGTAAACGTCATACATCGCTGTTTTTCTTTAAAAGCATCCTTTAAATCTGTTCTTCCTCATATTATGTCGCGCAACCATGTAATAATCTACTATATAAACACCATTTAAAGGGTCCGTTGATAAGAGTAAATATAGGCTTCGTCGGCGCAGGTAGTCATAAATAAACTCCATAGAATTGCACGTTATATTTATAATGGCGGATACTGGGAATTCCCTGGCCGGCGCCGCGTTATGGCGTGACTGCCTTATTCAGTACACGAAACTTGAAAATTTATATCGGAAAATTAAACAACGCCCAAAACGTTAATTGGGTTCATGTGCTAATGTTTCCTTTAGATATTTCCTTTAATGTTTCCTTTAATGTTTCCTTTTGTTCACAGGTGAACACAGTGCAAGATTTAAGTTACTAAAAGTTTTAGTTCAATATTCAATTATAGTATCTAGTAGGGTTCTTCTATTTATTATATATACAATTTGTTTTAGCTCACCTTGCTTCTATATTGTGATCATAGCAACAATTAGTAGGCTAAAATGAAGTGGTATAGAGCCTTGGTTCTTGCCCTGTAACGAACGATATTTCCGAGCGACAGATTCGATTCCGTTCGTCTACGTGAAATCCAACCCTTAGGCCCAGAACAGACGGTGAACCGCAACTGCAACGAAACGGCAACGTGTGTGGTTTCATATGGGAGTCTATGGCATAAACTCAAATGAAACTCAAAAGTATCTAGAAGTTGCAGTTTCGTTGCATTTCACCGTCTGTTCTGGGCCTTAACCGCGAAACAAGGGATTTCTATCTATCGTGTATTCGAAGCGTCAGTAAGTTAACCAATAATTTCAGAATATCTATACTTAATTTTATTTGTTATCCGAATATTAAAAATGACATGCAAAGGTGACACAAACCATAATCTACTAGTGCTATTAAATAACAACTAACAGCTATCGAGTACTCTGCACATATTCTTCATAGCTCACTCAGTTGCAACCACATCACGCGTCAACACGTTTAACCTCAATAACACGAAATCACTCACGTGTTTCAAACAAAACAACTATCGTCGTCGATCTACAATAACATGGTGTATAATTTGATGTACCTATATATCTAGCAGTCATTGCAGTCGGCTTTCCCTCATTCCATAGACTCCCATAGAGCCATTTGGTGGTCCAAATTCATGGATCCAATAATATTTTGGTTACAATGTTTATTTAGATAAGAAATATCGAACTGTTTGAAACTGTTTACTCAAAAAGAAGCTATCTTCCTTGATAGTATGGGCTAAGCATTTTACTAAGATAAATTGCATTGTCTGCCATTTACATGAATATCAAATTTATGCCAAAATTATTTGTGTTAGTCATGCAAGCGTATTGACAGGCGCCCCGGGAATCGAATTGAACGATCAGTTTGGTGCACATGCCGTAACTAAGTGCACAAATCGCCTGCAATTGCCCTAGCGGAACAAATACTGTTTGTGTTTTATTTATGTCGTGAACCTAATCATTTAATCAAAAACACGCCCCGAGGCGCAGATACGGTGGGAAGTGATTCCTGCTATACAATGTTGCGGAGTGACGTTTAAACAGATGAGTTTGGACTTGTGAATTGCAATTGAATTCACCCTGTTCAGTAATAAATGGTTCAAGAATTCCGATGACAGATATAAGCAGCTTACGGTTTAGCCCTGTTACAGTGCAATAGTTCTTTAAACGACCTTCGGGTGTGTACTTCTCTTTCACTCGCTCCCATACGCTCTTATGCTATTCTAACCGACTTAACCCGAACCCGAATGACCTTTTAAGAGGAATCATTGGCACAATTCTAGCGTTCGAAAATACAGTAATATCTGACCCCAGTAGCACACCTCCGCGAAACTGTAGTAGCGAAACTCTGGCCACAAAATAAAGTTCAAATTCGTATTAAATATTACGATTCCGCCAGTTTCGCGGTTTCGTGGCGGAGGTGTGCTACCGGGGTGAAAGGGTTGTCTTGTTATTCACTTGTTTACACTTCTCAGCTGGCTTTACGAAAGTATTTCCACGTCTTTCTTGCAAGCGCACGCACCTCTCATCCCATTCAGGGCGACGAGCTGACGCCGTCTGATTGTGTAGGTACTGAGAAGGGCAAACAAAACTCCAGTAACAGCTTAGCAAGACGGCAGACTGAACGAAAGGGAAACTTTATCATTAGATGACGATCTATCGGAACTTCCATTATTATCGACACTTGTTCAGGCTTCGAATAGCATTTACCTTTAAAGGATCCACCTTATTGGAGTTTTAAATACCCTAACACTGCGTCAAAATCGCCAAAAATCCCGGTCCATTTTGACTTAGCTCAGTTTAAAGAGGTCCTTAACGCATTTAACATCTATGGCGCCCTCGTTAAGTCAAAAATCTATTCAAGATCGATCATGGGCACTCAATGTACATTTTAATACTACACTTACAAGCAAAAATAACGAGGTCTTTATAAAGTGACCCGTTGTTTCTGCTCGCCAGTACAGTTAACACGACGTGACAGAAACTTAAAATAAACTTTCCACTTTTATGGATGCGTCTTAATTATTCACGAAGGCGCCAGGTGCATCGGTGACGGGCTTACTAGGTTTATAGCTGCGAACAATGTGTGGAGGCGTGTTATTCTCGACAGTCACTCACCGACGAGCTAGTGAACAGAGACACTGGCGTAACTCGACCCATCAGTGCGTATAAAGTGAACGTTGCAGCGTGTCTCAACTTATTCGTACTTCAACGCAGATGAACCATGGTTGTAGATCTCACACACGCTGTAATGTCTACGAACTCGGGGACGAAGCACGATGAGCGAATGTTTGCTAAGAAAATACCTACAGTATTGTTTACGGTCTCGTGTGGTTTAACAAGAATATTGTAATGAGATGGCAGGTTATTGAATGTAATCTTTATAATCTGATTAATGTTTATAAATTACAATGTCCGAGTGACGTGTATGTCTGGAAATATGAGCCATGTCGTCAACAAAGAGCGTGCTATGTTTTCAGTCATTAATTAAACTTCCAAGTTGGTTAAGAAAGTGCCCTGGAAAGAAATTTGGTAAGATCTAGTCCGTGATAGAAAGACAAAGCAAACATCCTTACATTACAAACATTCGTCAAGTAAGACATATCTGTCACATACATTTTTCCCTTTTTAGTTAGCCCTCTCCTTGTCTATTTTCAAGTGAAAATAGACAAGGAGAGGGCTAACTATGTGGCAGATAAATTTACTTGTCGATTGTGAGACAGGCCCTTATTATATTATTAGAATAACAAATTACAAGACAATATTGTCCGCTCATGCTCTGATTTCCGCTGTATAAATAGTGAATATTTCCGAGGCAAGTGTGCGTCGGCCCTTAGCACCCCAACGTTCGCTGGACAAACACTCGCCCCGACCCAAATTGCCTTCACTTGTCGCACCAAGTGTGTTCGCGTGACTCGCAAAACATATTACTTTCCCTTGTTGCCGCAATTAGTATAGCCAAATCGGTTCAGCCCTGCGTTCGGTTAGGTGTGGATGAACATTCACAAATAGATGACAATCGCAACTGACAAAAACACACAAGCACACGTGAGTTCAATTTTCTTCTGACACATTATTGTGGTGGCCCTACCAACTTCACGCAAAGAACGCAACGGGTTATTAGTCTGCTCTTTTTTAAGAAACGAGAACACCTTGCCAATGTGGACGGCTTTTTGTAATCGCTTGGATCGTGATGACTTCAAGAGCTTGTCTAGACGCTAAGTAAATATTTCGCAAAAAAGATTATATCTTTACAAACATTTGCTCTACGTAATTGTTTAATAAAAAACTCTGTTTGTTTTACTTACGGTGCTTAGTAACACATGTCAAAATTCATTTAGTTTTTAATATTTACGAGAATTAACGACCACTTACGAATTTTATTTTCCTCATGCAACGTGCTTTGACATTTCGTAGAAGTTAAAAACCGTTGCTTGTTTCTATGAATTCGATAGTTATTCAATTTTATGCAAATTAGTAAACTTGTCTTGTAATACAATTTTATGTAGTAACAACGCGAAGGAACATAAAACGAAACTATATCTTTATTCAATCAGAATATTATTTTTATCGTCTATGTAAAGCCATGAAATTTGCGTTGAGTTTCCTTATATGTACCTATGTATAGTGTAGCCTGTCATTCGAGAAAAATGTAGCTTTCGACCGGTGAAGGAATTTTGACAATCGAATCGGTAGTTTTAGCATCTACCTTCAAATAAAGTGATAAAATAATATTTTATTTATAATAATTTTATTTTTGTTAATATTTGTGATTAGAATATATTAAGACACAGAAAGCTGAGCGCGATAATCACAGTCGCACGCGTCGCCATGAAACATTCCTGTTTCTAAGTTACTAAACTATATATAACAAGTTAGTGTGAAGTCTCTCGCAGCTCATCGGTATATAAATAGACAAACAGGATATCCACTGATCGTTGACACGGCTCGGGTGTTAGTCTGTCTATCGTTTCGTCTATCCACCTAATTTGTGTGCAGTATGGTAATATTTCCGCGCATTTATCAGCTTTGGTATAAGCAACTTATTGATTTTATTAAACGAGACGTTTTGACTGGAGAATTTGTAAGTGAAGGTGGGTTTATGTATTGTATTGGCGGCATTACATTTATCCCTTATTTACTTTTGTTACATTTTGAAAGGGTGACCCCAAAAGGGCACAATAAAAGACTAGGGATCCCGCACGCACTCGGCCCAATCCGTTGTTCTCTCGCAGTCGAAACCTGGTTTTATCGTTTCCGCTTTGAAAGCATCCCCCTCTAATTGAACAAGCCCCTCCAGCTGAAGTGTGTCAAGTAAGTATTGTTCGGCGCACGCACAGAGCACGCAGTGCGTAGAGTAATCCACACGGACCGCCCCGTGACGGGGTTTAGTCTCTGTCGCCCGCGTCCTTGACTCGTGGGTCGTTGACGCCGGCGCCGCGCGGGACGCGGACGGCTCTCGGCCCTACATTATGCACACGCAACTGCTCCCTTCTTAGTCTGAGCCGTTTTTCACTTCCACTAATTTAGAATCGGAGCCAGTGATTGTGACCTCTGCGCAGCGATCTTAGTCCTTTACACGCCCTTTGAACTAGTGGACGGATCGAGGATAAGGCTTTTGATGTGACAGTTAACTTGTCGAGGAAGAAGAAGACGTGATTTTATTAAATAATTTGATTTGCACTAGATATGTAGATAAAAATCCCGTTGGGGATATGATTTCAAATTTGGAAGGATGGATGGAACGTTATGAAATTCCGCGTGCGATGCACTCAACAAAACTTTGGCTTTAACAAAAATGTTGAAATTTAATAAGAAAAGTGGAAGTTCTGGCTGAAACTTTTGCTGTGTCAGCCGAGTTTGTTGAACTACGTGTTATTAGAAAATGTTTAACCGTTTAAATTTGCTGAGTAAATTTACCTTATTAATTAGGATACAGTTCCTAGTTCGATCGCGACACTGGTTTATTAACAGACAATGCCATTAACCGCCTGTTTCACAATCGTCAAGTAAAACATATCTGTGAAATAAATTTAGCCCTTTCCCTTTCTTAAAATAGACAAGGAGAGGGCTACAAAGCGTTAACTGACAGATTAATTTAATTGTAGATTGTGAAACAGGCTACTAAGACGCGCAAACAAAAACAAAACCTAATGTGTGTGATCTCAAAAGAGCATTACCCACCCAGCTCCGTCCCGGAGGAAATTAGCTTCTTATGTTTCACGCGTCTCCCTTCTTCGGCAGTCAATTGAATTTTCTCAAACCAAATTGATATTTTTTGCTGGCGCGCACCGATTACCCGATGCAATTTCCGAACGGTTAACCACTGCACGGAGCCTGGGACCGGTAAAACTCCACCGATCTCACTATAATCGGGCTAGTGATAGTTTTTCTATTCTCAGGTTAATCTTTACACTCATAGCTATCTTCTCAACTTCTCAGACAATATTAACGCCTGTTACTAACCTCTCAGAATGCGCCGCACATGCTCTGAACCTGTATCATTCCGCGAGCGGAGACTTTTGCAAACAGGAATTTCCTTTGATGGGCGCTATCAAAGCTGTTGATCTTGCGCTAATGCCGAAGCTGAACGAAAGTTCAGAGAATCGACTACGGCGGGCGTGACTTTTTCGCGACGCTCCGTAATCGCCGTCAAGGGTCTTAAAGAGGCCACAAAAGTTAAGTCATTTACACAAAATGTAAGTAGGCGCGAGATTAAAGCGACCGCTGTTCAAGACGCTTTAGCCATCAAGACGATACCAATCTCTTAATGCACGAATTAAATATTAACAATACAGAGCACGGTTGTTTACAAGGAGCGGTTTTGTCTTACACGTAAAATACATCAGCAGATTATTTCCAACGATCGACGCCGCTGTACCGTTTCTACGCCGCATTTGATCAATGCCCGCGCATTCCTTATTTTATTGTTCATCAATAAATACATTTTTGCTTCGTAACCATTCTCAAGTAGGCACCAAAATAACCATACGATAATCGATTGAACGCGCATGTTACGTGTTTCAGGGACCCCATAAAGCTATGTTTCCGCACTGCGCCTATTATAACGGTTTTACGACTCGGCATCCTTGGCGAATGCACGTTATTTTCCACGGACGGTTTTCGAGTACACCCAATGTTCGGGACATGTTAAACGTATAACGGTATAATCGCTCATTTTATGAGGTTATTATTCGGGGTAATTGCTCCCCGTCGCGCCGTACCTAAGAAATGCTACGGCTAATGCAACCACTTCACCACGTTCTCGATACAGTGACCGAAAAAATACTCTACGGAAAAAGCCCATAGCTTACGTTTGATGTTTATACGATGAGGTCGTAACAGTGTATTGCTTAAATATATACCACACTATGCCACACAGTGTACATTATAAGTAGTTTATTTCTAAACGTGTAACGTAACCCTTCTAGTCTAACGGTCTCGAAAGGATCGCAAATAAATAGCATTGAAACGGTTCTCACTGGGCTATTGCGGAGTACTCCCGTTTGGCTCGACACTATCAAAGCGGCCGCCGAGACAACTCCGGGCTCACCGGCTGCGGTCAACTCGGGGTCACCTTCGTCTAGACGGTGCCGACTTGAAATCGACAAACTCTATACAAATGAACGATTCACTCCACTGTAATTAAATTGTTTTGAATTATTCTACTCTATATATATCACTTATAAATAAAGTTTCACGTTTCAAGTGCGTGCTCAACCAAAAGCTTCGTCCGACTTAACTGAGTAAGCAAGGTATTGAAAAGCGAAGTCAGTATTAGTCAGCTGTTTTTCGGTATGGGTGTTCTGTGCGGTCCACGCGCGGCGCTCGCGCGGGCGCCGCGCGGCAGTGATTACGCACGCCGCATTACCATATAATGGTGTTATTTGCATTCGGCCACGGCTGCTTATTTTACGCCCGTTTATTTTTCAGAAATCCAACCCGTTTACTGCAGCGCAATGTAATTTATGCAAAATACTCCGCACGATTGGACGGCGGCCCCTTTTTATTTTTCAACCTTATTTTTATAACTTTGTTCATATGTCTTGACTTGACGAATATGCCGGTTCTTTAACAGATTTTTCAAAGCTTGTTGTTTTCCTTTAATACACCGCCCGGCATTTATTGTGGCCGACCATGTTATTATCGATGATTCTTCATCCTTAACTGATTCGAGGTCTGCGTACTGTAAATTTGCCTCTCGCGGCATTTTATGAAGTGGCGAACTGTTAACGTCGTCAGATTGCATCGTGAAATGATTTAGTAATAGTAGAATGAAATCGTAATTGACGTAATTGAATTAATAATAAGAGACTCACTGGATGGTCTATCTAATATCGCAGAGCAGAGAGACGCGGAGTGCGGGTGCGCGACGCAGCCCGCGAAAGAATTTCAATAAGTTTGTATTGGCAGTCATTTGCAAATTGCGCGCCTCGGCGACACCTAATGGAATAGGAATCCAAGGGGCCGCGTGCCGGCCGTCCTCTCCGTCCCGCTTATTGAATTATAAAGAGCTCTTTTCATGTGTTGCCACCCGATTTCCCTTTCTGTCCCACTAATGCGATTTATTTCAAATATCTCCAAAATAAATGCTTTTTATTTCCCGATCGGCTTCTTTGGTATGCGAAAGGCATTCCACGAGTTAGTTACGAATCCACGTTATCGGTGTGACGATGAAGAAGGATCTCTGTCGCTAGGTGGGTGGGTGAAAAATGCGAGAGTCGCATTATTAGTGTCCCGGGGACAAATTGGTATGCCGCGGGCTTTCGCCGCGTTCGACCGCCATTATTCATAGCTGGCTCTCCCGGCTGGCCTGCTATCTGAACTACCTCTTGACGCTTATTGTATGCTGTAAAAGGTTAATACACCCTGTATTACGTTCGAGTGATAAGCATTCATTAAACACTCTCTCTTGGTTGGGGAGTTAGTGATTATTAGCAGCTTATCAGCGTCACGACGACGACAAATACAAATCCGACTCTAGTTGTAAATAGGACAGGACAGGAGACATGCCTAATTAAAATCCTTAAATAATACTTTTTAAGCGTCCAACTGAAGTCGGACATAAGACAGCAGGAATGCATAGGTTCTTGTAAATTCCAAGTATTACGAGTACTACAAAAAACTAAAGTGACCTTTAGAACTCTTTGAACATTTGAATTAACAAGACTTTCCTTACACATAGACTATTCATGATGCGAAACGAAAAATTTCACTATTCAAATTTGCATAAATGTTTTATGATTGGTAATGCTAAATGTTCTTGTCTATTTAATTTTTAGTATGAAAAAAATACACGCTTTGTTCAAAAAGTCGTGATTGTGAAAGGTGAGCGCAGCGTTCGAAAGACGCATCTGAAATTTCGTCGGTGCTACGAGCGCTACGCCGCATCGTAGCCGTCGGATATCCGAGGTAGTAAACCACTGCGCTTTGTAGTCTAATATTTTATTGGCTATGAAATTTTAATATCTAATTTAATGGATCTTATTTACAATACTGTGAATTGTGTGTTACAATATGTGAATAAAGAAGATTTCTTTAAACGAGAAAGGCTAAAAAATATCTTTTTTTTGTTGTCGTCAGGATCTTAAGCAATAAATAGAAACACTAACAATTATGTCACTTGTATATAAAGAATATCAATTTACAGGATATTAAATTTGCGGCGTCTAATGTATAATAAGGCATAACGGTTTTTAGTGTGGCAAGGAACGCGGAAGCGTGTTTCCAATAAAGCGAGCAATAAACGCATGCGTTCGCCGACGCCAGCCGCCGGTCGCGGCGTGCATTCCTTCTGCTTATTGAAAAGGATTCTCTTGTTTTTCTTAACGGATTATATATTAGGGTCATACACAGAGTAAGGTTCAAAATTGTCCCTTCTGTTCCTAAAAATTAACGACGTCGTAGTTGTTAACTCATATAATTTCGATACAGGCCAAAACTACACCAGACTCCCATTACGCGGATATATCCTAACCCGAAAAATTTGGTTTCAAAGTCCTTAACTTTCTGGAACAGGAGAGACAACTTTTGTTTCTGTGACTGTGTATGACCCATTATTACATTTTCTGGTGTTCTGTATCTCTAGCGGCAAAATCAAGACTTCTCTGATGCTTCCGAAAAACAACTTGAGCCAGTGTCCTTCTTAAAATTCAGTCCCCTGTTTTATTCGTCAGCAAAACACCACAAACAGTTTTCACAACCCCACCCCTCGACATTGAAACCTATTACCGCCAAACCTCGCTCCGCAAACAAAACCACCTTGCGAACTATTTGTTTTTCATAACAAAAATGGTCTGGGTATCTGAGGAGGGCCGTAAACATGTCGTCAATAAAGTCCCGGAGTGACCCCGCCGCCCCGGGCTTCACATTGTTCGCAGTTTATGAAATTACTTCGAAAAGGAGTGAGGCCCTCAAAGGCGATACGCTTGTGTGACGCCGTCTTGCGTCTTCAACCGCTTTTTACTTTGTTTATGTTTTGATTTTACATGGGTCGCGCGCCCGCGACGGTGCTGTCTGTCCGAGCCTTAAAGGTGCACGGAGAGACTGAGCGTGCTTTCCCGTCTTGATGTCGTTTGAAAGGAGTCAGGTCGTATTACTTGGGATTACCCAGGGGTTAGCATGAGACTGGCGATACTATGTCTAAATAATTGTAGACTGTAACGATTATACGATTATTATTATAAGTATTACCAACGTGTTGTGTGCTCTAGTGGAACGAACCGTTAGAATATTTCTGCACCGTCAAATAGTGTAAAAAGTGATTTTCTTTAGAAAATAAAACAATAAAAGGATCGACACAAGTGTCATTAAAATAATACAAAAATACGAGCTTTGCGAAACCCTCGGTATATTCTCGCTGTACGTGTAAAAACGTGGAAGTATGTTGTTACACAAGGTATAAAAGCTAGCAATGACAGGGATGTTGGTCGGATACAATGTCCCACGATGCGGAGCTTATGTTGGCTGTGTTCGTTCGTACTCTATACGTCTGCATCGTTATATTCATAATACGGATACTCGTGTTGAGATCGCAGATGGTATGTTATTATGATCCTTTTGGAGTCCATGATTTTTGCGACGACAATTCTTTTTCCTTCTTGAACAATTTTTTGACAGACTAGCGACGCACCCTCGCTTCGTTTAAATATAAATAAAATAAAATATAGTCTATATTAGAGCCGGTATACACTTGTACGGTTTACCCGATTCAGTTTTCTGATTCGTTTTACTATATACGTTCACAATCATACGTTTTGTTCACAGTTATAGCGAAAATAAACGAATCTGTTTTTTTTTACCGTATAGTGTGTTCACCCATGTTCGCATTCGCCACTGGAAACCGTCCAGAAAAACGATCCGCAAACCGTAAAAGCGTGAACCGGCTCTCTTAGTCAGCTTAGTCACCAATAAATAAAACAATTTTTAAAATCGGTTACCCCAAGGCCCCAACATATATACAAACAAACAGACATATACGTTTGGGAAAATGACATCAGGGTGTCAAACCAAGTATAGGTATTTTAAAATATTTTCCATGAAGAGCCCGAGTGTTTTGTGAAACATTCTTAAATAATAACCGACACGGCACGCCTAGAGATCACTGTTATATCACTTACGAAAAGATTTCCTTTGTGCGGTGGTGACAATACTGACAATATTAAAGCTAATAAAGAGTGCGTTTTAAAATTGGGTATTTTCGTAAACGAGCCCTCGAACGCGTTTTAACGAGCCTAAATTACGTACGTGCAACATGTAGTACATCTCGTTTTACTGTCGGGCAAGGCTGTGGTATTGCGGGCCCTGAGCGTTGTAAATTTTTACAATGAAACAAGATTTAATTCCTTGGCACTTGCATTACAATCTTTACTTTATCTTGAGGTAGGTTTTTAAGCAGTTGCTTCTTTAACGTTAAATATTTTTTTGTGCTTTTCAATTTGACTATAAGTAGCTATCACGAATCTTTTCGGGCATTAACGATGCTTGTATAAATGGTTATTGCATCAAAATAAGGCAGCCACATTTTACATCTGGCGCTTACGATAAGTATGCAACGTGAGACTCGACATAAATTATCCCACAGGTGTCTCGTTTATGTATGAAATCACCATAAATAAGGAACGGCCAATATATCTGGCGCTCCTTACGAGAATAAAATTCTTTTGTAGTCACACCGTACACGCGTGTAATGTCTCGCCTGTCTTCCGCGTATCTTGGCTCTTTTGTTTGATATTACGCCTCAATGTTGCTTTATAATCCATATATTTCTGTTATCATTTTATTACTTATTTTGTTGTTGATTTCAATAATATATGTAGATATTTTAAGTCATTATAAATTCTAAATAACTAACTACATTTTGCATGTAATTGTTTTAAGTTAGTCTAAGTCCTTGTACGCCTGAGATACAGGAGCATCCCAGTTCAGGCATGTAATTTATAAGTGTCCTGTTTTTGTTTAGTACATAGTTAAACATTGTAAAAAAGTGCTTTGAATAAAGATTTATTTTTATTATTATTATTATAATAATATAATATCTCGCACAGTTCAATAACACAGAAATCTATTTTTATTCTAACCCCACTCTGTTTTTTTTTATATTTTGCTTAATTTAACCCGATACTTACACCAACAGTGCTCCAAAAAGAGATAGGTACGCCAGAAATAACTCCCCGCCTGTCACGAAGACATTTAACTTTTGGGTTATTTTATTACAGAATAGCTTTTCACCCGCGACTTTGTCTGCGGTGAGTCAGTAGTGTCAGTACTTTCGTAAGTTAAAATATAGCCTATGTCCACCCAAATGTTGGTGAAAGAATTTTTGAAATCGGTCCAGTAGTTTTTGAGTTTATTCGTTACAAACATACAAAAATACAAATCATTCCTCTTTATAATATTAGTGTAAATTAATGTATAGATAAGACCGCTCCTTTGAATCGGTTTCTATCAACTATACCCAGTTGCTTGCCCGCGAATCGTGTAAAACATCATCGAACGACTTTGCTAAACTCATAAAACTTACCCCAACAAACAAAATTCGCCAAGATTTTACTAAAAACTTCGTCTTAGAAATAGCATCTAATACGATTCCCGTGACCCGCTTAGCCGATCAAAAAATAAAAAGATTTCAAAGGACATTGAGTTTAAAGTGACGTTAAGGAGATCGTGCTTCGAGGAGGTTCCGCGTTACGGCGGATGCTAGACGATCGGAGGGTCTCGTGACATTTACAACTGGTGCTAATTGTAGTTTCTAGCTGTGGTTGCGAGCGCCGGCTTGACACAAGTGTACTTTGCACTGAATTTCTCTTGTCTGCATTTGATTTGAGGCCAGACGCGTGGGACACGATCACGTTAAAGTTGTTAGTCCTTACAGAACGCGGGAGCGATTTTCAGAACAAAATCAATTGTGTAGGATCTTAATCGAACGAATAAAGTGTTATCTTTATGGGCAACTTGTTGAGATTTAAATGCTTTGATTGTCGATCAGGGCCGGGCGCCGGTTCCAAGCGTTTCATCAGCTGTGCATTGCCCAACCGGCCCAGAATGCAACGGTGTCGTCTGCCCGCGTGGGCGGTTGCCAATAATTGCCGCAGTCAATTCAACGCGTACCTGCATGCCTACTTAAACTCTTCGATTAATTGGTTAAGCTTGAATGGACCTTCTTAGAAGCATAATCATATACAATTGCAGTTCTGAAATTGGAAAATTATAATATTTTTTTAAAGTCTCCCGTTACGGCTCATGTGTTTCACGCAAAGTTGCCGGTCTCGCTATTTTCATACAGACGCCGGTCGGATTATAAATAGAGTTAACTGCATCGCTAGTCTAAACGTCAATTTTAACCGCATGTGCCTCGGCTAAAAATATCGAAGTTGTCTGTTGTAATTAAAATAATAAGCTTCGCCATAAAACTAATTGCTAATAACAGGATATGTTATTAGAGCATTTTTTATATATGAATGTTAAAGCTTATATGAAGTTTACCTATTATGATGATTACGGGGCTGTGAAGACTAACTATCGTGAAATAACATTTAAAAGGTGTAGCGAATAACATTGTTGATTGAGCTTGCATATTACACGCAATCTTGTATTTTTTCACGTCATTTTAATCTTGAGAACATGTTTATGTACTTTTATTTAATTAAGGATAAACGTAAATGGATAGTTTAATTGATATTAATAATTAGGTCCTGAACTGGGATGCTGAAATGAAATGGAGATATCGGAATTGGAGGTACAATTTTGATTTCGTTCCCACATACTAAATGTATAAATTGGCAAAGTAAACCCAACCAGATCTTCTATAGATACAAGAAATCCGTCAACTACTGAAGTTTTCGGCAATATTACTTGTTAATCACTGAACGAATACTGTCTCCCTCTTTCACGTCTTGTTAATTTATCAATCTAAATCTTTCAATCAAATACATTCTTCATTGTGAATTACCGGTAGTAAAATACCGGTTTTTAATTTTATAGTATCACTGTAACAAGTCATAATATGATGTGATGACACACACGAGTAGGTACAAGTAAATACAATACAAGGCAGTCTTATTCACCAGTGATACGTAAAAGTAACGTTGATTAAAACGTAGGATCAGTGGACAGATAATAAATATCTAACAGATACAAACAACACTCTCTAAACTAATTGAAACATTATTTCCACCAGTTTATGTAGCAAGCTTCCATCTCCAATTACAATGAATGAAACAACTTATAATGCGGTTCCAGTAGTTGAATCGCCCAAGTTTCCCCACTTAGTGATCATATTGTATCCGTGCGAACTGCGCACCCGCCTCGCCCGCGGCACCTATCTCGCCGCGATAATGTTTTTTTCCTCTCACAATCTTTGCCACGGACGATAATTTTAAATGTGTTTGCCCACCGACCCAAGGCGGAAACTGAGGGGGCTACTGCCTCCAGGTAAGGGTAAACTTAATTATTTGCGGTATTCACAATGCCAACTAAATAATTCACAAAGCTAAACTGTTCAATCTACTTCACTCTATAAGGCCGATATTGACACATTATTTATAGTGTTCTATATTAATTAATCGTTGTTGGCAACAGCGCGGGCACGACGGATTGCTAGGACGCGTGCCGAGCGGACGTTAGCCCGCTCTATCGAGACCGCGACCATTCCGTAATGGCCACCATCAAACAGTTTTGTCGGTTAGACATACCTACCACTGTATCCACGCATACACAAATTAATATCTACTTAATAGTTTATAGTTAACATAGAACTTGATACCATTTTGCTTAAATAGCACATTCTCGTCAAATTGGGGTAGGATGTAGTATACTTCTAATCACAACTTTGTCAGTTGCATATTATTTTTAAAATAAAATGCTATATGCACAATCCATCCAACAACACTCCGACATTATTATAGCCTCTATTAATAGGTACTCGTAGCTCTATCAAATAACTTCCAAGCTTATGATTCGCAATACGTAGTATCCATTACATTAGCATAATTAACTCAACGCGGGCGACAACAAAGCCGCGTCCGCACGAGAACAGTGCCACCAGCAATAACTTTCTCATTGTGCGGAGCTGACCACGGTCCAAGTGCGCCTCCCATTGTAACACGTCTAATATAACTCGTGTAAACATCGGACGCGGGACTCCCCGCATATCATGTATAAATCTGGCGTGATAAATTAGGCAATTCCAGATAGGGTGCACGCGCGGCCCTTGAAGCCACATGCAGAGAAGGGTCGCTGGGATAATCGACGGGGCTCATGCAATTTGGCATACTGTTTATCGCCCCGTTATTGGACGTTACGGACGTGCCTTAATGCTCTCGGGGAATGTGTTATTGTTCCCGACACATGATGTTGCGACGTCCGCTCGCGACAACTTCGCGCCGCAGCCGGTTTCATTGCCGTTATTGGCTCCGAAAGTTTCTGTCGCTTCTAGAGTCGTGGACCGTAATGCGATGCGGCCAGCTGTGATGACGCAATCCTAATGCAAACGACGACGATCATACAGCTCTTTGTGCTCTATTATCAACTATGTACGTCAGTTCTTCAACTACACTATGCTTTATTTTTTCCCAGCCATTATAAATTGTAATGGCGCCTCCGCGCTTTATGTTCATAGACAATTACACAGTAGCGCATACCTTTATGATGAAATCGTTTAAATTACATTGAGTTTTAGTTTTCTCGAGGCTTTCCCAAGTCTTGACGTCATCATTAGTCATATAATAATGTTGTGCGTCAAAACACGCCGGTGTTAACGACCCCGATGACTTGCGATGCTCGGGCCCAATCTCATATCGATCTCATTCAAGGCTACTAACCCATCCTTGGTTTAACGCCGCCGTGCTATAAAAATAACAGCGCCCTAATAAATGTTTTATTTGTTTCAGGTAAGACATCGATCATTATGTTCGTAGCTGACGCAAGTAGGTACTCACGAGCTGTTGAGACGCAATATAGGACTGAAACGCAAATGTGAAAGTGACACGTGTTTTTGGTACATGAGAAAATTTAATATATAAGTTGCGCATTGCGTATGAGTCGAGTTTATACTGTTTAATTTGTTTATCGTATGGCACGTGCTGCTGACTGAGTGGGCAGAGATTATCAGCATAGTTGATATCCTTCAAATCCGAGTTATCCGATTCTGCTCCAGGGGATCGCTCTACGTCCTTTGCTGACTACCCTGCGCATGATGTCGTCGAGCTTTCTTTTACTCCAGTTGCAACAGTCACTCTGGTTCTGATAACTGCCCAAGATGCATCACTCTGCGTGATGAGCCGTAATATAGCTGCTGGATTAAGGACGTGATCTAGTCCGGGACACACTTCTGTCGAAGCACCTTCCAAATTGAATTCCATTGCACAGTATCAAATTCTTTCTCGAAATCAGCGGAGATTGCGTACAACTCGTTTTACATTTCATTGCACTGCTCGAGAATAATGCGCAGTAGTAGATTTATCTGGTTGGAGCAGGAACGATTATTTCGGAGCCTCCTTGCTCGTCCCTAAACCTGGGTCCATCACATTAGCCATGCGTTTGGGGAGGATTTGGTGAAGGATCTTAGAACACATGGGTAACAAGCTGATGCCACGGCAGTTATTGCGGTCCAATGAGTCATCTTGAAAATTCTATTGATTTTTTAAAATTGTTTAATTATATTCTGTAAAAATAATCAATACAAAAGATACAGTATTTCATATCAATGGTAACCTATCTCAAGTTCGAAAATTTTTGTTTGTCCGAAAATATTTTTTCTCTGAACCCATTAGCTTTTCAAAATGTTTACAGAGATATACCTACAGAATTCGTAGGTTAGGTTAGGTTTGTTTTATAACACCCATATCAATCTAATAAACTAACTCCTTGTTTTGTTAATTAAAAAAAATCTACATCTGGATTTAATCCACCATTATCTCGAGCTAGAGATTGATGATCCAATATTCCGATGGAGTCCGCCTCAATACATGTATCACACAATCTACGCAAATAAAACCTAGGTGGTTCCTTCTTAATCCTGAAAGGGTAGTTAGCTATACTCATGATTAGTTACTTAGTACACAATAACCGCGGAGCCCCGTAAATTAAACACAGTTCATGCTGCTATGTATTAAAATCTAAAGTTGATATGTTTGTGGGAGGTCTTATTTGTTTTTAGGTTTTATTCGAATTCCCGCACATAAAGTAATGTTATAGTGTACTTGTGGTCTTTTCAATTTCGTCTGTATATATCCAAAATACCATGTTTTATAATCCCCGAGAATGATCTACGCAGAAGTTAAGTGCTAGGATTGGTTTTTGAGTCTTTGATATTTTCCAGATCCAATGCTTTGTTTAAATAAAAACTCATAGAAAGTCCAATATCGTAGAGCGAAACGTGGGCGCGCCGTCGGAACGTCTATTTGAAACGGTATCGCGGGCCGATCTATTTGATGGACTCCACGGTGCGGAATAACCCTGCACTGGACGCTAATCATGTGATGTAAACCTAGCAATTTCTGTGTTTTACCTTTATGGGAAAACCTAAATGCACGTACGGCTGATTAGTTTTGATACTTAACCAAATTGCATATTCGTTTCTCTAAAATAACGTTTTTTCTACTTTACCACTTCAGTTTTTCCAAGAATACAAATACTCCATTAGTAATATTCCTCTGTTTTCTCTAACATGTAACGTATATTACGGGCAGCCATTAAAAAAAGTCTGTATCTCATAGCGGAGTGCAGCAACGCGGTCAGATGCGCGCGCCGGCGCCTAAACGCTCCAGTTGCCGGCGACTGCGCACCTAGACCGCCGATTCAAAGACAGCCCAATTGAGACATTTGAGACATTATAAAAATTTGCAAATCAATCAGCTGGGCTGCCTTGCGTTTTGCGTCGCATGGATGGTTGCACATTTTGAATGATGTGTGCCCGCCCAAGCGGTATTGTCTATATAGTAATCAAATAATAAAACAATTTGAATATGAATAACGTCAATTGCCAAATTAAGTATTTACTAAAACATACCATGTTTATAGTAAGCGAAACTTCGCAATACAATATGACATGCCACGCCTATTAATAAGAGTCTAGGAACGTTTTTATAAACGTGAAATTGTTCAGAAAACACAGAATCCATCTGCGTCCCGCGGACTGATCTAATTAAAGAATTATCAGTTTCGCGGGCGCTCGTCGCGCGGCGTGTAGTGACAAGGAAAGTGTTTACATTTAATTGTTTCCCAGCTCCAAAATACCCTGTGACTCATCCACATGCTGACGTATCTCAAAAATGTGAGCATTTCTTTTATATATCAAACAAATCCATACTGACGTCAAATTAAAATATCTAGTGGCACTGCCAAATTCCTGCACTCGCTGTTACGCCACTTTTTATTTTCATTCGTATCGATTCAGATCGCGCGGTAACGCCGGTTTGACAGTGCGCGCAATTTATATTCGCCCCTCGTATGGGAAGATGCTTTCTGCATATTTTAATGTTTTGTTAGTTGAGCTACTTTCTCTACTCTGTCTATGCATCGGTATCTCAAAGGGCTTATCAAAGGATGTATAATATGTACCTATATCTGTGGCCGTACTTCAAAAATGTAATTGAGCTTGCTTTGGCGCTAGTTCAGCATTTCTAGATGAATAATGTATATTCCCCTAGAAGTAGAACCTTATTTAGAAGATGAAAAAGGATAATTAAGTGCAAAAATATGCATATACTCTTATGTATTTCGCAATATTTAAGACTGGAGAGTTATTTCCCGTTTGCTCTCTTTGAAATAACAAAAAATATTTTAACCAGATCGTTCAAATGACCTGTAACTGGAGCGTGATTTTAAAACAGTTTCGTGATTTATCATTTCCCGCCTAGTTTATCTAATAGAGGAAACTTGGCCGTCTTGAGAGGTCCACTCAATTAAATGAGCGATAAATGTGTACTCCAACAATAGTCCATATTCAACATGAAAACACACTTGTTAGGTAAGTTCGCTAACAATTTACATGGATTCAGTGCGATATAATTCCGGCTTTTACCGCGATTTGGGGTCCCTCCAACTAGCCAGAGACGATTACAGCTCGCAATGTGTCGCCGATAATTGACCTTTAAATATATATAAACGAGAACTCGCCAAGAAACTAGGAAATGCAGTATCTGAGACACCCGTTAATCTGTATTTGTACAGAGGTACATATTTGGTATTGAAAGCAATCGACACTTGCAAAAAATCCGTTATAAAATTGCATTGTGTGACGTGAATTAATTTTAGCGCCTGTTTTTTTTACCTACCTTTTCTATATTTGTCAAAACAATGCAGCTAGCTTTATTAGGCATGAAAAACGGTATACTGCAAATACCTTAAATGTTTATAACTACAATTTATACTACCCCGAAGAAAATGTTGAGCATTTTGCCTTGGCATAATGCACTTCAAACTGAATATAATATTGTTATTGATATTTAAAATTACTGGGTTCTAAGCTTATAATTTCTGTAGGCCGATTGTAAGAAGAAGCATTGTAGTGACATCTTTGTAACAGTCATTGAGTATCTGACGGGTCATAAAGAGGGCACAGGTCGGGCAAGCGACCTTGCGGGAATATTCTGAGCGGTTGCTGGTGCTATTTCGGCACGACGACCATCGATCCAACTAAAACTGGAGCAGCCTCTTTGGCACTTGCTATGCACCGAGGAACGGCCAGTGATTGCAAGATCGATCTCGTAACGACACATGTAATGACACGGCAAGATAGCAAAATAATTGTTTTAGTTGACGAGGAATATTGCCCGTGACGTTTTATCACTGACAATGAAAGCATTTTAGAAAATCCGTGGTTGAATCATATCTTGTTATTTGTATTCAAGTCCTCAAGACCTATTTTGGCGAATTCGTCAAGTGCAGCTATGACTCATATCACCATACTCATGTGGCCATAGCTTAAATTGATGCAGAAATTTTGTCATTAACCAATAAAACAACCCGGATAGACAACGGTAGAACGTAATATTCCATATTTACTCAGTCCATGATTAACGACTCGTTTTTGCGTAGTAACATCGCTACGTCAAGCCTCTGACGGCCATACATCGTGACGTGTAAAGTAAAGTACGCGTTTCTTTACATACCGCTTGTGCCTTTCGTGTCGTCATAGCAACATGTCTGCCAGTGTAGAGGCTATTAATTTATTCGGATGCCGTAATGTATGTAAAAGTCGTAATGAATTTAAAACTGTCTATAGAAATGGATGAAGCACGTGCTATTTAAATATAAATTGACAAGTAACTTGTGTTCGTTGCCAGGGGAAGTGCCAAGCGATATCCATTTGGAAATTATCGACATCACAAAACCTATCCACTGTAATGTAGATTTTAGACCTACGTGCATTCTAAAATGAACTTTATATTTTTTGCAATCGCAACTATCCATAACAGTTCCCAGTAGGATTTATATACATTAATGTTTTTTATTGACATCAATAGTTCCCACTTTGTTATTATTATTAGCCATACGGCTTGGAGTTTTTATTCTACATTCACAAATTAGATTTTCGCATCGCTAACTAATGCCAATTGCTTTTGCGACCTCGTGACGCGGCGAAATTCCTTACCGCTTTTTAGACAAAGTTTCTACGAGTCGCACCCATTGCACCGATTCCAGTTACCTCCGTGACCCTTATTGCCGCCTGTTAACCCCACACGATAAGATCAGCCAAATTTCGCTCGATTCCCCGGCCGTTGCCTCAAGGTGACCGGTCGGGCCGTCGACATTCAGACGCCTTTATCAGAGCATGCGGTAGGCCCGCGCCGCGCCCATGTCTTAATGTCTATTTCTATGCCGTTGCTGGGCGGGTATGACGGAGAACGTACCAGTTATCTCTGATGTGCTTTCGTCACTATATCACCGGATAAAAACTTGAAGTTTGAAGGTTTCAGCGCTAAGTTGACACTCGCAAACGTGCAGATAAACGACACCCACATATTATTCCATTGACTCTCATGTTTCATTTGGTGTTCAATACCTACTCGACCGATCTTTCTTGTCTTGTCAGTTATAAGTTAAAAACTTTAATTTCGGAGACAGCACACACTTGGTCACGGTGCGACCACTATTCACTGGCACTAGTGGCAGTGTGCGTTGGCTTAAGGATGACAACAGAACTATACAGCATAAACCAAAACGTATAAACACTCGTAAACCGTAGTCGCTATTCAATGCCACGAACAATTAGATTTTGACATTTATTACAGTCGATTTGCATTGCATTTCCATTTAGCGAAGCATACTGAGGCTGCATGCCGGCATCCGTCGCCTAGGAATCCGTCATCGCCTTGCCTAAAGCCAATTCGTCGGATAATAGAAATTGCTCGCATAGTGCGCTTAGATCAAGCAATTGATTTATTCACTGATACCGTCGATAGCACGTCCAAATCAAAGCTACAGATGGGTTTGCCGAGGTCAATCACCTTCCATTATTTTCCATTTTTCTTTTGTTAGTTTGGCTAAAGTTTGTCTTGTATTCTATTAGGAGTGTGCGTGCGTTCAAACATAGCGTGTATTCAGAAATCAAGAAAATCTATTCTTGTTATTTTTTGGTGTTTTTTTTTTGAAAGATGCAGCCTATTATTCCGAACAATAAAAAGCAATGTCAATCGCAATTATCGAATATGCGTCTCGTCGAAACGAACAAGGCAATCATCGGGTGCATCGAAGAACTCCATTAAAACCGGGTTGGCGCTGTCACGTGATCCGCTCGCCCGCAGGCTAGGCGCTCGATGGGACTTGACGTATACGATACGGCGACGGAGAACAAGCTTAATTACTCTAAAACGTTAAATTTAGCAGCAAAATAACGTACTAACTCATGTCAGACAATTTTTGGTTTCAGACAATATATTGACAAACTATTTAGGTAGTTTACGTTTTGCTGGCTAATTCATGTGTTAGAAGTATTTGTTTTTTGTAAGGAACGATTTGCAGAGAAGAATTTTTCGTATAGTTATTTTACAGTGAGTAAAGGATATTCTGCAAATTTCTTTCAATTTAGTCTTGAAAACCACATAGTCTTGCCGAGAATTGCTAAATAAAACAAAAGTAAGTACAACACCTACACAAAGTAACAACTAAAAACAAACGGGAACTAAACTTAAACTAAACTTGCTTAATTTTGTTGTGTAAAAAGGCGTACCTCAAATGAGGTCAAGAAACGAGCTATTCATCAAGTCGCTGCGCCATTAAAAAAGTAATTATAAGGGGGTAAACAAATATTGATTCGCCGTTGAACTCGGAATTGATTACAGGTATGTTGACAGTGGGTATGTTGCGCACGACGAAGGCGATATTCACACCGTAGCGTAACGTGACTATGACGTAAAAAAGGTTTAAGTAATTTTTTAAGTGTTAATAAAAGGTACAAGAAAGTGCGAAGTAGCAAGTAATTCGTAAATTACTTGCTACTTAATAGGCACGATAATTGCTAAAAAGGTAATCATATCTATGATCGCCTTATGCTCCTTCACTAGACGAGGTAAACTGGAGTGACGATAATGAAATGCAGTTGGTGCAAGTTAGGGAGATGAAATTAAAAGGGATTAGGGACCGAGAACTTTCGGCTAAACTTAGTGCTAGTTATTGCAGGATTAATTTGATTCTACCAATGTCGTGGACGTTGATAGGTAGATGTCACGAGCTTAAAGCGGTAATTGGGCATGACACTTTACTAGGCGTGGATTTCAGAGTGGTGACCAAGACAAGGGAAGCCTTCAGAAAACCACCGCCATGCTACCACCTGAACGGATGCTTATCGGGAAAGGCAAGCGCCGGACCAGACAGCTTGGCGCAAGAGAGAGGACTATGGCCCGGTTAATATAGACTGTTTATACGGATGGATGGGGTTCTTTTTTCTTACTTACTGAAAATTTCGGTGTGAGCTCCGCCCACCAGGAACTTGGCGAAATATCTCGACCCCACGAAATGTTTCTACGTTAATTACGCGCCTTGGGCCGTTTTCTGTTCCTTCGCGGACACGACAGCGTTTCACGCGACCATACCACTAACAACAGCTACCCTTACAACCAATCCTGACACATTCACCAGAAAAAACTCGAAATTGGAACTAATCTAATATTAAAGTTTGGGAGTCGGGCCTCGAATTTGATAACCGATTACGTAACAAATCAAGAAAGAGAACTATATTTTTTTTTGTGTACGTTTTTTAACCCACCCGCTAGGAATGCTAAATGTTTATTAAACGCTCTCTTGTTTGTATATGATCTCTATGATTTACATCATCCAAATGACTTTTTAATCGAATTAACATTATCTTAAATTAATTGATAATGGTAAGTTAATGCGTTCTGGGATTATATCCGGCGAAATTGATGTTCGTAGGCGGTAAACACGAGCAATCAAAGAAGCTTGTTAGGTTTCTAATAAGTAGACCTTTACTAAGTTCTTTTTTTTCAACTTTGAACGAAACAAACTCATTATTGGCGTAGTTCACTTATAGGATAGAATCTTTTTCAAAGTTTTGTGTCTACTAAAAGTAGTATGGTTTTTATTCCCTTTAAATTTAACCGATCCAACGTCCCGATCATTCTTTCAAAATGTTGACACCTCTAAACCATGATGAATGACGCCTCAGCTGCTGAAGACAAAGTTTATAATTCATCTGTCTCTCACATACAAACATATTCAATTTGTCAAAACCCCAATTGATTTATTATTCCACGCAACGTTTCGCAGCTCTTGGCCTATTGAATTAAATTCTCGCAACAAGGAGCGCTCACTAATTCATTCTTCAAAGTTACGGGCTCCAAGTTTTAAACGAAAACCATATGCGGATCCATAACTTTCCTTCTGATGGTATTAAGAACACACTGGGTGGTTGACTGTTTAAATAAAGATTTCCATGAACCAAATGAGCAATAGTTGCATTAATGCACGTTACTAACAAATTGAGATGGAAAGCTCCTAAGCATATGTCTGTGTATGCTTGGCCAAACAAATATACTTAAAAATCTTAATGAGATTGTATTTTGTTGTCAGGTAAGGTGGCCTTTTGCGTATATTAGAAAGTTCAAGAGTTTCGAATTTGACGTCACCTGACGACCCTTTCTTTCCTACTTACCTCCGTAGATCAACAACCCGAAGTGGATCTTTCTGGCCTCCTCAGTCAGAATGACGCCATTACTTACTCCTTTTTTTGAATTATCTCCGCCCAATCCCCAGAGTTCAAGGTTGGCAAGTCCTTCGTCACCTATCGTATCGACACCGACTGACTAGACAAACCATGCTCAAAATACTAAAGAACCCTTTGAAAATGGCGCCATTGCGCTAGTTAAAACCGCCTCTTGCCTTCATGCTTTCATAGCCTCTAATACATGTAATGGCTTCTCAAAGCCACTTATTGCTTCTGGAATCGAGGACTGCCAACTCATTACTGACATCGTCAAGTGACAGGTTAATGGCAATGCGTTCCGTCGTGAAAAGCTTTGAAAGTTCGTGTGACATTGTTGTTGGCGTTAACGCGAGTTATTTGACTTGCGGGTCTTTTACCTTTCGTTTACGACTAAAAGCTATTTTCTACTTACTTATTTATAGATGACTCTGTTTATAAGTATAAATAAAGTTTCTCAATAAATTTAAGACTCTTTATCTTATTTATTCTTGGAAACGTTTTCCTGTTAGAAAGTATATTTGAACTGAGCCAAATATTTATTTATTAAACGGTATAAATAAACTTTGTTACGTTTAAAATTTTAATATTGTTTGTTGTTATCGCGTTTTGCAGATATTTTTGTGGGAATAAATTCTGTCTCACGGTCTCTTAGGTAGATTAAGTTTAGCCATTTTATCCTGTCCGATCTCTATTTTT
Organism: Tortrix viridana; assembly: GCA_963241965.1. Classification (NCBI taxonomy): domain Eukaryota; kingdom Metazoa; phylum Arthropoda; class Insecta; order Lepidoptera; family Tortricidae; genus Tortrix; species Tortrix viridana. The sequence continues at coordinate 9,824,714 of OY725186.1, forward strand.
ACGGCCGATCGAGCGACAGTGGCCGGAGAATACGGCGCGGTTGCAATTCCGGTAAATGCCCCCGTCAACGACCGTTCACCCGATATAGTGTGGGCCCGATACCTGAGTGATCGACCTGGACTCCTGTCACCAACCAGGGACCGAAAAAACCGTTCCTCGGCTTAAGCCTTTGAACGGCGTTCCTCTTACATTGTGTACCCAGTGGACTTGCTTACCGATTCAACTGGTGTCCCTTACATTTGACTAGCCCTTTCGAAGGGGTAACCCTTTTAATTTTTACATAGTAACAGGCTTTTAAAGCGTTTAGCCTATATGGCTTTCCCTTTCAACTGTTTTCCTGTTAATTTAACTAACTTTCTTGCGAACCGCACGCGCACAGTGTAAACATAAGTACACATGTATTCTTGTAAGCGCTCGTCATTACTCTCGAACATAGTATTACATAGTATTTAACCTTATGAGTTTGAGTTAAGGCATTAATTAGCCCTCAATATATCGTAATACCGAGCGCTAACGAACGAAAAGCTACTTTATGCGTTATAAGACAGAGATAACACTTGATTGAAAGCTGAAGACCCCTTCATAAGGCTGACCTATACGAAAGGATTTGAATGAAACCGTTGGAACGCTGCACCTTCAAATTCAATGAATGGGTTATTCTTTCGGGATAGCGCTAAAATGCACATTTAAATGTTTGGTTTGTAAAGCCTTGTCAAAACACCTTCAAAAACCCATTCAAGGGGATAGAGGACTGGTCCCTGCCCCCAACTCCCTGGGCTAATTATAATGCCGCTCACATAATATACTAATTCATGTTGATAGCGTCAAGGAATAAAATTGCATGCGCTATTATTTATATTAAACAAAGATGCTTGCAATTCATATTTGTTTTAAAACGAAATCCAACCATTCGATAAGCTAGAATTTAACTTTCATTTGTAATAAATATCACAGTTGAAAATATTTAATGGTCGAATAACCTTGATATTTATGCTCGAGTATTTAGTATGCACAATTAACGAAGCTCGTTTCTTATCAGTTTGTAATATAAAATAAGTATGTATCACAAAAAAGTAAGAAAAAACATTATTTCGGAATATATAACAATGGTTTATTATAGAAAATACATATTTTAGTTTATTTTTATTTATCTAGTAATCCAAGAATAACGTCACACATTCTCAAAGCATTTGAATATGCATGTACCTAGTTCGGCGTGATACACGCGACTGAATCTGCGTACAGATTTAGGACGCGCGTCAACTAGCCAAAACATCGCGGCCGGCTGGATACACTCCGCTTATGTGGAAACTGCTTTAGCTGGATAATAGGTGTAGTAACGATAACAAGCCAGTCGCGTCCTCGCGGCCGATTATTGCGGTTGCTACATTTGTACTCAAATCATATATATTCGGTTTAATCTCGTGCAACTCGCCAGTGCTGTCGTGATTCTGGGCAGGCTTCCAGCCTCGCGCGTCTACTGGACCTCGCACGTACCGACCTTAGTGCATCCCGTGTTTGTTCATTTGCAATTTACATTGTGACTTCGTCTTCCTAGCCTCGGGCCACATGTGTTGAATACCGCTCGGAACCTTACTGATTCCAAGCGCCAATCTGTTTGCCGGAAAACGTTCTGCGAACGCGACGACCTCTGAATTCTGTGACGACTTTCTAGCCTTGCATTTAAAACTGTCAAGGTGAGCGTCGTAGTGGCATGTCTAGTCAGTTAAGCTCGTAAAATACTGGTGCACTGACCCATCAGCCGTGCGTGAAGTCGGGACCATGGTGCGCGAAGGGGAGAGGTCCACTCGCGCCCTCCTCAGGACTCTGGCCGACACGCTCCGGTGGCCGGCCCTCCGCGCCCTCACAATGGTACGTCTGGGTAGCAACTGATTGTGCTTTCACGCTTACAGATTTCACATGTGGATATTAATATTAGCTTGTTTCCTAAGACGTTGGGATTGGGGATTGGGATTTCGTTTTGTTCTCGGAAGCAATTTTGATTTTTATTGTGATGACATTTCCGGATGTTTTAATGGCCTGTTCTCTTGCATTTGTTGTTGCTATTTTGGTTTTTCGTAAAACAGCTGAATACCTACCTAGTGCAGGGATTTGGGGCTTCGTTTTTGTGCTTACGAATCAAAATTTATTTGTAAATTTGTAACATGATGTCATGCCGGATGTTGTATTTTAACTGTTCTCTTAAGTAATTGTTTACTTATGATGTGTAACTGCTTACTAATAGATATTATATTGAATTAGGCGTTTAAAATGAAGATGTGAATATCGATACCGTCATTATTACAAGTGTTTATAACATTGTGTATTGACGTCACCTATTGTTATAATCCACATCTTTTGTTACGAAATTCGCTTTGAGTATCACTTGTTTTATAGTAAAATATATGTCGCTATGTGCCCTGGTAGCGTAACGTGGTTGAAATAAACGTGTTGATTCTTTGATCACGGCGTGTTCTTGTGCCTTGTGCAGGGTATCAGGAACTCGGAGACAAGGCCGGAGATCACGTTACACATACATAGTCATCCGCGGCTATCAGTACCACTGATAAGCCTTTCGGACAGATCCGTGCGCGTGTTCGCTACTAATATTCAAAATAAACTAAAAATATTGATTTTATTATTTTGCGTTAAGTAATCTTATTTACTTTGCGGTAGATATCTCTGTTATGAAATTTGGTGAACTGTTGTTTTCTATTACTCACAGTAAGTAATTGTCTAAAAATAGGTGAATTATTTTGTGCGTATTTTCGATTGTGTTAATTTCACAGGTGTTGATTGACGATGTCGGTGTTGATGTCATTAGCGCTTGTTATGATATACTTAATGACTCACTTAAATATTTTCGTCAAAAGTATCTAAAAACAGTCGCGAAAGTTAATACCCAAACCGATACTGTCAAATTGGGTCAAACACTCGTACCGACTGCATATGTAACCTAGAATCGTAAGCGAATTGTCGCAGTTTGTTTACATACGTACATAAAGTCTGTCTACATAGGTGCAGGTGCGCCGTCAGACATTTGGGCCGGGCCTTACTTTGACCCACTTACACTCGTGTCTTATCAAAAGGTGCATTCTACTATGTCCACAAATTATATATTTCTTTCTTCAAGTCCATACCTATGAATTGCCAAGCGGGTTAACGGGTGATGTTCAAGACTATATAATAGTTAGATTTGAAACCGTTTTGGAATTGTCTAGATGATATCCGCGTACTGTTATCGGCTGCTTTGACGACTATGGGCCATCATGGGGTGCGTAAGGGATGAGGTTGTGAGCTAGAGTGATAAACAAGTACATTTTACTCGTTTAAATGTATAAATGCGTCGTATCATATAGAACACTATATGAATACTTAAGGAAATTACCACAAATTTAAATGTTTTGAATGCACTGTCGCCAACGTCAACGACGTCAGCATCGGAAGTTAATTTCGCTCCTGTATACTACACTTTCGCTGTACTTATCGGTGTAATTTAGATTTTCTGTGTACTTATTAAGGATATCAGAATACTAGGGATATTAATTAATACGTTGCTACAAACTTATAATTTTATGTACCTAATGTAATGTAAATATTAAAACAACTTGCAATATGCCTGGTGCTTTATGGTAAACTAATTAAGCTTGTATGGCTGTGTCATCATCTGTATTCGGACTATACGATATCGCAAATTATTTTGCTACGATATGATAGCTCTTATTAACTTGATAACCTGTCTGAAGTTTCAAGATACAAAATAATATTTCCTATTAATGTTACACCTTGTGTTACGTTTTGTGAACTGACACCACTATTTTTGCTTTACTTGGATTTGCCTGATAATTTTCCAGCTTGTCCACTGTTGTTAATACTGTACTATAAATAAAAGTGATTTCCCTCTCTTAGTACTTTTGTAAAATAATAACGCGAGTGCATTTAAACGCATAGAGATATCTGTATAAATCCACTTCTTAAAAATGACACAAAAATTTGTCTATTTGGTCTCCACTTGCATTCAATTTCATCCCAGCACCGTATCGCGGCATCGTGTAGGCTGTCGTCCACTTCCTCGGGCTATCGCAGATGCAGCCAAGATAGCGTTAAAAAATTGCACCAACTGTAATACAGGTGGGGGAGCATGTAATACTTACTTGAACTCTAAAATTGTTACGTTTCAACGAATCTTATTTCCTCTGATAGGTATAGGTACTAGACGTTTATAGAACCGCCTACGATTTCTCTATAAGTATTTTTGCTATTTACGATAGATATTGTGTACCTCTACCAACCTGACAGGTAGTCGGATTTGTGTGTGACAACTTTGTGCGCATTTGTTTAGACTTTCTAGGAATTGTTATCAATTACCATTATTGTTTATTAATTTCATGAGTAAAATAAGAAATACTTTTTACATTGTTTTATGGCGTGTGAGATAGGTATTTTTTACTTCGTTTTTTTCGGTCGCTTCGTACTTAATTATGTGATAGCGGTAGGTCAATTGATATGTCAGGTGATACTTTATTATTTATGTCTATTTCGAGCAAAAATGGATAAGTAAGTGATATGATTATCACGCGCGGTGTCGAGTTCAAGAAAAATTATATACCCTTTCGTTTTGTTTCTCCATTTATTTTCACTTTTTATCGAAATGTGTACATAAATACAATCTCGTATTATCGTGTAATGTAGGAGTCGGTCCGTTATCAACTCGTATTGGATTCGGCAGGCCAGCACTGTCTACGCGAAGTCGGCGAAGGCTGCGTGCCGTATCGCTGGAGCCGTCCGCAGAGATGACTATGTTCGCTCTCATTCATTAGAGGGGTGGGGAGAAGAGACGCAAGACGTCGCGCGCCGCCCGACGATATCGATTTTGTCCCACCCTCCTCCCGCTCCTCACCCACCCCGCTCTCAGCATCCGACCTCGAGTGCTCTCCTCTCGCGCTTACCGAACACCTCCGACAGAAACTACGCCTTAACGACATGACGCCACAGCTCAAAATTCTGGTTCCCGATCGACGCGGATCGCGACTCTGCCGAACCCTAATAGACCCTCCGGCCGCAAGTCACTCGGTCGAGAATACAACGCCGCCACCGAAGTCCACGCCGCTGAAAAAATAAGCTTTTTGTTACAATTAAAATGGTAAATCAAACCAATTTTAGTAATTGCGAGGTCAAACTTTGAAGTGGCGCGGCGCGGCGAGGGCGGCCTTTTTAAACGCATATATGACTTTTGGCTGATTCTTCGAGCGTTTCAACCGCCCTCATTCCCGTGGCCGCATTAATGTCGAAATTCCTGTAGCTTTGGATGTTATTTTCGGTTATCTTGTAGAGTGCCCTGACTTCTAACCTTCTAACCTAACCTTCTAACCTTCTACAAAGTTTAACTGAAAATGCTTCCAAAGCCAAAGGATCAGCCTTTTAATGGGACCCTCCTAATAACGTGCTAGAGGTTCTGGCCAGAAGATGTGATGAGGCCCTGCTCAGCACTGCCTTATGTCTCGAGAGCTTGAGAAGTGACTGAGTACTTGAGCAGTTTGACGTACCTATAATAAACACCAATACATAATATATTATCACTGACTATATTATCCACGACACGTGACTATACCTCTGTTGGTACACAACGTATTTTTTTTCGTAATTCCCATCATGTCTCGACCGGATGACGCTGGAAATAGAAGTTATTTGTTGACTGCTATAAATACCGCGTCTTATTTGCTTGGTATCTTTTAATATTTTTATGACGTGTAACTTTCCCTATTGTAGCTACCTACTCGTATGTTCCAGAAATAGTAGACGTTAGAGCAAAGCTACCTTGTTGGTACGAGCGCGCAAATCTCAGAAGTCAGGCTATTAACGAATATTTCACTTACACCTAAGATCAACGTTGTAAGTACCTATTCAGTATACGTCTTCTCTATCTTGTCAATCTATTTAAAACGTACTATAAATAGTTTTAACACTCCACTTTACAAGAAAGCATACATGATTTGATAGGGCTAACGTTTGGCTGGTGCAAAAATGCTACATGGTTGTGGGAAAAGCTTGGTTTATTTGTTTTGTTTCTCCAACAATCCGGTGCCAAGTGCGGCCCTTAACACTTGTACTAAGTGGTTCACTCAGAAGTGTCTAATACTGTCTGGATCGTAATTCCTATCATCGGCGCCGGCCGCCCTCGCTTCCAAACAAGCCGTTACGAACGGTAAGGTAACCCACTGGTCCACACTAATGCACTTCACCAAAACACCCCTGAAGGCTGACGGAAACAATGATGACAGAACTCTTGTTAAGTCATGTCGGAAACTATACCAACTCAATAATTACAAAGTAAGCTTTTTATGACGTCCTCTCTCGACAATGTTGCCTCGGTTTACGACTTAATACCAGACAATGGGGCCCCTAGTTTTGTGAAGACTAGAATTTATTGTTTTTCTCGCCGATTACGAACTGTGCTTACCGCACCTTACCATATATCTTAGCATATTTTGTATGTGTAGAATTATATTAAAAGCATATAAATCTCTTTATTGGTCGAACTACCAAAATATTATATGCAGGCTAACGGAATGATTTTATGAAACTATTTTTTCATTTATTACAGTTGTTAGTTATTGACTCTTCATAGTCTAACATATGAAGCGCATTGGCTTTAAGGGCTTAAAACAGTTTGGTTAGTTGAACCTACTATTTCGCTCTGTGGTGCTGAAGAAACAGAATCCATGTCATCTGCTGTCTTATCCCCAAAGTGAAACACAACAATCCGAAGTACTTTAAAATGACCTAAACAAAACTATTTAAAAGGTTTTAATAATTTTAATAATTATTAACGAAGTTGGTCAAAACACAAGAACCATAAGACACAACGAAATGAAAAATAAAATATAATGTGCTTGTTTACCTTCCCCGTGTCACAAAAAGAGTTTGAGTTAGTTTGTTTCGGTAATAATTTTCGGCAAAAGCACTAGTGACGTCATATATAGGTTCATATAAATCAACAAGCTATCGTGTTGACACACGTCAGAAAAAGTAGCTAATTTGACCTGTCAGTTCACATCGCTATTTATTGTAACTTGTAGATAAGAACTCATTAAATCAGCTGTTTATTGGCTTGTAAACAAGGCGGTATCGTAAATCTCGACGCATCGCACACCGTTAATGAATAATAACGCGAGTATCTTCGTAATTATGAAAATAGCCGTTAAAATGCGTCTGCCCGGACTTACCCCAACGAGGGGAAAGCTTGCGGTAGGTTATGGCATTGCATTGCATCCGATCCGCCTGCAAGGGTGGTTTTGCATAAGTACATGTACCTCACTTGATGACCGACAGCCGCGTGTGTTTGTCTACATTAACCACAGACTTTATGTATGCTATGCTGCCCTGTAATCACGACGTTTTGTTTTGTACGCGAATGTGTCTATTTCCAGGCCTTTTGCATTGCTATGTAATATGTTGGTTTGTTTTTGCCGTAAGTGCTGGTGTTAAATATAATAGAGCAAGCAGAGGAACCTTGAAGTTAACAACGAGCTATATAAAGGGTCATTCAAAATTATGAGCGTAGAAAGGGATTCAAAGCCACGAAACGCAAATAAGTCGGCTACGGTGGCGCTGAACACAAGCTTTCACCTTACTACGGCGAAAAATACAAGAAAAAAAAAAAAACAAAATAATATAATAATGAGCTTGTTTACCTTCCCCGTGTCTTACAAAAAGTGTCACATAAAAACAAATATTGACCTAAAATGAAAGTCATTTTGCACTGATATGTGGTAAAAAGTTACATCCCGATGCTTGTCATCTATAGATGTCAGTTTATCTTCAACGTTATTTAGTGGTATCGATTGTAAAGTGATTTAAGTGTTTATAAATTTTCAATGAGAATCTAGCGCGGCGTCCAAAATAAACACGGAATCAATATGGCCCGGTTGACTGGACCGAGCGTCTTGCTTCCGACCTGCCTTAACTGCAGGACGTCCTCTGAAATTCGGATCGACATGCAACTACTGTGGGCCGTTGGCATACCCGAGACAATCGCCGTCTGGAATATATGGTAACAAGTATAAACATGTTATAAATCATGAAATATTCGTAACTAAGTATATTCATAAAAAATGGATAAAAATATATTTCAAATGCTTCCTAATTACTTAAATAATTACGTCACTTCCTTTGATGTTTTTTAAAGGCAACCCTAATAGATTTTCATATCATATGCAATCAAAAAGATAAAACGATCGCCTAATGCAATATAGATAGGCAGTTGCATGCGGAATCTGGCAGATGATTAAAAAAGCGTGCGTGCCCACTTGACGCAGTGTTAGCTTTTTGCATCGCTGTGCGGTGCGGTGGCAGTAATGAAACGTGCGCGGCGGCGTGTGCGTCGGCCTACGTACGGGCCTTGCATCGGGCCGGGTCAGTGAACCCGCCCGCCCACTATCGGGGTAAATATGCCGAATGCACACAGATGCGCGCGCTGCCACCCCACCCCGCCGTCGCTGCATCGCACGCATCCACACCCCCATCTCTCACACCATCATCCAACCCCCTCCGTTAAAACTCCTAATTGATTGCACAAATTTTCTCGCAATAAATGTCTTTTTACGCCTTTAATGATGTAAACTTGCGCAGTTACCAGTGGTTAAATTGAGGCCCGCGATGCGTTGCGAACTGCATGCGAGCTGTTGATAGAGCGTTACCGCCGCGGCGACGGCGGCGACGTGGATAATTAATGAGAACAGCGGCATTAGCGACCAACCCAACCCGCTTGTTGACTTACTTGTACTAACTATCGATGCACCTTCACACTTAATTCCGTTCATAGTAACTCCCAATATTCCTAATTGGACAAAACCAACGTACGTCAAGAGGTGACCAGTCAACTCAAACTCTTAATTAATTCGATCCATAATGATCAATAGAAATCGTGTACGCTGTACGCATCTACGGGTTCGTTGCACAGCATCGGCCGCTATCAGATGATGTCACTGTGACGTCATCTCGGTAAATAAATACAGATATGTGCAGGGGATTGCTCCGTGCGACTCGGCCGTCCGTCTACGTACAAAAACTATTAAGGTTCGAACACACAGCGGGCGGGACGCGATTTAAACGTGGCATGCTGTTCGACAAGCAACCCTGTAGAGTAGCTGTTGCTACGCACCCCATTATGAGACAGAGGCGTGACGAAGTGAGTTCGTTCACTGACCTGACACTGAGTGGTTATATTGATGCTATACTGCAGGGCTTGCAGTGTTGTTGCTCATCGCTCGCGGAGTTTTACCCTTTGAAGCATGACGTATCGTTGTCTTTCTTTTGGCGCGTCGTTGGTTCTCGACGAGCTGCTTGCTGACCATCTTTTCTTAAGATCAGCACAGCTTGTTCAACGATTTGCTCGCTGTGTGATCAGACCATTAGATGTCCAGTTCACACAGATGCACTTGCTAGTAAGCTGCATTGCGAATAAAATCCATATTTTTATACCTACGTCTTTCATTCGAATCGTGATTGGATTGTTGCTGATTTATTTATCAATTGTCTCTTAACTATTTTCTAGATGAATCTTGGTTGGGCTAGCTTTAACACTAACAAACTTGAACATTCATTATTTGCTTTCATTACCTACATATAATTAATTATATACGTTACTAGCAGGTACCCGGCGCGTTGCTGTCCATATCGCACGAAAACAAAAAAAATCTCTTGATCCGATCACTACCAATTTTACAGGATCACCCGCGGGTGTAATCTGAAGATTGCCTGAAAATTTCATCATAATTGGTCCAGCCGTTTTGGAGTCCATAGGGAACATTACATACACACATACACTCATCGATTTTTATATAGGTAGGTATATAATATTTGTTGATTTTGGTCGTTAATGTTACTTGTGCAACGTATAAACGTTGTCTTGTCTGGCCGGCCGACTATTGCAAAGCAGTTCACTTTCATAATAGACGATTCAAGACAATAATTAACCCGCGGCTTGAACTAAAAGGCATCTGTCAATCTCAGGGATAACGCGACAGACGGCTAGATGTGCCAGATAGATTGCACTTCCAAGCAACCTCGTTTATGTGGCTGGCTGCTCCGTCTAGACAAAGCCAATCTAAATAAACTAATACAGTCATACCATAATATACCGCTTCGATTTAACCGCGCAATATTCTCTTGAAAATTTGGAATTCTTTTTGAACCCGAAATCACAAATCGGACGGGTTAAGAAACCAATACAAAGAACAACATCCAATCAGACGCATTCTGAATATAAATAGTCGTCTAAAGGTCGTTCAACCGAGCGGGGGTATCTGCTAATGTCGTACATCTTCGCGTTTTAAGGCGCTGGTAAGAGTCTATGACCTTGGGAAAGTATGGGCCTCTTGCTTCGGTCTGCCTGTATTCGATACGTCTTGACACGAGATAGCAAGAAAACACGTAATATTTTTATTTTATTAAAATATCTACTGCCGTTAACTATATTTTCAAACAATAATATGTTTTTTAAACGTATTTTTGACATCAGAGTTCTATCTAAACACAATAATTTAGATACGCACCGGCCCGAACCGCACTTCACTATGCTCTCGGAATTGAATAACTGAACCAACTCATGGTATTCAACAGGGAACTAGTGGGTGCCTGGATTGAATTGTTCACATATAGGTCACATTTTGAGAACCCTCGGGCCATTTGACTGACATACTACATAATGGGTCCATCGATGTTGGAAACTCAAGACATAACAAATTAAATAAAATTAGAAGTTTACACATACTTACAATGACAATTGTGAGCGTGCTTACAACATTTACAACTCGTCGTTTGAAGTTTTGTTCTGCCAAGGCGCTATAATGTTATCAATTCAACAAGTCTTGCCCCACTGCTTAATTTTACGTACACTGACGCAAACGTGCAAAATAAATTTGAGTGACGAGGAGCTCCTACGACGATTGAAAAGACTAAACTGCTCGACATTTTTATTGGAGTACCCCAATGTACAGACAACTGTAAAAATGATAGCAACCAATGTCCCCATAACTTTGCAGTTGTCTGTATTACTTACGTTATTATTAATATCAATAATGAACTAAAACTGTCACCATATTACTATTCATTAAGATAGGTCCAGAAACTAAAAAGTTGCAAATCGATATAGGTGACTACATGCAACAAGTACGAAATAGAAGATCAAGGAACCCTTAATTGGTGGGCAAACGCTTGGAGAAGTAGTTCGGTTTGGCGTTATCAGCTTAGATATCATTAATTTTGCAACCGCAATGCATAACTCTCGACAAAGTTTCTTAGTTCAAGTTGTCGTTTCTAGTGACGTAACTTTGTGAAGGAAACCATTCCGCCCACGCGGACGCGGTCTGGTCAACTGGGTGACGCAGCAGCGGAATCCACCGAGTTTTCACCAGAGAGCTGTGCGAAGAAGCTGAGCTGAGAAATTCAAAAAATCCACCAATAGGATAGCTCTGCAGTGAAAGGCTAGGAAAAAAAGCTGTCCTATCGGTGTATTTTTTCCTGTATTGCTGCCTCGCTCTGGTAGAAACGCAGCCTTAGGTACTGTCAGAGTGTACCCGTCATCAAACAAATCCGTGTGGTACCTATATAAAATGTTTCTGTTAATAAATAATGTTTCAAACTAGTGTTTTTTTGCTAAGTGTAGTTTTTGCACTGTCATAAGCTGCTTATTGAGACCAATCTAACAAGTCTATAAACTCAGTGGGTCTACCTACTAACACACAAACATGTGACGTTCATAAAAACTTGTAATAAGCGGCTTAAGTTTCGGCTATGTAACATTCAATAAAGCAACACATTCGACCAGATTTGCTTCGAGCAACTTACCTACTTATTTACCGTCAAAGCTTACGCCTAAGCTTCTTGGCTTAATTAAATCCATTTTACGAGAAGCGTTTTTGTCTTATTATAAAATAATAAATGCCGATTAATGCGTAATTCGAATCACGCTGACAAGCTCAATTTGTGGGTATGATTTCCCTTTCTATAGTTAACCTGTTAAGCCCTAAGGTGAGTGTAATAAAGTTATGTGTAGGCACGGATAAAGCCAGACGTCCTACATGTTTCTCTATTCGCGGCTCGTCTCGTACAAGAGGCGATTTGCAATTATCTCGGAACAGGCCCCAACGCCCACGAGCTTCTGTGTGAAACTAGTTCACTTCGAAGCGTGCCGTTCACATGTTTTATTTCAATCTCCGCCTATTTATTTACAAGGAATAACTCTTAGCGACAAGAGCATTTGTCAAAAATGCCATGATCTATACAGAACTGACAACATAATCACAACACATTTTTTCTAACGGCGTTCCATTTATAAATAATAAACTGAGTTAAATTGCTAGTTAAAAACAGCATGAGAATCCAAGCGACAATGAATAGACGAAGTTGCGAATAAAATTTGTACGGTTAAATATGAGTTGAGACGTCGTTAGTACATTCGATTTCAGCTCAGTCAGACTCGTCGCTACACACAAGTTGGAGCCAACCGAGTTGCACTCCGTGTTTTCATCTCCGGCTCCGTTCATTAGATAGTTAACTGTTCGACCGAAATAGTGGATCACGTCCCGCTATCAGGTGCGCTGCAAACAAAACGCTGAATAGAGGCCGGGTTAAACATGCACGACGGGTGTACGGGTATAATTAAAGTTTAGGAGACGCTCACGTCGCCCGTTAACCTCGTTATCGGGCGCTGGAAGTGGGTGAGACGCGAAGGGGAGGGGAACAGGCCCGGGGTAGGGGGAAAACGGGGAAAATCAATGACAGCCGCCGCGCGCCGTCTCTCCCCGGCCCGACGCGCTCATCTCGCGGCCACGTGTCGCGGTCACTGGCCCGACTCACCACTCATCACTAGCGACCACGATGATTTGTCTTCAACTCAGCCGGAGCTTCTCAAATATGATAGATGATCCCCCTGCCCCGGTTAAACCCCGCCGGCCCCCGCGCTCTATTCGCGACTTCACACCGAAATTCTATCCCTTCTGAAAGTGTTTCTCATAAAACACTAACGCCACGACCGAATGTCAAAGAAGCCAACAAAGTTGCACACCGTATAGCATTACCCGAATAGGATATCTGTCGCGTGGCATGTCCGCGCGAGTGGCTTAGCACCGGCGAACAAACAAGCGTGTCGGGGTGTGCAGCGACGTACCGGTGCCTCGCCGGCCGGCTCGACCGCCTGTAAAATTCACTGTAATATGTAGGTCGCAGTCACAAATTTGGGTTATCGTTTGGCCGCGTCGATATGCGACACTTCCGCGCCGTCAAACCTATGAAATCGCCAATAAGTCATTAACATTATCTAAATATATAAAACAAAGTCGGGTTAGTTACACCATTTATAACTCAAGAACGGCTCGACCGATTTTTATGAAATTTAGCACACCGATAGTATATTATTACCTGGATTAACATTAAAAATACTTTTTATCCCGGAAAATTTGATAGATCCCGAGGGATAAGCGAAGAATTACTACTATGCGGACGGAGTCGCGGGGAAAAGCTAGTATTACATAATGCCCGATTGCGAATGCTGATATTATAGGTCATCCGACGCGTTGGAACGTCATGACTCATGATCTTGTGACGTAGGTAGGTAATAAATTGGTGAAGGGTGCTTAACATGAAAGCTCTGAAGGGGCACTATTTTTATTGAGGAGCATTTTACAAGATTAAGTTCTAATGAAATGAGAATAAAAGCCTGTCTGAACATTCATTTCTATACTTACCAGATAAAATATATTAAGTATTAAAAACTTCTTTGAAATCGCGCGTTTGCAATCTCACTTTCTGATTGTCATTAAAACTATCTGTAGCAATGAACTTCGTAGACCACCTAAATCCATGCGTTCGGCGCGAATGTTGAATCATTATATAAGCATACTTATATCCGCGACGCGTCGTCGATCAATGTCAGACGCGTATTTGGGTCAACGTCCGTCAGCCGAATTCCCGCTCTCGGCTACTCTGTCATTTCCTATAGCGCATATGATGACTTTTTATTGTAATGGAGTACATGGGGACTACAGGGCTAAGTCTTTGGTTTATTTTGTTTAGAATGTTTAATAATATAGCGGCCTTACCAATCCCTACTAATATCATAAATGCTGTATTTCTGTCTGTCACGCTTAAACCGCTGAACCGATTTAGATGAAATTTGGTATGGAGATAGTTTGAGTCCCGGGGAAGGATATAGGATAGTTTTTATCCCGGAAAAATTGATAGTTGCCGTGTGATACACGATAAACGCGTGTGGTACACGGACGGAGTGGCGGGCAAAAGCTAATTTTTATATAAATAAATGTAGTATCAATAATTCCTAGCATTCATTCCTAGTGTTTACTATCGTGTTTCCGATGTATCACCAAGTTTTCCCAAAGAGTAGATAAACCGCAATTACTTAAACCTTTTCATTCATAAACAATTGACAAATCCAACGTCGTCACAAACGGCTGTCATAACAAAAAATAATGACATAAATCAAAAGGACGCTGGTATTTCGATTTTATCGCATGTAATTCTCTGCGATCAAGCTATTCGATATAGACTGGGAAACAACAAATCTACTCGTGGAAAACACCAGGTGATTCTTAATTACTTATCGGTCATTGTTAATTTAAAACCTCTTTTATACGGGTTAGCGGCACTGTCCGCCAACGGGAGCTTTTTTCGTTCTCCCTTTTGTCTCTGGTTTTTTCTGAAATGCTCTTACAGTTCTAAAACTGCTCGGATTATGAGTCAACAATGAGTTTTATGTTTTCTAAGGTTCTTTAGATGCTATCTTGCGGCTTACTCAGGGTATATAAAAATTATTTTAATTGTAGTAGGGCCTGTTGCGTTTAACTCGTGATTATATGTTAGGAATATAGACCTAGATGTTTGTTTACCAACGATGTTATTATTTCTGTACTTAGCTTCTGTTTGTATTAAAGATCCTTCATTGTTAATATCGTGGGTAATTTCTTAATTTTAATTTCAAATTGTTCTGCAAAGAGTTAGTTAAATGTTCTTACCGTTGTCAATATTTAAACAATTGTTCGTCATATTTGGATCCCTGCTGAGGTTAGAAACTTGGAGTTCTCTCTACATCTAGCTGATCTATCTATACAGTGGATGCTCAGACTCGAGAGGGTTCATACGCGATACCTACTCGAGAACATCTTCTTCCACGTCATTTTATTTAAATCTGCTGTTGGGTAAATTCTTCACCTTCAAGCTTTTTCTAACTGATCTATTATGAACTATCTTATATCGTCGGATCATCGTGCTTGTTATCAACCAACACTACTCTTCCCTAACTTAACCTAAACATTTAGCTTGTATTCAAATGTTATCCTTTGTTGTCTCCAGGTATACTATGCGAAGAAGAAGCGGAGAGCGCAACAGTACCTGGGCGAAGATGGATCGCACAAGAAGGAACGGAAGCTATACAATGATGGGTACGACGATGACAATCACGACTACATCATCAAGCAGGGCGAGAAGTTCCTTGATCGGTACGAGATCTCATCACCGATAGGGAAGGGGTCTTTTGGACAGGTGAGCTATTTGTATTATTATATTCTACTAGTGTTTGCCCGCGGCTTCGTCTGTGTAGAACTCGTTTATCGTTATTCCCACGCGAACGATTAAGTTATCCGGCAAAAAAAAGTATGAATCAAGGATACTGACTACTCGAGCGCTAAATGGCATCCAAATCAGTTCAGCTCTGAATAAAAGACGAATATCCGAACTCCCCATATTTTCAACTAATAACATGAAGTGGTAACTATCCACCTTAAGTTGCCTATAACGATAAATACTGTAAATGAAAAGCCTGTGTTACGAATATAAAAAAAGATAAAACATTTTTCCGAATCGCCTATGTAAATAATGTATATTGTTTCTGCTCTAGGCAGAGTTAGAAACAGCACATGTATATTTTTATAAATATGCATGAATTTAAATACTTTATCTAATTTATATTCGAAGATACTCAAACCGCATAAAATATATATGTCTGGTGGGGAGTGACGCGAGCGCAACGACACAAATCAAACAGGAGTACGATAGCCTTCCTTATTTGGTCCTGTTTCACATCTTTTTAATTTCCTTTGAGTGATTCGTACACAAATGTATAATGACAAATCTCTTTTTTTCAGGTTGTGAAAGCGTATGACCATGAGGAGCAGTGTCAAGTAGCGATTAAAATAATTAAGAATAAGAAACCCTTCCTAAATCAGGCACAAATAGAAGTCAAGTTACTAGAAATGATGAACAGAGTGGATGCCGAAAATAAGTATTATATAGGTAAGTTGTCAATAATACTACTCTTGTTTGAATAACTACATGTGCGATTTTTACCTCTTTGTAATTCCCTAATTGTGTTATAATCCAAAGACAAAAACAACGTAGCTTTCATGAAAAGTGGATTGGACTGTCTGCACTGTTTGAACACTTTAAAACCGAATCTGAAGCAATCAAAATTCGTTGAACACGTTCGTATTCGACGAATTGTGATTGCTTCAGATATCTATTTAGTGCAGAAGACGTTACTTACGATTTAAAACAATGTCAGTACCAGATGTGGGGTGTGGTGTGGTGTTGTTTGAAGAATCATCATTCTTTGTCGGTCCACAATTTCTCAATCGTTATGACAAAAACGAATTTAAACTATATTTTTCCAGTGAAACTGAAACGTCACTTCATGTGGCGGAACCACCTGTGCCTAGTGTTCGAGTTGCTCTCGTACAACCTGTACGACCTGCTGCGGAACACCAACTTCCGCGGCGTCTCGCTCAACCTCACGCGGAAGTTCGCGCAGCAGCTCTGCACAGCGCTACTCTTCCTTAGTCAACCTGGTCAGTATACCACTATCCAAATAACTATTCAATAGATAACCCCATTTCAGAGCTGATAACTCAAACCGGTTAACAGATTTTCATTAAACCCTAACTAAAAACAACCCCAGTTAAACTGGCTTCGTATTAAGAAAAAGTGCGTCCGAATCTGTCACAACCACTGTCATGAGCAACAGATAGCCATAGTTGATTACGCTTTAACGATCTGGTAAATGGTTTGGTAAATTTCGATATAGATCTGACGCAAGATGCCTGTGCCTACATTGACGTATTTTTCTGGACCATGACAAGTTTTATACTGTTGAAGCTTGTTACGCCCAAGGATTTTGGAACAGTATAACTTGACATTAGTCCCCTTGGAATCATTTGGTAATATTTGACTCCATATTTTCTTTAAAATGGGGAAGTCCCATAGTATTTAAAAACTCACATGATTTACCTCAGCTACATTATTTGGTTTAATGTGCGGACTAAGGGTTGAAAAGATCTTTACTACGGTAATGTAATGGCTTTAGAGAATAGTTAAAACACGTTAAGTTTTAGGTAAACGTTAAGTATTATTACAATCAACAAAATCTTAATATACTAACTTTGCATTATTTTTTGTTTCAGAGCTAAATATAATTCACTGTGATCTTAAACCCGAAAATATACTATTATGCAACCCAAAAAGGTCAGCCATTAAGATAGTAGACTTCGGAAGTTCGTGTCAACTAGGCCAAAGGGTAAGTGTGTGTTTCTATTAATTATTATTGATAAGCTTATTACGCTTTATTACAGTGCAACAATGATACTCAGACCTGTGAAAATTCTTCTAAAATTTCAACTAAAGTCCTGAAATTAAACCCTCAATATCCATAATTGACTTCTAACCCCTTATTTTCGCTATTCACCGCCACATCCGATATACGACGCGTCAGAATATATTCACTAAACCGTACTGTTATGCCAATACAGTGCAAAATTGCATCAGCGATACCGCATATTGCATCGCTAATACAGCTGCCGATTTATAGACTATTCCTAGTATACGCTAATTGCAAAGATAAATCACTTCGGGGCCGTGTGATTCAGAACTCAGGGCGCGGGTTATCGCGCTTTGCGTCGTAGATACTGTACATTTTTATATTGCGTGTACTACACGCCATACCAAAGGAGGTCGCATATATGATAAAACAGTTTAGTAAATTCGTGGCGAGATGGCTTAAGTGCGTTTTAATAGCGAAAGTAAATTTTATTAAGAGCCAAAATATAGCACTTATCTAAATCTGCTATGTCATCAGCAAATTACTGTGGAGCGCCACAGACATGATTTTATCCTAGAATAATAAATGATAAATCCGGTTAGGTGATAATAGTTTGTGACAAAAATGTATTTTAGTGATTCAATTGGTTGTCAAATCGTTATGAAATTAACATATTAGATTAGATGTCACCAGATCTTACGAATTTCACAAAGACGCTTGTAGGGCAAATTAACCGGTTATTGGCTTTCAAAATACCAGTCGTCGACACTAATTGATTGTAGAATTACCACCTATATTCACATAATATAAAGTGATAATCATTGACAGGATGCTGACAATAGGGCTTTTTTCTTAGCCATCCCATACCATAATTTGACATTACCTTGTCAATATCCCTCTTCTGGGCATGGTCCTTGCATGATAAAAGAGTCAAGTTCTTGGCGCTGTCCAGGTGCAAGTTAGGGTTACTTCAGTTCGGATACCTTCACAGATCTTTCTACGTCAGCAAAAAAAAACATTAAAAAATTTAGGTTTACTTGTAATATCCGAAAATCTTGAAACTCTACATTTCCCCACCTATCTTCTTCTTTCCTAGGCTATCATGCCTAATGCGTTTATTTATATTCCAGATATACCAATACATCCAGTCAAGGTTCTACCGGTCACCGGAGGTCCTCCTGGGCATCCCCTACGACCTGGCGATAGACATGTGGTCGCTCGGCTGCATCTTGGTAGAGATGCACACGGGGGAGCCGCTGTTCAGCGGCGCCAACGAGATCGACCAGATGAACAAGATCGTAGAGGTGCTGGGCATGCCGCCTGACCATTTGTTAGACCAGGTACAGTATACACTGATAAGGAAAATTAAAACAATTTTAGCTTATAGCTGTGGATATACTGTGACGGATGTTTTATCCACATTTCATCTTCAGCGATAAACGCGGCCATAATAGACCCACTATTGTGTTTCGCCTTCCGATTTCAATTCTTTTCTGTTCTGTTCTCGGCCTAAAATTGTTACAAAGTGGAACATGTACAAAGAATGAACAAAAGTACAGAAAATATTGGAAGATCTTTATGTGGAATATTTTTTTATAAATCTGCAAATATTTGTAATGCTTTGTTCGACATATTGTTTAACTTTCTTGAACTCCCGTTGAAATAATTATTCTTGATGCTCAAAGTTCTAATAAAACCTAATCTAACCGAGTTAATCTGAATATTTTCAGGCTCACAAAACGAGAAAGTTCTTCGATAAATTACCGGCCTCCGAAGGAGGCGGATACGTGTTGAAGAAAGTCAACGGTAAAGACGGAAGGTAAGTTTTATATCCAGTTATATTCTGTCTTATTAAGGAAAAAAGGCACATTTACAAATTAATTGTTGAAGAATGTTAAACCCGCTGAGATATACATAAGTTGCCTTTTTACTTAGTAGGACAGTATTATTGAATTTAATGTTAATTACTTGTTTGTTAAACGCAATTAGCACTTTTATGATTTGCGACTTCTGGGGAAGGGTGGTTGCTGCACTCGTATATGACGCAACCAAGACACAGTCAAGGCCGACCTAACGCTACCGATTCTAACATGAAATTTACAGCATTGTGGTTTACGGGGTCGATAAATCGATCTAGCTAGGTCTCATGTCTGGGAAAATTCGTTTTCCTCGTATTTTCACACAAAAAGAATTCCCACGCAATATGGTTCGGCTGCCGCCGAATAGACTGATGGTTAGAGCGTTGGCCTACTACGCCAAGACTGCGGGTTCGAACCCCAGCCCCATACCGGTTTTTTTTGGTTTTGTATAGAAAATCGATGAAAATTCGGTTTTGATCCGAGCAACGACGCTCGGTCTCCCAGATACTATACTATTGTCGGTGGTGTTGCAGACAAGTGGTAAATGTGTGCAGTGGTTTCAGGAAGTACCGGTCGGCGGGGTCGCGGCGCCTGCACGACATCCTCGGCGTGGAGGGCGGCGGGCCCGCGGCGCGCCGGCGCGGCGAGCCCGGCCACTCCGTCTCCGACTATCTTAAGTTTAAGGTTAGTGGAACCATTTTAAATTCATTACACGGCGACCACTTAATTCTTAGCTATCTTTAATAACTTGAAAAACTGCTCGAATTTGAAGATAAGATACCGCTTAATGCCTAGCGAGGTCCCTGAGCATTAAGAGGATTGTGAGTTCCCGGCTTTCATACAAACGGCGATAACGTTTTCCACCCCCTAAATGTAAACAGATTTCAACCAATTTTTGATAAGTGGTCAGTCGGAACAAAAACTATGTCCGTACGTTTAGTTTTTTTTTTTATATTTATTAATTATTAAGAGACTATGGCCGAAATTGCTTTTGCCGCGGCATAGACCGGGCCGCGCATACTTAAGGCCCCGTTCGCATAATATCCCATCACATAAATTACGTTATATTCGCAACGTCTCTCTGAAAAATTTCCAAGTGCACATTTGAACATGTATTCTCGCAATTATTGTATAAACCCCCCAATATATCTATATATTTAACTACATTTAAACAGTTGTAGGTTCTCTGCTTGATAAATAATAACAATGTGTTTCATAATTCCAGGACCTTATTCTCCGTATGTTAGAGTACGACCCCAAGCAGCGCGTGACGCCGTACTACGCCCTGCAACACAACTTCTTCAAGCGCACGGCGGACGAGTCCACCAACACGCAGCAGGCGCAGGCGCACCTCCAGCACGGTCAGTCCGCGGCTCGCCCACGGGAGCATAGCGGCGTGTGGGACGATACGGCCTGCACTTGCCAAATACAGCCTTACACTCTTAAGGGGAGGGGAGACTAGCACACTCTCAGCTCTTAAAATTCGATCTGAGTTTTATGACAACATTTTTATGATCATTTTGAGCTATTGAATTGCAACCGAAGTAGCACGAGCTAGTTTCAGAGAGGCTGGATGTCTAGATAATCTTTAAAAAACCTCCTTCGGAACTTAAGGCAATTTCAAGTGATATGAAAACGAAGATTTTAATTCGTTTCGAGTCAAATAATAAATAAATAATACTACCCTTCTATTTGAGTTGGATAGTAAACAAATAAAACCACAAGTTAAATTTAAAAATGCCGTGTCCGTCAACGTTTGTTGGATGGCTGTTAGTATTGTACCTTATTAGTTAAGCCATTTGGGGATCTGGTTATAAAATCAATGGTTTTGGCAGTGAGCAGTATCGTCCTGTACGCTTGCGTTCAAAAGTGTACTAAATGTTGTTTTGTAAAGAAAATGAAAAAATTAAATGTTTGAATAGGTAAAGCCTTAAATCAGTCATCTCAAGCTTGTGCCGTGTTCCGCTAACACATTAATGCTTTCATTATCTCATTAAACTAACTCTAATGTTCCATCTGTGTACCCAAAACCTAAGCGTTTTTGTAAATAAGTATAGTTTGTTTATCAAATTGATTTGAAAGTCGTCATTGGTTAATGTTGATATTGCCATCAGATAGAACATAAACTTACTCCAAAGTTACTGACACATGTTTTTCAAAGTCTCTGGTACGGAAAATATCCCTAATATTTCATATTGTCCAATACAGTAGGGTTTATAAAGATAATAGGAATCTGTTAATGTGCAGATGCAAATTCCGTCTGCGTGCTATCAGCAACGCTGCGCATGCTTTCTTAATCGATACGAATATAAACACCCTGCGTGTTTTTAACTCGACTCTTCCTCTCTCTGGCAGCCATATTTGGATTACTTGGCGTTTCTTTTACTCGCTCTTATACGTGTCACCGAAATATGTTATGTCCAAATCACAAGGGACTACGGCGACTGGCGGTTACTCTGTTCTGATTAGTGCCATGTTTCTATAAAAACAATGGCATGTGAAGTCTGGCCCCGTAAAATTTTAATTCAAAGGGGGTTTCTTAATAACTAAATCAGATTCGATCTCCCGGTAGAATTGTGGATGCAGACACTAAAGAAGAAGATGATGAAGAAGCTTTGTGGGAGATGTCGGTTGTTACCCTTTTCGTCAACATGGAGATATACATTACCATCTAACTGCCGCACTCAGTCAATTAACTTTTAAGTTTCATTAAAGTTGCTGCTGTCACTTTCTTTGCTATAGAATAGGACGCAGCAACTTTAATGAAACTTAAACATTAATTGACGTCTCTGAGTGCGGCAGTAAGGAGCTCAAACATTCGCCAGCAGCCTTAAGATCCCTTTTGATGTGGCACATATTATTGTTATTTTATTACACGTTCACGTCAATTGACATATGAAAATGATGTATGTTAACTTTTTACGACCATTAATAGTTGTAGACACGTATAGGAGCACAAAATGCCCCCTATTTATTGTAAATAATATCGATGTTCCGGTGACAGACAGCTCGGACCCGCGATGACTAGAGCGGTCCGGCGGGCCGTCGCGCCTCTAGCCGCCCTCTAGTGCCTAATGAGCCAGGTCTGACTATTCATAGCGGAATGTACCCGCGTCCCCTAACAAACGCTCCGCATGACATCGTTGCATGGCTTCATAACTGCGCCAACTAGATAGTATAGTGATATTGGCTTACGGCTGGTTTTTTAATCCTTAGATAAATATTTGACAGTTAATTTTAGCTATTTCCTTTATCACGTAACAAAATAAAAGGAGAGGGAAAACTTTAACTCATATATAATATTTATCTGATGATTGATAAAGACCTTAGTTGTTTTAGTCGTTGAATAAACTGTGAAAAGACGTGATTTCGTAATAATAGTGTAATTATTAGGACTCTGGACAGTGTGAACGCTTTTAACCCTTATCAAGGTAGAGGTTATTAATCGACCACACACGGTTGGTTGAAATATCAGTCTTAGTACCTTGATATAAAGTTTAAACAAGATTGTAAATACCTAGATTGGTGGGATCAGCTTAAGGGTTAAAGGTTAGGGCTAGTTTTCAAGTCCTTGGGTATGTTTTTAATTTCATGTCTTTGACCAGTTTACATGACGACTTGTTAATTAATGTTCTTTTACCTAGTTGATAATTAAGTCGTCAGTTCTTGGACCAATATGATCTGATGTTTCCGGGAATGTTTAATGGTATCAACATTACTAACATGCCAGTTTAAGGGCCGATTTTCCAAACACCAGATAAAACTATCTGACAGTTAATGTTATCGCTTTGTTTTATTTTTCATATGAAAGAAAAGACAGCGAGAGAGTTAAATTAAGCTGACATATAGTGTTATCTGAAGATTGAAAATTCAGCCCTTGATTAGTTGTCATTGCTTTCGATTTAAGCGTTCGTTCTTCAAAAATGCAATACTTTCGCTTGAAGCTCAGAGATGCCAATGATTTTTGCACGTAATAATTTGAATAAATAGACTAGGGCGAACCTTACAACATAAAATACCTAAAGTGCTATGACCCTTTAGATTTTATAAACCTGACTTTAGCAAGTTTAGTAACATTTCAAGGAAAATTACTTCAAAATATATGGATGCTATTTAACGTTTGACCAACTTCGGCTCACGTGAAGTTTTTTTTATAAATTAAGCAGAAGTAAATGGAGACTGAGGTGTTTAATCGATGGAAGTTGGTCTAACGGTTAATGTTATAATTGGAAAGTTATTGGTTACATGATACCGGAACGTCTTTAGAGAGCATTCAAAACTACTCACTGCTTCGAAAGTGGGCTTAGTACTAACACTTTCGTATGAGTGTGAGGCTCTATTTCAAAATAAAGTCACGTACGTGTAAATATGTAGCATTTTGATGCAATCAATAAGGTCCGTTGTTCTTTCGGCATTACGTTTCCTTAGTTCAATATGGTTCTATTGCACATGATAAGTCCTATGTAGACAGAACCGTGGCAAACTTTTATGCGATGTTCTCATGTCGCCGCGTCGCTATATCGGCAAAATGAACGACGGGCCTGTACTCCAGGAAAGATACGGTTTTTAAAACATTAATTTATAATAGCCAGATTTTTTTTCACTCCATTTTTATAAGATATTCTAAGACACTATATTCATGAATCCAACAAACTTTCCACCTGGAAGTAGGTATATAAATATACTGTCAAAAAATGCCTTTTTCTTTTAAATTAAAAATCGTAATTGTAATTTTTGTGTCTAAGCATAATAATATTTTTGTCTATCATGAGCAGAAGGTGAAATCTAACAAAATATTTACACAGAAAGCCACTAAATCAGCAAAATACATGGCTCCGGTTATATATACCCTTAAATTATAGAAAAAGTTAGTAATAAGTAGTGCTTTGATAAAAATGACATAAAACTATTTATTATTTCCATATTTTCGAAATCATCTAACACATTATCCTCTTCAAAGATATAATTTAAAGCGTCTTGCATTTTTATTTTGCAACTCAACGGTCTTGGGTCTCAGGGACAGAAAAAATATTTTACGTCATTAAGCAATAAACCGATGGTTAAACTAAGATGGCTTCTTCGTTTAAGTTAATCAGTCGGTTACTGTACTTAATCAATGGATAGTGCGTGGTGAACAGCATAATATTGTTAAACAGCCGTTTACGGTTTAAACAGCCGTTTAAAATTTAAACATCTGTTGGTGAACTCGGGTCTTAGTTATTTTTTGTGCGATCTAATCTTGAATATTATAGATCTAATATTTAGTAAGCAATATGAAAAAAAAAATGTTTATAATTATTTATGGCAAAATTTTCAGGATTAAAAAAAAAAAAAAATTTTAAATAACTTATTGACTCATAATTAGTTGGATTATGTTTTTTCCTAATTACTAGAATTATAATATACCCGATACACAAGAAAAATCAGCTATTATAAATTATTTCCGTTTCACCATACTAGCGACCGTAACTTTCCTGGAGTACTGAACTAGTGTTCGAAGTCCAGAAATCAAAATTCGAACTTATGTTACCTTTGGATTTTCTCTCGACTTAGACAAAAGGGAAAGAGAGGAGTAACTAAAGTTCCTAATTTGGTGCTTCGTAGAGTATTTCTCAAATAAAATGTACCCACTTTTAGTCAGTATTTAAGTGTGACTTAACTGTCTAACTAGCAATATCGTTGCGTTGTGTTTGACATGAAATCACAGTTATTTACAGAACACCAACTCTTCTAGAGTCACCTGAACCTTATTTGTAGAACTAGTAAGTAAGTAAAGTGTTGTAGAGTTGTGTATTAACGCGGTGTGTTGTGCGCAGTGGGCGGCGCGCGCGCGTGGGGCGCCGAGCGCATGGACGTGGAGGCGCGGCGCGACGACGAGCTGCTGCCCGCGTGCGCGCTGCAGCACTCGCCCGTCGCCATCCACTAGCGGCAGGGACGCTCAGTGCAGTGCAGTGACAGTGTGAACTGAAACACCTTATATTTATAAACTATATTTTTATTTAATCACGTAAGTCTGATACTTGTGACGTGTTACCCGTGACAACGCTTGTTCTTGCTCGTCTTCACCCGACAGTACTTGGCCGGCGCGCCGCCGCGAGCGCCGCGGTCCGCCCGCGGCGTCCGAGCTACGTTTTTTTATTGTTACGCGATGCATATCAAGGACGCAATATGGTAGAAAATAAATATTGTATATAATTAGGAAACCGACTAATGGATACAGACTGCGACTTAAACTGGTTAATCTATAGTTTAGTTACGATCTATGCTAGTTAGGCTTTTATTCGATTTAATTATCGCAAGCTGTATGTTTTAAAGTGTCGGCAACTGATGACTGAAATTTAAAAGGGCCAAGACTTTTTTTGTAAACGATCTTGAAATAGATAATTTGAAATGTATTTAATACACGGATGTTACCAATGTAGCGACGGGTCGGCCGGCCCGCGCCGGTCCACCGCCGCCCTCGCATTTCAGACTTGTCTCAAATTTATATATTTAATGTCTTTCCTAACTAACGATGTGCTTGAAATATTGACGACGGAGACACAGACTAATGTATCGAAGCTCATTTATTTTTGACCCATTTGAATATTCAGTATAACAGAGAGTAGTATATAGGTAATTCTATTAAACACAAAATGTACTTGTAGGATATGATGATAATGTTGAAATCATGTATAAATTTTTGGTATTTCAGATAGGTGTTAATAAATTGGATTACGACTTGTTCAACCTTTTTGGATTTGAATCTACAATAGACTAACCTCATTGCAACAGACTGGTTGAAACTTTGTAACGGAGATATTTTGTATAGCGTACACTGAATCACTGCCTTATTGTGCCGGAACTTTTTACGAATACGGGCCCGCGGCGCGTGCGACTCGGACCGCGTTCATCTGCGGCACGCGGTTATTTTTGATGAATCCGCGATGCATATTTAGTAATTGTACATAAAGTGATCGTGCGGGCACCGGGCGTCGCACGCGCAGCGGGCCCCCGTTTAGCGACTTTATTATGAACTAAACGTGAATTAGGACAATTTCAGTTCCATTTTATTTAGTTAAATAAATGAAATCATCGACTGAACATTTGCCTGAAGTAAAGCCGCTAAAATGAGATATGCTACTGAATGGCAGACGCTGCGTACTGCGTACGCTACTGCTATTTTTATATAACTCCCACTCGAAACATAATTTTAATGTGAGAATCGCGTGTAATGGTGCAGCAGTTTTGTTCACAAACATGAAGCATAAAAGTATTTTCACACATTGGTTGACCACTTCCCCTGCTCTTTATTTCTCCAGTAGATCTACTGTAACGTTGTGGATTTGAATATATTTCTAATCTTGCTGTTATGTACAGAAACCTTCTGGTAGTGTAATATTTACCATAATACTTTTCTGCTTCATGAGGTATAAGGTTGATAGACATGAGTATGTGAAATAGGTATGACAGTATGTTAATTTTGATAATAGAGGATATGCAACAAATTCTAAGGCAGGTTTCCAATCATGAAATGACTTTTATTTTTATTTCTTGAATAATTTGTTCGTCTACTGACATCATGGCAAACCGTATTGTCTGTTTAGTGTAAGTGGGGCGATTTGTTTTAAGCTTTATTTTGTTCCTTGCAAGAATGTTATATTTATTTCTACCTCGAAGGACGGGAATCTGCCGTTACATATTAAATTTGACGTATGAAGCTATTGGGAAGTTAGTGATACGATATTCAGACACCAACGTGATAGCTCTAACTGGATTGGCTCGGTCGGCCCTGGAAGTGCGCTTGTGTAATGTACGTTTACCGACTATTTATTTGTGCTGCGACTGTGTGGGGAGGCGTGGAGTGCTGTGTGAGGAGCTATGTTTATTTCCTATCGGATTGTCAGTTCGCAGTCACTGTAACAATAAAAGGATAGAGCTTTATGTCACTAAGTTTTGTATTTTAAATCAATAAACGATAGCAATGACTTATGTTTTATTTTAAAACCCTTGTAAGCCACTTAGCCTGCTTTAATTTATTATTACGTGGAATACATTTTATAAGGGCGATATCACACCTGACTGGCGGTTTGCGAGCGTTTTTGTAGGGAACAGGGACTGGAAAACCCCTTCATTTGATTTACCCTATCGATAGGGTAACCTATCATTTGGTTACACAATCGATGTGGTTATCCTATGATTGTGTTACCTTAACGTTAGGGGAACCCCTTTGAACTAGATAACCGCTTCCATTAGAGCTTACATTAGAGGTCTGACGGCTGTCAAAATGTATTGAGTAACAGCCGATTAGGATTTAACAATCCGTTAAATTGGTTGGTGAACTCCGACCTTAGGCCCTTAACATTAGCTGGTGATTACCCTATCTATTGATCGCCTCTCTTTTTTGCGCATTCGGGCGATCTCTGTCTAACCTCTACCCATTCAATTAATTGTTAGGTAGTGCAATAATAAGTCGAAACAGAGATTAACGATAACGGTACGATAAAGTTTAAAAAGGGTAACAGATGTTAGTGTATTGGGATTGGGTTAGCGCTTAGTCGAATTAACTGTATCGTTTGGTTACCCTTTCATTGGAATAAGTCGACGATAGGCTTAGCGCATCCTTGGGGATTGTAAGAACAAGTCTATCAAATACCCTACTGAAACCCTCTTTAATGGTAAGCGGTTCCGGTCCCTGGTAGCGAAGCGATGGCCAACCTCCTCTCCTCGTAAGCGTAGCGAGGTCGCCACGTGATCGTAAGTTCATATTTTCAGGGAATAACTGCCAATACTTGGAAGAGCTGTTGCGAGCATGTGATCAAAATAGAAAATTATTATAGAAAATCAGATCATATATTAATTGATATCCACATGGACAAGTGCGTGATTGGATTTGGCTCTGACACCGTGACACGTCTGACTCTGAAAGTGATTCCAATTAGTCACTTTCTGGATCTGAATTTGAAGCCAATTGCCACCGAATATATTTGGATTCTGATTATGACTACGGTGAATGAAAGTAAGTCAAAACGAGTGGCCAGTTCGCATTGTTCCGACTATACTGAATTATTGCCATTTAAATAAGAATAATAGCGCCCTCTTGACAATAGTCATATATGAAATATATCTGGTTTATATATATATCTGGTTTACCCTTAAATGCTGTATCTTGTCTAGGGGACACGGTTTATGTAGGAAAACATATTGAAACTCTTTTTTGTGGTTATCTTACACGTATAATATGCGTAGATATATATTTTCTCGTAATCATTCTGACATGTTTTCCTGCAGAACTACGCAGATATTTTTTTTTTTTTACAGTTTTTTATAATGCTAGAATAAGTGCCATAAGGACAAAACTCAACTGTTGAGTTTCTGGCGGCGCTTCTTCTCAGCAGTGGTCTTCTCTTGGGAAGCGTTGATAAATTCTTAGGGCCTGCGCAAACCGGCGGAGCGCAGCGCAGATCACTTTAAATTTATCAATGTATATTCTTCCCTATTTTAATTACAATAAGGTATAAATTTGAATGCTCTGAGACCGACCTCGGAGCATCACGGGGGATTTCCACTCTGCGGCTGCGGCTCTAAATTTATACAAACACATTCACAAATCACTAGTGTGTGAACGTCCTAAAGATATACCTCTACAATTGTCAGTTTCTATATGTCCGCGACAAGTTTGTCGCAACTTGTTACGATGGAGGAGAACTGAGCGACAAGCGAGAATATACAAGATGTGCTAGCCGTTCAGAAAACTCTACATCAGAAATTATTATATTTCTGTAAAACGACCAAAAAAATTCGCTCCTCAGATTTGCCGCCCCTAGTCTCAAGCCTACTCAGCCTGCTGGTAAACCCGGCCACTGTAAGCTGTGTATGTACAGCTTCTTATAAGGTCGACTGTACTAGTAAGGAATACAGGAAAATGCATTGATGGACATTGGTTATGTTATGTCATGACCTATCCAGTTAGGACATTTGCCGCCGCCTAACCTTCAAATGTATGTATTTTTGACACACGACACACGAGGATGAATTTCGCGAACGCATGATTCACTTGCAGCGGATTTCAGGGTCGCATTTTTTAGCGAAAGCTTTATTTATGCTCCCATAATTTATTATTAGATAAATTTAGCGACCTCCTTTTTTAGTTGAAGTTAATTTCAGAGTAGCATTTTTTAGCGAATTTATGTTTTCATAATTTATTATATGTAGTTGATCGTATTTTTCTGTGTTGATAAGTGGTCTAAAACGCAGCTGGTCTTATGTAGCAAGTGGCCTAAGTTCGCAACCGCCATATGTATTTTCAAAAGAGAGGTCTTAAATATTATTTAATAAGTTAATGGGCTCCTATTTTTGGGCGGTTTGCCCTTCGGGCATCTGAAGCTACCTAACGAATTTAATCTACCTACTTACTATGTGTGTGTGATTTCTATAGCAAAACGTGTGTTTTGAACTGCAAATCAGGCCTTTTGCAATTAATTTAGACTTAATGCTACTTAGACCAGCTTCGTTTTTTACGCTTAAACAATGCGATCCTGAAATCCTCGGCTACTAAATAAGGCGTTCGCAAAATATATATCCAACATGAAATATAGATTCGCTAAAACAAGCGATTCTAAAATTCGCTGCAACTGAATAATGCGTTTGCGAAATTCATATAACAAAGCATTTCATGTTCGTGTACCTAGTTGAGGATGTAAGTACTTACATACGTCATGTGTCAGACATTTATACAAGACTTCTTTTGCCCGCGACTCCGTCCGTGTAGATGTCGTTTATCGTGCATCCCACGGGAACTATCAAATTTTCCGGGATAAAAACTGTCCTATGTCCTTCCCCAAGACTCAAACTATCTCCATAGCAATTTTCACCTAAATCTAAGCTGTCCAGCGGTTCAAGCGTGAAGAGGTAACTAACAGACAGAGTTACTTTCGCGTTTATTAGTAGGGATATACCAGGAATAAAAAAAACCGCAGAAAAGATATCTCTGTGTTCGAGCTTTAATAATATTACAATTGGGTAGGTAAAGTTTTTGGAAGAGGTGTAAATTATATTTTTTTTCGATAGTCGTCATCCTAAAGATCAAGGAACTGCGGCTCTTTTATTTTTATTTCCTCTAATATTTTAGAAATATTTTTTTTAGTTATTAAGTTGACATTTGTACACTTTATTGGCCGACAAGCTTGTTGCCTTCGTACTTAATGAAAAAGAAAAAAAAAACTGTCACTTCTATAACTGTCATTGTCAATCAAAGTAAACAAACGATTCAATTCTTTCAAGCATCTGAGTAAATCTTTGGGTTCTGTGACAAGAGTGTTGGTTGCTGCACGTGTCGATTATTTTGTCGCGTTTTTTAGTGCCTCAGTGGTGTTGAAGAGCTCGGTGGAGTGGTCAGCGCGAGCGGCGGCCGACACTCTTGCCTCTGATCTCGGAGAATATAACACTCTAAATGTTTTAATAACATTTTCAAGAACCGATCACATGTAATCTCAAACTTTGACATTGGCAGAATTGTCCTCATGGACAGACGCCATTTTAACAAAAAATTGAATTGAATTGAGTAAATCTTTGTAATACTCCATTTCCAAAGTCCGTGTAGGATTTCTTAAATTCATTGCGTGTATACGATTCAAACGTGCTCTCGTGGCTATCGAAAAGCAGGGCAAGAGTCGTCGTGAAAGGAAGAAATCGGTGTCCAAGAAGCAGTGCCAATGGGGTCGAAAATAAATCGTAGTCCAAATATCGTCCAAAGGTCAAAGCGAGCAAAGCTGGAGGAAAGCGGCAAAATCGAAAGTCCGGAGTTCGTTCTGAGGTCGTTAAAAATATTTCTAAAAACACTGATCACATGAAACGAAGGCAAACAGAAAAGAGTCGTTGAATTGAATCGTTTGTTTACTTTGATTGACAATGACAGTTATAGAAGTGACAGTTTTTTTTGTCTTTTTCATTAAGTACGAAGGCAACAAGCTTGTCGGCCAATAAAGTGTACAAATGTCAACTTAATAACTAAAAAAAATATTTCTAAAATATTAGAGGAAATAAAAATAAAAGAGCCGCAGTTCCTTGATCTTTAGGATGACGACTATCGAAAAAAAATATAATTTACACCTCTTCCAAAAACTTTACCTACCCAATTATTATATTTGTTTGTTAATTCAAACAAACATAACAAGTATGTAATATTATACACAACTTATCAGCGACTTCTGATGTAAACAGAAGCTGAACCGGGGGTGTAGTTTATATTACCTAGCATCTTAAGTTATCTGAAGTTGCTGTAGTCTCATTGATTTCGTCAATATTTTGAAAACTAATGACGGCGGTTGAAACGCCCGGAAATTTACCCCAATAACTACGTTTTTTTTTTTTTTTTTTTTTTTTTAGCCTGTCTTAGGGCCGTATTAATAGACTCATCTCAACCCCATCGTTGATACGCTCTTTTACGAGACCGACTCAATACGTGATCCTAGGATTAGGATTGCCGCTTATTAATAAACTAATATCACCTGAGTCGGACTCGAGAAACGCATCCCAACCTTGATCCTTGATTTTTTTTAATTATTATTTTGAGCTTTGGCTTCTAGGCCATTAGCTTAAGCAGATGACATTTTTTACGAATGGGCAACAGATGATAATGAACGAAACGGTGTAACGTTTTGATTCTGCAAGAAAATGTTTTTGCGTTTAGACTTGACACAGATTATGAACCATCAAAAATGAATATTTCGATGTAAAGTGGAAATGCAAGTCATTATTTTTAGATCATTTATTTAAAATTGTTTTACTAGCTTTTATTATAAGGTCATTATGTAAATATAACACATTTTCAAAAACCCTGTGAAATCGTAAAAACGAAACGCGCATACTGGGAGCCGGCCGGGAATGGAATTCCTATAGGTACAGTACAGGTTATAAGTTCTTTTCGCCGTCTTTGTTCATAAAGTGAAATACATGAGGTTTTTATCTATTGATAAAGGTGAAAAAGTGCAGCGTCTCGAATCCACAACAGCGCTGACGTAACTGGATTTGATTAAATCAATGAAACGAGTCCTGAAGAAAGACGGACTTCTACCAGGGAGCTGCAGTTCCATCTGCTTGAGATGAAAAATAACAAAATAGACTGACGTAGTCTGCAGCAGTTTCTACGGAAAGTTTCCATATAGAGGTCCTGTAGACAGGACACTACGGGTTAAAGAAGGTAAAATGTAGTGTTAATTTATTTATTTAAACATAAGAAGGTACCTAGTTAGCTAGGATAATCACACCAGGTAAACTCGTAGAACTATGCGCCTTGCTTGCAAGAGTAGGTAGTCCAATTTTCCTACTAACACATTATCAATACATGTAATTTTATTAATAGTTTGATATAATGTAATAGAGAAGTAAAAACTAATGTTCATAACTGAATATTTTTTTCAATAAATGTATGAAGAAACTTGGACTAATATTGCAAGCTAGGAATATAGTTGTATGAGTTTAAGGTAATACTAGTATAATATAAATCAGTCCTCTTGTCTCAGACAGTCTTGGTTAAACATAATATATAAGGCTATTAGGGTTGTAATGGGCCAATCCTTATTTAAATAATGTTATCAGAGATACTTTTAACACAGCCAGGCAATTTACATGAGGAGTAATATTATTATTATAGATTTATGCATGTTTAGTGAATGTTCATTAAAAGATTAAACTACCTAACACAATTATGAAACCAAACTGTATTTAACAGGTTGGTGTATATTATAATATACTTGTTGTTTTTTTATTTTCAGATGATCATCTCGTACTGCCACCCTGGAAGATAGGAGTAAAACATGTTTTCATTATCCATGTTAAATAATTGTTTTTCTATTAAAATTCAGCTGTAATTTACCTTAATGTTTTATTATAACAGTATGGTTAACACAAGTTGTACTTTCTTACTTGTCACTCAGTGGATCCCTGTCCCTCTGATAGGTATTTATCTCTTGATTTTAAACTTAGGTAGAGAGGAGCTACCAAGCGACAAAGAAGTCATGGGCAACTTGTGCTATTGATCCTGCAAATTTAACCATATTTCTGTCATTGCACCTACTATGCACACTATCAACAGCATTTCATCCATGTTCCACTAATATCCCATAAGAACAACTGTCACTTTTTAATTTGCTAAGGTACACTATAAAGTGACAACAAGGAACTTGAGGTAACACTAAATTTAATGAATGTTTATGCCACATGGCATGGTTTATTGGCATATACCTATATGTAATTAAACAAGCAACCTAATTATTTAATCGTATGGTGCATTTACATAAACATTTCAAATATACATAACTAAAAAGATAACTATAGATCCACATTCAAGGTCCCGAGCCAGGCCAGGTGTTTGTTTAGCAATCTAATAAAGATAGTTTAATAAAGTTTCACCTACAAATCTAATGTTTTATTGAACTTGCATATTTATTACACAATGTAGGTACAAATGGCAGACTTAATGCCTTTATTGTTCCCATTAAGATTTTTATTTATTTCATAATATAGCATGCCCGCGACTCCGCATGACTCCGTCCGCGTAAAAGTCCGGGATAAAAGTATCCCATGTGTTAATCCAGGTGATAAACAATGTTGGCCAAATTTAATCCAAATCGGTTAAGTCGTTTCTGAGATTAGCGCGCACAAACTCACAAAAATTCTAAAAATCATTGTTTTGGGTTCTATTGCGTTAATAAAGACCTCCAATAATAGATTTTCTCAAATATCGAGTGGCGAGCGACAATAAAAACTACCTACATAGGTAGAAATGAAGAAAGTATGGCACACGACTCGTCCTGATAGGAAATATAGTTTCGTATAGGTTACTGTATAGACTAGCATTTGTGGACTACGAGAAAGCTTTCAATTCGATCGAGACATGGGCTGTGCTGCAGTCTCTACAACGGTGCCAAATCGACTACAGGTACATCGAGGTGTTAAAGTGTTTGTACGAAAATGCCACCATGTCAGTCCGACTTCAGGACCGGGACTCGGAGCGTATTCCGCTGCAGCGGGGAGTCAGACAAGGAGATGTAATCTCTCTGAAGCTGTTCACCGCTGCGCTGGAAGATGTGATCAAGATTCTGGACTGGGAAGGACGTGTACAAACGGCGAGTACATCACCCACCTTCGGTTTGCCGATGACATAGTAGTCATGGGTGAGACCATGGCAGACCTAAACGCAATGCTCGATGACCTCAGCAGAGCCTCTGATCAAGTTGGTCTGAGGATGAACATGGACAAGACAAAGATCATGTTGAACACCCATGTAATTCCAACTCCCGTGGTAATCTGAGGCTCGGCACTCGAAGTTGTTGACGATTATGTTTACCTGGGACATACTGTCCAGTTAGGTAGGTCCAACTTCGAGAAAGAGGTTAATGGTCGAATCCGACTCGGTTGGGCAGCTTTCGGGAAGCAACGCGATATCTTCTCGTCTAATATATATACCTACCGCAATGTCTCAAGTCGAAAGTCTTCGACCAGTGTGTGTTGCCAGTGATGACTTACGGTACTGAGACGTGGGCGCTGGTGATGGGCGTCATAAGAAAGCTCAAGGTCACTCAAAGGGCAATGGAGAGGGCTCTCGGAATAGGTATCTCTGCGTGATCGAATCAGGAATGAGGAGATCCGCACGAGAACCAAAGTCACCAACATAGCCCTAAGAATTGCTAGATTTAAGTGGCAGTGGGCGGGGCACATCGCTCGCAGAACAGATGGCCGTTGGGGCCGAAGAGTTCTCGAGTGGCGTCCGCGTACAGGAAGACGCAGCGTGGGCAGACTTCCGACAAGGTGGACAGTCGACGTGCTTAAAATTGCAGGAAACCGATGGATGCAAACGGCGCAAGACCGGTCCTTTTGGCAAACCTTGAGGGAGGCCTATGTCCAGCAGTGGACGTCTTTCGGCTGAAATGATGATGATGATGAGTGTATAAAACCTTATGCTCGAGTTTCTTGCGACGCTTCTTCTCAGCAATCAAATGTTGGTCTTGTCCGAAGCGCCTGTAAAACCGACAGTAAAACAGCCTGATGTGACCAAATTACTGAATAAATTATTTGAATTTGTAAGGAGAGCATTGAAATTAGCGGCGGTG
Organism: Tortrix viridana; assembly: GCA_963241965.1. Classification (NCBI taxonomy): domain Eukaryota; kingdom Metazoa; phylum Arthropoda; class Insecta; order Lepidoptera; family Tortricidae; genus Tortrix; species Tortrix viridana. The sequence goes on from OY725186.1 coordinate 9,860,269, forward strand.
ATAAAGAAACAAAATAATAAGGCTAAATGCGGAGAGCTATAAGCAGTGGCGGCGTAGCTATCGGAGGGCTAGGTAGGCGGTGCCGTGCACCGGGGCCCTCAAGCACAGGGGGCCCTCGGAGACCGAGGGCCCCCGACCCGGACCAGCATGCCTCTATAGTGATGGCTGATAAGTAGATGTGTAGAAGAATAAAACCATGCTGCGCCGACCCTAAATTATATAAAGGCAATGGGAAGATATGATGGTTTAACAAGGTTTCCGATCATAATTATTTATTACTGTTGCTATAAGACAATCTGAAACAATGTTGTTCAGGCAATGTCGAGACTTTCGGCGGCACTCAGAGACGCGTCAATTAACTTTTAAGTTTCATTTAAAGTTGTGTCTGTCACTTTCTTTGCTATGGCAATAGAATAAGACGCAGCAACTTTAATCAAACTTAAAAATTAATTAACTTCTCTGAGTGCGGCAGATAGCCCCCAAATACTTTGCTGCACTGCGGGCTCGCTTTCAAACGGAGGCCTCTGCTAGCCCATTACTAGGTACCTACCCTGGAACACGGCACGGGCTTTCCAACTCGGATGGAGCAAGTTCCTCTAATCTTAATGCGTATTTAGTGGGAGCAGAACAAATGAGGCTAGATCTTCACGCGAACTCGTTATAACTGCATAAAGGTGTCGGTTGGTAGTAGACAGCACGTGCCGCCGCGGCACTACTGGTCTGCAGTCGGGCGAAGTTGTCGGTTGATAGCCGACTGCACGCAGCAGCAGCAGACAGCACGTGCCGCCGCGGCACTACTGATCTTTACGCCCGACTGCAGATCAGTAGTGCCGCGGCGGCACGTGCTGTCTGCTGCTGCTGCTTGCAGTGGGCTACCAACCGACACCTTAAGGCGTCGTCAGAACGCGAATGTGCGATCATCGCAAGTTCGCGCATTCGCGTTCTATTAGGACGTGTTCCTAAGAATAGGAACACCTACTTATATCACCAACGGTCATCAGTCATTGCTGTTCGTTCGTAAGCCGCGTATCACGCGGTAACCTTAGGCGGCTTAGGCGGATACAAACGCGGCACCATTAACGACTTTGCCCACAACGCTTTAATATTTAAGTGTGTGATCACTGAGTTGTCATTTAATTAATTCAATAATGTGTTTGGGATCATAGCCTATTAACTCTTTCGGCGCGCATGATGCACATGTGCTTCATGGGATTGCACCCTCTCGCACGCGCATGATGCACATGTGCTTCATGGGATTGCGGGTCCTTGAGCGCGCATGATGCACATGTGCTTCATCACAAATGTTCATGAGAATGTACTATTTTGCCCAAAAATTAAGTCGTTTTTCGTTGATTTAGATTAATAGGTAATTAAATAATGTAATGTCATAAATATATTTTGTTTATTCCCGGGTATAAACAGAAAAATATTACTTTGAAATTTGACTATCATTATTTATCTGTATTTGGTTAAAAGTTGTCTTCTTTATTTGACAAACCGAAAGCGTAGGCCTCAAAATTCTTTTTCATATAAATAAATAAACTTTATATTCATATTTTCATTTTAAAATGCCATGATAACCACGGTGCTTCATTGCGCCGGAGCGTACTGCATTTATTTTTAAGCGAGTCTAAAATGTAACAAAAAGTATCCGCGTTGTACGATATTAGACGTTATTGCAACTGCCTCAAGGTTGATTTTTCTTTAACACGCGCGGTTCTCGTCTTCGTGGATAACACTATACAATAATCAGAGAAACCAAGAAATGTTGATAACGTTATATTAGTTTTTATTTTATGAAGTGAAATTAAATCTTCGGTCCCTGACCACAACGTTGCGGTTTCCTTTGTTCTTGAGAACAATGGAGAAGATCCTGTTTATCTAAGTAGGATTATTTGTATGAGTAAAAAATATATCTGATCAGTGAAAGTTACGGGCCGTATCTCAGGATAATAAATGCTTCTAACAATAAGCACTGGAGAGGGGACGATACTAATATATTATTATCAGCTCATTAAAACTTATTTGTTTGTGTAATTTTCTTAACTGGTCGTATTTTGCGCTATTTTATGCACGTGGTGGTGGAGTGTACCTTCTCCCACTCTACCAGACAAGCCGACTTCCCGAAGCCAAAAGGGTTCGTTCAGGTAAAAAAATGTTTATTGTTCGAATTACCTGCTCCAGCGTCCACCCAGTATAGATAGTAAACATAGCAAAAACTAAGTTAGGAACAGATCGTATTTACACTTCAATCTTCTCTCACAACGGAAAAGGCTATCGAAGTGTTTCAGTTGAAGATCAAGTTTAGTTATAGACAGTTACCTAATTATTATAATATTTTTAAGAACAATATAGATTTACTTATTTAATAATATTTGAATTTAAAAAAAAGAGAATAAAGATAATGAACTTTTTCAATTGTTTGGCCGCTTAAACAATAACAAAACTATTTCGATAGCATAATTAATTCAGCAACAGTTTGCGATTTTACGACAAAATCAGGTTTTCCTATTAAATTAAACTTTTAATCATGCATTATGTAATTTCTCAGAGCCCTATTTTTGAAGTAAATTGTAGAATTTGCATAGAGCCCGATCAATAAATATTAAACCAATCAGTGAGCGGAATTATTTTTTTTACATTCATTTGGAGAATGCTAAGTTTAAATAAGTTCAAAAGTTCCAATTGCTATCAATTAACGGCTGCAAGCCGATGCCGGTATCAAAACAAAAAATAATTAAATTAGTACGTAATGATTTAAACCGGAGTAAACAAGGTGAGTCGCACAGGCGTTTCATTGCAGGTAAAATCCCATTTCCGGTTGAAAATCGTTATCAGTAAAAATAATCGCAGAAAGGGTTCTTTTATCATCGCGGCTTTCGCTTCCACATTTTGGTTATAATAAAACAATGCATGTGCCTATATATATCTGCACCTGCAACACTGACAAAAGGACCTAATCCAACACATATTCATATCATAAATAAGTCATAATTTTTCATTTCACAAAAAAAAAATCATAATAAATATAAAAGTAATTTTTTTCTTTTACCCGAAAATAAACACTTTGTGTTTGGTTATTCTAAACAGCGCATGACGCCATCCATTCCTTTGTTGTTCGAGGCGGCAAAAAGTGTGCGGTACTACGGCGCGCGATGATGCACAGGGTGCATCATGGTTTTTAGTACGAAACAAAGTGTATGTGCGCGCGGGCGGGTTGCAGCGCGCAGTGAGGCCCGCGCGTGTGAGCATTGCAGCGCGCTAGGAGGCGCTCGCGCCGAAAGAGTTAAAGCATCACCGAAGGAGCCACCCTCTAGTCTCTACGGATAGATCCTGAACTAATAACTACCAACCGAAACTGTCATCCAATAAGAATGCGTATAAATGACGTGATATCGTGTACTGAGTGTCGTAGGTACAGTCAAGGTCATAAATATGTATACACTTCAGTACCTTGTCACTTTAATCGCTGTGACATCCATATATGGCAGTTTAAGGTCGGAGTTCACCAACAGTTAAACAAGCGATTAGAGGTCTGACGGCTGTCAAAATGTATTGACTAACAGCCGATTAGGATTTAAAAGCCCGTTAAATTGGTTATTGAACTCCGACCTAAACATGACATTAAAGAGACAAGGCACTAAAGTGTATACATATTTATGACCTTGACTGTACTGTTCGCTGAATGGCTCATTGTTCATTGGCCCTTTCCCTTTTTATGTATGAACTTTTTTGGCATTTAATTTCACTTTTTCGCTAATACTGCTGGCTAATACATCGTGTTTAATTTACATCAATCCTTTCGTCTCTGGCTGATTACTATAAAAAAACACAGTAGATGTTGAACCACGCCGCCGTTACAATGTTTTGCGCCGATTTGTGTAAAGACACATATTTATTTGAAATAAACTATTTTCATTTGTATGAAAAAAACGAAAACTTAACGCTTGTATGTTGAACCGTTTTTACGATACAACAAAAATAAAAATACATTGAAAAAGAAACGTTTCTTGTATGGGGTAAACGTTGATTATTTAAATTTATTATTATTTTTTTATTATGCAGTAAATCCGCCGTAATAACACATATTCAGAATAAAAAAATCAACCCGCTATCTATTACGGTTCAAAAGTTGCAGCTCTTTATAGTTAGGTCAGACAGACCGACAGGCAGACAGACAGACAGACAGATGGACGGACGGACGGACAGCGTAGGCATATTAATAGGGTCCCGTTGGGCACCCTTCGGGAACGGAATCCTAAAAAAGAAAGGCATACGAGTTCCATAATCAATCCATTCAATAAAAAACAATTAGTATCTAGGTCTATAAGGGGAAAACCTAACGGAAACTTCATGTCAAAGTATTAACGTTTAAAAGTTATCATTATTATATGTATACAATATAAGCACTGAATCACCAAGAGCCAATACAACTTCAACAGTAGCTTGATGGTTTTGTGTCTATTTAATTCATTACTATGAGAACCACACTACATTGTTTTATTGTACCTACTAAGACATTCAGTGAAGGCTCTCTAAAGTCAAGAGATTAGTAGACTTTTATTTCATTTCCTCCTCTCTTAATATGCCTCTTAATATGCCTCTCAAATTCTGAATGATTAGGACCAACCTAATTAATTACTTTCATCACACTAACCACCTGTTTCACAATTGTCAAGAAAATCAAGATATCCAACAGGTAGATTTAGCCCTTTCCCCTTCATACACTTGAAAATAAACAAAGAGAGGGCTAACTTTAACTGGCAGATAAATTTACTTGTCAATAGTGGAACAGGAACTAAGTTAAATATTATATTTAAAACTTCAAAACAATAAATAAAATAAAACTTTATAACAGACCCTGAATATGTCTTCACCAATAAATAAAACTACTATTAAGAATGCGGTCAGTTTATTATATAAAAGAAAAATACTTAATTTTTACACATTCATATGTTTTAAAATCAAAATATACTTCAGATTATTTTTAACTGATTCACAGCTAGCCTAGGTATCTAACTATTAACCAACCTGACCGGAATACTCACCTGTTTCAAAGATGTAAAAGGTATAATTATATAAATAAATTTAGATTAAATAAGGGCCTGTTTCACAATCTACAAGTAAATTCATCTGTCAAATAAAGATTGCACTCTCCTTGTCCAGTTTCAAGTGTAAGAAAGGGAAAGGGCTTAATTTATGTGACAGATATGCTGTATTTGACGATTGTGAAACAGGCGGTAAGTGAAATAAATATCATAATTTCAGCCCACATCGATGCACTGCAGGCTGCAGGTTAAAGGCCTCTTAATTTTCACCCTACCTTGCCCAGTCTTGTACTAAGGTCATCCATTTTTTCCCAACTATTCTATTTCTATAAAATACCTAATAATTTTTTTAACCTGTCACTTGGTAATAAATAAAGGCAGTGAGAGTATAAGTAAGTAGGTAGGTAACATTGGTAACTTGAAATAAATACTTACCTATATTGTATTTCCTACAAGCAGTATTTTAAACATTTAACTATTATTCTATGACGACACAGTTAGCCTAGTTGGTAGTGACCCTGCCTAAGAAGCTAGCGCTCCTGGGTTTGAATCCCGGTATAGGCAAATATTTGTGTGATAAGCATATTTGTTCCTGAGTAATGGATGTTTTCTATATATTTTAGCATGTATTTCTCTATATAAGTATGTATATTGTTGCCTGGTACCCTTAGTACAAGCCTAGAGCTTAGTTTGGGACTAGGTCAATTTGTGTGAGATTGTCCATGATATGTAGGTATGTATGTATGTATGTATTCTTTAAATCTGTCTTTATCTTGTTTTATCTACTCTATGAATTATGTATCACTTGATGATACAATACAAACAAAATTTTAATTAAATATTGAACAGATGAAACTGTAAAACTTCCTGCATCAGCGCTCTCTGAAAAGCTAATACTAAAATTAGTCAAATGTTTTTTATATTTTATGTGCAGTACCATAGAACTAATTAACACTGATCTTTACAACTCCTATACTTACCTCTTTTAATTAGAAATAGATATTTCTAACCTATAATAATCTTACATGATATTATCTTTTAAATAATGCAGTTGACAAACATTGGGTACCCTAGCGCCTGAGTTACATCTAAAGTTAGGTATTTTATTTAAAAACAATATAAGTTAATTGTTTTATCTTGAAAGGTCATGTAATAGGTACATTATAAACTGAATTTACCTGGCCTGGAACTTGATCATCATTGTAAAAAAGCCCTTTTATTTTTATTTAGACAAGTAAAATTCATGTTTATTTGTCAATTGGCAAACGATTAGCCATTGTCGTCAACTGCTTGCTGTCGGCGTTGAAGTTTGTGAACACTGTCTCCTCCAAATATATGATGTACCTTTTTTGGAGTCCTAATTGTTTCCGGCCAACCTTGCCTGTTATCCAAGTTTTCCATTATTGCACTGACGACAACCTACAAAACGAATTTAAGTTAAACACAATATCTAAGCACTATAAATGATAGAAAATGCAGATTCTTTGGTTTCGTTCATTTCACACATAGGTACCTACACTTTTTACACCACATTTATGTTAGGACACGAAACTGTATATATCTCACAGTTATTACTAGTTGATTGTTGCAACAGTTAGTACAAGTTTTCAAACAAATCAGGCACTTTTTATTTATCAAACAATAATAAAGTAGATGTACGCATCGGCATGCGTTCATGTTTATGTCAAGTCAATACGTATTGTCAAATCCCTCTCCTCTACTTATAGCGTTTTACGTTTACGTTTAGAAACATTATAATAGGTAGGAACCTACACAATTAATTAACAAAATAGCTAATAAGATTTTGTTGGTTTTCTAAACACCAGTATAATAAAACATAGGTACCTATTGATTGAGGTATCGATGCATATCGGGTTGGATGAGTAACCTACCAATAAAACGTCGCATAATTTTTACTTTAAAAGTAAATATTTAACATAACTAATAAATGTAAGCATTGGCCTAGTATTTGGCTGTTATTATGATATAATGCTATTTATATTACGGATCAGTAATAAGTATAAAAAGTAAATTGTATGTAGGTACTTACTTGAAATTGAATTGAATGAAATTAGTTTCGCGCCTTTAGGGCCAACCCGGCGCACGGAAGCATTGGTTTGTTATAGGTACACATGGGTATGAGCTATTATTTGGCCGTCGCTTGGTCGATACCTCGTACTTTTACTATTAATAGAAAAGTATCTAGCTCTCATTATAATTTCACATAAACACGACACAAAGTACACCATTTTTAGGCAGTTGTATGCAGCGGCAAAAGTACAATTTAGGTAATGTTCTTATTTAAATACGATTGAGATATTATTTTTTGCTTAATACACGATGCAAAATAGGATTCTCTTATTTTCTGAACCGATTTATTTGTGAAAACGCACCCAGATGATCGATTTATGGCAGTGCATCCGCCATTTTTTAAAAGGTGAGTCGGACTCAAGTCACCAAATAACCATAATCAATGGAGATGAGATTCTCGTATCAAGTGAAACGAGGATCAGGATTATGGGGTTGAGATTGGTTTATTAATCAAAGCTCAGTCTTGTGACCCATCTTGTAAAGGGTGTATCACCCAAGACGAGTCTATTAATACGGCCCTTAATGTCCCACTGCTGGGCAAAGGCCTCCCCTCTTGGCCGTTAGATGGCCACCGGAGCAGAGGCAGACCAAAAAGGAGATGGCGGGATGACTTGGACGCGTTTCGGAGTGAGTGGCGGGAGCATGCGCTCAATAGGGACGAATGGCGGAATAACTACGTTAATTTATTAATAATGTTTAATTAAAATCACCTACGTACACATGCAATTCAAGTCGCTGATTGATTTATAAGATAAGAGGACTAATTACATACATTACTTATTATATAATTACTAATACTGCTACCCTTACAAAACGAACACAAAATTCGTCAACGCGTTCACCGCTCCGATAGCCGTGATCGTCTAGTGGTTAGGACCCTACGTTGTGGCCGTAGTAACCCAGGTTCGAATCCTGGTCACGGCAGTGTCAAACACTGTTACGGCGGGGCTTTTTTGTATTCTAATTTGAAATCCATAAAATAACAATAAATACCTAAATTATCTACAAATTAGTTAATTATTCATTCTGAAAATCATTGATCATGTTATAGTACGGTCAAGGAAACGTATTCGTGTACTGCAGAACTCTGTCGCATTCGGATATCGTAATAAGCGTCACATCTCTCAATTTTGACTCATACCTACGCCTGGTATTGCGACAAGGTTCTAAGTTGGCACGCGAATACATTTGTTAAGAATTTTACCATAAGTATTAATTAATATTTGAAACTGTTTCGCATCTTTACCTTCGCGCGGCTCTAAATAATATTTAAATAGAAATATTATTTATAACGATGTTGTTTTTTTTTTTTTGGCACAGCCATTGGGCACACCTACTTATTTGTGATTACGCATAGCTCAATCTAACGAATACGAATCGGAATAAGACTGGAAATAAAGGGATGACATAATTCATCTATGCTTAACGTACGTGTCTTTTACATTTTAAATTTTAAATCGTTTAATTGTTAGAGGCAGCTTAGGTACTTAAGTTACTTTAAGTTAAGTTAAGTTTAGTTTTAGTATGTCATGTTTGTTTATTTTAACTACCTATTATACTTACCTATACTAGTTTTAATTTCACTATAAACTCCTAAAACTGCCACGGTGTCCCGTGCCACGGTGCCACGGGACAGGGTTACTGCAATCATAATAGCTCTGTCCCTTTCGTTGCCCGCTACTTGTCAGTTTTAAGAGTTCATAATACGGCCTCCAGGGATACAAAAGTATCAAGTCCTGCTGGTGGGAAATAACAACCTTGTATATTGAGGTAAAATGGCATAGAAGTGTACCGACTAAACGCGATGGTAAAGTTGATGGTTTGATCATTGCGGTGCGATTATATTTGTTAGAAAATAACCAAAACAAAATCTATAGGTAATATTAATTCATTGAATCCACATGGACAGGATTACTGATAAGTTAAAAGACCTATATTTTAAATATTTCCTCCTATTACAGGGGACAGCCTGTATATAGACCTATAATATTAAATATGTTGATATTTTTTTACAGGAATGTCTCAAGAAATAGAATTGAGTTGCACGCCATCTGTGACTAACTTTAACAAGCGGTGCTGCGCTATGCCTTTGTTTTTACTAACCGCCGCACGGTTGTACACAATTCTTCCGCAGATGCCGCCACCGGTCTTTGTTTTGGTCGACCACGCACGGCAGCTGTTCGCTCGCTATCATAGAAATTCGTGAGAGAAAAGGAGTGGTGATTAGGCTGTCTTTGCCTCAAAATTCGGTTTTTTATATAGTTCAAGGACTCGTAGGGACCTGTGTTCGTGAAATCTGTGATATATAGTGGTTCCGCGTGTGTTGTACTGTTGTTAAAGCCTAAAAACGTTGTTAAATGGTGTAATTATCAGTGTAAACGTAGGTTATGACGTTTGCTACGTAGCGGGTTGTGTTTGTGTGAGTGGATTCGACAGGTCGTGACAGCGGCAATGCCGTTGAAGCGAATCTTAACGGGATAACTACGCGAGCGTTTTGTGTAAGTTAAATGAATTGTTCCATCCCAGGCAGACATAACGTAGCTGATTCACGCCTGCATGGTACCTATATAGATACGGTGGAGGGTCCTGTGGCGTTGTTTGACCTCGATTCCCAGCGTACCATTCGCTATTTCCCTTTGAAAGAATTGAAAGGTAATTTCTCGTGGTCTACGGTCTACGTTTGTAATTATTTTATTTTTTGTCTGCAGTTTGGTTTCGTTGTCTACGCGATAAATTATTTCGTTCTAGGTTTCTTTCTAAATACTTATTATACCTAGTTAACATTAACGTACCTACGGAGGTACCTAAACACCTAGCGACTCAATCTGGTAAGTACCTAGTACCTACTTACTAGTTAGGTCTGGTACTTGTCTACTAATTAAGTACCTAGAATTTAAATAAAATAGGTGATTAGGTAGATATTTTATTATTCACTAAGTACCTACCTTGTACCTAGGCTTCAAGGCTCGTAATTACGTAAACAAAATAATAGTGCAAATAGTTAGGTACCTACCTACCTAACTTACGATTTTGATAAGAATTTGAGTAGGTAGGTACGTGGTAGGTTATATTTCTATTGATCAAAAATACCTACTTACATAAGTAAAAAAAGTACCTGTGTACCTAGGTATTTTATATGTTTATGTGAGTTCAAATAGGTACCTACCTAACTACCTGATTGCATTTTATTTGTCTATCGGTAGTTACACCTTGACGAACTGTAAAATAAGTACCTACTTACGTAGGTAGTTGGAATGGGCTGCATTCCAACTACCTAGGTATACACACACCTACTCATACCTATCTGCTTTAAAGAGTTTTTTAAGACAAGGAAATAAGATGCAATAGGTACAGTAGAGTTCATAAATATGTGTAGGTACACGGTTACTACCTTGTCACTTTAATCGCTGTGACAATTCACATATGGCACTTTAAACATGACATTAAAGAGAGAGAGAGGGTACTGACATGTACACATAAATATGAACTCGACTGTACACATACAATACAATATACAATAGATCTATACCTGCTTTAAAGAAAACGTTGACAACAACAAATAGATACCTGTCTTTAAAACCACTAACTAACTTCTCCCCGCGGCTTCGTTCGCTTAGAATCCTTGATTTTTTTCTCAGTTTCTCTGTTTTTCTGAGAAAAAAATCCCTGGGGCACACAAGTGTATGCCCAACTTCGCCCATATTCGTCCAGGGCCCTATCTTATTATACAATTTTCAGTTCACTACTTACCTGCTTAAAATTTAAAAATAAACATTTAAGTAGTGGCAGGTTTTACATAAACTCTTATAAACTCTTTGTAATCCGCTAGAGATGGGCGGCGGGTAAATACCCAATTTACCCACCCAGATATTTACCCGGTAAATACCCATCTACCCGGTATTTACCCGTATCTACCCAAATTTTCGGGTACATATTTTTGTTAAACGGGTAAATACCCGTGTAGATGTCCATCTCTATAATCCGCAAATTATCCAACCTTTAACACGCGTACCGCTTTTGTAGGCACGAAAAAAAAACAATTTGACATACGTGTCATTTGGCAACCCAACTTTAAAATTAACCGTAAATATTACCAACATTAATAATAATAATATTTATTAAAAATACATATTTTACAAAGATCCTTACAAATACAACTCCACTCCCTAAATAGGTATAACCTGTGCTTTAGGAATGTGTTAAGTCTATTTCGACAAGCAGCCGCCATGTCTTTTGCGAAGATGAAGCCAGTGAGGAGTCCACCAAAGCGTTCACGAGAGGGCAGCGCCGCGTCACATCTGGATCAGGTCCCCGACGTGGCCCTCGCCGCTATCGTCTCCTCCAGGAGACAGAAGGACGTCAGCGAATTCATCACCTTCCTCCTCAACTGCCTGGAGAAGCACTCCGATTGGCTCAACACCATAGTCAGCCAGCAATCCAACTTCAAATGTGCGCTCATGGTCGGCGCGGGCCCCAACCGATACCAGCTCCAAGAAATCATCTACCCCTCCAACGACCTTAATGCGATCAAACTGGAAGTGGAACTCAAGGAATCTGAAGACCACGACAAAATAGCAATCGCAGCGCTCCTCAAACTCACCAACTCAGAAATAAACCACGTGCTCACGTACGTCAAAACCCGCCTGAACGATAACTTAATGCTAAAATCAGATTTGTTGACTGGAAAAAGCATGGGGATCAGCTTCGCGCTTCTACGACCGCTATCGGAAAAACAATATCGCCTTATGGAACGTATTATCGTGGGTAACTCCGTGAGATACATGTCTCCTCCGAGCAAGAAGAGGTGGCACGAGGAGAAGACCTTGTCGAGACCTGTGAAGAGAACTAAACGAGTGGCTTAACTCACAATTCAGTAAATAAAATAAACTGTCCAGAGCCGGAGTGTCGCTGCATAATGACACCGATTTGCCGCCAACACACGAAGCTCGCACTAAATTATCCTCATTTTTGTGATGATCGCTTCCGATTACCCATGATGGTCGCATTTGTGGCGAATATTGTTCGACAGGCTGACGGGCGCATCCTCTGTTTGTACATATTCCTCTTTAATAAAAATGAAATATTCTTGGATGCCGGTTGTGTCATTGGTGGGCTAGGTAATGAGCGGGCGGGCGCGACGGGTCGTTTTTCATCTCGCACTAGCGCGGCGAGCGATCGATATCTCTGGAATCAGGGCAGCCGTGCGCTGACTTACAGCCACAAATCCTTCCCCCAGAACTTATTACAATAGCACTCCGCGCCCCTGGAAACAAACTATAGTTTTTCGTCGGATGCCTCGGTTGCGGTGTTTGAGAAAGTTTCCGATGCTTATCGGTAGGCATAAATCAATTGAACCTTGGCAGAGGCCGATGTTGGGTCGGTCCTGAGCCCTTTTTCTAACTTGGGACGCAGTCCGGATTAAGGGAATGCTGACCGTTGCGTAATTGGCGTAATATGTGATTTATTGTTTCTGAGAATTTGTGTGTATGGAATATTAAGCCTTTGTTGTAGATGTCTACGCATGAAACACGTAAATCATGGATCCGAAGAGGCAAGCTAATGTTTACCAATGCGGTTAGTTATTTAAACTTTAAATTACTGAACCGTAACATTGAAAATTGTTTCGTAGGATATCGATAAGGACTTTGACTTCTGTAGGTTATTCTCCGATTATATAAACTCAATATCTTTTCATTATCTTGACAATTTTCAACGAATCATTTTATTAGTACGGCCCTATGCCCCCAGGTGGCTGCAGGCCTTTTCACACGAAGGTAGGGAAGCAATTGGCAAACAAGAGCATATCAGCCAAATTTATTTGGCGAGAGCCAATTGCTTCGCAAATGTGTACAGATTAGGGAATCTGTTTGCTTAATAGTAAAGCGAAGCGAAAAGTAAAGCGAATCCGCAGAAGAACCAAAATCACCGACATAGCCCAGCGAATTGCGAACCTTAAGTGGCAGTGGGCGGGGCACATTGCTCGTAGAACTGATGGCCTTTGGGGCGGTAAGGTTCTAGAGTGGCGGCCGCGGACCGTAAAGCGAAGTGTCGGCAGGCCTTCCACAAGGTGGACGATCTGGTGAAGATCGCGGGAAGCCGATGGATGCGAGTAGCACAAACGGTCGTCGTGGAGATCCTTGGGGAAGGCCTATGTCCAGCAGTGGACGTCTTTCGACTGATATGATGATGATGAATAGTAAAGTGTGTTGTAGGTAATTGTGTACCTTAAAAATCGAGTACTTTTTCTCTCTAATCCTATACCTTTAAGACTATGTGGACCCTTAAATAATAGAATACTTATATTACTTAACACTTGTCATGTTATACGAGCTATCCTTGTGTAAGCGCATTTGAACAGCAGCTGCCCACGGGAGCGATCCGACGACACGCGCGCTACTCGCCGCTAGTGCCGCCTGCACTCACTGTCTTGAGCTTCGTGAGTAATGGTGCTCTAACAATAGCGACTTGTCCCAACAACAAACTGAATTTGAATGTGTGATATCTAGTTTTTTTCCCGCTTGGTAATTCGCTTAAAATCGTGTTTAGGGTTCCGTAATCGAAGGGTGCCTAACGGGGCCCTATTACTAAGCGTACCCTGTCCGTCCGTCCGTCCGTCCGTCCTAACTTTAAAGAGCTGTTTCTTTTGAACCGTAAAAAAATGCTGAATATGTGATATCACGGTGGATTTCCTAACAACTAAAACAGTCAAAAAGTAAAATAATAAGGAGAGTCCCCATACAAGAAACGTTTTTTTTGTATTAGATTTGTTCTATCGTAAATACGGTATACATACAAGCGTCAAATTTGGTATTATTATAGAACAAACCCTATAAAAAAACAACAGTGACAGCAGTCTGACTCGCACTTGACCGTTTTTTTATTGTTGTGCAGAAAATGTAGGGGTAAAAAGTGTACTACGTGCATCAGTTTTGATCGTGTGGTCTAAAACAAACAACAACCCACAACAATATTATTATTGTGAAAGCAACTGTTGGTTGTTTGTTTGTGAGCTTATCACGGTTCAACGCCTCAACCGATCGACGTGAAAGGTACAGGTATATTTTATGCCCGGAGACGGACGTAACGTTCTGTTTCTCCCGGAAAAATTTACCAGTTGCAGACGGAATGGCGATTAACGAGTTCTTCAAAAGCTAGTTTATGATGTATCCTAGACGCAGCTGGCGACACTGTATTGGAAATTACTTGCATTGGCTTACATCACATCCTGCTCATGTTGAGCTATCAAATTATTTGTTCCCGGTGATCGCTGGCTCTCAAGCGCCGTACAACAATAATGATCACACAATGGAACTACGTCATCGGCTAAAGATGTTACATAATATTTTTCCGTCATTATTTTTCCGATTGCAATATTTCACTTTCCAAATAATCAGAATATCACCATTTGGCATGTATGCAATTGTAACCTCTCCACGCTTCCCTACAATCCCAAAAGATCTTGTTTACATTCTATTTATTTACGGGCAGCATAATAGAGGCCTGAATCAAAGTACATCCTTTAGCGCTGCAGCATCCTAAAACATCTAGTTTATAAAACTTTGCAGATAAAAAGGTTAACTAGAATTCCGGTGGCGTTTCGCGGCGCCTGACCGCTGGCCAGATTTAATTTCCATCTGCCTCGGCATTCGCTGGAAATTTCAGCCATTTCCATTTTTCCCCGTAAACTGTCCCGGGGTCCCTGTGCCTTGATATTTTATGCAGCCGCAGGAATGCGGCTTTTGTTCCAGCATTAAAGATATGTCAGTGTTTAAAAGGCTGCATTGGAATTTGAAAGTTTTGTAAATGGCGCAGGTTTCAACATCTTCTAAATTGTTGAGGATACTTAATGGCATTGTGAAGGCTGTCGTTAAACTTAATTAAAAACCATCGCTTAATGTTTATTAATCGAACAAATGGGAATCTACCAATAAAAGTAACAGCAAAGCACACTTAGAAAACTTAAAATGAAGGAGCTTCAGTATTAAACCGCACCCAAGTTTTAAATGTTTTAATAAAACTTCCCGAACTTAATATAAGCGCCTGAAGAATGTACGAAATCATGAAACGGGGCCGTAACAATTTTATAAGAACAAATAAATGCATTCACGGCGGCTGCGAACATAAAGAACCTTCATAAAATAAAACTGTTTTTAGGGTTAAATTTTTATTTTAAACATAGGAAGGGATTTTGATGGCCCTCCCAAGACGAGGCAAGCGGCGTCTTTAGATTTAGTGCTGGGCAATAATAACGCGGTGATTCGGTTGTCATCTCGCGCACAACGGCCTGCGCTGATTTACCGGGACATTTACATAATACCGAGTTTCACGTGTGCCTAATAAATACGCCTAAAGTGTTATGTAATTCTAGTAACTATGAATCATGTGGGATAATCTCTCATCACATTAGTGGGCAGTATTGGTTGCGTGATTCGTGGTCGCTTTATTTTCCGTATGAAAGAAATATGGAAAATTATCCACATGGACATCGCGATTGTCTCCGAGGTTTGCCTTTTATTTTCTTACCTCTTGGTCATTGCCTGCACGCACTGGGTCTTATCTGAAGCCGAACCTACTATAGCCGAGTTAAAAGCCACCAGACAAAAGTTTAATTTCAATATTCATTCACGTCTAATTTATTCGTTATCTTTGTTATCACTAAGTGATATTTTGTGTGGTTTTTAGTAGTTTGTCTTTCGTAGCTCATATCTACTAAATAACATTTAAATACTTACCTCGGTATTTAACGCTATGTTTAGGTTTTGGTGGTTTTGTAACGATCTAGAAATTGTCACTCCACGGGCTTAGCATGCATGCGCGAGATAAAATTTGATAGATTCTTGGGAAATTAATCCATCTATTCCATATTCTAACGTAAGACTTAACGCTTAAGGTTTAAAATATAAGGTTCTCGTCCAGACTTTTATTACCTTTTATTACTAAGCGATTTTATCCGGTATTTCTAGAGAGTAATGAAATAAATCGTTCAAATCTACTCAGAGCCTGTGCACACCTAGCATTTTTGACCGGAGGTCAAGGGTTAAAAACGCTAGTCTTCACAGGCTCTAAGCTAAGCATGATATTTAATTACTCTAGCAACTTTTTATTCGTACTGTCACTTTATTCTTATGATGCATGTTAGGCTCGCAGTGGCATGTCACTTAACAGTTTACATTTGAGATCTTCTGCACACAGGATGCGAACTGATTCATCCGATCATGCGATTTGATCTTCAGTATAAATTGGAACGCATGAGATCTCATTTTGTACTGAGGAAGTATGCGAAGTGTGCAGAAGTGCGCTTCAAGTTCTTAATGAAAAACATGGCCTGGGTTTACTTTAAATAATTATGTTTATCGGAAACTACTGAAGGAAATTCATAATTAATCACAAAATGGAGTTTTCAAAACCGTTCGGGGAATTGAGCCCGAAAGCTTATTCAAATAACAGTCATTATGGAAATTTTATGTAATGAGAAAAAGTAAGGGGATTTGATTACTTGCTGTGTTAGCTGTGATATATTTACTCTCAGTACACATTTTGGGAAGAACCTTTGAAAAGTGAAGTTTGGAGGACCAGCGTTTACATGTAAGGCATTAGGTAAATGTTACAGCATTCTGTTTAGGGTTAGCCGCATCCATCGTTCTCTTTAAGAATTTCCGGCCAGCCAAAAACAGAAATACTGCAAGTACTGCAACAACATTCTCGTATTTTGTATGAAAGAGATTATTATGTGTTTGTGTCTGTTTTAATCATCGTAACAAATATATTTGGCCTCCTTAATCTTGCTTGTATTGTCACAATCACGTTCAGTAGGAACTAAAGCTTTCGGCACACCAACGCGTGTCAGGCGCGTCGCGTCGCGTCGCGTGCCGTGAGCGACGCAACACCCGGCACACCGCACGACGCAACACAGGCAGCGTTTCGAACGCGTGCCAGCGCTGCGCACGCCTCGCGGCTGCGTTCGGTGTGACTTGCTGCGCGGCGCGCGCGTACCCCCACCACGCGTTTTTAAAAAAATACAACGACTAGTACCCGCGCCGACGCCGCGCTGATGCGACGTGTGCCAGCGCGCGCGACGCGCCTGCTTCGCGCACGCCACGCGACGCGCTGCCCGAGTTGTCTGCGGCGACTGCGGCGCGTCAAGTGCGCGAAGCAGCTCGAACGCGTCTCCTGCGCAGGCACGCGTTACTTTTTGGTGTGTGTGTGTTCAATTTGATTTGTTGTTTTACAACATGCGCGGGCCCGCGTTCAAAGCGCGACGCGCCTGACACGCGTTTGGTGTGCCGAAAGCTTTAGTAACCATTTGTTTCCGACATTAATATGACAGCTTTATAACAAAACGGTACAAGTTGTCGCTGCATAGTTGACTAGGTGAACTGTAAATCATGCGGCTGTAAGCGTGTGCTAGGCCCATTTGTAATCCGAATTTTTGACACCACTACATAAATCGAGGTTTGTTTTACTATAAAAATGTGTATTTTCAACATTCGTTTAATCAAAGAGGAGTACACAACAACCATTTCATTCGTTATACGTTTTCAGAACATATTGCGAAGTGGTCATATCGATTACTTTATTGATTTATTGACGGCTAGCGACCCGCCCTCGCTTCGCTCAGGGAAAAATGATCTAACTGATGGTGAAAAACGCATTAAAATTCGTTGCGTAGTTATAAGATCTAAGCGTACATACATACAAAGGGACACGCCGCGGAGGGAAGCGACTTTGTTTTATACTATGTATTTACTGATGATCGCATGAATGTGACAACAGACTGATGCATCTAGTAGACAAGTAGTGAAGTGGAGATTTTTTATTTAGGAACTAATGAAGGTTATTTTTGGCCGAGTATCCGTACTCTTTAAGATTTTTTTAACAAAAAAGGATTTACTTGAGTACCCTTCTCGAATTAATTTTCTATTGAAAAATACGAACAATTCCATGACTATCCCGTAGCAAATGGATTCCATTTTCATGCATTGCCAACACAAAACAATTTTCATTCTAAATTCTTAGCTTCGTTTGAAAAAGTGCCAGGGACGCGGAATATACACACATGTTCCCATTTTCGCATCGTAACAGGATCATCCAAACATGCGCAAACGGTCGAAGTAAAGTGTGGACCTTTCTATTAAAAAACCGGGCGTTGTCGCCTCACATCTGTCCGCGTAATGCACGGCCGTCCACCTGCGCTGTGACGTCACGGCTTTTAAGGGCCACGTGAAAAAGGGAATACGCGGCCCTACGAATATTTAATATTCGAAATGAATATTTCACACGAATAACAGACAAAGTAGTAATCAGGGGTGTAAATGTTACACGAATAATAAATACATTTTGTCGGGAGTATAAAACAGGAAAATTGTTGCTTTTGTTGCTTTATTGAAAACTGTTAAAATCATGCGGATATGTTGTCAAAGGATGTATTTGTGTTATAAATGTCGACCCCTACGAACAAATTTGCCTTTAAAGAGTTTCCAATTTCCCCCGAAATGCTCCTTCCCATTTTTTTATAGACGAGGCGCTTGATCGGGCCCGGTGTCCGAGGGGCGCGGATAATATCTCGTCACAGGACAAATTTGTGACGCGGGCTTAACAGGGACCACATGCGATAAACCCTCCCTGATGCGATGGACGTATGGCACCCAAATATAAAAGCATCTACCCCGGCAAGGGTTACAAATTCGCCCTGGTTTTAGCCCCATGTTTTTCCTCAATACCCACCCACCCATTCCGGGAAATTTCACTGAATATTTCCAAAAACATATCTCCCTTATTCATGACTATCAAAGTAGTTATCCATTCTCTCACCGTTCGACAATCCCGCATACATGTATAATATACGAAGTTTAAATATGAAAGGAGACATGAAAATCGCGGCACTTTTTCAGGACAGCCATAAATATTGTTAGATAAATATGTATCATTGGCCGCTGTCGCGCACGCTCGATATAAAGAGATGTTGTATTCAGTGGGGGTGCAAATTCGAATAGTTTCCAACAAGAATAAAGGGCGAGAACTCCTTTTATTTCGAAGACATTTGACTTTATCCTCAACTGTTATGTTACGTGTAGTTTCGATTTTGTTATAACGCTTTGTTTGTGCGCGGACTTCAAACAACCGCTATATGAGAGTTTCTGTTGAAACGCTGATAGGAATTGTTTTGTAAATGTGTATCTTTATGTACGATTCATTAGTATTCATGGCTTTTTACACAAGTATCATCAAGTAAGCTGCTTTAAAAATCGCTCTTCCTGCTTAACCTGCGTTTAACCTACGAGAAACTGTATAATTTTGACCGATATTGTGCCTAAATGTCACGATATACTCGTTTAATTTGCGTCGTATTGTGTGGAGTCACGTTTTTAATTAAACCCACATATTAAAGCAGGCGATGTACGATATATTATGCAAGTCACAGTTTCGCATGTGAGCGGCGGCACGTTACGTTTAACGGGCAGTTGAAATGGCGCCCAACGTGGGGCTTAAAAAATGTTTAAAAGTTAAGCTTATTGAGCTTCTCGTAAACGGAGCTTATTTCACTTTGAATCTACCGAGTTTTAAGCGCCATGTTAAAATTAAGTACAAAACGTACGAGATAGAATTGGATTCGCACACGTGTGTTGATGTAGCTCAAAATAAATAAAACGAAATATACGTGGAAAAAATTATAAATAGGGTCCGACGTATAGGTGAAATTTATGGGCGGAAAATAAATCTGTAAGCGGATACAAGTTTATCCATCCTTTCAAAATATGGGAACAGGCAGTCCGTCGCGGAGGTCGGATGACGAATGCCCGCCTCTTCGCTCTGGGACGTGCTATATAATGTGGAAAATTATCGTCTTCAACTAGACTCGTATGTTTCGTGTTTGCTTGTTAAGTATTCCTTAAGCTTTTGGAATTCCCGTCGTTTCTTTTTCGTCAACTTTGAATTAATTTGTTGTTGCTTAAATGTTTAAACCTTCCCGTATTTGTTACAAGCATTTTATTTTATACTACCCAACGCCTCAATTAGCTGTAAGTTCAACAGCAAGCTTCATCAAGTGTAGTGTAATTTTCCGCCACCCGCCGCGATGCTATCTCGCTTATGGCGGCGGTCACGTAGGAACTACTCGACTTTAATTTAGCGGTGATTAAACTTCTGCACTGGACTCGGGCGGAATCCATTTTCTCGCGAAACGCCCAACGTGACTCTTATTAATTGTTGTTTACACGGTACAATATATTTATGAACGCTATCGTAAGTTCTTATTACCGCTGGGCAAGAACTGCCATGTTTTTATTTCTGTTAAGTACAAAATTGTTGAAATGTAATTTATGATTTATAAAATGAAGGAAACATCTCCTGCATTGTATATTTGTTTAAAATATAGTTAAATAGACGAAGCAAAACACCAGCCTGTTTCATGAGCCACGAGAACCCGGTCTCTCATTTACATATTCCAATGTTTTTCGTCAAAGAAGCCTGTTAAGTGTACATTTGACGGATATCTGCCCCGAGAAGCAGAGACGCACATAAGTCTTTATTAAAAATTCAAATATTAGGGATAAAGTAGGCTTGGTGGGTGAAGAGGGTGGAAGTGATCACGGAGATTATGATTGAACATTTTATATTCACTTCGATGCCATCGATACGATGTGGCGCCCAAGTTATGTAAAGCCCTTTAAAGTTCAATGGGCATGTTCGGAGTTCAGCTAGGCTTCGGCGAAATTGATTACCATAATTATCGCGGTAACTCAACAACGCGTATTTTCATCTACAGGGTGACCTTTGATGTTGTAATAAAAAATCTAATTACGTAATTAATAGCACGAAAAAGTAATGAAAGACTGCGCTAAGAGGAATTTTGTAAAATTTACAAGGGAACCGTCTGAAACATTTTATTTAATAAGCCTTTGTACATCCCCTCGTACATAATTGTAAATTAATTGCGATCTCAGGAAAAAGGGACCTCCTAATGGCTAATTAGGTAAACGATAAATTTATTTTGAACGGAAGGAAACCCCTAGATTTAGTTATTATAGAGGCCTTGCTAAAATCTCTTACTTTCTTTTGACGCAATCGCACTTTGTTATGGTATGACACCAATGCGGCCTTCCCCGACACCCTCTGGCACATTTCTGTGTCACTTATGCGGCCGTGACGGTCGCTCCCTTATCGCCCTTACAAGCCATATAATGTACGTACCGTACCTTCACGGATGATGCTTAAACGATCTTTTATAAAGATATTCATTGATGATGTTGATCATATAAATACAATTTCTTATAATCTGTCCGTTAAACTATTGAAATTGGATATTTAAATTTTATTAAAGAAAGAAAAAACGTTTATTTACATACATCTAACAAAAGTACAGAACACAAATTAACAAACAAAACATAAACAAAGAAGGAAAACAAGCACTGTCTGCATGACGCAAAATGATCCCAAAATGGTTAGTTACATTTCTGCCTGCAAGAAGCAAAATTTTGTAATTTATCGTCTCGAAAACGTCCGAAAAGAGAAATGCGTGTTAGAATATGACAGTGTGCAATATTGCATTGGCAGTATCTATACTTACCGTCATAGGAATCTATGTTTACCTCAGCACCAACCGCTGATTCCCTATTCCCGCCACGCAGGCTAGAGAAACAGGAAAAAGGATGAAATATTAGATTCTCACGACGCGAGGTTTCAATCGCGGGCTTATTTAATTAAACACAGCCTCGCGGGACTCCCGGAGCTACCGACTCAAATTTTATTTTCCTTTTGCACTTTTACTGGACATTTTGCAAGAAAGTATTGTACAAGAGGAAGATTTAGTTTTATCAAGACCGTGAACCGTGACCGTGATGACCGTGTTTAATTATAAGACGAAATTACGCAGTTTTCTTAAGTAAGTTTGTGACCTCGTAAGGATTTGAATCACCAAGTGCGATAACAACCTGTGGCTAATTTCACTCATTTACAATTTTACTAGTGCAAAGTCATCTCTTACCCATATGTATGGAATTTTGAATAATAATAGCAATTTTTTGTGATTAATTGTTACTGTGGCTTTATAAAATTTACCATTGATTGCCATAAACTGAACAACTTTTCACAAATCCTTTTCTTCGTACTTTGCGGGATATTTCAGGATGATGTTAAAATCCATTTCATGTTATTTATATCGTTAGTTTCATAACGTTCGTGTAACATCGCCTCGGGCCGTCTGCTGCACCGCCTCGATTCGGTGCATGGTGCATGCTGCATGTGGTTATTTACAATATGCACTTTATTTATGGCGATGTCGGTCTGCCGTATATTGCAATTATGACCTTAATGGATGTGGGGAGGTTTGGCTTTGTTGAATAAACGGGGTCCTGTGTTAAATAAGCAGCCAACTTTTAAAATCCTAGATTTAGCTTATTACTTTTAATTTAATCATAAAAATGAGATCTTTTGCTGATACTGTTGAAATAAGAGCGTTTCTTTGTTTTATTGAACTTTATTTGACCTATTTACTCCAACGTATAAAAGCATCGCATTAGATACCCACCGTTTTTACCGACGCGTTCTGTTTCGAACTAGAGGCACTAAAAGAGTAAATCTACCCTTGTTTTAATCTTCCAGCTGGACTGCAGCTAAATTGCCTGCTATTATGCTGCACAGTTGGTACTTGATTTTTTTTCTCAATTCCAATTGAATCAGCGTGTCTGCAGGGAATCCCACCGAGATTAATTCTCTATAGCGTGCTGGCTGCGGTTAAGTATGAATTATTCGTGTCTGGAATGGGTTGATGTAGATTTGTTGTGACGTCTGCTTAGTTTGCCGACAGGCAATCCCCATCACGTACATTCTGTTAATGTGTAGCCGCCATATCGTCTAGATATGAATGTTTCGTTTTGTAAAATGAACTTAAAATTTCTGTAAGTTACCTTTCTTGTTAAATAATACACATATTATAAAGAGGTAAAGTTTGTAAGTTTGGATGTGGGCGGTAATCTCCGAAACTACTCATACGATTTCAAAAATTCTGTCGCTAATATTTATAATGGACTTGACATAGGGTATATTTTAACTTACATTAACTGAAGCGAAGCGAGTGTTGCTAGTGTTAAATATTTTACTTGTATAATTTTATCAAAAGATTCTTGTTATTGGATACGAGGTCGACGACTTAATTCTTTCCAACACGTCGAGTCCGCCCCGGCCCCAGGTGTCCCTCCGGATTGTTTCGGCCGAATACCATTTAGTTTCGGCCCTTGAACTAAACAGCCCTTAACAAGGTTTCTCTCGTATTATTTGAGCGTGAAATTGAAACAACACGTCGCCCTTCCAGCCCACTGTGTAATTGTGAAAAACGTTCCCCAAAATACTTCGTGTAAATAAAGTACTTCCTGCTTCTATCATCGACTCGGAATGAAGAAGCCTTTTGATGTTGTCGTCACAGGACGAACCTTTCCTATTTGTCAAATGGCTTTCTTGGCGTTTCTTACACCAGCCATTGTTAATTTGGTGAAACGGGACGCAGAAATATGTTTCATTTGTCTCCTCCGTTCCTCAAAGCTAAATGACAAGATAGATGAAACATTCCTTCATCTTATTAAGTTTCGGATGGCAAAATATTTTCGTGTCGACATTGCAAATCTTTTGAGCTATCTGTCTTCCCAAATCGGCCCTATATTTACCTGTCTAAACTATATTGCGGACTATTCAAAGGGTTTGAGCGGGAATATTTCCAATTCTCAATATGAAATCTCGTCGCTTTGCGCTCGCGGGAGGCTGAAAGGTCTCACTGTTATCAAGTGTGAAAATATGTATATTCGGCCGATTTATCCCGAGTGCCGCCTGGAACTCTCGTCGAGTGAGTTCGGCGCCATTGTGCGGGATAATTTAAACGGCTTACAGAAATATGGAGACACGAATACGTGTCGCTGAATATGTCGAGAGAACCGCGAATAGCTCTTGGGAGTGCTTGCGTGGCAATAACTTAAAGTGCCATTTTTGCTCAAACAGCACAGCTAGACTTAAAAGCAATAACTACAGATCACTGTTCATACAAAATAGTACTTCTGTGACCCGTTTTTATTGCCTTTATGTGTATTATAATAGTGACATCGACTACGTGTAACTAATATTATCTAGAGTAGTTAATGGGGTCTTTACGAATTTATCGACGCCTACGAACTGTCTTTTATTAGAAAATAGCACCTGTCAAATGTGACTTTTTGACTTGATCGGCCAAATCTCTTTTCATAGTTTATTTATTAACAAAATGCAATTAATTAAATTTGGCATGTTAACTTTACTTACTCACTTTACGTTACTTGTCTCATTATGTGTCATACTCATACAATGTTAAGTATAAGACTGCTGTTTTCACATTCTCTGGTATACCTTGTCTCAATATTACCTACTAGGTTACATAAAAGATGACCTAAATTGAAGTATTTCTTTTGTGCATTTTTCATTCATCGAAGTACAATCTCAAATCTGATGGAAATCTCAATACTTCACCGGACGTGACAACATCTGCGAGCACACAAGATACGTTTATTGCTTCCTATAAAGTCCCAGACACTGCACTGGGATCTCAAAGCATTGTCCTCAGAGGGTTTAAACATCCATTTTATAAATCCACAGAATGGACGCTTTTTATCTTCGTCTACAAAGTAAATATCAAAGATGGAGCCGAGATTCTCTTCCCAGATTTCTCCATCGCTAATACTTTTACATTGGAGCGAACTTAATGTTCGTTTTAGAGAAATATCAGTAAAAATTGTCGGATTGTCTTCCCGGATTCATTTTTATTCGACGCTGAAGTTCCTAAATAGTTCGTCTGTACGTTTATTTTGTCTTTCGACTCTTTCGTTGGCCAAAACTATTCGGTGTATTGACTTCCTACGCGTCTCTGTAGAACCAATAAATAATGATTCCGTTAGGTCAATGATCATCGGTCATAATTCGGCGTCAAGGTTACTTGGAATATGCCGTTGATTTACGTGTGACGAATGAATGAGCTAGCTATTGAATGTAACTGGAGCTAGTGGTTTAAAAACGGTAAAAAATGCAAGTGCATTTTGACGTGTGCTATGAATATGGAGCCATATTAGCATAGGTAAGGCTCATGGAAGCCTAGGCCGGAGTGTATGGAGATCTGGTCTTTGGTAACCTTTGTAAAGGTAAATCCACGAATGCATTTGCATGTAATTTGCTATTTGATCGAGGTAGGAGTTGGGAACTGGAAATCCTTGGAGGTCTAATCCGACGACTTAATAAGAATGAATGATATATACAAAAAGGTTTTTTGATGTTAGAAAAATTATTTGATGTTGTTTAGTACCTATTTTTGGTCCAGCCCAAGATGAGTATTCAATCTAACTAATATCAATATGCAACATATACTCGTACATATATAATATGAAAGTTTGTATGGATCTTTGGATATTTGTGTTTCAATCACGCCTAAACGCCTGAACGGATTTGGATGAAATTTGGTACAATTTGGTAATTTGGTTTGGTATTTGTAATTTGGTAGATAGAGCTTATCCTGGATTGATACATAGGATACTTTTTATCCAGAAACAAATGATAGTTCCCAAGGAAAAAGCGATTGAAGTCTTCTACGTGGACGGAGTCGCAAGTAAAAGCTAGTGCTAAATAAATGTCAACATTAAAATTTTGTGAATGCCATTGCCATGCCATGTGCATTTGCCAACTTTAACATTAAAAAAAAATTTAAACGCCGCGCAGATCTTCAAACGGTTGTCCTAATCTCTAAATATTATAGATAATGAAAAGCAACATTTTCCTTAGTCGGCTATTGGAGTGAAGGATGGAATAAGGAATATTTAGGGCCCCTTAGAGATCTGTAATGACTGGGGGAGGGGGTCTGTAAAACCAAAGTGTATAAATATGACGCTGCTATTTCTGAGTTACGTAATGAATGTTTTGGGTTCCAAATGATCATTATGGGTCCATTTTCTAAATGGAAAAGTTGTAAGGTATAAGGGGTAGATTCTGTTTTTAAAATTGTTGGTGTTTTTTTGCGGAACCGCCTAGTTGCAGTGAACGCAAAAATTAGTGTGTAATTTTCAAAGGGATTTATTTGACTTCAATTTTATAAATCAGAAAGTGTTTGTATGTTCCGTCTTCACGATTTAATGCCTCAATCGATCGACGAGATATTTGGTAGAGAGATAATTTATATAATAGCGATAAACGACGCCAGACCGCAAACAAAAGTTAGTACAAAATATTTCTAAAATGTATTGCAGTGCATTTTCGAGAAATAAATTCAACTTTGTCTAATAAAACCTTAACAAAAGCGTTTGAGTATATACTGCTCATTGAAAAGTAAAACCCATACGATCGGGTCCTGAATGGTGCTAGGGGCGTCCCAGGGCCGCGATAAATCGGACGGCGCCCGGGCACTGCAGCCCTATTCATGTGATGCTTTCAAACGCTTGCGAATGCAGCTGAGGTTTCGCTTTATCTTTAGGATGCGGTATAGAGTCGTTCACGTCGTAGCAGCAAGTTAATAAATAAACAGACATGCCTACAGATAATTCGCAACATGTTATTATTGTATGTACGACGCGGTTAGCCTAGTTGGTAGTGACCCTGCCTACGAAGCTAGCGGTCCCGGGTTCGAGTCCCGGTATGGGCAAATATTTGTGTGATGAGCGCGAGTATTTGTTCCTGAGTCATGGATGTGTTCTATATATTTAAGTATGTAATTCTCTATATAAGTATGTATATCGTTGCCTGGTACCCATAGTACCTACAAGCCTAGAGCTTAGTTTGGGACTAGATCAATTTGCGTGAGATTGTCCCTGATATTTATTTACTTATTTATTAGTTCATTGTTACGTTTGTGTATGAGAGTTTAAAAGAAATGTTTGAATGCAGTTTTTCTAACTTAAAAGAACGAAGCCTTGATTCCTAACAACAAATCCTTACCCTGTATATCTTAATCGCCTGTTAGTCTCTTGCTTGTAAGTCGGTAACTGAATAAACCTAATGGTGGCACTTCACTTGGCTATTATTTGCCAAACATTTCGAGATGATGAGTGAGATGTAAATATGAGAGAGATGTAAGATAAATATTTGGTTAATACTGCCAAATGTAGTGCCAACATAATGCTACAGAAAATCATGGGTAGTCGCTTGTTTGTCAAGCATTCGACTTACTTATATCGGAAGGGGGTAGGCAGCGCTAAGTGCAATGAGCAATCGGTCGCTTAGTGTAGGACTCGTAAATTATCGAAGAAAGAGCTATCGGCGGAGGCGAGACATAAATCGAGGTGACGTATTAGAGAGGGCGCTGGCGGCGGATGTTTAGGTGTACTGGATGGGGTAATCTGTGGGAAATAAAAAAATGACGGTTGATTTACGCTACAATGAGGCAGAGTGACGTTTATCGCTCTTTCGGAAATTGGCTATTTGACTGACGACTGGTCAAATCAGCAACTTTTATTGAAACTTCAAAACGATCCGGAATAGTATGAAGTTAGTATAAAAATAGTAAAATGTGACGTCACCATTTTCAGTGATAAAAAAAGATAAAAGATAGTGTTTATTTATAAAGTTTTTGTTTAATTAAAAATTGTTTAAATTCCAAAAATTAACGATACCTAGGTTTTTCCGTTTTATTTTCGAAAGCTTGATTTAGTGGTAGTGTAAAAATAGTTTATTTTGACATTAGTCAAATAGCCAATTAGTTTTCAGCGTCCCCATCAAATATATCGGAACATAAGTAGTGACATTGTTATATTTTCATTTAAAAAATGACTAACTGTTGAGTTTCTTGCGGCGCTTCTTCTCAGCAGTGGTCTCCTCTTGGGAAGCGCTGGTAGATTTTGACGTGTAAAAGTGCCCGTGCGGCCTACTTACTGAATAAATATCTTTTATCTTTTTTTATCTTTATCATACCTATATGGTGCTCCAAAATATCTAAACTGTGCTTTTGTGTAAGGTTAAGGTGGTTAGACATTATATTTAAACACGCTCGAACACTTTGTGCGCTTCGATATATTTGATGGTGACTATACTTTCGCTTTTTTCTTTGTAAATAATTTTTTTAGAAAAATTAAAAAATCCTTCTAAGTAGATGAATGGAAAAAACGGCCTGATGTTACTGACTCTTGCTAATGTCTTGATGATAAAGGATTCAAAACAAAAATAGTTACAGTAAAACGAGTGACTTTTATTATACGCTCTAGGTAGTGTAACAAATTAGGGGACCTCGTTGCATTGACGCAGCTAGGGAATGCTGTAGAAATAGCCAAAATGTACCTATAAGGGACGACACTAGCGTTCAACACGACTGCGTCAATACAAATATTTCGATGCCCACAGATGATTTTGTATAAACTTATCACATTAAAAACAGTAATAACGCGTAGAAATATACATTTACTAAACCCCGCTATATTCTTAGCTACGACAACCCTTCCAAATTCCCTATACCCTGGTCCGCGTCGCGAATAAACAGCCAATTCCATTACGACGACGCGCAGATGGGGCCGGTGTGGACACAGCCTTACGGGGTCAATCTCGACTCGGCTGCTATAGTGTTAACTAGTCGAAACTATTCCTAAACTAAGTTTACTTTTTTTGTACATTTCAATAGCACATGAAACAACCAACGGCTATTAGTCGCTAACATACGCTCTTGTGCTAGTCTAGCCGGATTCACCTGACCCCGAAAATAGAGATCGTCGGTGAACTAACAAATGCAATACGTTGTGAAATGCACCTTACTAACTTGCTTTGTAAGGCGCATTTTGCTCTTCTTTGAATTTGTTAGTTACGAGGAATTGCAGTATCACCCACGTTATATAGACGAATATATTATAATATATACCGTTGCGTCTCCGTATAATCATGCACAATAAACAAGCAACCCCATTTCAAAATACACTGAAGAAAATATCATAAACTAATCTAGGAAACAGGGCCATTCGGCAGTTAACTAACGAAACCCACCTCACTATGACGAGCAACAAGACTTCCTCATTTACAAAATTAGACGGATCACCCCACTCGCATAATAACTCACGGAACGGGGCTATAAAGCTTCCTAGCTAATTTAGCCAGTTCAGGCTTAAGTCCGCCAAGAATTTGTGCTAAATTATAAAGCTAATTATTAAACATTGTTCCCTTGTGTGTCGTACCTGCCAAAATGAAATGTTCCAGAATGTTCCAGCTTGCACCAAGTTTGCTACTGAATTATTAACGCAGCTATACAACAGTATAGATACGATGTCTAATTTATTTTTTTATTCTCCAGTCTCACGCTGCTTTATTTACATTTTTTTTGTATTTATGTAAATGAGTTCGTTGACGCGAGGTTTGTTTATGTGGTTGGTATGACACCTTTTACAAATTATTGTGGTTAATTAATATTTTTTTAGACAGGTTGTCTAGGTGATGTTATTTATAATAGACTTAGGGCCGTATTAATAATTCTCTTAAATTCAAATTCTATTAAAAACTCAATTCAATTAAATTTTTAAGGAAAATATTATAAATAAAAAAATATATATATTATTTGTGAGGAAACCTGCACACACCTGCAAAGTAATTTGACGGTGTGTGCGAAGTTCCCGATCGGCATTGGGCCCGCGTGGGAACTATAGCCCAACCAAACCTTCTCATTGTGAATGGAGGCCTATGCCCAGCAGTAGGACGCATATAGGCTGGATTATTATTATTATTATTTACCCATAGTACAAGCCTAGAGCTTAGTTTGGGACTACAATTTGTGTGAGATTGTCCCGTGATATTTATTTATTTATTTATTTTTATTTAATAAACTCATCTCGACTGCCCGTCTCAAGATACGCCAAAGTAAACGACAATCCATAGAAAACAGTAATTTTTGACGCATCTTGAGATGGACATCTCAGCCAAGATCAGTTTATTAATACCTTAGAAATAAGATAGGTACCTACGTCCCGGAAGAAAATATAACGATTAACGTTAACAGTTATTACTATACAGACGAATTCGCGGGAAAAAGTGCTGTTTTTAAAAAGGTAAGTTGTTATAATAATCCTCTTTGGCCATTACCCGGCCTCGCCGGCTTCGTTCAAATTGACACATATCAGATGAATTTCCGAATACTATTTAAATTGTTATTGAAGTAATTAAATGGAGTCTAATTATACTGTGGCTGATAAAATAAACAATGTTATTCATGACAAGCGGACCGCCAGTCCCCCGCGCGACGCCAGTCCGCTCCAGATTGCTGACAATATAAGGGACTTGAAAATGGACTTTAACTCTGCTGATGATGTCAGGTGTCTAATTTCTCATTATATTAATGGTCAGTGCCAATAAGCTCATTATTGGGTCCGTTTTGTTAGGAAACCAGGGGCCTGGTACGGAATGTGTAAACCTTTTGACCGCGCCAGTAACAGTAGGCATTTCCCTCAATTTTCGTATCACAGACGCGCTACTGCGACGGAGTTGTCTGCGCTTCATACTTCGTCGGGAGAAAACACGCTAAAGAATCGAAGCGGCGTCGAGGTGCGCAAATCTAGGATGTATGTTTATAGAAATAAACGGGATGCGCACACAAGTATAAGAGTCCAGGGGCCCGTTTCTCAAAACCTATTAGACCAAATATTAATCAACGCAACACATATTTTTGCAAATCTACGATCATTGTCTACCGAAAATACTTTTAATATTAGTCAAGTAATATTCGAGTAACGGGACCCTGGCTAGAGCTATTTGACACCGCGCTATTTTGTTTACATTATCCCTTTCATGTTTGGCATCACATCAAACCATCAAACCATCACATCAAACCATTACCAACCAAGTACGATCGCGTGTCGATGTTCCGTGCGCAGCTAAAATGGCTTCCTATCCGTCGTCGTAGGGATGTACATGTACTTTCACTCCTCTTCAATGTCCTCTTCCTTCCTTCTTCCCCTCCCTATCTTTCCGAAAGATTTAGCTTTCTGGCCTGCGGCAGCGGTCATCGTCTGCGTTCCAGCGCCAATCTTTCTCTTGCTGTTCCGCCTAATAAAACACGTGTCTATTCTAGATCCTTCACTGTCCGTGCTGTCCAACTATGGAACGAGCTTCCGTTGTGCTTAAGAGAATCACCTTCTGTTAACTCTCTTAAAAGAAATTTAAAAGCGTTGTGGCTTGATGAATCGTGAAACCAAACTCCGTAGTGCTTATTTATAGGTTATCTATTAGCTGTTTGTGCTCTTAGTTAGTTCTTATTTAAGTATAAGTATATATATGTATGTATGTGTATATATATATATATATATGTATATATATAGGTGTAGGTATATGTAAGTTTACGTTAGTATATGTATTTATTTATATGTTTAATATTTATGTAGTTACATGTATTATCAATATTTCTAACTGATAGTTTAATATTTTGAATACTTTTTGCTACTTTTTGTGCAAAACTTGTATGTGTCTAACCCCATGCATTGTCCTTACTCATCTACTTCAGGGTTAGCTGGAAGAGATCCCATTTAGGGATAAATTCGCCTTTGTACTTTAAATTTACGATGTCAATGTATTATTTACTTATACTTTTTGTGCAATAAAGAGTTTACATACATACATTACATACATACCATTACGGTTCCCGTTTCGGAAAGTATTAAGTGTCTTGTCATGACACCATATTGCCAATTCGTATCAATTTACTCAGACAATTTAGCCGTGAAGAGCCCTACTTACCTAATAACTATGGCAACAATAGTACTGACGCATGCACAAAATGATTTTATTTAAATTGCAGGCAAGCAATGAAAGCCGTATTGAACGGGACCATGCAATCAAACTTCAACGAAGACGACAGCATCACCATCCATAACAGGCCCAAATTAGTCAACCCACTACACACCAAGAATGTACAGATATCCCACAAGTTGTTGCCCAAGGGGCGCGCCGCAGTGCCCGGCGTAAGGAAGGGTCAACGGTCCCGGGCTATCCGAAAAAAAAAGTCTCGACTACAATACATCGACTATGTGTATTTAGGAAAATTATCTAATGTTGTATCTTTTAAAAAACACTCATGTGTCCTAGCGAGTACTGATTCTGACTCTGATATAGCGTCGTTAATACTCTGATTCTTAAGAGTGTTATTGTTTCCAGTCACTCTCAGAATTTACTTCCCAATTGAAAGCAGTCTTAACAATTTAAAATATTTCTGTTTTCATTCGCCAATCCACTAGAACGTGTTTTGCAGCGGTTTTCGGTGTTCATTTCTACTGTTGAATGCTTATAAGGGATATTTCAATCGGAATACTATACTAATTTTCAGACTCGTTATTATATGTACACCTTATGTAAATGTTTATAGTTTTTCTCTGCGATCGGCGTTTTTGTGGGTTGTAGGCAAAGTTGTAGTTTATGAAATATTTTTAATTGTTAATTTTTCGCAAACAACACTTTTTAATTGACTTATTTCACACTTTAAAAGACTAAGAGACGGCGTTCTTAAAGGAAGTCTTATGCAAATCGTTATAGGACAGGCTCCAATCTTAATGGAAGTTACAATTTATGTTAGAAAATTTTGTGTTTTTGATACAAATTACAGAATTTTGCGAAATAAAGGTTTGTTTCCAACTCACGCGTTTGAAATCGCATCAAAGTTGTTCTCGAGATGTTTTCGGTTCCGTAATGCATCGGTTTTAGCAATCTTTTAGTGAATCATATCGTATCGGAAATTGAATTTCCGATTGGCGCCAGAGTGCAGGCTGAAATGGATGGTCCCGTGGTCCCTGTTCCAGTGAATGATAAATAGAAATACTTGCCAGCCGTCTCCGGATGTTCGATGTGGAAATTGAAGAATATTGATGTTCTATTTCGTTTTGTTCAACGTTTATTTAGTTTCTTTTGTTTCTGTAAGGACGAGACATTTTCTTTGTTGCTGTTTTAGTATCAATGTTGAGTGTAGCCATTGCTCAAGATCTTGTCCGAGCTGAACCCATTAATAGGTTTTGTTCCGGGACGTTCATTTATTAAAATAAAAAAGATAAACATTAGTAAATATAGCGTCTTGAATGTTTTA
The DNA here is from genome assembly GCA_963241965.1 of Tortrix viridana. Lineage (NCBI taxonomy): Eukaryota > Metazoa > Arthropoda > Insecta > Lepidoptera > Tortricidae > Tortrix > Tortrix viridana. Next base: position 9,893,437 of record OY725186.1, read on the forward strand.
TCTTCAGAAATTGATAAGAACTTTATTAAGCCTCAAACACGTCAACGACCATATAAAGCATATTATGCTTTCTACAGTCTGGGTTGCCATTAATACAAAATCCCTAAATTTATTAGGAACTCCCTTTTGTCCGCGTCTTTAATGCGTGGAAATCGTTTCATCAAAATTGGCTCAGTGGTTAGCCGTGACAGCGATTCGAGGCAGAAGGCAGACAAACGCGCTTTCACATTTTAAATATTAGTACTTTAGAAGGGATAATGGTTCTTAATATGATGGTATGGTCTGACTAACAGAAAACGAATTCCAATGGTTAGTCGATTGTTTTTCTCCAAAGCTTTCCTTATGACTCTTAAAGCACCCTGTGTTAACACCACCACCACCTGTGTTCCCTATGTTATTGTGTATTTACCGCTATATCAACCACCTTGCTTTCCAGCACGCTTCCCAAAGTAATCCTGTATGAATATTATTAAACCGTAATCCAATCTCGCGTTTTCACTTACCCAGCGATATTACAAACTTACCATAAGCATCGCACGGAACAGCAATTTCGCTTTCACGGCCACCTTTGCACCTGCAGAAGGTTGGAAGCGGGTTGCAGCCGTATCGCGAGCGTGTTGCAGGCGGTTCGCACGCGGATAGAGAACGCTGCACTTTCTCGTTATTGAATTTTCAGAACGTTGTTTGTTCGTGTTTTGACAGCTAATGTAATATATTTTGAGACGGGCTTGTGACGCGCTAAAGCGATGGTTGATGGAGAAATTGGATGGTTTAAAGTTTTGGACTGGTTTCGGCGGAAATGTGTTCAATATATTTTATTTGATCCAACCCCATTTTGCAGCTGTAGCACAGTATTTCATGATTGTTTTATGAATATATTTTGAGAGTTTTGAAGATTGGAAAATCCATTGAAAATATTTCAGATCACTCTGTTACATTTTCTTTCGCTTAAGTAACAATGTTCAACCTTAAACTTGACTTTTAGGATCGAATCAGGTAATTTGTCGCAAATCGATTTGATGAATTTTGAAAAAAGAAATGAGTGCTTTATGCATAAAAAACTGGACTATAGGCAGTTAAATTTAATTTTAATTGACATAAAATTTATCCAGAATTTTATAATGCAGTATGCAGTAACTTGAGAAAGTTTAGATTGATTGTGTAGTTCCAGTAGTTCGCGAATATGAGGCATAGCAATAGCATAAGTAAACTTTGCTTCTGTTTTAAAAAGTAATATTCAATTAGCATGAATACATCATGAGTTCTCTAGTTCGTCGCCTCAGAAAGTTGCGCGGTGCGCTGTCTCGCTCGACCGAACTTGCAGGATGCACTAGTGCAATGCATTAATTACTGCATTATTAACTGGCTGGTAAGTAATACTTGCCGCGGCGGGACTATCTCTGCTGAGATATTCAACGCTTTGGTCTAAACTGGCGCAAAATGTTAACACTCTGGTTTCATGATGGGCTTAGAGTTAAGGCTACGGGCACTGGTGTTCCATATTTCTGATTGGCGAATCGTGGTGTGACAGAGATCTAAAATATATATTATTGCAATCTTCAGTATCTCATCAGGGAAACCAGCGTTAAGTGCATTAGATCAGTGTTCCTATGTCCGTTCCTAATATTGAAATCGTGGGTTAGGTTACTTCGAGTAACATAACATATTTGACAATGTTGTTTGACATTGCTTACGTGGCTGTATAGCGACTAGGTACAAAAGTATGTATCTACTTTTGATGTAAACTGTACATACTGTAACAATTTCTTTTTTCACGTGACAACCTAACACAAATTGACCTAGTCCCAAACTAAGTTCTAAGCTTATTTTAAGTAGGTAACTTAATATATCTGCAGTTTGATAATTGGGGATGGAAATTATTGTAAAAAAAAAATAGATACTAACGTACTACAGTCGGCAAAAAATTTCGTCTGAAAATAATATTTTTTACTTATCCGAAACTTATTATTTTATTTAATCTTAGCCAAAGTCATTTAAGCGACCGCGAAGGGTGTATCGTAACCACATGAACCCTCAATCCATGACCACAATGATGTTACGCAAATGAGAGATGGAAATTATGGCTAGGGGTAGAGTTAAACCGTATCCCTAATTAAATCGTCTCTCCAACTTCTGCATCGGCCATTGGAATCCAATCCGGTCCCAGTCCAACAGGTCATTCTGGCGCATGGGAATGTTATCCGGTTCGCCAGAATGACCTGTTACAGATGTGCATGTAAAACGTTATTTATTTTAAACCTAAAACTACGCTACTGTTAGTCAAGTAACTGGATTGTGTACTATTGGTACCTACTATAGAATAGAATAGAATAGAAATAATTTTATTGACAAACATTTGATACAATACATATAACACAAACAACAAACAACAAAATACTTAAAGGTCTTCTGGACTGGTCTATCAGGGTGATTTGCAAAAATATTGTAGGTACAGTCACCACACGGGATTGTTGAGCCACCATAGAACCCTATCATAATGACAACGTCAAGTCACGCAAAAGAAATTACGTCAAAATTTTCCGTCGACTTTCTGTGAGAGGGTTCTATAGTGGCTCAACAATCCCGTGTGGTGACTGTACATAGTTAAGCGAGCTCAATTAAGGAACAAACGAATTTCATTTTTGTGTAACGAAAATTAGTCAAACATTCATAATATGGTTAATTATCGTTACACAAAAATGAAATTCGCTTGTTTCCTTAATTAAGCTCGTAACGTCGCTTAACTATGTAGGGTATTTTTGCAAATTAGCTATCAAGTTATCAGTCTTTAATGGTGCCTACTAAACTTAATATTCATTTAGCATCGTTTGTCATTACGTTTTTTTTTACGAAGGGACCTACGTAGTTAGCCTCTGACGGCTTTGACTACGTCACCAGTTAATTGTTTACTCGAACTAAATAAAAACGGTCGAATAAATAATAAAAGAAATAGCTCTTTGACACTTTTAGAACTAAATCATTTTATTTGTCCATTTTAGTGATGCGCGTAATTTAAACTCGAATTAGGGGTCCGCAGTCACTCGGGTTCATAATTAGGGAACTTTTATCACATGCGGAACCCAGAGGGTGAGGGACAGCATGTTCGATAGGTGCTTCTCAAGTTTCAGCAGTTACAGTACAATTTATGGGTTGAAATTAGGTTAGTCCATACACATTTTTCTATACAGATATAAATACATAGATGTCGTCACCAATCATTAAATTATACCTAATGATTTTCAAAATATTTTACAAACCATTTTCAAACAATTTTTGCATAAATACATAATTTAGACAAATTGTCTTACGATTCAATATGCACCTTTATTATGCTTCATTACTAATTTGGTATTGTATGGTGTATGTATTGATCGAATTGATAGCCTTTCTGTGTGTCATTGTGGTGTCAACAATGTGGTGTCATTAGTAGCATGGCTTCTAAACCTGAATATGATATTTTTAGGGTCAGAGTGGAAAAAAAAAACAATCGATCTTTATCTAGAACTTTAATCACGGATTTAAACAAAAAGAAATTCACCTAAATTTACACAAAAATCAAAAGAGCACTTGAATAACCGATTTAAATGAAAAACACTCAAAAATAAGGAAAAATAAGATGGCTCACGCAATACTCCTGGAGTCGACCGAAACTGATATCCTCACGACCGTCCGTCCCGAGCGCCACGAGCAAAATGTGGTTTACAGCGCACTGCAGCGCTTTTTATAAACTGACCCGTGTGCGAGGGAGATAGTATGAGGGCATCAGCTTATACGGCCTCTCCTGACGTCAGGTCGTCCTCGACCTAAGCCTAACTAACTATCCGAGTCTTCATCCAGAAGGGGAATTGAGAGACCAGTTTCGGGGATCTCTTCAATTTGCTCAGATGCTCTGCTAGGACCGGGTGTTGGCTCCTCCTCATGATCCAGGGGCGGCATCACAGGGTCGGGTTCAGGAGCCTGTCTAGCAAGATCAACCTCGGTGTCATCATGATCCTCACCTGAAAGCAACAGAGTATAAGAAACTGTCGTCCAATTTCCATCATTCCACACGTCAAACATACTCTTTCAAATCCCTTTCATTTAATTCATTCATCTCCAGTTATTTACTGCAATCAAATTCCTTTTATACAACTTCCTTGTATACAGCCCTACAGAGACGTCTCTAAACCAGACTGATCATTTCCCAAGTCTTCTCTCCATGACTGCAGCAGCAGACTCCCGCTGTAGTCAGCTCGCTGCAAGGCAGGAACACCGAACCTGTAACAACTGACGACTTGACGCAAGTGCGCCAACGCCAGTACAGAGCGACTTGGCAACGAATACCAACGCTAGTGCGACTTGGCAACGAATGCCAACGCTAGTGCGACTTGGTAACAAATACCAACGCTAGTGCGACTTGGCAATTTAATGCCAACGCTAAATGTGACTTGACTCTCAATGCCAACACATAGTGCGACTTGACAAATATATGCCAACGCCAAATGCGACATGACAATCTAATGTATGCGCAAGTGTGACTTGACAAATATATGCCAACGCTAGATGCGACTTGACAAGTAAATGCCAACGCATCTTCCAAACATACCACGACGCCTTGACTTGCAGCCAACGTCTACATACATTACATTAGTAACCACACATTCACAGTTTTACTTTCATAGTCGACACCCGTATACATCCCTGTTCGCTGCAATCATATAAATATAAGTCTACATGTGTGTGATTGTGTATGTGTAAAAGTGACCCCGAATTTATATGTGTGTGGTGAATTTAAAGTTATAAAAATGTGTACCTATGGATTGCAACGAACAAACATGCAACGTTATCGAAACCAATTTTCGATGCTTACTTGCAAAGAAAGCAGCGCATGACTCCGGACACCATTCGCCACGCCACAACACCATATGCTGAGCTGCAGCCTGAGTCGTCTTGCCGTAGCTTCCAGCCAAAAGTTTCAGACCATAACGTCCGCTGGGCAAGATGTCCACCACCTTGTACGGGCCTCTCATACCCGGGTCAAGTTTTCCCGTAGCCTGTGAAAACTTTATCACAAAGACAAGATCATTTAAATTAAACTCGCGTGGTGGCCTTCTGTTCCGGTTCACACGTTCATCTTGCTGAACCTGATTATCTCTCAGCATCTGGCGAACTCTTCCTCGAGACATTTCACGCAATGCCTCTCGGTTGGGTGCGGAAGTTTCATGAGCCAAGTCACGCACCAGTGCCTGAATGACAGGAGTACTTACTTCTGTCCCAATAAGAACGTGTAACGGTGAAGCTTGGATTGTCTTCTGCTTAGTTATATTTAACACCAACTGGAGTCTCCACAGGGTTTCCGACCACACTGCATTTTTGTGGTTAACCTCGATACGCATCATGTTAAGGACCGTTCGAACGTACCTCTCTACTTGGCCATTTGCATGATGCATCTCCGGCGTTATGTGATGCAGTGCACAACCCAGGTCGTTGATCCATGTCACAAACTCGTTCGACTCGAACATCCTTCCTTTATCGGTGACCATGAGTTTGGGAACACCAAACAGAGAAATTGCCTGCGAGACAACTCGCTTCAACTCACCCACATCTTGTCGCGCTATAGGGTAGAGCAGGACAAACTTCGAAAATGCGTCGACAATAATAAGAACGAACTTGTAACCCTCTGATATCGGTAGTGGTCCCAGGGCGTCGACGTGCACCGTGTGGAACGGTACATCAGGCTTCTCCCATGACGTGATGTTCTGCAGTGGGGCTCGAGGAACACGTTTCTTGGATACACATACCAAACAGTGGGCAATGTACTTTTTTACAAATTGGCTGAGACCAGGAAACCAAAAGTGGCGAAGAATTAGGTCAAGAGTCTTCTCCGGGCCAATGTGCTCATGCTCATCATGGAACACACGAAGCAGACTGAGGCGGTGTCCCTTGGGTATGTAGCATAGCAACCGAGGCTCCTCTCCCGCTGGCGTGTATTTATAATAGAGGAGTTCATTTTGTACCACATACCGATTGGCATCCAGTGTACCATCCTGTAGTCTTTGCATCAGTTCCTGTGTCTCATGGTCGGCTGCCTGAGCGATTTGGGCCCAGTTGCGAGGTCTGGTGATTTGATTCACACTTACGGTCGGATTTCGGCTTAGATAGTCGGCGTGTGGCAGCATCACTCCTTTGCGGTATTCGATGGAAAAGTTAAAATCCTGGAGATATATCCACCAGCGCGCGACTCGGGGTATGAGATCCTTCTTCTTTTCCGTCGACTTTAGGGCGTTGCAGTCAGTTACCACTACAAAGGAAAGTCCGACGAGGTAATGCCGGAAGTGTTGGAGAGCTTTCACCACGGCGAGGGTCTCCAGTTCGTAGGAGTGGTATTTCCTCTCGGCCCCTTGAGTGACTTTACTAAAATATGCCACCACGTGCTTCTTACCGTCAGTGTGAGTTTGTAGCATGACAGCTCCGTATCCTGCACTGCTTGCATCCGTATGGACTTCAGAAGGAAGCTGGGGATCGAAAATAGCGAGCACAGGTTCGCTGGTTAGTTGTTTTATAAGATCCTGGCGAACCGCTTCACATTCAGGACTCCAGTGGAAAACAACTCCTTTTCTAGTGAGCTGCGCGAGTGGAGCAGTCTTTGTTGCATACCCTTTTATGTAGCGGCGGAAGTATCCCGCGAGACCAAGCAGTTCACGAACCTGTTTAACGTTCTCAGGAGCTGCGGTATTGATGAGCGCTTCCACCTTCCGTGGACTCGGCCTTACCTGACCCTGGCTGATTACCCTTCCCAAATATTCAATTTCCGTGGAAAGAAAAGTGCACTTTTTGAGGTTAATTGAAAAACCAGCCTCTGTCAGCGTCAACAACACTCTTCGCAGTAAACTAATACCCTCCGATACCGTATTACTCAAAAGGAGTACATCATCAACGTACACCAAAACTTTCCCCTCATCAATCAGGTCGCGCAACGTGTCATTGATAATCCGTTGATAAACTATCGGCGAATTAGCCAATCCAAATGGCATTTTAACGTACTCAAAATGATCTTCGGTTGTAACAAATCCCGTTAAATTAATGCACTCTTCTTTGATAGGGATTTGGTGAAAACCCGTTGCCATGTCAAGGCTCGAAAAGAACTTATAGCTACCTAACCTATCGATGTGATCATCGATCAGGGGCATTGGGTACCGATCCTTGACGGTAATACGGTTTCTCAACCGTACCGCTCTCGCGCGGAAATCGACACAAAGCCTATCAGATCCGTCACGTTTCTTAACTAAAATGATAGGACTTGCGTATTCGGACTTAGATCGCCTAATCACGCCTTTTTCAAGTAGTTCTTTAGTAATTTCACGCACCTTAATCTTTTCTTGGTAGGAAAGCTTGTAGGGTCTATAAACCACTGGCGTATTACTTGTAAGTTTTATTTCCATCTCCCCTGTTTTGACAGTTGTAGCTGCCGTACCAGTTATCAGAAAAACCGAGAACTCATTTATAACTGACAGCAAATCGTCGCGCTCTTTGCCTTGAAGTTGTGTATTAATTTCGTGACCGTCAACCTGAACCACGTTGGGACAATGCATTGACATAACTGAACGCGTTGGTACAAGAAACTGTGTGTCTTTAGTCCTGATAAACACTATCCCATCGCGGTTGAGAATGTCAGTACCGATGATAACTGGGGCATTCATATACACGGCTGGTACGACAACTAAATCCGCCTCGATGGATAACTCGCTAAACACAATTGTTACCGTAACGTAGGTAGAAGCGATAATTTCTTTATCACTTAAACCTTTTAAGGCGCAAACCCTATGTTTTGGTTGGCAAGATAGGTATTTAAGAACGTCTGATGAAACCAGGGACACACCGATAGCACCGCTGTCTATAAGAACATCTACCGGAACTCCATTTACTACAGCCGTAGTAATGTCATTATTTTTCATAAACTCGGGCGAGTACTCTGAGCAAAAGTTAACTTTCGATTGTTGAGAATGAGTTACTGAACGCGCTTTTAAGAAGCACGTGCTATCATCGTGCCCGGGTTTCTTACAAAATGAACACGCATTATTTGTTTTTGTAGTAGTCGTGCGAGGGAATGGAACCGACTTCGGTGGAATATTAGATTTTCGAGCTTTAGGACAAGCACGCCGTGTATGACCCCGTTGATCACACAAGAAACATTTAATATCTGTATTAGGGTTACGTTTTTGGAAATGAGATCTTTTCTCTGTTGTCGAAGGACGATTGTCGTGTTTCGTGCGATTAGGTTTGACATATATCGACAGGAACGATACTAGATTGTCTACGGACAAATTTGCATTGGAAGCCGCCGCACGAATCTGCGGGCTATCAATTCCACGAATCACGATGAGCGTCCTTAATTCGTCACTAAGTCCCTGAATCATTTTCAAACGTAAAAGAGTACGGCGGGCATACTCAGCATAAGTGGTGAATTTATCAGAAGTAGTATTCATAGTATCCAGCAAAATATTGGCATAATCCAATTTAGAGGGACAAAGTGATTTAAATTCACGTTTAAAGTTTGACCAACTACGATCGTTCGTAACCCATTCGTTCAGCCATACTTTCGCGTCACCTTTTAAGCATGACCCCACACGTGATAAACATTCCTGATCACTCCACCCGTTGGAGTCTCTGGCGCGGTCCACTTCTGCACACCATACCTCTATATTGTGTATAGTGGGATCAAAATTCGAGATAAAGTAATTTTGAGACTTCATAGGCTGAGCTGATTTAATTGCTTCCATCAAAGCGTGTGCAAGAGTAGACGCCTCAGAATTTTGACCCGTGTCATTTCTACGAGTATGATTGTTGCACGGGGGCAAGGGACTCGGAGTCCTAGGCGTAAGTGACCGACGGTGACGTGTACGACCGCTTGATCGTCTCGTGGCGCTACGTGAACGTCGCGGAGATACCTTGTTTTTATCTTTATTTGTCGTTTTCTTACGATCATGAATACTGCGTGACCGTCGTCGTAACGGGGAACGTGAACGTCGGCGATATTCCCTACGCGTATACCTACGGATGCGTGAACGAGAACGTTCAGTACCAGACATGCTACGATGACGCACACGAGAATATTCACGCACCGACCTGTCATCTACCGACCTTTTCGAACGTGAACGTGATCTGTCACGAGATCTAACACGAGAACGCCTGCGGCCACGTTCGTCACGCACTGCACTACGTAAACGTGAACGCGAGCGAATACGGGAATGAGATTTGCGTCTCCGATTACGCGAGCCATCCCGCGAACGAGTTCGAGTTCTACCACGCGATTTACTTCGCGCCATTTCAAACGTAAACGGCAGCCGTTAAAATTTAACACTTCGTAAACAAAGAAAATATTCAAAAATGGCGGTTGATTTTAAACAAATATAAGTGCTGTTTGGTTTTCGGCAATTGTGGGCCGCGTTTCTTTATCCCACTTCTGATTTTAGGGTCAGAGTGGAAAAAAAAAACAATCGATCTTTATCTAGAACTTTAATCACGGATTTAAACAAAAAGAAATTCACCAAAATTTACACAAAAATCAAAAGAGCACTTGAATAACCGATTTAAATGAAAAACACTCAAAAATAAGGAAAAATAAGATGGCTCACGCAATACTCCTGGAGTCGACCGAAACTGATATCCTCACGACCGTCCGTCCCGAGCGCCACGAGCAAAATGTGGTTTACAGCGCACTGCAGCGCTTTTTATAAACTGACCCGTGTGCGAGGGAGATAGTATGAGGGCATCAGCTTATAATATTATATGATCAATAATATGATCTGAGTAAATTGTTGCAGTATATAATTAAATATACAGGGTGACCTCGAATTGGTAATACAAAATACTTGATTATGATTCAGTTAATCACTAATAGTGTATTGCATTAACTCAGTTGTTAAAGTTAGCTTTCCTTAATTATCGTTAATTTTCTAACAAAACAAAATAATAAAAATAATTTAAAATCCCAAGTGTGGTTAACCTACATGACGTCATGCATATCTGTCGTACAGACAAGGAAATTGATTCTCGCACCATTTTGTACTCTGTCACAACAACGACGGAGATAATGACAGTGGACATTCAACGTGACGCACTGCCACCCAAAGCGACAAGGAACAAAATGTGTCTCAATTTCCATTCCTGTATCTATCACTCGATGTTATTAATAAACTAGGTGCTGATATCCATCCAACCCTTTAGTTTTAAGTAAGTACCCTAATAAATTATCTGATAAAGTGAATAACTGAATAATGAGTGAATTATTAAAAATAATTTATTGTTGAATAACGTACAGTACAAAATACAAAATTGTAAAACTTAAACAACTTTTAAAATGTGCTCAAAATGACCCCCGCCTTCTTGGATACATAACTCTGCCCGTCGCCTATGATTGTCTTTCAATCTGTGGAGAACAAATTCATTGGTTTTTACATTATTAAATGCCTCAACTATCTTTTGGCGAAGTTCACCCACAGTATCTGTTTCCCGTGCGTACACTCTCCTTTTTATTTCGCCCCACGAAAAGAAGTCGAGAGGTGTGAGATCAGGGCTTCTAGGAGCCCAAGCGACTGGGCCACAGCGTCCAATCCATCTCCCAGGGAACTCTTGGTCCAAGTAGCTTCGCACACGCAGGGAAAAATGAGCTGGTGCCCCATCCTGCTGGTAATACAGAGCCTCCAAATTTTGCTGCGGCACCTCTCGTAGCAATACCGGTAACACATTTCTCAGGAATTCTTCATATTTCGGTCCATTTAAATTTCCGTCAATGAAATGAGGACCAATCAAACAGTCGTTCAGTATTCCTGCCCAAACATTTAACGAGAAACGTGTCTGGTAGGAGTCCCTGCGAGTTACGTGAGGATTTGCTTCACGATCAGACCACCAGTGTTCATTGTGAACGTTGAACATGCCTACTCTTGTAAATGTTGCCTCGTCGGTCCATAAAATGTTCAAGTGTAGATTTTGCAGCAGCCAACGACAAAATTGCACTCTTCTAGGATAATCGGCTAATATGATATCCTGCACCCTTTGGAATTTAAACGGATACTTTCCTTCAGCATTCAGTAATCGCCAAATAAACCATTGGCTCGTTCCGAATCTTGCGGCAGCGTCCCTTGAGCTCGCCTCTGGGTGGTGGCTAAAATAATCGAGAACTCGTCTCCGAAACGTCTGCGAGTACCGCGGCCGCCGGCCCGGAGCTTGAGCGTGCACTGGGACAGTAAACTGTCCAAAATCTCTTAAGTTTTGGACAATGGAGTTTATTAGAACACGAGTAGGAGTTGGGCAGTCAGGGTGTCGTTCATGAAACAATGCTTGAGTTCGTACGGTACTTCGTGACGTAAAATAAAAAGATAACATATCCATTCGCTGAATATTCGTATAAGGATAAGCTCGGGGCATTTTGTTTAATTACTATCTTAATTAAATACGAAAATTCTTACTTTCTTTGACAAGACAAGTGACAATTTACTAATCAAGATACGCTATTATCATAAATGATGTGTCAGATAACGAACCAAAGAGGAAAGTGTTCATTTGAAATACTTTAAACCTCTTTCATTTTAAAGGTAATGGTAGGGTAACCAATTTAAGCAAAAAAAAATGGGATAATTAGAAAACTTAAAAAAAAGTACTTATGTTTTAAAATTAAGCGTGAGACCTCGTAGAAGCGATTGGTTTAGGGAAGCTCTCTGTAGTACTTTGAATTTGTATTACCAATTCAAGGTCACCCTGTATGCATGGGTGTAGTGTTCCAGCCAAAGTCCACATTACTGTTTTAAAATTTTACGACGCGGTTAGCCTAGTTGGTAGTGACCCTGCCTACGAAGCTAGCCGTCCTAGATTCGTATCCCGTTATGGGCAAATGGTGTTTCTTTATATAAGTTTGTTTATCGTTGTCTGGCACCCATAATACAAGCCTAGAGCTTAGTTTGGGGCTAGGTCAATTTGTGTGAGATTGTCTCCTGATATTTATTTATTAAAGCATTATTGTCACAGGGTGTCTGCGAGGTTGAATATCTGGCTGTATTACGAGCCCATAAAACCCGCCAAGTACCAGTCAGCAAAAGGGTCTGAACTATAACTAGCTACTGAAACTTAACAGTACGGGTAGCACAAGTTGTATTTTCTCGCTTGTCGCTCATTGCGTCTCTTTCGTTAAGGACTACGTAGAGAGGGACTACCGAGCGACAAACAAGTCGCAGGTAACTCGTGCTAGCCGCCCAGGTATAACTTCGTATTACGACTTCAGTTGAGATTGCCTCTATTTCTATACGTTCTCACGTACACGGTTACTTACATAAGCAAACAACTCTGAAGTACCATACACTATTTTAAAGTGTCGGATATCTCATCTCCTGAAGACCCGGCACAACTCCATCATCGCTGTCGAAGCTCCCGTTTTCACGGTATTAAAAATTGTTTACGGCTTCACGACACGCCTTCGGCTCCGCAGTAAAAAACCCTAATTTCCTGCACCCTTTCATTTATAACCCGGCAATCTGGAGGCCTGTAGCTTATTTATAGGGGTCCCGACTGATGGCCGGGAGTCAGACGCGTAATGATAAAGGCTGTAAAAGAACGGGACAGACCGGCGGGCCGGGTTTGGTAATCTTATATTACGCCCGTTCCTGTAGATTTGGTTATTTCAGGTTAGATTTTGATAGTTTTGTAAATAGCAAATTTTAAACTGAAATAACTAAATATATCCGTGGTTTGAATATTAAGAATGAGCATTAGAGGATTGTACGCGTCAGAATTTCTGATTCTGGTACGATAAATGATGGATGGTAAAATTGGTAAGTAAATGAAATATTGAGCGACAATTTCTTCTTGTTTTGTGATGTTTATGGATGTTTGGCAAGGAAGCCCTGAGGATTTGAAACACGTGATAATTAGTGACATACATACATATAAAGGCATGTTGATACGTGATGCTTGCGACGTAGTGTTTGTTTAGGTCGTAAGCCCCGCGTATCTTAAAATATTTTCAATTGAACTCTTAATTTTTTTCACGACAAAGCTCTTTTTCTTCACGACAAAGCTCTAGAGTTCCAACCGCCCGTCTGTGCTGTCGCCATACATAGCCCACATTCCGTGTAGGGCAACTTTACGAGTGTTAGTTTGCCTGTTTGCCCGTCTCGACGACATTTTATCATCGTCTGCGACGAACCCTAATACTCCAGATACACCCTTATCTCGGAGCTTTGCAGGACAGGTCACGGTTTTTTATGACAAAAAATAAATCGGAAGTTGGTGTTGTCATTCTAAAATTCGCAGGGTTTTCGATGGTTAGTAAAGATTTGCTAAGTACGTGCAACCCAAGCTTCGAAGGGTTCATTCTACTTTGAGTCACATTAGACTCTCATTTAGAGATAACGACTTCCTGTGAAACTTGACACATTTTGTACGTGGTGACAAACGTGTTCAATTTTAAATTAAAATAACCAATTCCATCAACGTGTCATAAAATTCTATTAAAGTTAGTTGACGATTGTGAAATAGGCGATGAATTAAGTATATCCTTAGTTAAGGTGTTCAGTAAGTAGGCTACGTACTGCCAAATTATTTGTCTATAAACGTTATTATGGCCCAACAGTTTATAGTTTTGTTTATGTAGTATCATTATCTTCATTCTTTATTCATTTATAATGTACTAGCTACAATCCAGATTCCTATTTTACAAACGGCCAGCTCTCAGACTGATCGAGCGAATCTCTCGGCTCTTTTCCTAAATTGACATGAATCTAAGCGACTGAATTTTTTCTTAGCGACGATAAATTTTTAGAGCAATTCCATTCGCCATTCTCAGCTTTATTTACTTAACTTTGCTCTCAATATATTAGGGGGCTGAATCTGAAAGCGTGCGGGCTAAATTTGGGGGTGACGCTTTTTTATAACATTCTTAAGTTGGGCGTTTGAAGGGTTGGACTAGGTTAAATTATAGGTGTATTTTTGCTTAATTATGGGCTTCAAAGGATTGTGAGGCGACGCTGAAGTCGCGTAGCTGTCAAATTGTTTCCATACAAATTTTGCTTCGCCGGTAACGTTTCTCACCCCTTAACACATTGAGCGGCGGTGACGTCTATAGACGTCAAGTTGTATGGCTAATTGATCACTAATCACGGTAGTGCACGCCAAAGTGTTAAATCATTTCCGATTTCCACGACTTTTGAATATGTTGTAGTTATTATGAAAAACTAGGTTTGTGGGTTTCCGTTTTTAATGATCCTTTCCAAGAAATATTTTCTTAGAACGCAAATAATATCTTCAACATATTCAAAAACGTAAAAATCGGACTAGGTTTAATTTAAGGGGAGGGAAATGTTACCGCATTTTGTGTGGACATTTTCATACTCGCAATCCTCTTAATGGGAATAACGATTTTTTCTATACTGTTCAATATAGGTTTTGAAGAGTGAGTATGCAATTGTCAAATATTTAAATATACTCGGGTTAGTTACACCACTTATAACTCAAGAACGGCTCGACCGATTTTTATGAAATTTGGCACGCATATAGTTTATTACCTAAATTAACATAAAAAAATACTTTTTTCCCGGAAAATTTGATAGGTCCCGGGGGATAAGCTAAAAATGACTACTACGCGGACCTTCAAGGGACCGTTGATGGACCGTAATCTTTGGTATTTGACATATTTACTTATTCATTTAGGTTTAACCAAATACCTCTACCCAATTCGTTGTTACAGACAGCCAGATAGACGAACAACAAAGTTATCCTACAAGGGTTCTATTTTTGCTTTTGAAGTATTTTCCCATTTGTGTCCAATTCCAGCTTCCGGGCTGTCAACATGAATGTTGAGGATATAAAACGCGCAATGTAACGCGAAGATGGAATATACGCTATATTATTGCGGACGTCCCTTTCCTAAGGACGGGTGATTCTGCTTTGAAGTTTTTAGTCATTTTATGACCAGCGTCAGTCTAGCCCCGGGTATGTAGATTTAACGCATCTCGTACGAATAATCCATCCATGTATGTAGTCCATCAAATTTAGTGTGTACTGCTAAGCCCGCTGATCTAAATGATGTATGTAAAAATGTAATGTTTCTCAACCGGCGTTAGACAAGAGTAAAACTTATTAAACAGATGAGCAAAAACGCCTTGTGCCTCAAACGCGATAAAGTATCTTAAACATATATTAACCTTTTGCTTCAACGGTTTTTCTGGGTTATACATAGATTGTAAATATATTTGTCAGTCTTAAGCTGACATTTTTTTATGAGGAACTACGTTCCCGTCTCAAATTTAAGCCCGTATGTTTCCCCTCTCAAGGGCTGGGGCCAGACATGACAGGTCAAAGATAGGCCACCACACCGCGGCTGACGGCTGATAACGTCAAACGGACGTGGCGGGTGATAGCGTGATGTTGTGCCGTATTTTTTGTTAGTTTTACTTTCTAGAAGGAATTTAGGCTTGATAGTTTTGGGAATTTGCTGACTAAAGAACGGTATCGTTACGTAGGCCCAATATCTTTAGGCGTTGTGAACGAAAGAATACCTAAATACAATCGCGCAATAGACTCGTAATTAAATAATTACGAGTTGTATAATGTTCTGAGGGTCTACCTGATACTTGCAGAAGGTGTATACTTCTTGCTATAATGCTAAAATTGTCTAATACAGGGTGTCCCATAAGTCGCACGTCACAGTTGTCACTTTGACGTCGCATGGTTTTCAAGATACGCCAGTTTAATGTTTGTATTGGCAAAGAACTTTAAATTAGCAAATCTTGAAAACCATGTGATTTTAATGAGGTCATGTTAGGCTGGTTCGGTATGGGGATGATGACGCATTTCCACTCCGTTAAAAAAATAAATAAAAAAAGGCTGGTTCGGTTCGCTTTATGCTGTTCTACCTCCGGTGTCACAGTGACGTGCGACATCTCCCTGTTTATGAGAAAAATATATGTTTCATTATTCGAAAAGAATTTTATATTTGAAAATATTTACTCGCAGCTTTAATTCATTCCTTTCATCTTATTTTCGGGAAAGACGACGCGGTTAGCCTAGTTGGTAGTGACCCTGCCTAAGAAGCTAGCGGTCTCGGGTTCAAATCCCGGTATGGGCAAATATTTGTGTGATGAGCGCGAGTATATTTGTTCCTGAGTCATAGATTTTTTCCAAGTATTTAAGTATAAGTATGTTCTTCGTTGTCTAGTACCTACCCATAGTACAAGCCTAGAGCCTAGTTTGGGAGTAGGTCAATTTGTTTGAGAGAGAAGGCCAACGTAGCTTCAAACTTCGATTTTGAAAGTAGACTCCGAGGTTACTGGAACCTTCCACAAATTTCGTCGACTATGTTACCAACAAGAAGGACAAACTATTCCCAAGTTTGAAGCGGCTGCGCTTCTTTCTGCACCTCCAGCAATTTCCCAGAAAGTTAAACAAAAATGTCGGTTTCAGTCAGTTACGTAAGTTCACAGTATGGGTGTTTTAACCCAATAATTGGAGGCAAATCATGGTCGACCATGAACAAACTTGAAATGAGTTTACACTGTGTTGTAGAAATAATACAACTAAGTGAACTAACATTAGATATTTTTTGCAATTCAACCTCAGTAAAAAAAGGTTGATCCATAGATTAGACTAGACTTAAAATCACATTTATACGGTTACAAGAAATATATATTTATTTGCTGCTGCATCTAGCCTGTAACTTAGTTTGGGACTAGGTCAGCTTGTATGAGATTCCTCCGTTACATATTATGTAGGTATGTATCCTTATCCTTACTATACTTACTAGTGAGTTGGTTAGTCACGCTCTCAAAGCTAAACAGCTGAACCGATTTCGATGAAATTTGGAATGCAGATAGCTGAATAAGTTATATTTTAAACCTTAAGCATTCTTACGTTAGAATATGGAAGAAATGTATTCATTTCCCAAGCACCTTTCAAATTTTATCTCGTGCATGCATGCTAGGGGGCCAGGCAACTTTTGGTCTTAGGATTGCAGTCTTGAGACTAATCTTGCGTTTGCCAATGTTTATGGGTCTCAGGTACCTCCACGTGGGCTGTACGCTCGTTTGCCTTTTCCACACCATAAAAAATCTCAAATAATATTGTTGCCGCGAATAGCGCAGTAAAATGATATCGTTGCGCTTGCCACAGTTTGCATTTAGGTCAACGAGGTCCTGGCGGCGGTCTAGATAAAGTGCGGGTAACGCCTGGGAATGCTACGTAATAATGAAGCCTCATTACCTAAAAATAAACTTAAACACGGCTGTATTTAAGTTCATTTTCAGGTTACGCTTAAAGGATGGCGCGGGCGAGGCATGGTCGTTTTAGGTCCTATGCCCAAAGGCCATAAAAGGAGCCCATTGCTGATACTTTGCTGCTTGTCTGATTGTCTGTCCGTATGTTACGGGTCTCTAGCTCGTAAACGAAATGAGTTATAGTTTTTCGAACTTTTGTGTAAAAGTTTATCCCAAAACCGTAAATTTAATTAGACATTTGATTTAGCTACTTGCCAGTCCATCTCAAATACGAAACTATTTATAAATATACTGCATTAAACGATAATAACTGAAAACACCGAATTATATAATAATATAGTTTGAACTATAATAAAATAGCATATACTGACCTCTCATTGTGAGTGGAGGCCTGTGCCCAGCAGTGGGACGTATATAGGCTGGTTTATATATACTGACCTCTGATTAAAGTCAGTTTTTACGTGTGCGGTTTGGTACTTTTCTTGTTACGTTTAATTCGTAGGTACATACATAAACCCTCTGCGAACTTAACATGCATAAACGAGATAAAATTTGACAGGTGCTAGGGAAATGAATACATCTATTCCATATTCTGACGTAAGACTTAACGCTTAAGGTTTAAAATAAAAGTGTCTCGTCCTGACTTTAAGGGCTAAGTCTTACGTTAGAATATGGAATAGATGTAACCATTTCCCTAGCACCTGTCAAATTTACAGATGAATTTACTTGTCGATGGTGAAACAAGCCCTTTTTAAACTTGAGATGTCGTCCGAAGTTAACTGAAAATTATATCGATGGAAACGTAAACTCTCAACATACATTCTCCCAACAATGTTTCGAGTTGTGAAGTAGAGCTTCATTTTTCAATAACCAATTACGCTGTCTGGGCCCACAGCTGGAGTCTGCACGTGACCGACGGACGGAAATCTAACAAATCGCATATTGAGAGAAAACACGCAACTTATAAATACACAGCTTCGCTAAAAACTAGATCGGTAAAGTGTTAAAATAATCCACGGAAAGTTACTCTCTTATTCATAATTTGATGAATTTCTGGGCGTTTCAACCGCCGTCATTAGTGTCACCGAACATATTGACACCTACCAGCAACTCCTGATGTAAACTGAAGCAGAACGGGGATGTAGTTTCTACCAGCATCAGAAGTTGCTGTAGTGTCATTGATTTCGTCAATATATTTGGTGACACTAATGACGGCGTCTGAAACGCCCTAAAATTCACCCAAATGGGTGACAACAACTAAAGTAAGCTTGAAATATGCTGTGGCCTTATCTTTCATTGTGATATTTGAATATAACAGAAAGTGACAAAGCATACTTTTACTAAAATAGGTTTGTTGTACGTTTATGAATAAGGCGGTTAATTTATTATTAAATACTTAGGTAAAAATCGCCGACAAAATTAAGAGCTCTACTTTCAGAGGTCATAACTCTTAAATGGCTGATATAAAGTCATTATACTCGTAGCGTCTTCAAACTAGCAAGAACACATACCCTAATGACAGTAACAAGCATCGCATCAAAATACGTCGTTAGACTGGAAACTGACAAGATTGCACGATTGTTGCAAACCCGGCAGAAAAGCTCCTGATTGAACCCATTGAGATAGAAATGAGTAACATTCCCAAGGGCCTAAACGACAAAAAAATATAAGTTGTAAGATTCGCGGCCATTACGAGCGTCCAGTTTCTTTACAAGCGGTGTATTAAGGGTAATGAAGAGGTTGGGTTACATGATTGTTATCTGGTACATAATGGACATGTTGGGCATGTTACGTAATGGGGTAGTTATGAAAGGGAAATAATGTTCTATCCATAAAAAAATAAGGATGCTCATATAAAGAGGATTAGAGGGTCCAACGCATTGTCTTCAGTGTTGGTGATGATAAATACGTAGAAATCTCTTGCCACGTCAAAAAAATAGCGATGTTTAATATGTTTAATGTCTGTCTAACTTTCTGTATGTTTTGTGGCTCTAAGGAGATGGGCTGATATCAATGCGGTTGTTTGTCATTTAAGAATTATCAACTCTCAAATTAGGGAATGCAATTACATCGGGGGTATTTAATCTATATAAAAGTTATGTAATAGTTTTCAAAGTGAATATATATTAGAGTTCTTATCATAAATACCGATCTGTTCCGTCCATTTAACAAAACCATTTCCATCCCCATCATTGTTCCCCGACGGCTCTCATTCGGGATAACTCAAAATGCCAATACGTTCGGCTCATGTTGGTAGTCCTGATCGTATTAAATAAATAATATCATCTGGCCCTTTTTCGGGAGAGAAATAGGGATATAAAATTCCACGATTTGGCAAAAGGGTTGAGGGACACTAAGATATTGTTGTAGGACGTGTACTTGCCCTATGATCGGATTCACACGTGACAGGGCTCCATTTAGATCAGGCTTTATGTGCGACGTCTACTTGTGGAGGTGATAGAGATGAGGCTTCTTTTGCGAAGGTTTAGGTGGATTTGAAGATCCTAAAAATAGAAGAGAGGGACCGCTGAACTGGTACCAGGGTCTTTTTTCGGTTATTTTCTGGAATTTAACAAGATTACTGAAACATACCTATATTAGGGTGTCATTAAATTTCTTCGAGACCGGCAACGCATTAGTGACGCCTCTGGTGTTGCAAATGTCCATAGGCGGCGGTGACCACATCCCTTTAGGTGGTCTGCCGGTTTGTCTGTCTAAGGCAATAAAAAATATATTTCTGGAATGGCCACAAATTCTCTAAGATCTTCGCGACATTCTTCCTAACAGACACTTGTTAAAGTTATCTCCGGAGTAATTACTAAGGTTGATGCATTAGCGTGGACATTTAAAACGCCTGTTAAACCACTAACGGCGCAGTTTAGTGCTGAATTAACTGGAAGAGTAGGAAGAAGGTCGACACAGTTTTCTTTGAGCGTTCCTTAGACGAGACTCAGAGATAGGTTGATCGGGAAACTTTGCTTTTTTAAATGATGTGGTGAGCGCGAGTATTGGATCCTGAGTCATGGATGGTTTCTATATATTTAAGTATGTATTTATCTATATAACTATGTATATCGTTGCCTGGTACCCATAGTACAAGCCTAGAGCTTAGTTTGGGACTAGGTCAATTGGTGTGAGATTGACCCTGATATTTATTATTATTATTATTGTTATTAAGTATTGTTAGTAAAACAAAATATCGTGCTTGGGGGCGGCCTGTGTTCAATGATGGGCGTCATTCGGATGATATGATGACAAAGGTAATTCAAAAACAAGCGATTGGCGTATGATTAGCTTATTTCTTTTTATTTTATTTTATTTATTAGGGGGCAATCTCACACAATGACCTATCCCCAAACTAAGGTCTAGGGTACTAGACAACGATAAACATAAATAGAGAA
Organism: Tortrix viridana; assembly: GCA_963241965.1. Taxonomy (NCBI): domain Eukaryota; kingdom Metazoa; phylum Arthropoda; class Insecta; order Lepidoptera; family Tortricidae; genus Tortrix; species Tortrix viridana. The sequence continues at coordinate 9,914,078 of OY725186.1, forward strand.
ATAAGTAGGTACGTTTACTTAAATACATAGAAAACATCTATGACTCAGGAACAAATACTTGCGCTCATCACACAAATATTTTCCCATACCGGGAACCCGGGACCGCTAGCATCGTAGGCAGGGTCACTACCAACTAGGCTAACCGCGTCGCCGTATAAATAAATTGTCTTTCCCCTGGTTTACCAAATTTTTATTTTGATTTGGTTTATTTATTTGCACTCGTTGTAAATTTATCGAGTTATAATGCAATATAGTCATCACCTTACTACAGTCATTAGACAAAAATACATTTTTGTAGAAAATGACGAAATGTCGAAACGTCGAGGTAAATATAAAATATAATATGATTAATATGTAGTAACGCGGTTAAGTCCCATATTATATTTATAACAAGCAAGCGATCATCCTATCTGCCCGTATGTCCCTAACGGAGCTCCATTAACTTTCCTCCGAAAGGTTACTATAATGTAGTGCCCCGGCCATTAGGGGCCGCAGGGCGTTTAAGAACCTTCGACGTTTAAGGGCAGACTGTTTCCGCCCGCGATGACGTCATATCCGGCCCTGTCATCGCCGCATCGACGTCTTGAGAGGATGCTTGAGTTTCAAATTTGAAATTTTCTGGGTCAGATTTTTGGAGATGGGTGAAGTAGGGTTGAGATTAATCGGCGGATTCTGGGACAAGTTACTGGAGTTATCCGGTAAAAGGAAAGAATCATACAAATGATAAAGACCAATAGGACTATACAAGATTCTGCGAAAGGTAACATAAATCTGACAAATTGTATGGACCTGATGGACCTAGGTGAATGCACGACTGCTTACATCAATCCTATACATATTTTTTAAATTTCATCTTGTACAGTCAGCATCAAATAGATAGGAGCAGTCAAAATGGCCAAATATATCGCAGCATCTTATTCCTATTGTAATCAAGATGTGTTGCGATATATTTGGCCACTTTCGCTGCTCCTATTTATTTGATGCTGACTGTACAATCGGAAAAATGTAATCCTGACCCGCCATTGAACCGTGTCACAGTGACGTGGTCACGTGGTTAATCAAATCATTAGAATTGTCAAACAAATTGTTTTATATTATAATGTCTTGTGACAGAGTTCTATGGTGGGTCAGGGTTTCCGATTGTAACATAAATGGGTGATGGATATTCGGCTGTCTCAATCAACAGATCGGGCTGTTAGTTCTGTTGACAGTGCTTGAGGCCGACGAGATATATCGTCGCTGGGTGTTGAGTAAAGGAGCCAGGCAAAGTCAACAAGTCAACTTGATCCCCAGACTTGATTACGAAAGATCACAGCGCTTTTGTTTGACTAAGACTGCACCATGCATTCTGTCCATTCGTCCAATCGTCCTGTCTATTCAGTGTCCGTCTTCTGACTCCTTAATCTGATCAGCTAGATGGCATAATATTGCTTTGATACACTTCACTAAACTGCTATTAGTGTACTTATTAACCCTCCTGTTCAAAATATTCAAATACACCCAATAAACTTCGTCACTTTCTGTTAAATTAAAATGTCAACAATTCAAACTCACAACATTTATTTGACAAACACACACAGCAACACAACAAACGTAGTACAGCGAACATTTTAACAGAAACTATTTGAAAACCAAAGAGAAATGACAAAGCATAAAGATAAAAAGAAGATGAGGGAAGAATATTTTCTTTTAAGATTTTACGCTCACGTCACTGTACCTTATGTCTTGCGAAATCTTTATAAAAACTTATCAAAACTGAAATCGAATCGATATCGAAATCGCTAAAACTCCAGAACTTATTAAACAATAACTAAGTAAACCGATTCCATACAAATTCGCCACTTTCCGATTCGCACGCTATTCCCCAAAATGCAATCTGATCCCTTCTAAAGTTTTTATTTTGCTCCGTATCCGTTCCCGAGTTGGGAGCCTGGGAGAAGAAGCCTAATATACAATTTAAATTGTGTCCCAAACTCGTAAACCCCGGCCCGGCTCCCTGTTTATGCCGAGAGCGAGCCCTTAGTTTTTACAGCCCTTATGCTAGGTGCCCTAAATAAGTTTTCGATCTGCTAGATAAACAACTTACATAATTTTATGGTTGGCTGGTTATCCGCACCCCTTTTACAGATTTTTCTTCATTGTATCTTAATTTCATCCCCTTTTTATGAGATACTAGCCTGTGTCCACGCGTCTGTTCGTGTAGTCGTTTGTCACTATTCCCTCAGCAACTGTCTGATTCGCCGATATAAAAAGTATCGTACGTCCGTCTCCGGCTTTAAATTTTCTCTGTAATTTGATGCATTGAACCGTTAAGAGGGAATAAAAACAAACCAAAGTTCGCATTAATAATATTAGTTAAGATTTGTAAAGATGTAGATAAAGATATAGTTGCAAATTCAGTATATTTAAGTACCAATCTCACCAAGCGATGTTAAATGTTCGGCCTACTGTCCACGCAAACGCACGTCATACGCACGCTATCGTCATTTGTACGCTTGCGTGTCGATTGTGCTTGCATCTTGCGTAGAAACGAACGAAGCTGTGTCCACGAAGCGGCAAATGCGACGTTGCCAATAAGCCTTAATCTACTGTTAGTTCATACATTTTAAACACTTTCATCGCCTGAAGTTGTCGGTGAAATTCGACATCAGTTTGATAATAAAGTGTCTGAGGTCATATGAGTCTTCTGAAACTCATTCATGTGTGTAATCTGCTAATATCCTTAACAGGACTTTGTCATTAGTGTCCCGTCATTAAGAACCCGTTTCTGGGGTTCTCGACTAACTTAATAATCATAATTATAGACCAACTTCGCCAATAATAGTCGGAAATAATTAAAATATTGTTTCGGTGCGCGAAGGGTCACGGGCTGCTTGTTTTGGGCAGGTTCGCGGTGAAACGGATAAACGATTGCTCTTTTGTTTAAAATATCATTAGAATCTTCATTGTTGTACATTTTTGAGCAGAAAAACATACTTAAGTAGTTGAATATAAGTACTTTGATGCTAACTTATCACATGATATGTAATTTTATCAAATATACAAAGATAAAACAAATTTGATTAACGTAGAGGTACTTATTTGTAGGAAATATGTTTTTGATTTATAAAAGTTTGATTATATGCGTTAAGCAGATAATTATAGAGTTTAACATCTAACGATTGTATACCAAGCAATTGCAACTCAGTAAATATGTTTTACCCCCTTAATATAACCCCCCTTGTTTTTAGTCATAAGTTTCAGTCACAATAGTATACCAGTGGCTCCAGCCGCCCCAATCTTGTTCCTTAAGCCATATCCAGAAGGAGTTTCTTGTACCCTTGTGAAGTTTGTCAATTTCTGCCCGGGGAGCGATAGCCGAGTTGTAATTTTGACAAATGACTCTCAGCCAGGTCCTGACTCCTGCTGCAGGCCCAGTTTACTAAAGCTATTCATTTCAATTAGCAAAAAAATTATAAGGGTCTCTATTTTGTTTGCTCTTGTACTTACATTATCTAGAATCGAGGCTTTGACCGTTGTATCAAAGTGTTTTCTGCCGAGTAAATGAATTACAATTCGAATTCTACTCGTTATTTTTTTTTTAGTTGGAATTTTGAATGTACAGCATGATTGATGCAATGAAACTGTAAAATTAGTGTATAAACAATTTTTTTTTATACTTCTTAACTTCGGTTTATTTTAACAGTGTATTTACAAGCTCTGTGTAAATTACTTATTATTATAATTTTAACTTTTAATTTAATCAATACTTTAATATTTTTTTTGTTGCAGATGTCCGTCGAGTGTGTGAGTACGGACTTGTTATTTTAAAGGATTACAACGTCAAAACATGTCGGTACATTTATTTGTCCAAATCCCTAAGTTAATTGATAAAAAAATCCCTGTTGAAAAAAACATATTTCTAATATATTTGCCGTTAAAACCGTTTGTTAAACTGATTAACTCGGACCAATTGAAAATTGTTGATACGATAAGTAGTATGCTTTGCACACTACGAGTTGGTAGGGCACAACAAGCCGCTTGGAAACTAAAAAAAACTGTTTTATTTTAAAATTACAGAAATTCTCTAAGAATCCATTATATCTTCTAAGCCATTTTCCATTCCAAAAGCTTTCCCTCAGCAATTAGCCAACCGGACGCCTGTAATTGTTCGCCGCGCTATGAGGAATGCCCCGGCTTTGTCTGCTTCTTTATGGCTCAAGTTCCGCGAACTCTTAAATTATTTTAAGTATGGCCGTTTGTGCGCGCCTTGCGGTTATCGTCTAGGTGGGGAGCGGAGGAGAGACGGCGTGGAGATGGTTTAAAATTTAACTGTACTGCGCGTGTTAGTAGAATTAACTACCTAATACTCCTTTTAATAAAAAAAAAGTGCTGGAAAAATAAGTGGTATTTTAATTCGAACGCAATTTCCTATTGAATAAAAATATCTCAATCTTCTCGATCTTACTTTTTGTTTTATGATCTGCAAATTAAATTCAAGAGTGATGGCACATTCATTTGGCTGATTGTACACCGTGCCCCATTTTCATTGCTCTTAAATGTATTTTGGTTATTTACCCATCCAAACTTTGGGATAGGTACACCATATTTTTATCATTCAAAAACCATTTCCTGCGATTAGGTTACCCAAATACAAATGTCAGCGTTTGAATATGTTTTCTATTTAAACGTTCATGCAAAAGTCTTTCTGCCGCACTCAGAGACGTCAATTAATGTTTAACACTTTGGTGTGCACTACCGTGATTAGTGATCAATTAGCCATACTACTTGACGTCTATAGACGTCACCGCCGCTCAATGTGTTAAGTGTCATTAAAGTTGCTGCTGTCACTTTCTTTGCTATAGCAATAGAATAGGACGCAGCCACTTTAATGAAACTTAAAAATTAATTGACGTCTCTGAGTGCGGCAGTTAGACATTTTTTGACTTCCAATCCGATGCTAAGAAAGATGTATGTGCTCGTATACATTGAAAAACGTAACACAATTTCCTATTCTTTGATATTTATATTTTAATTCTAACCTGTTTACTCCGCTCTCATCTCCAGTCCGTGCCATATCGTCCATTCGTAAGTAATTCAGACGGACCTCTGGATTTAGAGATTAACACCAGTAATTTACGAATGCCACCAGTACTCATCTGCCACTAGTTTGTCTCAGTACATCCTTCTCCAGCTAGTGTATAATGAAAGAGACGCACAGAGCAGTAAAAGAGGACATGCATGTTGCCCCGTTCTGAGTGCGCGGGAATAGTGCGTTTGCGCCGCGGGATTTACGATCTAACTACTGAGCGAGTGCAAATGTGACGTTCTCAATATAAAGGGACCTTATGGAGGCAGGCGGTTACGCCGTTTTTAGAACTGTTACCATAGTATTCGTATAGTTACAAGAATAAGAAGAGCTTAACTGCCTTCCTCCATAAGGTCCCTTTATATTGAGAACGTCACAAATGATGGATGTAGTAATGGATGTTGATAGTTGACGCACTTTATAGAGCCAACATAGGAAAAAAACATGTTAAATTTTTAACATTAAATAAAGAACAGTAATATGATTATTTTATACTGCTGAATACACATGATTTTTTTTTGCTTTAGTCATTCATGTAACAAACAGTAGAGAAAAAATATTTTACGAATAACTATAAAAATAACCAAGATGTAAGCCATTTAAGATTTATTCTATCTCTAGCAAAACAGAATTTAACATGGAGACATGACGTCACAGTTCATATCGGATCTCTCTGTCTAATTAATAGTTTTAAATGCTTGTATTATCCGTATTTTTGGCCGATTTCAATTTCAATTTTACTTTTTGCCATCTCTTTTACGGTATTTTCATATTTTGTTAAGAAATGCAATACACATTTTTAATGCATATTCCCTACGTTTTCTTCTAAAAAAAATTAAAGTAGTAATTATATTTTTTTCTTTATAAAATCCCATCATCCTAATTCTTACTCTAGTATAATTTATTTCAGCCACAGTAGGTACAGTACAGTCGTCAATTTAATATATCGGGACATAAGTATAGGGTGTTCAAAAATATCTTCCTCAACTTTGTTGCCAAAACCGTTTGAGCGTGTTCAGAATTCTTTAGCACCGTACGAGTATATATACTACTCTGTCAAGAAAGTACCGGGAAAAGATCAATAATACACAAACTGTTTGTTAATCATCCAAATTTATTTTATCACCTTCAAAGTATGCTCCTTCAGAAACGATACACTTACGCCAACGAATAATCCAATCATCAAAACATTTTTTAAACGCTGTTTCCGGAATTGAATTCAGTTCTCGGCGCGAATTCTCCTTTATGTCTTCTACCGATTGAAAACGGGTGCCACGAAGTGGTAATTTGAGTTTAGGAAAAAGAAAGAAGTCGGCAGGAGCCATATCTGGTGAATATGGTGGTTGCTCGATGGTATTTGTTGAGTGTTTGGTCAAAAATTCTTTCACAATGATGGCCTTGTGCGAAGGCGCATTATCGTGGTGCAAAATCCAAGAATTTTCATTCCACAAATCTGGCCTTTTTCGTCGAATTTGCTCTCTTAAATGCCGCATAACGCTCAAATAATATTCTTTATTTACCGTTTGACCTTCCGGCAAGAATTCCGAGTGCACAACACCGCGATAGTCAAAGAAAACAGTCAACATGACTTTGACTTTTGATCGACTTTGGCGTGGTTTCTTCGGTTTCGGTTCAGTTGGAAGGCGCCACTCCGAAGCTTGTTGACTAGTTTGCATGTCAAACTCGTAAACCCACGTCTCGTCACCAGTAACAATGCGTTTCATGAATGTTGGGTCGGAATTGACTCGTTCTAGCATGTCCTCAGCGACTCTCATGCGATTGAGTTTTTGGAGAAAATTCAGGTCTTTTGGGACTAGCCGAGCGGTAACATGTTTCATACCCAAATGATTAGTTAAAATAGTACGGATCGACTCGTGAGATACAGAAAGTTCGGCGGCTATCTCTCTCAAAGTTGAATGAGGATTTTCAGTCACTATTTCCTTCACTTTTGCGATGTTAACTTCAGTTGCAGACGTTGATGGCCTACCAGAGCGAGGCAAATCTTCCATCACATCTCGGCCGCTTTTGAACGCTTTGTACCACTCATAAACACGTGTTTTTGATAAAGTCGAATCACCGTAAGCCTTCTGTAACATTTTCAGTGACTCCGAACACGAAATTCCATTGGCGATGCAAAATTTAAGACAAACTCTTTGTTCAATGTTTTTGTCCATTATGAAATTCGCAATACACGCTAGATATGATATAACTAAAAACAGCACTGTATTTAATATAAATAACAGATGCAACTCAAACTCCGCGCCAAAATAGAAAACAGTTGTGCCAATCTAACAACAACAAAAAAAACAAAAATTTGAATTTGGAACCATAAACAAATCATCCATTCCCGATACTTTGTTGACTGAAGGTATGTATTTCGTTAGCTACAATTGATGGGAACCGTTCATGAAATGGTTTTATTTCTATTATTTTCACAGGAAAATAATTGGTCAAAAGATAACAAAGAACCGCTCTAAAACAGTAATATTTCCCCCAATCTGTGTTGATAAGCAATCTTAAAGCGTTTTAATTAAGGCTGCAACAGATGGCACGAGAAAAATACGACGCCGTAAAACGGATATAAATAAAAAATAAAATATTTGCGTAAAAAAATGTGGAATTAAATAAAAATATCGTAAAATCTGAGCCGGTACAAATTAATTTTATATTCGTCGCGGGCCATATAATGCTATGTATTTTAATAAAACCGAATTACTGAGGCGGTTGTAAAATCCTGGGCTCGAATTAGCGTAGGAAGTTATTCCGGAGCTACGGACATCCGGTTTATGTTTCCATCCGTAATGTTTGTCCACTCGGAATGATACTTAGATTTCGTTTTGCCTGGCTCGGATCTCATTTCAATTGTTTAAGTAATGCTCAAGTTTTTTTGGGATTGATTTTTATTAGTTACTTAATATAAAAATACAGTATTAGAACCTTATTACAACCTTTTCAACTTGCTTCGTTTGTATACTGTCCTCACAGTTGTTGTTTAGCTATGTCCACACCTGTTCGCTTTCATGTTCAACTTGCGCTTTCAGCTTATAATTCGTCATGCGTCAAGCGCATGCAATACGAGGGTGACACTGAATCTTCAATAAAATCCAATGTTTTGACTTTATCTTCCGCCATTTTATTTGCAAAATGTTGCACGTCAACCCAACGGTGACGGATCAGAGTGCGCTACGGGTATGCGCTGATATCAAACTAGTTTGAGCGCATGCGCTGTGGTTGCAGAGACATGCGTCAGAGGAAAGCGCAATTTGAACATGAAAGCGCACTGGTGTAGACATAGCTTTTGAATGGCAATGCATCTACTGTTGCAACAAGAACGCTCTGCAACTCCATATAATTCCTCAATATTGTTTTTGAACTTCTATTTGACATAAAAACAGTTGACACATTCAGCAAAACAGCAAGCAGTTGATCTAAATTACTTTAACATAAAGTTATTAAGTTTATTTGTTTTGGTACGATAGTAATAATATCTATTTTTGCCTTATCCTATCTTCACTATCTACGCTAATATTACGAGGTAAACTTTGTAAGTTTGGATGTAGGGGGTAATCTCCGAAACTACTCATCCGATTTAAAAAATTCTTTCAGAATGGACTTTTAGGGTGGTAGCGAGGGCTCGGTGGAAAGCTTTTTTTAATAATAAAATTCATGTAAGTGTCCATTGATGCCCCGGTTCTGAGCACGTCCTCTGCGTACGTACGCGCGCGTTACGGCACGTCAACGGAGCGATCATCAACCCTTTATGGCAACTATCCCCTGCGCGAGTCGGAATAGCAACAATTATTACTTTTCTTGTTACGTCCCGGCAGTTCATGCGTGAAGACACAGTGCACAGATTTGAATAATATGCACATTTCTGCTAGTGTGTAAAGAAATCATTTTAAATTTAATTACTGTGGTATAAACATCGACTGACCTACACGGTAAACGTTATATGCTTAGCTGAAGCTCTGGATAGTTACTATGAAACACTGAATTCGAAACTCATCGCCCATCGCTTTCACTCTTCACTTGTCTCTATAGAAAGATATCTCTTAGCTACCTTAAATCTAACGCAACTGCGATTTTTAAATTAGTACCCTAGTTTATTTGATTTGACTCAATGTCCTAATTTTTGTTCGGATACGTTGATATTAGACCAGCGCTGACTTGAATGCCAGCATTACGCTGAGTGGGACCATTTCGTGACTACTTTCTGATTGTGCGTATTTCTTTGTCCTATTTTAATGTCTTTCTTTCTTTCTTATAGCTCTAGCTGTTGCAGAACTAATAATGGATTTCCAATAGGCTGGATTATGCGTAACACGTAAGGGTGATCTTAATGCATCGCAAAACACAAGACTAAACGCCTGTTTCACAGTTGTCAAGTAAAGCATATCTGTCAAATAAATTTAGCCCTTTCCCTTTCTTACGCTTGAAAATAGACAAGGACAGCTCCTCTTTAGCTGACAGATGAATATACTTGTCGATTGTGAAACAGGTCCTGAAAATAACGTAGACAAGGATCTGTGTACTGCGGCTGGCTCGATGGCGCCGGGAGAGTTTTTCTGATTTATAGGGAGCCTGTTTTCCTTCTGGACGGAACCGCAAGTGTTTATCATTCTCTCTGCAACTTCCAGCAACTTTCCCTATACGTTTAGTTTGACGGAACTTTGTCCGCGGTTATTTTTTCAAAGTTTTGCTGGCGTCGGTGTTATTTTTTTTTATAGTGGAGAAATGTTGTAACTATCGTTTGTATTAGGGTTACCTTGTATCATTAACGGGATAGATGAAGCGTATTTATTATTATTATATCGTTGACTTGAATTATTAACTCGAGAGTAAGTATGATGAGAGTTTGGTTATTTAATTACTCTAATTATCCGTGTTTTATGTCAAGGTTTTATCTTTAAATCTCGCCTTATCCGGAGCAAGTTTGAACTATTATACAACAAACTAAGCTACGTACTCCCAATCTTCACTGCATATTGTAAGGGTCATTCTCACGAGCGTTTCAGCCGCCGTCACAGCCGTGGTCGCATTATTGACGGCTCCGGGCTTCCCTGTAGATTCGAATGTCATTTGCGGCTATTCTGTAGAATGCAGAGCCGCCGCTTACAATTCTTATCAATAGCTTTTCCTTCGAAAATCGTCTTTGTTGCCACGGCTGTGACGGACGGTTGAAACGATATGAGAATTAGGTACCCATAAATTATGAGAATTACCCATAAATTATAGTTTGTGTTTGTCCGCGCTAATCTCAGAAACTACTGTACTGATTTTCATACGGTTTTCACCAATAGAAAGAGGGATTATCTAGGAACGTTATTGGCTAATTTATAGTACTACCCGCGCGAAGCCGGGGCGGGTCGCTAGTGTTAAAATATAGCTTAACACTAAACGATAAAAAAGTTACGGTGCTGGTCATAGGCTTTATGATTATGCCCTTACGTTTCACATGGACATTAAAACAGATTTCTATAATAACAAACATATTAAATTGTTATTTCTCGTTAGGGTCAAGTCAAACCTTATTACAAAAATGATAACATCTGCATCGTAACCTTTATCACGTTTGCTTTTACGCAGGGTTCGAACCTGCTTCCTCTGCTTAATTACTGAACCATTACGTGTGATGGCCGCCCACGTTTATTACACCTGCACTGGTCACAGCTTACTACGGCTTAGCTACTAGCTCTAGAAACGCTCAAAAAATCTTATACATACTTTTCTTATTAACTAGCTTTTTGTTTGCGACTTCGTCCGCGTTGTCTTTTATCGTTATCCCCTCGATAACTGGCCCATTTTCCGGGATAAAAAAATATTCTCCGGGACTCAAACTATCTCCACACCAAATTCCATCGAAATCGGTTCAGCGGTTTAGCTGTAAAAGCGTAACAAACAGACACACAGACAGTACTTTCACATTGCACCTCTAAAACCAAACCAAGGACGTTGTCGCTTAATTGTTTTTAGAATATTTAATATGTACCTTAGTTTGTCTTTTTTACGACTGTTATTGGTTGTTGTACCTAGAAACAAATGTTTATATAATTTTCTACAGTCCTCTATTGTTTGTGGTCTTACAAATATCGTCCTTTTTACAGCACGCCTTACCAGACACCAGCACGGTTTAGGTATTCGGCATATGCTTACATAAGCATTTCATTCAATTTTAAAAAGTAACTGTATATATTTACTCGCCATAAGATATATTTAAATGTATAAAGTGCCTAACAATATCTGAACACGCACGATCAATGGAGTCAACTTCTAATATTTTTCAGAGCCTTCTGTGTTTATGCATTAAAAAACACAGAATTTTTTTTTATTGTCTTTTCTCTTCAGCGGGCTTAACATGCATGCACGAGATAAAATTTGACAGGTGCTAGGGAAATTAATAAATCTATTCCATATTCTAACGTAAGACTTAACGCCTAAGGCTTAAAATAAAAGTGTCTCGTCCTGTCTTTTGTTACCTTTTATTACTAAGCGACTATTGCGATTTTTACATTTTTATAGCGATTTTATCAAGACGGGACACTTTTATTTAACCGACTTCAAAAAAGGAGGACGTTCTATGTTCCAATGTTCGTATTTTTTTAAGGTTTGTTTACCGATTTCTCTGTCAATTGTGGACCGATTTTCAAAATTATTTTTTTTATTCGAAAGAGTATACTCCTGAGGTGGTCCCATTATCACGAAATGAATCTGAAGATGGGATCCATTAGGAATAGATGTATTCATTTCCCTAGCACCTGTCAAATTTTATCTCTTGCATGCATGCTAGGGGGGCGTATTTTTATTATTTTAGTGGCAAAACAGTAATGAGCTGTGTTTGTATCAATGTTATTGTACAAACATTTGCTTTATATTCTGCGTTTCGCTTGAAGCTCGGTGCTATCTCTGCTAATGATGAAAGTTATGCCGCGAGGTAAAATTGTTGGAAATCCCAGAAACCTTGTAGTTATTTGATCATTGAGTAGTCTTCTGGTTGAATTCGCCAGTTATTAGCATTTTTACGATATTCTTGTTTAAACATGACAAAGCCACAGCTAAATATGTGAAAAGGGTCAGAAGAAGAGTCAAAAAGCTAAATTTTTCAGGAAAAACTTTACTTAATTTTATTTTCTGTTGTTTTAATATGTTAGGAATTGTCACAAAAATGTATTTTAAAACATTAATATTTTTTTATAGAAAATAAAAAATATTGGTCCTTTTTACCTGACTACGGCTAAGCCAAAGGGAAGGGTTATGATTAGAATGAACTACTTATATTTATATACTATTCAAAGAATTGTAAAAACGGACTGCTAAAAATTAAATAATAATTAATTAATTAATAAAAAGATTTAACAACATAAGTCATTTATTATCAATGTTGGTTATGTAAAATGTAGATACTGTAAAATTAGGTAACGTTTTTAATTAAAAATAAGCTATTTTCATAAACAAATATCAAATTGGCCCTTATTCGTTTAACTCTTATTTTATTCGTTTAATTTGTACCTACTCATGAGTAATGGCCGCACTCAGAGACGTCAATTAACTTTTAAGTTTGGTTTAAAGTTGATGCTGTCATTTTCTTTACTATAGCAATAGAATAAGACGCAGAAACTTTAATCAAACTTACAAATTAATTGACGACTCTGAGTGAGGCAGTTAGAATGTAAGTGCCGCACTCAGAGACGTCAATTAATTTTTAAGTTTGATTAAAGTTGCTGCGTCTTATTCTATTGCTATAGCAAAGAAAGTAACAACAGCAAGTTTAATCAAAAAGTTAATTGACGTCTCTGAGTGCGGCCATACGAGTAAGTCTTTAGAGGTTGTGGGTTTGTTAATTAAATTCTAAGTCGAATTCGTAGGTGCAATTCGTTAGGTGATTTAAGGTTCAGTGGTTCAGACTGTTTTATCGCTGAAGGCTTAAGCCTTCAACACACACTGTGCGATTCTAGGGCGATACGTGTTTAGGTTGCGAAAAGGTATGACCTATGGCGCGTTTAACTCATTTAACATTCGAAAGTAAAAGATTAGCTTTCAGCACACCAAACGCGTGTCAGGCGCGTCGCGTCGCGTCGCGTGGCGTGAGCGACGCAGCACCCGGCACACCGCAGGTAGGCGGCAGCTTCAACGCGTTTCGAACGCGTGCCAGCGCTGCGCACGCCTCGCGGCTGCGTTCGGTGTGACATGCTGCGCATAGTAGCCGCGTCGACGCCGCCGCACTGACGCGACGCGTTCGCCCCACCCCGGTGTGCCGGTAAATATGGCGGCCATATTTAATACAACTTCGCGTGCCAGCGCGCGCCACGCGCCTTCTTCGCGCACGCCACGCGCCGCGCTGCCCGAGTTGTCTGCGGCGACTGCTGCGCGTCGCGTGCGCGAATCAGCTCAAAAGCGTGCCCGCCGCGGGCACGCGTTACTTTTTGGTGTGCCGGGTTCAATTTGCTTTGTTGTATTACAACATGCGCGGGCCCGCGTTCAAAGCGCGACGCGCCTGACACGCGTTTGGTGTGCCGAAAGCTTAAACAGCGGCAATGTTTTGTGCTGTGTTCTGCCTATTACTGTGTAATCAATTTTTAAACAATCCTAGACGCGGCACTGCTTAGGCCACGTTCCTCAGGAAGCTGAACCAAAAACTACCTTCGGACTTAAATTACATATTCGATTTACGAAAATACCCGTTATGCACACAGACGACATATGACGAAGCCGCGGATCACTATATATGTAATTGTTTCTACCACTGCCGCCGCCGTTGTCGGGGGCCAGGCCGTAACGTAACCTCCTTTTTAGGGTTCCGTAGTCAACAAAGAACCCTTATAGTTTACCCACGTCCGTTCGTCCGTCAGTCCATCCGTCTGTCTTTCCGCGGTTTACCTCGGGGACTCTTGGTACTACAAAGCTGTAATTTGGCATAGTTACACGTTTAAATAACGCCGACAAAGTTGTAAAATAAAAACTTTTTTTTTTTTTTGACCCTGCGCTAGGTGTGTGATGAAGGCTTTAACCGAGCAAGCTGAAATCTAAATGAGGAGCTTTGTGCAAATAGTTTAGCTCCGGTGAAGTATACTGACTCTAGCGCTCTCTAAACGGGGATAAATGAATGTGATGAACTCTGATCAAGTAAATGTATTCGCTTTAGCGATTTTGTAGAATATTCGAAACGTTTTACGTTTCTGAAAATTTCTATGAATTTAATTCTTTCATTTAATTCTTTATTTTTAGTTTCACAGAAGATATAATTTAAGATTGGAGTGATTTTTGATAATTTGACGACATGTCGATACTTGCGTGTGGGTTTTCTATAACATTTAGTAAATGTCTCGCGTGTCAACCAAACAAATGGCTGTATGTATAATACTGCTTTGATCGTACATTAGTTTGTTGAACATGAGGATTTGTATTCAAATGCCATTTAAAGAGACATTCTTTAACAATATTTCTTACGTGAACTTCTGACGTCCGTCCGTACACTTTTAGCTGCTTGTCCTCGTGGACACATTTTCATGCCAAAATGTAGAATAAAAACATTTCCACTGATATTTTTCTACGGTAATACTATTTTAGGCATTTGTACGATTCGTTAACGACCTAACCCATTTAACCTACGCTGATCCCGCAAAAAAAGAAAGCACAAGCTGCAAAAAATATATCTAACTCGCTTAATCGTATAGCTGCGTCTCTGTCAGCGGCGACGGACCGTGAGTGACGGGCTTACCGAACATTCGTCTAAGTCTTATCTCCCTTAGACAGGCGAAGGGCCTCTTAATTCTTTCGTCTCCGGTTCGGAGACTGAGCAATCTGCAAATGTTTGGGAGATCTATATGTCTATCGTAGCGAATATTTACAATTTAGTAACCTTAAAATAATAACATTAATTATTATATTATATAATTTAGTCATTATATAAGTTAGTCACCTTACCATCTATTCCATTTAGAGTATTTAAAGCGCTCAATTTTTACACGTATTAATTATTGCGCTAAAATGTGTAATGACATTTGATGCTCCGCAAAACTAGGAAATTTTGCATGCCAAGTTATTTAAGTACCTAATAAATCTAATAATCGAATTAAATTAATACAATTGTTTTTTGAGGTCTGGGACGCAGTAGGCGGCTGTGCTGGCAAAAAACAAAATTACTGGCATTAAAATAACTTGAAAATCGCGTAATTTATGATTAACTAGGTATTAATTCCCGCAAAATAGGCGCTAAGTCGTCCAGTTGCGGAAAACTAGCCCTATAACCTATAGCTAGGTAGTTTTAATTTGTAAGTGGTGCTTATGTTTTGTATAATCGGTTTTGAAAACGTTGAAGCTTCGAGTTTTTTTCTTTTTTCTCAATAAGCAGCTGACCATTGTGCAAGAAAAAAGAAGTTTCAAATTACCTTGTTCCAAAAACGGTTGATTTGACTGTAGCTTATTTAATCACAAACTACGTACATCTTCAACATCCCCTGTCTGAATAAACCACATTTCCCCTGTTAAGACGCGTCATAAAACTGACGCAGACCTCAGCCGTAAACTTTACCGCGTTCTGCTAATGAGTATAATCTAAAACTTTCTGGGGTGCAGGTTAACGGCGACCTTGTTCTGGTAATTACTGGGTCGCACACTATTTGGTGCAGAAGCTACATGGTGAAGGGTTTGGGCTGCGTTTACACTAGAGATGCACGGGGCAGCTAAGCAGGGTGTGAGGAAACATCCACCAACAATCATCCAGCTGCGCTGTGTGAGGCTAGGAGAATATAGCAATCCTATTAGAAGAAGAAGAAGAAAGAAGAAAATACTTACTTAATACTTATTAGTGGATGTTACCTTGCACACGGTTAGCTGCCTCGCGCAGCTTTTGGTGGAACCGCAGCCTTATTCAGGCCCCAGACTGACTGGTGAGAGGTGATGATTGGTGTCATTTGGTGCACATTGTGAAGTGCGTAAAGAAGGTTAATGTGGAAAAATATATTTTAAAAATATCCTTATTCACTTCTAAGAAGGGGATAGTAAAATTAGCATATTACGCAGCAGTGTAGTGTTCGCAACGTATTGCAAATTAATCGCAGAAGGCATTCCATCTTACTGCCGCACTCAGAGACGTCAATTAAGTTTTAAGTTTCATTAAAGTAGCTGCTGTCACTTTCATTGCTATAGCTATGGAATAAGACGCAGCAACTTTAATGAAACTTAAAACTTAATTGATGTCTCTGTGTGCGGCAGTTAGTCTTTAGGGCTGGCAACGCATTTGCAGTTTTAAAAATACATGTCAATGGGCGTCAGGATGGCATTAAAATAAACTTGTTAGTAGTATAGTTGAGGACAGAAAGATGTATACACTTTTGGACCTTATTACAATGGAACAAGGTGAAACAGTGTAAACATCTTTCTGTCCTCGACTGTACCAATTAACTCCTCCGACTCAATAAAGGGCACATTTAGTGCGGCCCCCGTCGCACAAACCTAACCGGGTTCAGCTGTGCCTCACTACTGGGGTACGAAACCCACAGTCCAGATGAAGCTGCGTCGCACCCCAAAAGCTGTATAAGAGCTTATACGGCCATTATAAACCTTGTTTCATCAATTTAGGGACTCTATAAGCTCTTATACAGCTTCTGTGTGCTACTTGAGCGCGGCACAGATCGCAGATCAGCAGATGTTTGCTAAAACATCCATATAAAAAAAATTACCAAATGAAACAAAGAGTTCACCACAGCGCCGATTGCACCAACAGTTCTTAGCCTCGCCTTCCCCCTGTCCCAATCCTAACACAATTAAACTTTTCTCAAAGACTCGTGAGCTCCTTTGTTTGTTCGTAATCAGTTTGTTTTACAACGCGAATAATCCCGTCATTTCCATTACAAAAAATCTGAAAGCGTATTTTGGTAAAAGGGTTACCGTTGGCAATTCGTCTGTTTCCCTCCGACAGAAACAAGGGGGGGTGAAATGAAATATGTAGGGCAATCGCATTGTTAGCTCGTTCCTGCGGAATTAAGTGAGCTTATATTATAACATACCTTTTTTCTTAATTTTATCTAATGTTACAGTGTATTTGTTTGTAATTTCACTTTTTTATTTAGTAATTTCATAGAGATAGTTAAATAGTTGGAATGTGATAGAGTTAAACTTATTTTCATGTCCTAAACTAAGTCCTAAGGCTTGTAATTCTCGTAGTACCTACTCGACAACGATATACGTATTCAAATAGATAAACAAACACTAATATACATACACCTCCATGTATAGAAAAGATCCAACACTCAGGAACAAATATAATTAGGTGATGATGAGTTGACGCAAATATTTGCAAGAGTAAAAGCCTGGTAAGAACCAGGTATCAAAACTATTTGTTTGGCCTTTTTTTGGTTATTAGCTAAGGGTGTAGGCTAGCCTACACCCTTTACAAAGTTTAGTGTCTTGGTTTTGCAAAGCTAGTGTTTCCCTAAGCCTGCAGTAATATTTTAAAAATGTGTTCGTAAAACGCATATTCCTTAACTTAAGCAAATAAGATTGGTTTGATTGTAGTGAAAAACTTGGCACAGAAACTTCTGTAATAGCTCTTGCCAGAAACCTACGGAACTGAAGTTCTCAGAGCCCCAAGTTTCTAGCATAAATCACTATGCACCAACTGACTGCAACGGGGCATTGTTGACACGCAGAATGCACAAGTTTCGACTGACTTTGAATCCGGTCTTTAAACGACACTACACCTAGCCACATGTTCACTAAGAATCATTTGTTTATAAAAGAGAATCTGCGTGTTTCGGAAACATGTAGAAACTGTAGCGGTAACTACATATGTTTATCGGCATGTTTCTGTGCTCCCGCTGGTGAAGACTCCCCGAGTACCCGAAACATTGTTTCTGTGTATCCGAAACATTACTTCTGTGTATACGAAACATTACTTCTGTGTATACGAAACATTACTTCTGTGTATACGAAACATTACTTCTGTGTATATGAAGCATTATTTCTGTGTATTAGATACATTGTTTACATCTCCGTGGTGCTCAGAAACAGTGTATCCGAAACATTATTTCTAGTGAACTCAAGGCTCAAAACTCAACATGACAAATGGCCTTTAGATGAAATGACGAAAGTTCTAATTGTGTGGCTTTCTTATCCTTACGAGTAAGTTAAGAAGGGAACCAAACGTTGCCATCCCGGCGCAGTAAATAATTTAAAGTTTGGAAGTTAGTTGCTAGATTCATTTGGACTAGTGGTCTATAGAACTCGAAGCGCATGTCCTGGCTGCTGCGACCTGCCTGTTTTTTACTATTTTTATCCGTGAATAAGTTTAAGTAAGTTGTCCGCATTTCCATGGGAATTATTTAAATTACAAAATAAAAGGTTTCAGTATCACTCTTATCGGTATCTAATACAAAATAATGTGTTAAGTCGTTTGAAATAAGTAAACAAATATATCCGAAGATGTATACTTACTAATTTTGAATTATGACGATACCTATAACAAGAGATATACTTTAGTAAATAATAATGTTAATAAATAGTGCTTAGTTGGGTAGACAAATTAAGATAAATGGTTTCGTCCTTGAAAACCGATTTATGCCACTTATACGACCCGAGATAAATTAATAAACTTTGTGATTAATAACTACTTTTAGTAAGCTATTTATTAACTTCAGTGAGAATAAGTTATGTCTTATCGCTATGCTGAGTCGAAGTCTTATTCGGAGGGAGAAGCTTCCATCTTTACCAATTGGTCTTAGTCTAAATTGAATCTATATTTACTTTATTTTCATACTTACTTTGAGATTAAATAACTATTTATCCAATTAATAATCAACATATATTTGGTGATAATACGGGATTGTGTCAAAATAGTAGTAGTTTGCTATATATCTTTAGCTATTTCTATTAAGTTCGTTAGGTACCTTCGTGCGATTATTAACAAAGATTTCTTCATCCTCCCTTATCTAAAATAAATTATTAAAAGCAATTCCCATTGATAAAAAAACCGTTATGACGGAACACGTGACATTCACTACCAACAACTAGGAAATCGCACGTAATTTGAACTCGCTAGGTGTGTCGACAGCACTCAATACACCGCAGGGCGGGGACACGCTAGTACCGGAATTTATTTAATTATTCCAATGTAGCAGTGAGGACACAAATAACCGATAAACTGCCTTCATATCTTGATATTGCCCCACAAATTACGGCAATTGTTTTTGTGTTAACGACGCCGCGGCATGCCACCGGCCACGCCGGCTAACAGCTCAATTCTGGTACATTAGAATCTAAAAAAATTGACAAGAGACGGACTTGGTGCCGTTTGAGGCTCTGTAATTGAAAAAATGTGACGGGAACATTTTTTATAGAATTTATGAATGCATATGTATTTGTATACATTTTAGTTGGCGTATGGCTGGTTTTTCAGCCTCCTGTTTAAATTATTTGACGGTTAATCCTGCGGTAGACGGTAGCTGTATCCTTTTGCTACATTTTACAAAAGAAAGGAGAAGACATTAAGTACGAAGGCAACAAGCTTGTCGGTCATTAAAGTTTACAAATGTCGACTTAATAACTAAAAAAAATATTTCTAAAATATTAGAGGAAATAAAAATAAAAGAGCCGCAGTTCCTTGATCTTTAGGATGACGACTATCGAAAAAAAATATAATTTACATCTCTTCCAAAAACTTTACCTACCCAATTGACTTTAGAAGCTGAAAGTATATTCTACCTAAACCTTCATAGCAAGAAGCCATATGCTTCATGTCAAAAACCTTGAAATTATTTAATTAATTTGCAAATCAATTTAATGACGATAATGACGATAGAGATGATGATGAATGATTTTTAATTTAGCTGCGTATCCCTAAAAACCTTCCAAATAAGTTGTAAGTATTCATATATTCCTTACGTCTTTGTTAATTCATTACTTCAGATCAGGAATCCCAAACCTTTTTCGTGTTTGAATTGTTACAAGGATGTAAACGATGTTTAAAAACGTCGTTAAACGAAGCCTTTGTGATTCTCAAGTCGTAAATTTACAGATTATCTTACTTTTAGTGCTGTAGTCGAGGAAAATCATTGCCTGTTGGCTACTAGAGAAATTATGTAACACGTGAAAAATACCGGACTTCTTGGGCGCCATCTAGCGGCTTTCGAAGAAGACAAGCAATTTTATGATACTACGTTTAATGGGGCATAGGTTAAGTATTTTTAATTTTGTTAATACAGGTTTTTGAATTTGAAGTTTATTTAATTGAAATAATAGATCCAGTTACCGTATTTCAATTCTATTCATCATTAGCTCATTCGAGTCGTGACAAAAACATACCTAAGCGACATTGTTTTGTAATTTATGTTTTATGTACCTGTCAAAATTATGTGTGTGTATCTGTGTGTGTATGTGTGTATCTTCTTCTTCTTCTTCTTCA
Organism: Tortrix viridana; assembly: GCA_963241965.1. Lineage (NCBI taxonomy): Eukaryota > Metazoa > Arthropoda > Insecta > Lepidoptera > Tortricidae > Tortrix > Tortrix viridana. The sequence continues at coordinate 9,934,543 of OY725186.1, forward strand.
TTTGGTATAACGATATATTTTAAAGTTAAGACCAACACAGACTTACCTACAATCCGCTAATCCTAAGTCTGTCAGGCGGCCTGGCGGCGGCCAAAATCTATGAAGATGTATGAAATAGTACGAGAAACTGAGTCTGTCTTCTATACGATGAACTGACAGGCCGAGATCGACCGGCGGACTGTTAGTCTGTGTTGCCCTTACTCTTCATCATCAGTAATATCAGTATGAGAGTAGAGATCCCTAAGGGATAAGCTTGCCTTAATACTAAGATTATCTTGTAAATACCTGTACATTGTGTAATTTTTGATGTACAATAAAGAGTTTACACACAGATATACATGAGTTATCACAATACAGAATATTGTCTACGTCATAATAGCATTATTTTCACTCAGAGTCCTTCGCACAGAGGATACATACAGATGATTTCCTTTCAAGCCATAGCAAATCTGCGAAACGTATTGTATGCTGATATTTCAATTCGTTCTCCGCTCGCCTGAATGCTCTCTTTGTTTCACCTGAGATCTGACGGGTGTTGGATGCGGTAAATATTTAAAAGAATTAATAATATTGATCCTTAAGAAGGAAACGTTGGAAAGGAGGAATAGGAAAAAAAGGATGGAAATTACTTACCTACTCTACAAAAGAAAGCAGATTAACATTATAGTCTACGTTTTTCATTCAGAAATGAATAGTTACGAAAAATTCAATAGATCTAGTTAAAATGTCGTGGTGTTCGTGTCTGTTTCTACAATGTGCCAAATTAAACCACCACACACAACATATATTTACTCATAGTTTTCATAAAATTAATAAAAGAGCTATCTATTTTCATTATCAACAAAAGCTGATAAAAAATCATTATCTTGTTAGAAGCAACCATTTTTTTGGTCCAGTAAAGCGGCAAACGCACCGAGAGCGGAGGCGGCGCAGTCCCGTACTAAAAAGCGTTCCCAAAGCGTGGCGGAGGCGTTTTTGATATAGGAACGAGCCGTGCGCTTCCGCTATCAATGCGTTTGCGGTTAAACTGCCGCGTCCTTGTTTCCTGACTCCATGCCCCCTATTGTATCGGAGGCTGCTCCTGACTGCCGATTAGAAGCCCGTAATGAACCGTTCATCCATGCGCCGCCACTCAGCTTTCAATTCTTAATCGGGGAATTAGCAGGAACAATGGCCGACACACACTTTGGCAATCGTACACTGAAACCACCTGTTTTTTAAAAAGTATTTCGTTTTCCCGTGACTCCGTCCGCGTAGAGGTCGTTTATCGCTGTTACCGAGAGAACTGTGTAACTTTTCGAGATAAAATATAGCCTTGTCACACCCTGGCACTTCAGTTAACTAAAAGTAAAAAACAAAAGACGATCGTTTTCATACACTTGATACTTTATATTATACACTGAACGTTCTATTTCACATACGATGTAACATAACAAATAAATTGTCTCGCTCGGTACGAAAAATCTCTGAAATAAATCACATCAAGTAAACCGGGCGAAATACCGCAGACTAGTACGCACGGTTCATAACAAAGTACGAGTTAATGTCAAAATTTCACGCACTGTGATGCCTATTAGATAAACTAGATGGCGTTAACAGCAACGCCATCTAGTGGCCATTACCGCTAATGGCGGTCATTTCCATGCGACGAAGGTGATGGCATTATAAGTCGCATGACCCTGTGAAATTTGTTTGACTAAATACGCCAGTTTTGTTACCCTCTCAGTAGTGCGCACGTAGTTAGTTACTTACCGCTTTGGTCGAGCTGCTTAAATGAAATCTTAACCAATATTATAGAGAGGGCGAGTTTAGTGAGTTTGTGTGTATGTAGAGGGTAACCACTGCACTTGGAAAAAAACCTCACTAGATATTTGAAAGGTGTATTATTGCAGGGTCATAGAATATATTTGAACTTATATTAACCGAAATGTTGTAGTTAACAATACACACATTGAAATGTTAATAACGCTCTATAAGAAAAAATAGACACGCCGGTTAACCAGGTTACCTTAACACCCTTTAAGGATTCGGCGCACCAAACGCGTGTAGTGAGCGACGAGTCGCGTCGCGTGGCGTGAGCGACGCGGCACCCGGCACACCGCAGGCGGGTGGCAGCTTTAACGCGTGCCCGCGTTGCTCACCCTCGCGGCCGCGTTCGGTGTGACTTGTTGCGCGGCGCGCGCGTACTTCCATCCCGCGTTTGCTCGACGCCGCACGGACGCCGCGGGCACGCGTACTTTTTGGGGTGCCGGGTTCAATTTGCTTTGTTGTTTTACAACACGCGCAGGCCCGCGTTCGAAGCGCGTCTCGCCTGACACGCGTTTGGTGTGCCGGAGCCTATAAAAAAAGTGTTTGCACTGTTTTAGGCAAGCTGCGGGTTTAGTCGTAAACAAATGCCGCGCATCCGTCAGCCGCACTCATTTGCACGGGGCCGCCGAGGTCGCCGCCTAGGGCCTATCGTATGGTCAGACAGTGCGACTCTGAAAATCCTCTTTTGACTATAAGAAGTATTTTTTTTTACTTTTTGCTAAGAACGAGATAACGAAAAAATTAAATTTAGTTCACATATGATTCAGTTCAGGAAATATTTGATAACTTTATAAGGTTAAGGTTAGGTTAGGTTAAATTGATTTAATTATTAGCTTACCTTAAGCTAGTCTACCAAGGCTGACGCAAGCATAATCTCCACCATAATATCACCCCGTCTCCCTTCGTTGATGCCAATTAAAGAAATACGCACTCAAGATCAATTTATATTCTTGTGGGCTTTTTGTTAAGCTCACGTGAATATAAATAGAATGCTTAGTAATAACATATAGGCGTCTCTTTTTCTCAGTCCTCTGTAAACGGTCATAATAAAAAGCGTACGAAAAATTACCGTTTACGGCGTAACAACGCACTTATTATTCAGGAAACATTTTAGGCAATTTATAGAGATTCCGTGATTTTTTATACTTATTAAACAACACCGTTAGAATTGTTGAGTCTTGAATTAATTATCAATGTAACGAGACGTTGCGCCGAAATGTCGGGTTTTACGACGGTCGGGCATGAAACTATTCTTAACTGATGGTTATATTAAAAAGTTCGAGTATTTACTGATGTTTTTTGTAGGTAACATATCCGTCTTTAACAATAGTTCTAATAAAAAAAAAAACCGGACAAATGCGACTTAAACTCGCGTGGAGAGGGTTCCGTACATGATTATTATTGATTATATAAAGTTTTTTTTAAATCTGACCAAAATTTATTTGTGATAACTAAATGCCATGGACATCTTATAAGTTTTCCTGTTATCTATAGGTAAATAAGTATTTTCTGTATGTTATAAGGAAGGGGGGGGAGGGGGTGAATGGTCAATTTTGGCCTATTATTCTTTGGCCTTTGACTCTATATAAGTAGTTTGCAAAACTTTTTTTTTTTAATTTTCTTATTTACCCCCGAAAGTGGCCCCCTTGTTTAAAATTCATTTATTTACGTTACACGTTCGTGTTTGGGTCACCAACTTAAATATGTGTACCAACGTTCAACCGGTCCAGTAGTTTCGGAGCAAATTGGCTGTGACAGACGGACAGACACACACGAGTGATCCTATAAGGGTTCCGTTTTTTCCTTTTGAGGTACGGAATTCTAAAAATAGCAAAGTATCATTTATTTTATATTATTATAAAGTTGCATTTTGCCTGGGGGTAATTCTCCGAGCGTTTCAACCGCTCTCATTCTCCTGGTTGCATTAATGTCGATATTCCTGTAGCTTTGGATGCTATTTTGGGTTATCTTGTAGAGTGCCCTGACTTCTACAAAATAACTGAAAATGCTATCCTAATCTATAGGGAATTCGACATAAATGCGACCAGGAGAATGAGAGCGGTTGAAACGCTCGGAGAATTACCCCTGGCGGTTTAGAGTCCGTTATCGAACGGAACGTGGGTGTCTCATTCACCCGACTGAGGGAAGCCAAAATAAGGGTAATGATTTAAACAGTCTATGTATGTACAGTCGAGGGCAGAAATATGTTTACACTTTTGGACCTTATTACAGTGGAAATAAGGTGTAAAAGTGTAAACATCTTTCTGTCCTCGACTGTACGTATGTTTGTGAATAAAAATCGGATTTTCTACTCTATCTCTTACACTGGCTAGTGTGACGCACCCTTATGATATTTACAGTATAGTCCAGCGGTTCTCAAACTTTTTTAGCGACGTTACCTTTTTGAAACTGTAAATCTTTTACGGAGCCCCAAATGAGACAAATCCTTGAAGTTGTTTATTAAAAAAAGAAAAAGATACCTACTCTATATAATATGTTTATTTAGTTAATTTTTTCATCGGAGCCATTGCAAAGCCCTGGCGCTCCGCGGAACATACTTTGACAATAGTATGTATAGTCTATGCCGCTCGCACGTTTTTTGACGAATCATATGACACCCCATTTATTAAAATCAATCCTATAGTTTAGGAGCTAATGTGGAACATTCGATTTTTAATCACATACCTACATACATATAATGAAGTAATTAATATATGTACATTTTAGTAGGTACCTTGTCAATTTAATGTCATATTTAAACTACCATACTTATTAATGTCACAGCGAATAAAGTAGCACGGTACTAAACGTGTACACATAGACTGTTAAAAACATTACGCTTATTTGTCTTCCCTGTGTCGGGTACTCGGGTATAAAAAAAAAGGTCTAGTTTAAAGCGCTTTATAATTAGTTATTCCCTCAGCTAAATAAGGCTTGGGTCGTCTGCGAGTCTCAAAGAGCTCTAGAAAATTGTAATTTTCTCCGCTGCGCTTTCAATTAAATTTCCTTGTAATCGGTGCACTAACTTTTTACGGGGTGCATAAAATCGAAGTGCACCGCGATGCAGAACGGCGATAACTTCGCATTTGCATCAATATAGCATTAACATGAAATCAATATTGCAGATATTGAATAACCGGGGAGGGTGTGTACCGAGGCTTTATTTTGTTCCTTATAAGAAACTTCCTGACTTATGTTCAGATCAAAGTTATCCGTAACGTCGAATCGATAAGTTTTCGATTCTTTAATGGTAAACTTTATGGCTATTTACTATAGTAAATAAATAGCCATAAACTTTACCATTAAAAAATCGAAAACTTACCTAATCGAATCGAAACCTATAGGGATAGGGATGATAATTTTTTTTTCTTTATCGATTAGGTAGATTATCAAAAAGTATTTGGGCACGTAAGTATTTTTTATTTTCTCACATAATCAAAAAAGTGACGGAATAATATTGTGATAAAATGTCGCATGACGTCACGTCTTAGTCCAATTTGGTACAATTTTTACACAGAAGTGACGTCACGAGCCCCCACTCCCGAACTTTGACGCGCTTTATTTGACTGACAAAATAAAAATACGTGTCCAATATTTTTTGATAATCTAACTGACGGACTAAATAGAATTTCGTTTTCTTTACTCAGACATCATCTTTATTACGATGCTGCTGTATTTTTGTGTCAATGGAATTATTATATTTTTAGTTTTGACCAAAAAAGGAGATCGGGGATGACAGAAGCGTATCGAAGCGTAGCGGGAGCATGCATCAATGTAGGGACGAATGGCGGAGAAGAGGGGAGGCCTTTGCCCAGCAGTGGGACACCCAGACAGGCTAAGCCTGTCACACCTGCTTCCGTGCTTATGTTTACAAAAAATATATATAAAAAATAGCGACCCGCCCGGGGCTCAAGCTATCTCCATACCAAATTACATCTAAATCCGTTCAGCCGTTTTCACGTGATGCGCGTTCAAATAAACAGATTTACAGCTTTATTATATGTATAGATAGATAGATATATGTATGTAGATATACTAGATAGATGTAGATTGATAGATATAGAATAGAAGATAATATAGGTAGATAGATATAGATAGAAGATTTTGAAATTTGTTAAAGATTTGCATCAAATTTTAGAACATTCCATTCCACGAATTCCTCCGTGTACACTTAACACTCACACACATAAAAACTCTGAATAAAACATCCCTCAAACAAGACTTCTATTTCCCTGTCGCCTTCTAATTAACATTCCCTTGGAGGGAGTGGGGGTAGTTCGGGCGACGTCGTATTTTCCCCGATACGATCTGGACGCTATTACTTATGTCGACATAAAGGGGCCTACCCTATCGATATGCTATTATTAGAGATCGGATATCCAGGCGCTTATTTAGGTACGTTAGCGTCAAAAAGATAGGAGCAGCCAAAATAGCCAATCTATTTGACGCTGACTGTACCTAAAGTTCCGTGTCGCTGCTGCTGTTGCATGTTATGGAAGGGGAATTTAAATATTTACTTAATCAATCGACGAATTATCTGTACTATTAAATGCATATGTACTTGTAAAGTTATTATAATTACATGCTTTGTATATAGGTAAATGTTTATGAGATTTCGCAATTACTTACTTCTACAAGGACTTAGTAAGTACGTATTTACGGATCGAAAAAAATTTAAAATGATAATGGGTTAATCGGTCAAGGTTAACATCATCGTAAATATTATATAAATCCGGACATGTTACATTTAAAGTGATTTATTTTGAGAAGCCGCCTCTATATTAACTTAGCGTTTATTGAGACTACGCGAACTTTAGGTAATAAGCGCCCGAATATTCGATCTCTAGCTATTATACTCACTGTCAAGCCAAACGTTTGCGTGAGCGCGTCGACGTTTTAAATGTCCATAATCATACATATATTTAGCAGTAAGTGACAATGCATGCAAGTAAAAAATTATATACTTACATGACAGTGTCACCATTAAGAAAAAAAAACCGATCAAGTGCGAGTCGCGCACCGAGGGTTCCGTACTTCAAAAATATACCTTTTTATGTACTTTAATTCGTATGCAATAAGGTCCATTTTGACTAGCCTACATTTTAGTACAGAGTTATTTAAAGATTTTTGTCAATTTCTCGAAAACTATAAAATGTAAGGGATTACCTATCTATAAGTTAGGAATTTTTCAGATTTTTCGGTTCATAAACTTCGGAGATAAGGGGGGAGGGATGGTCATTTTTTGAACATAATAAAGTATGTCACGGAAAATTATAAAAAAAATAGTTTTGAAATGTGCAGATTAAGCCCTTTCATATGACACCACACTTGCTATAATCAAATCACTTTCATTTTTCAACCCCCCTTCTAGACCCCTTTTCAATTATTTATAAAATTAATTTCATATTTTTTTTACTAAAACAGATGCGGGCAAGCAAGTTATACAACTATGCCAAATTTCAAGTTGATAGCTTGTGTAGTTGCTGAGAAAAACTACTGTGACATACAGACAGATAACGAAGTCTCATCATAAGGGTTTCTATTTTGGTACGGAAGTCTAAAAACGAACACAACAGTATTGTAACCGTACTGCCGCGTCTTGCTCTTATGTCAATAGATTTCAAAACTTTTTGAAACTCGTTTGCTATCGTAAAATGCATATTGCCTAGGTCCGCTGCATGCTGCAGCTGCTCTTATTTTTTCTATAAAAATGATGATAGTTAATAAAATTATGTTATTGACATTTCATCTTGATTGATGCTTCATCTCGAGTGACATGAGAAATTGTCGCCGAATGAAATTGTATCGTGATTCGAATAAATTCTAAATTCGAAAACCATAACAGTATCGGTAGCGAACACGTAAAGTGAACTTTACATTTTACGATTTGACGCCGCGACAGCAACACCACACCACTGACTGACGTAAGCTAGTTAACCTACAGTTTCTGAACGCGTTGTACAGGTTTTACGATATGGGTGTAGATAGACATTTTTTCCTCCCTACTTAGTTTAGAATCAACTACGCAGTTGAAGTTTTTCAGTAGATTCTTTAAGTGGCCCTTAAAAGGATTTATGGGATCTTAGGGCTGATAGTTCTCTTTAACCAACCCTTGCGATGGCTGTAAATGTTTGTTTTAAGCGCCGGTAAATCTTCGGAACAATTGTTTTTCAAATGGGATTTAATTCAGATGTGGTTAGCAGAATGGATTTAAATGATTATTAGGCGGTCTATTATCTTAATGGTCTGTATTTTGTATTAAAAAGGGTTTCTAGTTTAGATTAAACCTTGGAGCTTAGCTGATAAAATTATGATACATGGTTTGGGTATAATTTGGGAGGGAAAGTGTGATTATAATCTGTTATAACTTAATAGTATTATTGGAAAATTAATTAACCCTCCCAATTAATTAAGGAAACCGGTGGCATTGACAAAATTAAGTTATTTTATTGCTCTATAAACTATGTCTTTCAGATATGCATTGTTATTGCACTTAAACCACATAATATAAAGAATAGTATTGTTTTCAAGTAATTAAGATGGCGCTTAAAACAAAGTTTTTGTTTACTTACTTAAAAAGATGTTTCATTGAATCATTAAGCAAGAAGAAAATTATCCGAGAGTTGGAAGTGCAGATTAAAAATACAAAGTAAAAATAACACGACTTAGTTTACTAGGTACTTCGTTGTCAGCGTCACTAGTTTTAGAGATCCGTACGTCATAGTACGACTCTGTAACAAAATATAATTCTGAGAATTTGTTGGCGTTTTAATGAGGTATCCGTCAATAAAACAACACAACAGCGATCCGGTCTGCAATTATTTTCGGCAATTGGGTAAGTAAAGTTTTTCAAGTATTTTTTTTCTGATAGTCATCGGTCTGAGAATCAAAAAACTGCAGCTCTGTTTTATTTTTATTTTGTCTTTATTGCGATGGATAAGTGTGGATAAAGCATCCGTCACTCTCGCACTTACATACTGGTTAGAAAGTGACAGATGTTTAATCCACGTTTATACCCACGATAAACACGCCCATAATAGGCCCGCAGCCAATGACGGATAGATTTATAGCAGTATTACTCATGTGTGTTGTAAGGGAAACGTGACATCATTTATTTTCTCGTTTTTAGGGTTCCGTACATAAAATGAAAAAAACGGAACCCTTATAGGATCACTTTATTGTCCGTCTGTCTGTGTGTCTGTCAAGACCCTTTTTCTCAGGGCCGCGTGAAGGTATCAAGTTGAAATTCTTATCAAATACTAAGGTTTGCAATCCCTTGGATCAGTGAAAAAATCAAACATCTAATTCAACGCAATCAAAAGATACGGCTGTTTATGCCGCATATTGAAGGGAATCTCAAGGGAATCAAAACCTATAGGGTACTTCCCGTTGACTTAGAATCATGAAATTTGGCAAGAAGCAATTTCTTATAGCACAAGTAAAGGAAAAAATCCGAAAACCGTTAATTTGTAGTTACATCACATAAAAAAAGAGTCCAATATAAACTGACACTCACTAAGTACGAAAGTGCATACTGATTGCGTGTCATTTTATACTGGACTTTGTTTATATAGTATTTATGTGATTTACGAACTATTTACATGCCTACAAGTTTGTGCGGAACCCTCGGTGCGCGAGTCCGACTCGCACTTGACCAGCTTTTTCTAAACAATGCGCGGAACCCCCGCCGTCCACTCAAATAACACTTACCGTACTTTTTAATTAAAAAGATAAAACAGTACAATTTTTGTATGTCGAGAAGCTTTTTGCATAAATTAGTGGGGATCCGTGCAACGACCACGATCCGCCGGGAACAAAAAACGTATCTCCGTAATGAATGTTTGAGTTCTCTATTTTAAAGAAAAATCGCTGATTAGATGGCTCGCCAGATTGCATTTTGAATTGAAATAAATTAGGCGGAGACAAAACAGCTGGTTTCTAGTGATCTTATTGGTGGTAATCAGTGTTTTTCCTTTTTTTTTTTTACGTTTAAATATGTCCAAATACTTCCTTTAAAAGTAGTGTTATGGTATTATGTCCGTTAGATCTTTACATAAGGATTCTTACGATTATCAAGCTTTTTTACACAGATGGAATGAAATTTATTACGCTTACTTGCAAATTAATAAAGTATGACCTATTAATTACTATATTTATTAAAAACAAACTATTTACAAACAATAAGCGCTCCTGCCCTTTGTTCTTTTCGTCTAACATTCGCCGTAATTTCTTTACGTCCCATCATACACGAGAAGATAATTTCCATTAAAATATTCAGAGTTCTCGACGACCTAGACCGGAGCAAATGCATACAAAGGTAGTGTCGCTGAACCTCAGTCATGGCTGAGATGACTCTAATTAAAAGGACAGCTTCATGTCGTAAAACGCCATTTTGTGCAGCATGGGGCGTACATATATATCTTATCTTATCATTTCTCAAATTTTCATTTTATGAAATGAAACTTTTCCTGCCGCAGCTGTTAAAGATTGTTTGTTTTTGAAACAAAATAAAACAAATAGCATTTTTGGAAATGAACATTTGGGAATCGATACATTCGACGAAAATTATTTCGGCTAACCACTAAGGGAGGCTTAGCGTGTTCCATCATTTGTATGATATCATCATCATGTCGGCTGAAACACGTCCACTGCATAGGCGTTTCCCAAAGATCTCCACCGTGATCGGCTTTGAGCTACTCGCGTTCAGCGCGGGTTGTTGCGACACTTACCAAATTGTCAGTTCATTATCATGGCGACGCGGTTAGCCTAGTTCAAAGCAACCCTGCCTACGAAACTACCGGTCCAGTATTCGATTCCCGGTATGGGAAAATGCTTGCGTGACGAGCGCGAGTATTTATTCCTGCTTCTTGGATACCTATTTTCTTTGTATTTCCCTTCACTACATAGTATAAAACAAAGTAGCTTCCCACTGACTGTCCCTTCGTACGTATGTACGCTTAGATCTTTCAAACTACGCAACGGATTTTAATGCGGTTTTCACCATCCGTTACGTAATTTTTCACGGAATGTTTATGTATATAATACCCGGAGCAAAGCGGCGGGGTCGCTAGTTATACATAAGTACGTATATCGCGGTCTAGTCTATCTGTATAAGACTAGAACTTACTATGAGACTAGGTCAATTATCTGCGAACATCGCGCTTTATGTACGTGATCGTCCTGGGAGTGGTACTGTTTATTAAATCTCGCTTAGAGAAAAAAAAATGATTTATTTAATCTTTCTGCACATAAGGCAAAATTAGAGTATAAAAGGTATATTTAATGCCCAATCGCTTTATCTACCAGTTGCCCTTTGGGTAAAGCAAAAAAGACTACCGATTCTTGAGCGCATAATATATCACAACTTTCAACAAAATCTCTACTTTTCTTTAGAAATATTTCACAGAAATGGAACTCTAAATATGCAGTGAAAATTTGTGAATTTGGTCCAGCCAAGCGAATAGCCGCGCGTCCCCGCGATGTGATTTATTTCGATGGAAATTGCATTCGGTGATAAAATTCACGTTTTTTCCACGACATGATTGACAGCGTCTGACTTTGAACTTATACGATTTAAAATGTATGCGTTGTGGTTTCATGAATATGGGATGCATGGATGTAAAAAATACCAGTGACTGCAATGCCTATGTTGTGCGTTTGACAGCCAGTGCATCGAACTGTAAACTGCAATCACCAAGTAGGGCGCGACCACATCGCTGCTTAAAATACGGCGACGGTACGGAATCGCAGTGAAAGAGAGAGATCCGGTGAGGACGGTATGCGTTAGAAACGTGGCGTATACGTCACGTCACTGCGTCACCGTATTTTGAGCAGCGGTGTGGTCGCTCCTTTACTCTAGCCGAAATGACGCGCAATTTATTAAAAGTTTCTATGAAATTTTAAGAAAAAAGAAAAGTTCGTTTAACGTTATTGTCGGTTTAATCTGATTAATGATTAATTTTATAAATTCCACTAGTTTATGAACTGTAACAACGTAAATTAAAAAAAAATGTGTTGAGTAATCGACCAAGAAACACCTTTACCATTTTTCGACTACATTAATGCCCAAAAGTGGTAAATGAATTTGCAGGTCGACTAAGCATATAAAAAGACATATCGTATATTAAGCAGTTTACTTGAATGAAATATTGATGCCCTAAGCAATCCACGCCTGTAAAGCAAGCTCCTGGAAGGATGAGCATTATTTCCACAAACAATAAACTGTTTACAAACGAACAATAACAAAACATAGCAATTCCGTAGGTCACTTTCGTCCCTTGAATTTAATTTAATTTGGCTATCGCGGCATAACGCCGTCCTCGCTATATCGTCTTACCCCCGTCTCCCCTCCGCTATAAATTAAGCCCGACGGCCCTAAATAGACTTGCTAATTTCTGTGCTTTATTACGGCCTCTGCCCTTCAGTACTAGAGGTTTTGAGGTGAACTCGCTGAACTCGTTAAGTACATCAAAGAACTTGGCCCAGTTTTTGAACAATAGTGTATCAAGAGCGGTCGATTATTATCGCGGTGTTGCAAATAGTCAGGGATACTTGTTACAAGATTAAGGACGTTAGGAAGTTAAGAAAGGTATTGGACAAGTGACTAACGGCCGCACTCAGAGACGTCAATTAACTTTTCAGTTTGATTAAAGTTGCTGCTGTCACTTCCTTTGCAATAAAACAAGACGCAGCCACTTTAATCAAACTAAAAAAATAATTGACGTCTCTGAGGGCGGCAGTTAGAATCAAAAGGTATTTTATTTTCCAATCATTTTGACATTGCACAAAGTTCGGTTATCTCGTAGATTACGCTTTTGTAATTTCTTTCAGGCCTTACCAGCAGTGTTGCATCTTTTGTTGTAGGTAGGTATGTTGGCTCACTTTTTTTTAGTGTACCTTACCACATTAATTTAACGACACTACTAAATACTAATTAGGAGTCAAGTTAACACCCAATTTTAGGGAATTTTTGGTAATCTATGAACCAAATTTATAAAAATATGCATAAAAACCGGTTTTTCTGTGATTGACAATTAATTTTTAATAAGAACGAGCACGAAGCGCCGTTGCGCGCAGAGTTAAGCCCCACTCAGACGGGATTAGCGCGGCACGGGCCTACGGCGTCGACACGTGTGGCGGGTCTCAATTCAAACACATTATTTTTTTAAGCATTACGTAGGAACTTTGAAAATGCAATTCTCAAACTTGGTGCCTTTCTCTGAGATTTGTGTGAAAGAGTGAAAGGGATAGAGCTTTGTTGTGAAGCTCACAAACATGGTGGGCAATACAACAGAATGCTTGTCTGAGAAAGACCAAGGAGACGACGTTGTAGGAAAGAGGCCAATAGAGGAATCTCGAGGCGGGCCGTGGATGCTTTGCCAAAGAATTGAAATCGAACGGGATTAAGTTGGGGGTGTAAAATTTAAATTTCATTTTATTGTTGATGCTAATATAGTGAAATAAATTGAATCGATTTTGATTTTTTTTAATATTAATCTCAAAAACATGACACGCCTCATGTGACGCTTACGTCACCCCGCGTTGAGTTCGCTGTGTTGCAACTCTAAAGCTACCGCCGACTGCAAGCTTCCTACAGACGATTGTGTGGTCGTCCTTATCCATTTTCACAAACTGAGTGGTGTGATGTTAGGAGAACCGGGTAAAGTAAAACAAGGTCGGTATGGTTATAAAAACTGATCTTGTTATCAAAATAATTGGCCTTATATATTAACGTTATTAAGTCATATTCTAATAGGGGGGTTAATGACAATATTTATGTAAGTGTCATGTTACAGTATTTCCCTTATAGGGTAGGTAATATGTTCTTTATATGGTTGCGGCGCGAAGCTATGTGAAACATATTCTAATTACATGTTATATGAATCCTATACCTAATGCTCTATACCTACCTACTAAAGTCGAGATAAAACTCATTCGGTCGACGATTTAGTCTGCACATCCACTTATAGTTGCATCAAAAACAATTCGGTCCAAAATTCTGTTTAATTTTTCACCGCGGCGCGGTTGACCGATTGCAATACACTTCGTTAACTCCGATGAATATTTTCACGAGCGATTATTTCCAGCGGTTTATTTAATAATTTATCACAAAACTGCATACATTTATGCATATTGATGAACATTTTAACAACAATAAACGGACACGAGAATACAGTTTGACGTTTCTTTAATGACCCAACTATAAGATATTGCGACGAACAAGTTAGACAAAGTTGCCAGATGCTACTAAATATACGTCATAATTAAGAAAAATTAATATATCTACGTGAATCTAATTTAAGACATAAATAAAAATAAAATAAATACAGCATTTATTACTTAAGTTGAGGTTTATTATTAGGTGGTATTATAATATTGTTTAATTAAGGGTCTTCTATTTCTGGATGAAGGCCTCCTCCATTTCTTACTTTAAAACCTAATACAGTATAATTGTCCCTTAAATTAGTTCAATTCATCGGGCAATTTGCAACTAAGTCAAAAGCACAACGAGCTCTATTCTTGTTTGGTACAATCCTGTCTGAGCGGGCATCTACTCGACTTAACACTTTCCATGCCGTCGACTAGCTATTGTATGCAATTTGAATAGGTCAGGCGAGTCGTCGGCACAGAACGTTAAACTTAGTTGCAACCTGCTTTCTATTAAGCAACCGCTGAGTTGCGTGACTTATCGAGAACCGAGACGGGATGGGGAGTTATTCTGTAACAACTAACTTTTTAATTCGTTGTCGAAGTATTAACTGGCTAACTAAAGTTGTCCCATGCGCTAATAAACACGTGAGACAGGGAGCGCCTTCACATTAGGCGACTTAGTCGCGCGGTCGCGCTGCAGCAACGATGCCTTCACATTACTGCGGCTGCAGCGCTACTTAGTCGCACGTTAGCCGCGCTGTTAAAGCTAATGTAATGTTAATTAGCCGTGCTGCTGTCGCACGACTGCAGCGCGATTGCCGCGCTGCTAATATTTATAATGGTCCTTAGTCGCGCGACCGGCGCGACTAAGCAGTGCGACTGCCGCCAAATCTGAAGGCGCTCTACCTACATACCGCTTTCCACTCCGTCAAAATAAAGGCTGGTTCGGTCCGTGTCAGGCTGGTCTACCTCCGGTGTCAATGTGACGCATAATTTTTGGCACACCTGTACTTACAGGAATCAAAATTATTGTCCCGTGAATTCAATGACGATCTTCGAATACAAGATAGAGAGTAGCGCTAGATAGTTAAATTAGCGGGAACGCTGCTCTATTGAGTTGTTCGGTAGATCGAGTATTTGCGAGGCAACGACCGTCTCTGCGAGCTGACTGAACTATAATGTTAACTGCGATTGTAAAATCAACTAATTTGATTCTTGGGCTAATCTAAGTTTGGTACAGGTCGCTATGTTTCTAGTGAATTATGATTGTAATTTAGACTTTATTACTCAACTGCAGAAGGAGAGTTAATGGTTTTGACCTGTATGTGGGTATGTATGTTTGTATGGTTATTTGTTCCGTCGCAGAGGGTGAACGGACGACACGATTTCAACAAGCGCAAGTCACTGGGTATTCATAAGAAAATTATAAATTTAAAGATTTAAAAATTGGACACGGTAATAACACAGACGCCAATATCAAAACGTGCAGTTTGGTAGACTAGGTACTCACAGCACAGTCACTGTTTGTTATCCTAATAAAAAGAACCACTTCAGCGGGTCTAATATGGTTGTGTTTATCACGTGGATCGTGAATATCTGTCACTTTCTGACCAATGAGTAAGTGTGAGAGTGACGGATGCTTTTTGCACACTTATCTTATTTCTTAAGATACCTGCCGCACTTGGGATCCTATTGAAAAAAAAATCATATGCAATAAATGTTGAGCCTTATTAACCAGGATCGGAGAAACGCCCGTCATTTTGAAAACATAACCCTGTTCCGTACAGCAGAGACTTCCTTATGATGTTACGATATTAACCCATACAGTTATGTTCCTTTTGTTAAAAATAATGTAGTTAGTAGTTTTTGTAAAATTGATATATTTTTAGGGAACGATTTTGGACAAATGGGATCATTTTGGACAATCTTTTGCACCATTTGTAGCTCCTTTTTAGAAGAACACTATGATACCAATAACTCAAATCCGCCAAAAATGTTAGTTATGTTGTTTTTGTAAACATCTCTTCATATAAATTATGGTATAATAAATGTATAAAATACCTAATAATATTTTTTTAACATCATAAGGAAGTCTCTGCTGTACGGAACAGGGTTAAGTTTTAAAAATGACGGGCGTTTTTCCGAGCCTTGCTTATTAAGCAATGGGAACAGAAGCAGTAAACACAAACGTGCCGTCTCATTCCAGCGTAAACAAAACTAGATCAGAATTTATAGTTTAATCTAGATTTTAGTATCAGTAGTAGACGCTGGCGCTTAGCAATCGATTTGGCTGCCTGCCCGATATCTAAGGAGACAGGGACCACGACCTAGTTCCGACTTATCTGACCTGCTCTAACACAACTTGAATTTTCTTACTTACCTCTCAGTGCGTCTCTCTCTATTATTGTGGCATGGTTAGAGGAAGACTTACTCGTACAGCGTGAGAGAGAAGGCACGGCTAGGTTGTTTGGTGACGTTAATGAATATTAAGTTTTAGAGTTTATTTGAATAGTATTAGGGGCGATATTGAAAACAATGACATCGAAGACGTTTTGTAACATATTGGGGTAAGTTAGCTAGCTAAATATAATTTTCAACGTATCTGTGAAATGATAACGTCTCAATCAAGGGGTCAATATTACTTTTCTATTATATCTACGTGAGTGGAGACCGCGTCTCGGCAAACGTCGTGTGGGACGCCCTGTGGCCAAATGGAGCGACGATATGCGCAGATTGGCCGGTGTAGGTTGGATGAGAGAAGCTGAAGATCGGGAGCAGTGGCGTGCATTGGGAGAGGCCTTTGTCCAGCAGTGGAGTAGTATGGGCTGATAATGATGATGATGATGAGTTTGCCCAGTAGTAAACAAAATTCTAGAAACTTCGTTCTCTCCTTTATGGATGAGTTTAAATAAAATGAAAAAAGAGGAGATTTTTAAATGTGTTAGTGCTATGAAAACTTCGAAACGTATAATAAAAAAAAATTAGACTGGCTGAACTATTCATGTAAACCGCTATACGCCATAGCGTATAGCGGTCTACCGTTAACTAAATACTGTAGCTTCATTACATTCTACTGGTTTGAAATTCAGTGGCTTCTAACCGGAAACGAAAAGTTTTGTTTATAGTTATTATTTTCTCCGCGCATAACACCCTGGGAGCAAAGTGCTTTTTTACATAATGAACTTCTGTATATTACAAATTACAATACATTCTTTTAGACCAGAAAAACCCAGAACATAATATAAAACACTTTATGGTCCGTGGAAAAATACTCACACCTATAAAAAATAAAAGCCAGAAAAGTTAGACCACCCTTTATACCCTGTATGTATATGTATAATAAGGACAGCTACATTATTTCACTTCTCTATCATCGCTGCCGCAAACAATGAAGCAATCCCAAACGGCTGGTTTTAATTACGAAACTGCCCGAGCCCTTCGTGCTTGGGCCTGTTTGAGCCTGTTCCGGTTTGAGCCTGTTCCGGTTTGTGTCTGAGCCTGTGTGTCTGCTCTTGTCCAGTTCACTGCCGGATGCAGTTGTCCCGGATTTTGCTCTTCCCTATTGCTGTATTCAGAGATCTTCGTGACGTTGGAAGTCGTTCAAGCACGATGTGGGAAGGTTTTCAATTGTATTTCCAGTAACATTGACTTGATCTTTATGGGTAACTTAATTTGATTACCTCAAAGTTATTACTTTTTTCTGTATTGCTAGATAATATGGAAAAATCGAACTTCTCCATAGAAATCTTATGTCGGATTTCACCAACCACTTAACAGACGATTAGAGTGTTAACAGCTGTCAAAATGTATGAACTAACAGTCGATTAACATTTAACATCGTACGGTGAAATTGGTACTTAGAATACTATGGTAAAACTACAGTTCGATTTTTCAAATTACACCACATGTCCTTACCTATTTTGAAGTTCTAATGATTTGAATTTCAATGAAATAAAAAAAGCCGGTCAAGTGCGAGTCGGACTCGCGCACCGAGGGTTCCGCACAAACTTGTAGGCATGTAAATAGTTCGTAAATCACGGAAATACAATATAAACAAAGTCCAGTATAAACTGACACGCAATAAGTATGCACTTTATTACTTAGTGAGTGTCAGCTTATACTGGGCAAATTTTTTATGTGATATAACTACAAATTAACGGTTTTCGGATTTTTTCCTTTACTTGTGCTATAAGGCATAGCTTCTTGCAAAATTTCATGATTCTAAGTCAACGGGAAGTACGCTATAGGTTTTGATTCCCTTGAGATTCCCTTCAGTATGCGGCATAAACGGCCGTATCTTTTGATTGCGTTGACTTAGATGTTTGATTTTTTCACTGATCCAAGGGACTGCAGACTTATGTATTTGATATTAATTTCAACTTGATACCTCCACGCGTTCCTGAGAAAAAGGTTCTTGACAGACACACAGACAGACAGACGGACAACAAAGTGATCCTATAAGGGTTCCGTTTTTTCTTTGAGGTACGGAACCCTAAAAACGAGAATCATAGCGAATTAATATTTACGCGTTCATAGTATTTTGTACCTACGTCTTAACAGCTAACAGTTAGTTAGTAGGTGTCTTATCCAGATCTTTTATGCAGTAAGGTTCCCTTTTTACATATTCAGATTGCGGAATGTCTAAGTTTTCTCATGGCGTTGCACTGTAAGCACTCAAATATAGGAAACCGCATCCGTACACGGCGTACACAAGGAATCGAACCTTGTAACCAGTCACCTCAGCTACTTGGTCACCGATCACACAGTAAACAGAAAGACAGACGTATAGCAAACACGTTGTAATTACTCGCAGTATTTAACTTTCATTTAGTGGTGCTGGGAGACTCTGCTGTTGATTTTACGTCCAATTGCTGTTACGAGGCTGCAACGGGATTGACGGAGAGAACGGGCAGTTACATTTAAATGGTGCAAAAATGTATGATGTGCAAGCATAAGTTTAAATATGCTAAAAATAAGTTTATTTATTGCGACTCTTATTTTCAGAGCATTGTATCTACCGACAAGAAACTTTTCAAATTGTGTAAATTTCCTATGGAATATCAAGATATTCTTAGAGGTAAAACAAGGCAAAACCACATTCTCAGCGCTCTCAATTTTATGCACCATAATTTCTTGAAAAAATTTCCGAATATTTGGCATTGTTAACAACTTGCACATTGCTTATCACACGCATGAAAACACAAATGTAGGTTTTTACATTAATAACGCGTACGTAAAAGGCGCAGCGTACAAACCGCACTATGTACCTTTGTTTGCAGATTCTCAACTGGTTAATACGGTAAGGTGACACCTCATAGGCTCCCATCGATCCACCTCGGCCAATCATAAACCTGCTTCGGCCAGACCGCTGTCCCGACTTCCCAGAACATGAGGTCAACTCAAACCTCTCCGCGTTTAATTTATTCTGACCCTTTGAAATATTTAATTAAGTAAAAGATTCCCGGCTGACCCTCTGTTATTTACTTTAAAGTAAAGGTCAGATTGTGTTGATTTTGGAAAGGTTAGAGCTGAAATGTGAAAGTTAAACTTATATACTTATGTATTATTTTGGAAATAGGGAATAAATTGAAAATATAACTTTTGCCGGCGACTTCGTCCGCGTAGAAGTCGTTTATCGTGTGTCTAATTTTTCGGGATAAAAACTATCCTATGTCCTTTCCCGGGACTCAAACTATCTCCATACCTTATTTCATCTAAATCGGTTCAGCGGTTTAAGCGTGAAGAGGTAACAGACAGACAGACAGAGTTACTTTCGCATTTATATTGGTAGGGAGTAGGGATTAGTAGGAATGGATTATTACATCCATCATCACCAAACTACCAAGTAATCTGACTAAATGGATGGGTATGTTAATATGGGAATGGAGAGTATTGACTATTCATTTGTTTATCCCTTGCCTACACGGAATAGTTCAGTTTGTCGACTGGAGTGACAATTTCAATAAGTATCTGTATTTTATATGATACTTTACTCTATTTGACAAAAATCGCAATATTTAATGTTTCCTTCTTCCAATTTTATAAAAGTAAAACCGTAAATCCAAGTAGTAATATAAAGTAATATAATATAATAATATAAACATAAGAAAGTAAATCCTACACGCGACACGGGGTTTCGTATTTTAATTTTAATTTCATATGACTTTATACTTCCCTAAGATTTTTCCGACAATCTTTGATAAATGGCCGACCTACGCCATTTATCGATACGGTTCAATCAGGTTATCGGCAATAGGTGAACGAGCCTCTAGGGCGCTCCCAAACGAGCGGGTTGACAGGTTAGGGCCGCTGCATGCGATACGGTGAACACCTGTACGGAGAACCATTATATTCTTATAGCAAACTAGCTTTTACACGCGACTCTGTTCGCGTAGAAGTCGTTTATCGCTATTCGCTTGAGAACTGTAGGATTTTCCGGGACACAAAGTACCCAATGCCATCTTACAACAAATTTTACGTCGATGGGTTGTGTTGAGCTGTGAAGATGGAACGAAAAAATAAGATAAGATAAGTATAAGTAGGTACATAAAAAAGCAACATTCAGTCGAATTGCGAATCTCCTTTTTTGAAGTCGGTTAAAAATAAGTAAGTACTCAGTGTCATAGCCATAGGAAGAAAAATTAAGAAGCAGGGGCCAACGTGGTGCTGACATTATACTGCTTAGATATACTCGTCTCGTACACCCGAAAAATGTTACCCTCTTCCTCGGGAACTCGGGTTAAAACAATTCATGTGTAGGTAATCAATCTTACACAATTCCGTGGAAGCTTTTTGCGTGGTTTCTGCAAATTGCGAATTAAAAAAAGTTACGAGTGAATAGCATGTATACTAAAAGTACATGTTTTTTTTATAAATAATACAAAAAAGTAGCTACGATTGAATTTTAGTTTCCACTCTCAACTCGATATTTCTGCCCTGCTAAGCTAAAATGCGAGATCTCAGACACAACTGCTGTAGCAATTGCTACCTTATTACTAGCAGGAGATGACTGAATCTGCTTTGGCTATTGAATTTAAGATATCGCCTTTTAGCTTAGGACGGCAGATTTTAACCACTCATAATGTAATATTACTCCTGTACGGTCTCACTATACTGTACATTTCCTGTTTACGCTGCAACCTACTTTAGGCTGTAAGCAATAGGTATTTAGTAATAACTAGCCACCCGCACTCTCTTCGCTCCGGTTAAAGTTTCCCCTCCCATTTCCCCCCCTTAAAGTTAAAATATCCAATTTTTCTCTTCATAAGAACCTTCTCCTGACAATAAAAAACACAACAAAAAAAGAATTAGCGAAATCGGTCCAGCCGTTAACGCGTGATGGATGCCGTGACCAAGGGAAATATGGATTCATTTTTATATATGTATAAATATACATATAGATATAATTTTAAGTAGTGCATAACTAACTTGCAAGTCATGCAACTGATGAACACCAAGAGAAGAAATAACTCACTATTTTCATTCAACTTTAACTACCACTTAACTTTAATCTTTAACCTTTTCAACGCCATTGACGGATATATCCGCACCACTGGTTCAACGCCAACGACGGATATGTCCGTCACGGTTGACAGCGAAAAATAGACCCGAGTGTCTATGACGTAAGGTTGAAATGAGCTCTGGTTTTCAGCTGTCATTGGCGTGTGAGTGACGACTTTTGTATTTGACATGGCGTTGAAAAGGTTAACGTAATAAAACGCCATAAGAAGATCATTCTTTCTTTTCCACTCCAACATCCATCAAGACAACAACTACATAGTATACAGATCTAACTGGACTGTACAACTCCCTTATTCTTACGCCACCGCCGCGTGTGCAGCAGCCTAAAGAGAGCCTTAAAATTAGGGTAATCGATCCTCGGCGGGCGCACCGTCAGTAAATGAGCAGGCCGTCCCCGATCGCTTTATCGATTGCTGGATCTACGGGAGATTATATTTACGACGCCTATTTGCGGAGCTTTGAGGATTTTTAAATCGATATTGCCTAAGGTTTGGTTACATAAGTAAAAATTTGACACGTATTTTAAATGTGCCAGACGTGTCAAATTTTACCCCGACGTTACCAAATCTAACCGCTTCCTAGATTTGCTGCATGCTGTTTATCGCTATCACACTGTCATTTCATGACAAGACAAATATGTTTATTTATTTATTTATTTATTTAAACTTCTTTGCACAATACAATCAAATGTAAAACGTACAAATGGCGAACTTAATGCCTAAAGGCATTCTCTACCAGTCAACCACATGATTAACAGAAAGCAATAGATAACAGGTGCATTGGAAAAACTAAACAGCAATGAAAACAATGGTACCTACTTAATTTAATAATATATAAATATATAAAACCGTTTAACTAAGAATGCAGTCAAAGGTTGTTCTTACGCCACGACACACTGCCAGAAGGCGTGCCTCACGATAAGATTTAGCGCCCTATACAATTAAACTACAAGTAGTTCTTGTATAGGATTAAATGTAATTTTAAAGGAAAATAAGTAGAGAACATTTAACTGTATAAAAATAGATAAAAAAAGATAAGTTGTCAAACGAAGCACCTTTACAATTGATACTGAATAATTTAGTGGTTAATTATGTTCGAACAAACGTAGTACTAATCCGGTATATTCCCGGAACGATTTTAATATAGTTTTGTTACTATTGTAATTAGAAATAATTACTAATTAAAAGTTTTACGTTTGGCCTGAATGCATTCAGCCTGACCCAAGCGTAAGAAGTACACCAGAATTCCTGAAAATATAAAATCACACATAGAAAACACACGATGAGGTTATACGTAATAGTTCAAAAACACTGAGAAGTCCTTTTCGTTCGTCCCACGGTGTTCTGGGTCGACGTTTTATTCTGGACGCGAGGCCGTGCGATTAAGTATACATCTTGCGTTAACGGTCTCTCAACTTAATTCAGGTAGTTTAGTCGTGGTTTCAAATGTCGAGTTATACTAATATCATGTTCCAATCTCGTACTTCACAACTCGGATAGGCCGGTTGGGCTAAAACAAGAAAGCCAAAACTCAGCGAAGACAAAATTAGAACAAGATATCACCGAGACTGAAAGGATTAAACGACTCACCCGTGCAGCAACAACACAACACGGCGTCACATTACAAAATTTAACACATAAGAGGAATATAAGATTTTTTGCACTTTATCACCAAAAATTCAGAGGAAAATAATTAAAACGTGTCATCAGTTCTGAGGTGCTTCGAATGACAATTCACTCGCTTTACTTTTTCTAACCAACATATGGCTGGCTTTGAATTTGAAAATTTAGATACAGCCAGTCTTGTAACGTGCCAGCAAAACGGCCGCGGACCTAGTTTGAACCAAAAAGGAAATTACGTTAATCCGAACAATAACCTAAACAAAGAAGCCCCATCACAATTAAACGTGGCTGATTAAGAACAAATACAAACCAAGAAACCCAACTTATGTAGCAATTATGCTACAATATACAAACTACCTATTATATTATTATAGAATGTAATACAAAATATTTAAGTATATACAATAACAGTGCGTGATGGAGAAGATGCCGCTTTACTCCAGTTCTTGTTTGAGTAAATGTCGGCGAAGCTTACGCTTAAACACAAATTTGCTAGAGGCTTGTCGTGTCGAATGCCACATGCCAGCAAAGAGTGTGACAGCGAGAGAGCCGAGTACGCCATTGATGGCTATAGCCGTCATGGTTGACAGCGTAAAATAGACCTAAGTGTATTTGAGGAAGGTTGACATTAGCTGTGGTGTAGTGTCTTATATACTCGTATCAGACTACGGCGGTCAAAAGGTTAATACTCTAGTTATACGTAAGTATCCTTAACTAGTCTGTGATCTGGTTTTACTGTACAATACCAATTAAAAAATTTAAACAAACAGTCTAATGTCAAAAATTATTTACTAGTTTTGGAACATTCTAATTCCGCAAATCTTGCATGCGCTTGTACTTGGACAGGTGACTGTAGACAGCTGAAACAAAATAAAATTATAGAATTAAAATAGTCCGACAAGTTCAAACGCGATGCGCAGTGAAAACAGCAAGGAACGGCTAGTACAGTCAAGGTCATAAATATGTGTACATTTTAGTACCTTGTCTATTTAATGTCATGTTTAAACTGCCATATATGAATGTCACAGCGATTAAAGTGACAAGGTACTAAAGTGTACACATATGTATGTATGACCTTGACTGTACTACTCGTATACTTCATTTGTTTAGGTAGTTAAATTAATTTATACAGACCAAATCACGTGGCTCTGTTAAACAGCCAATCAGAACCGTTGTCGAACTTTGACGTATCAGTGTTTTGTTTTTATTGACTGACGTAATTAAATATAAGAAATGTGTTCAAAAAACTATGAACATGCGTAAATCCCATTTATCGCTATTCCCTTGGGATCTGTCCAATTTTCCAGGATAAAAAGTATCCCATGTCCTTGTCAAATTTCACTGAGATCCGTTCAACCATTAATTCGTAAAAAAAAACTAAGTTACTTTCAAATATATCCTGCCCACGTCGTTTATCGCTATTATCTCAGAAACTGGCAAATTTTCTGGGATAAACAAAATCCTATGACCTACCTCAGGATACAATCTATTCTTGCCAAATTTCATTAAGATTCGTTCAGCCGTTTTGTCGTGAAAACGTAACAAACAAACACGCAGAGTTACTTTCGCATTTATAATATTAGTATGGATCAATATATTTGGATATGGACGTTATATCAGAGTAAAGCAGACAGAAAGAAAAAATCTCTCCTCTCTCCTTTTCAGTCTGAGAAGGATTTTAATCTCGTCTCATTTAAGTAAATAACTAATGCCAGTATGTCTATACTCGTACAAATGTTGCTTGTTTGCAAAACTACAATACTTTTGGAAGCTTGATTTCAGGTAACATTACTGAAGTTAATTCAAACTTCGTAGCGCTTTGTACTTACCGTCATACACAATTTCCGGCGGAAGTTGCATAGGCGAGCGGATCTTGATATTATCCGGTATCAAGTTGCTTTCTAATGATTTCACTGAAAATTATAAGAAACAAAGTTAATTTTATTATAATAAAAAAATCCTGCTTTGTGTTTTAATGCAACATGCTTCGATAACTCTAGCGTTATATCTACGTGTTTAAACATTTGGTATAAACATAATGTATGTACTATTTTCTGCTAGAGTAAGTCATATTGTCTTCAATATGTCCCGACACTAAGTAGGTTAGTTTTAACTTTTATTTGACCTTTACGGTAATACAGGTCGGTAGGTAGTACAATATTAAGGTAAATACTAATTATTAAAGTAAGTGTACCTCGTCTCCTGTAGTACACAGTCATGCCTATGAGTAATCCAAAGACTGCAATTGCTATGCCGGAGGCCACTGCACTAATCCATACACTTGGATCTGAAATACAAACATAGTGGTATATTTTCATTTAAAACACTCACATTTGGCGATTTTTCGTACAATTGCGATACTGGCCTCTCAGTTCGTCGTATTTTGAAAGAAAGAAAGAAAGAAAAAGCATTTATTCAGTGACACATACAGCACCTAAGTACATAGAGTAAGTACAAAAGAGTAATAATACTAAACTAAATCACAATAGTGATCTTAAATAATACCTACCACAAACTTAAAAGTAAAGAAAACTAAATAAGGTGCCTGAATCATAGCTTCGCATTTTGTCTAAGAGAAAAATGGCTGTTCATATAAAGATGCGTACGCATCAATTCTGCTTATAGCATGCGTAGTAAAACAAAACAAACAAAAACTCCATAAAAACTTCAACCCCCTATTTCCACCCCTTAGGGGTAGTTTATCCATAATCGCCAAAAGGTATATTTTTGTATTTGTTAACAATTTCCACGTTTCTAACTTCAAAATTGTCCAAACTCTCATACATATTACAAACCTCCATTTCATCCCTTTAGGGTTAGTTAATCCAAAATGGTCGAAAGTGGTATTTTTTATCTGTATACAGTAGACTAAATACCAATTGTCCCGTTTCTAACTTGAAAATCGACCAAACTCCATTACAAACTTTAACCCCCCATTTCATCCTCTTAGGGGTACTTTATCCAAAAACGCCAAAAAATGTTTTTTTGTTAACAGTATAAGTATACTATAGCCTAGCCTATAAGTATACTAATTTCCACGTTTCTAACTTCAAGAATGACCATACTTCCGTACAAATTTTAAACAGCCATTTTCTATGTATAGGCAAAATGCGAATCGGTACTGATAGATGTGATTCAGGCGTTAGAACACTGACTAGGCATCAGTTTTTCGTAAGATTTCATTCGTTAACCGACTGTGTTTGACCCGTATATATGTATGTTTGTATCTTCGCGATTATATCAAAAACTACTGCACCGATTAGCACAATTCTATCGGATATAAATCGACGGTCCCTATGAACATATTCGGATCTGCTAAACAGTTGTGTTGCAGATCCGACTATGTTCATAGGGACCGTCGAAATAATCCTCGTACGCCTGAAAATGGTTTTTAGATATAATACGCTGTGACTTTCACGCGGCGTTACATGTGGCAAGCTTAAAACATCCTAGAGTTTGTTGCTTATCTTCGCGACTCAATGAGTCGTTATCGATTTTAATCATTCTTTCGGTAATAATATTAAACAGGATCTCCTTAGATGCAGCGAAAATGGACTCGTTAGTGCAAACATAGTGCAACCGGCGTTAATGTCTCAATAATATTATTTAACTTAAACTTTTTTGTGTTTTCTACTTACCATCATCATTAAAACTCGAGGTAGAGTGTAGTGGGCTTGGCGGAGGAGTGAAGAACGGTTCCTTTTCATGTAAGCCCTGCAGTAGAGATTTAAACATTATAATTGCAATACAAATAAAAGTTAGTAATAAATTTTTACGGTGTTATCACTCAAAACTTAGAGCCGTATTAATAAACTGATCTTGGCTGAGATCCCCGTCACAAGATGCGTCAAAAATGACAGTTCTATGAAGTGACGTTTACTTTGGCGTGGATTGAGATGGGATCACAACTTTGTTGTAGATATGAGCGCCGCCGCCGCTGCTGATTTCGCCGCGCCGCCGCCGCCGCGAAAAGGTAACGGCGCGCCGAGTGAGGTAGAGAGATAATTGAATCGGTCACTAGTCAGTATGATCGTGCTCGTTGGACGTTGCCGTTACCTTTTCGCGGCGGCGGCGGCGCGGCGAGATCAGCAGCGGCGGCGGCGCGCCGGCGCGGCGCTCATATCTACTCTGTTGAGATGAGTTTAATAATACGGTCCCTAGACACGCCTTAAGACAAGTCTAAAATGACAGTTTTCTATGAATTGACATTTATTAAATAAGTGTCCAACGGTTGTTTGAGTGTTTGTCGTTAGTGTTTATTGCGTTTATTTATCGCTATATAACTAACGTATTACTCAAAATGAATCACACACGATATCGGCGTTTGGGAAACCGTCACACCAATTATACAGGATCGCTTATTTTACTGTGAATAATTAAATCATTTCCTTCCTGTTGCCAATAATCGTAAATACTTGCCCCAATAATAATGAATCACCTAGAGAAACAACGTAAACCGTGACATTAATTAATCAAAAAATAATGTTAGTTGTTACAAATATTTTTTATTTTATTTAAGCATTTTAAATTCAAGTTAAAGTTAAATGAAAAGCAATTTTCAGTGATCGGAATAGGTAGAGCTAATTAACCTAAACTTGACGCATGTTCATTCATGCGTGAGTGAGATGGGAACGCATTATTGAATGAACATGCATCAAGTTTAGGTAAATTAGCTCTACCTATTCCGACCAATGGCAATTTTTTTATCCGATAGCAAATTTCGACCTACATCTTGCCGGCTAAACATACAGGGTGTCACAATATCAGTAACCCACATTGACACCGGAGGTAGACCAGCCTAAGACGGACCGAACCAGCCTAACATGACCTCAGTAAACGTCGCATGGTTTTCGAGATATGCCAGTTTAAAGTTTGTACTGGAAAATAACTTTAAACTGGCAAATCTTGAAAACCATGCTATTTTTGCACAAAGGGGACAATGCATAACGCATTTCCACTTCGTTAAAAAAAAAATTAAAAAATCGAAAGTCCAAAAATAAAAAAGTGTCTGGTTCGGTCCGTCTTAGGCTGGTCTACCTCCAGTGTCAATGTGGGTTACTGATATTGGGACACCCTGTATGTATAAAATCTGTGCTACGATGCAGCGGGCCTATCAGCCGCATCGCTGTAGATAAAGCAACCGTCACACTCCGTGAAAAATTATCTATCTGACGGTGAAAACCGCATCAAATCCTTTGCGAGGTTTAGGAGTTAGTGGATAAACATACAGACGCGTAAAGCGACTTTATTTTATACTAACTACTTATGTAAGGATTTAGACTTACCGATGTCGTTGTGGACAATGTCGTTACTTCAGTTGGTATCAGTGTTGGTGCATATTTATCTGTCAAGTTAAAAAAGGAGGAAGTTAAAAAATATCTTACAATATCACCTATTTCATTAAATAAACTAAAAAGATTCCGTTGAAGTTCTACAGTCACCAGCAATAATATCATTTTAGACACGTTTCAAAACTAGTGACACTACAGGGTGTCAGGTTTTTTTTTAATATATGAACTATATTTGCTGTATGTGGTGTTCAATAAAGAGTTATTGTATGTTTCTTTTCCATTGCAACACACATAACATAGAATAAAAAAGTATTAGAGGCGTCCCTAGTCTTAGTTAGAGATGTGCCGTTCTTGGAAACTTTCCTGATCTTGTATGGGAAATAATCCTAGTCGTGAATGTTGTCCACACAAATTGAGGAAAGTTTCCGAGAACGGCACATCTGTAGTCCCAGTCCGCCGGCCGATATTGGCCTGTTAGTTCATCGTATTAGAACACAGAATCCGTTTCTCTTAAGATTTCATACATTCCATTGATTTTGGGCGGCTGCCTGAAATACTTGGGACTGCAGGTAAACTGTTAGTCTGTGGCACCCTTAAAACAGTAACAATATTTAACGAATGAACCTGACTTACCGCGAATATCAATATCCATAACGCAGAAAACATGTGATGGCTTCGGGACCCTGCAATTAATTTTGTATTTGCAATTCCCTGTGCTACTTATTCCTTTACTGAAAGTATTGCTCGTCGATCCTGAAATGCTAAGAATAAAAATAACAATAATAATTAAGATGCCATAACTAATGTAGGTAAAATAGCTTTTGTAAGAAGTTAGTTAATTGCAAATTTAACCAATCTATTAAGTTATTGTACAATTGGGATGAGGGAAAGGAGAGCCTTCCAATTAAACTTCCATACTGAAAAATATCTGGGCCAATTCTTCGAGCGTTTCAACCGCAGTCATTCCCGTGGCCGCATTAAAGTCGAAATTCCTGTAGCTCTGGAAGCATTTTCAGTTAAATTTTCTATAAGTCAGGACACTCTACAAGATAACCGAAAATATCATCCAAAAGTACAGGAATTTTGACATTGATGACACTGGTATGACGGCGGTTGAAACGCTCGAAGAATTACCCTTTGGACTGTCCTGCAATTCGTCACGAGTGCTTGTCATTTGTTGCCAAGTTCTCAGCCCCCGTATTATGGTTTCCTTTATCGCGGTGGATAAATATGGATAAAGGATCCGTCTCTCTCGCACTTGCATATTGGTCAGAAAGTGGCAGATGTTTTATCCACATCGATAATTACGATGATGATAGGCAGGGCACCCACGATACGAATTAAATAGTACAATGTGACGATCACGGTGTTATGTATCTAGTAGTTTTACCGACCTTGTAAGCATTAGTGTTACGCGTCCCCTGTAGTCTGGATCACACCTGAAAGGAGATATGTTATGTACATGCAATAGCACATAAAACAACCCTCGGGTTTGTACCTGTCTCTTTCGCTCTCATACGCTCTTATGCTACGAGTAGTCTATCC
Source organism: Tortrix viridana (assembly GCA_963241965.1). Classification (NCBI taxonomy): domain Eukaryota; kingdom Metazoa; phylum Arthropoda; class Insecta; order Lepidoptera; family Tortricidae; genus Tortrix; species Tortrix viridana. Next base: position 9,964,481 of record OY725186.1, read on the forward strand.
GACTTTACCCGAATCCAAAATATTTTTTAAAACCTCTTATGTTACTTTCGTATAAGTAACCTATATTTGGTGAAAGAAATGTTTAAAACACACACACACACACACACGCACACACACACACACACACATACACACATACATATAGTCACACAGATACACAGACACATAGAGTCACGTATATTTGGTGAAAGAAATGTGTAAGACACACACACACACACACACACGCGCACACACACACACGCAAACACATATATACATACATATAGACACATACAGACACATAGAGTCACTTATATTTTTACAGATTTATTAAAGAACACTGTTTCGAATTGGTCCCAATATTTATCTAGGGATTGAAAAATGAGTTCTTAATTTATATTAACTTACCACGATACACCAAATGCATGAGGCGCTTCTGTGAGAATTGCCGTGTGACTTTTACGGAGAAATAAACTTATTGTTTCTGCTCCCTTTGATGTCATTAAATTTAAATAATAATCGTAATCTGTAACAAGAGTGGTTTTTTGAAGAAGGCTGGTTCTCTTGGTAGAAGTAATATTAAATGGGATAGCTTTTTTCTCATTGTGTGTCTCTTAAACAAGTAGAACCAAAAAACAAGGTACTGACGCAGGGACAACTGGCTCGTTAGAGAAAACTTAAGTAAATTTCTTTGCACGATTTTAAATTAAAACTGCAAAATCGACTGTAGATACACATATAAAATTTAACTTTTCACTGAGAAAGTGGTTAGCACACACACATTACCTACCTTCGCACATGGTCAAAACAGAAAAGGTCAACAGTAAGAACACGGCGCACAAATTATATTTTACCATTATGTCAACACGACACCCGAACAGGTAATACAATGGTATTACCTGTTCGTGTAATCCGCACAAACAAATGTTCAATACAAACAAACGTAATGTGACAGACCGACTCGGGTGACCACATTATTATTTTGTTTTAGGAATTCCTTAGGGAAAAATTTTGAAATCAGTTTTTATGCCATTAGGAAGGCAACAAAGCGCCCAGGCCACTTTTTGTAATATTAATACTGCATTACTAACGTGTTCTAGTTTTCATGGTACTTCAATGCAGGGACTGTAATACCGGTAGGTATAATTTGGATATCGATATCGATATAAATATCGATAATTAGATATCTTTTTATCGATATAGGTGATAAATAATTTTCGGTACATTAATATCTATATATAAATAATAATAACATACCCGGTTCAGATTGGCCTCATTTCTATAAGAAGGATACTGTGATGATGGATTCCATGAGAAATCGACGGAAATCCTCAAAAATCGTAGGTACAGTCAAAGGGACCCATTTATACACCCATCGCGTCATATAAACAGGGTGTTTTTAAACAGTGGCATTATTTGGCCAGGTGATTATGTATCTGATTTACTGACACGGTTTGCTAAAAAAATATGTACGTATTAGTTAGTATCGGTACACCAAGTATTGATAAAAGTATCGATATCTGTTTATCAATATTAAAGTTTATCGATACAATTATCGATATATTCGGGAAGTATCGATATTGTTATCGATATTTTCTTATAAATACCGATATGTCTCGGTTATCGATTACAGTCCCTGCTTCCATGGGTCCACAGAAAATCAGCGTCGTACTCCCAATAGGTGGGACGACACGCAGCTGAGTGGTCCATTTTCGCAGCACTGTTAAGTAGCTACGAAATTGTTAGATTTAAGAAAAGGTAAAAAAATTGCGGTAAACATATAAAAAAAAATTAAATAAATATTTTCTATTTACTCTTACTAGGTAAAATTGTTTTAGGAGCAAGATTAATTTGCTGGAGTTCATTACGAGATTGAACCGGTTTCTTTGCGGTATTGCTGTGGACGATTTTAAGAAGGCAACCCCATATGAATGATTAGAACATTCAATTTATTTTACTAGTTTATCTCCCTTTGCTATTAAATAGGTTTTTATCATGAAACAGAGAATAAGAAGACGTTATTATAAGTTATAACAACAGATAGAACTAAGTTAATTTAAATCATTAAACTAATACACAATTTTCAACGTCAAGACTCTAGTCTAGTAGCATTTTTTACTATATCTCTATATCTGTAGTTGTACGTAGTTAAGATAGTAGTAGGTATTTTGTTTGCGTTAATGATCAAAAAATATGCTGCCGCAAACTTGTATAATTATTTACTAGGTTGTGTCATAACATAAACATATATTTTAATTCCAAATACGTGTTTGGGTTTTGAATGAACCAACACGTAGAAAATTTGTCATAAATTTGTCATAAGCAGTGGTCGGAATAGGTAGAGCTAATTTACGTAAACTTGATGCATGTTCATTCAACAATGTGTTCCCATCTCACTCACGCATGAATGAACATGCGTCAAGTTTAGGTAAATTAGCTCTACCTATTCCGATCACTGGTCATAACATGAATAGTAAAGTTTTACATAGTTTTGGCTAATTATCTCACTTTCGCCAAAATTTCATATACGTGGTTGAGTCACACAGTCCTCGATATGTATGTTTGTTATCAGATTCCCAATTGCACCAATGGTATTTCGTGTTTTGAAAAGGGCTAAGTACATTTTATTGTTTTTCAAATGTGCAATTTATTATACAGGGTGACCTCGAATTGGTAATACAAAATACTTGATTATGATTCAGTTAATCACTAATAGTGTATTGCATTAACTCAGTTGTTAAAGTTAGCTTTCCTTAATTATCGTTAATTTTCTAACAAAACAAAATAATAAAAATAATTTAAAATCCCAAGTGTGGTTAACCTACATGACGTCATGCATATCTGTCGTACAGACAAGGAAATTGATTCTCGCACCATTTTGTACTCTGTCACAACAACGACGGAGATAATGACAGTGGACATTCAACGTGACGCACTGCCACCCAAAGCGACAAGGAACAAAATGTGTCTCAATTTCCATTCCTGTATCTATCACTCGATGTTATTAATAAACTAGGTGCTGATATCCATCCAACCCTTTAGTTTTAAGTAGGTACCCTAATAAATTATCTGATAAAGTGAATAACTGAATAATGAGTGAATTATTAAAAATAATTTATTGTTGAATAACGTACAGTACAAAATACAAAATTGTAAAACTTAAACAACTTTTAAAATGTGCTCAAAATGACCCCCGCCTTCTTGGATACATAACTCTGCCCGTCGCCTATGATTGTCTTTCAATCTGTGGAGAACAAATTCATTGGTTTTTACATTATTAAATGCCTCAACTATCTTTTGGCGAAGTTCACCCACAGTATCTGTTTCCCGTGCGTACACTCTCCTTTTTATTTCGCCCCACAAAAAGAAGTCGAGAGGTGTGAGATCAGGGCTTCTAGGAGCCCAAGCGACTGGGCCACAGCGTCCAATCCATCTCCCAGGGAACTTTTGGTCCAAGTAGCTTCGCACACGCAGGGAAAAATGAGCTGGTGCCCCATCCTGCTGGTAATACAGAGCCTTCAAATTTTGCTGCGGCACCTCTCGTAGCAATACCGGTAACACATTTCTCAGGAATTCTTCATATTTCGGTCCATTTAAATTTCCGTCAATGAAATGAGGACCAATCAAACAGTCGTTCAGTATTCCTGCCCAAACATTTACCGAGAAACGTGTCTGGTAGGAGTCCCTGCGAGTTACGTGAGGATTTGCTTCACGATCAGACCACCAGTGTTCATTGTGAACGTTGAACATGCCTACTCTTGTAAATGTTGCCTCGTCGGTCCATAAAATGTTCAAGTGTAGATTTTGCAGCAGCCAACGACAAAATTGCACTCTTCTAGGATAATCGGCTAATATGATATCCTGCACCCTTTGGAATTTAAACGGATACTTTCCTTCAGCATTCAGTAATCGCCAAATAAACCATTGGCTCGTTCCGAATCTTGCGGCAGCGTCCCTTGAGCTCGCCTCTGGGTGGTGGCTAAAATAATCGAGAACTCGTCTCCGAAACGTCTGCGAGTACCGCGGCCGCCGGCCCGGAGCTTGAGCGTGCACTGGGACAGTAAACTGTCCAAAATCTCTTAAGTTTTGGACAATGGAGTTTATTAGAACACGAGTAGGAGTTGGGCAGTCAGGGTGTCGTTCATGAAACAATGCTTGAGTTCGTACGGTACTTCGTGACGTAAAATAAAAAGATAACATATCCATTCGCTGAATATTCGTATAAGGATAAGCTCGGGGCATTTTGTTTAATTACTATTGTTAGATTTTATTAACAATTGGTATAACACATAGCTTACGATTCACCCTTGGAACTAATATTCGGCTTTTGTTGTACCTACAGAATATGCTGAATAGGTTGATAAATAATAATATCAATTGTAATGTCTGATTATTGTAGTTACAACCAAAGTTGTAATAAACTTAATAAATAAGAAGTGGTTCTGACATATACTTTAGTTTCTAAGCGGTAGGATATAAAAACATGGCGCGCGCCATTGGCGGGCATTCGCATAACTGCTAAGGAAGCCAACACACCTGTGCTGTAATTTTGTAAATCGAAATAAAGTGATATACACTAAGTAGCTGCTTTGAGATTTTAATGGACCTCCTGCCTTCTTATATCAGAAGTGCGGATAAAGGACCATACAATGGATAGTAACGGTCAAAGTGTAAAAAATATTCGTAGGGCTAGGCCTAGGAAACGAGTTCAACGATCAAGAAGTTCGAGCAGTGAACGATCTATCGAGCCAAGGCGCCTACACTCAAAATCAAGGAAGCATTCAGCAAAAAAGAAGAAGAAGGTTGTCAAACCCAAAACTGACACCAGCCAGGGACATGTTGGTAACTGGATTATCGAACAGGATTATACACAACAACCAAAACAGAGTCAAATACAAGACGAGAGCGGCCTTGGTCAACAGACCAGATTCCCCGCGCACCCGCAACCTGAGCTGCAATCCACAATAGCATCAACGCATGTGGAAGCTCCTTCCGAGACGACGCAGACGCCGCCGACGCCGCAGACGCTGCACCCTCCGTCTGCGCGCGAAGTACCCGAGCTGGCGGCACCACAGGACGTTGCAGGGAATACCGTTCCCGTACCCGGTATGTCGAATAATCTGCTTGTGAACATTAGTGATTTTTCGCAATTGTTAAGCTCTATTATTAGACCAAATGTACAGAGTATAGCATTTGACAAAAACATAATACCTGTATATGATCCATCACAAAAAAATCAAAAAATAGAGCGTTGGTTATCCAAGGTTAATGAGTGTGCTAAGATTTATCACTGGACTGACGTACAGACCATCCATTATGCATTACCTAAGTTAGGAGGTCACGCGAAAAAATGGTACGAAGGGTTACAGTCAATTCTTTTGACATGGGCACAATGGCAAGAACATCTTATCAGAGCTTTTCCGTCCGACACTAATTATGGAACTATGCTGACAGAAATGTTAGACCGTCGTATGAGAGTAGGTGAAAGTATTGACGAATATTATTACGAAAAAATGATGCTCTTGAATTCATGTGAAATAATTGGGAAAAGGTCCGTAGATTGTTTGGTTCACGGGATTGAAGATCGCACAATTCGGGCAGGCGCGTCGTCAGGTAGATTCCAAGAGCCGGAAGACTTGCTTAAATTTCTAAAGGATATGTGCAAGGAGACTAATCTAAAGCCGTACTATAAGTCGCGCATGAATACAACCGCTTCCACTGATATGGTATGTTATAAATGTAAAAAGCCAGGCCACCGCGCGCTACAATGTCGCAGCAGTGGACCCGAAGTTACTTGCTACAATTGCAAAGAGAAAGGACATGTGTCCTCTAATTGTACTAAGCCGGTTATTAAATGCGACACGTGTCATCGTTTAGGTCACAAGTCGGTGGACTGTTATCAGAATAAGAAGCCGAATGTGAATAAAGGGGATAGAGAAGTTAAAACAATGTTAAGCCAAAACACAAAACCTGATTCAAAGTATCTCAAAAGGGTTACAATAAATGGCAATATAGAAAGTGAAGGGTTCGTGGACTTTGGAAGCGATTGTACTCTTGTTCGCCAGGACGTAGTTGACAAATACGCTCTCAAACAAAATAATGAAAACCTACCCACTATTCGCGGGTTTGGTAACGGGTTGTATATCCCATTAGGGCGGACTAGAATTAGTTTGACGGTAGGAGAGATCACGGCTGAGATTGACGCATTTGTAGTAGGAACGTCACAACTTGCCACTTCTCTTTTGATTGGGCAGGATTTCACCGAGAGGCCAGACGTGTTAGTTGTCAAAACAAGTAATCGTTTGGAGATTTTGAAAAGAGACTTTCCTGGAGAAATCAAATTCCTCCCTTCGGAGTGTAATGAAAAGATTGTTCTTAGGATTAGTTCTGACGTGACAATCGACAAGTTTAACTACGTTGAGTGTTCACATGAGGAGAAAATGTCATGTGATATTCTTGTAGAGAGTAGTACGAGACAGTTAGCAAAGTCGGCATACTGTGTTGTAGGCGGTGTTTATGGAGTGCATGAAGGGTCTTGTAAAATTGCTGTTTATAATCCGGCCAGTGAACCCGTGTCATTAAATATTGGGCCAGTTTTTGCTAGAGCCAGGGTTATTACTAAACTGGATCCTCCCGATAACCTCCAGTCATTAACTTGCAATAAAATCACCAACCAGACAAGTCTTTCCCCATTTGATCGAAGCCAGATAAATATTAATCCCAACCTTACTGAAGAACAAGTAACGGAGGTTGTCAGTTTAGTTAATTCATACAGACATTGTTTTGCCGAAAACTTAGCTGAGTTAGGTTGTACCGGAGAGGCAGAGATGGTGATAGAACTGAGTGATAGCACTCCGGTCTCATATAGACCCTATCGACTAAGTTACGTAGAAAGGGAAAAAGTTCGTGAGATGGTAAACGAGCTCTTGGATAACGACATAGTAGAAGAGTCGAATTCATCTTACGCCAGTCCCATCATACTAGTAACCAAGAAAACAGGGGGTTATCGATTATGCGTGGACTTTAGGGCCTTAAATAGGAAAACGGTAAAGGATCACTTTCCTTTACCCAGGATAGATGACCTTTTAGATATGCTAAATGGGAACCGATTTTATACTAGCCTTGATCTAGCAAGCGGTTATTACCAAATACCTATACGACCAGACTGTAGGCACCTGACAGCGTTCATAACACCCGACGGGTTGTTTCAGTTTAAGAAAATGCCTTTTGGGTTGGTAAATTCACCATCAGTTTTCCAAAGAACGATTAATAAAATATTGGGCAATTCCAGGTTTAAATCCACCCTCGCTTACATGGATGACATATTAGTACCTGGTAAAGATTTCAAAGAAGAATATGAAAGGCTACAGGATACTTTCAAAATGTTGCAAAACGCGGGATTGACTCTAAACCTCAAGAAATGTAATTTCTTTCAAGAGCAACTTGAATATCTTGGATATGAGATAAGCGAGGAGGGAATTAAACCAGGAAAGGCGAAAATAAATGCCGTAGAATTGTTCCCGACCCCATCTAATGTACACGAGGTTAGGCAATTTGTTGGGTTAGCGAGTTATTTCCGGAAATTTATAAAAAACTTCGCTATAATCGCCAAACCGTTGACTGATTTAACTCGTAAAAACAATGAATGGGCTTGGGGTAGAGAACAAGACGAAGCTTTTACTCTGTTAAAGACAGCGTTAGTACAACGACCCATTTTAGGGCTATACGACCCTAACTATGATACGTATTTACACACGGACGCAAGTAAACATGGGTTAGCCGGGATACTATTACAAAAGGAAAACGAATCCTCCCCTTTAAGGCCGATAGCCTATTTTAGTCGCAAAACTACGTTAGACGAGCAAAATTACCACGCGTATGAGTTAGAAACTCTTGCCGTTGTAGCCTCTCTACAACGTTTCCGTGTTTATCTGCTAGGAGTCACATTTACATTAGTAACGGATTGCATCGCTCTTAGAGATACGTTCACTAAACGCGATCTTGTACCACGGATTGCCCGATGGTGGATCGCCCTCCAGGAATTTAACTTTAAAATTGAATATAGACCTGGACAACACATGTCGCACGTCGACGCTTTAAGCAGGAATCCTCTGCCTTGTGAATTTGATGTCACACCAGACCCTATCCCTTCGGTACTTAAAATAACACAAGATGATTGGTTACTGACGTTACAATTCAATGACCCAAATATTCAGCACATTCGGAAAGTTTTAGAAGACAAAGAGTACACAGAAACAAAAAAGAATTATGTTTTAAAGGATAATAAATTATTTCGCAAAATCAATGACCAATTAAAATGGGTTGTACCAAAAAACGCTCGATTCCAGCTTTGTAAATTGAACCACGATGACATCGGCCATTTTGGCGTGGAAAAAACATTTGATAAAATAGCTAAAGATTTTTGGTTTCCAAAGATGAAACGTTTTATTACCAAATATGTTAGACATTGTATTGAATGCGCTTACAGCAAAGAGCCAAGTGGGCCAAAAGAAGGGCTGTTACATCCAATTCACAAGGTAGCCAAGCCCTTTCACACTTTTCACATAGATCACTTAGGACCATTTGTGAAAAGTGCTAAAGGTAACTCGTATTTGCTCGTAGTGGTCGACGGATTTACCAAATTTTGTCTTCTGAAACCCCTTAGAAACCTTAAATCAGGGCCAACCATACGAGCCTTGGAGGATATATTTACAACCTTTACGTATCCTTATAGGCTAATATCAGATCAAGGATCGTCGTTTACATCCAAGGAGTTCGAAACATTTTGCAACGAATCAAAGGTACGACACGTGCTTAATGCAGTTGCCTCTCCACGAGCCAATGGACAAGTGGAGAGGTACAACCGGACAATTTTAGACTCATTGACCGCATTTACTGACAAGATAGGCGAGAAAGACTGGGATAAAGTACTAGGAAAATTGCAGTGGGGTCTAAATAATACATTAAATAAGGGGCTAGGAAAAGCCCCGTCAGAAGCGTTGTATGGTATCCAATTGGTGAACAGGGGAGAGAACGTTTTTGCGGAAGTTCTTAAGGAAACTAGGCAGCCCGGTCCTATACAGGAAATTAGACAAGAGATCAGTGACCATATAGAAAAAGACCAGTTAGCACAGAAATCTAGATACGATAAGACGAAACTTAAAGCTAGGACATATAAAATAGGAGAATTGGTAAAAATTCTCAAACCTGTACAGAATAATGATGGCAAAAGTAAAAAACTGCTCCCGAAATTTACTGGCCCCTTTAAAATTACTAAAATCTTAGGTAATGATAGGTACGAAGTCTCTAGCATCGAGGGGTCTAGTATCACTCAGAGGGATTACTGCAATACTTGGGCAGTAGACCGTATAAAACCTTGGATCACCACTTATGATGAAAGTAGTTCTAGTGGCGAATCTAGTAGCCAAGATGATGAATAAATTTGGTTGTGATTTATTGTGATTGATCAATTAAATTATGGCATAGTATCTGTAAGTTATGAGTTTTAATGAAAATGTGAAACGCTTTGGGTGAATTATCAATTCAATAATGTTAAGGATGTTGAAAGATCCATCTAGCTAGATTGTTAGACGTTGATAGATCCGTCAAAAGTAATTCAGATGACGTTGAGAGATCCGTCAAAGGGCATTATTAGATGACGTTGAGAGATCCGTCGTAAGTAGGTAGTTCTAAATGACGTTGAGAGATCCGTCACAAACAGTGTCAGATGTTGATAGATCCATCTGATGGGAATGACAAATGATTTTGTGATGTTGATAGATCCATCACGTCCAAGCTCTAATACTTATTAATCAGAAAAAGTACTTAGTAAGGTGTTGAATATGTATGAATATCCTGAAATTGGAAGCTAAGTATACTGATTGTTTAAAGAAAGCTCTTATGATATTAGGTTATAAGGTATTGATTACACGAATTGTATGTTTATTTGTTTATGAGATAAATGGTATCATACAAAGTTGTTCAGGGACTAGACCTTAGTGTTCATAATCACTACCCTATTGTACTTGTATTGCAAAGTAGTTTACAACTTCGATAATGAAAGTACATAATATTTGTCACTTAAATGGTATAGACAAATCATAATTAAATAGTGCTTATGGTGTAACAAATGTAAGTTTGAGGACAAACTTAAGTCAGGAAAGGCCGAATGTTAGATTTTATTAACAATTGGTATAACACATAGCTTACGATTCACCCTTGGAACTAATATTCGGCTTTTGTTGTACCTACAGAATATGCTGAATAGGTTGATAAATAATAATATCAATTGTAATGTCTGATTATTGTAGTTACAACCAAAGTTGTAATAAACTTAATAAATAAGAAGTGGTTCTGACATATACTTTAGTTTCTAAGCGGTAGGATATAAAAACATGGCGCGCGCCATTGGCGGGCATTCGCATAACTGCTAAGGAAGCCAACACACCTGTGCTGTAATTTTGTAAATCGAAATAAAGTGATATACACTAAGTAGCTGCTTTGAGATTTTAATGGACCTCCTGCCTTCTTATACTATCTTAATTAAATACGAAAATTCTTACTTTCTTTGACAAGACAAGTGACAATTTACTAATCAAGATACGCTATTATCATAAATGATGTGTCAGATAACGAACCAAAGAGGAAAGTGTTCATTTGAAATACTTTAAACCTCTTTCATTTTAAAGGTAATGGTAGGGTAACCAATTTAAGCAAAAAAAAATGGGATAATTAGAAAACTTAAAAAAAAGTACTTATGTTTTAAAATTAAGCGTGAGACCTCGTAGAAGCGATTGGTTTAGGGAAGCTCTCTGTAGTACTTTGAATTTGTATTACCAATTCGAGGTCACCCTGTATACTATTCAGACTGCTAATAAACTTAAAGTAAATATAAAATTGTTCCAACTGGCTACATACTCCCCTATTTTGGCACTTGTGACATTTCACTGCCCTGAGATAACGAGGTCTGTCAATTAGTGTTCCAGGGTTCAAGTCACTATAGTTATTGTAACTAGGGTGTCCATGCCGCTAGTTACTGTTAGGTCAGTGACACCAGGACAAAAATGACGCTTACAACATTACAGGATAATTGTTAGCCTCATTAATTATCCTGTTAGCATCGACGGTCTGTTAAGTCATTTTGAACTACACTTGGCTGAGGCAAGGTTGTTGGATTAAGTAACGATATTGAAGGTGAAACGATGTATGGATTCTTAGTCAAAATATATCTACTGACTTGTACTTATTGTTATTACTGGTTATGTACTCAAATGTGCTAGTACCTTCTATTAATTTTGGGTGACAACTAGTTATTCGGCAATAAATAAGACAGATTATGCAGGGTCTCCCGCGATAAAGTACACAAACGAATAAGGGTGAAACTACATGTGATTTTATCCCGGAAAAAATTTAATTTTTTTTTTAATTTGTATGGCGTTACAATAATAATTATTGTAAAGTTTATGCGAAATTAGAAAAAAATATTTTTTTTCCCGTGGTAAAATCACATGTAGTTTCAAAGTTTTACAGTTTATTTTGTGCACTTTATCGCGGGACACACAAGTGTTTTCTAACCACGAAGATGCGCCCCACTACTTAATTGTACGTACGTTTCTACGCTCTAACTACGTTCCTTTAAATTGCAGGTCGTGTATTTGTAGACTAAATAAAAATAATATAGACGGAAAAAGGTTGGAAATGTTTTATTAATAAAATTGAGCGCTTTTCAGAAAACAAAATTATCGTTATTAAATTAACTACAGTGCAAGCTCTGAAAGACTTTCGGGTTCGGGTCAACTCGGTTAGACTCGTAAGAGCACACGAGAGCGAGTGAGAGAGAAATACAAACCCGAAGGTTGTTTTATGAGTACACTTACACATCATTCATAATCATAACACAACAAACACATAAGGTTGCTTATAGTAAATTAAATTTGTTACTAAAATGTTTTATTTTTTAAAACAGTAGATAATGTATAGGTAACGTTCTTAATAGCCTTAAGGCCACTTGTACGAAAAGACAAAAAAAACGTTAAATTGGTTTAAGTCTGACAGTTCCATACAATTTGACACAACTGAATTATATTTAGGCTTAAATATAATTTGGTGCAAGTGGCCTTGTAGTAACTTACTGTAAAGTACCTAATAAAAATACATTATAAAAGTTAACCTTGAATAGGTTTAGTTAATTAGTTGTTTTTTGATCTGCGTTTTTTTCTTTCTTGATTCCTGGTCTTTTCAGCCCAGCAGGGTGACTGTAGACACCTTAAATAATAATAAAATGATTAAAGATTTATATTTTTAATGTATTATTTTAATACGAGGGTGAAAGAATGGTAGATATCATTTTAGACCTCTTTAGACCTGTGTTTCGCTATATACTAGATCCGTGTAAAATAAAGATGGTTCTTAAATGAATCTTTTATACTATTAGTACCTAGCTTTCCGAGAGTCAGTACTTTCGTAAATTAAAATATAGCCTATGTCCACACTGAAAAGTCTATTCTAAATGTTGGTGAAAGAATTTTTGAAATCGGATGTGTGGTTCCGCAGATTACCTTCCCTTACATACAAATAAAAAAAAAATTACAAACTTGGATCCATTGAATAACTTAAGCTTATTTTGATTAAGCAAGTTGATTTTATTGTGACATTTAATTTTTATTTAAATTTTAATAATAATTTGTATATAGTGTTAATATTTGTATGGAGCTTTGTTCCGAAATAAAGAATTTTATTATTATTATATTATTATTATTAAACTAAACCACGTTGTGAATCCTGCCCGACTGGGCGCTTTCCATTCTTGTAACTTTAGGTTTCGATGAATTAGGTAAGTCAACCTTAAAAATAAGTGTACACTTTTGAACTACATCTTTATTGTTATATTTGTAATGCCATATTAAATTGTCTAACAAGCGGAAGCGACCAGATACAGTCAGCCAGATTAAATTTAGTGGTCTGTCACCCTTTAAGTTAATTATTTTTGCACGACATGGAACAATAGATCGATGAAATGCGTCCGTCAATCTGAGTGTCGATTCAAATTGTGATTTGATAGAAAGATGAGTCAATTTTCAAATTCAAGTGGGTGGATTTGGTAGATTGTACAATAGTTATCAATTACTTGTGAGGTTGACAACACTCATACTCACAGTCGTAAACGATTTCCGGCGGCGCTTCAAAGGGCGCTCGGCTTATAATAGACGGTGGTATTGCGTTACTTTCCCACTTTTTCACTGAAAATAATCAAAATTGCTATTAATGAACTGTTTTTTCGTGTAAACTGGACAATTTGAGAATGATCAAATTGTACAACTATCTCCCGAACTCTTTGGGAGCAGATATATTCCACGACAATCTCGAAGCATATAAAAGAAAAGTGTTGACTTATTTTAGCTCCCTGGATGTCGCGAGATAGTCATCATTATAAAGATAGATAGGTGAAAATAAATGTGAAATTTCACTTTTAGTATTAATTGTACAACTTTAAAACATGCTGTGACCTCAGTTGCTGTAATCACCTTCATTTTGGTCGTGGTTAAAGCTAAGTAGGAACATATATATCTTTATACATTTTTTCTTTTTTATATATATTTTTCATACTTAAGTTGTTGAAAAGAATGTCGTAGTTTAAAAATACTGGCGTAAGCTGTGGTTTCCTATAATTGGATAAGCATCGACCAAGACTGTAAACTAGATTTAAGCATTAGTAAGATGTATTATCTGTTGGAAATCCTTAATAAATAAAAAAAAAAAAAAAAAAATTATTTAGTATTAAATTTTTTACATGACGGTTGTATTTGACGGTTGTTATAGAGTGGGCATTTTAACCCGCCTCTAATTTGTAAAAAAATGATGAATGAACAATTAATGAATGAAATCAACTACTGATCAATTATCGTTTCAGCAGGGTTAGATAAGATCCATTCGGTGAACGTTACCGCTTAAACCACTTCCACATGGTCGGGCGGTTGGGCCAACCGAGAGGGATGCTATCTGTCAGAATGAGATAGTAATATATACGTCTCGTTCTTACAGATAGCTGCGTCCCTCTCGGTTGGCCCAACCGCCGGATCGTGTAGAAGGGAGGGGTATTACGTAAAAATGTATGGAATTGGCCGACGCGATAGCTGAGCATTTTGACAGTTTTCCAACATCGTTGTCGTTAGCGTTATATATCTTGTCTAGGGCCGCAGGGCTCTTAGAAGCAAATCATGCCTTTTACTTAAATATGATGATGTTGTTTATGTAATAATTAATAATTACCTTTATTTTTATAGTGAAATATTACACATATTAAAAATATAATGACAAGTGCTGCACCGGCAACGGAAGACAGGAGAACTGAAAAAAAAATCTAATATATACTCAGCGGCATAAATATCCGCCCACCCGTCTTTTGCTCATACAAGTGTTAACAAATGTTACTTCTTACACCAGACAGTAACGTCAAGTATACTTAACCAATTTCAATGAGATTTGTAGTGTTTCACAGCTAATTACCTTAGGTCTTAGTACCTTTAGTATTCTTGACGTTCTGTCTGTGGTTTAAGAAGTAACATTCTGTGTGTGTCTGTTCTGTGGTTAGGTTAGGTAAGGTAAGGATACCTCGAGTTAAAATTCGACATTTCCATCGTACAATATGTGTCAAATTTTAACTCGCAGTAACCTTGATCGGGGTATTTTCTCGGGGTAAATCACTAAACAAACTAACCCAATGTCATCGAGTCTGCTGGAGCTGTTAAGTATGTGGTGTCTCCGGGATCGAACATCCTTTCGTTTATGTAAGTACTCGATGGGAAGGTTTCCTGAAAGATGTGGCTAAAATAATGCTCGTTAGATTCCAATAAAATATGTTTCTTTCTTTCTTTTAATGATATCATTTTTATTTGTCATCGAAATTTACTAGCTTCTGCCCCGTGAGTTTACTTGCGATTACTTTTTTGGATAAAACATCAATTACTAGCGTATGTTACTTGAGATTAGGTTTTTATCGGCAATGTGGAATCCTGACTCAACATAGAACCATGTCACAGTGACGTTATAAATCAAATGTTTAGACGTGTCAAACAATATCTTAAGAGTCTGATCAGCAGTGCAAACCAAGAAACTAACAAAAAATAATTCCTATTTATAATATTTCTTAACCTAGATAAGTTGCATTCTACCGATTTTAATGTATGGAGATTATAGATAAAGATGAACGTTTTATAACAACCACTTACTAAAAAAAATGCAAAGATGTTAACTTTGATATTAAAAAACAAGACCCATATCGTAAATTCTTCATAACGTGTTCAAAAATCGATAGGTAATGACTAACATTACGTCTCAAACAACCGCTTCGAATATGCCATTCTGTAAGAAGAAATTTGTTAGAGAATTTACTATTTTAGGAAATATATTATGTGGGTAATTCACATTTCAAGAAACGACCACTCACTTGATGACATTTTCTTTCGAAATCCTATAATTGAAAAAAATATGTCTTCAATGGAAGTGAAGTCGTTTTTTGAAATGAAAATTATCTACCAGTGTGCTACGCATTATTATAACACTCGTGTGAGACTATTTTGAAACTCTCCTTAAGGCTCGTTTCATAAACCACACTCGTGTCACAATGCCTGTCATTACGCAGCAGTCACGTAAACTATTATTTTGAACTGAGTTCTGCGTTGTTGTTGTACCGGTGCGGCTTCTGGAAATGAAGCTACGATTTGCTACTCATGGATGTTATACGTCTACATTGTCGCACTTACTAAGTATAACTTACTTGAACACTGAAGGTGCAAGAAGTATTCTCTGACTTGTGAAAACTGCATTTCCATGCATCGGCTCCTGATTTTTCAATTGAAATGTAAGAAGATTCCAAGTAAGGCTGAAAACGGAAATTTAGATTAATATTTACCTAATACCTTCGTCTATTTACCCGACTACGTTAACTAAGTTTATTAACCATCACAAAAATTTCCAGGTTTGTTGCCCCGGTATTTTCGGGACTGATTTGTAAGGACTAACTAGTACGGAAAGTCAGGAACATATCGGTTTCAAACCCTAGTCTAGAAGCAGGGCGTATCTTCCCAATTTATTATAAACAAACAATGAGCTGGTGAAGATCACGGAAAACCGATGGAAGCGAGTAGCATAAAACCGACAGGGTAGATGCATAGGCAAGGCCAATGTCTGTAGAAATCCAATCTTGAACAAGAAAAAATTATACATGATAAATATAATGATTGGGACTTGAACCCAGAACTTGTTCTACATCGTAGTAGTAGTAGACTCGTCTGCGCAACAGGTGCTTATCGCTATTACCTCGGGAACTGTTTGATTTTTCGGGGTAAAAAGTACACCAATGTCCGTTTCCGAGTTTTAGACAATCTCAACACATCGTTATCAACGTTAGTCGAGATGAACTAGTTGGTCCACGTAAAAATATAAGTATTTTCATACAAATAGGGAATTTTATTTACATTACGCGAGCGAGATGTTTTTTCGTTCTTGTCCGGAAGAAGTGAAAGAGTATAAGGGCCCCTTCCCACTTAGCGTCTTTCGAGCGTCGGCGTTCCCGCGACGCTCGAAAGACGCTAAGTGGGTAGGGGCCCTAAGATGGCGTCCGGAAGTCCCTCCATCTCACGCGCAGCTAGTTGTCAATGTCAGTTAGTAGTGTTGCTAGTGGCAACACATCGATCGGTTGGACCGCGAAGACGCCACAAACAGACACACTTTATTATTTATAATATTAGTAGGAATAAGGTTGCTATGTAAATTAGATTGCATTACAAGTACTCGGCAAAAGAGTAGCATTACTACGCATTTTAAGCTGACTTAGCATTTAAACATTTATGCACGTTACGTTACCTACCCGTATTGTTGGTAGTTTATTATTGGCTTGACACCTGAAAAAAATAAGTATTTTTTAAATATTTACAGTCAGCATCAAATAGTGCAGCAGCACAGCGCGGAGCGCAGAGCAGCGAAAGTGGTCAAATATATCGCAACACATTTTTATTACTATAGTGATAAGAATGTGTTGCGATATATTTGGCCATTTTGGCTATTCCTATCTATTTGATGCTGACTGTACAATATGTATAACATTAGTTAAAGTCTATGCGGATTGCAGGTAATTTTTTTGAGCTGCGTCCCCATAGGTTTAAGTAACTATTAATAAGCCTAGCCTTACCTAATTAAAGTAATGAACTATTTGTTACTCACTGCATTTCAGTCAAAACAATGTTCATTTCTCCTTGATCTTGAGTCATCACATCCGTCTCTACGCCATCTTTTATTTTATACATGCGGTCATGTTCTGAAAGCATAGTAGTGTGACGCCATCTTAGATTGAACTAGTCTTGAATTAAATTCTCGTTTCAAGATGCGTCTCCCTTATCTTGGTGTAGTATCATGTTACAATTATAACTATATTGTTAAACTGTTAAGTCGTCTGTTATTTCAGGCTTATACCTATATGCATACATAATACTTAACTAATGAATTACTAATATACCTATATTAATTCCTTAGTTAAGTATTGTATATGCATATAGGTATAAGCCTGAAATAGCAGACGACTTCGCGTACGTAGTTGAGATCCTACTTCTTTCCGCATTTCTAGCATTATAAATAACTAAATTTTTGCTCTTTTGAATCATTAATAGCGTTATTATTAAAATAGACTCGCAATAAACAAGGTAAAATATGATGCCAATGTATGCACTGCTAAGGAAAGAGTCTAGATTAGAGATGGGCCGAATATTCGGTAAATTTTCGGTATTCGGCATATTCGGCAAATTTTTCAATGTTCGTATTCGGCCGAATAGTTCGGTTACATTGCCGAATATTTACCGAATAAACAAAGTAAATAACGAGTGTAGGTTGTTTCGTAATTCGTCGGATTGACATCCTATTTCAGCATTCTAAGCAACTACTAAAAAGAGATAAATAGGTATGCGTCTAAATATAAATACAATTAATTTGCAAAAAAACCGTAGCTGAAGTAAGAAAAACCATTGTTTTAATTAAGTAAGTTGTATTAATCAGTAATCACTTTTCTCAGTTATCCACTAAAGGTCGACAAGTCAAATGGCGCGAGCGCGAAGGTCCGAACCACGCGCGGAGCCCTGGGCGCGGACGTGTCAAAACCTGTTTGTAGCGATTCGGCGCAAAATATTCGGCCGAATATTCGGTTCGGTAAGAGCTGAACCGAATGTTCGGCCGCATATTCGTATTCGGCAAAGTCCGTATTCGGCCCATCTCTAGTCTAGATTCAAGTCCTAGGTATTTATGGCATCATATTTTCCGTGTTTATTAGTTCTTTATCATCGTTTATGAATCTGTGTGTGAGGAACTCTTTTAATCAACAATTATTCAAAGTACGTACCAGAATTTCGTAGGGTTATTTGTAGAAAAACCCCTAGTGTTAGGGAAATACAATCCCATTCCCCAACGCGGTCTAAAGTGATCATAGAATCTACGTCATATTGGAATACCTACAAATAACAAAACATTACTGGGTATTATTCGTTGATTGAGAAACTACAAGAAGACATGCAACTTGTTGTGGTAAATTAAGCGGTTTTAGGGCCGTATTAATAAATTGGGCACTCTTCACTGTAGTTATCGTTATGATAGCTCTCTTAGCACTAAATACGGCTAAGCCTACAAGTCCAATAAATGTAAGAACAAAGTAGAATAGGGGTCCAGAGCGGCTAGCACATACTGTATTTTCTCGCTTGTCGTTTAGTGCGTCTGCTCTTTCGCAAAGTACTGGTTAGAGCGCGAGATCCGAGCGACAAAGAAGTCGCGGGAAACTTGTGCTAGCCCTTGTGACATGTTCGTATCAAGATAATTCACGCTAAAGTAAATGTCAAATCATAGAGAACGCTCATGTTCAGTTTATCAATACGGAACTCGGAGCCTCATTAAGACTAATAAAAGAGACGGTTGATGAAGCTCAGGAAAATAGTCTAGAAACTAGTCTTACATCTTTGGTATTATCTGTCCGTAAACGGCAACTGAAATCAAATAAAT
Organism: Tortrix viridana; assembly: GCA_963241965.1. Taxonomy (NCBI): domain Eukaryota; kingdom Metazoa; phylum Arthropoda; class Insecta; order Lepidoptera; family Tortricidae; genus Tortrix; species Tortrix viridana. The sequence continues at coordinate 9,983,495 of OY725186.1, forward strand.
TAGATTAGTTTTTTAAACCATAATATGTTTTCATTAAGAAGTAAGAGTAGGTACTTATACATTGTCATAATATAGCAAAATGACTTTTGGGTATGCATTTAACACGAGCAATTTTACGATAATTTATAGCTGGGAATAAAAATTTACTAACAATAACTTCATACAATATACAGGTGCATTGTCCCAGGAAGTAGCATCAAGTGGAAGTCCAGAGGTAGAACACCTCAAGGGGTATCCAAATCATACCCCCTTTGAATGTAATCGCGGAACATGCACCTGCTCTACCTCTGGACTTCCGCTTGACACTACTTCCTGGGACATCCTGTATAATATTATTATTTCATAATTTTTTGCATGGACTGCCTGCAAATGAATACAAATTATGCGACGGAAAGGGAAGCATAGAGTAGGCACGTTTGACCTATCCAAACGCTGATGTTTTGTTAGGAAAAGTGCCTTTTGTACTTGTACTATTATATTATACTCTGTTACCATATGGGCACTTTTTGTGAAGTCTGATCCAAGAGCCAACAGAACACATACTCATATAAACACCCACAACGAATCTGGTATATTGATAAAATATCACTTACTATATTGGTTCAAGAGATGAAGGTGATTTTATGTCGATTTGTACCTCCTTCTTAGTAGTTTCAATAATGAACTTAGAAGAACGTTCTTCTTTTAGGTTTATGGTGTATTCTGGCTTGCTTTCTGAAATTTTAATTAGTTATTTAAGTACAAACAAAACAAACTTTATATTAAATACTAAAAGTTTGGATAATTTTATGGCACGCATCAATTTCAAGGGTTTTTTGTAGCAATATTTTTGTACTTTTGAATCTTGATACAAGTAAAGAATGCGTTACGGCATCAAGTTCGCCTTTTATATTCACTCCTTAAGTGTTTTTGCAATGAACATTAAATAAATTGATTAAATAATTTATCAAAATGAATCTCCTTCGAGCTCCTCTCCACTGCTGAAGGTAAAAGTTTTCTCTCACCAAATGGAACTGCTCTTCACGCATGACGAAGCCTGTCATGTGATTCTGTTCATCGTTTCGCCCTTCGAATCGTCGGACGAATCATTAACCAGCGAATTCACGTCGTCCGTCGGGGTGTGTAGACATTCAAGCTTTCGGCATACCAAACGCGTGTCAGGCGCGTCGCGTCGCGTCGCGTGGCGTGAGCATCGCAGCACCGGCACACCGCAGGCAGGCGGCAGCTTCAACGCGTTTTGAACGCGTGCCAGTGCTGAGCACGCCTCGTGGCTGCGTTCGGTGTGATTTACTGCGCGGCGCGCGCGTACCCCCACCACGCGTTTGTAAAAAATACAGTTGACTGCGGCGCGAAGCAGCTCGAACGCGTGCCCTGCGCAAGCACGCGTTACTTTTTGGTGTGCCGGGTTAAATTTGATTTGTTGTTGTACGACATGCGCGGGCCCGCGTTCAAAGCGCGACGCGCCTGACACGCGTTTGGTGTGCCGAAAGCTTCAACTGCCTGCGTTTTCATTTAGCCGCTGGTTCATCGGTGATACCAGCGGCTAAAAGAGAGCAGGCGGTTAAACGTCTGTTCAGTTCTTTATATTCACGCCTCATGACATATGGTTTATGCCACGGGCAGGCAAACGCGTACTCAGCGGGCCCGTTATGGTCGTGTTTATCATGTGTATAAACGTGAATAAAACATCTGTCATTTTCTCACCTGTATGTAAGTGCGAGAGTGACGGATGCTTTATCCACACTCGTCCACCGCGATAAAGATGACCATAATACGGGTGCTGGTCTACTTATGGTAAGTGGGCTCTGAGGCCTATTGATATTTGCAGTCTTCAGACTGCAAATGCGATGCCAATCTAAGGCCTAAAATGTAATGCTTCTATGCTCATCACTGTTTAGGCCACCCACCGAAGATAAAAAAAGGCCGAGTAGGGAAAATAAATATTGAACACGGTTCAGGTTAATTACTTACCGGCGGTTTGAAATCTTGTAACACAATTAGCAGACCCATTTATCATCGTAAAAAATATACAGTTCCAGAGGGCAATTTTTGCTGAATGCGATGCGTTCTGCAATCGTGAATAAAATAGGATAAGTATATTGTAAAATTTAACATTTATAATATGAATCGCCGCTCATTGGCATAGTTGTTCTGATCGACAGTGGCGTAATAAATTGCTACGTAATGACAGTCATTGTAACACGAGTGTGGTTTATTAAACGAGCCGTAAGGTGAGTAACATAATAAAAAACATCACACGAGTGTTATAATGCTAATTACGCACATTCGCGTTAAATACTTTATATTCACCCATATTGTAAATGAACGAACATCATGAACCACATGAAATTTTTGCTTGAGTCAACGTAATGTTTCTCAAAACTTTGCGGGTTGTGGACGCGTTATAAAGCATTTACGCTATGGATGTAACATATGTTAACACTCACACAACAGTTTGCGGATTTAATTGATTAATTAGAAAAATGTTTTTAGAAGTACCCATTCGTTTTATTTCTCTTACGAGGTTACGTTGAAATTTTTGGATTCGTGTTATCTTACATTTTATTAAATACCTGCGCATGTACTACCTTATGCTCGTTTTCTTGAGAGACACACCTAAAACAAGATATACACGCTTAGTTGTATTTAAATCTATATTTTTTTAGTGTGTCCAACTAGCTAGCTTAGCACATCCAACGTGTTATCTGTCGAATTTGTAAACCGACTCAGTGGGTCCCAAGATACAGGCTCAGCCTAGTTTGGCACTCACCGGATACTGTTTCTGAATATGTAACTGTTTATATTTGTATGTTAATAAATTATTCTATTCTATTCTTTTTGTAAGATCAAGTATAAGAGAATGGGCAGGGGCTTCATGGGAAGGGCCCGGAGGCTCTAGCTTTCTCCACACGAAATAGTAGGGGAGCCCAGAGGGTTTGGTTCATGTGATAAATAGTACGAAAAAGGGTTAGCTGGGTAGATGGGGGTTGATGAGAGATTACAGAATATATATGAGAAGTTCTGGATAGGAGCCCCGTGTGTAGGAGGTCGTTTTCAGATTTGTAGGTAAAGAGTGTTTAATTCGCCGACAAACTGCTAAGCAGTTTGGCGAAGTTTTTATATTGTTAAAAATGTATTTTTTTAATAAATTATAATAATAATAAATATGTGATAATTCTTAACGAAAACCCCTACGTACTTACCATCCAGAACTGATCTCGTAGGGCAAACCAAACTTAATGCTTTTTGGTAGTCTGTTGTTCTCTCCTTCTTGAATATTGAATGTTATTACGTTGTGATAATAAACTGAAACTAAAATTAATAAGTAATAATTATAAAAGTAATTTTTTTAAAATTTTTTGTAAATTTCTTACTTAAAAACATAATTTTAAGCACATTTCGACGATCATGATGTGCTTGTAAAATCAAAATATCACTTATATCGATTTGCGGTAACCGTCATTAAGAGATAAACTTTAGGACAAAATTAATCTAAAATTCTCGTAGTTGCAAAAAAAAACAATTTAATGCGCCGACGACGAGGCTGGCCGCGCCGTCAGTAGGAGCTGTCATAATGTCAACAGTATGATTTCGATATTAAACCAAGATGTGCTATACCATAGTTAATTAAAAAAGCCTAACTAGGAATAGGATGAATTTATAATTATTGATTAAATTACATATTACGTGCGACGACGAGTGTAGCGAGGAGGAGGGTTAGGTTGAGTTGTGGGAACAACGGCGCCAGAACTAAAGTACCTATTTATTTAAAATTAGATAAATTAACTTGGTGTGTGATCGAAATATTTGACCTAAACGTTCATGATTGTACATAGCATAAAGAAAGTTAACAGGATCTGGTGTCCATATATTCGAAAAATTATAGATAATAATGGAAATGTCAAAAATCAATTTTCTATATTAGTAGTATTGGAATTGTTTATACATGTGCAAACAGAACAATAATTTCGTGGAATTTTAATAAGTCGATTGTTAGATGAATCGGAAATTAAACAATCGTGATTTTTATACTTTCCGAACCTCAAATTCGGAACAGCGATGGTTCGAAGATTAAAAATCGGAATTTTAAAATTTTTGTATTACAGCAAGTTCTAGAAAATTTCCTGTATCCACAGGTAAATTATATTTTTAGCAAAATCTAAATTGGACAGTCAATATTAGTAAAATTAAACTCACCTTCGGCCAAAGTAAATGCCAAAAAGGCTAAAAACAACACGAATATACACGAATTCATTATAAATAATTTAATTAACTGACTCACATGTCAATGCAGAGGAAAACAAGAAAGGAATAAATAATAAGTAGGTATTTGTCAACTACATAAATTTGCACATTTGTACTATGACGTTGTAGGTTAGAGTGACCATAATTTTGTACTTAGAAATTAGTGTATTTTATGCTTATAAAATAGTACCTATTTGAAATGCCGTAGGACGCGAAATTTTTAATTTCTAATATGACCTTTAACATTACCTTTTATTTTATAATGACAATTAAATTATTGCAGTCACAAACTTACCGTCTTATTCAAATATTACAATAACCAAGTAAAATATGCTTACAATGTGCTTTGGTCTTATCTTTCATTATGACATTTGAATTTGAGCGGTACTTAAATAAAAAAGGTTAATTATACGATTATGAATATATATACTGTTGTTATGTATTATTAAGTACATCGAAAATTATGTAAAACTTGGTAGTACCCATTTAAAAATAAACTATGAAATGTACGTACAGTCGAGTTCAAAAATATGTAAACAGTTTTGCGCCTTATCCCATTGAAATAAGGTGCATAAGTGCGTGCATATTATTTAACTCGACCGTTCATGACAAAACATTAAAGAGCAGTGCACATCCAACCTCGACATTGGCAGAATCATCAAAGCATAGATGGAGCCATTATTTTCACAAACATTGGATTGAATTGAATTACTATGAAATGTTTGCAGCTACATCTGCGTAGGACCCTTTCATTGTAATTTGCTTGGATACTATAAATAAATCCGAAACGAGAAATATTAAATATCTCTTTATCCGAGACATAGGAGTTTGATAAACTTTATCCAGATCCCTTCAACCTTTTATGCTTGATTGAAAATATTTTTAAACATCCAAATATAGTCACAAGTTTTCACATTTAAAATATAATATTAGGAGAATGATAGGTTTTCGCTTTAATTTCATATCCTTTCTCGTGAGTAACAGTAATTTATTAGTAAAATACGTACATTTTATTTTTATATTTTTATTTTATCTTATTTTTATTTTTATAAATTAATGAAAGAAACAGGCCCGAGGATCGTGATCTGAAAGCAACAAAAGATATTCGATTGGGGGGTCTACATCCAAGGGTGATGAGGCTCTAGGAAAGTTCCTGCTAAAGTGCTAACAGATATAAGCATTTCGTCATTGGCTATTTTATTTTTTGGCAACAGTTAAAAGCCTTGCACTAGAGCTTGATTGTCGTAGTTAATTTGGTGAAGAGTGTCGTCCGAAATCCGTTGAGGTTTGTCATGAATAAGTTCTTCGTTATATATCTCTCGCAAATCATTTTTTCTTGCAAATATTTATTTTTATTTTGGGTCATGAAATTGAGCGGCCTGGTCACCCTTCTATCGAATGACTGTATATTATATCCTATTTATTCTAACAGGATAATTATAACCCTTTTTCATGGTATTTTGATATTATATGCGTATATTGCATGTGTAGGTTTTAAAGAGCTATTGAAATATTTGTTACGGACAGACTGAGCTATTTATAAGCTACCTTTATCACGAAAAAACGGTTACCTATCTCAAGTCCGAAAATACGTTTGCCCGGTGTTTCGTTTGTCCGAATTATCGTTTGTCCAAAAACCATTTTTCTCTGAAACCGTTTTACTTTCCTGGATTGTTATAAAACAAACCTAACCTAACCTACGGGTTCTGTAGGTATACCTCTGTAAACATTTTGAAAAGCTAATGGGTTCAGAGAAAAATGATTTTCGAACAAACGAAAATTCGGACAAACGAAACGGCGGGCAAACGTACTTTCGGACTTGAGATATTCGTGAACGTCACTACCAAGATAGGCTTATTTTAAGTAGCCCTTACGCGACAAACGCTATTACTCAGATATATAGAAGAGTTGACACGTGCACTGGCACTTTATTCACCTTTATTGAACATTTATATCATCACCATTTTACTTTATCTTTGTTGATTTTGCTAGCGTGACGTTGAAACCAGATTTGCGGCAAAAATAGCTTTGGAAATCCTTTATTTTTTAGTCTAACAAATATCTTGTAAAGATTAACATTTAAACCTTCGATGTTTTTTAAATCATAAACTATATTTTTTTAATTTGTATCGTGATCACCCATGTTTTTCCCCATGAGTAACAAACAAACACACGTTTCCTTTATACTGATGCTTGCAACCAATCCCATTAGCCCGTAGGACCGACACCGGATGATACGCACAGCCTGATGACTGGCACCTCATTAGCGGGGTTCGTAATGCAACACCCTTTGGCTGCGAATTCGTTTGTCTATGCCCAACTAGCACACAAGCTGTATAGGAGCTTATACAGCCCTTAAAATGCTAAAACTCGAGTTATAATGGCTGTATAATAGCCAAGATGCATTACGATAACTAAACGATTTTCGAAATAAAAAACAATGCATAAGATTGAAGTAAGCTAACGATGTGCATGGAGAGGTTGATGATTGTATAGGAACCGAAAGAGGTATGTTTGGACCGGTCAGTCACGGTGGAGTCACATGTACTTATTTAACTTATATTAAGGATTTTGAAGTTGTAACAGATAGCCAGTAACCAAACTGTATAAACAAAATTAGAGCGCCGCGTGCAGTCAACATTCCACTTTTAAAATAAACCATACTTCTAAAAATCTTATGCGATTTCAAACTGTCTTCCATTGTACTAAGATAGTATTTTACTTAGTCCAGTTAAAGCTGAATAGAAGTTAGATTTGCTTAAGCCAAGTCTTGGCAGTCTCGACGTGCTATTGGTGCAGCAAGGCAACGTGCTTTAGGCGAACCGTGTATAAGGATTACAAAGGATTTGACTGCGAGCTATGAGTGTGATCAAAGGGCCTACGATATTTGGACGTATGGATGGTATTAGGCGGAACTCGACTATGAAATGCACTATTTGGTTTGTTATGCGATATTTCCTAAGTCGCCAGTACGCTTGCCATACAACCTTTTGGTTTTAATTTTTAAACGACATGTACAACCAAATGAAGATGAAATTTAATATTTAAAATTATTTCGTCACAAAAATAATAACTAGACTATAAAAACATGTAAAAGCTTATGACTTCTTAACGAAAACTTATTTTGGATATAAGTAGTCCCGTTTCGGATAGTAGGTTTCTTTTTTCAAATTCAAACAGTTTTATATTTTATCCGACGAAGCATTCTAAAATCAAATTGAAAGTACGTTAGGGAATCGATGACGTGACGAGCGTCCTGGCGACTCAACACACCTATCGATTGCTTCACGTGCACCATACAAAATGTATGACGTGCAAAACAATTTGGTGACAATTTAGCAGTACGAAATCATTGTCGACGTCTCTTGCTGAAAATTGCGTTATAAAGGTTAAAAAATTATCTATCTAATTCGTAAGCTCCTTGTAGGTATGGAAAATCTTTATGGGACTGTCTCGTAAAAATATCAACGAGCTATTACCGAGTACTGCGGACTGGCAATAAATGTTATATGAGTGGGACGCTTATCATCGAAGCCTCACTAACAAGGGTGTGTCGGCCACTTTGTACAACGTGACCCTGGCCGTTGAGCAAAAAATAAAAACGCGGGAAATAACGTGTTATAAAATAAAAATAAAATGCACTAAAGAAAACAACACTATACAGAAAAACATCCTGTACATATCAATCATACTACCATCCACCACCATAAATATCAAATTTATATTCAAAGCTCAAATAAAAAAAAAATAGATAATTGGCTGTTAACATATTGTTGTTTTTTTTGTTTATTTGAACCTTAAATGCTGAGCAACTGCGAAATTGATAATAAATAATAGTAGACTTAATCTGTAAGTACTAGCTTAGCGTATCCAACGTGTTATCTGTCGAATTTGTAAACCGACTCATTGGGTCCCAAGATACAGGCTCAGCCTAGTTTGGCACTCACCGGATACTGTTTCTGAATTATGTAACTGTTAATATTTGTATGTTAATAAATTATTCTTATTCTTATTCTAAATAAATTATACCTATAGGAACCAGTTATTAAGCACATCGAGGTAATTTTGTGCCATTGTTTTAGTTCATTTTTACAACGCCAAAAAATACATAAGGAGCGTCCCCACTGAGAGCATTCGCGTGTAATGAGCATTCGGCGTCGAATATTCGAGTGGTGTGGACGTTGAGCCGAGCGTACAATGCTTACAAATTATTGAAATGATTGCTCGTTTACAAATGCTCGGGTAAGAATGCTCTCTTGAGGACGCTCCTATACATGTAGACACTTAATTCTCGTACGTGACACGTTTTCCAACGTATTGCACGTTATATAAGGGTCCATTATCGCGCGGCTGCCGATCGGAACACCAGGGGGTGACACAAATCCAAAAACAAAAACAAAACCTTTATAAAGTCATAGATAAAACTCCCAGAAAGGGTTGGCCGGTTGGCCCCAATTTGAAGGGTCCTCCGAGATAAGGGCCCTGATAACATTAATCAAAGCACATAACTCTTGAGGTCGGGGGTCGCCAATTTTCTGGTCACTGCCCTTTTAATTTCCGTCTTGACGGAGTAATTTTTCACTCCAATTGGGTTTGGGTATACAGATCACGATATTTTCGCCTTCGTGATAAGAATCAATTACCCCTTCCAGGTTATTTTGTTGTGGGTTTTCGCTAAGGGTTTCTGGAGGCGGTCTTGGAGATTTGACATGGAATGAAAATCAGGAGCTTTTACGTTTGGTGTTTGTTTTAATATTAACCAGCTTTTCCCCGCGACTCCGTCCGCGTATTAGTCATTTTTCGCTTATCCCTCGGGAGCTATCAAATTTTTCGGGATAAAAAGTATTTTATGTTAGTCCAGGTAATAAACTATCTGTGTGCCAAATTTCATAAAAATCGGTCGAGCCGTTCTTTATATATATATATATATATATATATATATATATATATATATATATATATATATATATACCTAAAAACAGTAAACAAACTAACTTTTGAATTACCTTTTCTTTCAACCCACTTAATTTTGCACCTCTTTTTCTTAGCTCCGCTATAAAAGCACCACCAAGCAGCTTCATTGACTCATAATTGCCATAATTAATCTCAGGTATTGCAAAATATTCACAACATTATTCTAATCAGAAATAAACCCGCGTACCCCACCCACAAACAGTGACATTTGACATTTCGGAGACCTCACGCTACACTAGCGCCGAATTCACACGCGATAGCCCCCATTGGGTTTTAATAAATAAAACTTGAAAAGGTAAAATGAAATGGTAAAAAATTGTCTTTGGCAGTTTTGCAGATGTAAATTTAAAATATCATAGGTTTTATTATACATCGTGTGTATCAAACGCATTACTTGATGTTTACGACTAGTATACCTTATATACAATCGCCTCACGTAATAAGACCGATATGAAGTTGGCTGAAAAGCCCGCCCGCTCCGGCCTTCTTTCCGGTGATAGCGATATTTTGCTAATACGCAGCGAATGCAGCAACTTCAGATCGGTCTTTCAGACATTCGGGCGCTTACAGGCTGTGCTAAAGTTCGCGTAGCCTCAATAAAAGCTAAACATAAATAAAAATGTGTATTATTGTTAAAATTCCTTATCTATGTTAGTAGTGTTAAGTATTTTGTATAAATGATAAATTTATAAACCAACCGCTAAAACCACTGTCACATGAAATAGCAATCTATATTTTATCTCGCTTGATTCTTGCTTACACAAGTCAGTATTGAAATCTGCGAGTGTTGTATTATGTGATCCCCCTGTGTTACTGTGTTCATTATTGTATGAAAGGTCCTTTCATTATTAAAAAGCCGGTGGGGACTTAACAATGCTTCTCAAACTTTGCTGGTTCAAGCGCGAGCGAACTTCGCGCTCAGTTGTTAAATAAATAGTTAATGTGCGAACTTAAATTGAATGAAACGAAGTTTTGAATAACTTGATTTAGTGTTTCGAGTGTCTCACATTCAGGGTGTGATAACATTAAGCTTACAAGTAAATTGTAATTTAGAATTAGCAAGTGTGTGGGATGGTGTTTCTGTTTCATTTAAATTAATTAACTTAATATTATCGAAATCGCTCCAATTACTATACTAGCAAGGCCATTGCCAGACAATTCGTTAACGAAAGTGAATGTAAACAATGCTGTTACTTTACTTAACAAATTGGCGCAGAGAGCGTATTCATTAAAAAAAAAAAACACCAAATTTATTTCTACCAGCATGTAGATTCACTTCGAACGCGAATTGTACTGTGTTTCCATAACATTTAAGGTTTAAAGGATTTTAAGGTTTGTAATAATACATCGTTTTGTTACCTACTACTTGTATATTATTATTGAGAGGTCGATTTAAATCTTTAAAAGCAGCTGACATACAAACTATATTTGTGTTACAAAAAAGGGCCATTCGCTCTATATATAACTTAAATTCCCGTGATTCATTAAGAGAACTTTTTAAACAAATTAATATTTTAACAGTAGCATCCCAATATATTTATGAAAATATTATGTATGTTATTAAGAACCTAGACTCTTTCGTTAAAAATTCTGATATACATAATATAAATACTAGGAATAAAAATAAAATTGCCATAAAAAAGTTTCGTGTCCGTAAAGTATATAAATCATTTGTATGTCAATGCATTCATTTTTATAACAAATTACCCGACGTAGTTTTAGAGTTACCCCTTCCAGCACTTGAAAATTACTTGAAAAAGTCGTTGATGTCAAAGGCGTACTATGGGGTCGAGGACTATCTAACGGACAAAAATGCTTGGCCTAAACCAGAAAATTAACTAATGTTTAATGTTCAATAGCTTACCTACTACTCGTACATACCTCATAAAAATCATGTAAACGCTGTATCTTGTCTAGGGGACACGGTTTATGTAGGAAGACATGTCAAAACTGTTTTGTGTGATATATATATATAAATTTTCTCGTAGTCATTCTGACATGTTTTCCTGCAAAACTACGCAGATATTTAATATTATTTTTACAGTTTTATAAAATGCTAGAATAAGTAGTGACATTGTTATATTTTTATTAAAAAAATGACTAACTGTTGAGTTTCTTGCGGCGCTTCTTCTCAGCAGTGGTCTCCTCTTGGGAAGCGCTGGTAGATTTTGACGTGTAAAAGTGCCCGTGCGGCCTACTTACTGAATAAATATCTTTTATCTTTTTTAAAAATACTTAAAATACATGATGGAGTTTTTGTTTAATGACTTTCGTTTAATTTTTAAGACACCGTCAAATATTAATGTTTGGGAACATCAGCCTCGAAAGGTGCGACGAACTAATTTTGAATATCAGAGTGCTGTACACGCGAGTCTGCGTGCGTTCTTGTGTGTGTACAGTCGGCTAATATAAACGTTGTCATTAAAATCTCATTTACTAAATCGAATTTGTCATTTTGTGTTTGGTTAGAAGTTCATTATAACAAGGCAAGTGCTCAAGATTTTTCCTGTACCCGTGCTTGTGTGGATTTCCTGTCGTTAAATCGTTGTTCTTCACGTTTAACAAAACCACGAATGTTGGTTGTTAAATAATATTGTAATTTTTGCCAAAAAGATTCACAAAATACACCATCAATCAATTTCTGTAATATGTTTTTTGTTTCGAGCTATGTATGATAGCGTCCACCAAATTTTAATACAAAATTCGCAGTTCTATGGAAGAACTAATGGGATCATCTATGAAGGATTAAACACTTTGAAAAACCAAACGCCATGATATTAATAATGTTTTTTGTTACAAATATGACAGTCAGTTGTTTTTAAGAATGGAACCAGCATTTAAATGAAACAATAAAACATCGTGTAACGATTCTTTTCAAGATCCTGTAATCGGACGCGAGAACTTTCCAACGGACGTTTATTATGAGCGAAACTAATTCGAAAATAGTTTTATAGGACGCTATAATGACGCGGACGTGATTTAAATATGTTTTTATACACTTTGCTTTACGAGAGGATCAACTAGAATGTAAATTGGTTTAACAATGTCGGTGATAAAATGGCTTGCGTTTAAAACCACGGTATAAACCTTTGAGACACTGTCGGTGTATAAATAGTATACTTTGTTAGCGTTTTAATTAATAAAAAAGTGTGTGTTTGTGTGAATGTGTGTGTTTTTTTTTTTCAAATATTACAGTAAGTAACTAGGTTTTCTGTCTCATCATAAGACAATGAAGGAAACCATTTCTTTAGAGTACATTTAGCTTTGGATACTGTAAGAAGTTTGATATTATGGTATCTGCAAATGTTGTAGACGTAGCGGTGGGAGAAGTTAATGGTCCTAAACGCTAGGGCTTGGCGATAAATTGTACTATTACATTGTAACTTCAAACCGAAGTCAATCCCTTAATATTATGCACGTTCGTGTTTAGTATTTAAGTCTCTATTTTGCTCGATCCTAGACGATTTGCACGCTCGTCTCTATAACGTGTCGACATGTTTTGACGGCGAGTCTACTCAAAGGCTAATTGCCTCACCTTTGACTAATTCCTCACCTCGCCTCTACACGTCAACTGATCTATTATTTCTTTTTCAGCGTTCTAAATACGTCGGCGACGCAAAGGCACATTAAACTGTGAAAAACATCAGACGCGGCAAGATGGCGGAGGAGATTGCGCGCCAAACCCCGCGTCACAGGCGCCATCTGTCAACGGAGGGGCACAACTTCCGTAGTTTGAATCATTCGGACCGTTCGAAATAGTCATTCGTTATTTATCTGTGACGGTGTAGTGTTGTGATGTGATGACGTGTGAGTGTTAGTGCAGTGTTGTGAAGATGTCGGAGGAACGGTCGCGGCGGTTGTCGCAGGTCTTCGATCCGCTGGCGCGGTTCACGGACCATAGCGGGGCGGGGCACTCGGCCAGCACCCCCAACAGCCCTAGGCTTTTGCCACGCCGGGGAAGGGAGCCTCCGACGCCTCCGCCCAGGTAAAACAATAAAAACTTTTTTTTTTATAGATTGGCCAGCGATTGACTCTATCTCAGTGTTCAACGTTCTTAAATTGATCCCTTTACATCAACAAATCTGCCGATCCTCGGGTGGTCGGCTTTATCGATGTGGATAAACGTGAATAATATATCTGACACTTTCTGACCAATATGTGAGTGCAAGAGTGACGGATGCTTTATCTACATTTTATCCACCGCGATAAAGGCGAGATTGAGATCCTACTGTAACTGATTAGGTATGACAACAGATTAAAGAGAAATTAAATTGAATCACAATACCAATACCAAAGTCAATTCACAGACTTTCTAGACTAACAGCAATACCAATAACTAGTTTTGCTAATGTAAACAAGTTAATTTGTCAAATTGCACCAAAACGCGAGGCAATTATGCACCTGCAACTGTTAATTAACTCATTCGTTGCCCCACGCCGTGATTTCGGTACAAATCGTGGCCGTGTACGTAGTCCTCGGTTCTGAACGTGTCGGAGACTAAGAAAGCAATTGGTTTTCGTTCTGGAATCACTGCAACAGGGTTCACGCAGGTCGCATTTGCATATTTCATTAACCTGCTAATGTAGCGACACGTCTCAGTTGATAGCGGCGATTAGTAAAGTAAGATATATACAGAGTGATTGGTTATTCGATTTTTTTTTCTAATTTACAAATAACCTCAATTATGCTAGAGCGGTACAATTGAGGGTATTATGTGAAATTTAAATATTTGTTTGTTGTAGTTGTATTAATTTGTAATTGTAAATAAAGTCAAAATCATTTGCTTTTATTGCTCATAAAACTTCTTTGGGTACTAGCTGTTGATTGTGGTATAAAAACACGGTAAAGGAATTACATCTGCCTTTGTCCAGCAGTGGACGTCTTGCGGCTGATAATGATGATGATGATGATGAGATTTTTTTCCTGCTGGTAACTTTGGTAAAAAACCTCAATAACTCATTGGAGTCTTTTCCAAAAAAAAGACGTTTTTGGTCAAAGTAGTACATGACCTTTTTACTGCAAATGAGCTCTACTATGCCCCCTAAAGTGAATATATCGAATTACTAATCACCCTGTATAGTGTAGATGAGTAAGATTTTACTACGAATAACATGTCATCATTATTTTTAACACTATTGATATTATTTAAATATTAATTTGACCGTGAACTGGATGATAAACTGGTTTCATTATAAACTGCCGCACTCAGAGACGTCAATATTTTTAAGTTTGATTAAAGTTTCCGCGTTTTACTATTGCTATAGCAAAGAAAGTGACAGGAGCAACTTTAATCAAACTTAAAAGTTAATTGACGTCTCTGAGTGCGGCCGTATAAGTGCTTTTGGACGCTTTTGCGAAATACTTGGTTTATGCGAAATTGAACTAAAGTTTTAGCACTGCATTGCCTTCCGTTACAAGTATAAAGGTACCTACCATGTACCTGTCTAAGTTTTTATTCTCCTTTTTTCTTTCATATATAAAAAAAAGGAAAAAAAAAGGATAAAACTAAAGTTTATCGGTTAGTTACTGATTTCTGGAAAAAAACAGAAATTATCTGTAAACAAGAACAAACCCACGCAATAAAAAAAAGATATATAGCCATCCTCGTCTTGCTTTATGAAAGACTAGCTTTTGCCCCCGACTCCGTTGTCGTATAACGAAATCCCTTTTCCGGCAGGAACTGTACATTTTCCAGGATAAGGATTATCTATTTGCCAAATTTCATCCAAAATACGTTTAGGTGTCATTGGATCACAAACATCCAAACATCCACATATATAACAAGTGGGATGGGATAAGATAATTTACCTACCTAATAATAAGGTCTTTATTTGTAACGAGAGATAGACTAAATATTCTAAAACCGCCATGTATGACGTTCTCAATATAAAGGGACCTTATGGAGGGAGGCAGTTACGCTCTTCTTATTCTTGTAACTATACGAATACTATGTTAACAGTTCTAAAAACGGCGTAACCACCTGCCTCCATAAGGTCCCTTTATATTGAGAACGGCACATATGACTGTTAGTCCGACTAATGGTCAAAGTAAAAACGAAGCATTTTAGATATTGACTCCATTTCTATAATTGAGCACAAACCACTTAAACTCCGCGTGGGTGGATAGAAACAAAGTGATTCTTACGGTAAACGCACCTATTTTTCCGTGTACATCCGTCTTTTATGGTTTTAATCAAAACGACAGAGACAAATAGAGATATTTATTTAAGCACTTGTATACTTAGGTTGACTTGGTTGTTACAAGTCGGCCGTTGCTCCGCTAGTCCCGCGTTCAATGCCCTGTTGAGAAGATTTCGTCTGAGTCACCTTCAACCGTAACTCTTATGATAATTAAATAATTAAAGTAATTCTCATTATTCTCGTACGATACATTGGCTGTTACGTTTCTGTCTAGACTACTTTTACAGGTTTCGGTTCAAAGTTCTTAAAATTAAGCGGTTATACGCTATCATGACATGCTTACGAATCGAGGCTAGCAATAATCGCTTACCCCGCTTTTTTCTATAGGGATATAAGCATAAAAAAGCCGGTCAAGTACGAGTCAGACTCGCGCACCGAGGGTTCCGCACAAACTTGTAAGTTGTAGGTATGTAAATAAAATATAAACATAGTCCAGTATAAACTGACACGCAATAAGTATGTACTTTAGTACTTAGTGAGTGTCAGTTTATACTGGACTTATTTTTTATGTGATGTAACTGCAAATTAACGGTTTTCGGATTTTTTCCTTTACTTGTGCTATAAGACATTGCTTCTTGCCAAATTTAATGATTCTAAGTCAACGGGAAGTACCCTATGGGTTTTGATTCCCTTGAGATTCCCTTGAATATGCGGTATAAACGGCCGTATCTTTTGATTGCGTTGACTTAGAAGTCTGACTTTTTACAGCGCTAAGGGATTGCAGACCTGAGTATTTGATATGAATTTCAACTTGATACCTCTACGCGTTCTTTCTAAGGGTTCCTTTTTTTCCTTTTGAGGTACGGAGCCCTAAAAATGAAATAAACGAATCATTTATTGAAACAAAATTTAATTGACTATCTAGGGTACCTGCGAATTGGCTATAATTAGTTTAATATAAAGAAACCCTTGAGACACGTTCATCATTGTAGCTGCCGGAACCCAAACTGCTGAAGAGAGGATTTCCTGGCTTGCTCGTGAAATGAAATTGGATGGGACGCGTGTGCTACACGGCTTTAAACCACGGTTTTAAACCAAGGTCACCTTGGTAGAAGCGAGCTGCTACACGGTTTCAAACAAGCTCATTTGTTTGAAGCGCACGCCTGCCAAGGGCGTTTAAAGGTCATCCGAAACTTGGTTTAAAACCACTGTCTACACAGTTTTAAAACGCCTGTTTTAAATTGTGGTTTGAAACCGTGTAGCACGCGCATAATGTACAGTTACGGTTTTTGAAAGATAGGTGAATGATAGCTATCGTATCGTAGAATGCACCTTGTCTAGGATCGTAATTTAGTAACGTATTAATTTCTTAATTGTATAATATGGTTACACAACAAATGACGTCTCGAGCTGGGCCGCTAAATTTGCATTTGTGACGTTCTCAATATAAAGGGACCTTATGGAGGTAGGCGGTTACGCCGTTTTTAGAACTGTTACCATAGTATTCGAATAGTTACAAGAATAAGAAGAGCGTAACTGCCTTCCTCCATAAGGTCCCTTTATATTGAGAACGTCACATTTTACGTTAGTTACATCGTACTGTAGCTCATTGAAAATTAATCCAGCCTCATTTGGTGCTGTAATCCAATAACATTCAAGCCGGTTTAAAGGTTGTTTAAGCTTTAATAGTGGGAAATATTGTACATTTAAATTAATGAACTGCATCGAATATTTATGGCAACCAATGACGATGCGGTCCGTTGGTTGCATCCATTTTTAAACGGAGATTATCGCTGTGTTTTACGATTTTGCAATTTTTAGTGCGGTCGCAGATGCGTTCGGTTTTATTTTGGTTTGCATGATTTAGAGGTATTGAGGATTCGGATTTGATATTCCTAGTTTTATGTGCAGTGTTTGGAAATAACTCATATGAGAATATATTTTCACGGGTAAACCATAATTCGTAGCGTCGCAATACAATGTACATATCCATATCTTTATAGTAAATTCACATGATCGAGTAGCTTAATTATACCACTGAACGCGCTACAATCGTGCGGAGGATTCGTGTCTACAACCTTGATGGTGGTTCCGAACCAACATATACTTACATCATCATTCTTAGGCTGTTCTGCAGCATCCTTGTCGTTCAGCTAAATTTCGAACAAACCTGCTAAGTTGCAATCTTGCAGTTAACCAATTAAATTTCAGGATGACTATAGAACTAAATATGTCAAAGTGAGACTTTTTGATTTGATGACGCGGTTAGCTTAGTTGGTAGTGACCCTGCCTAGCTAGCGGTCTCGGGTTCAACTATCAGTCAGAGCAAATATTTGCGAGATGAGCGCGAATATTTGTCCTGAGTCTTCATTGTTTTCTATGTTTATCGTGAACTAGTTCTCTGGTGCAAGCCTAGAGCTTACTTTGAAACTTTGTCACTTGGTGTGACATTATCCTCGGAACTTTATTTATAAATGCGTCACTTTTTGACAAACATTTGGTTGAGTGTACAGTCAGCAACAAATACATAGGAGCAGTCAAAATGGCCAAATATATCGCAACACATAGGAATAAGAATGTGTTGTGATATATTTGGCCGTTTTGACTGCTCCTATCTATTTCTTTCTGAATGTACACATCTAGAACGACCCCTCACGTTGTTGTGTACCTACCATAAAATAACATTTCCATCTGCAATACACTAGCCTGATTTGCGTACATTATACGCGTTTCCATACTGCGTGTAGTTCGAGGATGCAAATTTTTTGCATTTGAATTGTTGATGCGTTTTCAGTTTGCTGCAGATTTTATGCTAACCCCGATATGTGATTTACTTGTACACAAAGAAAATTTAAAATTTCCGAATATGTTATTGATGAAATACGATTAAAACGCAAAATTTTCAAAAAAATATTCGATCGATCAATAATACCTATTCATAGTAACTCATTTGTTTTGGTTTGTTTTCAGAATAAAGGCCGTGAAAGTAAAAACAGATACATTTTCGTATTTAGACTATTATTAGTATTGACGTCAGTTATTTCCTGTTGCGTATGTAAATAGTGACGCCTAAAATTAGTTTTTGGCTACCATTGTCTCTCTAGAAAAGTTTATTATTGCCATCCGTTATTTATTTAAAAATAGTGACTTGCGGTGTGGTCCCTTTTATTTTAATTTTGTACATAATTTATGTAGCAAATACGTGAAGTAATCAATGTTGAAATATTTATAATCAATCAATCAATCAATCATTTATTTCGTCATCATAGGTAGATTATGTACAGGTGATAGGTATTACAAAATGGAACAACTATGATGTACCTTTCGGCATACGATAAAAATACAAATGTCATAGCCTTAAACCTAATTTACTTATATGATATTAAATAATATTCAAGAAAGCATATTTAAACATAGAATTCAATTGCGAAAATGTCAAATGTATCAGAATATTATTATAATTTTTAATAAGACTTAATATTAATATCACCAAGGTAATCTTGAACATTGTAGTAACATTTTTCCACAAGAAGTTTAAACAACAATGATTTAAATTGCCTCGGGCTCTTGTTTTGCATCTCACCTGGTAATTTATTAAATAGCTTTGGTCCCATCGTTAAAATACTTTTTTTCATAAGGCTAGTTTGACAGATTTAAAAATGCATGCATGTATAAATAAGGTTACTGCTATCATCAAGTCATCATCATCATCATCATATCAGTCGAATGGCTTCCCCGAGGATCCCCACGACGGTCGGTTTTGTCCTACTCGCATCCATCGGTTTCCGGCGATCTTCACCAGCTCGTCGGTCCACCTTGTGGGAGACCTACCTACACACACTCCGGTCAAGTCAAATACCGTTAAAGCCAGAGTGTTTTTGAAACTGTCTAATCTCCTTTATTAATGTTTATTTCGTTTTGTATTGTTGTAATATCATTTGACTCTTTCTGGTACATACGAGTATCTCTTAGGCACCGTAGATATATTGATTGATAAAGCAGGCCTTTGTCTATTTGCCTATACTCGATATTGCCTAAGCGAATTTGTAACCTATCGATTTTTTATCGACATTGCCGTTTAATCGCTCTATATGGAAGAAGGTACAAGGAGAATCGAAAACACAACCGTTTCATAATATTTTTATTGAGGACCACATTATAAGAAATAAAAAATACAGACTCCTTTTCTTTCTCTAATAGATGTATATAATAGAAGTAGACTTCTTGGCAACGAGGCTTATGTCGACTTAGGGCTAATTTTTCAATATCCAGATCTGTCAGATAAAATTTCTAACATATGATATGACAAAGAAAGGAAAGTGGTGATTGAAATGCATGTCACAAGACGCGTCAGAAATTATAGTTTTCTACGACTTGAGTTTACTTTGACATGTGTTAGGGCGGGCTCGATATCATTTAATTAATACAGCTTTAAATACTGTAGAAACCGGAGTCAGAGCGTCAAAACCATGCGAGTGGCCATAGGCTATACATAAATACAGGGTGAAAGTAAATTCAGTGTCCAAATTTTGGGGGTTAAATCAGTAAGTCATATGACCAACTTTCACTCATCAATCATACAAATCATCACACAAATCATAATCAGCTGACTAGCCAAAATGTATGAGAGGGTAGATTCTTTTTTTCGCGATTTCGGGGTTGGTTCCATAGTGAAAGTTGGACAGTATGACTGACTGATTTAACCCCCAAAAGGGCACTGAGTTTAAATTCACCCTGTCACCACACCAATCTACAGCATGTAGGGCTATGTTCTGACTTTTGGTCTTTCGCAGGCCCGCGGCCCAGGGTTCACGGCTAGACTTGGACTTTGAGCTGGCTGCGGAGCTGGGTGCCATGAACTGGCAGGAGCGCTGCCTGGAGCTGCAGCTGGAGTTGCATAGGAGCCGTCACCAGGCCACCAGGGTGCGGGACATGCTGAGAGATAAGGTAAGAGAGGTAGAAGACTGGGCAGAAGACCTGGCTTGTAGGAGACCTTTGGTTCTGAATGTAGTGGAGAAGGTAAACGAACACATAGGTCACTGAGGGTGGTGTGGGCTTGGGCAATCTTAAGGCTAGCACATTTTTTAGAAGTTAGGCCCTTACTAGCCACGAGTTTGCGCGACCGGCGGCGTGCCGCTGAGCGTTTTCCGAATACATTGCGTGTAATGTCAATTAACCGTTGTGCGGTGCGTTTCGATCGTGCAATGGAGAACAAATCGCTCATTGCCGTCGCCGCCGCTCGAAGTCGTGACCCGACCGTTAGTTAGAAGAATAGCGCCACCGTTCACAGAAGTCACTTATCTATCAACGTTAATTACCGTAGCTGTTCACAGGACTCGCTTTTCTATCAACCTTAATTACTGTAGCGTTCACAGAAGCCACTCTATCAACGTTAGGTAATTATAGCTTGTAATTAAATGGGTTAATTTCATATTGCGAATTATATCTGTTGGTCAATCTGTTTGATGTTCGAATTCTAGTCTAATCGTTACTATTATTAGTTAGTGTTTATGGTCGTATAGCACGATGAGAATTTTCGCACGAGAAATGGTTAAATGTAGGTATTGGAGACATTTTTGACAACTTCTATTGCTAAGCGTGATTATTTGTTTCGTAAAATATTGTAGTTTTTCTGCGTATCTAAGTTGGTTAAGTAGTTTTCTATATAAAAATGTAAATCGTTGTTTAGTACGAAGCCTAGAGCTTTGGTTTGTTAAAAAATACTCAATTAAATAAACTTATGATTTATATACAAGAGGTTTTTATGTAGTTTCACATACGCCGTTTTACATTGCCACTATTTTCCTTTATAAGAACACGAGCCCTCAGTCCGTCGCGTCTGCACTTTATTGCCCAAGAATTTAATTCCGAACGACATTATTCACGGCGACGCAAGTTTTTGTTCGCGAGGAGTTTTTGATAGATGGCTGATCTGTTTTTCATTGCGCGGATTGTTTGAGTTGCGGCCGTTTGCGCCACCCCTTTTTTCTGTCTGTTTGTTTGGGTGCTTTTTAATTTTTAGGAGTAATAGTGAAAGCAAGTCATTTTTGTTTAATAAAAATATATGACGTTCTCAATATAAAGGGAACTTATGGAGGCAGGCGGTTACGCCGTTTTTAGAACTGTTACCATAGTATTCGTATAGTTACAAGAATTAGAAGAGCGTAACTGTCTTCCTCCATAAGGTCCCTTTATATTGAGAACGTCACATATTTATACTTTTATGTAGTAAAAAATAGTCAGAGCTAATTTGTTAACTATAGATTGATATTTCCAAACGGACGGACGAACGGCTAAATCTTAGTAAACTGTCAGTATAGGTACTTTATCTTTTGTCAAAATGTCAATCAGCGTCACAATTTCCAATCAGCGAAAACGATAAAGCTATAGGAGTCATATACATCTGTCCCTTGCATAGCCAGGCAGTTAGCACGATTTTACAGTTCATAATACTGATTTTGATGTAGGTATTGTAAAAAAAGTATAGATTACAGCATTTTTTATTTATTAAGTGAAGTGGTTCAACGATTAGCTAAACGAAACGTTCCTGAGGAATGGATTAAAGTGACCAGCTACAAATTAGACTTTAAAGCCCTTGTAGAAATAATCGATTGAAAGTGGAAAGTCTTAATTAAGCAAAGGGAATTTCCCTTTAGTCCTTCGGGACCATTTATAAAGTTTTAACGATTGTCAACAGCGGGCGACTCTGGATTTGCATACGATTGGCTAAATTCAAGATTGTTGGCCCAATATAGCAAAGTGAAATGATCGCAGTTACTGCGTTTTACGCGGTATTAAAATAACAGGAACGTAATAAGTCAGTAAGAGTTAAAGCGAATTGAAATTATTAAATTATTTATTAGCTTGAGTGATCGAGTCACATGTTCTAATAACGACTTTCTTGCTCGTTGTTTTGCACAAGCCAGTAAATATGGACATAAAATAATATAATTAGGTACACAGTGTTAACTGTTGACAGGGACTGTATGTCGATAACCGAGATATATCGGTATTTTTAAGAAAATATCGATAACAATATCGATACTTCCCGAATATATCGGTAATTGTATCGGTAAACTGAAATATTGGTAAACAGATATCGATACTTTTATCAATACTTGGTACCGATACCGATAGTTAGGTACATATTTTTTTGACGTCATATGACGCGATATGGGTGTATAGATATTAGTGCCTTTGACTACGATTTTTGAGGAGTTCCGTCGATTCCTCATGGATTACATCATCAGAATATCATTCTTATAGAAATGAGACCACATACCAAGGAAATACTATAGACGCGGTAAGGGGCGTGGCGCGTGTTACCGCGCTTATGATCAGACGCTCATGTTATTGTCAAACGCAGCTCAGTTGTAGTACAGACGTGGTCGACGAATAAATTGACTTTAAAAATAGTAAAATGCCGTGTTGTGCAGATTTATCGTGTCAAATAAGGGGCTAAGATCTTAAAGGTACCCCAGGAGTGATTACATTTTACCTGTAAGCACTAATTTACTGTATTTATTAATATTTCGAGAAAATCCAGTAATCTATTATGGTATTTACGTATAATGCGTTAGAACGACAGTAACTGCTTACATTGCTAGCTAACCATTGCTGACGTTCTTGGAACAACGGGCGTATTGCGCAATGTATTGCGCAGCTATAGTTACGCTTGTTACGCGCTAAGTCTTTATTGTCCGGGTGACACTTCACCGGTTCGTGCCGGTGCGGCCGGCCAGCGGCTATTATTTCGTAGTCCTTAAAGCGCTATACATAAGAACTACTATCTTAGCGCCATCTAGCGTTGAATAGCAAGGCTATTACTCGTCGCTAGATGGCAGCTGTGAACTGGTAAACGCTATCTAACGTCGAGTAACTGAACTGCGATGGACAAAAAACGACATTTCAGCATTTTTCGACCTTGCTAAATGAACAGAAAGCTTAATTTTGTGTTACTAACAAAATTATGTTATGGCGTTTTTAGTTCGTAAGCTGTAACCAATTATGAGAAAGTTGTTTTTGTAGTAGTTCATAGAGCTTAAGCGTAAAGTCGCACACATTTTTAAAAGTGGCGACACCGGTTCTCGATTGAATTTGCGCTCATGGCGTATCTCCTTCTTTATATGATCTGTGAATGAGACCAATCTGAACCGGGTATGTTTCATTCGGGTATGTAAGTAGGTATGTACCTGACTGAATAAAAAAAATAATATAACATCGGTTCATAACATAAATGATGGAGTTTTGTCAAAATATAGATACTAATGTACTGAAAATTATTTATTACCTATATCGATAAAAATATACCTAATTATCGATATTTATATCGATATCCAAATTACTTATACCGGTATTACAGTCCCTGACTGTTGATCAGTCTATTTAATCATTAATATCTGAGAGACCGAGCGTCGCTCGGCTCGGGTCAAGACCGAATTTTTATCGGTTTCTATATAAAAAAAAAACAATAACGAAAGATTTACTCAGAACAATAACCAAAAAAAACTCTGTCCATAGCTGGAGTTAGACCCCGCAGTCTTGGAGTAGCAGGCCAACCATTAGTTTACTCAGACGGCGGCGTCAGCCGCAAAATTACGAACCATATTGCGCGGGAAATCTTTTTAACTTTTAATCTGTGTCACAAACGTCAAGTAAAGCATATCTGTCACATAAATTAAGCCCTTTCCCTTTCCTTCACTTGAAAATAGACAAGGAGAGGGCTAACTTTAAGTGGTAGATAAATTTACTTGACGGTTATAGAGAAGGCCCTCTTGTTTCGCCAAATTATGTTTGGTCGAATGTATCATTTCCCAAAAAGCTATTTGTATTATTTTTGTTTTATTTTCAGGATACCTTTTTGGCCAAAATATGTTTGGCCAAAAAGGTATATGTATCATTTTACCAAACATATTTTGGCCAAACGGCAGAGACCCGCCCTTAAGATCATTGCCGTTTATCATTCCCACTTCTTATCTATATATATAATAACCCCCCTTTTGGGCTTCGCCGCGGTCGGGTAAATAGAGAAGGCCTGACTCATCAACTCCCAGCCTAAACCCTTGGACCTAAAAAGCTGAAATTTTGCACCGAGGTTCCCTTCATGATGTAGACAAGGTATAAGACGGGATTTTTCGAAATTCCCACAGGATCTCGTTTATCACGCGGGTGAAACTGCGGGCGAAGGCTAGTTCAGTATAAAACCAGTAAATCGTACCGGTTGAATATTTCCAGGCCGTAGTTACAGGTCTCCCTCGTGCATACTTCAGCAAGGCCGTACGTGAACAAATTGACCGGGTGCAGGTAGCTGCATGTGCAGAGTACTCAAACTACTGAGACCCTGGCTCTGATTTAAAGTGAAAATTCGCTGTATCAGCTGTTAAAGCGGTCTGCGTCCGATCCCAGCCCAGCTATGTTATTCTGTTAACGCATCGTCGTTCAGTTCTACTCTGTCGATGAATAGCCGGTGAATTGACGTTGTCCGTCAAGGTGGGCAAATGACATTCAACTGCCTGCACATTTAGTCGCTGGTTTCACAGCTGGTCGTCTCTGAAACCAGCGACTAAATGAATGTGCAGGCAGTTGAATGTCATTTACCCACCTTGACGGACGACGTAAATTCGCCGGCTATTCATCGACTGAGTAGAACTGAACGACATTTTTAAAGCGTTTCAGCGACTTATCCAAGACAGACAAAGTAAAACTACTAACCGGTGACAGTTTTATATTATTTATTATTATTACTAGCGACCCGCCCTCGCTTCGCTCCGGGTATTATTATATACATAAAACTTCCATGAAAAATTATCCAACTGATGGTGAAAACCGCATTAAAATCCGTTGCGTAGTTTGAAAGATCTAAGCGTACATACGTACGAAGGGACAGTCGGTGGGAAACGACTTTGTTTTATACTCGTACCTATACTATGTAGTGATGGTGTCTAAGAGATACTCTGACGTTGGAGCCGGAGGTGGCAGCAGGAGAACGTAGATCAACCGAGTTTGGAATTTGGATACACAATTATCATCTGTATCAAAATACAGATGATCATTGTGTAAAAGAGTACAGCCAGCAACGACACTTTGCCTCAAAAATCAAATTTTGAGCAGAAACTTATTACTTTTTCTCGTTTTAAAACTATGATGAAAGGTCTAGTTGTTTGAGTATTAATATATGTCGTGGGCAGCCTCTGTCCCCGCGGGTGCTCTGGTGGGTAATCTCGAAAGAGGTGTGTCATGGCGGCCGACGGCCGCAGCTGCCGTGAATCAATCGCGTGGTAGTTGCTAACGCGTTGCTGACTCCCTAAATATTTTTATGGAATCATTCGAGTCGCATTCACTAATGGTTATCTATTAGCTTCGGCGGCGTCAAACACTTTTGTTATCAAGTCTTCGTACACTAGCTTAGAGTCTACATTAGAACTCTCATTTTTATTAGCCGTTGCACCGAGTTTTCGTTCATCTAAAGCAATTTCGCCTGAATTATTTGACTTTTCAGTGGTATAATTATGGGGGCAGGTATTTTTGAAAAGCCTTTAAGCCGTCAGACTCAGATGACAACCTGTTTAGGACAAATGATACGATCTGATGATGGAACCAGAAGGATAGGATCTGCGCTATAAACACTAACTATAGGGTCTCGAAGAGGTTGAGTATACATGGGAAAAATACATATAATTAGAGGGTTAAAAAGTTCATTTTATTATAACAAAGGTTATAAAGATTAGAAGACAAGTTGTGACTAGGGATGGGCGGCTTGTACCTTAGGGCTGTATTAATAAACTCATATCAACTGTGATCCCCGTCTCAAGACACGTCAGTAAACGTCAATCCAGAGAAAACTGTCATTTTTGACGCATCTTGTGACGGGGATCACAGTTGAGATAAGTTTATTAATACGGCCCTAAGTCGTGAAACTTTCACTTAAATTACTTTAAATTTAAGTGTCTGTAACTTGCTGAAATGAAATTTTCGTGTAATTTCTGAAAATTTTCTATAATTTGACATGTTAATTACATGTAACTTTTCTATTCCATGTTAAACTACGGTTACCACTTAGCTACAACTCTTAATAGTCGGTGTCGAATTTAATCACAATCTGCTTCACGGATGTGTCAAGTAACAGAAACGTTATATGAAATTTAAGTGAAATTTATTTTATGACATTTCTTGTAGAAACATTATCATTATATTTATGTAACTTTCAAAAGATGTAATGTTTCGCCGTTAAGAAACTTTTGAAATTTTTCAGAAATTGCCTATCGCTACTTGTGCCTACAACAAAACGCAAACTGTTACATAAAGTTCTTGTTCGAATTGGAAATCCCTCGTATCAATTATCGGCGAACCATTAGGCACCAGTGGTTAGGTATATGTAATTAAAGGTGGTACAGATAAACAGCATGGCAGATGTGACCTGCAAGCCCATGGCTTCGTGCCAGGGCGCGGCTCCGCGACCCCGGCCTTGTTTATGTGCAAATGAAAACTGTTAACTCAAATTTAATGTTATTTTGTGCGATAACGTCCCTGCCAAGTTTTTAAGTTTGGTTCGCGCTTTGTTGGTATCTTAAAATTAATGCTGTTGGATAGTTAATGTTGTAGGATAGTAATGTAGTTGGATAGTAGAAACACAGCAATATTTAGTGAGGCTACGGAAAGAATTTTAACGCTTTGCAGTGGATATAAAAATCGTCTAAATTTTAATGCACAACTAGGTCATTTGGACGAAAAAATATATGTAAATCTTATTTCTAATTTTAGTCTTAAAACTAAACTAGATTAATATAATAATGTAACAGTTCCATACATTTTTATAAACTAAAGTGAACTTAGGACTATAATTACATTCACATTTTTCTTAAAAGTTGTTCTGTTGTGCATCAAAAACCAATACAAAATAATGGATTATCAGCGCACATAATCACAGTTGTAAAACTATACATGTTAAAGTTGTATGAAGCCCTGTCTTGTAAGTAACATTAATTTTATCAAATCATTCAAACATTAAATTTGTTCACGTAATACAAACGCTTCTTACGTTCAAATATTACATTACAATTCTATAAAACACATTTAGTCGTACGACACTTAAACGGCAAATAACGGAGTCTGCGAATCTGAGTCAATAGTCCTGCGACAGCCGAATGGAGAGATACTGCAAATCGAACAGATTATGTCCGTCGTTCCATAACAGACACGCAAGGGACTTTCTGTCGCGGCACGGTTGCAGCTGAGTGCGACGCGCGCGAAACGACAACGGCAGAAAATGTCATAATTTCATTGTTTTGTAAAACTATATCTTCTTTTTACTACTACATTTAGGGACTACATGTGATGCATTCTGCGAACCTTAACGACCAAAGTAAGCTGCCAGATGACGATCAACTCGGGCGCTTATGTCAGTTCCATACATTTTTTCAGTTTTTGAAAATCGTTACCTATCTTAGGTTAGGTTAGGAGATGCGACCTCATATGTGTATATTCATCGCCTATCGACTGTCACTGATAATTGTCTGTTACACGTGAAGGCATTTTGATCTTAGGGCCGTATCAATTGATTTCAGGACGGCTAGCACACGTGATCCGCGACATGTTTGTCGCTCGGATCACCCTTTCTAACTTGTCTGCAGCGATAGTGACGCACTGAGCGACAAACGAGAAAATACAAGATGTGCCAACCGCCCAGGTGACAAGCCCGTTGAAAGACACGACAAGTCATAGATAATTCTGACGCGTCTTGAGATGAGCATCTCGCTCAAGATCAGTTTTCTCTTAGTCCTCAGGTTTGACAACGCATTTTCAGTCTTGGATTAAGGTGCTGAGATTGCAAATGTCTTGGGGCCTTAGAGCCCACTTACGATTTTTACGGCTACCGACTGCATATCTAACGCACCTAGCACATGCCCTATAGCTAGCTAGCAGATGTGTCGCTACACGATAATGGTCTATGTGCTCGTTGAAAAATAGTTATCACTCTTCAGATAAAATTAGATGACAGTTAAAGTTATCACTTTCCTTTTAAATGTCATATGAAAGAAAGAAAGAGCTAATATTTATCAGACAGATAGTGTTATCTGAAGATTGAAAAAATCGGTCCTTAGTCACGCGTTTTTGCAGTTATCCTTAACTAGGTTAGGTTATTTGCTTCATTATTTAAAAGTAATTTTTTACAAAAGACGCCACAGTGCTCGCTGTCGCTCAGTTCACTCGGTCGTCAGTCGTGACGTGTCGCACTATCGTACTGAAATCGTCAAGTCGTTCCGAGGCAGTCCGCAGTCATAACATAACTGAGGCTATGCGGTTATTTTTATCGCCTATCGACTCTAATATTGATATTGTCTGTAATGTACCTATAACAGTTACTTCGGTACGTTTCTAGTAGTGTTTATTGTTAGCCACATCTAAATTGTGTGAAGCTACGAACGAAATACTATTTCATTTATTTACTTAAATTGTTTATTATTCATCTGAACCATTTCAATACTTTATTGGATTTTTATGTCGAAAATGTCGTGGACAAGTTTTGCGGTTACCAAGAAATTATTAAAAAAATACGTAATTATAAAACAATTTCAGAAGTTTATCGACGATACAATAATATCTGTAATTGTAAAGTCAATAAACTACATTCCGCTTTACAATGATGTTCGATTTTACGATTAATTCGACATAAAACTCTTCACTGTTTCGATACAGAATAACCTACCTGACCGCAGCATGCAAATTTATACGTAGCACATACCCTCTTAATTACTGGGTGGCTAATGCTTTTTCGATGGCAGCCGGCGCCTTAATTGAGGCCAGGTAGGGTGGCGATTGAATGTTCCGATGAATGGGGATGTGTAAATTGTATATGTGAGATTGTATGGGGTAATGCTTTAGTGAAACTGTGAAACAATTAATTACCTACTAATATTTTGATGATAATGATGATAATTGGTCAAGGTCCACCACCTTCTAACCTACCACCTGCAAAATAATATTGTTATATATAGTATTAAGTAATAAAAGAGACGTGTCGATATGGGTGATTCCCCCTCTACACATATTCACGGCCACCGACTAACTTGTGTAAGAAATTTAACCACGCAATTCGTGTCTTGGGCATTTAATGCGTGAACCAAACAAAAACCTCACCCTTCCGTCTATAGCATTAGGATTTAGGATTGCTTGTGTCTAAAACTGATTATGCGAAGTCACATAGAAGTGATAAAACTATGAAAGGGCTTCAAAGGCATGCGAGTGTTTAGTACCAAAGGAAGTTTAGGTGTTTAGGAATGTCATTTCGTTTGATGAATTTTAGAGTTGGTGTGGTGAATATTAAGTTTGGAGAAGAATTTCAAGCATGTGATGATAGACATAGACAATTTGTTGGGTTTATCTTTGTTTTTTACAGTTCATGTAGAACATGTGAAATACATCTTTTGTTTTGTCTGTAAATTTACCGAGATCTTGGCCTTTATGGTACCTTGTGTGTGTATTGTTATGTTATCGCACTGTACTGTATGACAGCTCTTCGTTGTTTTCGTATTCTTTTTAATAAAAAAAAAAAGTTAATACTGTTAAATTGTGTTACCAAAATTAGTTAAGTAAGGAATCAATTAAAATTCAATTGAATTGTTTACTTTTGTTACACAATGGTAATTATCGCCTATTTTTTTGTGATCTTAATATTTTATTTGGCTAACTATATTTTTATAGTGTTCATCATTAGTGTTACCCCCTTATTCATAAACACAACAAACCTATTTTGGTAAAAGTATGCTTTGTCACTTTCTGTCAGATTCAAATATCACAATGAAAGATAAGGACAAACCAAACTTCAAGCATACTTTAGTTATTGTGCGATTATGAATAAGAGGGTTAGACCCGATTTCACCATACTCTGCTAGTTATTTTCTAAATTGGGCGTTAGCTAATCGATAATTAAAATTAACAGAGATACTAACATCCCTGTTAATTTTATACCTCCTATGTCGAAAATGTAACAAGCCATTATTAAATCAAACATTAAGTGAATGACAAACACGTCATTCACTCACACTTTAACCAACCAAAACAAAATATCGTTATTAGTTTATCATTGTTCCGGCCACAAGCACTATTTATATTAGTCGCATAGTAGGTAAGGCGACGGACTTGAAATGCCGTTCATACGGTTGAATTACACATAAATCGGGTCACACTTATTTTTGCTGGTTAGTATCTATGGTTAGTATGGTTGACATTTGTGATTGTCAAACAAATAAATAAATAAATATCATAAATAAATATCAGGGGACAATCTCACACAAATTGACCTAGTCCCAAACTAAGCTCTAGGCTTGTACTATGGGTACTAGACAACGATAAACATACTTATATAGAGAAATACATACTTAAATACATAGAAAACATCCATGACTCAGAAACAAATACTCGCGCTCATCACACAAATATTTGTCCATACCGGGATTCGAACCCGGGACCGCTAGCTTCGTAGGCAGGGTCACTACCAACTAGGCTAACCGCGTCGTCGAATTCAAACATATTTTCTCACGGTTGTTATTTCGTATACATTTCTTGAGTTATTTTTGCCTTGTAAAATTATCGCCGCTTCGCAATTATGTCGAAGAAACCTCGCGGACCGAATTTCACTTCAAACGAGAAGGAAATTCTTGTACATCTCGTAACAAAATGTAAAGATGTGGTCAAAAATATCATGCTATTGAGAGAATGCAGTGTCTAACATTCATCTTTCCCAAGTACTTACTATGCTCCTACGAGCCTATAGCCCGGGACGGTCCACCACAAGCCTTCCCGTGACCGCTCCGCCACTTGCCAATCCAAGAGACACATTTAAGATCCTGGACCGGCAGCGATCTCTACAGTGCGCCTGTAATCAGGGTACTGTACCTACTCTAAATTCACTTAACTACAAACTAATTACCCTGTGTCTCGTCCCATCATCGGCATTGCAACCTTACAGATGGTTTATAGAACTAGATAGTAGTTTATATCAAAAACCAATCATCGCAGTACTTGCCACACAAACTATTCCACCGATCCTCACAGGAGGGATCCAGTATTGTCATACTAACCATATAAAGGTGCATACACCCTTACCAACTATAATATTCAATCGCGATAAATCGCGACAAGGGGTATCTACATTTAAAATAAAATTCTTAAAAAACACAAGTCTTATTTATTGCGAACATACATACTTTGAAAATGATGAATAAACTTAATTACTTAGTCTTTGTAATTGTCGGTACAGTACAGTCGGCATCAGATATACCCACACGGTCGAAGAGTTCAGAAAGAGCTACCCAAGCCCGTAATTTCTCGACGATAGAGTTGTGCAAATATGTATCTGTTTCCTGTCCGCGCAGATATATTTGCTGCTGACTGTACGTAAAGATTCAAACTCCTTAGGTTACCCTTTTGAACACCATTGACGGCTATGGTGCTATGTTATAAAAACATAATTATGCTTCTCTTAACTACTCATTTTCGGAATCGGGAAACTTCATACATTGGCTGCTGAGGGAGGCTATTGCTGCGGTAACCCTATGTATGATCCTGTGAGAAGTAGACTTGCTTGTTCCAGATGTTGCTTGTTAGTCTCCTACTGTGATTTGTTGCGAACTACTTAGTTGCATAGTATCTCAACGTCAAAAGGAGTTGATTGATAGGTGAGATAGATTCATATCTGTAACAAAATTGAGGTTAGGTTAGGTTATTTTGGGTTTAAGATAGGTATTTATTGAGCAAGGAAACTGCACCAAGTTACAATAAATGTTGGTACGAAGATATTTTTACTTACCGTTCTGATGGATATTCAAGTTTGTCTTTAATACCAGCACATTCAAAGCAGATTCTTTCGATAAACGAAACCTTGCGAAAGTCAACATCATCACATCGTACTCCTCGAAATAATGACGCCGTTCTTTGAAAGTTCTAGGACGTCGAACTAAATTGTCCAAATTATCTGTATTTTTCAAAATATCACCATTTACGAAAATAATTTTTTACGCCATGTCCATCTTGACAGCTGTAGTGTCTTTGTGACGTACAACTAATCGCCTGTTACCGATTTGACGGACCCCTAAAGCAGTAATTAGGTTTAACAACGAATTAAGGAAATTAATCGTTCGTTAGAACATGGTGGGACACTCACTTGCCTTAACAGTCCGTTAAACGATTTAACAGGGGTGTTAACTAACTAACAGAGTATGGTGAAATCGGGTCTTAGTGTTTATTAATCTCTTACCCTTTTATTTATAACCGCACACTAGCTAAAGTATGCTTACAATATGCTTTTGATGAACTGCTGATGAACCATATCATAAGACTGATTTCCGGTCACCTTATGCAAAAGACAGCAATTTTATCTTCTCACGAAGTCTTAAATTCAGCCTAAACCACTTAGAATGCACCATGGTAACCCCGTTTACCTTCCAAATCGCGCGGCTCATTACCATTGCACTCCCTCCGCCATCTTGTGTGATCAGCCATTTTGTATAGTTTACGCGGGAAACGCCGCGAGGGATTCAATTTGGTGCTAAAGTAAGAGCTTTACGCCGACAGGTTACAGATGGTGGAATCTGAGCATTGGTTGGAGCTAAACGGTAGAGATTTTCTAGCCAGTGAGCTCCTTCAGTGGAAGAACTGATAGTTTTTACTAAATGCTTCGCCATTTTGATTTTTCCCATTTATCAGTTTTATCTGGAGAAGAAATCAGCATTACATTTCGACGTCATGTATCTATACATAGTTGTTAAAAACACTTATATGTATAGATAGGTTAGGTAGGTACATGACGTCGATACAGTTGTGTACATATAGTTGTATGTGCATTCTATTAGGTACATACAACTGTATAATATGAACGCGTCTTTTGTTTTGTTTCATCTACAACAATATCCTTCGATACGGAATTCCCGGGTTTTCTATTCGAATTGCTTCTGAGAACAGCATTGAAGAAAATATACCGTTTACATTGTGCTCGTAAAAAAACGAGGGTAGAGTTTATATAATAAATCCCGCTGCAAGCATAGTAACTTATTAATTAATTTCAAATCAATAATTCGAAAGTGGAACATTTTTAAACAAATGAACATGCTCATTGTTTCCGTTTCCGGTTTCAAACGTGTTCTAAAAGTAATTAACCGTTTGAATCCGTAGAACATACGTTTGCGCGGCGTAACAAAGACGCGTGACGCCGGCTACACACGCCTTGATTCAATATCGTAAATTAAGCCGGGCATAAACGTCACGACGCAGTACGTTGTACACTAGATTAGAGTGCAACTTTTCGGATATAAGGTAATTTTAATTTGGTGTTCTTTTCATCTGCGGAATGCCTTAAACATTCGATGTTGCTCTAGGTGAGAATATCAAACTAGAGCAAAATGTCACGGCAAAAAGACATACATTTGATAATTGATGCGATTGATGCCACTTGTCTCTTAATCCAATGCCGAATACAATTTGGTCCTGTTTAAATTTTGACAACTGTATTATTTTAAACTAGGAAGAACTACCCTCTTTCCTTACATAATTAAATTATCATTAAATTTAGACTAAATACACTATCAAAGCAGACTAATACTCGTATCACAACAATAGGTTAAAATATAAGAAACTTCTGGAAACTAACTATTTAGACATCGGTCGGTAACACTACACTATTAACAATTCACAAAGTGCATTGAGTGTTAACTCGCTAGGCGAGTTCTGTGTTCGTTGGCAGTTTTCGCTACAAAGCGAAAAACGCTGAAATCGGCGTAGCGTTACGTGGCAGTCAAAGTGTTAACTGTGGGTGCACCAGGAACTCGCAGGCTTTTTCCTCGAACGCGCAACTTTAAGGCGATTATACACGACTCAGGGAAAATCTCTCGCAGGTAACGGGCGCTATACACTGCAGTACGCCGTCAAACAGTTATTAGACTAAAGCCGGGGAGGAACGGCATCCGTTCTAATTGAAACTGAGAAATTTCAATTTGATAATGGAATCTGCATTTGAAATGTCAGGTGACTGTGGACATTTTTGATCAGATCGCGCAAAAGGAACCCTTGACAAGAAGTATTATTTTGGGTACTTTTGAATTTGTAGCTGCGCTTACTTAATAATGGAACACGAATTGTGCCAAGCATGTAATCTGATACCCTAGTGTTTAATTTTATTTGTAAAGTCGATGAGATGCGTCTATCAATTCGAAGTTTCGACTTTAGTGACATTTCAATTTTATAGGAAGTTCCGTAGAATTTAAAGGCCGATTTCCACCAGCATTCCACAGGCATGCCGGATCAATCCGATGGTGAATGCTAATTAAAAAAAAATCCTGGTCATACTTCGTCATTCTTCTAACATATTCAAATGTGACATTAAAATACATGGACAAAGCATATTGTAAACATCCTTTAGTTATTATAAGTAAATGAGGGTTAGTTTACAATAACACGGAATACAATGCTATCTCATACTATCTCAACCCTCTACTCGCTAACAACCCCTCAAATACCTCAGGCGGGTGATATCGGACTATCGGGAAGCTAGAAGTTTCCTATCTCTCAGTGCTATGACAGGTTGACAGTGCCTCGAGCTACTGAATACTACTTATCACCAGTGTAACATGGACTTTGAGATCAATGCAGTAGTACTAGACCGAAGGGTGAGCGTGAGGTGGTCGGTTTTTGTTTAGCCTTTTGTTTCGGAGACGTTGTGCAGGGATGCAATGATTTGGGTTTAAGTTCGCTATCTATATGTATTATGTATAGAAGAGTTTGTAACTTGAATTTTCAAAGGTATTTAATTATGTTTTTTTACTGACAAACTTGGGTAGTAAATCTTGGACGAATTTATTATCAACCGAGGGTTCGAGTGTATTAAGAAATTTAAATTTTACCCGTTTTTCATGTACTTATATGGAAAATTCGGTAATTGCGATGCCGTATCACATATTTCAGTTCGGAATTGACAAAAGCTGCGTGTTTTTATTGTATTTCCTGGCGTAAAAATATGGCCAGGAACGTAAGTAACGAAAGAAAATTTATTGCTACGGAAATATTCGACTTCTATAAAACACGATATTTTCATTTCTGACAAATATTTACTGTCCCTTGGTACAAAAAATAAGTGAGTATTGTCCTTATAATGCTGTTTTTATTTATTTTCCTCTAATCTCTAGTTTTTTCTAGTACTTATTCTTCTTTTATTTAAATTTACTAGGCGTCATACATCGACACAACAGCCAAAAGACGTCCACCGTTAGATACCGGCTTTGTCCCATACAAATACAATACCATACAAACATAGCAAATCTGTCCAAGTACCTAGATGCCTTAATAAATCCTACAACACTGTCAATCCAAGGTTATTTTTCTAACTTTGATTCTCCCAACTCTAATAATCGTGTAGTATCATTCGTGTTGTCCTTTTTATACTTGATTGTTAAATACAGAACGCATAGCTTCACGACTCGATCCCGGGAATTCGTATCGTAGACAGTTTTTCCCCACTTTTGAAGTTTAACTCCGATGGCAATAGCACGTCTGTGTGTTAGGGCTGGCACAAAATATGCACTGTCATTATTATAACTTGATTAAAAAGTGCGTATTGGTAAAAAAACTGCCAAGTGTTCGCTATGAGTCTACATAATTAGTTCAGCAATACCAAAATATGGTACTATACACTCGTGAACTTGTAAAACAAGAGGAAACTCTGACGTACCTGGGTCATACACAGTCACAGAAACTAAACTTGTCTCCTGTTCCAGAAAGATAAGGACATTGAAATCTAATTTTTCGATTTACGATTCTCCTGCGGTACCCGGACCAAAAAATTGTGAACAGCTTGTACAATACTTAAACTGAAAATTGGTTCTCTAGAAGTTTTTGTAGCTTATAAATGCTTTGTCCAGTAAGACATGACAATGACGCAATGCTTTCGCAAAATGTATTGAAAAGTGAATAATTGCTAGAGGATTGATACCTACAGTTTATGAAATTTGCAGTTACCATGGTCTTATTTCTCAGACAACCCTAGCCGAAGAGCTCGTGTCGGAATTTTTAATTCAATTATGATACCGATCTACTTTAATGACCAGCTCTTGCGCGTTTTTATATCCCGGTCCTCGGGCATCCCGCGAAGCACGGAGATTCATAACTTTCTTTAATTGCTTGTACGAAAATAGACGGCTTTTACGCGGAGATAAGGGTTTTTAGGGGGAAGTGAAGAGGACTTAACAGGTGTTTGTGTGAGGAAAGCGTCCTGCAGTCACGTTGCAGTTGTTTCAGTATTTTTGATAATTGTAAGGCACTATCGTGAAGTGTAACACAGCCAAGGGCCTTATTTCCACTTTGTTTAGTAAGTCCATCTCACATATTGTATTCTTAGTGTTGGCGTTATGGTAGTAGTTACTTACTTGACAGTACATATGTGCTTCTCTAATGTCAACAATAAGTTTACGATATGGAAGCAAATTAAATGAAAACAGAGCCCTTAGCCAAGATGCCCATCGCTAACTAGCGTTTCTATTCGTTTAGTTTTTAAACCAATCGCGTCACTGGTAGATCACGTCATACGGACAGTCACGTGATCTACCAGTGACGCGATTGTTTTAAAAACGAAATGAATAGAAACGCTAGTTATCGATGGGCATCTTGGCTAAGGGCTCTGAGTGGAATAAAGACCTAAGAATCTAGTGCAAATTATTTACTAGTAACTGACCCATTGAGGAACTAGGTTAGTAAGGATTCAGCATGAGAAGCTGTTTATTGACCACAGTAAGAGCTAATTTCATCCCTTGAATTTTTTTGTTTTTTTCCTGTTAACTCTTTAGTCTGTCTACTACTCGTAAGAGGCGAACAGTAGTAACGATCGGCTTTAGAGTCTATTTGAAAATATTAATAATTGGATGCGTCGCAAAACTCTTGAGCACATTAAATATATAAAACAAACAAAGCGTAATTAAAAAAATTCGACAACTTCCACAACGATTTCGAAAATCCACACACCCCCCACGAGCCGTAAACCATTCCCCAATAACAACAGATATTAAAACCATAAACCAAAAAGCCTTTGCCGATATAAAAAAGTGTAATTCCGAAGTTTTTTTTTATGGGAATTACTGCGCGATAAATTTGTCAGGCGGCCTGAAGTTTCACGTTAATTCAATCAAAGGTTACCCGGCTTATGCTTCATGAAGGAAAACCTTTTTTAAATTTTGGGTCTGTGCCCAGCGATCCTTGCAGTGGGGGTTGATGTCATTATTTTATTGTAATTTACGCGTTTTTGGAATTTTGCCCGAAGGCTGAAGTTACGCAGTTCTGTGATCAAATTACTAGCTACAGTTTACTGTATCTACCAGTGCCTCGTGTTCAGCCATGTGATTCGTCTCGTCCTTCACATGGACGACGAAGAATAACCGGCGAATTTACGTCGTCCGTCAAGGTGTGTAAATGACATTCCAGGGCTTCTTAATTTTACAACGATTTAGATCTTGTCATGTTTATTAGCAAATTGTCTACTATGAATCCTCACTAATTATAAATGTGGAAGATGTGTTGTTTGTTTTGTTCGTTCTCTGTTCAACGCCTCAACCGATCTACGAGAAATTTGGTATAAAGATAGTTTATAGTCCGGAGACGTGGGATACTTTTTATTCCCGAAAATCGAACAGCTCCCGAGGGAATTGCGATAAACGACTTCTACGCGGATGGAGTTTATACTCTAACAATTTTTTTGTGAAACATTAAAAGGAGGAAATCATAGCTAAAACCCATCAATTATCCATCATAAATGATTCTTTTCAACCATACCGCAAGTATGTTGAGTTATTTAGTTACTTGATATTACACTTTATTTCATCTTCCTCAAACTCCCTACATTGTTTTAAACGAACAATCACACGCACGCAGCCCACATTAGCGTTGAAAATGAAACGGGTTCATAAATATAACGGGTTCAAAACAAAGCGTTGGAGACTCTGCAGCAGCCCCTCAGGCTGCTTTAACCCAAATTCGTAACCCACTTTTCGCGCACTTTTTGACATTTAGCCCGACAACACGGGAACTTTTAACGGAAACAAATGACTGCAGACGGAGAGCGACTCGTGTAGGCAGAACATTTTGTGGTATAAATTGTCGCATGCGTCGCTTAAGATATGAAAAACCAGTCAAGTACGAGTTGGACTCGCGCACTGAGGGTTCCATACATATTTATAAAATGTAATAATTTATCTGTTATAATCAGACATCTATATTTTTTTCATAACTGATAATAATTATAAAAAGATTAGTTTCTATTGATCGTTGCTATTGTTTTAAGAATTAAATATGTTCCTCATAGTATATTATTGTTTATTTATTTATTTATTAATAGTTTACATCAATTGCGTAGATATTTTTCAGTGTTTAATTAAAAAAAAACGTGTTGTCGTAATGAAAATTAAAAAAACGATCTACATTCTGCATCGACACTTAAATATATTTTTAAATATACCTATTAAAGGTGGTCAATCTACGTAACGTGAAATCCAGATAATAACCACTGCTGCAAGCCGTGCCACAAAATTCCATGGCAGAAACTTTACCGAAAGCAGCACAATGTTGCCCTGCGTAAACACACTTTAATGGACACAAACGACTTCTTTTGAAACTGCCTCTCGCATTAACTTTTAACTTTTATTGTCACTTTAACGTCAGATATGAGCTTCGCGGCCGAGACGGACAAAAGCTTTTTAAAACGCGGGAAATGAAAGTTCGTTTGTAAGCGATGAAAGGAAAGCGAAAGATGCGGCTCCAGCTGTTTACATTTAAATAATTGCTGGTGAAGCTATAGATAGGCTAGCTAAATAGGGAGATCTTCATTGCCTTAATCTATGTTTCTTTTTATTAAAAATAATAATATAAAAATGACGGAATCTTTTATGTAAACCATATTCTTAAACCACTTGTCATGACTAACTGCCGCACTCAGAGACGTCAATTAAATTTTAAGTTTCATTAAAGTAGCTGCTGTCACTTTCTTTGCTATAGCAATAGAATAAGACGCAGCAACTTTAATGACACTTAAAACTTAATTGACGTCTCTGAGTGCGGCAGTAAAACATGTAGAGTTGTAGGTACATTTTTTATTTATATGTATTCAATTTTATAATCTTTATATTTAAGTTTATATCTCTCCGTGCTCATCTTGTCATTTTGCCTATCTTTGTATATTTTCCTAAATCATGGTCTGGTTGACCGGAAGAAGTCAACAGTTATGGTGGGGGAAGTAAGTGTTTCGTATGGTGTGACAGAGCCCTGGTAATAGAGTCGTCAGATATTTATGACCCCAAGTTAAAATCTGACTTGGCGTTTTACGTCCCGTTTTCAAACCTGTGCTTAAGAAAATGGTATTTCGAGAAAGTTAACGATAAAAAAGCCGTGGTAGCCTAATGGTTTGACCTGTCGACTCTTAGGTAGAGGGTCGTGGGTTCGAACCCGGGCTCGCACCTCTAAGTTTTTCGGAATTTATGTGCGAAATATAATTCGTAAATTTACCATGAGTTTTTCTGTGAAGGAAAACATCGTGAGGAAACCTGCACACACCTTCAAAGCAATTTGACGGTGTGTGCGAAGTTCCCAATCCGCACTGGGCCCGCGTGGGAACTATAGCCCAAACCCTCTCATTGTGTGTGGAGGCCTGTGCCCAGCAGTGGGACGTATATAGGCTGGATTATTATTATATAACGATAACAGAAATCCACATTGTATATGTATAATTGGGTTGACTACCGTTTCCCAACCGCACATTACCCGAACTGTTTCATTTTCCAACCGTTTCATTTGGCCTAACGCTTTTTTTTCTGTAACTGTAAATATTTCAGGATTTTTATAAAACTAACCTAACCTAAACTAAAGGGTTCTACACGATGGTCCTGAAATAAATCCTGAAATATTTACAGTTTCGAAAAAAAAGCGTTTGGCCGAATTAAACGGTTAAGAAATTAAACAGTTTGGGAAACTAAAGAAATTAGGAAATTAAAGGATACCGTATAATTGACGTAGCGCTCGTGCAGTTGCCTGTGTAATTCCATAGCTTTTGACAGATTTCCACAATCACCAGGTTTCCTAAAACTTGGTTAGGTAACCCCACAAATCTCGCGAGTAAAAATCGCATCGTGAGTGAGCTCAGGTAGTTTCTGTTCGAGTAGAGGCGGCGCGGCTAATACCGCCCATTAGTCCCCCGCTGCAGCTGGGATTGCATGCCACGGGACCTATATTTCAGGTAATAAAATACGGGGAAACGCTGTTTTGTACCCTGGGAGTGGGATCAAGCAGCGCATTAGTCTCCGTCAACCTTTAGAACGAGAGTGTAGGTTTTAAAATGTAAGATTTAAAGTTTGTACATCGGTATAGCTTGTGGCGTATCTGAACTGAAGTTTGGTCTAGCAGCGCTGTAAAGCGGCGTTAGTTTAGTATAGAAAGTAGCTATTAAATGTTTATGAAAAATCTTATGAATAGCTTCCAACCATTGGCACTAAAAAGCAGCTAAGATGCAATCCTGTAATTTGTATACCATTTCTCAAAAATGAAATTTAAGGAAAATTCGTGAACATAATGTTAATGCATTACCTATTTTTGACGCGTACCGTACCAAAGTGTCTGTCAGTTTCATACAAAAAAGGTTTTACAGACATTTGATTTGAGTAGTTACTAACTTTTCTTGAATATGTAAGAACTTGGATTAAAGTATTTATACGACTGTAAAACCCACGACTTAAGCGGTCATAAAAGCTGTATAAGATAAGCAAACTTGCGGCTATTTAGTCACATTGCGTGCGCGGCCGCCGGCCATCCGTCATAGCGGCCCACGACCCGTGAACGAACAACTTATTCAATTTGATAAACACCACGCTGAATGCTTGTTATGTGACAAAAATGACGTTAAAGTTTGTATCTTTTTATGTGATACTGAATTTTACAGTGTAATTAAATGAATGTTCTAGAAAAGTTTGAGCTAAAAAGGTGCTTATATTCAAGCGTTACTATTTTCGTTAACGGCATTTTTGACCTCGCGTTTTCTTAGGCACTAATCAGTGCAAATTGTTTATACATATATTGAATTTTAATTACAATTTCGTGAATTTGAACAGTATGCTATACAAGTCAAAATGGCACGACATGCGACAAGTCGGGCGCAAATGCAGCTAACTAGTGTTACAATGTAAACACGGGTTTTCCGCTCATTAGCGGCGCACACACATGCGACATGACGGCTTACATGACTCGCGACTTGTCGCCGTGTACCCTCATATTAGAATCATGTGAGATCGTCGCATTTCATGTGACATACCGAGCGAATCTCTTTTAAGAACTATTGTCGCAAAATAAAACTGTTCTTTTTAAAACAAAACTTTTTTGAACTAAATATTTTTAAATCTGAAGTTTCGGACTGTTTTCTAGTTTTAAGAGTCACATCTTTTAAGATTAGGGTACTTAACTACTCGTATGTAAAGCTAATGACAACTCAGTCTGTCTCATAAATATATATATTTAACACGAGACTTGACAAAGTAAACTTACTTTATAGGTAATACATATATTCGACATAAGCTGTAATAGTTTTATTGAGGGATTCCTCAAACATTTTGCGAAAACCAGCTTTTTCAATAATTTATTTTTCGGGACGAATCTTATGCTATATTCTAATCCAAAATATATTGACTACATGTGCGCCAAATCCCTACGAAACCCGTTTAAGTTCGATTAAGACGGAAAAACCTGAAATAGTAAAAAAATATAGTTTTATAGACCCATAATATTAATAATATTAGCTACTACAGTCCTCCCATTCCTTTACCGCAGGCGTCCGTGTGTATCGCGCCGCATACCGCAGCGCTCATATACGTATTCTGGCTTTACCCGGAATACTAATTACCGCTAAACTTTACGTTCTCATATTTATTGTCCTTAGTTCTGAATTACTAATGTACTTATAAGTAATAGCATGTTAGTAGGATAGAAGAATACTATAAAAATGGGATGTGACTCAAACGTAAAACGATATTATGATTTTATTTCATTAAAAAGTAATCGTGTAATAAATAAAATCACGCGAGTGTCTTTACTTAATGTTTTGCCAAGAATATTTTATTTGACCTTTTGTCTATGAGCCGTAAAAACAATTTACCCATTTTGTATTTAGAAATTTAGTGCTTCTCTTTCTTTTCAGAGATTTTACTTTGAATCTGTTTTCTATGAAACATCACGTCCTACATCAGCCGCACGAATCCAATAATAATAACATTCTCTTCTACTTATTTTTCATAGGTTTTGTACAGCTAGTAATTAATATACGTCAAGCTTACGATAACGTTGATTTACCTCGGAGGGGCAGCCAGTGGCCGCTCGTTTGTTTCAGTTAATTTTCTGATTAGATTACGTCTCAAGTTAATTATTTTTCTGACATAAAATGCTTCAAGTTCTTATGTACACGCACGTACAAGTTTTGGTAATTTTAATTGGTTTAGCTAACTTATGTAATAATATTTAGCTACAAACCTATAATCGTATTCCACTATTTTTAAAGATTGCTTTCGATATAGCTACCATGCATTCCTTTTAAACTATGCCATAGTAAACCATACAGGAACAGTATAGTTAAGGTCGACGAACAAAATCAGGTTGAGTTTGAGTCGAAGCTCGCGTCCGTCTGGCCCATCCTTAAGACTACCACTTTCCCACTAACTTACCTCAAAGTATAAGTGTTCTCGTATTCCCTGTGGGTTAAAATAGCATGAAAATACTATAGCATTCCATCTTTGTCCTCAGGGTTGGCATCAAGATCTTTCGCAGTTTAGTACTAGGTCAATTTATGTGATCATCCCCTGATATTTGTTATTTTTTTACTTTCATAAAAAAGCACTAAGAGATCACTAACACACTGTTTTCCTTCTAAGAACTACATTGACCATGTGCTGCCGGCGGCGACCCGCCCGGAAAATTGTGCATGCCGCGACACGGGGAATCCAATAAGGAACGGATTATCCAAGCCGGAAGAAAGGATGCACTTATGGGAGGTGAAAGGAGAATGCCTTTTATTGTTCTGTTTATGCTAGAAGAAAATAAATATGGTAAACACGACCTAGGGTCTGTGTTGAAATCATAATAAACTTGGGAGGCATAAATTAACTTGGTAAAGTGTTGAAAAATGCGAAATATTCAAAAGGGTAATACGTGAACTAGATACTTCCAAAACGGTTATTCCATAATTTGATGTTATTTTTAGCATTATTTAATATTCCATTATACATTTTTACTTTAATAAAATCCGTAGTATCTTAAGGAACACAAGCCTGTGTCTTTTTTCACTGTTTTTACAACAAAATCCCTAACGCCTTTTTAAACTCAGAATTTGGCCGTAAAATAGCTTGCCGTGCTCTAGATCATAGTTACGTGATGGGGATGGTAGTTGGTAGGCAATCGAAAGTTCCAGACGATTTACGAACCCAACGAGACTGATGGGCCCTATTAGGGCCATCCATCGTGGTTGTTTACCGCCTGCACCTAAGTGCAGTTGCATGGATATTAGTATTTATAATAGGGCTCGAAGATAGATGGCTCTATTTTTTGTGGGTGGTATTCACGTTGGGAATATTTGATAAAGATGCCTTTTGAGACTCCATCGCGAGCTTACTTAAAGAATGTTTTCCTTTGGTTCATATTTTGTATATTAATTTTCATATATTAAGATATTTTGGCAATACTTTGTTATTTCATAGTTTTTCGTTACGAATAGTGTTTGTATGTTTGTGTAAACTTATTATGTTCAATACTTTAAGGTATTCCAGATTAATTCTGCGAAAGTTTACTACTGCAAGAATCTATCAAAATATGAGAAATTGGTATGGGTTTTTTCCATCGACGTTTACCTCAATTCTATACAAGTATACATACTAGTACGTATTCCTTGAAATTGCAGAAGATAACGTTTCCAAAAATATTCGATTAGCCCTCTTATCTTTTAATAAAATTTATAAAGGCTGTCTGTTAGATCAAACAACCAGCAGAGGACCTCGTTATAATAATATATTGGTCTATTTCGGTTACAGTTCACAATATTTTAAATCAAATCACGTCTCATCAGTCACTTGAATTAAATAAGAACGCTAAGATAACAAATCTGCTACATAATAGACGTATCTAAATATATGACTCGTATATCCATTTGATCTTTTTATTTACATCCAAACCACTAACTAAAAATAAACAGATCAAATAGGTAGTTATTGCATCTAATAAATAATGGCATAAAGACACTAGCATCACGTACGCACTAAAAGGCAGCTAAAATGCCTAAGATATAAAGAGGTTGTAAAGACTGCTCCGTGGACAACAACAGTGGCATAAACCCGCAATAAAACTGAGTGCATTAGAATTGGTTGCAGCGAAGATGTTCCCCGTCTACGATTTATATTTATGTACGGTTTGGATTAAGTGTTTTTTGCTCTATACTGATGTAACGTAGGTATAAT
This sequence comes from Tortrix viridana, assembly GCA_963241965.1. Lineage (NCBI taxonomy): Eukaryota > Metazoa > Arthropoda > Insecta > Lepidoptera > Tortricidae > Tortrix > Tortrix viridana. The sequence continues at coordinate 10,028,361 of OY725186.1, forward strand.
AAAAACGATTGCTCAAATGAACTCTTTCGTGTCGAAACTTGCACAAATATATCTTACAATAGTAAATTAAATAAAGACTTCTCACATTTGGTTACATCCATGGAAAAGTTCTTCAACAATAATTCCAAGATTAACGCCTTTATAGCCTATGAATTGACAAAGTTGCGATCACTACACCGTTAATGATGTTCGAATTTCAAATTCAAGTAACGGTACGTATTTAATTCCAGTGATCCATTACACGTAATGGTTACGACTTTACATAATTAATCTATATTACAGTGACATAAACGTCAATAGCAATATCATTAACATCAAATTGATCTAATCCTTATATCACCTCAATACAGACATGTCAATTGTCTTTCTAACTGTAACAAATTGTTTTGTACACAGTGTTGGTCAATATAATTTAAAATGAGTGATGACGGTCCCGTGCTTTCACAGCGGTTAGCACCCTCTTTGAGTATAGTTTTATAAATTTGATAGAGCACATTGTCATTTGTCGTGAAATAAGTTGTATTGAATGGACGTGGATAGTGTTAAATTGAATTGGGTTAAGGGTTAAGTTCGCCTGTTTTTTCCTTAACAGGAAAATACTCTTACGTTTTGTTGACTATCTGTTGATGGATCTTACAACTTAATTTTTTTAATGTTGCTATAAACACACGACCATTTACAAAGTTAACTTTAACATAAAATTCATTTTTATTATTTATTGAGTTATTTTTAATCAGCCTGTATTTGTTACCATATTTTGGGGCTTTATAACAATCTAGCTTCTGTATCGTAATCATATTGTGACATTATAGTATCTGACTGTCAAGTGTATTGCCGTGAAAAATTACGGTTGATTCGCTGTGTTTAGACACAGTCGGCAGTGTTGTATGGATTACTATGGAGGCTTGTTGCGGGACACGGGGGCACTACGACACGGCGGCGCCGCCGTCGGCACGCCGGGGCAAGCACGGCACATACGTGTGTAGACAAACGGCGAACCAATAGTAACTTTTCACGGCAAAAAAACGTGTGTGTACAAGAGGCCTTACTCTACTTTGGTTTTACATCGACTCAGCCGCCTGTAATTCAGTTCGATTTAATAAGTGTTATCAATGCATTATAAAGTTAACACTACGTTACTATAGGGCTAAAACCAAAATAAATAGAATAAGGCCACAAGCACCATAACGGTGTAATGATATGATTATGAAATATATGTATGCGAGATAGTAGAAAATAGGCCCTGAACAGTTTTAGCCCCAGCTGCCCCAAATCAGCCAAATTTGCGTTTGCCTCATATTGTTCCAACCGTCGCCCTCCATGATAGCGGCCATCAATTTCCGAGATAACATACCCTCCGTAACGCCGGATTCATAGACTGCACTCAATCTAAAAACAATATCGCTAAAGTATTCATGACAAATCGCCGTCTAACGAAGAGAAATAACTGCGTAAACACGGTGTCTTTAGCTTGGGGGAGCGAGGGTCGGGTCGTAGTGTTGGCGGGAAGCGGAGCGGGCAAGGAATGTGACGTGAATCCCTGGATTGGTTTGTATGTAATACCTTCTTAATGCCGGTCTCAATACCGTTATTGCGTACACATTAATCCCGGATTGGAAGCCCTAGACGTGACGTAGGGCTGCGTAGTTTCCTCAGCGTATACGCATCGCTATGTAAAGAATACTCACTGAAAGTTCTCTCCATTAAGTATGAACGATGGTGACCGCTTTCCACATTCTTGACCGTTTGCGTTTAATAAGTATAAAAACAAAATTATGTGTTCAAGTGAGATGCTAGCAATAATACCAGCCGATGGCTTTAATAAGAAAATACAAGAAACAAACTTTAAAAAAATATTAAGTTATTTTTTGAATTTATTGTTAGTAGCGAACCACGTGGAATTATAATCATGAACACTGTCATTAGTAGTAGACCGAATAGGACCGCTATTGTATAAACTTTTGCTTTTATACCTATAATTTCTACTTTACTCTACACTTGGTCAAAAATGTTTCAAGCTAACATACCTCAACATTTGTTTTTTTATAACAGATTTGACTTATTTCTGTGTAGGTACATTTCTGATTGATCACTAGGCGAATTGGTAACTGCATGCTAGGCATTAGGTCCGCCATTAATACTGGTTTTTCTGCGATTAAACAAAAAATAAATCAAACCTCCTCCCTGCTACTGACGACCCACCTTCACCATGGCGACCGTAGTGGGGTGCGTAACTACGTAACACCGTTTAGATTGATGGCTGATGCAATTTGTGACCGCCTCGGATTTATTGACATTGATAAAGAACAACGCCGTATTTTGATGATACGCTACGAAACCCAAAGTTCATTTTGGGGTTTTAGGTTAATTAGTATTCTACTTTTAAACTTAAGTCCCTCGATCTGTAAAAATTATGCAAGAACGTTAACGTGCTATTGACATTCTTGCTCTATCTCTTCACCCATTAAATAAATAAATATAAATATATGTTAAATGTCCAACGTACACCATCAAATACAAAATTATATTTAGAAAACGACTCGAGGTGATCAAAAGGCTATCGTTTCGGGACAGGCCTAATCAAACTTTGGCAGATCCCTTATTAATATCATATTCAATGAATTAATCATTACCTAGTTTGCATCGTTCTCGCGAACAGCTGTTCTTTTAACTAAACTCGTTGTGAACCTAAATTTCCCTTTAATCCATCGCCAACATTGTAAATTACTTTCCAAACTCGCTCGTTGAAGATTCAACAACTTTCCGATCAAAATCGAATTGGAGTTTCGAACGAAGTTAATCAAAATGTTGATGGCGGATTGACGTTTATTTTGGGAAGTTTTCAGTAAACATAAACATAAGTTTCGTAAACAATTCTCTTTTCAATAACCAGGGCGGCTACCACAACTTGTCCGTGGTTTGTTTGTCGCTCGGATATCCCTGTCTTGCTAGTGCAATAAAAACTAAACCGCTTGAAAGATTGCTAGTCATTGATTCTGTTAATAGGGTAAATGCATCTCCTTAAGATGCACCTAATAAACTATTTTCGTCTTCTTCTTCTTCTTCTACCCCAGTCACAGAAATGTTGGTACTAAAATACGCATTTACCCCATAGAAGCAATTGCTTCGGTTAACTTTATTATTTTTGTAATCCCTTCGAGACAAATTTTACAGCTATTTACACCTTACATATTAAACAAGGAAAGACTTTGTGGAGTTTATTCTTCGTCTCCCTCGGCCTTCCGAGGCGTGTCGCCCCGAATTACCACCGCCGCAGGACAATTTCTTAATCGTTTACCCAGAGACAAATCACCGGCTGCAGCGATGCGGTTTCCTGTCCCCGGGGACGCGGGTTCGGTGCTCGACGCGGTGCACTTGTGGGATGGCGCAAGGGGACACTATCAGCGGTTTAACACTAAAACTAAAAAAAATAGATACCTTAAGTTCTTATCATAGGTAACGTAATATTTTTAGACATACACTTACGGGATCTTGAGCATGATTTCTTTTCGATTTTATTTCGTAAATAATATGTCTAATCTTAGGAACAGCAATAAAAAAAATCATTTTATTTTTTGAGTTGTGATGATACAAATAACCATAAAGGTCTCTGGCCCACTACACCGTATCATACCATGACAGTACTATTATCGTATCCATGATTCTGCGGGCTATTGCATATTGCATAAGCATATTGTATAAAAAGTTATTATTGTACAATGAACAACACTTAAGTCAATCGTTATTAATTATAACTAATGAAAAAGCTGTCAAAAGATTATAAAGATAGAAGTAGGTAAGCTATGCAAGCCATTCAATGTAAACGTAAAAACAGAAATATAAATTTATTAGCGAATAAAATCGATGGAAAAGAAGTTAAGAGTAAAACAGACGTCCATCACAAATACCAAAGAAAAAAGACTTACGGAAAAGTTTTTCACTTGCATCCAATCTGCTAAACGCTGGGGGACACAAATGGTGGCAAAATAGGTTGTAACACGCGCCCCGGGAGACTGTGACTGATGTATCGGCGCTTGCACACCTACTAAAGTAATGCATTTGTGGTCTGCGGCATTATTGATGACGCGGTGGACGAAGATCGATGGAATTTACGATTTATTCGTGATCATGACAGCAGGAATTATTGTAACAATATTCTTGAAGCTATACTTGACAACTGTACATTAAATTAAGTTCATTTGAGTGTTTAATATCAATTGAACTGTATTTCTTTTGCTTATTAACTTTATCAGTTGTCGTGACTCTAATATGTCTAATGTACTTACTTTTAAACTTTGGTGCTTTAGACTTTATATTTAAGACCTGTGTGATTCGTCGTGTTAAGAACCGTTTCAACTTCAATTATTTTTATTGTCAAAGTCGAAGTCAAAATATTTATTCAGTAAATTGGCCACATACGGGCTCTTTTACACGTCAGTAATATAGAATGAGTCTACCAGCGCTTGTACATTACTATTTACTTTCTACAATCACGATGAGAGAACAACACAATTTTAAAATTAGTTTCCTCAACTATACCTTCAAACAAAACAGTTATATTATTACTTCGTCTTTCGTACGTACTCAGTGTCGATAAAACTGCAATATAAATCAAAAGAACTACACCCCAAAACGGGGAAGATTTGTATGCACCAAAGCGTGATGCATGAAAGAGACAATCTGCTCTGACATGCACCTCGGAACCTTTATAAAGACTGATGACTCAGTCGCAGGTGCCCTTGCACTGATCGCGCCCATCAGTCCCCCTGACATATCGTTGGGGGTTGAGAAAAACTGCGCCGTCGATAGGGAATAGTGGACGGAACGGAAGGCATTTAAAAGGTTAAAAGCTTTTCTGGGTCCACGGTGATACAGATTTTGGGATATGCTGGCAAATTTTACTGAGCCATCTACTGCCGAACCATTTGCTTTGAGGCAAATATACTGTTGTTTTCGCATCAGATATTTTTCTTAGTACTTTGCTTATTCAAATTCTGCACTTAAGGTAAAGTTAAGTAGGTAAAAAGTTTGTTAACCAAAAATGTGTACAGTCGAGGGTAGAAATATGTATACACTTTTGGACCTTATTACAATGGGACAAGGTCCAAAAGTGTATACATATTTCTGCCCTCGACTGTACAAAATCATTAACTATGACACCCACACCAGGCGCAGCCTGTATCGTGGGTACCAGTAAATATTTTTTACACAACATGAAAGCCTTAGAGCAGTGAAGCAGAAGGACATAAAAAACCCTATTGTAGGTGAGCGACGTTCCACCGCTTTTTTACTGTTAATTCGGTGTCGATTGAAATTATTATTAATTAATTTAATTATTATCGTAGTGGACACTATCATCAGATATTCAATATTTTCCAAGCTTCGTCTTGAAGAGCAACTTAATATTCCACGTTTCTTAAAGTACAATTTCTTGTACGTAACATTTCTTAATAGTTCGACTTTTCTACAAAACCCGGAAAGATCTCCATTTTGATTCCGCCCGCGTCCCGTCAGTCTATCAGGTGCACCATTACCGTATCATCCTGTTAAACTTTAAATCTTTATCCCCATGATGTATTTAGCTCACAATTTGTTTTATCGTCCATTTAGAGCTCAGCAGAGATATATTTTACGGATTTACGTGGCGTGGCACGACGAGTATTTTACTGCGATGTCCTAGTGATTCAGACCGTACGGGGCCTACTGTTACGATTATATCGTGTGCTAGCCGATGGAGAGCTGAATCGCCATTTTATTTGGGTCTGGTTTTATTTTCAGTGTTGTGGTTAGTCGTGATTGTTTTAGGTTTGGAGATAGAGTTGGCTATACAAATAAATTGAGAGCCTACTCCTTTTTTGAAATCTGTTAAATATCTACGTCATGTATGTAACGTGTCGCGTTTTTCGAATACATACAAAACTGTGTCACAATATTTAATTACAACGTGAGCGACCTATTGGGGCAAAGCCCTAATGTACTAAATAGATAAGTCATAGAGCTGAACCAGAACCCAGTATAAACCTACAGTGGTCCCAGTAGTGCTATTTTATAACGGTCCTGAATGTGTATTTGACTATTGTAGTTTTTACCCTGAGATACAGTAAAAATTGCCACTAGACCCGTATTTCAATATTACTCATATTTGTCTTGAGGTTGAAAATTATGTATTACTTAATTATTTAAATTAACTTAGTTCTATCTGTTGTTATAACGTCTTCTTATTCTCTGTTTCATGATAAAAATTACTTTAATGGCAAAGGGAGATAAAATAGTCAAATAAATTGAATGTAATAATCATCAATATGGGGTTGCCTTCTAAAAATCGTCCACAGCAACACCGCAAAGAAACCGGTTCAATCTCGTAATGAACTCCACCGTCGTCCCACCGAGAATCTTCAAAAGAATTAGAACGAACGTTTCCTTTCAAAATTCTCATCAAATTTTCAATTCCGCTTCGATTAACAGAAACTGTGTTAAAATCGCAAATAGTACCAGTAAGCTTAGTCAAAAGACACTGAGTTAAAAGCTATTTTTGGAACTAGGTACCTAACCTACATATTTATGAGGACTGTTCGAAAATAGTATGTCAAAGTGTTCATGACAACGTCCATGTTAAGTTCTCCATTACGTAACCTCAACAACGACTTAAAACTTGTCGAAACTAATAAATAAATAAACCCCCAAGCAACAAATTTAAAGGTCTTCGGGGGCCTATAGCTACCCTCCGAATTAAACTCCTTAATAACTTGAGAACTCCGCAACATGTTACTTTGGCACTCCATTGTTAACTTGGTGGTCGTTTATTCCAATTTTGCTGTAATTAATTTTATTACTCAATGATTTAATATATCGAAAACCGTAAATTATTTACAGGAAGAAACATATTTTGTCATGCCAAATACAATCATAGATATTAGTATAAGACAGACAACATACAGCTCAAAGTGCTTAAGGAAACGTTAAATTTGGAAATATGCAGTGTAATCCAGTAAGGAGACGCAGTAAAACGGTTTTTATGAAAATCTACCCCTAAGAGAAAGAATTATACTTAACCATACGAAGTCGCGAGCATTCTCTAGTGTGTAGATAAAAAAACAGCTGACCGTGAATGTGAAGTCTCGAATACCAAACCACACCTATGAACCACAAAGGAATAGAAATAATTTTATCGACGTCAACTTTCATTTCTCCGGCGTCCCGAGCAAAACGAACAAAAACTATGAAATATGCACAGTTTTTATACCAATTGCTAGGACCTGTCAAGTGCACGACTTGCCTCTACGGTATTGTGGTCTATCCAATATTAACCCTATTTCTATACTGTTAGGGCGTACAGAACCAGTCAGATGTCGTATTAGATATTACAAATTGGCGTTGCCTTAGGGATTTGCCCGTTACGTACGTTGAAACGTTTGTTTTTCAGTTTTACTGGGCATATTCAAATGGTGAATAAAGAATTCACAAAGGTTTAAACATAAAGATGACGCGTCTAGGACGACTCTGAAGTGAGTCTTGATTTTCCTCTATCATTGGAGCCTTTAAAGTAAACATGCCGCCATAGCCAAGATGCATTACGCTAACTAGCGTTTCTATTAATTTCGTTTTTAAACCAATAGCATCACTTGTAGATCACGTGATACGAAGAGTCATGTGATCTACCAGTGACGCGATTGGTTTAAAAACGAAACGAATATTTAGAAACGCTAGTTAGCTTAATCCATCTCGGCTGAGGCCCCTGCTGTACGGAAAAATATGTCCAATGTCAACCGTTACGGCTACGGTCAACATGATACGGTCCTTATGAGTAGTTTTGTTTGAAGAAATTGTTGTCATTTTTTTAAATGCCGCGGCCGCTGCTGGGGACGGTCAAGCCGCTTGCCTTCTGGCCGAAAGATGTCGTGTTCCGGCGGTTCCGGGGCGGCCTGCCAGCGAGCATGACTTCGAACGCTGCGATTCAACAGAGTCACGCTGTTTTGTCGCCAAAATAATTTAAGATATTGTTAAGTTTATAAATATATGTATGTTAGTCAGTAAGGTATTTATCTAAGGGCCTAGTAGCCTGAAAATAAATTAATTTTAATTTAACATGATTTTTTTGCATTGTTGTGGGAAATCCTACTACTCGTTTCTCACTAATATTGTAAATGTGCATGGGTATTTGGATGTTTGTGTTTCAACCACGCCTAAACTGTCGAACAGATTTGGATGAAATTTAGCGCACAGATAGTTCTTATCCTGGATTGACACAGGATACGAAGGAAAAGCGATAAACGACTTCTACGCGGACGGAGTCGCGGGCAAGATCTAATAGTCAAATTAACTGAAACCCGTGTATTCACCGAACATAATTACTATTCATTTGTTTTCGCAGCTCTGGCTCCCCGACGAACCCTAAAATCCATTTCTTTCCGAGTATGTTTTATATTCTTTAAGAAACCACTGACAAAGTAAATGATACGATGGCATAAAAGAAAAAGGTCGTTTATTGGAGCACTACTTTATATTGGTTTCTAAATGTCTTGCGAGTTTTCTTTGGGATTTCTTTTTGAGGGATCGTTAAGATTCTTTTCCGACAATTTATTTACACATTGAGAAATTTATATCTTATGTTTATTTGATTTTAATAGTCATCTATAGTTTGATAATATAAATTCCAAGTCTTAGGAGTTTTTTTTTAAATAACATCGCTTTTATAAACCCCTAAAACGTGTTAAATAATGCCTAAAACATATCCAAGTCCGACAAAAATTTTCAAAATCGGTTCACAATTAACGAAGATATCGGTGAACATACCTACATAAAAACAAGAAAAAATACGTACTGTCGAATATAGAACCTGTATTTTTTAATTCGGTTAAAAAGAGTTAACACTATTCGGAGTGTATTAGTTGTTACATTACACAATTGTTACCTGTATATTGCCGCTGCGGGCCTAACATGCATGCACGAGATAAAATGTGACAGGTGCTAGGGAAATGAATACATTTATTCCATATTCTAACGTAAGACTTAATGCTTAAGGTTTAAAATAAAAGTGTCCCGTATTGATAAAATCGCTATAAAATGTGAAAATCGCTATAGTCGCTTAGTAATAAAAGGTATTAAAAGTCAGGAGAAGACACTTTTATTGTGGTGGTTGCCTCTTGTAATTCTAGTTGTCTCTGGATGGATTTCAGGGCGTTTCAACCGCCCGTCATCTCCGTTTTCAATATATTGACGAAATCAATGACACCTAGAGCAACTTCTGACGCTAATAGAAACTACCCCCGGTTCTGCTTCTGTTTACATCAGAAGGTGCTGGTATGCGTCATTGTTTTTTGTCAATATTTATTTATTTATTTATCAAAGATACATTACACTACCATTACAGGGAACCCAATGTGATAGTGTACCAACTTAATTATGTACAAATACTTAAAACTAACTTTACCAACTATATATATTGAAAACGGTGATGGCGGGCGGTTGAAACGCCCTGAAATCCACCCCTCTACACTAAATTTTGTCACTCCGAAGTCACTGAATATAGAACGTAGCTAACGTGTCTCAATTTAAAAACTCAAATTATGCCGGTTAAATATTCCGTTTCGAGTGTTATATGCGGTTCCATACCAAAAGCGCCGCCCTCAGTATCGTAAAACCGAATTGTCAATTTAAATTTAATCTACTTTATGGAGTGCGCGAGAAACGCCCTACATGCACTTACTACACAGTTATTCCATTACTACTTTATTTAACGTTATTTTTATGTATACTGCCGTCTTTTTTTACCATAAATTTATTAAATTGGAGACTTGTCTTTATATTTATCTATCCTTTTAAATAGGTGCAAAATATAGCGACGTTGGTAATTTCCTTAGTAATTTAATAATAAAAAATATTGATTCAAGAATGTTATATGAAATTATGATCTTTATGATTTGATAAAGTTTTGGTCATACACGAGTTAGGCATTCCTAAGTTTTAACAAGTATTTCTCTTCACAAAATTCTCTTCACTAAATCTCAAATCGTTGGTACCTACTCGTAATGAAACAGTATTCTCTTCAACCCGAGCGCTTATTGTCACGGCGATAAGCCACATTTTTACACCGCATTGTATCAAAAGTTAGAACACCCCTATATATCAGAACGATAAGTGTCCTCGGAACGTTTACCGTGTAGACTGCGAGAAACGACTGGAGTGCATTTTACGACTCTGGAGATAGCCTGTGGGTTTATTCTGTTTCCCACTTTCTCAACGATAAACTCGGCCGGCGAACATTATTTGAACTTAAAGGTGTCAGTTGGTAGCCGACTGCACGCAGCAGCAGCGGACGACGTGTCGCCGCGACACTACTGGTTTCTATGTTTCTATGAAATTCCCTCCGTAGCTAGCGACACGTCGCTTTCATACAAACACAGAAACCAGTAGTGTCGCGGCGACACGTCGTCTGCTGCTGCTTCGTGCAGTCGGCTACCAACTGACACCAACCCATGGCCTCCAGATGGACTGGTTGGGTCAGTCAGTGCCGGCAGCTTCAAGCGGCCGCTGTTGGGCGACCTGCAGTTTCAAGTACCTACACAACTACAAGCAGTCGGCGCCAACCGCAACACGACTTCTCTCTTGCAGTCCGTCTACTGAGAAAAATATTTAACCAAACTATTTCGGTTAATTCAAAAATAACCATAATTTGATAATGTTATTAAATATTTGTTGATTTAACAAACTGTTTGCCTGTAAGGAATAAAAAAGTTCATTTTATTTAACTCGACTGATTTGGTTAGGTATTGCCTTAGTTATGTAGTCCCTTTTTTTAAGCTACACGTAGACGAAGTTTAGTTTAATTTAACAAACTTTTCATTAATCCTTTTTCTCAGTATATGGAAGCCCTAAAAGGAACATACAGCATACGCATCTGGGCGGTTTAAAAAAAAAAAGTGTACATCGTTAAAGACAAAAATTAAGAAAATTTAACTTTTTCAGTGCGTCACGAAAATTAGGCTGCCTTTCCATTGAGACGGAGACGAGGGTATGAACACAAAAAGAAAATCGAAATGTTTTGAATTAACTAAATAAGGCGATGACTCACTTCAAAGACATGAAGATATAAGATATACTTGAACGAAATAACTTCCTTAACTAGGTTATTTGCCAAAGTTAATTTAAATAATTTTACAGGTTGTTTGTTGCCAATTGTGTTTGTTGTCAATTTGTGAATTTTCTCGCGTTATTTTCCTGAAATTGAGTAAAAATCCCATTACGACCGATATCAAAGTTGTGATTGACGTCGAATCATCGTCGGCCGCTAACTTTGAAGTTTACAACGATGTAAATATTGTGGATTGGCCCGTTAGAGTTTTAATGAAAACTGAATTAACCGTATTTTACATACTTATCCTTACATTTATTAATTTTTAAAATGCTTGTCATAAGAACGAATGTTATTGTTTTGAACCACATTACAATAAAAAAAAATCGGGCAAAAGAATATCGGGCTATGCTCAGTGTAGGGTTCCGTCGCCATTACTACAAATACCTACAAATAAAGTGCACCAGCAAAAGAGCGTATCCTCATGACACTTAAGTCCTTTTGTTAAGAAGCGCAGTTTTTCGGCAATAACTCTAAAATGGTATATCCGATCGTGTTGAAAATAATTTTGGTTGAAAGTATTTATTAAGCGTTACCTTTGTATTTTTCTTCATATATTTTGGATATACAGTTTAGAAGATAAACGGGGGAGACACAATTTATGCAACTTTCGAAGCGATTGTTTCTGAAATTTTTGGAATTACTTAATAAATAAAATTGCTTTGAAACCTTAAAGTGTTTATAAAAGAACTGTCGAAAAGGGGCCACACGTTGATGTTTGATTTAAAAAAAATCAGCTTCTGTAACTATGGATGGAGTGCCCCCCCTAGAAATATTTATTTTATAAAATAAATAAATATCAGGGGACAATCTTACACAAATTGACCTAGTACCAAACTAAGCTCTAGGCTTGTACTATGGGTACTAGACAACGATAAACATACTTATATAGAGAAATACATACTTAAATACATAGAAAACATCCATGACTCAGGAACAAATACTCGCGCTCATCACACAAATATTTGTCCATACCGGGTGTTTGAGCCCATAAAGTATTTTCATAATTTTATGTAGCATTTGAGTCACCCTCTCTTAATGGAAGTGAATCAGACAATCGAAGGCGCTAGAACAACACTAGTTACGCGCTCGATCGATTTGGTCGCATCCCTATCCCGAGTGTCATGTCAGCTTCAAAAATCCGCCATAGCGACAGCATCGTTTTCTGCTCCCGCGCCGCTCAATATTGCCAATAATCTGGTGTCTGGACTTCAGTGCAGTGAATTTGAAGATATCCCGAGTAGCCGAAGTTGGTGAGTGGTTATCATTTGTTTTTACATGAGATTTTGATGTACTTTTGGATATTTTGCGCTCCCGCCGCCTGTACAGTTTATTTAGTTTTTTTGGGAAAGAATAACACAGACGTGAGAACCCGCTATCCTATACAGTCCACTAAATTATGCTACAACACTGGGATTCGAACCCGGGACCTCTAGCTTCGTAGGCAGGTTCACTACCAACTAGGCTAACCGCGTCAAATTTATTTTGTGTATTACCCGAGAGTCTGTTTAACTGTACAGTCAAGGTTATAAACATAGATACGTCCAAAGCCTCAAAAATATGTAACCACGATCTTATGTCGCCGTAATAAGGTCGTGGTTACATATTTTTGACACTCTGAACGTATCTATATTTATAACCTTGACTGTACCTGATCCACATTTCCCTGTCAAAGTACTAGTATAACCATGTGATGGTAACATTGGGAACTTTGCTGAGATTACAAACTAAGATCATACAATTTTGGTTATGATTAGAAAGCTTATAAGTACTGTGTAAACTGGGGTAAGTGCATAATTTGGCCTTTTGACATTTCCTGTCGCTCTACGCCCCGGTCTCAACCGATCGAGTTTTATGGCGTCCGACTTCATTATGCTAATAGGGGGTTCGATTTCACCCTCCCCTTCGCCCACCACTGATTGCTAGTGATTTTTGAGCCTCTCGCCTCTTTCGAGGTTAATTGAAAAAAAAAAAACTCGATTTTCTTCAACTTGGGCCTGGATATCAATTTGGCGGTAATTGTTTTATTCTCAATGCAAATTCATTTTTCATCTTACAATTTCTTGCTGTTGGTAATGTTGTTACATTTAATGGTTTCTCGTTCATATTTACATAATATGGGCTAAAATCAAAATTCAATCTGCATACATTAATAATTTTGTAGCAGAAAATGTACCAAGATGGAATTAACGCGCTTCTGAAGATGCTCGCAACACGCACCGTGTCGCATGTTACATCAGTTTTAAATTTGAATTATTTATTTATAAAATTTGTTATACAAGTCATATAATTTTATCAATTCATTAAAATATTAAACGTATGTAAAGTAAATAACTCTATTTATATCAGTAAATTGTTATACTATAAAAGGATAAATAAAAACGGAAGTTGCATCATTTAATTAATATACTAGTACCGTACCTCAAATATCATCTCTCAAGAGACTTGCCTATAAAGGACAACACAGACTAACAGTCTACAGCAGTCCCAAGTCTTTCAGCGAGCCTAACATGCATGTACACGGATAAAATGACAGTACGAATGAAACCTGGCCAGAGTAATTAAATATTGTTTTTCTTCATACTTAATACGTGTTCCGAGACTGTCACACTTTACGCGTGCAATAAATAACCATAGATTAAGGCCTTACCATGTGTTTACTATCTATGGTTGCTGTCTCGCACATCTTAATAGATTTGAACGATTTATTTAATTACTCTAGCAATACCGGATAATATCGGTTAGTAATTAAAATCAGGACGAAACAATTTTATTTTAATCCTTAAGCGTTCACTCTTACGTTAGAATATGAAATAGATGTATAAATTCCCTGGCACCTGTCAAATTTTATCTCGTACGTGCATGATAAGCCCGCTGGCGGCCAAAATCTATGAAGAAAATGTATGAAATCGTCGAAATTGATAGCTGTGTTCTAATATGATGAACTGACAGGCTGCATGAGATCGGCCGGCCGTCTGTTAGTGTGTGTTGCCCTTAACTCTGTATTAGAAACAAGTGTGTTGCAGTACTTGGCTCGTGCGAACTCGATAAACCAACATAAGTAAGTGCACTTTAAAGCTTGATTGCTCTCTTACTAAAAATGTTTACTCGCCACAAACTCCACCCATTTCTTACGCCGTTATTCTCGGTGTCATCTGACGACTTCGCTTGGACAGTCACCACACGGGATTGTTGAGCCACCATAGAACCCTGTCATAATGACAACGTCAAGTCACTCAAAAGAAATTACGTCAAAATTTTCCGTCGACTTTCTGTGAGAGGGTTCTATAGTGGCTCAACAATCCCGTGTGGTGACTGTACAATGGGAATTGTTTATTTGGCGGACTTATGGCTTGGATTACTCGTCTAGACGTTCGCTCTAATAAACCGATCTCTATTCATGTGTTGCGTTAGTCCATGAATGCGTAATTTCAATTTGAAAACTAAAGACAATTTCAACTCTCTACGTTATTTATTTATTTTATCTTTAATCAAGGAAATACATTCACAGGACTGACTTAATGCTTAACAGCACTTTTATACAGTCCACCGAATAATCAAAGAAAACTCAGAGATTTAGAGAGTCGGTGCAAAATAACAGACACAAAAAAATATGTTGATGTGACTGCATTGTCTTTAAATTATCTTGAAACTTTACTGCTATTATGTATTTTTAAAAGGTGTTATGTGCGTCATAACGCATATACACACGTACAAATATTTAAGCCTCTTCCATATTTTCTGACCACTCTATCACAATAACTTATATTGTTAGGGAGGAGCTTGCTGCAAACAGGTCATCTTGGCGATCTACCATCTTTGACCGTGTCCAATCGTTTGAGGAAAACCGTCTCACAACATTAGACGTCAAACGCCAGCTACGCAAAGAAAGACCCAAGCCCTCCTACACGTATACTTACAATGCCAACTCTGCTGCCACACGTGTCTGAGGGTTTTCAAAGGTAAATTTGGCTTCGCTAGCCACATTCGAGCCCATAATAGGCAAAGTCCATTGTAGGCCATGGTTTCTGGCAAGGGGTCGCCGTCATCGAAATCGATGAGGAGGACTATATATATATTAAACTAGCGACCCGCTCTCGCTACGCTCCAGGTACTATATACATGAACCTTCCGTGTAAAATTATCTAAGTGATGGTGAAAACCGCATTAAAATCCGTTGCGTAGTTTAAAATATCTAAGCGTAAGGTAGATACATACAAAAGGACAGACGGCGGGAAGCGACTTTGTTTTATACTATGTAGTTATTGTAACATTTATAAATAGAATTCCAATATCTGAAAAACAAAGGATTAGTAAAAAAACTTTTATACCGGTAAAAAAAACAAAATATATATTTTTTTAAATTATAGAACCATACCTAGGCACCGAAGTAAATATTATGTTACGTAACGCCATTTATTAAACACTTGGCTGCGAACGCCACAAATTGGACACCGTCTAGGGCCCAATGATAAAGAGTCGCCAGTCACACAATGCGTGTGTGTGTGCCATAAATTGCTGAAAAAGTCGGGGGCAAGCCGGGGCAATATCATAACTTATACAAAGCTCTGGTAAACTTACTCTCATTACGGCAGACTAAATGCTATTTAGCTTTCTTGAAATATTTTTAAGGTGAATTTTAGAGGGCTTCGGTAAAAACTACTTGAAGATTCGCTGAATTGCCCAGTCCTTGAGGATTTGTTACAAAATTTAATTTATTTATTGGAATAATTCGCTGCTAAAAACCAATAGATCCGAAAATGTCTTAATTTGAATAAAATACTACTTCTGCTACTCAACAAACAGTGTACGTTACTGTTATTTTTTATACTAAGTGCACCTTGCTCTAAGAGATAGTAAAGGATCTTAAATAAGATATTATACTCTCCAAATCCCGTCGTTGAAAGCCAGAGTGCCCCAGGTCGTTCCAAGGCGTAATCTGGCAAAACTATTTTTCCCAAATTCGCCTTAAAGTCCCAAAATACGATGCTTTACGAAATCTCGGATTTGGGACTTATATTTCATTTTAGTTATCTGCCATATTCTGAGGGTTCTGCACGAAGAATTGCCGTTGTAAGGTATTTGCCCAACGGCGAAGTCAAATATAGGTTATGTATGGATTATATCGACGGTGGAAATTTCAAATGTCGTAAGGGACAAACGCCTGCCTGTCCCTTACGACTTTTGAAATTTCCACCGTCGATATAGCTCCTGTACTTCTTGTAAATGTCATAGGATGAATTCAGTACATTACAACTAAGAAAGTGGTCGTTACAAAACTCATAAAAAAATGTTACTTTAGTCTATCTTAAACCAAGAAAAGAAATCTATTATGGGAAATAAAAAAGTCGATTTTGACTCCTTACTTTACCTACACAATGATAACTACTTAGTATGTGCAGAACCACAAATTACAACCGTTACTAAGATTACACATAAGTGGAACAGAAACGTTACAATTTAGATTAAATAATAAACCGAAAAGTAACAAATTACCCCAGAAACGCAGTCACGGGGTAAAGCTGTCGCGGGGTAGATTCGTTCGACGTGCTTCCCTTATTCCTTATTGACCTAAAACGCCCCCACTGCACGCTCCGCTTCGCACCTCGCGACAAACTCGGCCATTTTGAACACGCCTTACAGTTAGATTAAATTTTAAGGTTATAGATGGGTGATTTTATAAAAAGCTAACGTAGTAATAGATTGAAGACTATAGGAAATCGACTACTATGGACTTAAACATTACTAGTAGTAAATTTATTAATTTGAAGCTCCTTATTTAATAATTATTTTGTTACACAATGGTTGTTTAATACTTTTTATTATTTATAGAATCAGACATTGTGCCAAAGAGACAAACTTTTTAAAAGGTTAGTGTTAAAGCGTTTTCAATCCAGGACGGTACGCCCCCCCACTCAAATTGAGAGGTTGCATAGTTGCGTCAATATACGTAAAATAGTATAGTTTAGTAGCATTTGAGTAATTATTATGAATTATTATAGAAACATTAAGGGCTGATTGTTCCAATCTCCAGATAAAATTATATGACAGTTAAAGTTGGCGCTTTCTATGTCTTTGTCATATTATAGAATAAAAATACTGATTAGGTACCTATTGAAAAATCGGCCCTAAAGAGTATTTAAATATTTAATTATGCCAAAATTGCTAAACAATGTTACTTGAAAATTAAATAATTACAAGATAATATATTCACATGAATGTTTTGTGAACAATGCAAAGATATATTACAAAGCAGTTACCAGTCTACTTCTCAATCTTTGGCTCAGCAGGCTTAAGACTGCTGGCTTCCTCAGCATTACGGGACGGCTGGTTAGGAAATCTTTATTAATAAAGGTAGACGACAAGTGTAAGGATTTCCGACCTGACAGAGACGGAAGATTGAGGGAAGATTCTAGAGATTCGAGATGTTTTGGGTGCCGTTTCCTTGTTTGCTGGAAGGCTAAGTCAAGCAAAAGGGATAGTTACTGAAATAAGTTAAAATGACGCGCGTAGTTTTTCTATGTTAAATTCAATTGTGGGTTATGTTAGTATTGCGTCGGAAAAAAATAAGGCGGGTCCACTAGGATGTATAGTTATTTAGGTATTAATTGCCACACATAAACTAGTTGTCCTCGCATCTGGAAACTCTTTATTCTTATCGTGTATATGTATGTACGTATACGTGTTGTATGTTTTAAATATTTTCCTATGACAATCGACGTACTATGTAAACGTATAGATAAAAGATCTAGTTATTCGTAAATAACATATCGTACTTGCCAAGAAATATTAGCTTTAGCAACATACAACAACAAATATTCGCAACCAACATTTTCTCAGTAGGTAATTCAATCTCAACGAAGACATTCCGCATGAAATCCGCGTCGTGTACAAACTTGTTTATTCCCTGTACAACCTCAATATTAACTGCATTCACACTTTCATTTCGCACTCTTCAACGGCACGAGTACACAGTCGTAAGGAGGTGCAGCCAGGGCCCTAAATCCGCCGGTCCCGTAGGACACTTTAGTGTTATTGCGGACTAGATGTATGTTGGATTCCTTCAACCTGAGGTGGATTCTGAAATCGCTGGGAAGTTTTACACACGTTTACAATAATAACCACAGTCACCCAAAAAAATTGTAGAGCATACTTAGAACCTTGTCATTGTGATTGTTATTGCACAGGTTTTCAGAACATCAAAATGTGCAAAATGAAGTTTACTACGACAAGGTAAGACAGGCAAAGTGTTTGTTGGCTCACTGCACTTTGAACACTCACAAATAAATATATAACAAAGAAAAATAAACACATATGTAATAATCTAATCGTCTGTTAAGTGGTTGGTGAAATCCGACATTAGCCTGGGAGCTCATTTGTCTTCTCCTTTCAAAAAAAACACCCAGGGGATGCATCTTCGAGTGTAACGGTAGGTATTCATTCAAATTTGACTCACACCGTCATGTCTCAGGTAAGATACACACGTTTATTTGATTTATCAGTACCTCTACCATGAGTTGCTATCGAAAACTCGTGTTACGTTCTACAGTCGATAGCGAGTAAACGTCCTTCGAATAGTTTTTGATTAAACTCGTACCATGAGTCACATAAACGTTTACTATTCTCGCTAACGTTAACTCGATAGTTCGTGTAGTTATCGTTACGTGTGCCTAATTTCACACCAAACGAAGTTGTCTCTTTCTAACTACAATAAAAAGACAGAGTAAGGATGATATTGGGCTAAAAGATAAGTATCCATGTCATCCATTTAAAAATATAGAAATAACCCTGCTAATTTAAAAAAGTGCCCTAGAGCAGTGTCACTATGTAAGTGTAAGTGATTCTTGAATTTGTTTTGATTTTTTTGTCAATGTGACAGTTCATTCATACGTCTGTGTATAGTCAAATTAGACAAAAACTTATTTATTTATGTGCCGAAAGTTATAATATACTTACATATAAGTCATTAATTTCATATCTCATGGCATTCTTTTAAAAAAATGCTTTACAGGAAGAAGTTACTGAAGTGGCACTAGAAACAAATGACAGCCTATCAATTTTCCTGCTAAATGAATAACTTGCTCAACAAACTTGTTCCAGTAAGTTTCCCTATCATTGTTACTATTGAAATAAAATAAACAATTTATTATATATATTTAAGATAAAAATTCATTTAATTCATGTCCTAGGAAAGATTATTTCAATGTGTTTTTTTTCACTGCAGGCGTTGGAGACTGGAATCTACTTGTACCACTTGTACCAGGGACATCAGCTCAGCCCTCCTTTTTTCCACCATTGCTTGTGGCTAACAGCACTTGCAGTGAACAAGACTTGGTGGACAGAGAGTATCCCGAAACAGTTAACAGCCCAGGTATAGTGACTGCAAAGACAGTCAATTTCCATCAGCTCTTCAAGAAATAGGTTCCAATAAATTTTGCTGTTATTATCACATTTTAGAGTAAAATGTACCTACCTATCTAGTTTCATTAGTTAATTAAGAATAGTACTGTAAACGTTTTTTTATCCATTACAGCCCTGCCCGAGGTGGACGGGAGTGAGACCGGAGTAACGCACGGTGGTGAGCTTGCGGTCACAAGAACAGCATTAACAGCTGCTAATGCCAGGTGGCAGAGCCCCAAGCTCTTACCGCCCACACCGCGTCAGTGGCGAAGACGTCAGGTGCAAAACCACTAATCTCCTGTCTACAGAAGGACTCGCACCCAGACAGTCAGATTTGGCAAGGCAAGCCTTTGTCAGAGCTGACAGTGAATGGCGAGCTTTTAAACAGGAAGTGGAGCGGGAGAGGAATAGGTTAAGGGAATCAGAGTTTAGAATGCAAGAACGGTGGTTAGATTTATTTGGTAAATTTTTAGCATTAGGAAATATAATTGTAGATACTTTAGCAAATAAATAAAGATTTTGTGTAATAAATAAAGATTATGTGTGATGTATGAGTACTTTTTATTTTTATATTAAACAAAAAACAGAAAACATGGTACAAGTATTTGGAAATAATGCATTGATGCAAGTCTTCTAACTAATTGATCCCGCGGTGCTCTCTCCATTAATAAATCACTGGTGCCTTCATTTTCCAACACTAACTCCTGGCCCTCAAATAGTTCTGATAATAATAGGTACCTACAACAAACATAATAAAGATAAGGACATTTAGTATTAAAGTTAATATATAATCATTATCTTTCACTATAAATACCTTGACTTTCTTCAGACATATCCTTGTCATCAGGATCGGGAACATTATATTTGTGAGTGGATTTCAAATCCGTGTAGTACGTTAACGAATCGCACAAATTCTCAAAAGCTTCCTTACTGAGCCTATATCCTTTAATAAAATTTATTCTCAGTTAAATTTTGAAGTGGATTTCTTAACGTAATATTTCTCATATCAGCTTGAAATCCTCCTTGTTTTCGTCGTTCGTCTTCATAAGCCTACATATTCCACGCTAAATAATGTCTTGCCGATATTATTTGGATAGATAAATAATTGGAGTAACGTATTAAACAATAATTCTAAGTTTTCACGCACCAATTTGCTAGTGAAATAGTTAACTACAGTCGATACGGTATTTTTCGATGACATCTGTCAAATTTACGACTCATGGTACCGATGTTCTACGGCAACGGTTACAAAACGTTAGTCGCTAACGAATAGATTTCGATAGGTTATTTACCGTTGTACTCATACTAGCGATCTTTAGTTCTTTAAGTGACCGCTAGAGGAGCTGTACAATTCTCCATACAAATCGTTTACGCCGTCGCTAGCGAGTGCGGTCACTGTAAACTCATGGTAATGGTACAGAAAGAAACAAAGTGATTTGAAAAGCCGAGATTAGTTTATGACCACAAAAGTGAATTCATAAAAATATATTTTAATAAAAATATACCACTCAATATTTTGGCGGCATTTTCTATGACCGCTTTAATGAAATAGCTCACGTCGAAAATTCTACGCTGTAAATTCTTACATTTTCACAGCATCTTAAAACTGCGCTGCAGTAAAGTAGCATTTTTACCGCCACTAGAATCAGACTGGCACTTGCTCGTTCACGTCGCGTGTTAAAGATCACTTAATTAAACCTTTGTTAAACAGTTATTAACATTGTTCTTTACGAGTACTTGGCTTATATCAAGTAATGTTGGTTTAGGCGCGCCCGCCCCAGCGGGTTTAGTTTTGAGGTTATGAATAGAAACATTATAATTTAGACGTTTACTAATGTCTGTGATGTCACTTGTTATAATTGACACGCCTTGCAATAAAATAAAATTTCGTGCAAAGCTTTATGCTAATTTTTATTATGTTTTCAATGTTATAACCAAAATAACAATTAACATTTATTAATCGTATTATGAATCCATTGTATTTGCGACTGAATCTTGTTCTTATTCTGCAAACTTTAAAGCTTTAAAACAATCATCCCTAAAATCTGTATAGTTCTGTTTATGCAAGATTATTTTTATGGCTTCTGCCATGTCAAGAATTTAATAGCAGTCTAGTTTTCCACCAACCTTTTCCACTTCTTCCGAATATTATTTATCTCTACAGAAATTTCAAGAACCTCATATCATCAAGGACTTAGAAAGTATTCCCCGTTGTCAGTCCGCCCTACCGCGAAGCCCCAAGACACGCTCACCTGCCTTTGAGAGCATCTCCAAATTTCAAGATTGCCTCGGCGGTGCTTATCTCCTAGTACTGTTTGAGAGGCTTCGTTGAATATGAAATTATGAAATGTCACGTAATATGAGTTTTGAATATGAATTGGCAATTTCATATTTTGTTTCATAGGTAAGTGTAGTCCTAAATCTTTTCTTACTAATTGTAATAATTTCTCATAAAGTTAATCACCATCGCTATCAAAAGTTGATATATTACAGGTATCACATGTTGGTTAAAATATTGAAGACGTGGTATATAAACCACAAAGACTAAAATTCATAAAACTCGTTCATAAAAGGAAACTTTTCTCTTATATAAATCCTCTATAGTATTCCAATAGTGTAATCAAATCAAATCAACCTAAATCATTCCAGCCGATATTTCCACGAAGCTTATATTATATAAGGCATCCTCAAAACCGACTAAGTATTTCGTATTGACAGATCCACTTATAAGTATTAATAGTAGATTTGGAATCCAGTTTCCACCGTCAACTTTTACTTGACCCCGGAATGTTCGTACTAGCATTTTTTTTGTTCCTGTTTGCCTTAGAAATGGGAAGTAAGGGAGCTCTACTTATGCTGGAAAGGGGCTCAATGCTGACTATGCAGTCGGTAGATTATCGTCCTGAACGAGATTTATCGGTAAAATATCTGGACAATGATCCGGGAGTTAAATTTACGAATGGACAGTTTACTCGGAATTTGATCCAAATAATAGTAGGTACTTGTAGATAGAGATTGCGACGGCAGGCCAAAACTTATTTTGTTTTGAATTAGTTTCCTAGGAAGACCTTTCTAATTCATCAAATGATATTGAATCTTTAACATGATCAAAAGTTTTGTGTAGGTACGCATCTGCTTGAAACTGACAGAGTGAACTTAATATCATCTACACACGAACATATTTCTAAGATTTTTTGCACAACTTCCAGAAAATACACGAATTTTGTTCCAAGCACGTTTTATCGCGGTTCTAAGTTTCCTGCCACGCACGGGGTCGTAGGTTCACATCTCGCCAGAGATTCATACTACGGAGCACTTTAAAGTGTGGTTGAAAGTTTGAGCACTTCAGACTTGTGAGGGAAGCCTTTGATTTTCTCATTCTCCTCAACTTAGTGTTTCCAAACTTCTCTGTAAAAAAGTGTAAATAGTTTTTTTTTGTGAGGAAATTCCTAACAAGGTTTACGTTTATTTATAATTGTGGGAAAATTGTTCAATTTTGAAAAAACGGATCGCGAGTTTTTCGTTCTTGATAATTTGAGGAATTTTGTGTTAAAAAGGGTAAAATGTTGGAATTATTAAGAACTTTGGTAGTCAACTCACTTTTTCGTGCATGAACCGACGCAAAGTTCACTCAGGCTCCTTTCAATATCAAAGATTTTTTGTGCGGTAATTAATTCGAAGGTAACTTTGGGTTACGCTTTAGTATTTTATTACCTCCCTCGTTTTTATTAGCTTTCCTTTTTGTTTGTCTGTTCGTTTTATCTGTTCGGTAAAGAACTGAAATGGATTTTGAACTTACTTCCCGAAAAACTGGAAACTTTAAACAAAGCTCAGAACAAAATGACAATGATATAATTGTTTTTTTTTTTGTAACTACATACGATGCTGTCGTTTTTGCCATGAGTGTAAAATAGGTCAGATAAAAAAGGACTACAAAAGAACAAAAAAATAGAAAAGCAGACAAAATGAGTACAGGGAATCATGATAAGAAAGACATTTCTTTACATATTAGTGTCTTGCAATTAGAAACTTCACGTTTACGAGGTTATGGTTGTGTGTAATAGTCGTAGAAAAGTCGTTAATCAATATTTTAATACATTATTCCATAACATATTCTACTTTAGTATGTTTAGTAAAAACTACGTAAAAGTGCCACACTCATGAACTTGATAGCCTGAATAGTGAATCAAGGCTTGTATAATAATCAATCTCAAATCGCTTCAAACACTCCTTTATCTAATAAACTCGATCTCCGATTTAACCACTCATTCCGAGACGCAACTCAAACTGTTTAGCTATTTAAATGATTGCCCTGACAAAGTTAGCCGCCGTGATTGTTACAATTACTGAGCACAAACAATTCCCGTCCTCGAGAAACTCGCAAAGCACGAATTCAACGCGCTTTCAATTTGATTTACCTACCAGCGTAGTGGCGACACAGTCTAGCCTTCACCCTATTACAGGGTAATAAGATTTGGAATGGAACAACGCGGGAACAATGACATCACTTCATCGTAACGTCCTGTAACATTATTTGAGTAAGACCTTAGTAGCTTGTCCCAAGATTTTGTAAGGACCTTTATGAGTGCGGCCAGTGTAACACGAGCTTCCTCACCCTTCTAACGTCGTGGAAATCAGGCGGATTGGGGGATGTTGTTTAACGTTAGAGAGGTCCATGTAGTGAGGTGGTAATGTTCGTTCGTTGTGTATCCCTGAGGGACGCTTAACACGGAATTCGGGTCTTAACGCTTAGCCCTTCGTAATTATTGAGGCCGAGATCTTAACGTGGTCTATTGTAGGATATGGTGAAATACGGGTCGAGGTGAACTGGTATATCTCTATTATGTATGCCTTATGCCGGGTACAACAGTGCTTTAAATCTGATGTTTATAATTATTATGTGGAGAAGCGTTTGAGTAAAAAATGTCTGATTAAAATCAAGTACCCTCAAGGACTCTCTAATTGTGTTTTTATGGAATCAGTCCTCAGAGTGTAGGAATTGGAAAAAGCGAATAAGATGTATGAACGGATGTATTTTATAGATGAACCACTTACAGAATGAAACTAGTCTATGTATCCTGAAGTAATTTTTCTTCTTTTTCTTTAATTTCAGCCACGTTGTTGAGCTTATGTCTATATCTGGACTGTGCAGCTATGTACCCCTAGAATTGTCCCACTGAATAGAAGTTATATAAGAAATAATTGAACTTGAGCTGTGTATGATAATGAAAAATGTAAGTATTTCGATGGCAGCAAGGTTCTGAAACTTAACGTTTGAAAAAAATACCCTCTCCTAAAGTTTTTTGCGGCGCTTCTTTGCAATGATGGTCTTATCCGAAGCGCTAGTAGAGTCACTGCATATTACCGAGGACGTGTAAAAGAGCCGCATGTGGCCAATTTACTGAATAATTTTTAATTTTTGAATTATCTCGACTTTTGAGAATTCTTATTCGTATCGTTAGTTATCGATGTAGGTTTACTAGAAAATTAAATTATGTAATGTCATGCGTTCAACTTCATAACATATTATAACTCCAACCTGTACAAATATATTAATGAAACAAAAACTTCGTTTATTCCCCACGAACGTTTAATTACTCTACCACCATAATCTGGAGAAAAACAAGCTAAAGTTAAGCTTATCCGAAGCAATATGAGATTAGTGTCGGGTGTCTCCGTCGTGTTTGCAGCGGATTATCTATTATGTGAGAAGTCACTGGGTTGTCGCACGTTATTAGGTACACGTCGCACCCTTAGAATGAAAGTGACCTAATTCCAAAATGTTTAGATTTTGAATTAGGTCTCTATAATAATAATGTTATGACTCGAAGTAGAAAACATAACATTTTGTATTAGGTCACTTTCATCCTGAAGGTGCGACGTGTACTTCATAGTGGCTTAGACATTCATGTTAGATTTGCTTCTGAAATTATATTGTTTTGTAGCTTTGATCTAGCTTTTAATACTTTGGATTCATGTAGAGGTTAAGGTTAATAATAGCTATACTACAAGCGTTAATAAAGTATTACATCTTTTAAGATAATACTTTTAGATAGCGAAATCTTTTATATTTATTCTATTAATCTATTATAGAACCTTAAAATAGGTACAATGATGACGTAAACGAGCGCACAGGCAACATGATGGTAAATAAATGGCCTCTTAAGGCCCCTGCACCATGCAATTTAAAGACACGACTGTTTTGCCCACCGGTGTGACCACAGCTGTTTAGGCCATACACGAGCCTTGAAAACCAACTACCTGTCTTTGTATCATAAAGTTGCTGGAAATTATAAAAAAAAATGACAACACGGCATTGGAAACTTATTGCTTCCTGCGGATAGAACTACTGCTAAGTGAAAAAGATTATTCAAGATCTTCAAAAACATTATAAAAAACAGACATGTCCCGTATTACAATCGCCTTTATCGCGGTAGATAAAGCATGCCACTCTCACACTTAATAATCCAGCCTATATACGTCCCACTGCTGGACACAGGCCTCCACTCACAATGAGAAGGTGGGATGGAGGGTGTCACACTTATTTGGCCAAAAAGGACGTTTTATCCACGTTTATCCACATCGATAAACATGACCATAATAGGCCTGTAGGATACAAATACTTGTTTCATACAATTACAGCATTATTTATACACTGAAACTCTGTATGATGTCATGCTCATAGCGGCATTCAAGGGATCAGGGGTAACCTATTGTTTTCTAAATTGTGTCGGTTTGCTTAGTTAAAATGTTATGAAATAATCCGTCTACCATGTCAGTAACATGCAGAACCTTTGTCCAAAGTTATCGTTTAATCTTAGATGTATATAATAATATTAATAATACTTAGACCCGAGGAAATACAGGTACCTAAATACGGGTTAGAGTAATTAATGTTCAGCGGAATATATCTCTTCTTTACTATTCCTCTTATTTAGTGAGTAATGTAAAGTATTTTGAGTCATAATTATGATTTAAACGTTAAAGTTATAGGATATAAATAACTTATATCCCGAAAATTCGTGTATACTATTTATTTCCTTTATAAAACCTGGAGGCTACCGCTATTTTTATGAATAGAACCAAAGCCTATTTGTATTAATTAATGCAGAATAAACTTCTATTCCTGCTTTGACATTGTCTACGATTACGACCTTACTATCGCTGTCATCTTTGACTAAAATAATTTGATGTAAGTAGTAACCGAATTGTTTCTATTTTTGTAAATTTTTGTATTGAAGTTTGCTGCTCTTTTTCTTTGTCCATCAATCCTGTACTTTACTTCAAACAAACAAATAAACACGTACGCGTTTACTATATAAGTAAAAATACATTTATTTATAAAAAAATAGATTAACCTTACTTAACATTTCAATAGTCTTGACTCTGAGCCTTATTGTTCCAGAATTTCAGCCGCCTGCCGTCATTTTCAGGGACCCCCAACAAAGCGGCCAACCCGCCGTAATCTGCGTCGACGTTCACGCAACGCCGATTTGAATTTCTGACGTTCATTTTAGGCTCTAGTTTCTCTTGTAAATGGCTCAGGCTTTTTAGCGGAAGATTAATTTGATTATTATATTGTTTTAAGACGGTATAATGGAGTTACTTTCTGGCGTTTAGCTCATCGTTGCTCTTTAGCTTTAGTGGTATCTTTATGTCAACGCCATGTTTTTTCATTGTTATTGTACCTAACCTTGGGTGTTTTTGTTAAGTTACCGTCTGCCCAAAGTTCAATTTGGTTCAGTTTCTTGTGATTGTAATGAGTTTTGTTTTTTCTAACGTTGTAGCGTGTATTTTTGGTGTTAACACATATGTATTTGCAGCTGAAACAATACTAAACGCACATAACGTAACGGGTCGCTTTAAAACATCAATTATCTACTTAAACGGCGATGAAATATTCCACACTAACGATGGCAAGTTTGCGAATGCGTTGCAAACCTAGAGAAATTAGATGGAAATTTCTGTTCTAATAATTTACTGTCCTACCCTTTCACAAAAAAACAAAGTGCGAACAATGCTGGCGGGTAAAAGTGTTAGCAATCCGGATTGACCCTGCATGAGGTACAAAATATACGCCATATGGTAATATATAGATCAGGGTTATATATTATCTGCCTGATACTGCAGGTCTCCGTAAGTTTAAAAGTGGTCTCCGAGAATTCATCTCAGGAGCCATCCGCGTCCCCTACGTGGGTATTCCGCCCAAATCCTTAACACGTAGTTGAATTAAAATACCTCGTGACCCTTTTTCATTAGTAAGAGATCTTCGCCACACACTGAATATTTATGCTGTGAGAGACGGTGTAAGTAACAAGAGATATTTTGATAACGCATGTGCTCTTTTGCAAAAGTCTGAATATGGTTCGTATTACATTCAGTGATTCTATTCAACTTTGTCTAAGCCATATTATTTCCTATAGTATCCATATTGCTTTATTTTCTTCTTCTTGCTAAATCGATAAAGAAAGAGGCAGAAAGTGACAAAACAAAGCACTAGAAGAACATTTATTCTAAGTTAAGCGTATCTCGTGCACAAATTACTATAAAGATATAATAATATAATAAAAATCAGTTTAAAATATACAGCACGATACTTGTTTCATTATAAAATGTGATACCGGTTACCAATCTATTTGCGTAACTTAGTTTTTTATCTATCAAACAATGAGTTTAGTAACAGTTTTAAATGATTCACGGTTGAATCCATTCGATATACTATATAATATAATAGGTAAGGTAAGGTATAGTACAAAAAGGTATCGCGGTGTTTATCCCGTTGATTTATGTCGAATTAGTTTATTAATGCTTCGTTTTTTACTCCCTCGACAATTATCAGACAACTTTGATAAATGTAATAAGTAAGGCCCTCGATTGTTTTTCTTTACTTATTAATCTTAGTAGTAACTTAACATACTTTATGCCATATAACTTCACGTTTCTACTCAAGACTCTCCTCACTTGAGTCATATCTTAAAACAGGAGACGTTGGGACGCTGCTACTTGATTTTTCTGATACATTTTCATGAGGCTCGGAGCTTATGGCCGCGCTCAGACCCTAAACGGATTAGCTCCTGATTCTATGTGCAACTAGTGTTCGTGTTATTTGCCCTTTATTGTGAACAACTCTCGTAAATTAGAAAGGGTGCACACTATCTGCTACATACGAAATAATCTTTGTATTAACAAGTTTGATTTGCTTTTTTCTAGGATTAGAGATGTACAGTTCAATTTCAGTCCGTGTACTCCAAACAAATTGATGTGTGTTTCACATTTACTCAGATTTAGATGGGATTTTCATGCGAGAAAGTCCCAGTCCAATTAAACTCGACAGTCAACTGTAAATGGACTACCGATACGTAAGCCACGAAATACGCACAAGTTTTGGAATATTGTGTTCACCTTTCGCCCACACACACAGTAGCCTATTAGCATCTCACTTCTATCTATATTTATAGAGCGCCATGATTTCCCATGTTGTATCCACATGATAAGGTATAGACAAAAAAGTCCCCCTTTTTCAGTATTTAGAAAAAGTAAAGAAAATAATTCAGATGATACTCTGTATTTTTAGAGTTCCATACGAAAATGGTAAAAAAGGAAATTTTTGGACGATGTTTTAAAAAACAAATCTCAAGACATTTTCTCGAAAACATTCTAACTTAAAACACGTTTTAAAAGGCAAATCTCGGAAGTCCATTCACAGAAGAGTAATCACCGGGGGAAATAGAATATTTCACTGGAAATGCAATCTTGATGTGCAACTTGGGCTAGAACTTTTCATATTACTGCCAGACCGATGGACGAGTAACCTAGATAAAAACTCTTCCTCTAAGACCGCCCGGAGAATACTATGAATCCTCGCTTTTTATTCCCTTTACTTTTGCGATTTAAATGTCTGATTGTTTTATTTTGCACCTGCAAATGGACTTGTGATATTTTATGTGACGCTTCCAAAGAAAGACTTGGCGCTTTATTTACCTCAAAATTTCAAGTAAAATATAGATATAGTTTTCCAAAGAAGCAACAACGGGAATTTCTAATCACACTTGGAAGGCGCCCCGTAATCTAGTGTCGAAAGCCAAGACTTGTTGATTCTGATTTCTTTATATCTGTTTCAATATCTTATTTAGATAATTACGACGGCATTTTTATGCTGGTACCCAGAGGAATATCGAAAATATATGTTTATAATGTAAAATTATTTTAAAACGAGCAATATTCCAAAAGGTATTATCGAGCTTCATTCGGTTACAGGCGCACATTTGGGTAAAGCTTTCATTTTAAACGTTAAATCACGCATCGCAGCTTTCAAAAGCAGAGCTTTTCATTCAAACTTGCTGGCGTTGAAAGGCAATTGATATGAGTTAAATGTTCGATAACGTTAACGTTTTGTAAAAGTTATCGCCGTTGTGTGCGTGCAATACAAAGTGGGGTCATTACGTGTCAGTATCATGCGATTATAATGCTAAATGGAGTCGTCATTTTGTTTCGGTGATATGTGGTTAAGTCATTTAGTTTACGATAATTGAATATTCATACAAAGTCATTAATAGTAAATATATAAAAAACACTTCTTGGGCACTCGGGCAAAAAGCGAACTTATTTTTTTTCTCATGTATGATTTGTAACCACTGTGAAAATAATTAATTACCCACAAATAACTGCTTACTATCATATACTTCATTTTTCTCTTAGAAAAGGAAACGTATGTAACTTGAAAAAAATTTTGAACGCCATGAACCTAAAACCTGAAATCCATAGTAAGGTGCTAAACTGTGCTATTTCAGTCACCAATATCACGGCAAGAGTTTCTTCCTACTATTTACCGATGTAAGATTCCGGCGTGAAACCCACAGTTTTCGTTCTTTCAAGTGGGCCAACTTTCCGCGCTTCACATAGTCGCAGATTGTTCTGTTCTGGCTGCTTTTGAATTCCTTTCGTATGTTAAATGGAACACTTTCGGTATATTCTGGGCCAGTTCTTCAATACTTTTAAAATTTCAAATAGGATATCTTAATAAACATTTCAAAATATGTTTTGATCAGCAAATAAGTTTAACAAACTTATAGTAATTTTGGAACAAAAAGGCTCCACATCATAGTAGGATACGAATACTGGCAATATTATTAAGGTAGTAAAATTGAAACCAAAGAGTGCAGGTGGAATAGAACTAGAAATATTAGAATGCAGAAATGCAATTTTACAGATTGCTCCGAGAAAAGAATGTAACAAATAGCAGAATGTATGTATCCATAATATTTCGCCCAGTTATTAATTTCTCATTTTAGAAAAACTCTAATAGTATTAGTTACATTTGCAGTTTTTAAATTGTTATCTCTTTTGTCAGTCGCTTTGCCTATTATACCTCTTTCAAAGTTCGCCGTTTCCATAGGATGTACTACAACGTCCCTGACATCTTACCTTTCAATAAACCTCAACCTGTCTTCGACAACCTCTTGAATTAACTCCAACCGTTTCTAATCCCGCAGTTCATTAGCCAAGCGTGTCATTAAGTGACGTGTCGCCACACGAGGCCTCACGAGAATTTGAATTAAACCCAGCCTTTTTCATTACGTCCGTCGTACCTCTTGAATATTTATGCCTCCTGTTTGTTCTGAGCTCTTGCCTTTTGAAGGCTTAATGTGATTCTTGAGAAGAAACATGTAAGATTAGT
The DNA here is from genome assembly GCA_963241965.1 of Tortrix viridana. Taxonomy (NCBI): domain Eukaryota; kingdom Metazoa; phylum Arthropoda; class Insecta; order Lepidoptera; family Tortricidae; genus Tortrix; species Tortrix viridana. The sequence continues at coordinate 10,059,569 of OY725186.1, forward strand.
ATGGTAATGATGAATAAGGTTATGATGGTGATTTTGGAGATAATAAGTCGATTATGTTTTGTTTTTGAAGTATACGTGTACCTTTAACTGTTACGTTATTGTTTGGCTGTTTCACGAAGGTTTTTGTGGGGTTTGTAATTATTTCTTAGAAATCGAAGGAAGGCGTGTGATGTGCGGAGCATATTGTCAATTGTTCCGCCTCGTGCCTTGAAAGCTTTTGACTACAATGACCAGTTAAGAATCCGAGTTGTCTTACTGCTAGGTTCCTGTTCATTCATTTTTTTAATAAGAAGAAGGCAAACGATCTCACCTATGCCACCTGATGGTAAGTGCCCATGAAAATTTGCAGTCTTATATCGCTAAGACGTTGCCAATCCTAAGCACTACAATGAAATGTTTTTATGCTAACGATTTCTTTTACCTTTTCCTATTTTATTCATGATCAGAAGAACAATAACTTTCTTTAAATTTAAAAAAAACAAAAATTAAACTTAAGCAACAGCAGAAAAAATCTTTCTACAAACGGATAACTTAAAATACTTAAACTTGGTAAATGTAATCTTATTCGTAGTCTAGACGATTTATTGGAGCTCAGGTGACAAATACGATTCGGTACAAAGTAGTTACAGTATTACTCTGCACACATGATGCCGCTGTTCAAGATACGTGGCAATTATCCGTCAGTCACAGTACACAGACAGTAGTTCAGTTGTCTCATTCAATACTGTTGAGGAATAAGAATAGACCAAGGGATTTGAAAAGGTACTAATCAAACAATCGTAACAATAGTGTTCTGCGTCGTCGTTTTGTGAAATACTTTCTACAGGCGTCCACAATATAAATCTGCAACCTCCGCTCGAATGAGTAAGGTAGAGGAATTGCAACATCACTCGTACGTGCGGTTGGAAGCACATTACCACTAACTCCTTGACTCAATTTAGTGGTAGTAGGTCCTGATGGGTACCACCATCTATCTTATCCTTTAACCTTCCGCCATGGGCAGTGTTCGCATTCTTGTGATCTGGTGTGGGGATAAGTCAACCGGCGTAATAACTAGCATAGAGGCATTCCATATTAGAGTAAGCAACACATTTTCAGTTTTAGGATAGACAGTCTTAGGGCTGAAAATATGGAGGGTTGCAGTATTGAGATTGTAGTCTCATGATTTCCAATATCTATCCTTTAGGTGGCAGTATGTACGTTTGCCTTTTCTATGCTAAATATAATAAAACTCCTGTCCGTTCCTGCTCATTTTCGAATTTAGAAATTGTACTTGCCTCTACATACTGTGCTCTTCTAACAATTATGTACTAAACTACTTAATCGCCGAACAACTCGAATGCCACCTTAGTTAAATCTTAAACCTCAAATCGTTCGGTTGACAAACCCTAGGTTACATTAAGCCAAAATGACAATATAACAAAATATTGTATTATTACTAATTGTAACAATCGAATGAATTTTGGACTTTCGACTTCGACTCTGGTAAGATCGGCAATCGCCACGCCGTGTCACCATACATACTTCTTACTCGATTTGTGGATGTTGACTTTATTCGAATGATTTGACGTTATTCGAATTAACTTTTAAGTCGAATAATTCGAATAGTATCATCTAAAGTCGCCCATACGAAAAATTATTATAATTATAACACGAGTACTGCGGCCGTGTACTCGGTGTAGTTGGCATTTACATTTCAGACGCACATGCGCTCATCAAGCGGGCGCCGGCTGAGCGCGCGCCGGCGCTGGTCGAGATTTATTACTAACTTATTTGCTCCTAGATGTAACAGGTAGCACTGTGCATTTTAAATTGAATACACGTGTTTTTTTTAACTTGTTCAAATGTTTCTGAAAACTAAACATTTAGTATTAAGAAGTATTTCTTCTACCCTTTAAAAGGAGTTTGTCAAATAACAAACTAACTTGTATATATTCTGTGGTAGCTTGTAACCATACATTTTGAATAATTTAAAACTCTTAGCAAGTTTTAAATTTAAATCAAGACGAGTAGTAACTACATAGCCGAACTTACATAGCGCAAATATTTAATCCTTCAACGTTAGGTACATACCATACTCAAAAGTTTCTAAAAATGCGTCAAAATACTTAATGCTATCAAAACAATTTAAATTATTAACTTTTTTAATATCCTTAAAACTTTTGGTTTAAAATTTTGCCTCAGTTGCCAGTTTATTATTATTTCGCACTAGCAACACTCATAAATAGGCAATATGGCCGACAGCTTCCGGTATCGCAGCGCGCGCTTCCGCCGAGTCTGCTTCCGCCCTTAGATACTGCTCGTTTTAATTATATCTAGCTTTTAAAACTACCACATACTGTTATTCACTTAAATGTAGTTTGAAGCTTATCTCTTTGACCAGTAGTCGGCTCTTTCAAGTAAAATGAGAACTTAAATCTGCCGGAGACAATTTGACCATTTAAAAGACTAGTGAAGTTTGCTGTTTTGTTTAAGCTAGCCATACACACTAGGGTATGTTGGCGCAGTTTTGCTTGTTCAGTTAAACTGCGCAGTTAAACCGAAGCGTGTACGTGACACAACTGTGCAGGTTTCCACGCCTGTACAGGCAACTGTGTCACTCTTATTCTGTGCACTTATGCGATTTAGCGTGTGTAGTATATAAGAGAGCTACGTTGTTTGCGAGTCAACGGTTAAGTTAGGCTTTTCATATTAAGTATGTTACCTGAACGACATATTTTTTATACCGATTCATAAAAATAAATGAATGTCAGTGTCAAAGTTTTAGTCTACTTTAGGATCATCGACGCTTCGATAAACTAATTATTTATTTACCTCCTTATTCATATACGTATCATAAATATTTTAGTCATAGTATGCTATGGTCGCACTCAGAGGCGTCAATTAATTTTTAAGTTTGATTAAAGTTGCTGCTGTCACTTTCTTTGCTATAGCAATAGAATAAGACAACATAGGCCACTTTGATAAGCATTAAATTTAATTGACGTCTCTGAGTGCGGCCCTAAGTCACAATGTAAGGTTAAGGACAGACATTTTAAGCATACTTTGGCTATAACACGTTTAGCAAAAAAGGGTTACTGCCGCACTCAGAGAGATCAATTAACTTTTAAGTTTGATTAAAGTTGCTGCTGTCACTTTCTTTGCTATAGCAATAGAATTCGCAGCAACTTTAATCAAACTTGAAAATTAATTGACGTCTCTGAGTGTGGCAGTTAAACATTATTGACCAACACAAAATAAGTACAATAACTTAATATACTTGAAAACTGTAATTTACAGTCAATCAAAATAATTTTTGTTGCTATTCTCGCGATGCACGAAAGAAATAGTTTTTAAACGACCGACAGCAGTAGAATAAGCAACAGAACAGCAGCAATGAGCAACGTGGCGGACTAAATAAACCCAGCTGTTTGTCCTCCTTTCATAAAGCCGCTGGCGCCGGCGATATTGTTGACGTTTTACAGTAAATACAATATCTTCTCTCTCAAAATTACAAAATATATCGCCTGCGGCTTGGCATGCATGCACAAGATAAATTTGACAGGTGCTAGGGAAATAAATACATCTATTCCATATTCTAACGCAAGACTTAACGCTTAAAGCCTGGGCCACACCGGATGCGTGGCGCAGACGTGCACGTGCGCGTTCGCATGCCACTGCGTTGTATAGCTGCGTCCTCATATGAGGTTTCATACTATACAACGCAGTGGAACGCGAATGCGCACGTGCACGTCTACGTCACGCATCCAGTGTGGCCAGGGCTTAAGGTTTAAAATAAAAGTGTCTCGTCCAGACTCTTATTACCTTTTATTACTAAGTGATGTTATCCGGTATTGCTAGAGTAATTAAATAAATCGTTCAAATCTATTAAGAGCCTGTACACACCTAGCGTTTTTGACCGAGGGTCTAAGGGCTAAAAACGCAAGTGTGCACAGGCTCTAAGCTAAGCATGATATTTAATTACTCTAGCAACTTTTTATTCGTGCTGTCACTTTATTCTTGTGATGCATGTTAAGCTCGCTGGAAGCCTTTAAAAAATATGGGTAACTTCGACTTTAAAACTTGCACAATAGCATTAAATTTCAAGTTAATAAGTAGGTTTTGATTTTGTTTCGCGAATTAAGTCGTGTAGAAATGTCGGATTATGATGTATTTAGGTATATCATTTACGTATATTATCAAGTATTTAGTATGTGTCTCTTCCTACCTAGCACAACAATAAAATTAAAAATACAAAAACGCTTTTATGACGCGCGGGCAGAACAAAGTAATATCTTTACTTATGATTGTACCTAAGGAAAGAAAGAAAAACAACAACTCTCATCTCCCACCCAAAGCTTAAAAGTATATAAATATAAGTATGACTAGGCATCATAAAGAAAACAGCAACCACTCAGCGTTCGGACAATAGTCCGTCAACGCATTCAATTACGGCCATGTTCTTGCGGGGAGAGCGGGGACAACCAGTCATTAGGGGAGCCCAGCCTCCGCGGAACAAGTTCCTCTCCGAACACTTGTCGCTATAAAAGACCAAGGTGCAACAATAGTAGATTTAATTAAAAATATCAGGGAGCACGGGGAAAAATGGACTGATTCATAAATTGTTTTATTTATGGGGAAATGGGGGTGTAACGGCAATTTTTCCTGTTGGTTTTATGGGCGCGGGGAAAATCAAAGGAGAGCATTTCGTTTGTAATTTATAGAATAACGTTTTCGGTGGTTTTCTGTAAATAAACGTTTCCTATTATTTTGATTTGCTTCGGCCGTTGTTGTAGGATGAGAGGTTCTTGTGTTTGCTCGCCATGCGGCCATGTTTAGTTTCTTAATGCATTTTTCTTTGTTTCAGGTATTGAGAGAGTGAAAGTGCTGCTTATGAAAATATAAGGAAGTCGCTTGTGGAGGTTTTTTTTAATATAATTGTATATTTCTAAGTAAATCATTGGGTTAGTGCCTGCTAAATGTGACTTATATTGTGGGTTCGATTTCCGCCCTCTTTTATTTTAGAAAGTAAAAAAACATTGTATTTGTCGATTTTTGAATCATCCCCTGCATTCATCCGAAATTAAATCAGTCAAAGTTGATGAAAAATACCTCTAATTATAACAACAAGATCCTTTAATGTTCAGTGCCCAACATTATTTACCAACTTCATAAGGGCAAAAGCTGTTGAAGTGCTAGGCTAGCCGTTCTAGCGAGGCGACGGTAACTTTTGGAGCATGATGTATAATAAGGCTTTGCTAGGCGGTATTGCGGGTCGCGTTGTCATGGCAACGGTCGCTCGGCTAGGGACATGTGACGAGATTCCGTGCTCAACGTTGGTACGGTCGACAAAACAATGGTGTTTCACTTTTGACACGTGACTTCTTTGCAAAAGTTTTTTTTATTTGAATCTAAATCAACAGGTATGTAAAAACTTTGAGATAGAAACAGAAATGAACGTGCAACGATTTAGAGATGGGTCAGAAAAAAAAGATCTTTTGATTTTAGGAAACACTAATTCTGACCTATATTCCGAACTTACCAATCAGTTTTTTTTGCTGCCACTGCTGGGCAAAGGCCTCACCTCTTTTCCGTCAACCTCTATTCTTAGCTTATTGTCCATATTTAGGTTATATTTGAAATATTACGAATAAACGAAAATAACGATCATAAAAAGAAAAACTTAACAATTCAATTTGATATACCCACAACTTTGAACTGGCGTGTTACATGCAACGTTCTTAAGAACAAACGAAATTAAGCAAATATTTCACAAAGAATGGAAAATGAACAAAATGCAACTTTATAGAGATGTCGACATGAATATAAAGCGCTCGGCTAATGCTATTATATTAAATGACCTTTTTCTCTCGTTTTAACATTCTTTGTATAACAAACAAGAACGGTTTCAAAATAATTAAGAAACGAGCATCTGGCCTAAGAATATGAAATGACATAATTCCGTAATCTTATTATTTAAATATTTATCTAGAAGACGGATATTTAACTATGTATTCACCTCTACCCAGAACTATGACGAGTTAAGCCAGTTCAACTAAAACTTTAAACACCATAATGTGGACACTAGCTTTAAAAATATGAAGGAAATTTGAAGTTACATAATAACAAAGTCTGTCCTTTGAAATATATATATATAACGATGTTTATGACGTCTAAGCCGCACGAAAAGTAAACAAGCAAAATGAACAAAACTTACACAATTCTGTGCAAAGAGAATCTTGTAAAGCGGATAATAATATGAAAGTTTTCAAAGTGTTGCCGAGATAGATATAAAAGAGCTGGACGGCTATCTGATAGTCTGGGATAAACGCAGAAAGGAATGAAATATTTTAATCTACAGCGAATTCTTGAGTATAAAAAATGATGAATGTTGATCTAAGCTTGATTATTAAACTTAGACAACATCCTCAAAGATAAATGTTTAAACTAAGAATTTCGTAATTAAAATGTAAGATCCTTGACTTCAAGTAAACTTAACAGCAACACAAGACGCATTCCTAAAACTTCCAATCTACCAAATAACGTGCTAGATTTGTGACATATGCATGCCGTCTTGCAGTCGTGTCGTGTTCATTGAGTAAAACGTTATAAACTAAAGTTAGCTAATAGTTATCTACTTTGGCCTCAGACTTCGCAATAATTCTAACAGTTAACACGGTCAAAACATCAAAATGAAACGCACTTCAACTTGATTAAGTCCCGTTGAAATGAATTCAGCGTTTCCAATTATATCACAGTCCGTTTAAAATACAAGAATGCCCTGTGCCACTGCAGGTAATAACAGGTCTCTAATGTCCATATCGAAGTATCTGGCGAGTCGCGAACGGACAGCGAGTCCCGCCAGCAGCGCCGGCGGTAACTGCGCAGTACTTTACAAACCAGATGTTCAGGCCGAGCTGGGATGGTGGTTTTTGTAATAAGATCTTTTATTTGGCTATTTGTGAGTTTAATAAGTGTCTAAATGCTTTAACACGAGTCTGTCCTGGGTAAATGTCTTGAAAGTGTATTGCAGACAGCATTCTTACGCAAAACAATATAATTTAATCTGATGCTGAGCACAGAGTAAATATTGCAAAAAAAAAAGAAAAAGGGCATATCTTTAGCGATTGACAATGATGAAGATGATGCAATGATTACGGTAGCAGCACTCTTTTAAAGAGTAGTCTCTTTTTGCTTTTTTGCTCGGGGCAAAAAAGATAGAAATTACAAAATCACCCCTTTAATCTGTATTTGGTAATCAATTTAGTATTTATATGTTGGAGCATCTTACATACTTGTATCCATTTATGTGAAAGTAATAGAAAAAAAAACAGGGACAATTTGATTCCTGAAATCGCTTTTCCTTTTGCCTTGCAACAGTGGGTGTATTTACTTTCCTAAACGTACTGCAACTTCGGTAATAGTATCGGAATAACATTGTAGAACTCCGAGTTAATAGTTCATAGTTTTATTAGCAGTAAATGTAGTTTTCATCGGTCCAAACTGCAGTTAAATAGACAAAGGCGGTAGTTAAATGCGAGAAAAGTTTGACGACAATGACTATTCGGCATCGTTTATTTCTATAACTTTTTATGTAAGTAGGTATTCAACTTTGTGATATTGTAAGAAAGTCTAACTACTTTTAAAACTTGGTGGTAAAACGAGGGTGTCATGGGAATTTCGGAATGGTTTTGCCTGTGCTTGGACTCTTTAGCTATGTTTTTACGAAAGTATTCATTAAGTATCAGCTAAGAAGTGTGTCAAGTACTTATGTCATAAGATGATTTAAGTAAAAATGTATTCATGTAAGTTTGTAAGTTAAATTACGCACAAAGGATGTTTTATTTTGCAATTTAAATCGGGTATGTGTCCGCGGAGCATTATCTGTGAATGACAAACTGATTTGATATAACAAAATGAGCACATTTGTGCTGTCAAAGGCATAATCCATTTTCCGACCGACAGCGTAATTAATGTGAACATTGCTTTTGATAGTTATTTCAACTCTTAATATGAATTGTGCTAGCGAATTGGAATGAAAACACAATACAACTTGTTTGCGATGGTTCGCGTTTTCCATTTAAACTTTCAAGCATTTGCAATTTGAAATTGCAGTGTCATTATATTATGAACTAAGTCGTTTGCAAGGAACAACACATAATTTTCTTTTTATATTTTAACGTTTCTTTGCTGGCCTTGTTCATGGTAGAATCTAGTTGCTTTTGCTTAAACAAAAGTAAATTGGTAAACGTTAAGTACTACTGAAGTAATATTAGTTGAATCATCATGATCATCATCATGTCAGCGTACGTCCACTACAAACAGGACTTAGGCCTTCACCCACATATAATACCGCGCAGCAATTCGATAGGTACTTATCTGATTCCGGTGATTTATTTTGATGCTTTAATGTCTTAAAAACTTTTTATAGTAGGTAGTTTGCCAACGAGAAGATAATATCTCATTATCTTCGTTCAATAAAATCTCCGGCGGGACGAAATAGAAAGTAGAATATACTCGTAAAACATTTTCGTATGGCAACTTCTTATGTATGAGAATATAGGTAAATTAGTAAAAAATATTGTGGTTTAATTTCAATTTTCTTGCTAGATCACAATGTTAGATGAAGGTCATTCATGTTACAGTCATAAGATTTTTCAATGTAAGAAAAACCATGCATGTTTTGCATTTGTGCGAAACCTTTATCCCCTGCACTTATACGCTATGCGACACTCCACTGTTCGAAATATGATCGTCTTTCACCCAGCTTGTAACTAGCACATGCAAGCGACGGGAGCACACGACAGCGTTAGTACGTCGCTCTTGTGAACCATTGCTAATGTCCTTCTCGTGTTGGAAAAATTCCAACATGCATTTTGTCGGCAATAATATGTCACCTCAACGGGGTGAAATTATTAAATAAGCTGAATTCTGTGACATGTAAATGTACTTCATTCTTAGCTAAACCAAATTTAATAATGAAAAGTTGCAAAAAAATACTTTAAGACTAGATTAAAAACTTATGCTGTTTAACTAAGTACCACAAAATTGCACTAAACCATCTCCTAATCCCAATCGCGAGGCGTCAGAACACTGTAAGCACTACGAAAAATGAGGTGTCATTATTCATATCCGTTTTCTGCCCCTATTTAGATGAGCCTCTAAGAGGCAAACTCGAGATACCATTTCGCGGAGCACGGCATAATTGACGTCTACTCAACCTGTCAAAGGGTAATGCTATAGTATCCAATTACAGTATGGAAGAGGCGTTAAGTGCCACTTTGTGAACATTTAAGGGATATTCCTTGACATCATTTTGTATTAAAGGGTTAGGGTTTTTGAGAGACAACGGATGAAACGACTGTTTTATGATTGTACTGTCTGGATGGGATTGTAAATGGGCGCTTAGCTTCTTAGCATCAAGTGTTGTTTGCAAGTGAATTATGTTATTTGCTTGTTATATTGTCTCAGTAACTTAATTGTTATGAGAACTCATATACTAACTTTATTTTAGTGGTCTGAAAGAAGAAATTGGATAAGAATTTATTATCCAGATAATCCTTGAATCCATTCGCAGACGGCCTTGAAAACCTAGTTCTCGAGACAAATCACCCAATTCCGGCGCGTAAATATACTCCGTGACGAATACTAGCTCTGTGCGGCTGGCACAGGATTTTACGCGCATTATTTATCGGTGCGTTTCTTTCATTGTTGACTAGTTAGAGCAAGATATACTGTGCGATAAAGTGAAGAGCCTGAAAACAAGTGCTAGGCGTACCGAGCGAGTATCGGCGTTTATTCAGCGATATTTACAATATGTCCGAGGGTACCATTTATCATGCGGGCCAAATATCAATATCTCGCGGGGAGCGGGTCGACAGTAACTAATGGCGATATCCTTTCTTATGAAGGCTTACTGTTGGTGTACTGTAAACGTTGGGTAATTAATGGAATTTAACTTGGTTACTTGCGTAAATACTTGTTACAAAGTAGGCTTTGTGAATCAAAAAGTTGAAGAACTTGACTGTATTTTTAGCTACTAGTTTAATAGCGCTTGATTGTGCCTAAAAGGCACGTCAACCGTTTTATTTATTTGAATACTAACTAACATAACCTTAATTATTAAAAAAAATGCCATAATTGCTGCGAAATACAAATAAAACAAACATTAAGGAGCAAAAATAATTCCGCGAAGCAAGGTGCACCCGGGAGGAGTTACCTACTCTCCTTTTTAACCTCCAACGCAAAAAGAGGGGTGTTTTATGTACAACGTGTGTATTTGTGTATCTGTCTGTGGCATCGTAGCTCCCAAGCGGATGGACCGATTTTGATTTAGTTTTTTGTTAGAAAGGTGACTTGAGCGAGAGTGTTCTTAGCTAGGCTTGATGAGAATCCGTTAATCCATTTAAGAGCTATGAGCTCTGGAAGTCCCAATTTTGTCAAAGCTTTTTATCTGTTTAATTTTTAATTAAACAGATAAACTGTTACTAACCTGACTGCTAAAACATATATACAGTTTCACGCTAACGTCCTGTATAAATACTCATACATAAAAACCATAGCTAAAAATACAGTGTGCAGGTTTTGACACGTCGTGGAAACTTCCTGATTTATCGACATGTTTTGCCTTCTTCAAGGGTTGGAAATAGTCCCAGGCTGGGCATCGACCCCTGTTGAGGCTGGGGAATAGATTTCTCATAACAGTATACATTTTTTATTTATAGTACGGTTTGTCACTGTTATATATTGGAAAGGTAGAAACTTTGCAATACTCACAGTATACAGTAAAATATGGCAATGTAGTTAAAGGAAAATAGTTTCATATGCAAAGGAAATACTTTAAAAAAGTCTGCTAAATAGATTGTATAGGTGGATCACCTTAGGGATTCAGAACAAAATTGCCACTCAACCTTACACAATGTTTGTGTGTTATTAAATATTAATTAAATGCGACTGTTATTTATTTGTACATTTTTTAATAACTATAATATGAAATATCTTAATTCTAAATTTTAAGACAGGTCAGATCACATTAAGTCTTAATAAAATATAAAATCTTTTGGAACACACATAAATTATTAATTAATTCGTTGATCAAGTGCCCCACAGCGAACCAATCCAAGCACAACCACAGGATACATCTAGTTGGGAAAGTGTGAACACCCGTAATGAGAGTTTTCGGTCGTTAGCTCCCCTCTTTTAATGCATCTCGAGGAACACCTACTTAATCGGAACACTGATTCAAAAGGGGAGACCGGGGTGAATAGGATGCTCTTAGAAAGAGTAAAGGGTTGATGCATAGGAAAATCTTGCAAAAAATAAATTGTATTCAGAATTGTTAAGTATAAAACATAATAAATGCTATTTCTATCACGAAGATAAGGATCACGGTTGTTGTTGTGACGGTTCCGATCACAGGCATGGATTTATAATTAGTATTGCGTAAACAAAACAAGTTTAATAATAAAAAGTAAGATTTAAAACCCCGACTGCATAATTTGATATTATCGTCGACATATATTTTTAAATTCAACGTTTTTTTTATCTTACACATCTCGTTTGTCGAAATCGGGCCATGAGGGCACCAATAACATACAATACACATAGGCCAAACACATTACCCTCTTTCTTCGGCTGTCGGGTAAAAATAAGACACTTCTTTTACTTATATTATATTTCTATTGGAAAATTTATCGCTGTTGGCGTTGGCAAGCTTTATTTACTTACCAAGAAAAGAGCTTGCCAAACGTTGAAAGATTGGGTAACTTTTCATAGCGTAGTATTATTTTCACGAATGTGGGCTGCACCCGCTATATAGCTGGATTGAATTTGTCTCTTAAGTCGAGTGCACATGTGATGGATGACTGGTCAAAAAAATGCCAAAATAGTAATAAATAAAAAATGCATTTTAGACGTAATACGGAAAAAGTAAATGAAGCAAGCTAGCGGTCCCGGGTTCAAATCCCGGTATGGGTAAATATTTGTGTGATGAGTGAGAGTATTTGTTCCCGAGTCATGGATGTTCTATATATTTAAGTATGTATTTCTCTATATAAGTATGTTTATTTGCCTAGTACCCATAATACGTGCAAGCCTAGAGCTTAGTTTGGGACTAGGTCAATTTAAACGCGATTGTCCCTGACATTTATTTGTTTTTATTTCGTTTTACTTATTATTTCTAGAATAATGGTAAAAATTAACAAATTCCCGCGACTTTCACCAGATTGTCGCTTCATGGATGATAATATGAAATTGATTCGGTAAGACCCTATGTTTAGTAGTAGAGGTCTTTCGGTTAATACTATGATGCTGATAAATTTTATACTGCTGACATTAATTTATGTAACAATAACAACAAGTGACGTCTTTGCACAGTAGTATTTTGTAAGAACACTTTTTACAAGGTTATCCTTTTTTCATAATTTGAAAGAACGTATTTAAAAAAAAATGATTTTATTTTAATAGAAAATCCATGACCACTGTTTTCAATCTGAGTACGTAATAAAAATCGGTAGGCTTATTGCCTAACGTACTTGCGATCGCGATCGAGTTGAAAGTGTAACAATTGTTTTCATTTTGCAATAAGCCCTCGGGTCGTGATTAAGACATCAGACAAACTAACATACTAGTAAAAAATACGCGCGTAAAAGTGCAAAAATCTCATTTAATAACAACCACCTGTATACCTATGCCCATGTCCGCATACATTTATTTACACAGGGTGGTAAATCCCAGTTGAGGGATACATCATTACTAAGTTTGGCGGAGTTAACAGACTTCCGTTACTCGCTTGTTATGAGTTCCACATGCTTACTTTTTCATTTCGCCAGTTTTGCGGGTAGTGATGTTGGTAATGGACTGCGAGTTTGAAAATGCATTGGATTTCAAACTTTTGGTGAATGGTGCTTTTAAACAATGTAATATTGGCTTGTTTGGCGAGTTTAATTGCGTGGAATTTGTTTATAATGTTCTTTTAAATTATTTCCCGGATCTGTCTACTTTCTAGTCGCAAACTATTTCTGTGAAAAAGTCACGTTAACCATCTTCTAGATTTTGTCGTGAACGACTGACAGGAAGGTTAATTTTTTGTCTGTGATGCACTAAGTCTACTTTTAACAGCAGTTTCAAAAATCATGCCCGTTTAGTAATAATATTGGGGATCCTATAATTTTACCAAAAAACGTTTCACAAACTGATTCATTTCACACACATATCTTTTGGCAAACCGCTTTTCTTCGAAACTGTGAATATTTCAGAATTTATTTCAGGATTATCGTGTAGAACCCTGTAAGTTAGGTTAGGTTAGTTTTAATTTGCAGTTTCAAAAAAAAAAGCAGTTTGCCAAATGAGATGTTTGTGAAACGTTTTTTCGTAAACAAAAGTTTTATACACTTTCCATTTGACTTCTAACTAAACACAATCGAGTGATTTAAACCACACTTCGATACAACAGCTTATTCACTAGGAACAATAAATACAATCGTCTACTATTTTCATTAAACACTGCCAACTAAACGCCAACCATTGAGAACTGGCCGTATACGAACTACACTTCACAATGACATAACCACCCAAATTATTTCATTACAAATCACACCCCAAGAACAGCATGTTAAGGTGCAATTTTGATAGTGTGGTTAGATTCTTGAATTATAAAGGCCGTTGTTCACGAGGAATAAAGCAGCGCAGCATGCCCGTGTAGTGTATTGTTAGAGCGTACACACATTGTTCGACGGTAACTTTTGCTAATATGCACTCCGCCAGGATACAGGTATTGGGTTACATCGAATAGGACTATTGTTAAGCAAAAACTGTTACGGGTTTGAGCTTTATTTTAAAACATATCTGCCTAAATGTGTATTTTCATAATGTAAAAATGTGTGTAAAAATAATAGAGTATAAAGTGCTGCTAAAATTGCTAATTATAGTAAGGACTGCGGGTAAATTCGGTTAGACTTGTATAAGAAGCGTACAGTCGAGGTTATAAACATAGATACGTCCAAAGCCTCAAAAATATGTAACCACGGTCTTATGTCGCCATAATAAGGTCGTGGTTACATATTTTTGACACTCTGAACGTATCTATATTTATAACCTTGACTGTACAAGAGCAAGTCAAAGAGAAGTGCAAACCAGCAGGTTTTTAATAGCTATTGCATGTGTACAGTCAGACCACGGGATTGTTGAACCACTTGCTAACATTCTGAATTCGGTCGGGTTGTCAAATCTTCAAATCCCGATAGTATATCGTGTACGATTTGACAACCCGGCTGTGGCAAGCGCCCGTGACAGTCCCTGACTGAGGTTGATGATGATCATTGAGTAATATGACAAAAATGGTCTAGCCAAGATGCATAAGCATAACGCTAACTTTAGCGCTTTTAGAAAACTGAGAAAAGTATAACATTGACGTGAGCTAACGATCAGTTGCGTCAGCCGCTTGTGTCAATTCAATGTCAATTCTTTTCGAAAATCGTTAAGCAGGCTAGGTCCCCTGATGTGCTTTTGTTTTTTAAATACATCAAACGTTCAAGAATGTCAAGGAATTAATTCAAAACGTTTCTACAAACCCTTACAAACCTTATTATAAAAACCGTTTGCCAAATAATTATCAATTCGCAAAACTTTTCTAATTTCGTAAAACGTCACAAATTTAATTATGAAACGGCGGCCATTTTCTTTTCTTTGACGACAGGTAACGGTTGAATGAAATTAAACTATTTGAAACGTCAAGTCGTCAATTAGTTTACGCTTTGTACCCTTACTGCTTAGCTTAGTAATGATGGAAACTTGAGTGAAGGTTTCGGGAAATGAGTTAGCTAACTCATTGTTGGTAATTGTCGAGTAATTCGTACTTATTTGTCATAATGTTATCAAGAAATCGTGACCAAACAACATTATATGAGTTAATAGGCAACTGTGTATTATTTTTGAGTAAATAATTAAATATCAGGGACATACCAAGTTAGCACAAAAGCTGTATAAGAGCTTATACAGCCATTATAACTCTAGTTTCAGCATTTTAAGGGTTTTATAAGCTCTTATACAGCTTGTGTGCTACTTGGGAGCTTAAGGGTAAAATTGTAGATAAATAAATACTGAAATATACACAAAATATCAAAGTCTCAGGAACAAGTAGTTGTGCTTATTCACGCAAATTTACCTCCCTTATCCTTTAAACCCGAGACCGCGTGCTTCATATGCAGGGTCACTATTAACTAAGCTAACCGCGTCGTCAATTTAAAACAAATAATCTGTAAAATAATATGTAATTATGGTTTTTCATGAAATCGCAGAAATTGGCTAAATTTTTTTTCGAAATCTGATGCCCTATTCTCGCTCGAGAATGCAACCTTATGTTCATTGTGATGAGAGGTGGGGAGGGATTCTAAGCGCCGTGATTTATGATGGATATCCACAACTGGCCGACATGTTTCTCGCATTCGAGAGGGGGTGTAATGCAATGACGCGAGGAGATTTCGAGATTTTTCACAATCGGTCATTTTCGTTTGGGAATGATATGAGGTTTTGTGGTCAGACTAAAGTATGGTAGCTAAGCAACGAAGATATTAGAGGGTGCTTATTAAAAAATTACCTTTTTGATATATCAAGTCTATAAAATATTGTCATAGGTTCACATAATTATTTAATTAGAACACGTTCTACTTAAACAGTCCAAATCAAAGACCATCTACTCGTGAGTACTTAAAGCTGAACAACTCTTAAAAATACAAGAAACAACGATATAATTATCGATTAACTATAATTTAATAGTTTGAAATTAATTCATCCATAAACCTTACTTAAGAAAAAAATCTCAAATTAATTAAGCCTCGTGACATTAGCAGATGTACCTTAAATGCTTTACCAACTTTATAAAGGTCGTAAACAGTTTGGTTAGCTAATTTCGGCCGTCACGTCCGAATTCGAAAGAGGGCGCGAGCGAATCATTTAAAAGTTGGCACCCCTGGAATAATTGACGAGCAACATCATAACTCGGCGCGGTTCCGAAAAACTGGCCAGTTATAACTTTTGTAATCTGAGCACATTTTGAATTTAAAATTCGATTCCTCGTGTTTTGACGTACTTTGTTAATAATTTGACTTACGATGAAACAGTAAGAAGTGACTAATGCGTCATCCTAAAGAAAAAGGCAGTATAAAGTATGAAGTTTACTTAATCTTACTACGTTTTTGCTTTGGAAGGCAGCAGGTTGACAAAAATCAGCATCAGTACCAAGTTCCTAATAAATTGACTCCATTATTTTTATCAAATTTAAAGAAGACATCTCTGATTGATTTATTGATGTTGTTGGTTAGTTAGGTACATCATTGACCGAACGAGCGAAGCGTCTCCGTTTCAGCTTGGGCAAAAATGCTTTCGTATGTCTGGCTGTCCGGCTGTCTGGCTGTCCTGCTGATCTACTCTACTGGTCGAATTTCTCAAGAGATTCTTGTGAAATTTTGTGAGTAGGTTTGATAATTATATAAAATTTGTCGATTCAGTTTTTCGAAAATTTTTAAAATGGGGGTTTTTGCGATTACCAACTTATTTGCGGTGTGGTTAACTGACCGCGACCTATATCGATGTATGGGGATAGAAGTTATCCAACGGAAAAGTTAAGTTTGTCGCGAGGTCTACAGTCTCCAGCTCACAGAGCCACTAGTCATATAACTTTTAAAGTAATATCGTGAATAAATACCGATTGCAACGAGCTGGACTAGCACAAGCACATGAAATTGAAGGTTATACCTACCCAATAATAATAAAATAATAATCCAGCCTATATACGTCCCACTGCTGGGCACAGGCCTCCACTCACAATGAGAGGGTTCGGGCTATAGTTCCCACGCGGGCTCAGTGCGGATTGGGAACTTCGCACACACCTTCAAATTGCTTTGCAGGTGTGTGCAGGTTTCCTCACGATGTTTTCCTTCACCGAAAAGCTCATGGTAAATTTACAAATTATATTTCGCACATAAATTCCGAAAAACTTAGAGGTGCGAGCACGGGTTCGAACCCACAACCCTCTGTTTAAGAGTCAGCAGGTCAAACCATTAGGCTACCACGGCTTTTTTTTCAGGAAGATAAATAATCAATTAACTATATAAATAGTAGCAATAAAGCTTTATTAACACAAATCTCAACTTATTTACCTTACTTCAATATAAATTATGCCCAAACGGAGACTGAAATTGTGAGCACGTTCACGAAACTGAGATGAATTTAATTTAACTTGCTTGAGACAAACACCCTACTTACGTGGAAGTGAATCTTCGTCAAGTCAGTTTTCAGCGAACGCATCGCATCATAGCCCAAGTGTCACAGGAAACAGTTTTTTGGCGAAGAAAATAACAAAAAAACTATTTGTTTTTGTTCATTTACGTTCTGTTTTTAAGTACCTAGAACTAGCGTATGTACAAAAAACACTTAACCGATGGATAGAAGATGATAAAGGCTATTATATAATTTAATTAATCTAGCGTTCCGTTGAAACGGTATGAGCTGGGCATTACTCTGAACTTCGAAATTCAAACTTCGGGTCGCCCCAGTTTAGGCGGAACGCGGAATTAATTAAATGAAATAAAACCACTAATTAATAGTGGTTATTTTCAATACGTACACAATAAACAGCATTCGTACATCAATTTCCGTAAGAAAAAAATTGCTAATATCATTTCTACCTACGAGTTCTAAGTGTGTCTGCTGCAGAATGCTCCCCAGCAGAGCCACTTTTAATGCCCATTATTTCATTCCCTAGTACAGGTACAGCCATAAACAGCATACCGACACATCCTAAGTAAAAGTGTCTATCTGCCCGATACACAGTTATACTACTATGGCATTTTCGTAATCTACGGTATCGACTTTATCATGTACATTAAAAAAAAAGAAAAAGGTGACCAGAACATATTTTTTTCCAAACGTGTAACTGACAATGCTAAAGAAAATAATAACTTTAAACTGCTCTCCTGTAAAATTTGTTTTTTGTAGATACACACTTTATCTTAGGAGGTGTCGATACGTAGGTACATTATGTACGTTCAACGTACATCATTTTACTATATAATTAATTGTATTTTACTATGGTGGTGCTGCTGCAGAGCAGCATACAAATAAACACTGTTCGGCTTACTCACGCGTTAGTCAGGAAACGGACACCACTAACACGTGAGTAAGCCGTAACAGTGTTTATTTTATATTTTATGAAAAAGGCTTTTATCTACACACATATCATAAGTCCTCTATAATGCGTTCAGAATCTGTAGGCAATGACCAGCATTACAACAATCAATTTTACTATGATAATTTTCTTATCTGTAGCAGTAACATAATGTTCTTATAACGATATAAGATTTGATAAAGTTATGAGTTTCAAATTTCGAACATCTTTGAAAAACAAAACAAATTTATTTGACCTCAATTCTACTATCACTCGAGATGACATTTAATTCGAAATGAAATGTCAATTGCATACAATTTTGACAAATCTCGTATGTTACTTGATAATTTGATATCGAACGATATGATAGTAGAGGCCGACTCTAGATTGTCTCTGAATTAAAAAAAAAAACTACGGTTGCCGCCATTTTTGACGTTCTAATAATTGATCAATGCCGGCTATGCCGGTCGTAACATGCGGTTCCTGAACACATCATAGAGAGCTTATAATATGTATGTAGATAAAATAGTGTATGTAACTGTACATAATTAGGCATTAAAACACTCGTGTGATGCTATTATGAAACTCACCTGTCGGCTCGTTTCATAAACACACACTCGTGATTTAATGCCTCTCATTATGCAGCAGTCACATAAACTACTATTATATACAATAGTAGCTAACATAACTTCTTACTGACCATGACACACGTACCTATAAGTATTTGTACTTTGTTTTTTTTTACAGTAATAAATATTTACTATAATTGTTTTATATATACTTCAGTTAACGTCCCGTGCGTTAACTTATGTCTAAACGAATTGAATTCTAAGTGACATGTATTTTTTTGTTATTATTTTTCAAACTGATAACACCGCGTTTACTGTCGTGATTTAAATATTACCGCGTCGCGAAACTGCCGGCTGCAATGCAACTGCGATTAACGGGGAAACGGAATTATGCATTTCGAAACTGCAGTGCATTTTAGTTACGGTTATTTGTACGGGAACCGCTGCGGGGTTAGCCTGAAAAGTTTTGCAGTTGCCGCCTTGTTAATTTGCCCCGACGATTTGAGTTGCACTAGGCAGGAGTAACAAGGTCCTTTAGAAGGTTTCGTTTAATTAAGCAGTAAACAGCTGGTTAACCGTCAATCAATATTATGTTGAAGCAACAGGATCGAAAATTACCAAAAAATCTTTTGAAAATTCAACCTGTTCTGCTAATGTTTGATTAGCCGTTGCCCTTGAAAGAAGTGTCAGATCCATTATAATATTATAAATTAATTAATTAAGTACTGATAAGAAACCTTGACTTGACTTCAATTCAATTCTTCAATTCCTTTTTTCTTCTTTTTGATTATTCTTCTTCATTGACTTCCTTTGTTCTGTTCTTCAATATTTTATAAGTTACATTAAGTTTTATTATTTACAAGACTATGACATAAAATAAGCGTCTATTCCTATCTATTCCTTTTGATCAAAACGTGACAATATTCGTAACTTGTAACTACCCACGTTGGAAACAGTAACGTTAAACCATAATTTAATCTTCCCCCAGCGTATAAAACACCACGAGAGATAACACCAAACACCACTCTCCACGAGCTCTGAACACTTCCTTAATCCCTTCACATATCACCTCAACACAAAATGTAACAGTCTTCAAAAATACCACCTGCACTCCACATATCTTCTTAAGCGTTTATTCGCGAGGCACCTTTGTAAATATTCCAGGGTAAAACGAGCTCCGCACCCCCGTTTGCTCGCATCTGTTGTTACTCAGCGCGTCGAAACGTTACTCCTAAATCGCTGCGGCCTTTCGTTAGCATAAGTGTGAATGCTGGTATAAACCGCTACTGAAATTCTATCTCACACGAACGCTGAGACGTGTGTGCGTTAATTTTGTACTGAATCTATGTTGTGATCGCTTTACCACTACACTCAAAAAACGCATTCCTCAAGTGATTGAACTTTAATGCCTTCTACGCCGAGGACTCGACATCGAGTCGGTTTTATATAGAAATCTGGGAACCTGGTTTATTGTGTAAGGTTCTTAGGGATCTTGATGTTTTGGACGTTTTTAGCTGTACCAATAACTAACTATCACGCGCCCTCGTACTTAGAATAAATTTTCAATACTTCTGTTCGCGGGCCGTTGGTTCTGTTCAGGGTTTTACGCACTAAAGTTTATCTTCGAGGGAGGGGGCAGAGGGATCAGTTCAATCTTAATGGCCCTTTAATATTTTATTGAAAACTGTCTAACGATCTTGGAATGATTGATTGTATAGGGGGTGTCAATATTTGAAATATAATTTATTCAAGGGATTTAGAAACAATACTAGACTTATTTGAAGGAAAAAAGACACGAGGCATAAAGAGACTCCAATCGAATCTTGTTTCTTTTTGAATTTTTACAATAATGATCAATCTTTTGGGTCAGTGATAATGTTCTGATTATTATTTTACTTTTTTTAATAACATAATTCCTTCTATAACTATAATAACTTCCTTCTGCGGTGTTTCCGGCCAGTTATGACATGGGGGGCCTTCAAGAAAAGAGCGTTCATCTCCCTAAAAGGCCGGCAACGTACCGACAACTCTTCTTGAGTTGTCGGTATTCATGGGCGATGGTGATTACTTCCCATCAAGTAACCCGCATGCTCGTTTGCCTCCCTCTTATAAAAAAAAAAAAAAAAATTCTTCATTCATTAAATCTATCAAGGTGCTAACTAGAAACGTATATTGTACGCCATTTTGCAAGTGATAGGACGTACTCGTCCTCCACAAGTGATAACATATATTGCGGCAGGTGCGCGGAATCTCACAAAATGTTGTTCTAACGGTTAGTGTGATGGCAAATGGTGTTATTTTATGGTTAGCCAAGTTCTTAAGAATATCGCTTGAGCCATAGCTTAGTACATACGAGATGAGCTTTATCCACAAATTGAGATCGATACATTTTCAATAAAGGTTCGATAACTACGGCGTTTATTTGGAAAATTATTCTGATTAAAACAAGCGCACGCTTTGTATATATAAATATGGGTATGTATTTTTTATAATAATATAGTTACTAATGATCCGCCCCCACTTCGCACAGGTGTTATTAAAAAAAAAAAGCTTTCATACAAACCTTGTCCTGACAATTACGATCACAAAAAATAACAGCCAAATCGGTTCTCTCTGATCTGGGGGAATTTATTTTTATTTTTAGGTATATATTTGTTCTGTTGTGAAAATGTGTAGGTACATTATAGTATGTATTTAGTCAAAATGAGTTTTACACCAACATCATGTAACTTTACTTACCACTCAAAAGCAAAGGTTTACTCACAAAACACGTTACTGCAAACAATAACCACAATTACTAGAACATTCCCCGAACAAACAATCACAACAGGCTCGTGAACACTTCAACCGGGTATCGAACCCCCACTTGAAGCACATAAACTCAAATACCTACTACATAATCTCATACACCACACTGAATCTTCTCATGCTAACATTCGTGCTTAAAAACAGCGTAACTTCACGAAAAAATATTGGAATATCAGTTTTATTGCATAAGTGTAGGATTCAAAATTCAAAAGGATTAATAGGAGATCAGCCTCTTTTTGACCGAATAACATTGATACAGAGTGATACTGTTTGCTACATAAGTGTATTATTTTTATATTAATTGAAGATATTTTGTAAAAAAACTCATTACTAGCGTTTTGCCGTGTTTGTGTTCACATTTGTACTGATATTTTTGAAAAGTTTTCAATAATTAATATTAAAAAACTTGCAGTCTTTCGTCGGATCTCTAAACATGCTAAAGTGTGAACAACGCACAAACTTTGATCATAAATTTCGATAATGAGAAAATTAGTTGGTTATTTAAGTTTAAACGATTTAAAAAATGTAACCGTCGTTGGTATTTTATGAAAATACACACATTAAATACTACTCTGAGTGTGACGTATGATAAAAACGGCAATTTCGCAAATGCAACGGGTTTACGTAAAAAATGCAACTATGGAATAAATCTTCTTCATAAAACATAATCTTTAAAACTAGGCGAAAAATATTAAACATGAGTTATACTCGAGAGCATTTCAATGGGGCTCGACAATTTGTATTATACGAACTTTAAAGATTGCCGATTTTTTTTTCAAAGATCGTCGTGTTTGACAAATTCTATAGCCTTTTTAACTTTTGCGGAACGCTAATTGTATTATTAAAAAACTTTTACAAGCCATATTACGATAGCCATAAAACGAATTAATTATGAAATGAAATATTTGTTTTATATAAAAAATGGCTTGCGTTTTAACCAGTCGATGCTGAAGCTCGCTTATCCAAACGTTAATTACATTCGGGATCCAAAACTAAAATACAAAAATGGTACAGACTCCAGACCATAAAGGTCCGAATCAGCCCGTATTTCGTCAAACTGACAGGCGCTACACGCAAAATTTACTTTACCACGTTTTCTAATATCTTGACAATTTTGTTACTTTGCGAGACCTGTCATGTTTGCGAAGTAACGAGGCTGAAAGAACATCTAAACCGAAATGCTGGTAACAAATATGACGTTTGACAGATTCTACAGCGTGTAATAAACTGAAATCCTTACATTTATGGCCACGTGCAGACGACGTCAATTTTATTGTGGACAATTGCAACAAAGCTATTTTTCATATGATCGTAAAGTTCAACTTAAAAGCTAGCTTTTGAGAGGCTAGAATTAACTTTTATTACCTTAGGTCAAAGTCGGTAACCTTTTAAAACCAATAAAACCATGATATAATTTGACTAGACAATGCAGATGTCTTACTGCCGCACTCAGAGACGTCAAATCAGTTTTAAGTTTGATTAAAGTTGCTGCTACTTTCTTTGCTATAGCAGTAGAATAAGATGCAGCAACTTTAATCAAACTTAAAAATTAATTGTCTCTGAGTGCGGCAGTTACTCAGCGTAATAGTAACATTATTTTTGAATGTAACTAAAATTTTAATTTATTTTTTGTGCAAAGAAAACCTCATGTATATTAATTTGTCATTATATTAACACAACTACAAAGGAGCTGACACAATGTGTCGTAAACAAAAGGAAAAACAGAAACCTTTGTCCCTGTTTTATCCTCTCATTAGCTAATGTATTGTCTTGGGTCTTCAAGTTTTGCTCGGAGCAAATAGGAGCCGACATAACCTATTTTCGACTCCCTTAACAACACACCTATTGCACTCGCTCCACCCACGCTAGCAACACATAATATTGTTATATCATTTTGCCTATAGAATAGAGTATTGTATTCTTGGAGTACTCAATTTTTTTTTATTGTGTAACAAAATGACATGGCTACAGCTGGAACATTTTTAAAGCCGTACATAGATAACTCGCTGCGCTTCTTTTCAACATTGGTCTGTTGGAAGGCGCTGGTAAATTTGGACTTTTAAAAGAGGTCGAGTTGCAGTTCAAAGTCAAAATTTAATTTCATATTCGTATTGGCTAATGGTACCATATAATTTCACTTTCATTCCTTGTCGTGTAAACTCTCAAACTCCAGCCGCAAAGCACCGATCGTTTATTATGCTAGGTGAAAACAGTGCGGCCAGAGCAGTGTTATCATCTAACCGGTTAATTGCGTTCGCAAAGGTGAGTTATGGCAGCGGGGGTGTTAACTGTGTCTGGACATTGTTGGCGATTAAAATTTAGTTGGAGTAACAATTTGATTACTAACGTAATGGTAGATTTTCATGCAAGTGAGGTAAAAATAATATAAATAAATATCAGGGACAATCTCACACAAATTGGCCTTGTCCCAAACTAAGCTCTAGGCTTGTACTAAGGGTAACATGGGTACCAGGCAACGATATGTACACTTATATAGAGAATAAATACTTGAATATATAGAAAACATCCATGACTCAGGAACAAATACTCGCGCTCATCACACAAATATTTGCCCATACCGGGATTTGAACCCGAGACCGCTAGCTTCGTAGGTTGGGTCACTACCGACTTGAGTTATTCTAGCGAGTACCCTTGGTTTAAGTGTGATCGTCGAGTTGCAACAGTAACCTAACCACAGATCCCATGGTGTTCCATTTCAACGTTTGATTTTTTAAATTACATTTCAAAAACTGGTAATAAGGTACATAAGGTTTGTCTTTGTGTATATACAGGTGAAAACGGCTTCACGGATTTGGATGAAATTTGGCAACTAAATAGTCACCCTAGATTGACACATAGGGTACTTTTTATCTTGAAAAATTTTACAGTTCACGTGGGAAAAGAGATAAACGACTTCTACGCTTTATTATTATGGATACTAGACTTTCTGTAGCCTTGAACAATCAACCTCGAGCAAGCCTTCAGAAGGACGTTATTATGCGAGAGTGTAACATGACACCTCCATTAGTAGGCTTGTTATATCGCATCTTTACTTTCTTCTACTCATACGACACAAACGCTAGCCTCTAAGTTGTTCCCTATGTTGCAACTAATAAGGTGTATTTTGCAATCATAAACGGAATGAAATAGGAGTTTGCTTTGGTGAACTGGCGATATGCGGTTTTATGCGACGCAAGATCGGTGTCACTCAGGCTTTTCACATAATGGCGATTTTAAGAGATAATGGATTGATGGTGATGGTGTTTTTTTATCGAATCGCATAATACTTTTTGTACTTGTAACAAATTCAAGCGAATTGTCATGAGTGTAAAAAATCTGCCTAAAAAGAGGTACGAAAATATAAGCAAGAAAACCGACTAAAAACAATAATATTGGTTATTTGATAAAGTTGAAACCACATTTTTCAGAAATAACCAGTGAAGTTAAGACATGTACACTGAAAAAAAGGATTGATGAAAAGTTTGTTAAATGTAACCAAACTTCGTCTACGTGTAGCTTAAAACAAGGGACTACAAAACTAAGGCAATACCTAACCAAATCAGTCGAGTTAAATAACATTAACTGTTTTATTCCTTACAGACAAACAGTTTGTTAAATCAACAAAACTTTAATAACGCCTTATCAAATTATGGTTATTTCTGAATTAACCGAACTAGTTTGGTTAAATATTTTTTTCAGTGTAAATACTTCTAATTTCAATATATCCATAACATAATTGTTGTAATATATCTAAGACTAGCTTTCTAAAGCTGTATAGCGGTGTTTGAACTAAACAGTGCGCCCGTGCACTCTGGGGGTGTTAACAGCATTACCATATTGATTGTTTGCAAACGTGTCCGAGCCACAACGCAAATATGGACTGTAGGCGGGTTGGTTGCAGAAGACCGCAGTTCACAACTAAGTTTGAGGGGTTAACTTGATATCGTGAATGTATTGTGTTTATACCATATTTTAGATACAGTGAAAACTTATTTAGATGTAAAGTGGCCGCTAAATATTGAAGCAAGATATGCTTGAGTATTTGAAACACGCTCTATATATAACGCTTTTAAAAATGGAGTCTAGTTCAGATATTTTTGAGCATCTCACGTGTTCCGATATATTTGATGGCTACTGTGCACCGTGAGCTCTGTAAAAGGGGACATTACAGTCATAAAATACGTCATAATTAATTATTACTTGGAATAAATAATATGCTTAGTATTATTAAGTTTTTTCGTGTGTTTGTAAAACTTCTTATTTCCTATACTAACAATTAATAAAAAAATCTGTGATATTGTTCAAATCTCATGTTTTTATTAATGACCGACGTCTTGAGTTCAAACTCGTATAATTTTAATGTAGCTACTATGTAATGTATCTTCCTAGGTTTCTTTAAGATAGCTTTGGCTAAGTAAACTGTTTTCTTAGTGTTACATGTTGCACAAGAAAGCTTGTTAATATTGTAAAATGTTTAAATTAAACACAATGTATGTAGTCGAAGTATACTTGTAAATAATCACTAAGGTTGTGTTGTAAAACTACTACATAAAAAAATTTAATACTAAATATTTATAAAAAAAACATCATTGTGAAATTGTAGTGAGTGTACAAAACACTGTGATCACCATAAATAATTCGAAATACATAAAAAACCGTTTTTATTTGTCTGCATCCACACATGTGCATGCTTTTTACGTTTTTTCGCACGTGGCGGCCATTTTATATCCATATGTAATTGAGAGTTATGGAAATTTCGCGCCGCATTTAATCTCCTGTTATTGGGTTTGGGCTACAGATTTTGGCATAAATTTAGTTAGATGTCACATTTGTTTAGAAGAATATTTGATATTGGATTTGTTCGGTGATATTGCATGGGCTTTTAATGTATTTATTACGAAAATACTGCTCTTTTGCCAACTGATATGTTTCCGATGTATATCAATTGTATGCAATAGGTACAATACCACAAATAAAAATACATAGAAATTAATTAGTATTGTTATTATACTCGTATTGTGAACATCATACTAGCAACAAATAACCTTTTTAAAAAGACAAGCGAGCTTAACATGCATGGACGAGATAAAATTTGTCAGGTGCTAGGGAAATGAATACAATTCCATATTCTAATGTAAGACTTAACGCTTAAGGTTTAAAATAAAGTGTCTCGTCCTGACTTTTATTACCTTTTATTACTAAGCGACTATAGCGATTTTCACTTTTTTATACCTAGCGATTTTATCAAGACGGGACGGGACACTTATTTTAAACCTTAAGCGTTAAGTCTAATAGATGTATTCATTTCCCTAGCACCTGTCAAATTTTGTCTCGTGTATGCATGCTAAGCCCGCTGACTAAGTAAAGTACCTATTAAGTGTCTACCTAGACTAAACTTTACTCGGTTACTACTAATCATATTCATCAAATTTGCAATGTGTTTGATACCAAACGTATACTAGATTCGTAGATTTAAACTTCATTAGACTGGCAACACTTGCTCTTTCTACTAATCTATATCTTAGTAGGTATCTTTGTTTATTAGTTTTCCTAATAATAAAGTGACAAATTATATACGCATTACAATGTTATTTTTATGCAGATGTTCACAAGGTCGCAAATACATTGATTTCAGGTCAGAATCTGTGGTGGTACTCTGCCTTACCCATTACACTTTTCAGAATATAGTCCACTTGCTAAGTTATTTTTAAAATGAAAGCAAGTCTCCCCTATTTCTTTTATATCTTGACTAGACGTACGGATACAATATCCCATATTAGCAGTGATTGCTCTTGCGATAACTCCATACCCAATAACCCATTGCTTCCACTTCACGTCACTCATGTAACTTACTACAGCAAAACACATCCAGCATAACCTGCTCCACATATTTCTCCCCTCCCCCCCTCATACAAAACAAATCACATCAACGAGAGGAACGCGGGAGCTCTCTCTATTCTGGCCTCTAGACATTGTGTCCATTCTAAATTGAGCTCCGTTTTCCGCAACATTGTGCTTGTTCCGAATAGTTTTCTGTGCAGTGATTTGTGTGGCAGGTCTTGGTAGAGTGGCGGGCAGTGGCTCGAGAAGTCGTGATAATGCGGCTGAATTATGGATCGCTTTTGGACGCGGATGCTGTATTTACCCTAGAACCGCGTTATCTCGAGGAATAATGAGGGGTCATTAGGGGAATTAATGAAGTCCAATGCACTAGGATTATAACTGTGTGATCTAAAGTTATGTTACTGAATCTAACTAGGTTTTGCCATAAACCGGAAAATGTGTTGCTTACTGTTCATTCTGTCCTTCTCCCCATTTACAAAGAATATGAAGAATTGAAAGCGGCAGAGCATAGCAATATGGGCTCAGTACTTGCTAGGAAATAGGTACTTCACCCACAACGTTGAATTTAATCCCTCACTGTTAAACATAAGATAAATAATAAATTGCTTTAATGCATTGTCCTTATTCATTAATATTTGTGTGATGAGCGCGAGTATTTGTTCCTGAGTCATGGATGTTTTCTATATATTTAAGTATGTATTTCTCTATATAAGTATGTTTATCGTTGTCTAGTACCCATAGTACAAGCCTAGAGCTTAGTTCGGGACTAGGTCAATTTGTGTGAGATTGTCCCCTGATATTTATTTATTATTTATTTATTTATTTATTCATCTACTTCAGGGTTAGCTGAATGAGATCCCGTTTAGGGATAATTTTATTGTAATATTTACTTATACTTTTTGTTCAATAAAGAGTTTACATACATACATAAATAATAGTTTTATAAACTAAGTAGACACGAACCATACATTTAAAGCGCCGTAATGATATATTGTCCTGAAGCCTCGTGATAAATCTCCTCACTACCCCACGGCTGGGCAGGGGGGACAGGTGTTATTTTTGCCCGGAAATTGGAGCCCACTTTCATTTTGGATACATTACTGTGATACATGCATCCTGTCTGCGGTTAGGATGGCGTTATGTGGTAAGAACCACATAAGTGCTATTTTTTCATGATTGAACTGGAAAACGAAAGTAACCAGTTTCTTTGTTTTTATCTTATCTTAGCTTATCTTATCTTAATTTATGAACAACGTCAGACCGTTATTTTAAAGATACTTTAACGTTTATTACTGCAGAGCTTGTCTTTTATTTACCAAATTAGCTCCTCTGAAGTTGTCTTATTTATCAAAATAGCTCATCTGAAATTGTCTCTTATGTACCAAATTAGCTCCTCTGAAATTGTCTCTTATTTATCAATATAGTTCATCTGAAATTGTCACTTATTTACCAAATTAGCTCATCTGAAATTGTCTCTTATTTACCAAATTAGCTCATCTGAAATTGTCTTATATTTACCAAATTAGCTAATCTAAAATCGTCTCTTATTTACCAAATTAGCTCATCTAAAATTGTCTGTTATTTATCAACTTAGATTTTAACAATCTTGGTTCCCTCATTGCTTACTGACAAGTGTGTTACGACGGTTTACCCTGTAATGTCCGTTTACCATTTTTACCCAATGGGTAAATACACTGAGTAGGTAGGTAGGTAGGTAGATCATAAGATCGACCTTCAAGGGTTCCTATAAATAAGGGTTCCGTTTTTTCCTTTTGAGGTACGGAACCCTAAAAATAACCAATAGGCATGGAATGTTAGTTGAGTTCTACTGATTGTAAAGAATCGGCCAAGTGCGAGTCTGGGTCGCTCACGAAGGGATCCGTAGGTACCATCGTACAAGATTACTATGTATATTCTCATTTTTAATTTAATTTAATTTTTATTATTTGCTGTTATAGTTAATAACACACTCTGTAAAAGTTTTGAACTTTCCGCTGACAGACAGACGGACGGAAAGAGGAGTTTAGTAATAGGGTTCCGTTACCTTTGGATACTGTTCACGACTTTACCGATTTAAAAGAATGCTCTCTATGATGAAAGGGATGATAGGGGTGCGGGGCGCGCTGTATGCGAGCGCAGCCTTAGGCTTTGCCGAACGTTCCCGACACTTCCCGACCAGAGCCCTTAGCCAAGATGCCCATAGATAACTAGCGTTTCTATTCGTTTCGTTTTTAAGCCAATCGCGTCATTGGTAGATCACGTCATACGGAGAGTCACGTGATCTACCAGTGACGCGATTGGTTTAAAAACGAAACGAATAGAAACGCTAGTTAGCGTAATGCATCTTGGCTAAGGGCTCTGTTCTGAACTTAATTAGCAAGGTCACCGCACGTCTCTTGCGCTTAGCTTTTACCTGTGTACTGTGTTTAGTAAATTGTATTAATCATTATACTCTGATTTAGAAATTTGGATTCTCCTGTTAACCAGCACCCGTCCTATACAGGTACGGAACCCTAAAAATATATGTTATAAAACAAGTATGGATTTAACGTGTGCGCGATTTCTAATCTTAAGTCAATTCCATAGAGTCCATTTTCTACGTTGTCTACTTACCTACAATTTAAAAGACATGATATTTATTCGCAGTACTTTAATATTGCCAAAACTATTAATTATTTTGTTCATTTTTAGCTGTTATTTGTGACACGATTATATAGCTTGAATAACACTTAAGTACTGTACAGTAAACTCTTAAATCCAACAAAGATCAGTTAAGTTTTATGTTCCATTACTCTTAGTACAGCAACACATCACAACATGATTGTTGAGCCACTCGCTATCATTCTTAATTTGGTCGGGTTGTCAAATCGTACACGATATATTACTATTGAAATTTGACGATTTAACAACCCCACCGAATTAAGAATGTTGCAGGTGCCAACTGTACCTACCAACAAAATTAATTTTACTAAACAATTTTAGAGACATACATTCCTTACTAGGTCCAGTTTTGGATGGAGTTCAAAATACTGGGCTCTAACTCACGCAATAAAATTTTCTATGAAACTTTCCGTTGTGTGACGAAAATTAGCCATACAATTATACTTAAAGAGGATTGTGTGTTGACGGCTTTCCATACAAACGGCGCGGCGATAACGTTTTCCACTCCCTAAATGTTAACTGATTTTGATCATTTTTTGATATGTGGTCAGTCGGAACAAAAACTATGTCCATACGTTTTTTTAAATATTTATTAATTATAAAAATATTATGGCCGAAATTACTTTTGTATGAAAACAATAAAACGGGAAATAAATTGAAATTTATTGATATTATTGGAAAAAACGGGACGTACGGACATAGTTTTTTTCCGACTGACCCACGTATCAAGAATTGGTCGAATTCGGTTAACATTTAGGGGGTGGAAAACGTTATAGCCGTTTGTATGGAAAGCCGGCAAGTCACAATCCTCTTAAGGATAGGTAGGTACCTACTTTATCTTCTCACAACTGAACTTTTTTCGCCTTCTTTGTGTTGTTAACTACGCTTAACTATTTGCTAACTGGGTCTACTTAGATTATCGATCATTATAAGTACATAAAGATGCCACGATAAAAATACGAGTAAGTTAAATATTTACCTTACTATCAATACGCTATGATGATGAATGATGATGCAATACAAATAGGTCGCTCGCAATACGGAGTGTGACGTCACGCGCATGCGCGCATTAGTCATCGGCTGTGGTAACTGAACGCTAATTTCGCCGCTCGTATCAAGAGCAGAGTGGCGCAGTGGAAGCGTGCTGGGCCCATAACCCAGAGGTCCGTGGATCGAAACCACGCTCTGCTAAGAATTATTTTTGTTTTTTTTCGGTACCTAATATTTTTATTGTCTTTTATATAATATACACAATATTGACCACGAATAAGGTTTTTGTGAGATGTTTTTTTACACATTATATTTCGTAATTTTTACAATATTTTTTTAAATAGTGGGTAAAACTTAATATAGCATCAAAAATAAAAAAAGTTAATAAACTTTTTCAAACAAGAACTAATTCTCATTTGTCTTTTATTTATTTAAATACTTTATACCACAACAGAAAACAATTTAAGTACCTACACAAATAAAACTGGATATATTAAAAGACATTGGATCATCTAATTAACGTAATTTAGTCTCAATTTAACAACTACCTAGTCAAGTAACTGTTAAAACTTATCTCACTAATATGCCTCTATTAATGAGGCTGAAAACTCTATTAATCCACGCTTACTAAACGCAAACCAATTAAAAGTCCATCAGTATCACAATATTTAAGCTGTCTCCAAGTGGAAATAAGCGCTTATAGCCGCTATTGAAGCTAATTGGCCTACTGTAGTGTTGCCAACTATAAAATATTACCTGCTAAACGAGCAAGAGAAGAACAGTTTATGTTTCTGGAATTCCAAAATATGTAAGCTAGGAATATAAAATAAACATTACCATATTGGGGATAATATTAATAATTATTTTATTAATACAGGTCTTTTATTTATAATGAAGTAATGAAGTTTCATTACATTGATGAATAAATAAAAGTTTCATTTCAGGACTAGTTAGTCTTAAAATGAATCGGCTCGAATTACTACTCTACGAAAACTAATCTAAGTTTAATAATAAAAGTTGTACAGCATTGTTTGTTATTAAACACTAGCTTCTACCCGCGACTCCGTCCGCGTTGAAGTCGTTTATCGCTGCTCCCTCGGGAGCTTTTAAATTTTCCGGAATGAAAAGTAGCCTATGTGTTAATCGAGGATATAAGCTATCTTCATTCCAAATTTCATTCAAATCCGACCAGCCGTTACATTGCGAAAGAGAAACAAACTAACGCACACAACACACAAACTTTCATATTTATAATATTGGTAGGATTTAGGTAGATAATTCTAAAATATTTTCTTACATTTTTAAATTTAATCAAACTAGTCTTACATATTGCATTATATATTAGATCCTATCTTTAGTCATATAAATGTTGTATATTAGTGCTTCGGCAGCAAGTTGTTTGCAATCTCGCTCGGTTTGAGGTTAAATTAGCTTACGTTAACACCTGATTCGGTGTAAAATCGTTATATTAAAGCTGCTTGCACCGTGAAGATACGTTTATCGCTTGCTCTAGCTAATATCATTCATAAAATAAGGTTATAAACGTTATCTGCTAAAGAATTTAGATTTTAGGTGTTAATATACGCTGTTATGTGACCTTTTTCATATAAAATATTATATGTTCATAATGCGTCTGCCTTGTTTTCTACTCGCTTTTGCCCGCGACTTGGTCCGCGTAGAAGTCGTATTTAGAAGTAAAAAGTATTCTATTTTCGTCTCTGTCGCATAACCTATCTTTGTACAAAATTTCACTACATTCGGTTTAGCCGTTGAACCGTGAAGACCGAACAAGCGTACAAACACACAGTTTTGCATTTATAATAAAAAGTAAATGACACTAATATTAGTAAGGCCCTTATTCTATTTTGATTTACGTAAGTAAATAAACAATAAGAGGGTAATCCTATTGAAATCTTATTGTTTATTTCGTCTTTACTGTCAAGTTAATAAGAGCTGTCATAACGTTGAAAATACGATAACAATAGGGTTAAAGACAATATAGAATAAGGCCCCAAAATAATTGTTGTATTGGTATACACCTTACCCAAAAAGTTTTAAAACAAATGAGTTCTAATTACCACTCCATTGAAAAGAAATTGCATGAAGGTAGGTCGCAAGCAACTATGCAATAATTAACGTATCGTGTTCCTGACTCTTTCGGGATGTAAAGCACGCGGGCTTAGCATGCATGCACGAGAAAAATCCTAATGAAAATGAGTACAAGTCTCCTAAAATTATTGTGAAAAAAGGTATAAGTCTAGTCGTAAATTATTAATCACCGTATTTTTTATTACGAGTTAAATCGACTTATACCCCTTTTCACCAGGACCCCAGAAATTTGACACATGCTAGGGAAATGAATACATCTATTCCATATTCTAGCGTAAGACTTAACGCTTAACGTTTAAAATAAAAGTCTATTGTCCTGACTTTTATTTCATTTTATTTATTACTAAGCGTCTATTGCGATTTTCTCAACTTTATAGCTATTTTATCAAGAGAAGACACTTATTTTAAACCTTAAGCGTTAAGTTTTACGTTAGAATATGGAATAGATGTGTTCATTTCCCTAGCACCTGTCAAACTTTATATCGTGCTTGCATGCTAGGGGGCCAGTTTGGTATTTCGCAAGCCACAGTAGCTATTGCAGTGATAACAAACATTCATATTTCACGCAGCCGCAGATGTTCCGAACTCCGCGACATTTTTTTGCACTAATTGCTAGCTACTACAAAAACCATACCATATAGCATTATTCTCTCTCACCGCAAAGACGAGCGACCAGCGTAACAGACACGTATTCCCGCTCATTTCTAGAGATCGCAGGGATCAAGGTGCGCCGGTTTGATGTAGACCCGAGCTGTGAATTCACGTATACCATGTTTGAGAGTAACACCCTGGTTTGGTAAGCGGCCAACCACTGTGCAACACAACACCCACTTATATATGACTAGTGTGATCCTTAGTTCGTTGTGACAAGGGTTGTTTTGCTCTGTGTTGGTGTAGTGATAAGTTGGTAAACTCGTTATGTACAGGATGGTATGTGAAGTAACGGTATTAATAAAATTAATTAATTGAGTGCAATGAACATTGTTGTTATTGTGTTTCGCGGATACTAGTGCAATTATGGTGTTTATCTTCGGTCTAATTTGTTTCATTATGCTTTGTTTTTCCCACGTGTATTTTTCGACCCGTATAGCACTTGATAGTTGTTGGAATTAATCTTAAATGACAAGAATGGCGGATTAAAACTGTTTTCAAGATTATTTCTGCTAGTTTTTTTTACTGCATTAAGACCTTTCATCTTTATCGTTATCAAAATTAGTCACCACTTTTTATGACCGTACTTTGGAATTAGTTGGTTTAATCACGGTCCCTCTTTCTGTGGCTTTTCTTCTGTAGTTATTTGGGATATTAGTAAACATAACCCCCCGTTATTATTGAAACAGTTTTAAACGGACCATTTAAAGACAGTTATTTATATACAATACAGTACAATACAATAACTATTTATTGAACACCACGTACAGCAAGAACAAGAAATACAACAAGAAAGAGAAGTGTTACATAGTGAGTCAACAGGCGGTCTTATCGCTAAATAGCGATCTCTTCCAGACAACCTTGAATACAACCTTATATATTACTCTCCGTCCGCGTATTAGTCATTTT
Organism: Tortrix viridana; assembly: GCA_963241965.1. NCBI lineage: Eukaryota > Metazoa > Arthropoda > Insecta > Lepidoptera > Tortricidae > Tortrix > Tortrix viridana. Next base: position 10,094,252 of record OY725186.1, read on the forward strand.
TCACTTCTCGCTGAATTATAAATGGTGTAACTAATAACTATATAAAACAAAGTCGTTGTTTTATATATTTAGATTTACGACGCGCTTAGCCTAGTTGGTAGTGACCCTGCCTACAAAGCTCACGGTTCGAATCCCGGTATGGGCAAATATTTCTGTAATGAGCAGTATTTTTGTTTCTGAGTCATGGATGTTTTCTATGTATTTAAAGTATGTATTTCTCTATATTAGTATGTTTATCGTTGTCTAGTACCCATAGTACAAGCTTAGCTTTGTTTGGCACTAGGATTTACGACGCATTTTTAACGTCATATGAATGGGAAAGACAATAAAAGTGAATACTCGTAAAAACAATTTTTAAAAAGCTGGCAGTATTCGGCTGAATCTTCGAGCGTTTCAACATCAACTCATTCCCGTGGCCGCATTAATGTCTAATTTAACTGAAAATTCTTCCAAAGCTACAGGAATTTCGACATTAATGCGGCCGCGAGAATGGGGGCGGTTGAAACGCTCGAAGAATCAGCCACCAGTAAAAGGTTTTATAGCGAACATTGTAAAAATACCTACCATACATCTGGGGCCCTTGTGAAAAGGGGTATAAGTCAACTTAACTCGTACTAAAAAAGGCTATAAGTCATATACAAACTACACTAAACTTATACCCTTCTTCACGTAAAGTTTAGAAGACTTGTACCCTTTTTCACTAGGACCCCAGACATTTTTGTATCCCATTAACATAGCCTTTACCAAATTATTTAAAAAATGGTTTGTTCGAAATGTTTGGATTGCTAAACCATCGAGATGTGTATATTATGTAGGTTTAAAGTCAGTAATGCGTTTGGAAACCAAACATCTGATTTACTCAAGGCCTTTATTGAGTGCGTGGGCGCACTCGTTCATTCATAGATCTCTCGAAACCGTGCTTAAACCATTCTAGACCCGATACGTATTGCAATACGGTTTAAAATTCCAGTGTTGTATAATCTAGTTCAAACTTAAACTGAATGGAACTTTGATTGTTGTGATATAAGGTTCATGTTACAATGATTAAGAGGTCAAGGTTGAACTACAGCGTATTGGATAATAGTGCAGTGGGCGATAGATTGCGCATGAGTCAGTCGGATTACGTGGTCACGATTAAAATCAAAATGTCTTATGTTAAGATAGAAGCAACGTTACAATTTGAATCTTTGAATTGCGTCCAGAGAGTTGAAAGTAAAATAAATATATGAGATTTACTGATTACTGAATATTGAGTTGCAATAACGGTAATTTATTAGCACGTTTTTTAGGTAATATATTGATATATTTGTGCAAGATATAAAGATATAATATCGACGGTGAAAATTTCAAATGTCGTAAGCGACAGGTAAGGTAAGCCTTTGTCCCTTACGACATTTGAAATTTCCACCGTCGATATATTAGCTGTTAAAATATACAAAACATCAGAACAAATACCTTAGTTTGAACATAGACAATATTATTTTTTTGAATTGTTTACACTATGTTGTATCCTACTCTTGCTTTTCCTGGAAAGAGAAATAAAGAGAGTTCTAGGCTTTTACTATGAGTAGGTACCTACTACATGCCCATTAGCATACTTTTATAATAAAACACATGTATTTACTTAAGTAAGTTAATTTCGGGGCTGTTTTAAACAGGATTAACAGCTGTTAGAAATGTTCTTTAAATTTGGTTTAAATGTTGTTTATAACGATTTCGTATATTACAGGTACAGTGTTGGTAAACTGGAGGAATAAATGTAGGTAACAAGAACTTTTGTAAAATAACAATATAGTATCCTACTTAGTAAACGAGAAACATTTGTATATATATTTGTGCGCATTCACGAAAACGGCTCTAACGATTTCGATTCGATTGGCAATATAGGCGGTTTACGCGGGCGAAAAATCGATCTAGCTAGGTCTCATATCTGGGAAAATTCGTTTTCCCCGTATTTTCACGCCAAAAGATTTGCCCGCGCAATATGGTTCGTAATTTCTATGGCTAATGACTAATGGTTAGAGCGTTGGCCTACTACGCCAAGACTGCGGGATCGAACCCCAGCTGGGAACGTTTTTTTTGTTATCTTTTTTGGGTAATTTTTTGTAATTGTTTCTTTGTTTTTATATAGAAATCGATGAAAATTCGTTTTCGATCCGAGCAACGACGCTCGCCTCGGTCTCCCAGGTACTTATGTGTATTGGAGTACTGGTGCGTGTTCTCATTACCAGGTTGTGCAGGGAATTTTGGAACACCATGTTGGTATATATATATATTTTTTTAAATATTATTCGTTGTTATAAATACATTAAAAAATTTAGATTTTTAAATATGCTGAAGTAATCATTCCAAATCAAAAGTATATTTTTCATATTCAAACTTCTGATCATAATAAACAAAAAATACAAAGACAAAATATAAAATAAATAATGTTTATATACTTAAGTAATGTTACTTAAATAGATAATTAGACGTTAGTTATCTGTAAACTTATGACGTATCTAACAGATTTTATATTTTGAATTACACAATCGCCAATTTAAGTTTATTTAGTCTGACCTATTAATAATTAACTAATAACCTCGTCTATTCCCAACCCTTATCTTATTGCATAGTTAAGGATTACATAATTTATGCAGAAGCAATTTGTCCGCGGTTCATTGACCTGTGCGATGAGTTGACTGATCACTGCCTTATTAACTAACATAACTAACTTACTCAGATATATAGTTTACATGACAGCAGTTGTGGGATATAAATTAGTTATCATGAGTCTGTGTAATTTATAGGTGAATGTGTATTTATGGTATCGTAAATTAAAATGCTGCTAAGATTTCATTTTAGCGCAAAATGTTAAAAAATAATTATCGTTAAATAAAACTTGGCTTTTAACATGCGTGGAAAATTGTTTTTTTTTACAGTTTAGTGTGATGAACTATGATTTGGTATTTATTATCTATGTCAGTCCTATTTCTGTGCCAATACATACGTAACTATGACTTATTCATTGCCACTCCAACACAAAGTGCAATGTAATACATAATGTAAAAAAACCTGGCCTGAGTTTGCTCAGAACAGAGAAACCTGGAGAAAGTGGCCCCCCACTTCCAGGTCTTTACCCAGCCTCTGCTGACAGGACAGGTTCTTTTAATAAATAAATATATCTGACTATAAAATAGAATATAATAGAACAAAAACCTTTATTTCAAGCAACAAGGTCTATAATAACATTAATAACAAATTTGAAAGAATCACACTGTATCTCGATTCTTGTCAAACACATGTGAATCCTTTCTTTTCATATGTATATCTATTTATAACTCGTTTAAACCCGGAAAATAATTTACTTCTGTAGGTATTACTGTTTTGATCAAATAAACCTTTTTCAAACATAGTTCACTCGGTACGTAATAAGCTACAAAAATTGTGTTTTATTGTGTATTAGTGCTTAGATTATGGCGGTATGTTTTACCGCTAAGAGTTACTTTTACCTATTAAAAGCTGTTCATTAAAGTGTAATATTCACAAAACACGCAAATCTAAATCACATCGTCGTGTAAAATCATCCATTTTGAACGCACTTCACACGTCCAAGCCTCTACGGCGTAGCTACGTAGCGCCTAGCTACGGACGGGCGTAGGCGGGTGCTATAGCAACCAGTCTGAAGCGAGGCCGCGTCCCGCCAAGACGTGTGCTACGAGTTTCCCGCCGCTCGGAAAACACCCGCGTAATTTTCATTTGGAAATTTCAAAGGCGTTTTTGATTAATGTGAAAATATTCGGGTGCGTGCGTGTTTTGTTTGTGATTTCGGTGTTTTTTTATTTATTTATGTTACTGGCCAGTGCTCGTTGTAGCTTTTTAATTTGGCAGTGCTTACAGTCGGCTTGCAGGTTGTCGAGTGAATGCGAATGAAATTTTGACGTGAGGTTTTCATACGAGGTGGAGGTTTTTTCTCTTTTAAGTGAGATTTCAAATTTGGAATAGGCGTTAGTTGAACGTGTGTTTTGTTAAAAAAGAGTTTTAGTTCAATATAAAACGTGAGTTGAATACGTTAGGTGTTTTTAAATTGGCACGATTCAAATAAATCTCCAAAAAAAATACAACAAATTTTTGTTTTGTGAGGTGTTTAGTGGCATGAATGGCATTTAAATAAGCACACTTAAGCATTTATCACAGAAAAATACATGAATATTTAACGTTGAACTTAAAATGGAAAATTCCTCTCCAATTTGTTATAAAATCTAACCGACTTACTTCTCTATAAAATTAAGTGAACTCACAGTTAAAATGTCTGCAGATAAATTGGATCCGTCTGTGACATGATGCAACCTAACAAGATGCACCTTCCTCCCAGTGCAGTGCTCTGTTATTTCAAACAAGGCTATTTTTACTGCCTTTGACAAAGCGGAGGCTTATCGAATATCTTTCGAAGCCATATAAGACGAAAGTTATTTTATATGTATGTTTGCGTTTGAATATTCAAGGTATTTTATTCCTTTGTTGAATGTAACATAAAATTTAAAATACAGATAATTTAATATATTATTTTGTTGTATTCATTGAATCTATTGAATTTAATTACTTACGTATCATTTGAAACGGAATATATCGTTAAAGAAAATATATTTTAGAAACAACTAAGTACTCATTAATAAAATTCAAGTGATATATTTATGTTGTCAGTAACTAGAAGTTAATCGAATAAAACTGAAAAAAATGTTGGTTACTTCTAACAAGATTGCGATTGTTGTAAATAATCGTCTTAATTCCATTCGAGCCAGACAAGACGTTAGATACAGCAACTAAGATGTAAATTGAATCACATAAACCTTGCTGTTGATGAAACTATTATTATGTATATATATATTTTTTAAATAAGTAAAAATATTTCTTGACTGGCTCACATTTTTTGCAGTGTAGATTTATAAAAGTTCTGAAACGACGTTTTTTTTTAAATAATATCAACTATTATAAGTTTTATGTATGCTCGGGTCTGTGTCTTAACTATATATTCCTAATCCGATAGTTTATTATATCGATTACATTAACTATTTTTGTAAACATCAAAATATTCTCAAGGACAGATTTTTTCTAGAAAAATATTTTATCATAGGCTCTACATTCTACCTGGAGGCATGTTGGCTTTTCATCTCTACTTTATGCTGTAAAAAACTCCGAGCACAGGGTGTTTATAAAAAACTTCACAGCGCAGAAAGTAAACAAGGACATACATTTGCTTTGTTCAACAAACACGCACTTACGCATTTTACATATATGTAAAAAAATGTTACCAATGTGATAATGAAAAATGGTTTTGTTTTATAGAATAAATTAATGTTCCGCTATCTAATTAAAATCTTTCCACTTTTTAAATAATAGGTGCATTCATTCATGGCAAGGTGATGAAATGCCAAATTTTGTCAAAGTACGTCCGTAAGACCATTAAAGAGCCATCATCCAAATAATATAAACATTTCAAAATGTGCTTAAATAGTAACGTCTCTGTTTTTACGTGAAAAAAAAAACAAACAAATATAATATTTCGTGATTTACCATTGAATCACCGACACTCATTTCTTAGAATGTTTTACTTTGCTGAATTTTCATTTCATTGACAGGCATTTAATTTAACTAAATATAAACTGGTTTAGAGCATAAAGTTTTACGAACATGCCATCTCAGTAACAAAACATACCAACATACTCAACAGAATAACCTACAAAAAGTATATCCAAATATAGATACAATTCGTGTTTATGCATGAGTACCCAAGACGAGTGCCCTTTGCCCATCGAGCCAGAAACAAGACCCTGGCTCAAAGCCCCAGTCACTTGCAGCTGAGCAAGGGTTGGGAATCGAACCCGAGGAATTTGAACCGCCAAAATAATAGGTCCATTCTTAACATAAATTAAATTTAGAAAGTCATGTTTGAATTTAATGTATTTTTTATTACAACCAGGTTTTTTATCTCTATCGCGTCTTGTCATAACGGGATGTCAAATATCCCAATGGTAATGCTGATAAAAAAAAAGAACTTAATAAAAATTAAGTTATTAGCACAAAATTTCATTGTACGAAAAATATTCGGTACTTAAATTGTAACACCCTGTATATTCGATCGGTTTAATAAATACAACTTGATCAAACTTTATCAGGGGTTTTCGGGCGTTTCTTAAACAGCGGGCCTATTATGGTCGTAGTTATCATGTGCATGAACGGGGATAAAACATCTGTCACCTTCTGACCAGTATGTAAGTGCGAGAGTGACGGATGCTTTATCCACACTTATCCACCGGGATAAAGGCGACCATAATACGGTTGCAGGAGAATTTAATTTACTTATTCGTAATAAATCCTTATCTTCACTAATATTATAAATGCTAAAGTTTGTTTGTTTGTTGCTTCTTCACGGTTCATATCGAGGTTAATTTTAATACGTACAGTCAGGATCAAATAGATAGGAGCTATCGAAATGGCCAAATATATCACAACACATCCTTATTCCTATAGTAATCTATTTATTTATTTCAAGGGAAACAAACAACGGTAATTTGACACATGGATCAAAACAAAACAATAAATTTGCTCAAGTAAGACAACTAATAATGACAATATCATAACTTATACCCATAGCCAACTTAACAAAAGTATTCTAGATTTTATCTATTTATTTACTTGTAATAAAGATGTGTTGCTATAATTATATTCGGCCACTTTCACTACTACCTATTTGATGCTGACTGTACAGTTATTGTACTTACAGTAAGTGAAATTTATAGCCCTGAGACAGACAAAGGGCGCTAATACGTATATATAAAAAATGCGTAAGTTCTGAAAATGTCGATAAACAAGTTCTATATGAAGTCGCAGGCTAAAGCTAGTGTTAAGCAGGGACAACGAGTCAGTAGGTGTGTTGTCGTGGGTCAACGCCCTAGAAGCACCCACGTTAGTGTTTGTGTCTATATTACTAAGATCTATTGTGATGCAAAACTATACTTATTAAGGTCAACTCAAGTTGACCTTAATCAGTCTTAGTTATAAAACTGTTGGCTTAATTGTTACAGATAATTACGAATACACTGAAGGCGGTGGGCAAGGGTTCGATTCCTGCTAGACTCGAATAGTTACATTTCATTTCTCGTCTATTTGTTTGTGTGTCATCTTGCTTGAAATAGTTTTTTCTAAGTAATTAATAATAAAAGGACTTGAAGTTTATTAAGAAAATAATATGATAGCTGAGTAAGATTATTTTTTTAATATCTCACATTATCCCTAATAAGAGAAAAGCCAGATATCTAAAATTACCAACGTAACAGTTCTCAATGAATAGGTACTCATTTTCTGTCTCTTTATAAAACGATCCGTACAATCTACTTTCGCTTTGGACAGAATTACACTTGTAAGATTTACTCACGTACCTAATTAATTAACTTGCAGTAAATTTGCAAATGTAAACGCTCTTTGTGAGTAACTTGTTGTAATTTGTCTTTGCGAGTAACTTACTGTAAGTTACTTACGTGAGTAAAACTGTGTAATTCCAGCCTTACCCAAACTAATCGCCGGCCACAGAGGACAATAAAATAGATCATCCTTTACTGTTATAGCCCCAAATATGGTTTTCTGTTAATCTGTTTCATAACGGCCGATCGCAAAATTCAATTGTACGTTATACCCGGTTATAATTAAACGAGTGTTATCAGTAAGGGTTAAACGACAAAGGCATTTTTATCTAAACCCACAGATAACAATAGAAATGAATCTAATTAATTTTATCCAAAAGTCCCTTTCCAACGATATCTTTATATATACTGCGTTTGACGAAGATTCGCGCGGACATTTTTTATGACGAGAATTGCCGGGGGCCGCCATTGTTGCGGACGTCTTTTGTTTCATTTCGTTTAAATTTCGAACGACGGTTGGACGTGAAATTGAAATGTTTTTTGGGTGTTCTAATTTGTTTATGCGACTGTTGTGCCCTCGAGCCAATTTTAGTCAGACTAGAAAATATGTCCAAGTTATAAATTTTCACCAAACAAGTCGGTACTTTATTTAAACAACAAGAAACTCATTTACATAACAAGCATAACGTCCAATACTGGATATCTCAAAGAATCGTCACATGGTTATATCCAAGTATAAACGGAAATTTCAAACTAATTTTAAACTACATTTATTACACTTCCTTACATCATATTAAGTTCGATTAACCCTGCCAATATCGATCTGCCATTCCTTTAATTAAACTGTCAAATAAAACGAGTGCCCCTTCAATTTGTCGCAACATCTCAAAGGAATTAAAAAGAAATAGAGAACTGTCTGTTAACAAACTTGGTCGTCGCTGCTATTAATTAACCCTAGTAATGGATGTACGAAGTTCTAGTTCCGAGTTATTGAGCCGCTAGTTGAAAGTCTGAGTGAAAAAGTAGTCCTTTGTCTGTGATGTGCAGCGTTTCCTGACAAAGAGATTAAAATTATACTTAGATACTAGCGACCTGCCCTCGCTTCACTTTGGTTAAAGCTCCCCCTCCCATTTCCCCCCCTTAAAGTTGAAATATCCAATCTTTTCATAAGAACCTTCCTCGGACTTCAAGGAATATAAAAAAAAATGCCGAATTGGCCTAACCGTTGACCAGTGACCGTGGACCAGTTGTGACCAAGGGAAATAGGGATTAATTTTTATATATATATAGACTAGCTTTTGCCCGCGACTCCGTCCGCATAGATACCGTGTATCGCTAGTCCCGTAAGAACCATAAAAATTCCCGGGATGAAAAGTTTCATTTGTGTTAATCCAGGATAAGGACTGTCTGTGTGCCAAATTTCATCCAAATCCGTTTAGTAGTTTCTTCGAAAGTCACAAATATCCATACATCCTCACAAACTTACGCGTTTATAATATTAGTAGGATATAAAGAAAATCCAGTGTAGATTGTTAACAAACATTATTTTATTATAGTTTTAAATCTGCCAAAGATAAAAAATAGGTTTCGGATGGAGTGGTACTGTTAGTAGATTTATTTTACAGTCAACTTATCAGACTCTTATGGGTTTACCTCGCATTTACTTTGAAGACTTCGGGCCGATTTTCAAATCTCCAGATAATACTATCTGGCACAAAAATTTTTGCACTGTTCTTTTCTTTCATAGTAATCCTACTTATTAAAACATTACGAGTATATATACCTATACATACATTCTCGAAAACCACTCTAACGATTTCGATGAAATTTGCAACGGTTTACGGTACAATAAATCGATCTAACTAGGTATCTGCGAAAATTCGTTTTCCCCGTATTTTCACGCAAAAAGATTTGCCCGCGCAATATGGTTCGTAATTTCGATGCGGCCGCCGCCATCTGATTAGACTAATGGTTAGAGCGTTGGCCTATTACGCCAAGATTGCGGGTTCGGACCCCAGCTATGGACCAGTTATTTTCTTGTTCTTTTTTTGGGTCAACTTTTTTTTTTTTTTTGTATAGAAATCGATGAAAATTCTGTTTCGACCCGAGCGACGACGCTCGATCTCCCAGGTACTACTTAGAATATGACAAAATGGAAAGTTATAAGTTTAACTGTCAGATAATTTTATTTGGCTATTTAAAAATCGTCCCTTAAATGAAAAACTGTCGAACATTTAGCAAATCGTATCTTAATTTTCTTTAATATATGGTATACGTAGCTCGTATTTTTTTTAACCGATACAATTTCGTTAAAACTCTAAGCAATTTTAAAAAGTTTTCCCCGACCGACGTAGCCGTACCTGTGTATTATTTTGCCCGAGTCACAGCTAAAGTAAAGTCCATAAGAAGCTAGAAAGTTTCGTGCGGCTTGCTAAACATTAATTGCGTTACTAAGTTGCTCTGTGGCTTTAATACTTTGTATTTATCATATGCTTCGACGATCACAAATGTTTCCTAAGTGATTTATTTAAAGTAAATGGATAATAAACCAGTTACCTATTACGTTATGTTCAAAGTATTTTTGTTAAACACATATATTATATCTAAGTAGTAAAGCTATTATATTTTTCATTAATACTTTCATGAATACTAGGACATTTTTATAATCATGCTAAAATCAGGTATAGCTATTTTAAGTGATTAAGTACAGCCGAGAACAGAAAGATGTACACTTTTTCACCTTTTTCCATTCTAATAATGTCGAAAGTGAATACATCTTTCTGTCCTCGCCTGTACTTTACCATTTGTCATTAATTTGGAAAAACTTTCAGAGATTACTTGTCAGGTTTCCACATATTAACACATCTCAGTCATAACGATACTTAGCTTATAAAAAAAAATAACATGTCCACTAGTACACCTCTGCCGCTGTTATACACGGACGCCAGCGTGAATGGACTGGGTGCTTGAATAATGCAACTCGCGTCGACGTCCTGTCGACCAGCCGGACACTAATAATCGTCTATCAGAAAGAAAGAAAGAAAGAAAGAAAGAAAGAAAAACATTTATTCGTGACCAATATCAGCAAAGGACAAAAAAATACACACAGTAAGAATGTAGTCACGAAATGGTCCCAACTCAGCGTAATGCCGGCATTAAAGTCGGCGCTGGTCTTCCGTTGGAACCATCAGGTGAAACCACGGAAGGTTACACACACATAATTTTGACAGATACATAAAACATAAATTACAAAACAAGAAGGAGGAAAACGAAACAATAAGAAAGGGAAACGAACATAAAAAAATTAAAAATTAAAAATCACACGCTATCTTTCATGCCCCGCCTTATTTGGCAGTATGGGCAAGAGTCCCTTAGCCTCCCTAAGCAAGAAAAAACAAGCAAAAACAGACGTCACAACTTGATCATAACCTATCTTATCTAATGTTTTGGTGCAAAAATACACAGAAAAAATAGTTAACAATACATATTACAGTAGATTATACTAACATAACAATACCTAATTTAGTGAGTTACCTGAATATAAGGTCGAACAAGAAATTAACCTAGGTAATAAATTCAGTGTATGAATCGAAAGAATTAAAAACTACGTGGTTATGCTACGGTAAGTTGGTTTGCCTATATGTATAAGTACAAGTACAAGATCCCGGCTTGATGTTGATTTGCAAACCCCGGAAAATATTTTAACACATGCAGCGTGCGAGACAGAAACTATCATTTTAATTTACTTCTCCTACAGAATTTACATATATTATTTGTAGAAAATGTACGTAATATTATTAATGATTTTATATAGAAAAACAACTACAAATTAAGGCGAAGTGAAATGCAATCCAATGCAAAACACTCACATGCTTCCATTGGTGGATATAACAAGAGGTGGATACAACAAATTACTAATGAATATACACGGCAATGCAGGCAGATGGGACATAGACCATAGGTATGTACTATTTTTAAGCTCACAATAGAGTGCCGTACTGCACATTGAATCTATATAATAGGTATGTAAATAAATAAAGAAAGAATACCAATAGACACAAAAGAAACATTTATGACAGTTATATAGCGCTCGTATCATGCACTAACGTTTCCTGAATCACTTGGTGCCCCAGCAGAAAGATCTTCAGCTTATTCCTAAAGGCATTTATACTTTGCAGGTTCCTTAAAGGCGGTGGAATATTATTCCAGCATTTAGTTGCTGCGTAACGAAAACTTCCTCGGAAAGCTGCAGAGGCATGTCGCTGTGTTAAAAGTTGCAACTTGCACTGGCGAGCCCCACCTGACCTGCAACGAGACGCCCACACCAGTTTCCCGAAAAGATATGTTGGAGCTTCATTCTTTAAGACACCAAACAGCAAGCATGCCAGGTGGAGCTTACGACGGTGCTGCATCTTTAGCATTGAGTGTTTGTTGAGAAACGGGCTCACATGGGCCCTCAACGGAATTTGAAAACAAAAACGAGCACAGGCATTTTGGACTCGTTGTAACAGTTTTTTAGTTTTTACTAAAAGACGTGGACCAAACACTGCATCCATGTAGTTTAGCTTGGAAAACACTAGTGATTCCACCAACTGCACACGTAAATCCTCACTGATGTATGGCCTAATTTTATAAAGCACTTTTAATTTATAAAAGCAGCCTCTAATTGCACTTGCTATGTGTTTTTCAAATCGCAGATCAGCATCCATAAAAAGGCCTAAGTTACGGGCCTCATATACACGCTCAATAGGTTCGCCAGATAGCATGACATTCACAGTAGGACTGAGACTAGCCAGTTGGTGCTTGCTGCCGAAAATAAGGTATTTAGTTTTGGTTGGATTAAGCAGGAGACAATTTTTTGTGGCCCAAGTGGCTATCCGTGAGAGATCCTCATTGAGCTTCCTTGTTGCACAATCAACTTCGGATGGTTTACAAGTGATGTAAATCTGTATGTCATCGGCATAAATATGATATCTACAGTGAGTGATATGGGATCTAATATCAGCAGAGTATAAGATAAATAAAATCGGGCCCAAAATGGACCCCTGGGGCACGCCCCTAGTGACAGCTACTTTGTCTGAGCACTGCGATGAACCATCATTCTGAAACAACTTTACGAACTGGTAGCGATCACTAAGATAACTTTCAAACCAGTGCAAAGCCTCACTATCAAAACCATAATAGCTTAACTTTGAAAGCAGCAAATTAAGATTTAAAGAGTCAAATGCCCTAGAAAAGTCAAGCAGTACCAATAAAGTGCACTTCCCCTCATCTTGGGCGCAGAGTATATTGTCAGTGACATCAAGGAGGGCAGTTGCTGTACTTCGACCTTTTCTAAAACCCGATTGGTTTTCAGGTAAAATTTTATTTTTCTCGAGATAGTCCGTTAATTGCGTACATACTGCTCTTTCCAAAACCTTCGATATACATGGCAAAACACTGATTGGCCTGAGGTCCTGAAGCTCAGTTGGGTTTGACTTTTTAGGCAAAGGGCGTACAATTGCCAGCTTCCAACGGTCAGGAAAAGTAGATGTTCTGATGGAGGTATTTACAAGATCCTTGATTATATCCAAAGTGTAAGGAAGAGTCATCATTAGCATTTTTAAATTAATTGCATCACAGCCCTCAGCATTAGATTTTAGACTTTTAACAATTTTAATAATGTGATCCGAGCTGACTGGTTCTATATGAAAGACTGCATTACTAAACCGGTTAAATTCAAAGTAAGTCATTTGGGAAATAGTAATATCTAAAGAAGGCGGTAAAGTTAAAAAATGAGTATTTATAATATTCGGATTATTAAGGTTAGAAGGTAATTCTGCATCATTTTTAGGTAATAAGGTCGATTTAAGATTTTTCCATAGAAGTTTAGGATTACTTATTTTATTATTTATATTTTGTTTGAAGTATGCAATTTTTTCGAAATGAAGTGCTTGTCGTACTGTAGATTTTAAGGTCTTGTAGTATTCCTTTTTAGAATCTGTACCTGTCTTATGAAAATCAGCTGCAGCATTATCGCGTAAACGCATCATAAGCTTTACCGTATCCGTAATCCAAGGGTAGGAGTGAACCCTGATTACCGAAGACTTGATAGGGGCATGCAGATCGAAAATTGTTTCCATGCACTGGTTAAATACGCTAACCATATCATTTACGTCACTTGTGCTACTTATTAAATCCCATCTCACACCCTGCAGATCCGCGTCGAACCTGTTCAAACAAATGCTATTTAAAGGCCTGTAAGTTATTAAGAGGGGCTTAGGTTTGTCTCGCTTGATGCTGAATTCACAAGTTACCAGGACATGGCCATACAAAGAACCCACATGATCCACACAAATTGTTTTGGCTCTTAAGTCCGTGCACACTACATCGAGGAGCGTCTGGCTAGTTTCTGTAAAGTGCGTAGGCGCGGTTACTATTTGAGATAGGCTAAAACTTGTTAAAAACATGTTAAATTTTGATATTTTTGTTTCATCCTTGCCAAGTAGGTTTATATTGAAATCACCCATTAATATTATATTATCATGACTATGAAGAGAAGCCACAGAATCTGTGATAGCATTAAAGAAGAGATCGATGTCCATCCACGGTGGTCGATATGCCGTCCCGATCGCTAGCTTCTTTCCGTTGAGGGTCAAAGTGACCCACATTTGCTCAACCGACCTGTGTTGAGGGTCCACGGGGTGGGGCCACGATCGGACGCTCACATTTTGCTTAGAGTAGAAGCCGACTCCTCCACCTCGGGTACGCACCCCCTGTGGCCTTGGAATGTGACGCCGATCAGCCGATTAGTAAGCACGATTAGTAATCAGCCGATTAGTAAGCACGAAGCGTTAATGCGCCATGTTTTTGAAGTAACCATTGACAAGGTAACAATAGGTCATTGACAAATGCTTTGTGTTTATTTTGCTATTTGCTAAAACTATTTACAAGAAACGAGCCTAGGTTTACAGGTAACTGCCGCACTCAGAGACGTCAATTAACTTTTAAGTTCCATTAAAGTTGCTGCGTCTTATTCTATTGCTATAGCAAAGAAAGTGACAGCAGCTACTTTAATGAAACTTAAATCTTAATTGACGTCTCTGAGTGCGGCAGTAAATAAGATACCTACGTATAAGCCGATCGTCACAGTCTAAGATACACTCAGCGTCAAAAAAATCGCACCTTTTGAAATGTTGACTTCAAGCAGTTATAAATCCTAATTTATTTAACGATCATTGTTTTGTACGGAATCGAACGATTCGTGTTTTTAAATTCGTTCGGATCATTAATTGTGCTTTCAAATGATACTAATATTCATAGGGTTTGAAACTAAATTTCTATTTTCTAGTTAAAGTAAACTAGACTTGTATCTTTTATCTCTCGAACCTCGGAAGATATATCCCTTTTCACTAAAGCCACAGCTGCCCTAGACAAGTTGCATTCAATAAATCGTTTACGTTATGTTAGAAAAATGCATGGAATTGACATTAGCGGCCGACGCGATAGACTGGCAGCTTACGTCAATCCTATACATTTTGACAGTGTTCGAACACCTTTATCGTTAGCGTTATGTATCTTGTCTGGGGCCGCAGGTCGTATTTATCAAATGAATGCATAGAATTAGCAACCTTATCTCTACAGTTTATAGTCTTTTTAGTTATTGTATTGTAGATGCATTTTATCGGCGTAGAAGAGTAGTACGACCCTACAGCACACTTAAATCACTCACAACCGCAACTCTGGCAGTCTGCGTAATGGTTGCATAACCGAGACGGCGGCGCGGGCGCCGCCTGCATTCTAAGCAGCCGCGTTCGATGCCCCGGCGCGACCTAGTAATACCTGTGTTATTCTTGTAAATAACTCGCTGACGAGTTTTGCAGCGAGTAGCTAGCGGCGAGGGTAACTTAAAAATACCTACGAAGTTTATCGGCTTATTGCTATTTCTTTGGGAACTGATTTTTCCGAATTTTAAATAAATTAAATTACCTTATCGTCGGGCTATCCTTATCCTTGATAATGTTATAAATGCGAAAGTGAGTTTGTTTGTTACGCTTTCACGGTTAAACCGCTGAACTGATTTCGATAAAATTTGGTATGGAGATAGGTAGTTTGAGTCCCAGGGCAGGACGTAGGATACTTTTTATCCCGGAAAATTGAACAGTTTCCGAAGGAGCAGCGATAATCTAAATCAATACTAAGATAAACGACGACGCGATTAGCCTAGTTGGTTGTGAACCTGCCTACGAAGCTAGCGGTCCCGGGTTTGAATCCCGGTATGGGTAAATGTTTGTGTGATGTGCGCGAGTAGTTTGTTCCTGAGTCATGGATGTTTTCTATATATTTAAGTATGTATTTCTCTACATAAGTATGTATATCGTTGCCTGATACCCATAGTACAAGCCTAGAGCTAAGTTTGGGAGTAGGTAAATTTGTGTGAGATTGTCCCTGATATTTATTTATTTATAAAAAATTAATAAACTGTACATGTTTCAAATTTCACGTTGATAAGGCATTAAAGTATAAAATTGGAGAAACAAACACACTTTCGCATTAGTTATGTAGTAGAGTAAGGATTGAAAGTTGCAGCAGCAGACGTGTTGTGACGTGTCTTATCATTATGTTGTACCTAATTACTTTTGGGTTAAGAATAGCTAACAATCAACTTGACCTCAACTTCGTATGGCCATCGAAGTTCAAGTATACGAGTACGTCTATTGTCTTCTTGACCACAATAAAACATGGTCTTTATTCGGAATTACACCGTAACTCTTTAGGATTAAATTTATATTCGTACACACCTTAATATGTCAGAAGAGACCGTGCCTTTCGTCGGTTAGATTATGCACCTTAAGCACTTCATATATGGTTTAAACTTTACGGATGTGTTGTTGGTCAAACTTAAGTCAATATCCGTCACTTTAATGTTTTTTTTTAGGTAACTATTTTAAATTCGCCATTTCGGCAATTATTTAAAGTAGGTACCTACCGTCACTGGGTAGGTTCGTGATGCGTAAGTCGATATCGAAATCAGGCCACCTGTTTGGCTTCTACGAAAGAATACAGGAACCATAAGAAACACACACCTCTACAGACGACAAACATTACCCTCTTTTTTAACACTCAGGTAAAAACCAATGCACACACGACACGATTCTTGTGTGAGATTTTACGTCAATTGCGATTGTCATCTGTTTTAACGTGGAATTACACACACTAGCGAAAAAGCAAGGCCAAAGTGATTCAGTTCACACAATAGTTCGTTAAAGTGTCACGTTTACCTTTTAAAGGTTGACATGTTGAATCTAGGTTAGAATGTGGGCGTGTTGTCATTTGCAGCTTTATTGTTTTGTGTTAGACGTCGTAATAGCATGACACTGATATCAGTCCCGTTGGTGATGTGTTTATGGTTGATTTGCATTTGAACTGAGCGTTTTTTGTTGTCAATTTCAAATATGGAACTCGGTTAGCTTAGGAAAACGTACGTGTTTTACAACTAACTGTATATTTAAAAGGAGTGAAAGCCATAAAAAAAACTATATATATTTCGATTATTTGAAAAAAAACTGTCTGATTGAAAAGTCTGAATTTAATGATAACTTATTCTTGGTGTAAAATAAGGTGTTATTCGTGTTTTGTCTTGGATTGACCTTTAAAAAATTTAAGGCCTTATATTTCAACGTGTCAAAATTTTGCGAATTTTTGATTTAATGTACATAATGCTAAAATAGTTTAAATATTATTGGATAATTTTGACGTGTATCCATAAAGGTTTTCTAGTTAAATTACATGCATATTGTGTATTGGATTCTATACTATCTATACAACTACAAAAGGATATAATACTGCGTCAATTCATGTCACAGTAATCAAACAAATTTGTACCTTATTGCGTTAGAGTGCGATCATTATTATGTTGTAGTGAGCTCGTACCGATGTCAATGACACTTGGCACTGGGATGACACTACTCTGCTGCAGGGAAGCGAATAGGTTGTTTAAAAATATTAGAAGTTGTTATTTTGAATCCTGGTCAGGGCCCTTAGCCAAGATGAATTTACGCTAACCAGCGTTTCTATTCGTTCCATTTTAAACCAATTGCGTCACTGGTAGATCACGTGACTCTTCATATCACGTGATCTACCAGTGACGCGATTGGTTTAAAAACGAAACGAATAGAAACGCTAGGTAGCGTAATTCATCTTGGCTAAGGGCCTTGGCGTGACATAAGCGGCTGACGCGACGGATCGTTAGATTACGTCAATTCTATACATTTTGACAGTTTTCGTAGAGCGCTATAGTTAGCGTTATGCATCTTAGCGCTCTTCGCATTTTAGTCGCGAAGCTACTAGTAGGTACATCAGTTTGCATCTCTGTGCCTTACAGCCCATTAGGGCTGTAAGGCCGGCCTTACACAGTATGAATTTTAAGAATCTGAATTCATAATCTGAATCCAGAGTGTGTGTGCTCGTCCATAGATAATGTATTGAAAGAGGCGCGTTCTGTCAGATCAATCTGAGAAATTCATAATCTGAAAAAATCAGATTGTGTGTGGATGATAGTTAAATTGTATGCAATTCCGTGCTTTCTGAATTAATAATATGAATTCAGATTCTTAAAATTCATACTGTGTAAGGCCGGCCTAATGCGTGTGATTGAATACAAATTATACGATAGAAAGGGAAGCACAGAGTAGGCACGTTCAACCTACGTAAACGCTGTTTTGGTAGAGCGCCGTCTGTAGGTACTTGTACTATTATATAATCTGTGGTAGGGAGATAATAATATGGCTGATGGAACAGACAGACGGGCGTTACGCGACGCGCGAGCTGACAAGGACGCCCGTTCTATATTCTGAAGGTCAAAGGTTTTTATACGAGAAAATGTCGGGTATTTTTTTAGTTACTTTTTCATTTGTCTGGGTATTATCCAACAATTTCTTTATGGATTTTTCACTCTGTTCGGTAAGGCCGCGGAGCGTTTGAACCTCCTCCTCGCGCCTCCTCTATGAAAATAGAGCATAAATAGGCATTTATGAAAATAGGTAGTCGTGCTTAGGTTCTAACATGATACCTCGAAAGTAAACGCTATTTGTAATGTCAGTTACATTATCAAAAAATATTGGACACTTATTTATTATAAAGATAAAGCGCGTCAAAGTTCAGGAGTGGGGGCTCGTGACGTCACTTCTGTGTAAAAATTGTACCAAATTGTACCAAGACATTGCAACTCAATATATCTCCGTATTTTTTTGATTATGTGAAAAAAGAAAAAAATACGTGTCCAATACTTTTTGATAATCTACCTGATCGACAAAGAAAAAATCATCCCTATTATCAATATTATCATTATTACCAACATCATGCAAAGTGCATTCGCTAATGCAATATACCTACGTAGTTGATCCAGTGCAAGCGTATTGAGACCGGGCGTCAGGTTTCACCGCAAAACTAGATATCACCTTTCAATTCATTTTAAGGCTGCTATAGTTAACTCGGCCTAGGCGAAATGCATTATTCAAATGTTAACTACTGAAAACAGAAAATGAATAGGTTTGACGTAAGCTGCCGTACGGTCTGTGACGTACATTTGACAGCTTCCTAAATCGTTAACTTTTTATTTTGGAGGAGGAAGAGTCAGTATCTGCTTTTGGAAAAACATTTTCACTGATCACTTGTAACTTCCAACCTTGTCACTGGCAGAATTGTCCCACTGGACAGTAGCCATTTATTTCAAAGTATTGAATTGGAGGAGGGAATAATCGAGAGTTCACGCAAAATAGGTACAACACGTCTAGATAGACCTACAATTATTTTATTAGGTATATTTCAGTTGGAGCTGCGGTTGCCCGTAGCAATGATAATTCAGAGCGAAAACGATAGTTGATACAAATATCGATTCTCCAAGTCTCTCCGCCCGCATTTCGTCTCAAAGAATGTTATAATTTCTGATTCTCTAATACTCGAGAATCAAGAACTAATAGTCAAATAAAACACAGGTGCCCGAGCGCCGTGAAACAATTTCTGGGGCAAACAACCCTTGCAACGGTTCGCAAACACAATTATCCCTCATACTCGCTCGCTCGAGAGATTTGTCGCTCAAACGTTTCAGTCTTTAACGCGAAATAGTAAAAGATTACGGACATAAAAGTGAAGAAATGTATGTGTATATCATACTATAAAATAGGTTAATCATAATTTGTCAGCGGGGTTAACATGCATAGACGAATACGATGAACATCTATTCCATATTCTAACGTAAGACTGAACGCTTAAGGTTTAAAATAAAAGTGTCTCGTCCTGTCTTTTATTACCTTTTATTACTAAGCGACTTTATCAAGACACTTTTATTTTAAATCTTAAGCGTTAAGTCTTACGTTAGAATATGGAATAGATGTATTCATTACCCTAGCACCTGTCAAAATGTATCTCTTGTATGCATGTTAGGGGGCCAAGGGCGTGCGGTGGTAAATTGTGTTAGGCTTCGTTGCATTTAATTTATTTTCTGGTATTAATTGAGCGGCTCAAGGTGGTCGTTTTGTTTTGTATAAGTATGAATTTACAAGACATATAAGCAATATTTACTTAAAATTGTACCCGGGTTTCCATGTGCCTGAAATTAGTTCGCTGTTACTATACGGGTAGGGTAACGCTCCAATACTTAGGGACCGTAACCGTAATAGCCTCTCTCTTAGATTTACTATTAATTCAGTGCAGTGATTCTATAAAATTAAATTAATTTAGCAAAATAGTCACAATTTGTATTTGTGAGCGCTGGAGACATGTGGAAACGCATACTAACAAAATAAATATTTTCACTTTCATTTCATTATTCATTTTCAATAACTCAAGCTAGCTTCGCTTCGCTTAGCTCGTTAGCTCTAACAGCTTATTTACATTTGCATTAGCAACTAAAGCTATAGCTTACTTCATTAGCTTATAGCTTGAGCTATAAATCGTCTACGGTCTGGCCGTGGCTTAATTAGAGCGATGGTGCCACAGTAGCGGGGAATTATCGTTTTATGAGTATAAAACCTGTTTGTATTGCAGGAAATGCACGTAAATTTACTAATCCTACTAACGCTGCTAATGCACCTTTTACTTGTTACAAATATTATAAAAGTTCTTTGTACAAAACATTACAATATTACTATAATGCTTAATAAACACAATGGACAGTTAAAACAAATAATATTAGAAATTATGAGATTAATTAATTAATGATAGTCTGTAAACAACCTTTAAAAACACATATTCTTTTGATTTGACGTTCTAATGAAACTTTGTAATGGCACTTAACAAAACAATTAGACCCGATTCGCACGAGCGCTTTTTTAACGCTCAACACCTGTTTTCTGCGATCCCATTCGTCTACCTTGAGAATCCTACCAATAGGATCGCGGAACGCAAGCGTTGAGCGTTAAAAAAGCGCTCGTGCGAATCGGGCCTTACGGTGGCAACCCTAACGCGTTGTTATTGTGTCCACGGCCGCAGTTTGCGTAGATAATAACCAAAACAAGCGCAGCCAAGGGCTGTCTCGACCTGAAATGTTAACATTAAATTTATAAAAACAAAACGCGTTTTGTTATTTTTCAATCTAATTTGATCTTAGTTTAATTACTGAATGATAGTTATAATGGCTACACCTAATCTAATAATAAATCAACAAACTGCTATGCAGTTTGGCAGATACCTAAATTTTACTATGTAAAGTATATTTAGAGAAATAAATGAAAAAAAAAAATAACCTCTGAAAGTACTCGTCACCGACTAGCAAGCATAGGTGCTCTACAATTTCAAACAATTCGAACTCTACAATGAAATCTCGTTGTCTAATACAACATAGTACCTAAAGGCTTACACCAGTTTCTTCAAATAAAATTTCCTAATTATAATTAAAGCGAAAAAAAAACGCACAGCTGTTGCATTCAAACCAAGGCTATCTATTATTATTATTTTATTATTACAGACATTTTTTTCCTCCTAATTTTCGTAACACATGTTGTTGAGCCAAAAAATACCGCCATTTTCCTGTAATTGTTTATTAAAAAGAAAATTATAATAATGAATAAGCATCCAGGCAATATTCCTTTTGAAAATATTGACGTTTTCAGACGTATCGTCAAACTCCCCATCAATCTATGTCGACTCCAGATATTTGGTTTGGGCAACGGGTTCGTTAATTAAAATCTGTTTGAAGCAAACATTCATTTAGAATTTCAATTAACCGTTTTGTTTCAACATTGTATCTTTTGGGTTTAGAATTGTGCTTTTAAATTTTTGGTATGTTAATTTATTTTGTCGTGTTCATGAGTATATTTATGGCCAAGTAAATAATAATTTACTTTACCTTATTATATTTTAAAAAGAGAACTTTTTTCAGTCTATTCGTTTAGTGTCTGCGTCTACCTAGAAAGTTTAGGTAATCAGGGTCCAGGACATGCTGGTATGTCTAAAAGCTCTGCGAAACTCTCCATTTTTACCTTGTAGGAAAATAATGCTTCTTTGCCTTATGAAAAATATGTATTGGTGAAGTTCAAAAAAAGTGTACATAGAAGGACTGTTCAGGAATTAAGTGAAGAAACGGTAACTTTCTCAGTTTCATAACGAAAATTAGTAATTCATTTGTATCGTTAATTTTCGTTACGAAACTGAGAAAGTTACCGTTTCTTCACTTAAGTCCACAGTCCTTAACTATGTAAACTTTTTTTAATTTCACCCATATACCTACTACATATTCTAGATGTTTCTTTTAATCATAGTCATGTTCAAATTACGCCCCCTAATATTATGCACCTATCAATGCGAACATTTGAAAGTTTATTTTTTAAATTTCGTCGGTTTTTGTGAATCAATTTTACGTCATTGTGACAAAATTTTATGTCAAGAATGTAAGACAACGACGGTACGTAAGTTGCGGTATCCGATAGCGACAGCTCACCATATTTTCGTCATGTTGTCTCCAAAAATGCGGTGTCATCCAGTCCCCCGCCAGTCGCAATACTATTCGTCCAATCCGCTTAATGTATGCGTGAACACACGCCCGCTCCTTCCTATCTTTGTTTGTCCAGCCGCGGTACCAAGTACACTCGATGGGTACTCGCTCGTGGACACGATTGTATGATGTCGGTGACAATATTTGTTTGTTTTGTTTCACCCCTGAGCGGCTAGCACATCTTGTATTTTCTCGCTTGTCGCTCGGTGCGTCTTTATCCGTACGTACAAGTTAGACAGCTAGATCCGGGCGACGAATAAGTCGGACGATTTGTGTTAAGGTCCGAAGCGTTAAGTATCTGACCCATTTCACCTTGCGACCTAACCGCAGTTTTGGTGTGGAAGTCAAGGAAAATAATAATGGACCCCCATACAAGAAACGTATAAAAAAAGACGTAGTCAAAAATATAGTTAAACGACACATGTTAGATAAGTACAAGTGTAATTAGTTAAGACTCCTTAACTCATAAAATCTTTAATATTTAAGATTAGTAGTTAAGTGCAATCAAAATAATGTAATATAAATGAAATAAACAGTTTAAATTTAATTTTTTTTTTTTTTTTATAATAAAATATTTGTTATATCTTAAAAACGGTAATACATACAAGCGACATAATTGGTATGATTATAGAACAGACAGACCCTATAGAAGAACAAAAAATACAAAAAACCGGCCAAATGTGTACGGAACCCTCAGTGCGCGATCCGACTCGCACTTGACCTCTTCCTCAGTACGTTTATGTATTAAGGTTCAATTTAATTAAAAAATGATTTTTCGTCGTGAGAAATAAAGTGAGAACCCGTGGTACCTATACTTTGACCTTGATTGATATTAGAAATTTATTTTCCATCGATTTAATTAACAATATAGATTGATTGATGAATATTAAGTAGGTAAAGTGAAAGAAGCACAGTACCGGGCAGTGGTGGCAATGGGTTACACTGTGATGATGATGATGCGATGATGATGATTATGATGATGATGATGATTTAGAGGAATACAATTTTGTACATTTACAAATATATAAAAGGTATGACGCAAATATGATTCTGACCTCTACTTAAAAAAAAAAGTGTTATTAGTCTTATGCATATAAATTGAGTGTGACGCATTCTGTCGCATTTTAATTGGTCGCATATAATACATAATAGTTTAAAACAAAATGTTTCCATGGTACAGTTTTCACAAATAATTATTAACTCAATTACAAAATTATTATTATAGACACCTAACTCAAAATCTTGAAATTTTGAAATAGGTCACTATAATTGTAAAGATGTGATATCTTCTTCGCTATAACCTTGCATCGTAGAAAATAGTAGTGAAACGTCAAAATTTTATAACGCTCTTGTATCGTACCTACTTTGCAGCAGACAATCAGCCTTTATCCTTTCCTAGACGTCTGGCTTTCAGATCTCAAATACATTCCCGACATATCAAATCTGATTGCTATATTCGCTGTTTATTTTATATTTCAACTGGGTTTGAAATCACTCTGTGAAACATCTATTTATTTTATACATCGCATAAGTCGCAGTGACACCGGAGGTAGACCCACCCAAGGCGCACCGAACGCATGGTTTTCAAGATGTGCCAGTTTAAAGTTTGTACGGGCAAAAGAACTTTAAACTGGCAAGGGAGGTTATGTTAGGCTGATTCGGTGTGAGGATGATGCGTAACGCATTTCCACTCCGATAAAAAAAGTCTGGTCTACTTCCGGTTCCAAAGTGACGTGCGATTTATGGGACACCCTGTATAATGTTTGAAAAGATGACGAGTGTAGGTCGTTTCACAAGAACTGGCACGAATGGAACAAATGCATGAGTGAAACAAAATTGGAAAAAATATAGGTTTTCGATTTCAAATTCGAATTAAGTTTAAAGGGACAGGTCAGCACTCAAACAATCATAGGTGACATTTAGTTTCGTTCGTTCAATTTATAGCAGCTCTTATTGTCAAACGACCTATAAATATTGCTTACATTTTATGTTGTCTATCGTTGTATTTGCTGCACAACTACATACAAAGATGCATCACAGAAGTGAATTTCTTTTAAGTTCTCGTGTCTTTTCCGGAGCATTTTACGGTATTCATTTATGTTTTTTGTTCTTTTTTCAAAATAATTTAGTTACGCAGTGTCAACCGGCCAGTATTTCCAACGATGAAATTTTAAATTTGGAACGTGAAGTGTCGAGTGGATAAATTGGTTGATAAAGTGCGGTGTATGTGCGTCGAATTCACATGTGGTGGCGCGGGTGGGGAGGTGCGGCTCACCTATGACGAACAACAATAACGGAGAGACCAGCGCGGGCGGCGAGCCCGCCTCCGCCGACATCGAGATGGACTCGCTTGAGGAAATGCTTCGCAAGGTAAGATTAATGTTTTCGAAGCATGAGTAGGTTATACACGGTATCAACGTAGTTATCAATTTTTTTTATTAAGATGCGTCATTGTCAATAAGCCATTTGACTTTAACGTGTTTAGTTTTATCCAAGACGAAATAGCAAACTATTACTAAGTTGTGTACTTATAACAAAACCATATCCCTTATGACTTGCAGCCACGTTACTCGTACTTTTAAATTATGGTATTACTTTTTATTAGCATTATTAATATGTAATACATTTTTAACACACTTGCTCGTAAAGTGGTCCTTATTTTTAGCGTATTTATGCATGAAACACACGTTCTTTTTACTTTACAAGCACACAGGTGTTTTTTTACATTACGGCTTTCTTTTTAAATCTCAGAAAAGAGTTGTAACGTCTTAAAAAATTGTAAACATGACCAACTTAGCACACTCGTATCATAATGCACTATATTAAGTCGTTTAAAGTTCGGAATTGGCAGCAATCTCGATTTTTCGAGATTTTATAAATTACATAGCATGAAAACATATTACAGTAATTAAAAATATAACTCAAAGTTATAGAAAAACACCTGACTGCATGCTCGTGACCGCTGTTAAGTTTAAAAAATAATAACGAAACAAAAGTGTATTAGCACTATTAGCATAGCGTAGCGTGCATATTGTTAACATCTACATAATTAGAACTGATACACCTGTCTCTAATTAATGCGGTAATCAAACAATACAAAACGTCTGTCCCAATCAATCATAGCGCTACACAGGGCCCGTCTGACCGATCTCCATATTATAGAGGACTCCCCAGCGGGCCCGTGGCACCGATCGCTTCGAGTGGCGGGCTGCCTGTGCCGAATTAATTCAACTAGCATGTTTATCCGTGTATTAATTACCCTGTATGTTGCGGTTTTCGCTTGACGTTGAAATTTAACATACTATGAGTAGGTAATTTACGGTAATGTAGAGGTCAGTTACAATTTTTATATAGAAAAAAATAGTTTGACCGATAAACTGTTGCCAGGTATTTCAAAATTTAATAGAATAAATAAGTAATGTATAATAAATATTTAAATATTCAAATTTTAATTACAAACCTTTTTTTGCTCTACTATGCTCCGTTTCAAGAGATTTAACGAATAATCAATCACCCTGTGTAATGTCACAAAACATCTAGAATACATAATAAAGTAGCTATACGCCGTAGAAAATCAAGTTAACATACTAAATATTATCAATACTTATTTTTCAATATTAAAAATAATCTTTAAACAACCGCAATGCGTTTATAAAGAAAAAATCATACGTTCAAAAACCTTTACCGGGGATGAATTGGAAACTTGATGAATATACTCTGATGCACAGCCGAGAGCCGAAGTTTCGAGGGCGTTTCAGAACGGCCATATGAACAATGGAAAATGTTCCGTTTCATATTTCATGTATTATTGCGAAATAAAACGAATATTATTTTCGCTTCGGGTAATATTAGTATAATATTAATATTAGTATTAATATTATTAGTATTAGTAGTGAAAAAATATCAAAATGATGGGGAAAACCGTATTAAAATCCGTTGCGTAGTTTGAAAGATCTAAGCGTACATACAGAGGGACAGACGGCGGGAAGCGGCTTTGTTTTATATTCTTAGTGATATGTATAAAATATATCACAAACAAAACACGCTTCCATTCGATTATCAAGTTTAGTTTCTGTGATGCATTTAACTAAGGTACGTGATAATGTAAATGTAAATTACTAATTTAAAGGAAATAAATAAAAACATTTAATTTTATTCGTGACACATTAAGAAACAAAACAGAAGATATAAAACAGAAAATATAAAACTAAAAGCCTGGGTCATGCTACTCATCATCATCATCATAATTATCAGCCGAAAGACGTCCACTGCTGGACATAGGCCTTCCCCAACGATCTCCACTACGACCAGTTTTGTGCTACTCGCATCCATCGGCTCCACCTTGTGGAAGGCCTGCCAACACTTCGCTTTCCGGTCCGCGGCCGCCACTCTAAAACCTTTCCGCCCCAACGGCCATCGGTTCTACGAGCAATGTGCCCCGCCCACTGCCACTTAAGGTTCGCAAATCGCTACTAATTTAATGCTGCTAATATTAGAACTAAAATGTTGTGAAGATTTTTAGATTTTTAGATGTTGCCTTTCAACTACTCGATCAGCTGAGCTGGATTAAATTCACCACATATATTAAAATCCACGTCCGTTTCCATTTGAACATAAGATGAACCCGAAGATAAAACTATAAAAGAAGTTCTTCGCAGTCAGAATCGCATGCAAAAGTCAGTTTCTAATGTAAATAGAAACGCTAAAGTTCTGAAGATCTGGTTATCTTAAACGCACTGACACCTTTTAATAGGTACGCCATGTTGAAACCTGCCATATTTTATTGATTTTCTCGACGTTTCTCGAACGTTCTAGCATTATGAAGTAGCAGACTAGTCGAATTCATCGGTGTTCGATATCTCTCGTTAAAATGAAAAATGTCGCGCGGAAATGCAAAAATAATATCGAAGTGTGAAACGCCCGGGGCTGGGTTTGGTTAGGGTTCTGCAGGAAAATATCTATCAAATAGTGAATCGTGCGTCGTATAAATAAACAATATTTTCAATTATTTCAATCTTTGTTACCCTTGTCTATCAGTCTAGGTACTATTTAGTAGCGACTGCGACTGCAACTTCATCCACATATACCTAGGTTTGTTTTCATCCTAATTTTTAAAAAGAAAAATATATATCCATCTGATTCAAGACATGGTTATTCTTTTACCGTCTCTCGTCTAAATCCATAATTATACTATCATCATATACATAGGTAGGGTGATGGTAGCAGTAAAATAAATAAATATCAGGGGACAATCTCACACAAATTGACCTAGTCCCAAACTATGCTCTAGGCTTGTACTATGGGTACTAGACAACGATAAACATACTTATATAGAGAAATACATACTTAAATACATAGAAAACATCCATGACTCAGGAACAAATACTCGCGCTCATCACACAAATATTTGTCCATACCGGGATTCGAACC
This sequence comes from Tortrix viridana, assembly GCA_963241965.1. Taxonomy (NCBI): domain Eukaryota; kingdom Metazoa; phylum Arthropoda; class Insecta; order Lepidoptera; family Tortricidae; genus Tortrix; species Tortrix viridana. Next base: position 10,122,053 of record OY725186.1, read on the forward strand.
CGGGACCACTAGCTTCGTAGGCAGGTTCACTACCAACTAGGCTAACCGCGTCGTCCTAGACAAGTAATAGACAAGGACCATAATTGGACATGGACACATAATTCTTCTTTTGAAGAAGACAAAGGTTATTCATTTGTTTTGCAACAATTTTATAACCGTATGATCTTTGAATTAAGGTTTAAGTGTCCATTATTGGTGACTGCCAGCTTAAAGTGTCCAACACTGGTGCTATCACCCTACATATAACCTCAAATATAGAACAATTTATTTCCTACAAATAAAATTTCCGACAAATAGTTTTTTAATGAAAGAGGTTTTTGTAACGTTCTGTATACGGATCCCTTGCACATTACGTGCATCCGCCCGCTTGTTATCACGTCACACCGTCTGATGCGCTCACAGGTGTAATCATTATGTGATCATTTCTGCTGCACTCATATACTTTTTTCCGTAAGGTTGCATTTACAAGCTACGAGTAAATTTTACTTGCCATGCATGACATTATGTCTTAAAATAAACGTAAATAATTCCATCGGACCGTCTGACCATGAAACCGCCAAGCCATACTTTTTAAACTAAAGTGTAGGGTTAGCAAAGTCAGGGCTTAGGGGCTTGGCTTTTCCTGGGATCTGATAACTTTTTTACAGCGAAAGCGTTGTGAGCTTGGGAGTAGTCTTGGCCGCCAATAGTACATGAAATGTTTTTGTTGGGATACATTATAGTCTACTCTTACAACAGTAACAAAACATATATAATAATAATAACAATGAAATAATAGTGATATTATGACAATGAAATATTATGGTGTCTATGAACTGATCTGTTGAGGGTCCTGAAGGTGAAAACAGGATCTTCGCTGTAATTAACGTAGAATTACCGAGTTTACTCGTTAGATTGCTGTCGTTAAGCAGCTGATGACGGCACAAAAGTTACAATCAGCTTTCAGCGGTGAAAGCCAACATGCAATTGTTAATTCTGATTTATGCAATGATATAACATATTATTATATTATGTTTATAAAAATGCCTTGACTTGAATGTAGAACTCACTAAAATCACGCTGCAAACAATGATCGATCAAACTTATTGACAAATCACCGCAATTATTGGAAACTTTATTATGCGGCTAGTACTTTTTTATTTATTTAATGTTAATACTTTCCACCCTGTATACTTATGTAGTATCTAATTAGGAATACGAATTCTACGTGTACGATATCTGGAGCAGCCTGTACATGTGTATAATACGTGAGATCTTATCAATTGATTTCATTTCGGTAGCAGATGTAATTACATTTGGATGAAACCGTTAAGAGACAGCTTTCCATACAAACGGCGATAACGTTTCCCACCCCATATTAACTGATTTTGACCAATTTTTGATATGTGGCCAGTAAGAACAAAAACAATTTTTTATTGTTTTCATACAAAAGTAATTTCGGCCATAATATTTTTATAATTAATAAATATTTTCAAAAACGAAACGTGTGGACATAATTTGTGACCACATATCAAAAATTGGTCGAAATCGGTTAACATTTAGGGGGTGGAAAACGTTATCGCCGTTTATATGAAAACCGTCAACTCACAATCCTCTTAAGTTGCATTGGCATACAATCCTTTTGAGAACAAAATCACGTAAACAGAAATATATTTAATGAAACTGGGTACCTACCTAATAAAAAACTTATCTTAAAATGAACCCTGCTAAATCATAAATTTCTTACAAAAAGAACCGTACCTACACACTGAAGTCCTTCAAAAATTTCACGACCTTTTATATTACTCATTCGCATATAAATTAAACGTACCCTAAATACGGATATACATTTCATCATCCGGATGTACCCGGTATACCCGGGTTAAACGGGCGTAAAAATTAACCGAGACATAAAATTTAATATCCGTCACGATGACGCTCGAATTACATTTGACCCGGTGGATTACAATATATGGGCTACTCGTAAGTAATCAAAAATATTCAATGAGTTTTATTCATTTGATATTCTACTAAAAAAAAGGTAATAAAAGATCATGGAGACCATATGCGCAAACTGCCTTCTTGTTTTAAACGGTCAATGATATTGTTTTAAGGGCTTGTTAAGTAAATTCATCTGTCAAATAAAGATAGCCCTCGCCTTGTCTATTTTCAAGTATAAGAAAGGGAAAGGCCAAATTTATTAAAGATGTGCTTTACTTGACGATTGTGAAACAGGCCCTAAGAGTAGTAAGTAAAGAGGTAGATAGGTTACACGCGCTCAGAAAATGGCACGCTAAAACTCTGCTAATTAGTAAACCTGTTCTCAGCCTCTCATAAACCTGTGTCTTTTCAGCTGTTGGTAATTGATATAAAGTCCTACTTCCACTTGTTCTATTGACTGTGCCATATTGGGCTCCGAATGTCATGTCGGTAACCTATCCACCTTCATTTACTTATAATGTTGCCTTTCTAACCAGATCATTATATTTTAAGAAATACATTACGTTGTTATGCATTATAATTATTATAGCGTTGGTTTTTATATAGGGCGATGGTACCAGTGTTGGACACTTTAAGCAGACAGGCACCAATAATGGACACTTAAACCTTAATTCAATGATCAACGGTTATAAATGTATTGTTGCAAAAGAGTCATGTGTCCATCATTGGTCCTTGTCCATTACTGGTGCCATCATCCATATCGAATACATTATACAGATCGAAATTATCCAAAATGAAAATTAGCACTTTTGTTGTCATACAAAGCGTTATATACCCGTTTCAGATGGACGGACCCTACTAACAAGATCATACCGTAACAAAAAACTTTTTTGTGAAAACATCCCGATTTTTATTCCAACTTTCCCTAAAAGATCTTACTGCCGCACTCAGAGACGTCAATTAACTTTTAAGTTTGATTAAAGTTGCTGCGTCTTATTCTATTGGTATAGCAAAAAAGGGACAGCAGCAACTTTAATCAAACTTAAAAGTTAATTGACGTCTCTGAGTGCGGCCGTTAGTCATTAGCTTTTTGTTCCCGATAAATAAAGAAGCTCTCTTGAGAACAGCTGTCTAGAGCCTGTACAATAATAGGCACTAAAAGGCAAGAAATTACCCTAAAGATCCCAAAGGGTCAAAGTGTATCCATCTCAACCACTACAATTATATACGTACTAGATAGCGGTCTCAGGTTCAAACCCCGGCAAGGGATGAGTATTTGACCAGCTCTGCTATGGCCCTATGATGTTTTCTATAGATTTAAAAGTATTTTTTATTTCTTTCCATAAATAGGTATGTTTATTGTTGTCTAGTACCCATAGTACAAACCTAAACTGTAGTCAAGGACTATTACCAGTTTTTAACTTAATAACTAACTAACTAATAACTTTTAATTTATGTATTTACTAGCTTTTCCCCGCGACTCCATCCGCGTCGTAGTCATTGTTCGCTTATCCCACGGGACTATTAAATTTTCTAGGATAAAAAGTATATTTTATGTTAATCCAGGTAATAAACTATCTGTGTGCCAAATTTCATAATAATCGGTCGAGGCGTTCTTAAGTTATAAATAACTAACCCGACTTTGTTTTAGATGTTTACTGCCGCACTCAGAGACGTCAATTAAGTTTTAAGTTTCATTAAAGTAGCTGCTGTCACTTTCTTTGCTATAGCAATAGAATAAGACGCAGCAAGTTTAATGAAACTTAAAAATTAATTGACGTCTCTGAGTGCGGCAGTTAGATTCCGAGTATAGTTTCTCAGTGATAATACGTAGTTAGATAAAGCCACGAATTCATTACATATGTCGACATTGGGCGAAGTGGCGCAACGTTGCAGGACTTCGCTCGACATGTTTGGCGACATCGTTTTCGCTGCCGAGACGTATCGCGGGACATTCGTCTCCTAGCGAACCCCTGGCTAGCTGATAACAAAAAACCGTTGATAAATATGTAAGCTGAATATTGTCCAGTGACACCACGGGCACAGAATAAATACAGCTGAAGCAGTAAACTACGAACAAACGTTCGAAACGTCGCACTCACACAGACGCACGTCCCCACGCGACACACGCCACTGACAGCACTACCATGTCCGCTTAGGGGTCTCGTTGAGACGTGCGTCTATGTGAGTGCGACGCTTCGAACGTTTGTTCGTAGTTTCTTTACAGCTTTAGCTATATTGGAGCATTTCTAAAAAAGTTTGTACTATTTTAAGGATTTAAAAAAACAAGCTCCGATTTAAAAAAAATCGTGGATGGATTGCGTGCATGAAACTATGAACTTTTCCAAAATGTTCAAAAAAAATTTATAGAAACTTCCTATTTGAGCTTTGGTAACAAAATAGGAAAAAATTGTGCATTTTTTATGGGACATTTTGGGAAATTATTTTAAAACTGCTTAGTTTCATTTATCCAACCTACCTACAATTTTTTTAAACCGGAGAGTTGAATGAAATGTACAAACTTTAATAGAAATGCTCATTTATACTGTGCCACGGAAATGTTGAGCCACTTTGACATTCTTTATTCGGTCGGATTGTCAAATCGTCAAATTCCAATAGTAATTTATTATAACGTGTACGATTTGACAACCCGACCGAATGAAGAATGTTAGCAAATGGCTCAACAATCCCGTACCTACGTTTACTTTTTAAATATTGGTCAATACATTTGTATTTCAAATTATGAGCCCGATAATCAATTTTCAGCTTTAACGAACAAGAAGGGACGGTAATTAAATAATCCATTTATCGAATGCACGCAGTTTTAATTACTTCCGATTATTTTTGCTCATTGGAGCCTCGTTAATATTAAATGAGTATGAGCTTTTTAAATAACTCTTCTGCATACGAATCTTTGTTAATTATTAATTATGGATTTAAATAGCCGATGTATGAACTAGGGATATGAAGTATTTCTTTCTTGATTGTATCCGTTTAGGTTTTGATGTACTGAAAACACGCCCGTATTTTCAATGAATTGGATCAATATTTTGATCCAAAAACTTAACTTAACTTAATGGTGAGTGAGAAAATATAAAATGGATATTATGGCAGTGTAACAAAACCACGTCGGAACTCCTAAATAGTTTGTAATATTTGGTTCATTGTTTATAAACATTTAATTATTAATTAACTGGTCGTTGAAAGTCGTCGTTAAATTCTTGCAATTTAATAACTTTTATCCTCTGAAAAATCAAACGTGTCACTAGACATAAGATCTTTGTTCCAAACGACAGTTAATTTCACATTTTTTGATTTAATGTTATTTGATGCATTCTTGATTTTTATAGCCTATCGAGCGCAGCTGTTTTTAATATAAAATAATGAAATCATCATCATCATCATCATCATCAGCCGCACGACGTCCACTGCTGGACAAAGGCCTTCCCCAAGGTTTTCCACAACGATCGGTCCTCTGCTGCTGTCATCCAGCGGTTTCCCGCGACCTTTATCAGATCGTCGGTCCACCTTGTGGAAGGCCTGCCGACACTTCGTCTAACGGTTCGCGGTCGCCACTCTAGAACCTTTCCGCTCCAACAGCCATCGGTTCTACGAAATTGTATTAATACTTAAATGAAGGTGAAAAATGTTCGTAGTTTGAAATTAATTGGCGCTGGCTTGTTATCCGGAGAGTTCTTGTTATTTGAAAGTAACTGAACTTTGGAGAACACTCGTTATTTTTATTTAACTTCTTTTGTTTCGTCTGCGTTTTAACGAGCTTGTTCAGGTAATATTATTTTATTATTCCGTATTTAGATTATTTTAACGTTAAACTCACGTATTTCTTTTTAATTTCGGGCTTTATTTCTAGACTATATTTAATTTAAATTTGTTCGTCATATAAAATAACAATGTTTGTCGTGACATCGTCATTTATTATTTCTTCTAGATCTTATATTCGGTGTTCATACAACTTAATAGGGGATATGCATATTTTTTGCTTTAATAAAAAGTATTTAATGTAACAAACAGTACAGAAAAAATATTTTTCGAACAACTATAAAAATGACCAAGATTAAGGCTTCAAAGATTTGTTTCTGTCTTTTTCTAGCATACACAATTTAACATGGAGTTTATATGGCCGTAGTGCACGCTTACGTCACAGTTCATGTCGGATCTCTCTGTCTAATTATTAGTTTATTATCCGTATTTTTTGGCCGATTTTAATTTTAATTTCACTTTATGCTATCTTTTTCATATTCCCTATTGTTGCTGATAGAAATAAATTGTAGTTCAGATTTCTTTCTCGCTTTTAGTTCTCCAAAATGGGTATATAACCTCACAATAATAAGAACCACGTTAATGTAACCACATAACCTAAACGCTAAATACTATAAACACCCAATTAAATCCAAATAACACGTTCGGAAGCTAACTAAATCAGCACATTGTTCAATCGGCCGTCGCCCGCGTCCGTTCAGAATGAATAAGTAATCGTGTTTTCGAATTTAGGCCGAATCTGTTCGGTAACGAGTTCCCAGAACAAATAAAGGAGCTCGGGGTGAAACTTATTATGCTCGGCAATAAATAATAAAGCGGGTTGCTCCTGCGGGGGCCGTGGCAACTTTTAATACAAATGCTCGCGACAGAGGTCAGATTTGAGAGAAACGCGTGCAAGTAAATTTAAATTTGAATCGCTAATTTTTAGAAGGGTTTAAAGGATCAGTGACGGAACGTGTCAACGTACATGTCCACGGTCGTTAAACTTGAGATCGTCTAATTTCAAACTGAACGCCCCTCTAATCCACCTATAAAACATGATCCATATCGATGGCCCCACCGAATAAACGTGCAAAGGTTAATACAGTAAAAATTTTTTTTTGCCGATTTGGATTCCCCATGTTGTAATACACCCCCCCTATTTTTTTGAGGGGGCCATGCTTATTATTTTCTGATTTATTAAAGAAAATATTTTTATTCTACGGAAAATATAATCAGCGAGACCACACGAATATTGTTATTCTCACTTGTTACACAAATTACAATCCATCGCCTAAACACGAACAAACGTGCGTGAGTCTAAAACATTTTTGTTCAAAACTTTACTAAATTTTATATTTGTGTATTATTCTGATGCACGCTTTTTGGTGTTATGAACGATATGAATTTTGAGAGTATCGCTTCTTGCAGTATAAAGTCGCTATAAAAATTATAGTAACAACTGTTTGCTATTTAATAAAATAACACTCACATTGTGTAATAACGGTTGCAGCATAGAATTTCTCTACGTAATATTGTAATAATTCAAAATACGAATATTCACTGATAATATTCTACGCGTCAAATTTCGTTTGATGAGCTTAGACTTTCTTTGCACCTGTTATTAAAACAGCAATGGCTGCTTAGTTGAAGAAAGAGGGACAGGGAGTGGTGCGTGACATCAAGACTAGCTAGTAAACGTTTGCAACGCGCACTAGGTGCATTGTCGGCTTAATTCTAAACTATCGAGCGTGCTCGTACATGGTGCCAAATTTAAGAAAGTGAAAGAAAATTTAAGATTATTACGGTGAGGTTATCTTATCCAGACGTTTTGGATCACGCACAATCACCTCTTTGACGCTGTCGGAGACCCGCGGTTGAGAAAAGTAACGAAATGAAATGTTTTCATTGGATCCTTGTTCCGGAGCAACGCCTTCACCAGCCAGCGGTGTGCCGAAGTCTGCGCCAGATGTAGAAGGTATATTCCAATACAGATAGGTGGTGGTGGCGATCGTGCAAACCACGATAAATGCGATGAAGATGTAGTGATGCGTCTGATAGGATGACTTCTTCTTCTTGACTTCGAATGCATTCTGTTGTCCTTTTACCGCCTCAATGCTGACCTTTATTCTGTCTAGAGCTTCTCCATAGTCTTCAATTATAAAGCGGTAGTTTTTCTCCACAGTTATTTATTACGGATTGCTGTATATACATGTCGTTGATTGTGATGTCACTGTGGAAGTTGGTATGAGAATGGATAACATGGTGCTCCCGTTTCTATCGTAATAATTCTTGTGCCCTGTAACAAGAGTGGCGTCACGCCTTTCCTTTTCGAGGTTGACTGCTAAGTATTCCGATGTTACGGCGACTCGCTGAGTGGTTTCCGAGACGATTTGCGGAATTGGAATACAGAATTGACGCAGGGTAGTGATAATTCGCTAGGAAGTTGTCCAGCGATTTATTTAGTCGTTCCTCGAATTGTTCCGGCTTTAGAAGGTTGGCATCATTTATCAAGTCCAGTAGTAGCCTTTGTTGTGGACGCCGCAGGTTGTCCATGTCCATCCCTGGGGCGAGTGCTGTGGCAGTCGTATACTGTTGTCTTGGCGGTCAATCTTGTCTGATTCTGCTAAGTGTTTGTTAATAGCCGTGAATTGTTGATTCATGACTTGCTCATATCTTTGTAGAAGTCTATATTCACCTTCTATTATCGACGTGTGATTTTTATACCTACAACTGTAGTATGATTTTCGTTGTTGCGGGTAAGTTGGATATCTCTGTCATATTGTTGGGGAAATCTCTCGTCCGGTACGCCAGAAAGTGAGTTTGCGACTTAACCCACGCAGTTAATAAGACCACGTCTTGTTCTTTTAGCGTGTGATCCATTTTCAGTCAATAATTAGGTCGTTATAATGTTCCAATTTTTTCAAGTCATGTTGTAGTTGTGTTGTGCTGTGTAGTTGTATTAATATAATAGCACCACCGTTGGTGCCCATTTAAATTTGAATACTTGCATGATGGGTGTCCGTAACTCTTCCTAGTAACCATTTCGCCGGAGGTATGTTATCCTCTTTCACTAAGACCATGTCTCCGACTTTCAAGACTCTTTTGACAGTGGTCTATTACTCCGGGTCTGTAGTGTTTGCAGGTATTCAGCCAGTTTTCCGGTTAGTTGCCACCATGTTCGAAGGTTACGTGGTTCTGTTTCTGGCGAAAAGGGAGAAATGCCCCGGAGTGAGGTAATCCAAGTCACCTATGCCCTCTGTTAGAGGTGTACTATTAAAGGTCTGGAGTTGAGACAGTTCTCTATTTATGCCAGGAGGGTGGAGTAAATACTCTTTAAGTGTTCGTTTTTGTTCACCAATCACTTGTCGTAGGTGGTCTTAACTGCAATCTCCCACTCTCCATTATCTGTAGGCTATGCGGGCGCGGTAAAGTTCCATTCAATGTATGAGCTGGCCCAGTGTATCCATGATCTCGGTGTTGATGTAACGTTTAAGAGCTTTTCCTTTTTCTTGTGCCAGCACCTTTGCCGCAATAATAAAATTGATACCGTTGTCACTGTAGATGTGTAGGGGTACGCTTCGTCTAGCGCCTATTCTTTTAAGAGCTGCCAAAAAACGTTTCGGTGCTTAAATCTCACACCAGTTCTAAATTTTTTACAAGGTGAGTACCGTAAACACGGGTAACTTTAACTTTAGCCCCTATATTTCCAGCTTTTCTTCGTATATTTTGCAATTTTAAGTAACAAATACTTTCTTTAGAATACGTAGTGAAAGTCCGTATAATCTATTTTGATAAAAATAAAAAAGTAAAGTATTTTTATTGGGTGGGCAATGTTACCCCCCAGGGCTAAAGTAACCCGTGTTTACTGTATGTGTTTACTTTACAAATCCATTTTTAACCAAATTTTTATTAAATTCACAAAAAAACAAAAGGTATATTAAGTTTAAATAGTAAAAAAGAAGACAGTTTTAGTTACAAAACATTAACAAGAACGCCTTAGTTATTGTTAAGAATATTTGCACAAAATTGTCTTCCGCAATCTTGCACAAGTAAGCGTGTTACTGTTTAAAACTGATATTAACAATAGTGTATTTCTTCCTAAAAAAGCATGCGAGAGCTTAGTACCCATTACAGCAGTAGTCTGGATTCTACGCAAAAAATAACGCAACATTGCATTACATTTAAAATAGTCGGACCTTATAACACGAAAAAACGTGTAAACGTTTAAAGCACGTACTATCTGCGCTTATCTACACTAGAATAAAAAAATAACATGCTTTTTCTAAATTTTCTTGAAAACTAGCATTTATACTTAATTTATTATAAAGTTAATAGAAAGATTATTTTAAAATCTATCTATTTTATGTAAATGTTATATACCAATTCTGTCCCATTTGCTCGTAATCACAGTTCTAACGTTTTTATTTTTTCCTGTAAAATTAGCTTTTTTCACATGCACGTTTATTCGGTGGGGCCATCGATTATGTGAGCACACATTGGATAGGCTTAGCTTAAGGCTTGCTTTCCATTGAGGTGGAGACGAGCGGAGCGGTGCGATAACGACCAATCACCTTGTACAGTACCCACACAGTACAGCACACAGAAACTAGAGGAATCTGATTGGTCCTTTTCGCACCGCTCCGCTCGTCTCCGCCTCAATGGAAAGGCAGCCTAAAATTAGACAATCTCTACCGAAATCCGCTAACTTCAGGCAGCAGGCAGGGTTTGACAGTCACAGAAACTACAAGCCTTCGAGCTCGATGACAATCTGGATTTGTAATGCCGGCTGTACACACTCTTCGAGAGCCTCTCGCCGAGTCTCGTAGACAAAGACCGACTGCGATCGGAGACACGGCGAAACGAAACGTGAAAGAACGAGACGAGACAAAAGTATTATGTACACACTCGCTCTCTGCCTATGCGAGTGTGTACAGCTGGCATAAGTAGTTATCCCGATTGCTTGTAGGCATAGCGTAATACCCCTTCTATACGGTCGGGCGGTTGAGCCAACCGAGAAGGAGGCAACTATCTGTCAGAATGAGATAGTAATATTTACATCTCGTTCCTACAAATAGCTGCATCCCTCTCGGTTGGCAGAGTTTAGCTTCTGTGGTGAGAAGAGGCGCGACGTACCTACTAATAAATATCAGGGACAATTTCACACAAATCGACCTAGTCCCAAACTAAGCTCTAGGCTTGTACTATGGGTACCAGGCAACGATATACATACTTATATAGAGAAATAATGACTTAAATACATAGAAAACATCCATGACTCAGGAACAATTACTCGCGCTCATCACGCAAATATTTGCCTATACCGGGATTCGAACCCGGGACCGCTAGTTTCGTAGGCAGGGTCACTACCAACTGGGCTAACGGCGGCGTCAAACACTAAAACATCACTGTATGTTGAATTTTATATCGGAGATCGGATTATACTATCAAGCTTACTGCAGCATGTTTTGATGTCTCTCGAAGGTCTGTCTATGGTGTCTTTGAGAGACATGTGTTTAAACTTAGGAAGCATTCCACGTTTCAAATTTGAATGCTAAAACATAAAGAGGACGTAGAGGTCTATCAACACTGCCTTGGTCACGAACTATACATGAAAACTATACATATGTGACGTTCTGAAAATAAAGGGACCTTATGGAGGAAGGCAGTTAAGCTTTTCTTATTCTTGTAACTATACGAATACTATGGTAACAGTTCTAAAAACCGCGTAACCGCCTGCCTCCATAAGGTCCCTTTATATTGAGAACGTCACATATATGAAACTCACAAGAGGCTTAAGCCGGTTATTCTTTGTCAAACTAACAGATACAGACACTTTTGTATCTTATCTGATCTACGAGTAGATCTCAGAATTTGTATTAAGGCATGAAACCTTTAATGAGCGTAAATAGGTTCTTAATTAATATTGAAAAGCGTTTAGATAGGTTCTGTCAGTTTATCGTACCAAATATTTAACGTTCAAAGTGCTTGTCGTTACCTGAGAGTGCCGATAACAAAATAAGAGACATTTTATTAGACGGGTTCAAGACAAGAACACGAGGTTTCCTGATTCTGATGAAACTAGTCACCAAACTGATCTATTTATAATTATATAGGGTGTCACATAAGTGATACGTCACATTATTGATTTATTTTTTATTTATTGATTATTTTAAACAGGTGGAAATGTGTTACGCATTTTCCCCGAACCAGGAATATGACCTTAGTAAAAATCGCATGGTTTTCAAGATATTTCCAGTTTAAAGTTTAAATTGGCCAAAAACTGGCATATCTTGAAAACCATGCGACTTTTACTGAGGTCATGTTAGGCTGGTTCGGTGCGTCTTAGGCCGGTCTTCTTCCAGTGTCACTGTGACGTGCGACTTATGGGACACCCAGTATAAAGTTCATCTTATTTTAATAATAACAAGCAACTTTAAAAATGTGTATTATAACTGCAGTAACACGTTTTTCAGTTCTTACAAGTATTATACTCGTACCTAAAAGATGTGGTGCCCATGCACACATAAATATAAATATTTAGGTGACAGGGCATATATCATGGGTTTTCATCCGGGGAAAACGTGGTAATTCTAGAGAAAAATCGCAACGCAGACGGAGTCACGGGCAAATCTAGCAGCAGTATTTAATAAGACAACGATTAAGAGCCGATTTTTCCAATCCGCAAATAAAATTATCTGATAATTAACGTTCGCTTTCTCTTCCGTTATATCAAAGAAAAAGATGGAGATTTATCTGATTAGGATTCATCTGGAAACTGAATAATCTGCTCTAAACAAATTTTTACTATAACACGCATTTGACTTTAAATTCTCGCAAAGCGTTTATTATCCAGAATAGGTATGTCACCATTTTGTATCTAGACTAACGAAGATTCGCAGCTTAAAGGTCTGCTTTAAAAACTTAGGACGATGTCTTTGAGAGCTTTCAAAACCCTCGCTAATGGCCCGGAGCTTCGCTAAAGTGTTTCATCTTAGTTTATCGTGAGCACAAATTGCTAATTGATTTTACTTGAACGCTGGTATTGAGAAAACAGGTACTTAAATATAATCTTTATAAAATCTTTCAGGAATTAAGTTATTATAACTTATAACAATGTTGAGTTATTGAGAGGCTTATGGCATATTTGAAGGGGACTGTTACTACTCTTTATATGGTTGTATAATTATTGCTATAACAAATTTGTATCTATTTGCCATTTGCATAATTTCAGTTTGTCTAAAACTGGGTGCGTTTCTATCAGTCTAAAAACATTTTGCATAATTTCTAACATAATATTCATAATATCCATATTGTCTAATCGTCTGTTGGTCTAAGTATGTATAATAGTGTTTCTGAAAACTCTCAATTCTCAAGTTATTTATAAAATGCAAAGAATTCGGCCCTCTGGTGGACGCAATTGAACCTAACCGCGCGCTCCTCATCGCTTCGCCTCGTTTTATTTGATACCTAAGACAAACGGTTTGTAATTTATTTTTTTCGCTTAGCATTTTATGTGTGCCAAATCCGCCATGTTGGTTTTTTTATGACGTCACATAGCCTATGACATGCGGAACACTAAGACGAAGCCCACGATATCTCATTTGTCAAAATATAATCTGTGTCATACTATCTAACATTATCTTCCTTTTTGCTTCGTCGTAGTCGGGTTAAATACAATAAATGTAATAATAATCCAGCCTATACGTCCTACTGCTGGGTACAGGCCTCCACTTACAATGAGAGGGTTTGGGCTATAGTTAATTCCCACGCGGGCCCAGTGCGGATTGGGAACTTCGCACACACCGTCAAATTGCTTTGCAGGTGTGTGCAGGTTTCCTTACGATGTTTTCCTTCACCGAAAAGCACATGGTTTTACAAATTATATTTTGCACATGAATTCCGAAAAACTTAGAGGTGCGAGCCCGGGTTCGAACCCACGACCCTCTGCTTAAGCTACCATGGCCACACTAAATACAAAGTATAATTTTATACTGACCATCGAGCTACCTAAACAAAAGGTTACGTCAAAATGGCGTCGCTGTAAATGTCGTCTTATTGTTTACTCTTCTAAATCACAAAGGCAGGATCGCATTGCGCCCGTTTTATTTTTATACCTTTAAAGGGATCGACCTTTGTCATTAATTCTAGAAGATCTTAAGTTTCCATCGGTTAATGATGTATTTACTTTGACGTAATCTTTCCTTTTTTTCCCGTTTATGTTTGTATTTGCACGAGACTTAGTCCACGTAGAAGTCGTTTATCGCTTTTCCCACAGGTACTATCAAATTTCCCGGGATAAAAAGTATCCTATGGGTCAACCCAGGATAAGGATTACTTGTGTGATAAATTCCATCCAGATCCGTTCAGCCGTTTAAACATTTATAATATTAGTAGGATTTCCATTGACGCAGTTTTTTTAACTTCATATAAAATGTTTACTCTTTTACATAAGACCTGTACTTATACTTAAACTTAGTTGTTAAACAAATATCTTAATAAACTAGTTAAAATCCCACAATTTTAATAAACTGACTACACAACCTAACCTCAAATTAAAAACCTAATCACCTACGTATATCCAAACATACATATCTGCATTGCAGTTTAAAGTCCGCCCAAAATACGTATACACCTAGCGCGACTGCACAGCCTTCGTATCAGGTCCACACGTTATCTGGCCGAGTTCCGCCGATTAATGCCTATTTTACACGCAATAATGCAGTTAAAAGGAAAAAAATGGCTTCAGTAACTCCCCCAGCCAAGTTTCGGTTTATAGTTTGGCCACTTTGGGGACAAAGTTTTTGTTCAGTTATAGGCCTAAGTAGGAAATAAATGCGTTCTGACTGGGTTGACGTGACGAAATTTTTCTTATTATTTTACGCTAGCTTTGAATTGTTGATAATATCAACTTGATATTTTTAGAATAAATAGTCTAATTTGAGAAATGGTATAAGCCTATTTAACTGTCTGTCGTCCCGTTGTTACGTAAGGCTGCCTATTCATAGAAGCGGAGACGAGCGGTGCGGAGAGTTGTGTAGGAATCGACCAATCACATTGGTTGTAATCCACATCTCGTCTCCGCTTCACTGTTTCCATTGAAGCGGAGCGGAGACGAGATGTGTATTACAACCAATGTGATCGGTCGATTCCTACACAGCTCCTCTCCGCACCGCTCGTCTCCGCACCGCTCGTCTCCGCACCGCTCGTCTCCGCACCGCTCGTCTCCGCACCGCTCGTCTCCGCACCGCTCGTCTCCGCTTCTATGAAAAGGCTGTCTAAAAGTTCAAGACTATTGCGCAATACATACCAAAGTCGCCGACCCGCTGACACAGCGGGGCGACCTTAGAAGAATGCATTTAGAAGGACTAGGTATAATAAGACCGCCGGGCTGTGGCGGTATTATTGTGTATTGCGTTGCGCTTAACAAAGACATATTCGCGTTTATAATATTAGTATCCTAACTTATTTTATTATACCCCTTCTACGCGATCGGGCGGTTGGGCCAACTGAGAGGGACGCTGCTATCTGTCAGAATGAGATAGTAATGTATACGTTTCGTTCTTACAGATAGCTGCGTCCCTCTCGGTTGACCCACCCGCCCGATCGTGTAGAAGGGGTATTAATTACTATCGGAGTTTGCATGTTAGTCTGAATGCTGTAGAATTATGGTTTTTATAACCAAAATAGCCATTATACCTTAAAAACCTTAAAAAAGTCTTATTTATTTGTTTATTTAGGAAATAACACAGAAACATACAAATAGTGCAACATAATAATAATCTATTATGTATTCTTAGTAGAAACCAGTATCATGTTTACTTTATTCTAAATTCAAACATAATTAAAGTACAAAATCGATTTTAACTAGTAATCAAAGGCTGAATACGTATCTCAGTGTACCAGCCCCTCAGCGTCCCGACTCACGCAATAAGGCATTTGATTAACTTTCGAGCAACAACCTAAACAGCCGTTAACGATTACGCTCGACTCTTAACGTTACGTTTTACGCTTGCCGTAAAAGATCTGCGGCCTTACAACATAATAGGTGATATTTTTTTTTATTTTTACGTTACAATATTGTCATGGAACGTGTGTGCCAGTTTTAATTAGAAATATGATCTAGAAGTCGAGTTCAAAAGTTGTATCGAATTCTTTCGTCTTTGGTTAATACTATACCTGGGGTCGAATCAAGAACGGTGTCAGATTTAAACTAATTCCGTTACGTGTCCGTTTTGGTGTTAACTTTTTAATCTCGAATGTAATATACTGTTAGAGGAAAATACGTAATTTCATTGGCCACGAGCCACGAATAAACAAAATGAATTCGTTTTCGTGAAACGAGACGCATCCCTTTAACAAAATGCAGCGTAATTCCGTCGCCCGGGGGTGTCAGCGTACAATAGAACGCGATGTTCCTTTTTCGAAATTTTGTCTTTTACTTTTTTATTACAGCCAGCGATCAAAGAGGTCGGCCTAATAAAGTATCTTGTAGACTTTGTGCTATATCGGCACACTGGCAGGGGTGTGGCGTCGGTGATTTAAGTCTTTGAAATTGGAATTATGATCGAGTTTTCAGATAACGCTGTCGAATTTATTGTTTTAGATCTTAACGTCGTTTAAGGGGTTAGTTAGGGTTAGTTACCGGCCAGTATTTTGTAATATCTGTGACTGAATTTCAGTGAAAATATGTACCTATATCCGTGATTTGCGCATTGCGAATGTCTCTAGCATAAATATATTATTTTAGGAACCCTACGCATTCACAAGTATTACAACTGAACGTGACAGTTTACAGAGAAACTGTCACGTTTAGTACTTATGTAAGTAAGTACGTAGTTTAGCTTAGTGTTCAGCTTTAATATAGTGTAGGATTGGGTGCCGACGCTGGCACGACGAGGACAAATAGCGACGATTTAGACGTTACCTTGTTACGCCAAGAAGTGGCCGGCGGCGTAACACACAGGAGTTAGCTCATATTTACACCAATTTATATAATACGCTAACAAACATTAAAATCAAAACAGTGACGTATTATTTCTGCTGTGATAAGGTTTAATTGCGTCCTGACTGTTGATTGTTGTGAGGGCGTATTATGAGCGGGTCTCTATTGTTTGTCATAAATTCATATGCCATAATGTATCATTTGCCATAATCATCATTTGGCATAAAGGCTTTTTTTCTAAAACTGTATAATTTTCAGGATTGTTATAAAATAAACCTGGCTTACCTAACCATGCAATGCATTGATCTGCGAAATATTTAAGGTTTTAGAAAAAAAATCTTTGAGAAAATTAAAATTATGGCAAAGGAAACGATTATGACAAATGAAATTATGACGAAAGAAGGGATCCCATTATGAGCCGTTAAAACCTACCATGTTCCACGTGGAAATGCAACTCGGCGAAGTAAAACATTCTATGAAATGAGTGTCGGTGATTCAAGGGTAAACCATACAGTTCTTTCATAGCTCTACCCACGCTTAACTAACTTGCAGCCCAGTTAGTACCTGAGCGATATTTCAACAGCGAGCGAGTATGAGTGTCAAAATGTTTGACATATTAAATACTAGCTTTTGCCCGCGACTCCGTCTGCGTGGAAGTCGTTTATCGGTACCCCACAGGAATTTGTAAAATTTTCCCGGGTAAAACGTGTTTTGTTAAGTACGTGGGGGTAGGTAACTTATAGAAATGCACAATTAAACCGATAATTAAGAGTTAGACTTTCGATCGCCCAGTCCAAGACAATTCCAGATGGCCTTTCTAGAATCGACGTTCTTCGACCGTCGGGAATGTTCCAGTAGTCGTTGCTGGAATGTTCTATAGCTGTCTCTGTCTCGTTTTTTATTGCGACGAATCTTGAAAGGTTCTCAGTATTGCTATCTCTTTCTAATCATGCTATCTCTTTCACTTTTTCTGGAAAATTCACCATATTCTCAAATGTACTTCAAAGGCCCTTAAGGGGTCCTGAAAACGTCTGAAAACGGGTTTTCAATTTATCTCCTAATCTGGCAGAGGGTGGCCTGAAACGGCCTGAAAACACTTTTCAGGCGTCTGAAAACAACGGCAACTTGGTTGAAATTTTGATAAACTGGTATGTGATAGAGCTACCTCTGAAACGGCCTGAAAACATTTTTCAGGCGCCTGAAAACAACGGCAACTTGGTTGAAATTTTGATTAACTGGTACGTGATAGAGCTACCTCTGAAACGGCCTTAAAACATTTTTCAGGCGCCTGAAAACAAAGGCAACTTTGTTGAAATTTTGACAAACTGATATGTGATAGAGCTACCTCTGAAACGGCCTGAAAACACTTTTCAGGCGCCTGAAATCAACGGCAACTTGGTTGAAATTTTGATAAACTGGTATGTGATAGAGCTACCTCAGAAACGGCCTGAAAACATTTTTCAGGTGCCTGAAAACAACGGCAACTTGGTTGAAATTTTGATTAACTGGTATGTGATAGAGCTACCTCTGAAACGGCCTGAAAACATTTTTCAGGCGCCTGAAAACATTTTTCAGGCGCCTGAAAACAACGGCAACTTGGTCGAAGCTTTGATAATCTGGTATGTGATAGAGATACTCCTGAAACGGACTGAAACGATGTTTCAGCCTGCTGAAAACGCTTCCAAAGCAGAAGTCGTTTATTACTGCTCCCTCGGGAACTCCAATTTTCCGGAATAAAAATATCCCATGTCCTTCCCCGGGCGGGACTCAAATTATCTCCATACTAATAAATTGTATATACCTTACTTAAGAAATGATTGATTCCCCATACAATCTTCCAACCCCCTTTTCACCCCCTTAAGGGATGATTTCCGGGATAAATAGTATCCTATGTCCTTTCCCGGGACTCAAACTATCTCCATACTAAATTATATAAACCTTACTGAAGAAATGACTGATTCCCCATACAAAGTTCCACCCCCCTTTTCACCCCCTTAAGGGATGATTTCCGGGATAAAAAATATCCTATGTCCTTTCCCGGGACTCAAACTATCTGCATACCAAATTTCATCTAAATCGGTTCAGCGGTTTAAGCGTGAAAAGGTAACAGACAGACAGACAGACAGACAGACTCTCATTTATAATATTAGTATGGATTTGATGTAATGTAAAATAAAAAGGAAATGTTTCCTAAGAAGTAATATTCGATGAAAGGTTTCTCGGTAAATAAATGGTATAACCCTCTGTCCGCTTGTAACTCGCAACCCACCAAACTCCCGGTACCTGCGATATCTTACAAGAAGCGGCAATGAGTAACTACGGCTGATTGTTGGAGTCCAGTCAACTTGGTTGCGAGATAGATCTTAGAGAGCTGACAAGTCGATTACGCTTTAGTTAGTTTTAGCTGTGTTTATAAATATAATCCTAAAGTACCCTTCATGTGAATACTGTATCGTAAAACATTTGATAACTTTAGTATTGTACAAACCTTCTCATAAGACAGGGAAGTGATCAGGACCATGGGCCGTTAACTTTCTGTAATGAGTTCCTGAAATGCTTTAGACGTTTGTTGACTATACAGGTTAACTAAAATAATAAAACCGACCAATGACAGTATTATTTTTTGTTATTTAACGTTGTAGTCCGCATTGGATACTTTTTGTCAACGAAATTCTGAAGTTTTATGAAGGATTAAAAATCAAAGACGTCTATTTTTAAACTGGTCCTCAATCATTTCAGACATGGAATTTCCGTCTTCAACTATTTTTTATTCCTTTTTCAAAATTGTATCAGTCATATTTATCAAACAAATGAAACTTCGGTACATCTCCTACGACCAATTAAAATCCTACGCCTCGCTCTAACGGTTTTGCGAGACCTTTAGTTGTCTGAATGGGTATTGATTGACGTTTGGAGGGTTCAATATAAAGCAGGCCACACACAGACGGCCGGGCGCCGCATTAGAGACCTATTGTCTTTGGTCCCGGAGGTATTGCACGTCTACGGTTTTACTTGTGAAATTACTTGTAAAGAGAAATTGTGTTTAGTTGTAAATTATTAAAAAAATCTTTAGTATCCATAACTGTGAAGATTTAAGACCTGTAGCGGTCTGGATGGATGCAGTGATAGTGAATTACTTAAGAGATTATAATAACCCTGCTGATCTGTGTCCAACAGTGGGCGAAGTAAATGTTTTGGTACAGTAAACAGTTCAATGCTATTGCAGCTGTTGGAAACAAATATGTTAATTTGTAATAATACGTTTATTTGTCGGACTTTGTATTTTATATCTATTATAATTTAACGTATTCGCGAAATTTAAATGTGGATGCCAACACAAACAAAATTAGCCTAAAGCTTTCATAAACAAAATTTAAATTACATTCCTTCGTAAATATCATTGATAAAATATTTGTTAAAGTAATCCT
Source organism: Tortrix viridana (assembly GCA_963241965.1). Classification (NCBI taxonomy): domain Eukaryota; kingdom Metazoa; phylum Arthropoda; class Insecta; order Lepidoptera; family Tortricidae; genus Tortrix; species Tortrix viridana. Next base: position 10,142,105 of record OY725186.1, read on the forward strand.
TTTTTGTTATATCTTTATTTTTTTATTATTGTTTTCACAATCTAACAATAGTGTATTTAACTGGAATGCTTTAACGATAAAAACATTTGAATCTCTGAGAAAACGTTTTTTTGGAGTAAAATTAAAGTAAACGCAACAATAATTCAGAACAAAATCCTTTGTTTTACGTAAAATATATCAGATACGATTGTCATAGGTAGGTATATTTTAAGATATTTATACACATAAATTATGCTACAAAGCAGGTGCCTTCCCAAGCCTTGCGACCTGCAAATAAGCTATAACACTTTCAGTCCCGAGAATTCATTATTGTGTCAATTTTGTATGAAAATCAGTAAGGCGGGCGCCAAATGTATGGGAACTAAACGGTTTTACCTAAAACCTAACTACTCAATAAATATCTCTTATGACATAGGCGATAGAGACGTATGTGCCACTCGAATTCAATTACCCCTTTCAACCGAACCGAAGGTCCGATTAATAGTAAATTGTCGGGTCCTATTCTCAAGTCGAATGTCGTATGCTCTGCCTGTGTATTCTCTTTCGTAGCAAAATCGAATTCGTAGACGAAGTCGACGTTGAAACCGGTTCCATGAACCCTGCAATAGCTACGAAGGTTCCATTCTGCTACGCTGTTTTTGCCCGTGTGCTACGATCTACCAGGAGTATCAGACACGTCACACCAAATGGTTGAAGGGGTCAAACCAGGGCGCATATGCAACATTGCAGCGGCAGTTCTCCCATTCATTATGCTCAGTGTAAAACAGCCTGTGAAATTACTAGTATAAAGGCCAATCTTGGTCCTGGGACATGCATTTGCATTCCAGATTGCAAATTGTTCGTGGGTGACAGAAGCCACGCCACAAAAAATATATACAGAAAAAAACATTCCACCAAGAAAATGACAATGATGTACCCAATCGTTTTCTAAGTATAATGCTATTTTTTTCCTACGCTTATTTTGGCGATAAACTTAAGTATGTAATTTCTATATATTTGGAGTATGTATTTCTCTATATAAGTATGTATATCGTTGCCTACAAGAACGGAAATGACACAAATATGACATAGAAAACGAACATTGTTTAGGTTACACCAAATACATATTATGTGACGTATCAATATAAAGGGACCTTAAGGAGGCAGGCGGTTACGCCGTTTGTAGAACTGTTACCATAGTATTCGTATAGTTACAAGAACAAGAAGAGCGTAACTGCCTTCCTCCATAAGGTCCCTTTATACTGAGAACGTCACATATACGAGTATTTAAGTCCGTCACGCGCTCCAGACCAAATACGAACCCTAACCTTGGCCATTTTACGTTAGTTCGCCTTACTTAGCGCTACATAAGCACTACGGTGTACGAGTAAAGCAGCAGCATTGCAGCAGTGACGAAACACTACGCAAATTTTACGTGTGTACAAGAAGTCGTATTAAGCTGGTAGTACGTACAGTTCGCTTACGAACTTGACAACTACGTGGTGGGTCTTACCTATTGGTTTCATAGAACTGAACTTTTTATTAAACTTCGATTACAGAGATATAGAAATATCGAAGATATAGAGAATAACATTGTTCAGACTTGACTGCATGTCGAATTCGTGTCTCAATCGATATCGAGGGTCCAATTATGTCCGACCGTGTGAGGTCGAGATTGGGATGACTGATTAATTTCAGATGGAATTATTAAAGGTCAATTAAATTACCTCCTGTTTAGTTTAGGACCTAGATATTATATTATATTCATGAGCCTAGAAACGTTTACTACATACAAATTACTAAATCACATAAGCCATTGTCTAAATTTCTCTATGATAGGTATTTACTATTATCATCGGTGACTTTAACTTATGTAATAGTGACAAGAAGAATAACATCAATACTAGGTCATTGTCTTTTTAGGGTTCCGTACCTCAAAAGGAAATTATAGGATCTTATAGGTTCACTCGTGTGTCTGTCTGTCTGTCACATCCAATTTGCTCCGTAACTACTGGACCGATTGAGTTGTTTGGTATTAATTACGCATATAATGTAAGTCGGTGACCCAAACACGGATGTGTAACGTAAATAAATGAATTTATACTTTGGGGCCACTTTTGTGGGGTAAATTAGAAAATTTAAAACTAAAGTTTTGCAAACTATATCGTGTGACATATCAAATGAAGCGAAAATTGGCCATTCTCCCCCTTCTTTACCTATAGATTGCTGGAAAACCTAAAAAAAGTCTATGGTATTTAGTTAAAAAAAAATTGGGTCAGATTTAAAAAAGAACTTATGGAACTTATATGATCATTACGGAACCGTCTCCACGCGAATTTACCTCGCACTTGTCCGTTTTTCGATATGATTCTATCAATATTGTTTCTTTCTAAAAGCATGATACGAATTAATAATAATAATACGAGCGTGTATTTCAGATAATCCCACTAGTCCTAAGTATAAATTTGACTAAGTAGTCGAAATTCGTGAGATATTAATGTTATAACATTTATTTTTAATAATTAGATGATGGCAGTCATGTTATAATTTTTACTTTAGTGAGTTATTTCCATACCAGTATACCTAGTAATACTTTTAATATTATACGATATAATAAATACAAAATAGTTCCCACCGCCAGTTCTGAGCATTTTCAGTGTTAATTAACTACCTTCCAATAACCCGGATATGCCCTCAAGTAATCAAACAAGGTCAACAAACAGGCAACCCTGCCGCTGCCCCCGGCCACCCGGCTCAAATGCAAATCAACCGGAATACCCGGACGAATCGCTGATGGCTAACGATCTGCAAAATGCGCAATTAACGTGTTGATGAGTCTTCTGTCTATTGAGATAATATAACGTTTCTGACAAAGTATAATTACTTCTATCTTCTTGTTAAATTTAAGCCGCTTATGTTTAACACTTGTTATAATAATAGGGTTTAATGGCGGAAAAGATAGAAGGTCCTTGCACTGCAAGACTTTCACCAGATAAAACGCATTTCGATAACGAGTGCTACATGTTTTACTATGAGTATAATTTACGTGTAAGATGTTAAAAAAACGTGCACAAAATTACTTAATTACGTTCCATAAAGAGTTTATTCCGACGTACATTTCACAGATTTGTTTGTTTTCTTTGTATACTCAGTAAATTGATGTTACATTTCCTGGAAAATGTCTGTGACATTTGAGACTAAACGTCTGTTATGTTGATATGAACATATTCGTATCTTAAGGGCCTGCGCAAACCGGCAGAGCGCAGCGCAGATCACTTTAAATTTATCAATGTATATTCTTTTCTATTTTAATTACAATAAGGTATAAATTTAGAGCCGCAGCCGCAGAGTGGAAATCCCCCGTGATGCTCCGAGGTCGGTCTCAGAGCATTCAAATTTATACCTTATTGTAATTAAAATAGGAAATAATATACATTGATAAATTTAAAGTGATCTGCGCTGCGCTCCGCCGTTTTGCGCAGGCCCTAATGCTATTGTTACAAAGGGAAAATAGAGGAAATTGTTAAGCAAACAGCCTAAGAAAGGAAGTAAGTAACAAATATTAAAAACAAAGCACGGTGGAACGAAGTAACCAGAAAACGCAGATAACCATGTGCCCGGATATCCGGATAAAAGTGGCCCCGGGCGAAAATATCCGTTAATGTATTCGCTTCACGTCGAACGACACCAGGCGAAATCCGGTTAAGGTGTAAAAGATATGCCCGGTTAATCTTGGCTACAGTTTGATTTATGACTGTGGCATTCTTCGTCATTAATAATTGCTAATTTGCAGAAAATTTATTGTTTTTGCACTGTTTTAACGCTATTAACGGATACGTATAGCCTAGTTGGTAGTGGCTTTGCTTATAAAGCGGTTCTGGGTTCGATGGAAAAGACAAATATCTGTGTAAAGAGGGCAAGTATTTGTTCCTATTTCTTGGATGTCTTCCATGTATTTAAGTGTTTATTTCTCTATTTCATTATGTTTATCTGTGTTTACTGCCCATAGTGCAAGCCTAGAGTTTAATTTTGGAATAAGTTTGTCGGAGATTGACATTAGTGTAGGAGCTCAACGGAACAACTGTGCCACCGGAAGGCGACACCAACGCCCTCTACAACCTTTTTTGGCGCGCTCGACAGAGCCTGGGTGGTCGCTCCAGTGCGACGGCAGCACACTTCTATTTGAGAATCCGTCCAATGAACACTGCTACTTGAGAGTCCGTCCAGTGAGGACGTCTGCTTTGGAACCATCCAAGAAACACTTCTACTTGGGAAACCGTCCAGTAAACACCTCTGGATGGAACTGCTCTTCGTTTCAAGTTACGTTTGTAGGGAGTGAAGAAAGTGCGCGTGAGAAAGAGCCTAAGCAAGTATTGCGCGCATCTCCCGAGATTCGGTCTGTTATGCCGCGAGGCAGGAAGAACCATGGGTTGGTGGTGGGACCGGTAGGGCTATACTGTTAGTACGTTATAGTTGACGTGTTACTGTTAATTAAAGTCAGTGAAGATCAAATGTATCGAGTTTAATGTCCATCAAGGAAATAAACCTACCTACGTCTATTTTGTGTTCTCTTTGCTTCGACCCTCACTCAACTAGAGACCAAGATATCTGGCCATATCCTGAAGATTCCTGACACATCTAGCCGCAGCCGCTCAACCCGCTGCCCCCCCCTGTCTCCGACAAGTTAATTTGTGTGATATTATCCTGTAATATTTGTTTATTTATTTATTTTACCATGTGAGATTGCTTTATTATTTTACAAAGCTACTTAAGACAACTGGAAGAGTTCCTTACAAGGGATAAGTTCGCCTTAGTGATCCATCTTAATGAACCATCTGACGAAGCTTTTGGTCGACGGCTAAAAACATTTTGTTGAACAATCTATTATACTCGGTAATTGAGTATGTGGACCTTAAGTTGTGACTGTTGTTTATAATTGTATATTAGTGTTTTATTCTTTAACTTTTGACATATTACTTGTGTCCGTGTATAGTATGACTAGCCTAAATAAGTAAGGTAATATGTGCCTAAATGGTGAAAATACTTAAATTTTATATTGTAATATTGACATATTTTTTATTATTGATAATGTTATTATTTGTTTGCATACTTATTTGACAATCTTAATGTATCTTACTGTACCTTGACATGACATGCAATGTATAAGTAAATTTACTTTAAGAAATAAATACAATACAATAGTACATTTTATTAATTTCTATAGTGTGAACGTATTAACTTCTCAACTTTTTATGTGCAATAAAGAGTTTATATATGTACTTTAACTTAGGTATCATCATCACGCGTCGACTTTTCACACTAATGTGGCCTTAGCGGAGTTCGAGGTAACGTCCGGCGCAGCCTTGGCCGTGGCATTTGAAATGGGTAACGTTACGGTTTCACATTAATTACACATTTTAGACCTAAACATACTCACGTGCACAGTTATAAGCAAGGACCATATATAATTATATATGGTCCTTGGTTATAAGTAATACGAACACTGCTTCAACTCTTTCTCAAGTATTTACGTATTAAGATTTCAAATATCAGTATATAACAACCTCTTGTAGTAAAAAAATTAAAAACGAAGATAAGGTAAGAAATAATTTATTTAAATCAGATTCAATTTAAAACTTACTGAAAAAACGAGCTAAAAAACCTAGTGGCATATTCTGCGTCGAGTAATTTCAAGCAATATCTTCCGCCTAGACTTGAATGATAACACTGCTAAATAAAAATTACCAATATTGACCACTACATTTTACACTAAAAATACCCCATTGGGTTGCGTGCGTTATATCCGGCCCGTTCTGATCCGGCCGGGTAATCGCTCGCAACTCGCTGTATCGATTTATTAACGTTTAGCTATTAAGCAGGGCATTTTATCTTTGTTTTCTTATGATCACTGGGAATGTTGCTTATTGAAAACCGCCATTGTTTAAAGCTTGAACAGTATTTTGATTGTTCTTTCAAGCTATTTGACAGACGTCCTGTCCAATTTTTTTTCGGGTAACTTTTATTTTTTTTTAATTCCCTAGAACCTCATATGAACTATTACGAACATTCAAATACTTGCTACATAGATTTAATAATTGAAACAAAAAAATTAGTAAGTAGATAATATTAAAGGCGTTATTAGCGTTACGATCAACTTTACTCATAGAGCATGTACATCATTTTGTTCATCTTATCAACGTAATTTTTTTTTAGCAATCCTAGCAGGTCTTCTAATAATATGACTGTGATTAAAGTATCATTCCCAGCTTGACGCGTGATACTAGTAAACAGTATGGTTCAATATATCCGCCGAGCACGTTTAATCTGGCAAATGCCGGGTTAGTGTAACAGGGATGGAGCGACAACAAATCCGTCCGGATAAAAAAATATAAACAGCCTTCGCTCCGTTTGCTTGCTAGCTATTTGAAGCAAATGTAGCTCGGACTGTTCGCATGAAAACTTTTTGAACCAATTGTTAAGTACATTGAGACTATTAGGAAGTAAGTAAAAAAGCTTACCTTAAATAGGAGACTTTCAGCATTGTTTTATTAATATAATTAAGTAGACTACTGGTAGTGTTTTCCTGTTCAATGCTCAGTAATTTTATAATCATAGCATCAGCTGAACATCAGTTCGCTGTTGGACGATAGCAACACAACACAGTAATTATTTTGTATTCTTGATATTCCCGATTCATATGTACTGTGTAGGTAAAATACCTATTGTTAATACCTTTTTAAGGTCGCCAGTAAACGTAAAATTATGAATGCTATGTAGGAAATAAAATAACTAAGTGCTTTTATAACCGCCATTGTTTTTCATTATAACGCGTATTCGTACGTCTCGACGGTTGATATTTGCCTATTTATTTAGTGGCTTGGTATAATGAAGGCGCTATTTTGTAAAACTGGAAACATGATTCAAATATTTCTCAAAAACTATTTGTTAATGGTTGCAATTGTTGCCACTTGAGAATATGGTAGTTCCTCCTGTCGCCATGTTAGTTTTCTTTATTTCTCGCCTCAAAATACTGTAATTTCATACGTTTTCCAAATATCATTATATTTATGTTATTATCCGGTAAACAACCGTTGCACAGCCCTAGCTGGTTATACCGGCTAATGTATGCGCGGCACGGTTCGACCCGGTTTAAGGCGCGCAATCGGTTAGGCCGGGTTACGCGGGCTTTGGGCGCACCTTAACCGGCTTCGATGCAGCCTGTATTAATAATTTTATTGCGAAAATAAAAGTAGTATTTGGTGATGTTTTATAGCAAAGACGCGGACTAGAATGCAATACTTGTATTTCTGTGCGTTTCTTTCTCAGCATTGTCAAAGAGGGGAGGTAGAAAAGGGAGACACGTGTTGCTTATGATAGTGTTGCTGGAGTGTATAGATTTTGTGCCTGTGTTTGTATAGTTTTGTTGAAAAAATAATTAAATTAATTCACTTCTGACAGTAAAAAATAAACCTTAAGTATTCAATCATCATATCTGGATGGCTAGCACAAGTGGTCCGCGACTTTTTTGTCGCTCGGATCTCCCTTACTAACTAGTCATAACGATAGAGACGCACTGAGCAACAAGCGAGAAAACACAAGATGTGCTAGCCGCTCAGAATTCGTCGAGTTTAGGTTGCCCCGCGTTCGTATGCACGTAAAAGGCGACGTCCGCCTGCAGCCTCAAAATCTGTCCGGCAGCCTGCCAGCTAAAATATATATTTAAAAAAATGTATGAAGTCGTACGAGAAACTGATAGTCTGTGTCATAATACGATGAACTGACCGGCTGTCGTATTAATAAACTAACTGATCTTGACTGAGATAGATCCCCGTCTCAAGATGTGTCAAAAATGATAGTTTTCTGTGGATTGACGTCTACTTTGACATATCTTTAGACGGGGATCATAGTGGAGATGAGTTTATTAATACGGCCCTTAGTCAACAGCCATTGAGGCAGACTTAACTGTCACCTCGACCGAGCTGCCACATCGACGAAACCTGTAACTCTTTATTTATAGCATCCTTCATAAATTGTAATGACATTATAATATGATATTAATATTCCTTCTTGTTTCCTATATTTTTTACATGTATATTATTCTGTTGTATTCTTATATTTATATATTTTTTTTTTTTTTTTTATTTTTATATTCTTATTTCAAAGCAATTTGACGGTGTGTGCGAAGTTCCCAATCCGCACTGGGCCCGCGTGGGAACTATAGCCCAAACCCCTCTCGTTGTGAGTGGAGGCCTGTGCCCAGCAGTATACGTATATAGGCTGGATAATTATTATTATTATTCTTATATTACTATTCTTATCATACTCTGGAATAGATGTATTCATTTCCCTAGCACCTGTCAAATGTTATCTCGCTAATGCATGCTAAGCCCGCTGATCAATAATCCTTTTTCCTCTTCCTTTCCTTTTAAAATAATTCTATTTCCGCATTTCCGCGTCAGTTTCCCTAATTTTTATAATAAGAAAAAACGCCTCAAAACTTGACAAATAGCAATGCATTCGTGCGCGGGTCCAGAAGAAAAACAACCTGTAATTTAAATTAAAATACATGAATTGCCAAGTTAATAATGCTCTGACGGAACAACGGCTCGCTGGTTATTTTATTAGTTCGTTAACGAGTTGAAAAGTTATTTGTTAAGACAAACACCTAACTGTTGTTATAACGTGTCCATTTTGTTTGGATATCCAGATATATATAATATGTGATATTTATTTATTATCACATATTAACAGGCTTAATTTTAAAACACGGTCCCGTAAAACTGTTTTCACAGTTTGACTGTGGTATCCGCGAGTCTTAGTATACATAATATATCACATAAAATCAAAAATTAGAACACTATTTGTCTTAAATTTAAATAATATTGAGGTAGTGCTTAAACAAGGCTCTCTTTAACCTATTTATTAGGCTCCAATCTAAAATCCGCATGTAAGCTGGTGAGGTTGAGATTATGACGTCAGTATGCCCTCTGGTGGATATTGTTTGTTAGAATGTAAACTGCATATTTATTTTGCGCTTATACAAGGAATCTCATTTGATTGGGACAAAGCTAGTCTAAAAGAAAACTACTAACTTGCTTTTACTATTCTATAGGCGGTAGTGAGGTATATGGGCTGTTTGAAACGTATTTTGTGACCTAGTTCCTTTGTTAGTACCTACATTATATGCCGGCGACACTCCTGGTGAGGTCAGCTTGCATACAATAGCTCATTGGCGGCACTGATTGTGAACAGCCGAGTTCAATAAGATGCCACTTTAGAACCCTTTTTACAACGGAATAAAGTAAAGTAAATCTTATTGAACTGGACTGTATGGCAACATCAATACTGTAAGTTAAACTATCTTATTTAGTAATCCATTAAATTTTAACGTTTTCAACGCAATTGACGGATATATCTTACCGCATATACTTACCGCATAAGGTTTATAATAAAAGTATCCCCGCCGATGATATGACTTAAAATAAAAGTATCCCTTCCTGACTTTTATTATCTTTTATTACTAAGCGACTATAGCGATTTTCACTTTTTATAGCGATTTTATAAAGACGTGACACTTTTATTTTAAACCACCCATTCAGCGCCAGCAGTGCTACGCCGCTACGCTCGTAGCGCGTAGCCGTGTAATCCTCGTATGTAGCGAAAAATCTCTACGAACAGAGAACGACAACGTGTCGTGAGTGGCGCAGAATGGGTTAAGCGTTAAGTCTTACGTTAGAATATGGAATAGAATAGATGTATTCATTTCCCTAGCACCTGTCAAATTGTATCTCGTGTATGCGTGCTAAGCTCGCAGACAGATATGGATACCTCGAGTTAAAATTTGACATTTGCTATACGACATGACATGTTAGGCATCATCAATTTGTTTGTTTAGGCTGTGATTTAGGTTATTGCAACTGAATTTTGAATTTTGATAACTGTCCGATTGAGCTGCAATTTGGTATTCGGTGACAATGCAATAATATGGTACCATGGCGCTGGTCTGATGATGTAGTCGGAATGTAGCCATAGGAACTCCGTCACAAAACAATTCTCTCTACTCAGCAATAAATACGCTTTTACAATTGCGATTTAGGTATGCGATAATGCGACCCTTTCCCCCTAGTACACCAGAAATCTTTGAAGTTGCAGCAGGATATATTAAATGAAGCCTTTCTGTCACTTTAGCGAGCTCGTATATCTTTTTTCCTTGAATATTAGACTCTATATTGAACAATATATGGGTGTATTTTTTCTGAGTCACGAGGCCGAGGAAGTACAGTCGATTAGGAAATTTCGTGTTCCGACCCGCTTTGATCATTTGATTGGGTTAATACAAAATGTATGAAATATTTCGTTGTTCCCTGCACGAGTCATACGGTTTAAATATATTAAATGCTGATGGATTGTTTGAGTATACTGTGTTTGTTGGTAATGTATTTGATTAAATCGCATTTTTAGCGTTCTTTATTAGTATGTAGGTTGGCATATATTATATTAAGAAGGGATTGCACAAATTACTCCAATAAAGCAATAATTTTTCTTCATCTGGTCCATCTCCAATTACTTAAGATTCGAATATTTTTCCTTGTCCATAGCTAGTCTTATTCATTCTATAATATAAAAATCGTCTTACCCCTTACACGATGAAACACACCTTATAAAAATCATGTTATTGAAGACATGTACCTACTAACACTTATATACTTATAACCTTCACTCAACAGACAATTTAATCAAAATCCATCAATTTTATTTTCATAAATGATGGATGCTGTCAACGGCGGTGAGTTTGCATGGCTTTTAAAACGTGGTTTGTTAAAGTTTTTAATAAGTATCAGGTCGATCAAATAAGTTAGGAAAAAAGCATTTTCATAGTTACGTGACAAAAGCTTAGACTTGTTAGTAAAATTAATTATTTATAAGTAGGTACTTAGTACAGATAAAGATGTATGTACTTAGGTAGATGAAAACGTGTATAAATATGTAAGATATCTGCACTTGAAAGATCGAGTTCACATTTAAAGTGTTTTTAAAAGAACTGTCGAAATATGTGACACTCGTTAATATTTTCTGAAAAAAAAATCAGCTTTTGTTACATGTATATGCGGGTGCCTAGAAATATTTAGTTTCGTTATTTAACTACTAAACTAAGTCGCGGCGTATACAAGACACCTATACTCCAATTTTCATCAATAGGTATACATCTTGAAGTTTTTGAGTCGTCAACACTGCTGCTCACCTGGGCGTCATGCATCTGAGGAACCTCGACGACTCGAAAGAAGAAGAAGTAAAATGCAGTAAAATGCCTGTGACAGACGGTAGGACGGACGGATAGACGTGACGAAACTATAAGGGTTCCGGTTTTGCCTTTTTGTCAACGGAACCCTAAAAAATGGGTCCAAATGTCCCATTTTCCCGCGTCTGTATGACATATTTCCGTAAATTATCCCTCCGTCCAAAACCGTTGTTCGATAACAAACAGGCAACAGATACCTCACCAAGGCCCCTTTATGAATTTCTAATTAAGCTGCCATGAAAACCTGTGACCCACTTCCCTATACATTAATAAAGTTTAATAAACAGCTCAATAAGTTAAGGAATATAATTAATTTATAGATTTTACGATGGATGCGGAGCCTGGTTCGGTAAACGTTGTTTGTTGTGATGTTTTTAATTAAGTTTTATTAATATATTTAAGGGGCAGACATTTTCGAACTAAATAAGTATTTGTTAAAGTTTGATTTTTTGACATAACGGCGCCCGGATGATTACGTTTCGAGGCCTTTTAACGTGACGTAACGCTTTTTGATTCCCACCAATGTAAAGAAAACAACCGGGTTTTAAATAAATTACTGTTGTTATCTACTCAATGGGCGGTTTTCAAAAAAAGTGTACATCGTTAAGGACAAAAATTAAGAAATTTTAACTCTTCCAGAGCGTCACGAAAATCAGTCATACATTTAGTGTCGTTAATTTTCGTGACGAACCAGGAAAGTTACCGTTTCTTAATTTTTGTCTTTTTAACTATGTAATTACTTACACTTATTTTGATAAACGCTAAATAACTGTGAGGGTTGACTTTGGTCGTATTTGACGCAACCCAACCAAGGTCGTGGATGCTCAAAGCATAATTTACTAAGTGACAAGCAAACGAAAGACATCCAGTTACGCTACGAGTAGCTTCGTACATTACATAGATAAGAGTTTATAGATAATTCGATCAACGTCAATTTGTATCGTACTCGAGCCTGACGCGTGGCACGGAAACAGCCGGAAATTGCCGAGCGGCGCCGCCGTAGCACGAGCTAGCCAATCAGGAGCGATGATTAGCGCGCCGGTTATATTTAAAAGTGATTCGATTAAATTAGCTATAGTCACGGACTTGAACTGTCAAGCCAATATAGAACCCTAACGTAATAACGTAGTATCAAATCGCATGAAAGATATTACTAAAACGAATTATTGATTTTCTGCGACAAATTTAAATATTGTTTGGTAACAATACTAACATTATATGACAGGATATTGTATTAAGCGGTTTCTGATTTGAAAGCGATTGCATTTGAACTAACTGACAATGTTAAGGCTGCTTTTCCACCATAGATGTGCTAAACTGCGTAGCTAAGGATGTGTATGATTTTCACCAATCAGGACCGTTTATGTTCATTAGCTTCCCCGTTTCCACCAGCGCCAAGCTATACGAAGCTATAAAAATAAACGATCCTAAATGCTAATCAACACATTAAATAAGTAGCTTAGCACATCTCTGGTGAAGAAATAGCCTTATCCGACAGTTCTAGTTGTTTGCATAATTACAACTGTGAATTAATCATGAATGAGTGCAAACAAATTTCAATCTAACGATGGCAGATCACTTCGTACGAGTTAAAAACAAGATGTAACTAGGTACCTACGAATATTTTCGTAAAATTATATCCATCGCTGCTTACTAATAAGTTGCTGCTTTGTATATATTTACAAACGAAGGGGAGCATCTAATGGTTTATGAATGATCCATTTTAAAATTGAATATTCCTTTGGTGAAACAGTAATTTGCATCGAGGAACGGAGATGGGTGGCACTATGAATAGCATACTTTCAATACCGACTTCCCTAGTAAAGTGTCTTGATATAACTTAGAAACTTATAAAGAAAAAGACACAAATAGTCAAATAAATTAATAAATAAACTCCCTGGGTGTATTCTTATGTATTTATTTATATAAGTATGTTTGTCATTACCTACTCATAGTACAAACGAGACTAGATCAATTTGTGTGAGACTGTCCTCTGACATTTATTACTTATTTATTTGTAAATGGGTCAGTCAACTTTTTGGTTTACCTCGTTTCCATGGTTGTCTCTTGGGTCACTATAAAACTACAATTTTAAGGAATATAAATCTACTTTACATTTTTTATGGCAATTACAAGCCTATTCTTTTGTGGGCTTTCTTCTAAGCATGATAAATATATTTCTAAGAAACACTATCACCGTTGTCTCCTGGCTAACGGGACAGAATAACAACAACAAAAAGTTGATCGAACCAAATACAATGTAGAATAAGGTCCCTATCCCACTTATAAACAGTTTTGGTTTGGATAACTTTATGGTTTTTTGTACTAGATATAATTTTCTGAAGCTTTAAATCGATAACGTGAAGACTTAAGGCATAACGATTTCAATGATTGATTGATTGATTTAATTGTTGTTTCAGGTACCTACCAACATGGATATATGGAGTGTATCGGCCTTGGTAAGACTTCGTTAGTCGTTAGTTCGCAATTCACCCCGCTTCCATTCGGCGAATGTATCGGAAAAAAGTCGAAAAAGCATTTCCATTTTTAAAATTAAAATAACTTTACATGAGCAATTACGAGTAGCTATCCAATGTCATCTAACGATAAACCGTTTATAATAATTTCATCTCTAAAAGTAGGTCATACTTGTACAGTCACCACACGGGATTGTTGAGCCACCATAGAACCCTGTCATAATGACAACGTCAAGTCATTCAAAAGAAATTACGTCAAAATTTTCCGTCGACTTTCTGTGAGAGGGTTCTATAGTGGCTCAACAATCCCGTGTGGTGACTGTACATATTTAAGCTGCCCGTAGAATCAGCAGTCCCTTTAATCTTACTTTCTATATCTAATTACTCTCAATTGAGCTAATTATTTTTGTTTCCATTTTAAGGTTAATAATGGAGAGAATTAAATAAGCCTTAATTCATAAACGAACAACAAACCTATTTTAGTAAAAGTATGCTTTGTCACTTTCTGTCAGATTCAAATGTCACAATGAAAGATGAAGACAGACCATATTTCAAACATAGGTAGGTACTTTAGATGAATAAGAGGGTTTAAAGAACAAGCAAGGCCAAGTCAAACAAATCAATTTGACGACCATTGCAAAGGGACAGAATATAATTGTTTTGTGTCCACTTTCTTCAATCCCTTTCATCACGCCATGCAATCCGAAACAAAATAAACGCGTTTTCGCCTCCTCACTTATTTTATTAAGTCCTTTCACATGTTTGAAAGGAGCGCAAACGCATTACAGGCTTGTGTGGAACACCTGTAATAACGTGTTATTAGGTTGGCGAACGTGAGTGCTTCCGCAAAGCCTATTTATATGTTTTTTTGTATCTATGGCTTTGAAAAAGACTTGGCGATGGCTCTTACGTGCGTGTGAATTAGGGGTTTGTTAAACAGTACCCCGCCGTGGTTTAATGTGGGAAGATTGGACAAAACGGGTTCTTTCTTAACTCAACTGGACCACAGAATAAATATAGCTAAAGCAGTAAAGAATCTACGAACAAACGTTCGAAACGTCGCACTCACACAGACGCAGACGAGACCTCTAAGCGGACATGGCAGTGCTGTCAGGTGGCGGGGGTCGCGTCGAGACGAATGGTTGAGACGTGCGTCTGTGTGAGTAAGACCTAAGATGTAGTCAAGTTTGTATGAGTTTTGAAGGTTCCGTTCCACCACTCCAGTAGTGATGCCCGCTTCATTGTGGTTCCAAAACTCGGTAGGGGCACAGAAAGTTTGCTTTATGAGCATGATATTTACTTCGTTTTCAGAAGTTATGTTAAACGTATTTCGTCGTAGAGAATGCCTTTTAATGAAGCACAATCTCGGCCTGTCGGTTCATCGTACACATACGATCAGTTTCTCGTAGGATTTCATACATTTCCTTTGTTAGTCTGTGTTGCCCTTTACATATTATTAAGCTATTTTGCTAAATCTATATCTTTTTTGTCGTGTTGGCTTTACTGCGACAGTGCTTTTTGATTTATTCACCCTCTATAAAAATCGACAATCTAATTAACGTGAAATGGTAATTATATCGATAAAAACTTTCGATATCTAATAAAGTTCGGTAAACATCAAAGACAACCAAAGACCAAACTAAAGCAATATGTCGCATTAACAATTTATTAAAAGCGATTGAGTGATTTGAAGTGAGTGAGTGACTTTAGTGAAATTTCGAGTATCTACAGTTCAATTTCTATTTAAATAACGGTTGTGAAATTAAAATCTTAGTTTGAACAACAAAATAAACCTCCATTTATCTTCAAATTTACCGTTAAATCTGTAAAATTTTATTCAGCCATATTAGAAATTCAATCAATTAAAGTACCTAGAACTGATCGATTGTTTGTCTTCAGTTCGCCCGCAAACCTATTTTCTGGCGAAAATTTTCTATCGGAGTTTGTGAGCTGAATGTGGAATGGGCTGCGGCTCGCGCCCCGCACCGAGAATACCCAAGTTTTAGTCTTTCGGATTTATTCATTGCGAGGTGTGAATCGTGCAATCGAATTGAAGTAACCCTAATGTTAGCTTTTGTTTGTGCAATGGTACCAACACTAAAACATTCATCCGCAGCCGTTTAAAAAGGAACAGAACCTTTAGCACATCCTTCCGTTACACTTCGGCCCTCTACCATCATTTATGCTATTACACTCTTACATACTCAGCTGTTCGAATGTGCAGGTTTACTCACAATGTTTGTCTTTACTTTAAGAGCAACGGGTAATGTACTAAAGTTGGAAAAATTAATTGGTACAGTTCGCCATCAAATATATCTGTACATATCAGAGTGGTCAAAAATATCTGAACATGCACTCTAACGCCTTGACAATAGAGTCGTGTTCAGATATTTGTGACCACCTTGTTTGCTGCAATATATATGATGGTGACTGTACATGGCAACGGCTGGGGTTCGATACCTTACGATACTAGCTAACCTACGCCATTAAGCTATCAACGATCTTCCTAAACTGTTTTAATGCATAAACGAAGTCTCGCGCAGCCAATTTGTCAGGCTAGACTTCTGTTATGTTAACGGCTTTGGATCTAGGACGAGGATCTAGGCCGCAGGCGCAGATTTATCTCTCTAATGTAGCAAAACTTGTACAACATTTGCATAAAAAATTTTAAAGAATTCGCTTCTTTTCTTTTGTTATTCCCATGAAGGACAAATTACATAGCCATTATTTCACAATTTTTAACCCTATCTTATTTTCGATATAAGTAAATTTGTGTTTACCTGTCTAGACATAATAAATAGAGGCCTTGAACAAAAGAAATCATTGATCCTAGTTTATTTTCTCTTAGAAATAAACTTTTAGTATAAAAGTTTAAATATCGTTTTACCTGCTGCTGATTAAAAATAATAAATGTAGCACAAAAAATGGTATTTTATTTGACACTAACTGCAGTATGTAACTATATACAACAGTTCTATCAATAAAATTTTACATTGGTCCTTCGACCCGGATGTTATTTTATGTCAAATTTACAATTTCGGTTTCTAAATTTTACCTTTTTTCCTGAGTGTAATGAATGTATTTTGTTTCCTTGATGAATTAACTTTGACTGAGCAAGTGGAAGAATCAGGCCAGCCTCACGGGGAATAGAGACAGCGCGTGATCGGAATACAGCCGCCTAATTATGCGATTCAATTTGAAACAGCGATCCGAATATAGCCTTTAATGCACCTAATCAAAGTCTTGTACTGAATTTGGGAAAAAAAACGTTGATTAGGCAAATTAAGAGTTTTAATTTGACGTTTATAAATTCTGTATGTACATATGTTTCGGTTCTTTCTTTGTAAATTAAATGAGGCCGTCGCAAATGAGGGAGCAATTGTTTTACTTTTGGTGGAATTTTCTATATCGTTCAATTCTGCGAATTTACTTATATCGCATGTCTTCATATAGTTATATCGAACAAAGTTAAGTGGAATTTATATCAATCCAAAGGTACTTAAAAATAAACTCAGCACAGTAAAAGTCATAAAAAGTGAAACAATGAATGTTCCGGTTTACTACAAATATGTGTAAAGATTTAGAGTGTTGTTATTCCAATTCATTTATTAAATGTTTATCGGGATTAAAAAGCGAAACATACATTTTCATTGTATAGAATTGACACAAGCGGCTGACATGATCGTTAGCTTACGTTAATCCTGTACATTTCCTTTGATTTCAAAAGTCGTTAAGTTAGAGTTAAGCATCTTATCTTCGCAGACCATATAACAATAAGAGATTTTTTCTCCAATCCTTCAATATCCGTCAGACGAACATAAAGGCTCTCGTTACCAGACTAACTCACTTAGTCCTAGACCGAATTAGTCTGGCCTCCTACTTCTTGCATCGTGCATCCTTTTCGTCCTGATTTAGCTAGAGTAGGAGGAGCGATAACAAACTGCAAATTGTGCCTCAAGTTGAGAATGTCGGGTAAACCGGCGCCGCAGATTGCACCCTGATTGTGTTAGGCGAGATATTGTTTATCTTACGGAAAAAAGGGCATTAAATATTTATTTTACAAGGTCATATAAAAACACGAAGTAGATGATGACGCGTGAGACGCGTCAACTACTTATGACGCAAATTTCGTATTGATTCGCAATTTACTAAAACTTAAACCAGATTCTCAATATAGTCAATGCGGGTAATTTCGTCTGCCGAAATACTGTACACAGGCGTATTATGAATCAGTATTATGAATCTGGTGTTTTTGTAATATATGGTATACAGAGTAATCAAGTATTTTGATCTGGCGTTTGAAGATCTTTGATAACCGAAACACACAATACTTAGCTAATTTCGATCCTATTATTCATTCTTCTTCCTGCTTTCACGTATACTTCATCAAACTCTCACATTAATGTTTCTTTTTATCAAAATTCTAACCAAAGTGAAATTACAAATCTAAAAATTAAAAAATCAAAAAATCCTTACTCAAACTTCCTCACTACAAAACGTGAAAAGGCAATAAGGAAGACATGTAACTAATACCGTTCTAAAATCCAAAATGCATGTGAAATTTAACCCCCAAGAAGAAGGTTTTGAAGATGCTTCGTTTAAAGATAAATCAAGAGCTGCTTCGTCATATCACGGCCAAAAAGTGAATAAGAATTGTAACTCGCCACAGTGGAGAAATTTTGAAACATAAAGACAGACCGTATGGCAACAAAACACGAATAAATTGTTTGCCAATATTGCCAATCAATCATAATCGAAATGAAAACAATAAACACAGTTATTGAGGGTTTCTACCCTTTTTCTGAAGCGTTATTAAAGATCGAGGCTTTAGCTTTTATAGAGATAATATTTTAAACACAAGAAGACCGAAAGGGAAATGAGAAAATGCTAGACGATTTTTTCAATCTCTCTACGTGAAGGAATCAAAGATTTTAATAAAAATTGCTAATAGATTAGCAGCAAGACACATTTCCAAGAGTTGCCAAACGTTTTCCAAGAGTTGGCATAAAAATCTCATATCTAAACTCTAACTAATACGTTCCATAAATACGAGGTTAGTTGTGATGAGGAAACTGAAAGAAAGGAATGTACGTGCTTGTAAAAACTACTTGTCACAATCTTTGTTTTTCTTCATTTTTTCTATTATTTGATGTTAGGTGCCCGCGCCGATGCCTGAAGCAGCGATTAAATACAATGTTATTCGGTATCTCGGACATTTTGATGTATTCGCCCGAACGAGCGAATGCGATAGATTGAATGAAAACAATGTTATATCGACGGGAATGTTATTCGTTTCTCGACGATTCGATGTCTAGATGGAAATGTCTTTATGATATATCAATGTAAGTAGGTATTGTTACGACAGTGATTCAATTCCATATATTGCATGTTATACATTGTGAGCATGTTAGTTTTGCGTTGGCAATGGTTTTCCTTTACTAAAATAGTATCGAGTTCATGATAAGACTTTAATATTGGAACTATAGTATCAATTGCCAACACTTTAGTATCTTGGGGATTTTGGGGATGTTTTTTGTGATATGTACCTGAAAAAATGTTTGTGGTTTTTCGTTATCGATCTAAATTGTTTACATCTCTTCATGCAATATGTTTTGTTTTGTTAAGTATACATGATACTTATAACTTTGCTCCTAGCAGCTTTGCAGCTTTGACCTTATTTAGTAAATAAATAAATATCAGGAGACAATCTCACACAAATTGACGTAGTCCCAAATTAAGCTCTATGGGTACTAGGCAACGATATAAATACATACTTAAATATATAGAAAAAAATCATGACTCAGGAACAAATACTTGCGCTCATGACACAAATTTGCATTTGTCGTGTAATAAAACAACATAATGGAACATTGAACTTTGTGTACATTGTGTTAAGGTCAACTATGCTGCAAGTGTGATGTAACACTCGAAGGTAAACTGGGGTAAGTACTTATATATAGGAACGAGAGGATTTAGGTAACCAAAAAAATGTGCGCACTTTAATTCACCATCATCGCCATCGTCATCATCATCTAATGACGTCCACAGGACAGATTATATTGAACGATTCCGTACACTGCTCGCATTCAGCGTGTTCCTGTTCCTGCGACTCTGTCTTCGGTCCATCTTGATTTATAGAGAGATTTTAATCTTTTGTTTGTTTTAAACTTTCGCCCCGGATTAAGCGTTTTAGTTTTATAACGGTAGATTTTAATCTAATCATTAAAAACATTGCTTGACCTAATTTCGGCTTATTTTTTTTAACTGGTCATGAGGTTGGCACGGTTAAGACGCTCGTTACGACCTCCTTGTGCAACAAAACTTCTAAGCAAAATTCGTAAACTAAACACTAACGTGAATCCCATCCCACGCCAAACAGTTCAATAACGATGTTATCACAAGCGTAAAGGGTGTTTTATCGCTCAGCGCTGCAGAAAAGCGTCATTATTTCATCCTTTATAACACCATAAATTTTATAATAAACGACCGCCAGTAAAAACGCAGTAAACTAAGTATTGCATGGCGAAAGTCCCCACTTACGATTTACGTTTTCATATTCGTTTACGTTTCCGCGTTTTATAATTTATTGGGTCTTAAAAGTTTAGGTTTTAACATGGTTCATCCATTATTCTGTGGAAAATACTTTGCGCTGGGAGATTTGATTTTCTTTGTGCTTTGTAGGTACATGTACAGGATGTTTTAAATCCACTCTATTCTTAAAGGCAGGCAGTGCGAAGATTTTTAACTAACAACTAACTCTATATCTACCCACTACTGCATTTTTTGACATCTTTATACTACAATTGCACTAGCATAGTGGACCAAACTTTAGCAAAAAGTAATCCTGATATTGGATTAAAAATTCACGACAAAAAGAATGCGCAGTTCGCAAAACTATCTCACTCCGTATGCAACGCTGGATTTTAATTACTTTTTTTTGTTTTTTGAATTTGCTGTATTCGGGATTCCGTTTTGTTTTCAAATTTTTCGGAATGCCGCTGTTAGAGCGAATTGATTTATCAAGGCGTTTGTTGGTCAGTTTTATCGTGGACAAAATGTATTTTTGATGGTATAAAAACCAAACCAGTCAAAGCATTTTATGCATTTATTTTATTTGTCCCTAAAACTATTACCATATAACAGGGTAGTACCTAATGTTTATATGTATGAATATTGTTCAATATGAATTCAGTCACTTTTAAATAAAATGTCTGGCCTATTAATGGATGAGTCTCGTATCAAAAATAATATGAATGCGTCAAAACGCATACATAATACTACGCGTATGCGTATACTGTAATTTGTGCTGTGGATTAATTGTGTAATAAAAAAAAACTATGGGGTAGCCCCATTTCTAGACACAGGATGTCCCATAAAAATATTAGAGCATACAAATAGGAGCAACCCTTCTCATTTTACATTGGTATGTTCTAATTTCGAATGCTGATTCAAAATCGATCTAAATTACAAAATAACTTACCAAACGACCGTAAATCGTTCACTCAATATAATTTCAAATAAGTAACTCAATATCATTTGATCATCGCATCAATGAACGCTACCAATCCGTTTATCCCCAAACCACCCTCACATTTTTCTCCTAAGATCATTCGAAATCAAGCCAATCATGAACATGAAAGGGGAGGCTGGGGCAGTGAGGAAATCAGCTTCGTTAAAAATTTATTTAACTGTTACCTTCCCAATACATCCCATATCTGTTTCTGTTTAAGAGTATCCCGGGGGCATTGATAAGTACTTTACCCACAATATTGGGAGTGTAATATAGAACACACGGAAGCATACAATTTTCTAGTAAAACAAAGAGGTAACAATAACCTACTCGTAATGTTACGAAGAACAAATCGACGCACTTGTTGGTCATACGTATTTAATTAATAATAATGCGACGTATAGCAATCCCAGCATTTGCATGTTAATATAACTTTGTCGCTCCAAAACCAATGCTTCTCGTAACGTGCAACTATCCACTTTACACGAGCTCGTAAATTTCGTGACATGCTTATTGTGCTTATTTCTCTGTTCCTTGGTGTTGTTTACAAATTAATGTTGTTTCTTTCTTTCTTATCTTTAAAATACATACAGGAATGTTATTAGAATTTCTATGACTTTGAACCTTAGCGTGCTACTACGAGTAATAAAACACTGTTGTTATTTTACCAACTGCATGACGATGTATCTATGGTGTCCCTGGATTATCAAGAGGCTATACTATATGGGCTCAAATTAAGTTAATATAACAATAAGTACAATATGTGTATCGCTGTCTATAGTTACCTACCCATAGTACAAACCTAGAGCTTAGTTTGGGACTAGGTAAATTTGTGTGAGTTTTTCCTTATTTTATTATTATTTATCAGGCAGGCAGTTGTGACAACTGATAGAAGCCTTATTTATTTTATTTTATTGTATTATACTCATACATTGTGAACTGATTGACTGCATTTATGGATAGAAGGTGACCTTGCCTTTTTGTCATGACTTACCATAATGTTTCTAGAACCAAAACAAACTTTAAATCAACCAACTGTTCCACAGCTCCGTCTACATAAATCCGGCAAACACCTCAATTTATTCAGCCTTTGAATCCTCAGTTTTTCCATTTGGAAATCGCAGACGGAAATCTTTTGCAAAAAACACTACTTAACATTTTCTGGCGCTAAATTAAGATTTCCCGGTTTATTATGAGGTCCTCAGGATAAGCGCTCTCGGTTTCGGAATATTTTCCTCGTATTTCCGTGTTGTAGTAAAATTAAATGTATTTTTATTTAGTACTTGTGACTATGCTGTGATTGCGTTCTCTAAACGTTTGACAAACGTAAGGCGCAGTGTTTCTGGTGTCACAGGTTGTCTGGGAAGTCTCCTAAATTTCATGTGAAAAATGGTATAAGTCTAGTGTACTCCGTAAATGATTTATACGCTTTTTTTATTGCGAGTTAAATGGACTTATACACCTTTTTCACTAGTACCTCAAGTTTTTCAATTTTATCGTTCGTTTTTCAAAAATTTGAAGCATTGATTTTTCTGGATAAAAAAATATTATAGTACTTAGTGCCTAAGAACGGTAATGGCGTAATTTAGTCAAACCATAGGCTAATAATAATAATGTCATCTACATTAAACTAAGCCGTGAAAACTAACAGAAAACTCGATAATCAAAGGTCAGCTGGTCAAAATAGCTAAAATGTATATGTACGTACATTCGCACCTTTAGAATGAAAGTGACCTAATACAAAATGTTAAGTCTTATGACTCGAAGTGGAAATTACTATTATAGAGACCTAATTCTTAATCTACAAATTTGGAATTAGGTCACTTTAATTCTAAAGGTGCGATGTGACTGTATTATTAGTTTACCCGAAATAACAGTACAGTCTATAGACACATTTACCCCCTTACTAATAAACGTTGAGTAACGGCTGAGTAGTTATACAATGCTTTGTCCTTATCTGTCATTGTGACATTTGAATTCGACAGATAAGGACAAAGCATTGTATAACTACTCAGCCGTTACTCAACGTTTATTAGTAAGGGGGTTTGTATTTACTATGTTAAACACTGAAAACGTTGAAAACATCGATTTACGCATAAAGACATGTGGCAATGTAACAAAATTGGTTACAAATTAGCGAATTCAGATTTGCAACGCGAATTAGGTAAATAAACATGATTAAACGCGATTGTGCATAATGTGCATGGACAGGTAATGCTCGTGAATCACTAACTAATGCTTGTTTGTGAAACACGCAATCACGTGACGGGCATTTGTGGGAAATTTAAATAATAAATAATATATACAGGATGTTATAAAAATCACATCCAACTAAAAAGTTTGTAGTGTCACTGACCTAGCACGATGCCCTTGGAAAAACTTTGAAAAAAAAAAAAAAATAACAAATAGGCATCTTTTCTTTAAGTATCTAATGTGTAAGTATGATTAGGTTAGTTAGAGGTATGGCAAACATTAATGAAATTCTTATTCTGCATACAAACAATCAATAATTCTAAAACATTTTCGTAGCAAACAAACATTTTCAAAGAGCGATAGTACAAAAGCTTTGAATGGTGGCACAGAAGAATCCCCGACGGAAATTGACTCGTTTAGGAATTTGACAACCGGACGCTGTCTGGGACAGCTGTAAAGTCAAACTTATCGAATTTCCCCGGATATCTCATATTTTATTCAGCTGGTTTGACGTCAAATGCTTATTGGGCGTTCAATGTATGAGCAAACTGTTTTTAACGTTCGTACTCAAATTTTAAAAAAATTGGGCGGACCAAAAGAGATTGTATTCAACAACAACCAAGCCTAGAGCTCTGGGAATAGTTTTGTGAGAGATTGTCCCCTGATATTTATTCAATTACACCTGCTTTTAAATCCCTGGCCATTTTACCAATAAGTTAATGGTTCTGACTTAAATGGCATCTCGATGTCACCAGCCAGCATCAATCGATGCTGACGGCTTAGGGCGTTTTTAAACAGAGACAAGAAAGTGCGAACACGGCAGGGCGCGAGTGATTAATGATACGATGACGTCATGGAGGTTAATGGACGTCGCGGGCCAGTTTTTCGGGATTCGTTTTCGTAAAAGAGTAATTACATTCCAATTATATAATAGATTGAATTATAATAAGACAAAGTTAATATCTAGCGAATAATACTAAAATATTGTATTAAAATCCGAATATTCCGAATTACATATGACAATAAGAGGTAGGTATAGGTTGAAATCGACTTTACTTGAATGGTTTACATAGAAAAAACGTCCAAACTCCATTGTTAAAAAATGTTTTCAAAGCTAGTAAACACGAAACTTATTACTTAAGAAACGTTTTAAGGGAGTTTTCCTCCCTTAAACCGCTATTGACGAAAACCCAAGTGTTATTCAATCGTAAATCGCGAAGTTTGAAACTGGCCACTTCGCCGCCATTGCACCTGCGCGCTCGAGCTCCCACTTTATAGCGCGTAAGTTAACGCGGAATTAATGTTCGGAATCCCGTGAAAAATATATGTAACGCGCGTGCTTTCTTACAGGAAAAACACCTCATGGCTCGGAAAAGAAAAATGTTGCGTTCTGATTTTGAATTTGCGCGCGTTTCGAACATGTATTTCAAATTTAGAACAGACATTGGTTTTAGGCGCGTTTTTATTTGAAGTACGTTTGTCTTTTAGCCCACAAACTGTGGGCTAAAAGAAATACATTTTAGGTATAGGTAGTGTAGAGTGAGAGTGAACCATGAATACGCAGCTTTCTTATATCCCTTAGACTAAATATTAAATTGACTCTCAGCAGGCTCAAAAATACCTCATACGAGCCACAAACACCTTAAAACATTTAGAAATATGTTTAAAAAACTCGAAAACTCCGAACAAGTGAAGTAAATACATTATGCAAAAAATGTAACACGGAAACGCAAACGCCGCTTTGACCTAGTTCTCAAACTAATTCATTCCGGGTTTAGCGTGAAAAATTACGCGCGCTTAAGCTCTGTATCTTTTAATATAGTAAAGCCTATAATAGAATTGCAGGTGTTATTAAATATTCTAGAAATAGCGGTTAACTTTTTATAAAATTCGGTTTTCCTGCGAGATTTCCTTGAGCAGTGCCCGGTTAATGATAACCTGTTGACGTCGGAGTTTCACACAAAATTAAGGTACCTATTTAATTATCATTAATGTCATAATTTTTAATTTTTAGGGGTTTTAATTGAGTTAACAACCATCGCAGATTTAGTTTTGTTAAGACAGTAAACTGCCAGTACTTCACGAACAAATTTTAACCACAGATTAAGTAATTATAAACAACACCATTAAGAGACGATCGCCTTAGTATTTTGTCGCTTTCATTCGCATGGCAGTTCATAGTTCATACACGATGTGAATAAGGCCACCGAAATACTATTCGAACTGATAGTCATTCAAAAATTATTTCGATTTTGACCTTGAGTTTTTTTATTGAAAATACATCAACGCGTCCTAATAAAAATATTTACTAATAGAAAAATAACGACATTAAGACGCCAAATCAATGATATGAGCTGTTTAATTTTTAATTACAAGTGTGGTTTGTTTTTTATATCCTTAACTAACCTGAAACATTCAGGTACTTCGCTCGAGTAGATTATCAGACCCATAAACCAGCCTCAGAACGAGACGGCTAGATTTATCCGCCATTACTCCCCGAAACAAATGCGCAGCGACATTCAAAAGGAAAAGTAAAACAAAGGACACAGACGATTATTTAAGCAGAAAAAAAGATGGCGGCTGAATAAATTGTCGGAACAGACCGCAAAAGGCTGAGCGTATGGGGCGGATCAAAAGGACAGATTGTTGCGCATACGTTTTGGTCAGCTTAGGATCACCTAGCTATTTGACTTCGGCTTAGTCCGGATATAAGTGGGAGTAAGAACACATGATGTATCGCTTCTGTTCTATCCTTTATTCCTATATGACATCGGCCATTTTTGACTAGGGAAACGCAGAAGGGACAACAGAACGACGTGAACGCACCCATTCCCTGATGAAGGACTCATAATGAGTACGAAACCTTTCGGGCCGTTCTCAACTTATAATCGTAAGTTTTATCCGCTTTTTACGAATTTCTTGAATAAGTATCAAAATCGAATGATTGGAAAAAATGCAGCATTTAAGGTATATTTCACTTCTGGTGATGTCTGAAGCTTTTTCCCAATATTCTGGTCAAATTTGGAAATTTTTCCCAAACAATAAAAGAACAAAATAAAATCTTAAAATTTATAAGTAACAGACAAAACTGCGAAGTAAAGTCTCAGTCTGACTGTATTAAATCCGATGCAAAGCTCCTTAAGCAAAATAAAGCAAGTAAAAATAACCTACGGCGTTTCTGCAATCGCTATTCTTTGTTCATTTCAAATGCCCGGCAAACGATGGCGTGGCACTTTTCAGAACGACGAAATTACTTTTTCCGCCTACCTTTAGTTATTGCTCTTTTGTCCGTCTGTGGCAGACAGGCTGTCTATTGTCTGTGGTCAACAGGCTATATTCTAATTTATGTATAAGTACGAGTTTTCAATGATTTGACCAGGGATATCAGAATAGTTTAGACTTAGCACACATTAGCATTATATTCTCATTTCTACATTTTTTACGATCTCTCAGTGAAAGTTTCAAGAGTCTAAGGCGCGTCACACACGGAGCTATAATATATATTAATATACCAAAATATATATTATATTATAGCTAAGCACCACACACGACAAAGATATAAAAATATATTCATTTGACTCGTCGCAGTCCTAGCGAGCGCACGATTTCAACATGTACAGGATGTTCTAAAAGTGAAATATGGATTTTATATTAAATTATTCAATAATGGGTATTCAGATAA
Organism: Tortrix viridana; assembly: GCA_963241965.1. NCBI lineage: Eukaryota > Metazoa > Arthropoda > Insecta > Lepidoptera > Tortricidae > Tortrix > Tortrix viridana. The sequence goes on from OY725186.1 coordinate 10,169,245, forward strand.
TATTATATGGTTTCCATAGCAGTGTGTGGGGGAATGCACACTATTTGAACGAACTATATACAGTGTAAACTCTATATATAATAGCGACACTGAAGGGACTGCGCATTTTATGGCGTTATTGAGAGTTGCCGTTAATTGGAGAGAAGAAAAATCAATAGTATTTTACCATTATAATATGAATAATTTACTAATAAAGTATAAAATATGATAACGTATATCTATACGTTATCATATTATCTAATGTCTAACCAAACCTAACCTAACGACAGTCCATGCGCTGCCTCACTCTAACGTTTTATGGCCTGGTGTGCCAATTTTGCGGCAAGTATAGCAGCCGAGGTAAACACGTGCAAGGTAATCACAATAAACAAAAGAACGAATTTCTCAGAATCTTCGGTACGTTTGATGCCGAAAGTGTCGTGGTAAATGCGGGCTAGACAATAAAGCAATAAAATAATAAGCAGAAGAACGTACACAGCTGCAGTTCTTATAAATTTCGGTAACTTGGAAAGTACTGTATATTGCTTAATATTGACGTATTGATGTCGTTATTGAGTGGGAGTGATAGAGTGTATCATATGTGTATTGTATGGACAACATGGTAAAAACCAACCAGAGTCAAGTAATTTCGACGTTTTAGGGAGTTACGGTCGCACTCAGAGACGTCAATTAAGATTTAAGTTTCATTAAAGTAGCTGCCGTCACTTTCTTTGCTATAGCAATAGAATAAGACGCAGCAACTTTAATGAAACTTAAAACTTAATTGACCTCTCTGAGTGCGGCAGTTAGTCGTTAAATTGAGTGACGGTAATGTGTACATTTCGGTTACGAAGAATGTTGAAAAAGGAACACCCTCTGTTTGCCCGAAATATACTAAAATATATCGTAATATACCGACCTATAATATATATTATAGCTCCGTGTGTGACGCGCTTAAATAAACATTTTCTTTTTTTAATACGCATACTAAATTGTCTTACATTAAACATTTTAGAAAATATATTATAACATGGAAACTGTAGTGACTCTTTTGCTTTACATAACTTTCTTACGACGGGCGGCGCGGCGAGCGATTTTCTAATACATTGCGTGGAATGACAGTTAACCGCTATGCGGTGAGCATGTGCACCGTGCAATGAAGAGAGAATTCGCCGCCGCTCGAAGTCGTAGCCGAACCGCTACCGCCTCAGTACGACGGCTAAGCATTCAGTAAGTTACATTTATTTTTAACAAGCTTTCTGTTACAACTACCTCGCTTACAAGCCACGTAACGTAAAGCTTTTGGTACTAATTGGAAGCTCCCGAAATGAAGCTTCATTTTCCCTGCACTCGCCGTCTTGGAGAAAAAACTAATTATTAGTTTTAGGGCAAATTACAAGGAGTCCTTACAGCCTTCTTTCACGTGTACCTCATTACTGACCTTGCCAATGGACAAAAATAATTAGTAACCTGTGTGCTTGACGATTCTAAACGAAGGTTGTTATTTGGAACTAGCCTTTTCCCGTGAACTGGTCTGAAAGAATATATTTTTTAATACCTACTACCTAAAGTAGGTAAGTTACTAAAGTCTTTCCCCAAGGCTTTTAAAAAGCTATCACCGTACTATTGCATTGTAATTCTAATCTTATGTATATGGGTTGGGTACTGCCTGAAATAAAGTTTTATTATTATTATTATTTATTAAGTCTATATCGGTTAAACGGTTTAGCCGAGGCGTAATTAATAGAACTATTAATACAGGATGTCCCAAAATGGGAGGTAGGTCAGCTTAAGACGCACCGAACCAGCCTAACATGACCTTAGTAAAAGTCGCATGGTTTTCGAGATATGCCAGTTTAAAGTTTGTACTGGAAAAGAACTTTAAACTGGCAAATCTTGAAAACCATGCGATTTTTTACTAAGGTCATGTTAAGCTGGTTCCGTATTGGGACAATGCGTAACGCATTTCCACTTTTTAAGTGTCTGGTTCGGTCCGTCTTAGGCTGGTCTACCTCCACCTTCAGTGTCAATGTGGCCTACCGATATTAGGACACCCTGTATTGTCGTACTATAAGGCTTTATTTTCAGCACAATTCCCCTTATGCCGGTAGCACACCTCCGCCGCGAAACCGCGAAACTGTGGCGGAATCGTGATATTTATTACGAAATTGAACTTTATTTCGTTGCCAGAGTTTCGCTACTACAGTTCCGCGGCGGAGTTGTGCTACCGGCGTTAATCAAGTGTAGTGAAATGGAAACACTATGCAATTAATTTGATCAAAATACTAAAAACCTTTTTCTCTCACCCTTCTATTATACTATTTTTTTTCGTCTCCTACTTTTTACCAAGATGTCAGCACCGCATCTACAGTGCAAAAAAGCCAAAGACTATTTTAAATAAAAATAGACCCGCTACACACCGTTTCATTCGAGCCGGTGGCGCAGTCTTAAATCGGCGTTTAAAGTCGATGAAAGCGGCCGTTAAAACTACGGGCATCCGGGGCTTCAAGGATCGTTACGTTAACGTATCGCGTTGAAACTGGCTCGCCAGTAACTTCTAGATTAAGCTCTTTCAAGCCGCAAAATTCTGGTTTTATTTTAAATGAAATGTTCGTTTTTCAGCTAAATGTATGGCATTTCTGAAAGAAATACTTAGTAGAAATTTCACAGTTAATTAAAAACACACTTGTAGGTTATGTTTAAACTGTCATACGAATTATTAGTCTAGTGAGGGCGACGATGACAAAACGTCATGATCAGCTGGAACCGCTTTGCGGTATCTTACTAATATTATAAATGTGAAAGTTTGGATGGATGGATGAATGTTTGTTACTCAATCACACACACCAGAACGGCTGAACGGATCTGGATGAAATTTGGCACAGAGATAGATTATAGTCTGGAATAGTACAAAGGCTACTTTTTATCCCGAAAAAATTGACAGTTCCCGAGGGAGCAGCGATAAACGACTTCTACGTGGACGGACCCACGGGCAAATGCTAGTTTGGCAATAAAGCGTTTCTTGTTTATATACGTTTTTATCTTATTAAAAAGTAGGCATTTTAATAAATAAACGGTATTTCTTTTTAAAATTAGATTTATATAGCTTACGGCCGCACTCAGAGACGTCGCTTAACGTTTAAGTTTCATTAAAGTTGCTGCGTCTTACTGCCGTACTCAGAGACTTCAATTAATTTTTAAGTTTCATTAAAGTTGTTATGTCTTATTCTATTGCTATAGCAAAGAAAGTGATAGCAGCAACTTTAATGAAACTTAAAAACTAAACGACGTCTCTGAGTGCGGCAGTTATTCTATTGCTATAGCAATCACCTTACGCAGTTATTGGTTCTCTATACAATAAAATGAACCAAATACATTGTTTGTCCACTGAAAAACGTAAACCGGACGTCACCGCTTTATTTCAACGTCGATTCGTTCTATTTTTAAATTCTCCTCTTTGTATGTTTTACAAAGATTTCTTTGTAAAAAAAGGGCTTTATGTCTTTTACGTTCACATACCAATGTAACTTGCTATTGCAAAATCAAATGCACAAATCTCGGGTTCTAATGCAAAGTAGCATGTATGGGATTGTAATATGAAGTTAGTGCTCTAAGCCGAGATTTGCATATAAGCCGCGGAACGACAGTCGTTCAGGCTAACGGTTAACAGTCGAACTTCATGCGTTTGGCAATGTAACGTGCACTGCAAATTGAGCCTTAACGCCATGAAATCCATGAAAATAAATCTTTAAATTTTGGAAGGACTCACTAGCACTTAGTAGATGGGTGAAAAAAATAACGTAACGTAACGGACAGATAAAAGTTAACCATAATGAATGATTGTATGACTAACTTTCGTTACAGCGGGGCGGTTCGAACGCTCCGCGGCCTTACCCAGGTATATAATATTTCAAACGGTTAACCGGTATATTCACAAAATTCAATAAACAACCCATCAACTGCTCAAGATGATAAATGGAACATTCGAGAAAATATTTTAATTGCTTTCAGCTTTCCGAACTGATGAAAACTCCCATGAAAATTGGAAATACTCTGACATGTTGATGGATTACGCCCATTCTAACGATTGGCGGTCGAATGGACGATTTTTTTGGTCAACTGTTAACTAAGTTTTGTTTTGTTTGGTTTAAAAACTGCGGCGGTTTTATGAACCTCGTGTTCTGATGGGCTTGTGGTGTTGGCGAGATGTAACCGGTATGAACCGGTTTATTTATTGATTCTGCTAATCAAAAAATTTAAAACATAAAATATTGGATTTTTAAACGTGTGAAAACCAAGTTGGTTTCTGCACTCGTTATTCATTTGTTTTAATTGGTAGGTACAATTACAATGACGACGTTAACATATACAACACCACCAACGTTACTTCAACGATATCAAAAGCAATTCCAGGACCTATACTTCCATATTTTATTTTATTAAATCTCTATTGTTTTCCCACAACACCCTCTGAAAATCTTTTCCCTTCAATTTATCCAAACTTTAGGGCTTGTTTACGGAGACGTGGGGCGTGCGGCGGGGCGTTGTTGTTTGGCGTGCACACTGCTCGCTAACTATGAAAGACTTCTATATTTCCAGTAGGTCAGCGACCAGTGTGCACGCAAACAACAACGCCCCGCTGCACGCCCCGCGCCTTCGTAAACAAACCCTTAGATGTGTTGAACGCAATTTCCGCATGACTAGAAACAAATCGGTCTTCAATTGTTTCGAGCCGTCACGTCACACTGATGCTGATACTTGTCAGTCAGATACACTTTGTTCGATATTTAAATGGCAACAATGATTTGACGACGCGTTTCGCTACAATGGGGAGCATTGCACTGTCAATAGATGCCAGTGTTTGATCCCCATTTCAAAAGAACCAAGTTACAATTGTAGATTTAAATATAGAAACATTTCTAATATTTGTCCACGGGTTGTGGGTCTATATTATGGTCATGTTTATCGATGTGAATAACTTTTTGACCAGTATTTATGTAAGTGCGAGAGTGACGGATGCTTTATCCACATTAAGGCTGCCTTTCCATAGAAGCGGAGACGAGCGGTGCGGAGCGGAGCTGTGTAGGAATCGACCAATCATATTGGTTGTAATCCACATCTCGTCTCCGCTCCGCTTCAATGGAAACAGTCAAGCGGAGACGAGATGTGTACAACCAATGTGATTGGTCGATTCCTACACAGCTCCTCTCCGCACCGCTCGTCTCCGCTTCTATGGAAAGGCAGCCTTATGCTCGGTTTCTGTCAGCCAACTTAAAAGTGTGTTACTGTTATTGATATATAAAATTTAATATTATGTACCAAGTTAGCTACGTTAAGTTTCATATTTGTATTTATATGTATACATTTTGTATATTATGTATGTACCTATATAAAAAATCTCATATAACCATTGGAATCGATCTTGTTATTATAAATAAATAAATAAATGTATTTTATCCATCGCGATATAGGCGACCATAATACGGGAGCTGAGCCTTCGTGAGCCGCCTGATTCACAATCGTCAAGTAAAGCATATCTGACAGATTAATGTAGCCCTTTCCCTTACTTACTTATAAAATTATAATGTAAAATTATAATGTACGAGGGAGCTAAAACCTATAATTCATTACCCAAAGACATAAAAGAAACGAAATCACCAAAGTATTTTAAGAAAAAAGACTTCATTGAACATAAACATTTAATTATTTTATTACTTAATTGGATAAGCTCATGTACTCAATACTCAATATTTTATTGCAATCATAATGTATCTACAAAGATGGAAATTATATAATAAATGTTTTAATACGCTCACTCATATATAAAATTGCAAGTAAAACTGCTTATATATTATGTTAAATTTCCCGTAAATAGGATAGCTTGATTTCACCTGTAACATTAGGCTAACCGTTACGTTAGATTGTGATTAAATTAAGTACGAGTTGTTTATAAACTAACCCTGTATTTTCTCTCTAAGTGCATTGTATTCTTTTGAGAAAATAAATATCTCAAACAGTATATGAATTTACTTGTCGATCGTGAATCAGACCCTTAATATAATAAATTTGAAAGAGCTGCCGACGGGTTTCGCGGTAATATAACAACTAAGTTGCCGGGAGGTGTTAAATTTTTCACTGAAATGGAATTTTCAGTTCAGCTCTGCTTGGAGGAAACTCAATTTATTAGACCAATGAGTGGATCTGCCGTTTATTTAGGCTTCATTTTTGAGTTGTTTATTTAATCTTTGCCATTATGAGTTTCTGTTCAATTTTGTTAAAATATATGGTGGATGATTTGTGAGGAAGCAATGGATAACCGACATGTTGATTTTATATTGAAGAAATATCATGAGATTGGTCATTTTGCTATAGGTACATGAAATTTTTGAAGAAGTCTGCTATGTTAGGAGACGGAATTAAAATTGTTAATGCTTTGTCACTTTCTATCAGATTCAAATGTACCAATGAAAGATAAGGATACACAAAACTATAAGCATACTTTAGTTATTGTGCGATTATGAATAAGAGGGTAGGATTTTTCTTAAAATTATATTCATAGAATTATTCAGTTTGACGTTTGCATTTGTATTTATTTATTTGTCGAGTAAGATACAATTGCAGCATACAAAATAACAACAAGATGCTTGTTACTCTTTTCTTCGTTGCATTTTTCATTCATTTTTATCAATTTTTCTATAACAATTTTTCTAAATCTGGATCGTTTATCAACAAAGTTAGACCAATAACGATTGCTCAATGTTGGAAGAATTCTAGTTTCCTCCAATCAAAACGAGTTATGGCCGCTGCACGTTCTCACAGTTGCAGGAACATGGAATCTCAGTTATTCCATTTCATATCTTACATCTTACTAGATTTATCCTCTAGTTGAAAGATTATTAGGGTGTTATTAGCTGAGGCTGAGTTGGGATCGTTTCGCGACAACTTTGCTGTGTACCTTTATGTTATTTTAATTTCTTACTGTGTTCGTTGTTGTGAATAAATGTTTTCTTCTTCTTCTTTCTTCTTCTTATTAGGTAAATCACTTAAGGCGCATCCCTTAAGTTTTAGAAATTAGTGGTAAGCTATCACATCAATGACTCTTGTCTTGAGAGTAGTTTTGAGATAACAAATGCTAATGGGTCTTAGAGACCATTAACTATCAGGTGGCACGTGTTGGCTACTTCATGTTATAGAAACAAAATTGACACAAATGCATATCGGCGCTGATAGTTTGAATTTCAGATATCGCAGCAAAATATCTGAGAATCTTAAGACATAAATACTTATATGTATTATAAATTATAACACAATAGTAACACTTAAACTAACGTTTCGGCTCAAAATCGTTAGTTTTAACCGTTTATCTGTTATATTTGGTTTATTCTTGATTCGCCGACACTCATTTCATACAATGTTTTACTTCGCCGAATTTTCATGCGATAGGCATTTCCACGTGCAGGAGTTATAATTTTTTGGTGGTCACAGGTTTAACCTACCTACTTAACCTAACCTACGTAACCCATGCTTAAGATAACCTGAAAACAATAAGGTTTCAGCAGAAATTAGCTTTTGATGAAATGGAATTTGGTGAAACGACACATTCGATGAAATGAGTGTCTGCAAAACAAGGGGAAACAACCAGTTTAAAAACTACCATGATATGTTCCAGGTAGCATGCGGACTTTACCCGACTTTACATAAACTTCATTTTCCTATTTTTTAAATATTTGTGATTTCATTTTGGAACCACATGTTAGTCAATAATTTTGACAAAGTTTTTGAAAATATTATAATATTGATAATTCATAAAAAAACTATCTCCAACACTAGAAATTCTCCAACTAGTAAATTCTCTCCGTTTTCATGGATCAATTCAAGACGAACTTTATCTAGAACTTTCGGAACTAGAAACTTAAAATCTCTTCAGAATTACTCTGTTGAGGAAACTTTGGCACTTCTTTGTAAGTTTTATAACATATAAATTAAATTTTAGTAGCTCTGTGTAAATGAACTCACATACCTACGATGTCATATTTCAGAGAATTACCTTTAATTTTTTTTAAGAAAATTTGATTAAGAATTATAATTAATTGGCGGATCGATGCGTTTTTGGTTAATCGCTTTTTTTTTCTTCAAAATGGGACTTGCGTTTGACCTCAGTCTCACGTGATGTTAAGTGACGACGAGGTCGAAGGTACATACACGCTTACCCAGAAAACTCTCTGACCAGTATATATTGTTAGAAGCTACTAATTATTTTTCAGGGTAGGTAGTTGATACTTCATTGCGACAGAGCTCTGCACGAATAGATTTTGTGAACCGTACATAGACCATTTGTGTAGTTTCCTTCACAGCATTAAGTACAAGTACAATTTTATCTTCAGAGTAAGTATTTAAGTTGCTTTGTTTAGTTTAAACTCTAGTAAGCTCCTTAAAGTTCCCGTATGCACGCCTACGAGACGCTTCGTGCTCTTTGTCTTTGGTTGTCTTTGTTTTAAAATTTACTATCATCTCTTATGGCAAGATAAACAATCTTTTTGGCTTTTTATGGTTATTCTTTTGAAAAGTATACATTTTTGGGACAAAAGTGATTCTCCTCAATATCGATTTAACCGTTTATGCAAGACAGACAGACAAACTCTTTGGGAAGTAGGATTCTTTGTCCTCCTCACCTTAATTGTCAATCTGCAAACCTTTTTTAAGCTCGCTTAGTTTCCAGTTGTTATAAACCATGTTGATAAAAATAATTTTATGTCCTGCAAACGCTAAGCTTTCGTGCAAAGCTGTATAGAGCTTTAATAAGCTATAAACTGCTTCTGCGCCACGGCGCCGTTTGTTAATATTTGAACAGACCGCATTCACGCTTCTTGGTAAATCTGTATAAAGTTTCAGAGCTTTCGTAGCTTTCGTTTTCTATTTTGTTAAGTTTATAAATTTGTCTGAAATTTAATAAAATAATGTCGTATACTTAGGGCTGAATATTTTCCAATTGTTTGTGAACTTACAATACTGATATTAGGTATTGATATTTTCTTGGGTACACACTACGAAATAGTTACGTAACGTAAACACGAAACGACGAGTTCACCGAATGCAACTTGTCTAGTCCTACAGGTGTGGATTTAATAGTAGCTTCAGCAGCATCAAAGCCTTCGGCAAAAATAAATTGGGTCAAATAAATATTCGGGAAAAAGTAATTGCGACTTTAAGGGTGTTTGTTCCCTGTTTTCTTCCGTTCCTGACACAAATAAGAGATAATAATATAAAAGGTTGTATTTTTAGTTTTTTTACAGTTGAAATTTCTTCGTTTGAGGAAAAAAATCATTTCCTACATTTAGATAAAAAAAAAAAAAAAAACATAATGTCGAATGTATGAAGTTTAAATAAAGCTCATTATAAAATGACAATGTTCTCGTAAAAAATACTTAAAGATCCACTTTTAGGCTTCTTACAAGTATTTATAAATTTAATATAGAAAAAAAACTTCCACTCATCGACCACCGAGCGCAGATTCGATAGATGATACCTACGACGTTACTAAACCATATTTAAAAAAAAGAACCAAGTGCTATTGGTTAGCGAACATTACAAACACTGGCAGGCCATAAACAGCCGTAAACGGCGCGTTCGTAGCCCTAATGCGGGTAGTTGGTAAATATTTGAGCACGCGTCGCTTCTTGGGCGGACGGCCATTCGTCGGCCAACTGGCAAGCGAGGCGGACGTCTTAAGAACGGATTGTTATTTATGGACTGACGTATTTCAAGGGGAATGCAGTGGATTTGTTTGGTCTATTTGATCACTGTCATCGATTTTTTATTAAAAATTGTATTTTTGTTGCTTGAAGTATTTAAAATTATTTTTTAGTTTCTCACTATTGCTAACAGTAACAGAAATATACGTAGCATTTAGCGAGTAGTTGCTAAATATTTAAGCGCGCGTCGCTTCTGGGGCATAACACCATTCGTCGGCCAACTGGCGAGCAAGGTAGACGTCTTAATTGTCATAAGACGGGATTGTTTAGCGTTTGGTGTATTTCTGGGGTGTTACTATAGAAGATTTTTTCAAATGAGTTTTAGTTAATACACGTTTGTATATATCCGTAATGACGTGGTGAACATGTACCTACTAATAATAATAATCCAGCCTATATACGTCCCACTGCTGGGCACAGGCCTCCACTCACAATGAGAGGGTTTGGGCTATAGTTCCCACGCGGGCCCAGTGCGGATTGGGAACTTCGCACACACCGTCAAATTGCTTTGCAGGTGTGTGCAGGTTTCCTCACGATGTTTTCCTTCACCGAAAAGCTCATGGTAAATTACAAATTATATTTCGCACATAAATTCCGAAAAACTTAGAGGTGCGAGCCCGGGTTCGAACCCACGACCCTCTGCTTGAGAGTCGGCAGGTCAAACCATTAGGCTACCACGGCTTTTTTTTTTTTTTTTTTTTTTTTTTTTTGTACCTACTAATAAACTCAAAATGTTTTAACATCTATTTATTACGAAAACTCAATTGTAATATGGAAAATACACAAGCCCGTGAAGCCCACGCAAAAGACCAGAGAGAAGAGCAAAATAGGTTATAAGTCAAAACGATAGGGATGCGGTCCGGAAATAGTGATGTTCCCAATCGGTCAATTTTCCGTCTAACACTACCAAATTGCTTCAGAAATTTATTTACAATTAGTTGACGTTTGTAAGAGAACGCGTTCAAAATATTTTTTCCTTTTTTAGACTTTTCATAATTTAACGTATTTTCATTTATTATTGGTTTGTTTCTCACTTTTCTTGCGTTTAGTATTTATATTTGTACGCCACGTACGGAAAACGTCTTGCGTTGATAATTTCTTGTTGCGTTCGTTTATTCGTTTGTAAATTTTTTAAGGCTGTATAAAAAATCGACCAGGTACAGAAGTACATTATGGCTTGACTATTATGGATTATGGGTTGACTGTACCGCCTCCAGAGGCATATTTTAATGCCCAGTTGTATTAACACCAACTGTCTGACGCCTACAAATTTGGTTAGCTGTATAACTCAATTGGCTGGTAACGACTAATGACGGATGACCATGACGTATGACTGTACGGATGACGGTTGGGCATGATTGATGCGACGTAATTGGTCAGCGGGAGGCGTTAATTGCCTTATCACTATACCAAGGGAATAATAATGAATTATATGGCTGATTTAGTTGAGCAATGGGCATTGTTATAGTATGTATATGCATAATTTTGCAACAAGAGTACGTATTTTACGTCTTTCGAAAGAATTGAAAATTTTAAGATACCAATTTTATTAATGTTGTATTTAATTGTTTAGGTTAAAGGTTAGCATACATTTTATGGTTTACCCTGATATCAATATCATTAAATGTGATCCAATCTTGAAAACATAGATGATAATATTATATTACTTTAAGATTTTTTAGTAATTTTTTGGTAAAGTCCGGCTTCCAAAACTATTCAACTATACTCGTATAAGTTTACTCAAACCCCATCAGCCACTGCAAACAAATTGCATCCTTCACCGACTTCCAATCATAAACTTCAAATGCAACTGCACTAAATATTTAGCTATACTCCTTTTGCGTCCGCGTGGTTGCTTCCGCTTGGAGCAACTCAAAGGTACCAAATGGAATCCAATTCATAGAGTATTTGCCGGCGGCTCTGATGCAGAAAATTGGCAAGGATTTGGCTTTTCCTTTAAGGAAACAAGGATTATTTTGATGCGGATTAAACGTAGTTGAGGTTTGAATTTGGTTTAGGAAACAGTTTTGTTGCTTAGGTATGTATATTCTTGTTTATTTAGTAAACGATATTGATGGATTGAAGATTTATAGCACTTAATTGCTAAAAAATTAACTAACATCAGCTGGACCAATATGTTTCAAAATTTAGCAGTTTTTGAGCGTGGTACTTGATCCCGAAAAACATTGACGCATACTTTCACGTTTATCGTGTAAGATTAATAGTCAATTGCAATTCTCATTTATTTGTACGTAGTTATACCTATGCTTAAAGACATCTGTAAATGCAAGGACAAAGCGATTTATCTTTAATTAGTCATATGACGCTATAAATAAGAAAAGTTTTCCTACTTTAAAGGCAGACCACCTGATAGGAAGCGGTCACCGTCGCCTATAGAAGAAAGAAAGAAAGAAAGAACGTTTATTTACATACATCTAACAAGCTATATATTCTATAGGCATCAGCAATGCTCGGGGCACAGCCTCGTCGCTGGTTTCCAGTGAATGCTCTTTTAAAGCCAGTTTTAAAGCAGGACATGTAGCGCTGACGAAACACCGTGAAGAGGAGTCGATGAGCAGAGCGAGGAGCATAAGTCTGGCTCTGGGCATAGTTTTAAAGAATGAGAAAGAAAAGACGTTGCCAACAGACCCGGAGTCGAACTTGTCCTGTCCTTATATGTTTGCACCAGAGCCTCTAAAAGGAGTATATACAGGGTGTCCCAATATCGGTAGGCCACATTGACACTGGAGGTAGACCAGCCTAAGACGGATCGAACCAGCCTAACATGACCTTAGTAAATGTCGCATAGTTTTCGAGATATGCCAGTTTAAAGTTTGTACTGGAAAAGAACTTTAAACTAGTAAATCTTGAAAACCATGCGATTTTCACTTACATCATGGGTCTGTCAGGCTGGTTCGGTGTGGGGACAATGCGTAACGCATTTCCACTCGGTAAAAAAAAAAAAAAAAAAAAAAAAAGTGTCTGGTTCGGTCCGTCTTAGGCTGGTCTACCTCCAGTATTCATGTTATATTTATTTAGCAGTAGGATGGCTGCGCGTTGTCTCTCTGCACGGGAAGCTTTAATAAATTAAGCGTGACCCAAAGATAACCGAAGTCTATAACAATATGCGGTGTCGCCAACGCCGCATACAATCCAATCAGTCAAGCGAACGAGCCCAAACATCAGTTTAGTGATTGATAGTGCCCGCCTCCAGCGCTATTGTGGCCACAACGCCGGCTGACATACAAAACTACGTATCTATTAGTACGTCATCGTGAAAAATAATGCGTGTACACGGTTTGAAACCATGGTTTTAAACCAAGTGACCTTGGTAGAAGCGTGCGGCTAGACGGTTTCAAACAAGCCCACTTGTTTAATATCTGCCAAGGGCGTTTAAGGGCATGCGGAATTTGGTTTAAAACCACTGTCTACATGGTTTTAAACCGCCTGTGTAGCTCACACATAAGTTTTTTCTTACGTTTATCGTTCTTATGTTTATCGACGTGGGTTAACGTGGGATAAAACATCTATCACTTTCTGACTAGCTTGTAAGTGCGAGAGTGACGAATGCTTTATCCACATTTATTTATCCACCGCGATAAAGGCGACCATAATATAATATTGATTGATTGATACATAATACGGCGGCAGTCATTAGTTGCCTATCGACACCAAACTTACGGTGGGTATGCGTTAAGTTCGGTGGAGGTCCGGTTGCCACTGTTAACTTCATCATCATTGTCATCATCACGTGTCAGGATATGAATGATAACACGAATAATTTTATTTTCTTTGTCGATCAGGTAGATTATTAAAAGTATTGGACACGTATTTTTCTTTTTTCACATTATCAAAAAAATACGGAGATATATTGAATTTAAATGTCGCATGACGTCACGTCTTGGTACAATTTTCACACAGAAGTTTGAAGTTTGACGCGCTTTATATCTCTGTCATATTTGTTTGATTGACAAAAGAAAAAATACGTGATCAATATTTTTTGATAATCTAACTGACGGACTAAATTGAATTTCGTTTTCTTTGCATCATCATCTCTATTTGTTGGATTTAAAAAAAGTTACATCACAAACTGCTCGCTACTGTCGTATGTCTGAGTGACTTAATCAAAATGTAAACTATTGAGTGCCTTTCATCGTCAGTAATTTGTACTTTATAAAATACGCGAGGACTTTATTTGTAAATTAATTATATTTAGACTATTTGTGTGAGCCAACGCTCTCGATATTCCTAGCCTCATCCTGCCAAACACTAGGCCAACACGTGACTTTGCCCGCAGTCACATATCGTTCCTAAATCGACTTAATAGCCATCCGAGCTTACAACCACCCACTAAACTTGACCCCGGACGATGGCACATCCACGTTGCAAAGGAGAGCTCCATTTATACTGGCGACGATATATTTGTGGAGCCATAATAATGACACATTTAGGTCATCGTCTGACAAGTCCTCGTGGAGGGGAAAATGTCAGTTTTATTGACATTTTGTTGTGATACAACGCTAGTAACTAAGTTTATACGAGACGCCTTGGAAATCTGATTTGTTTGGAGTTTTGCGCGAGATTTAGACGGCTTTATTTGAATTTTTAGTCAAATCGTCTTGTTATCTTTTACTGCCCTGCGAAGCAAAACGGCGCTATCTCAGACAAAACTCATGTAGCAATTGCAACCACGTTACTAACAGGGGAGGGCTGAATCTGCTTTGGCTATTGAATTTGAGATACGGCTTTTTAGGTTAGGAGGGCAGTTTAGGGCCGTATTAATAAACTCATCTCGACTGTGATGCCGAAAAAGAGAAGCCGACATACAGGGTGTCCAGGGTTAAAGTGCACAAACAAATAAGGGTGAAACTACATGTAATTTTATCACGGAGAAAAGTGAAAAAAAAAATTAACTTCCTGTAGGTATTTTATGTGTTTTTTTTTCTAATTATTGTAAACCCTTCAACTCGCCTGTCGAGTCCGGTTAATCCATTCGTTTGACGAATGAAGAAGCAAGTTATTAAAGATACCGCGGATAGATAAGGATACCTCGAGTTAAAATTATTTAAGGCTTCTGTAACATATGTCCGTTTTATCTTTAAAAAAAATTATATGTTGTACATTGATGTAAGCGAAATCATTGTGATATAGTGGTCAGAAAGTGTGTGAGAGGTGTATACTTTCAACCATTGTGTCCCAAATAGCACACAAGCTGTATAAGACAGCTCTTATACAGCTTATAAAGCTGTATCAGCATACAGCCCTTAAAATACTGAAACTAGAGTTATAATGGATGTATAAGCTGGTATAAGCTATTTTAAAGCTTTTGTGCTACTTGGGTATTACGACTATAAATATAAACAACAACGCAATTCAATAGTAATTTGACGATAATGTAGTACATTTTAATCAATGTGTTACAAATATTTTTTAAACGACTGTCTTTGTCTCCAGCCATTTTTGGAAGAACTACCCAATTTACTAAACTCTGATTCAGGTTTCACGTTTTTAGTTTCTTATTTTCACCATTTTAGGTCGTATCAGAATCAAGATACGAGACGATCAATAAAACTGACAGTATACAGCCCCCTCTAACTCGCTCATGTCAAATTTAATTTCCCCATCAATACGTACTGCCGATAAAACAGTTTTCATTTCATATTTCAGCGGAACGTTTCAGCAGATTGGAACGGCTTTCTATACGTAAAGAGAAATGAAAAACAACCTTTTCCATAGAGGGAGCTTAGGTAGAGTTTATTGGACAATTCTTTGACGAGAAATATTGTCTGTTTGTATGCACACATGCGGTTTAGAATTCGTTTGAGGCCCGAGTTTGAATACATAGTACAAAGATTTTCCAGCTCTTGCCTGCGCATTTGTATAGTGTTTCATTTATAGTTATTCCCTCGAGAACCATAAAAATAGTTAGTACATGGACTGTGGGTCGAATTTGCACGATTATGACACAGGACATCTAAAATCTAAACATCAGTCATAATAAAGAACACTGATCCGAATTGGCCTCATTGTCTAATTTTATTATAGTACTTTGTTCCTATAATTTTCGCATCAATTGTTACTTACATCATAAATCTACCTAAATATACAAGTATCAATCAGCCCAAGTATTCATTCTTTACGTACGCACATAATGTTTTTACCATCGCTTGTATCCACAATCATGTTTGCACAACCATCCAAACAATGTCATACATCAACGAAACGTTCATATTTATCAAACGCGCGTATTACATCAGTAACATTTGCGAACCACCCTTCCACCGATACGATACGCCGCCCTGAAAACCGCACGGTTCTTACATAACAATAATGCCTTTCTACAATCTTCATGATGAATAGCTAACTATAACGTACGCCACGTGGTTCAATAAAGTATGCGCGTTAAGACAGCGCCATCTCGCGGGTGGTTGGGGAACTACTGAGTCCTTACGCGCACTAGAAACGAGGTTGTGTGAAAGAGTTTGGGACTCTGAGCCTTTGAGCTGTAGAGTTATTGTATTACGCTAGATGGCGTTAGTAGTGACGTTTGGATTGTATCACTTTTGTCAAGCTGTTTTTGAAGTTCACTTGTTAATATTTTGTGATATTTATGTTGATTTCTGTTTGTTTCAGCTCTCGGAGCTCGAGCAGCGGGTGCTGGAAGCCGAGGGCCGCGCCGAAGAAGCGGAGGACAAGGTAAATATTAATAACATTAATAACGTATACAGAGACTGTAAAAAAGTTTTTCTGACTCAAGTTAAACTGAACGTTGGTATTAAAAGGAACATATGATAACAAAATGGGAAGAAATCCACGCTTAATTCAATCTTTCAAAAGTTTTGCTTCTCACCAAGAAAATACAAGATAATTTCTCACAAAGCATAGAATTTGCTATTTTTATTTCTTGCATAATATTATTCCCAAGAAAACCAATGCCCCCTTTCCCAATCACAATGCCTTGTTTTCTACCCATCCTAATGTGCAAGTCAGGGCCGTCGGCAGTTCCATTATCCTGGCTGTTTGTGCGGGGGACCTTCGTCAAAATGTTTTGATTCATGAAAAAATGAATGAAATACGAAGGAGGTTTAAAAGATGTTCTCAAAATAGTGAGTGTTATAATCATGGTTTTCATGCAGATAAAGTTTGGTTGCATTGTTTTTAATTTTTAATGAAACCATTGAGCGGTCTCGGTTGACACTTATAGGACTGTACCTATAGAATTAATAAACTGATTTTGTCGACGAGTATATCAAGATAATTACGGCAAGTTACAGAAATCTGGAGAATCTTGAGATGGACACCTCAGCCAAGAGTGATTTATTAATAAGTCCTTAGATAAATAAAAGATTTTAAGTCAAGAGTATACTTAGTAGGTAGTTAGATCAGTGATATGTATGAGTTGTCTTAATCTTAAAAACCCATTATTTTCTTGTTAAAAATAATGATGAATTTCAATTCCAATAATAACATAGTAAATAAATACTATTAAGTTCAATTACTTCGGTAATAAAACTGTCAGAATCAGAATTAACTGAAACTGGAAAGTAATATAAATCAATTATTTTACGGGTAGCTTATTAATTAACGGTTTTGGGGTGTTAAAAGTATTTTTAAATGCTACTTTTTCTAGTTTGCTTGTTTTATTTAATTTTAATATTATTACAGCTAAGTTTATTTAAGGAATGCCTCTATTAGGCAAAATTATTAACTAATGTACGTTGATTTATTATAATAGTGACATGGCATCGATAACTTATAATAACTGTAGGTACAGCTTAAATTACATTCAGTATTCGTTTTATTTTCTTTGTTAGTCTAGTCCTTTAATAACATGCTTTTAATTGTTTACTGTGTACATTTTTAATATAGGTACATACATTATTTCTACATCCTATGTAAAAGATATGTTGCTTCACCTCACGTGAAAGTATTGTATGACATAATTCGTACAGACAACGTCATAAATAGGCAGTCACTTTTTACTGGCACCTACAGTCTTTAACATCAGTCTTGAACTGCCATACTCTGGCATGCCGGAAGAGGTCCCTCTAAGGGTTAAGCACTCGTTTGTACTAAGACTTAATACCTGTACTTTCTGTAATTATTATTGTACAATAAAAAGTACATACATACTTTCGGGTTCGTGGCTGGTTATTAAGACCGGTTTCACTGTAGAACTGTGTTACCGACATCTAGCGGAATTATAATGAATTAACCGTCATTCGTTGCGTCATTTTATCGCTACAAATGTAAGCGACACGTCATGGACCACCCTTTAGCTGCTGAGGGATGGGGCTTTTGGGGATTTGGGGTGTGTTTTTACGTAGGTACTGTTGGCACAACAGATTATTATTTAGAGTAGATTCTACTGATTCTAGATTTATTCAGCTCTTGATTGGCCGATCTTGGTGAAATTTTGAGAGGTATAAAAATTTTATTTTTATTTATTATGATTTTCTAATAATGTATTCATCGGAAGTCCAGAGGTAGAACACCTCAAGGAGTTGCGTGTCCGACGATTTCCGTTTGTTTTAAAGCTGTTGGAGGAAGTTGGTCTTCGATCGTGAGTATTTCAAAAAGAAATACTTGCAATAGTTGGTCTAGCGTATTGCATTTTCATTTTTAATTCAGGCTCCGTGAAACGGTTTTGCTACAATCACGAAAATTAAATCTCTTATACTGTTAGCGCTCTTCGGAAATAAAAATATGTATATTTCGACCACAGCCGAAACAAAAATGTTAAAACAAAACAATAATTCAAAAATATACCTTGCCAACTTTAAATATTACCTATTAAAACTGAATTTACGATTAAAAAGAGCAGTCTTTTTCTGTTGTCACACAATTTGATACTTGTGCTGCTGTCGCTACTTCATTGAGACGAGTGCAGCTTCCAGTCGGCTATTGATTTTCCAAATTGCAGGATTATGACTCCGTTGTTTTCCCGGCGTCCCTTTTCCAATAGCCATGTGCCTGTTCGCATGGCCTTTATATTTCATATGAGATGACTGTCATAATAACAAGGGTTAGGGAGTATAGGGAGATTACGGTGGAACAAATCTGAAGCTTACGGGAAAATCACTTTATTTCGTTCTTGCGGAAATTCTTACACAAATTGATCTCGTAGAAGCCTAGAGCTTAGTTTGGGGCTAGTTCGATTTGTGTGAGATTGTCTATGCTAGTTTTTTTCCATCTACTTTTGATGTAGCTAGTTCTACAAATATCAAAATATGTTGTATTTCATTTATATTTTAAGATACGATCACGTGGGTCAAAGAACCTGTTGGATTACAATCGTTTGACAAACATTTAGTGAATTTTAAAACATCCGAGCTGTAAAATTGAGATGATTACAATTTAAATGGTAAGTAAGTACCTACTTGTTAATTACCTATTAATTACCTGTTAAATACCTATTAATTACCTATTACTTACTCCTTGTAACGAACTAGAAGTAACTGGTACACATATACCTATTCAACTCCTATAGGTAACATGAAGATGTATTAAATTTTGAAACCGTAAATTATAACGATTTTCAGCCAAGGATAGTGCAGTCTGCAAGGTAGAGATTCCTTAGAAAATCATTTAAAATAACTTCTAAAGAGTAGACTTGTCAATAAGATGAATACATATTCTGGACCGTTATTATAATGTTGGGTCCATTCTGAGACATCCTGTACATCTTTTTTACACAAGTTATTCTGAAACTGTTTTTTTTTTTTCATTCTATATAATTTACATACGTATAGTAAGATATACCACTAATTTTCTAGAAAATAATCCAAGCATTAGATGTATATGGGTAGCATCTTATACAGGATCGGTTCTGATTGGTACTTACCACCATTTTACCACTTAAGCACTTGAGGCAATGCCAAGCATTAGTGTTTGCACCCAACTCAACCAGGGAAATGTTTAAGATAGAGGCATCCCATCTTAGTCCTCCTTCTTATTACTAATAATAATTGCAATCCATTAAAAAAATCTACTCGGCCAGGTGTTATTTCTACGAACTAGCTCAACGAGGGAAGTTGTTGAACTTTAGCAACTTCGACAACTCGTTGAAGCGCTGCTACATTTAAACCAATCCTAGATGCCTTCCTACTCGGAATATATCATACCTGTATGTAGTCTATCATCGAGAATTTTAAGTACGTATAAGCTGAATTAACACAGCGATGTGATTGCGCATTGTGCATTGTACAAATTGCATCATTCCCATAATCTAATATTCTCTAAACATCGATGACATAATAACATAGTGATTTTTACGATTCACCCCTTGCGTTGCACCCTAACCAAACATGTCATTTAGTAAATCACAAATTACACAATAATAATCTTTACATCAATGTAATAAAAGCCACGCGCGTTGATTATAAGTGAATAGTTTAATATGGTGTTGATTTTGTATAGAATTTTTATATCAACGCTGGCAACAATGGGAAGTCGCCCTTCCCTGCCACCCTTAACGCATGCGCTGTGGCGACTTCAAGCCACTCGCGTTCGCGGCAACTTCACCCCAAATCATGTATATACATAACAAATTCTCCTCTCAATTCAACCAAAAAACACTACGTGGAACATCCTAAAAATCCGTCTATATTCATAACAAATCTATTTAACGTTAGAAAATAGTAAAATATAACAATATTTCATTTATAAACGTGTGAATTCGCGAGCCGATACACTTGATCAATAGACGCTCTTTAATTATTTGTGTTACCAAATTTGCTTTGCGAGTGTGATATTATTGTAAGTTGAGACAACGAATGCTTTAAGCAGATATTTAGAAGATAAGTGTTATCCTAAGAGTCAATTGTAAAGATGTCCAAGCCTAACACGTTGAAGGCTCATAGACTGAGTGCGGAGTTTGCAGAGAAACGACAAGCGATGAAGAAGGCTGACCCAGCTAATTCATAGCAACCACCCGTGAGTACTTAATAATAACAAGCCTTTTAGGATTATAAAACTGACATGACTAAATTAACGTTCTAAAATAGGTCTGTTTTTGGTACCACGCTTCAGTACTTCAAAGCTGTTTTTTTTAATTAAAATATGTCTGTTAGATACATTTGAATCGCCTATCTATGGTTTTAACATTTCTCAATTGGTGTTAATGATTTTGAAAGCATATTTTTGTCTTGGATATTGCGATATTATGTCGTCGAGTTCCACCATATCATACCATTATATTTTTATTAGTGCTCATAAATTTCTACGCTTGTGTACTCAGAATAAGTCTTATCATAAAAAAAACCCGAGAATTATAAAAAAAATTGATCGTCCAAATAGACGTCTTATTTTAACGTCAGGATAATCAAGTATTACCTCGAAACAAGTAACAACTATTAGTTCTAATCATTTCATTTTATGACCTAGAGTAGGTTTACGATTAATATGATATCTAGTTATTAGGAGGGCATTTAAGGAAGCAACGTAGCCAGCACATGACTACGATCCAACATGGCTGCCCCAGCTGTTCGCACCGCGCACGCGCCGTGGGTTTCCCTCCATCTTCCTTTCATTAAATATGTACTCCTTAAAAATGCTACGCGACCTTGTGCTATATTCTATGATAAGTATTTAGAACTGTTTTATTAATCATTTAACTAGAACTGGGAAGAAAACACTGCAAATGCATTAAATAGACTTGTTGAAAATAATCGAAATAAAATTACAAGACGTTTTTGTTGAATAAAAGAAAGAAAGAAAGAAAAACAATTATCGAAAAACAGGTTATCTTGCTGAAATCTCACAAAAAATGCTCACAAATGAGTACCTATTCTCTCAAAAGTACAGACACATTTTAATCCAAGTAGGTGGGCAGTGACTATAAAAAGCAAGGTAGTTTTCGTTTTATTTCCACATCTCGCGACATTCTTGATGAAGATCAATGAATGTCACCCTTTCTTTTCACTTTCTAAGAGTGTTCTACTGTTAGTTAAATTGCCAACCTCAACTTTCTTCTAAGTCACGATTTCTTTTAACAAAAAGGTCCCTCGTAAAGCTCGGAATAAACCTTCAGGTCGTAAATAAACAAAATTAAACTAACACCTTGTGAATTCTCAAGGTAAATAAATAACAATACCTGTAGACTTTGGTGTCATGAATCTTGAATGATAACTGGCTTACTCGTATGCTTGGTGATGTATGGAAGAAGAACGCACGTTGATTTTTTGATTTTTAATGAATGAAATAAATACGTATATGTTATCGCTGTCAGCGAACGACGAAGAATAAAGGTGGTGGGGCAATCCCTTCGGTTTGACAGCTCGGCTCCCCCCGACGGCACTTCGCCCCGCGATGGCCTGGTGAAGGTCAGCTGTTATTCTCGACATGCCCCCCGGCGTTGAAAGTCCTGGCTTTCAACAGGATTATTGTCCAAGGGAAGAGGACATATACGATTGAAGGCTCTTCTGATGATGCCTTTACTGGTTTGTACGTCTGCAACTCTGCTCACACCGTCGACACCTGGATGGACTTCAACGATGCGCCCAAGGCTCCACTTCAACGGGGGTAGTGCGTCTTCCTTTATGATGACCATGGTTCCCTTTTCTAGGCGACCATTGGAGTATTTCCATTTTGTTTTCTGCTGCAATTCCGAAACGTATTCCTTTTGCCACCTTACCCAAAAGTGTTGACGGAGTTTCTCGACTCTGCCCCATCGTTGCAGCCTGGTCGGATTTATCTCGTCTAGCTTTGGAACTGGCACAGCAGTAAGAGGTCGTCCGACCAAAAAGTGACCTGGCGTTAATGGATTAAGATCAGATGGATCTGCGGACATTGGTGATAGGGGTCGCGAGTTAAGTATGGCTTCTATTTGTACTAGAGTGGTATATAGTTCTTCGAATGTAAGATGAGAATCGCCTAATACTCTAACTAAATGAAATTTGAATGACTTAACCCCCGCTTCCCATAGCCCTCCAAAATGAGGCGCGTAAGCTGGAATGAATTTAAAGGTTATGTTTTCATTTGCCATGGAATCTAAAATGGATGATGAATTAAGTTTAAAGAATGAGTTGATTTCATTTTTAGCACCAACAAATTGCGTCCCGTTGTCTGAAAAAATCGTTTGCGGCTTTCCACGTCGTGCAATAAATCTGCGTAAAGCAGCAATGTATGCCTCCTTAGTCAAACTTGTGACCAGATCGAGATGCAGACACTTGGTAGCGAAGCACACGAACACTACGACGTAGACTTTTATTAATTTACATCCACGTCCCTTACGTTCAGCAGCGGTCAATGGCCCGGCGTAGTCCACACCTGTTGTTTGAAAAGGGTAGCCTGGATCGAGGCGCTGCCCAGGCAGATGACCCATTATTGGAGTCGCTGTTTGACCCCTCAACCTGAAACACCGCTGGCATTTGTGTGCGACAGATCTGGCCAAGTTGCGACCACCTATAGGCCAAAACTGGTCTCTAATAGACGCTAATAATAATTGTGGTCCCGCATGCATTAATCGTAGGTGTTCGTCGATGAATATAAGTTTGGTTAATGTGTGTTTACATGAAAGTAATAATGGATACTTTTTATCAAAGGCAAATTGGGAATTTGCTAATCTGCCTCCTACTCTAATTACTGATGAATCATCCATAAACGGAGATAAACTCAAGAGTTTATTTTTATTAGGTAATATTTGTTTGTTTAGTAATTGGTTATATTCTTCAAATGACTGTTGTTGTGACCATTTTATGAGTAGCATAAATGCATTGTTTATCTCATCAGTGGTGAGTGGACCAGATTTTTTCATGTTTCTTTTAATGCAATTATTAATGAATCGAAGTGAGAAGGCCAATGTTCTTTTTAATTTGAGTAATTTGGAAAATCGTTCAAAATTTATTAAATTATTGTTTATATCTAAAGAAATCTTTGCGCATGTAACTATTTCTGGCATGTCACTGTGATCGGTGTTGTGAATGAAATTGCTTTTAGGCCAATTAGATTCCGGTGTTTTTAGAAATTCTGGTCCTGTCCACCACAAAGATAATTTGTTTAATTCCGACATGTTAACTCCACGAGTTAACAGGTCTGCTGGATTTTGAGCTGTTGGCACGTGGCGCCACTCGTGATTAACTGTAAGTTCTTGAATTTCAGCAACACGATTTTTAACGAATTGTTTTAGCTTGTTGGGTTGCATTTGGAGCCAACCCAAAACTATGGATGAGTCTGACCAGAGTATACACCTGGAGACCCGTATGCGGAATGCTTTGATCACCTTCTCAGTTAACCGCGCGGCGACGAGGGCGCCGCACAGCTCTAAGCGCGGGATGGTTGTCGGCTTTAACGGCGCGACCTTACTCTTCGCACATAACAAGTTGACATCCACTTGACCGTTGTATTCCGATCTAACGAACAAGCACGAGCCGTATGCGTCTTGAGACGAATCTGAGAAAGTGTGAATTTCAATCACACTATCTTGATTGCCATTGATAACACAGCGCGGAATTTTCAAATCTTTTATATAGTTTAACCCTAGAATTATTTTTTGCCATATCTCAGTAATGTTTCTGGGCAGTGGTTCATCCCACGATAACTTTAACAACCAAAGTTTTTGAAGCATGATTTTAGCTTGAATGACGCATACGCATAATAAACCCAACGGATCAAATATTTGTCCTATGGCGGACAGTACAGACCGTTTGGTCGGATTTTGGTCAACTGTATGTTGAATGGTGAAAACTAATAGGTCATTAGGAGGTGACCAACCCAAGCCCAAGGTGCTCCACGAGCCTTGATCGCCTAAACTTAATGGTTGGCTAGAGTTTGACTGAGAAAGTTCAATGTTTGACCTGATCTTACGCAGATTGAAACAACCCGTAGCTAATACCTGACACACGTCTTCTTTTATTTTAATTAATTGCTCCTTTGTTTGCGAGCCAGTGACCAAATCATCGACGTAGAAATCGTCACTAATTATTTGTGCTAAATGTTGGTCTTTGCATTCTATGGCGAGTTGTTTCAAACAGCGTACGGCTAGAAAAGGTGCGGATGCCGTGCCATAGGTCACTGTATTTAACTTGAATAGTTTAAGTTCTTGGCTACTGTCATCTCGCCAGATGATCTGTTGCAAATGTCTTTGATTTTCATGAATGAGAACTTGCCGGTACATCTTTTCGATGTCCCCGGTCATGACGTATGGATAATGCCGAAATCGCAATAGAATGGATAGTAAATCGCATTGTATGGTGGGTCCGACCATTTGGAGGTCATTGTACGACAACCCGGTGCTTGTCGGCGCACTCGCGTTGAACACAGCGCGTAGCTTGGTGGTCGTGCTATTCTCTCTCAACACGCCGTGGTGTGGGAGGAAATATGATTGAGTAATATTTTGTGTTTGTGTCGACTCTGTCATGTGACCTAATTCTGCGTATTCGGTCATGAAGTCTGTGTACATTTGTTTTAATTGCGGTTGTTTTTGTAACCTACGTTCTAGTGAAAGGAAACATTGTTTAGCACGTTGGAATGAATCACCCAAACAAGATTCTGGTTTCTTGAGAGGGACCGCGACAGAAAATCGTCCATCAGGCATTCGGGAATAATTTTCAGTAAAATGTTTCTCACATAAACGCTCTTCGACAGAATACACCAGCTTAGAATTGTCCGGTACCTCCTCAAGGCACCAGAATTTAGCTAACTGTTCCTGTATAGTATTATTTGTGACCAATGTGCAGGTGATTGTATTTAATGAATTTGTGTATGTATGGTTGAGACCACTGGTGGGCCCCGACACTATGTAACCAAGTTTCGTTTGTTGAAGAATTGGACAGTTTTTACCTAAACGTATCTGACCTTGTTCGAGCAGGTCCCAGAAAATGTCTGCGCCGAGTAGAATGTCTATGCTCGACGGATTAAAGTATTCAGGATCTGCCAGTGTAATGTGTGTGGGTATGTTTAGTTTAGGTGCACTGACTGTGTTGGTGCAAAGCGTTGCAATGTTCGGTAAGACCAAGAACGAGATTTTTGTATTGTATGGAGTTGCTCTTGACTCAATGAATGCATTACAGCGCTTTGTTATTTGTGATACTGTATTGTTTATGCCGACTACGGATGACTGTGTTTGTATATGGCTAAGACGTAATTTACGAAGCAAGGAATCCGTCATGAAGGAAGTTTGGCTACCTGAATCGAGTAGAGCTTTGACCTCGTGACGGTGGTTGTCCTTGTCGCGAATGTGGATCATTGCAGTTGAGAGCAGGACGCGCCCTGTCGGCTCGACTGAGAGCGACGTCGCACCCACAACCGGTGGCTCAGTGGTACGTATAAGTGGTGGTGCTATGTCTGGGTGTAGCACCGTATTGTGCTTCTGTGAACATTTCATGCATGGGCCCAATCTGCAAACGCGAGCCTGATGACCGGGCCGGAGGCAGTTCTCACATAATTTGAGTGTCCTCACCGACTCTGCTCTCTCGGTTACAGATTGTCCTAGAAACTGGTCACACCTGTAGATTCTATGATTTTGCTTGCACAGGGGGCAGCTACACATATATGTTGTATGTTTGTTTGTTACTGTTGCGAGACCTTTGTATTGCTCGGCAGGTTTGTATTTGTCAGCTTTGAAGCTGGAGTTACTAAAGTTATTACTCATGTATATGGTTTCAAGTAAATCAGCCCTATTTTTTAAGAATGAAGTAAACTCTTGTAATTTTATATTTTTAATACTACTCTTATGTTCTTCCCATTCCCGTAAAGTCCTTGTGTCTAATTTGGTACACATTATGTAAATTATTAGGGTGTCCCACGACGTAGTGGGCTCACCTAAAGAGTCAAGTGCTCTTAAGTTTTTTGTAAATGTATCTATAATTCGACGTATTGATTGGCAAGATTCCTTTTTAATTGGCTCTAAAGAAAACAGAGCTTGAATGTGATTCTGAACTAGCAGTCGTGTATTATCATATCTGTCGCACAACAAATCCCAGGCAATGTTATAGTTACGTGAAGAAAACTCTAAAGATCTAATTACCTGAGCAGCACCCCCCTCCAGCGACGCTCTCAAATAGTGGAACTTCTGTATGTCCGAGATCGAGGTGGATTCATGTATTAACGAAATAAATGTGTCACGAAACTCCAACCAATCCTCGTACTGACCGCTGAACTTAGGAATTTGGATAGTGGGCAGCTTGACACCGCGAGTGCTAGTGCGCTTAGCCTTCGCTCGCGTCTGCTCGTCACCTGAAACGTACGAACTACTGGATGAGTCATTGTCACCCTTATTTACAGGTTTATTGATGTTTAGTATTTCCTGCGCAGACGCAATTATTCCATAAAACAAGTTTTCAAAGTCGGTTCGCTCGGCTGAGTGCATGACTAAATCCTTTTCATCCACTTTACATTCAATGGAGGTTTGAATTTCCTCAAATTGCTCCAAAAGTGCATCCGCCTTTTTTAAGCGAACTTGAAGTTCGATTGATTGTACTGACGTTAAAGAGTCTAACTTATCAACATAATTGATGAAGTTCGTTAGTTTACCCTTGACGGCACCGCGTTTCTTAATAAGCTCCTTTAATTCTAATGTTGACATAATGACGGGCTATGGGAAGCAGAGATAAGACATCAAACACGTATAAAAATATGTGTACTTATAAATTTATAAATTAATAAGTAATTAATTAAGTAATTAATTATCTATTAATTATTCTATAATTTCAAGCTTGTAAAAGTTGTAAATATGCCATAAATCAATACTCCATTAAATAT
Source organism: Tortrix viridana (assembly GCA_963241965.1). Lineage (NCBI taxonomy): Eukaryota > Metazoa > Arthropoda > Insecta > Lepidoptera > Tortricidae > Tortrix > Tortrix viridana. The sequence goes on from OY725186.1 coordinate 10,196,676, forward strand.
TTTCAATCGTCAGCATCAAATAATAATGCGCACGAATGGACAAAAACAGCTCGCTTGCCAACAGCTGTGCCGGCCGGCGGAACAAAGGCGCGGCGATGTGCGCGCGAACTACCCGTCCTCTAGCGCAAAAGTGATTTTTATGTTATCACTACGTCTCGATTTATGTAATTTAAACTCATTAATGGTAACTATTTATTATAAAACACGAATAATTCTATGACCTTATTAAATGAACTAACTTGTTTAGTGCCGATGACACATCGGCGTGCTCAAATTACACACAATTCTTAATTGTTGGCAATTAACGCGGAATTGATTTAAACCCAAAATTATATGTGTAATTTCAATTCTATTGTAATTACGAAGTTACTATTAAAAATGAATAATTTGTAAGATAACAGATTGGAACGGACTCACTTTTATTACTCGTTTTGCCTTATTTTCCAAAGCGATCCGATGGCTTTTTGTGTAATAAATCCTTGTTTACTTTACTCCATTCACACATTTGCTTCACTTGTAAAATACATAGGTATATTTCTTGTACTTATATGTTTTTAGGCTGATTCCTTGGACACTCCGGTTCTAGCTGATAAGCGCACTCTGGATTCCTGATAGGGCTTACGTTCTCTTGTATATTCGGCTTCAAGAAGGACCATGTAGACTTTGGTGTCATGAATCTTGAATGATAACTGGCTTACTCGTATGCTTGGTGATGTATGGAAGAAGAACGCACGTTGATTTTTTGATTTTTAATGAATGAAATAAATACGTATATGTTATCGCTGTCAGCGAACGACGAAGAATAAAGGTGGTGGGGCAATCCCTTCGGTTTGACAGCTCGGCTCCCCCCGACGGCACTTCGCCCCGCGATGGCCTGGTGAAGGTCAGCTGTTATTCTCGACAATACCAACTTACAGCTATAATCAATAAAATTTAGCCGTGTGCTCAAACTTCAATGACACAAGGTTTACCTTCCTCTGAATTTTTTACTTTGCATAGCCCTAGTGATTTTAGGACTGGTAAAATATAACTTGGTATAAGATTCTGATTAGAGAGTATAATGTTTTTAATCAGTAAACTTGAAAACACTTCTAGAATTGGTATGTTAATTTTGTTGCTACAAGTTTTTTACACGCTATTCAACGATTTGATAAAATTGTGCAGTATTTCTTATAATTAACGATGAAGTAGGTAAACTGACTGCAGAAACTAAATAAATCTACTTAGGTACGATTCGGTAAATCTGTTTGTTCTTATGATCATAATATTGATGAAAACAAACCTTTACGTAAAAGTTCAATTTTATACGAATTTACTTAATAGGCGATGCCTCTGAATACGCTATGGGGTCTATTTTAGCACAATCAGTTAAGTAGGTAATAGAATTTACCTAAATTACCTACCTACGTATTACAATATTTTATATCGACGTCCACAACCAATATCAAAAGAAAATGGACTTAACTGAATTAAGTCCATTTTCTTTTACTCATTTACATTTTTGTGTATTTTGTGGGTAGATATTAGGTTCAGTTAAGCCTTTTATCTTCAGTAACGCAGAACAAGAGATAGATTGATAAACGGCCGGTAAACGATAATGGTCGGTATGGGTAATGTTAGTGGGAAAATGAGCAGTGCAAAGTAACCTAAACATACTAACATAGTATAGTTGGCAATGAGTCAGAGTGCGCTAACCCCGTCCGTGTCGCCCAGACGGCAGACTGGTTGGACGATTGGTTAATGGATTCGTCGGCAGATCTTAGATATGGGGTAAAGAGTTGACTGTTAAGCAGTTGAATAGAATAGTTCGTTAAGTCCTTGATGATATAGTGTTTGCGGATCTATGGTTGTAGACTACGTAATGATCTGTACCAGTACAGCAGAGCTATTGTAAAGTGAGGACTGTTAGTAATGTAGTATCGATTAATCATTGTCTTATTGTCTTTGACCTTTAATTACTGGGTGATTTTACATATTTCGACACATTCGTACAAATTTGTTGAGATAAAATGTTTTTGAATTCCGAGATAGCCGTTGCTCTACGTACATCTCCCGTGTCTTTTATCCAATTTGAAATAGATATTTATTAAAAAAAAAAACATTACAAATAATTTGAATCTACATATTACAAATAATAGTAGCCAACCATTATCGCTCGCTTTATCGCTCGCTTTTATGCGTTTAACCTTTTTTTATCTAACCTACACTTCATAGACCAAATAGATATAAGAATCCAGATAAATTTATCCATTAAAAATTCATTTGTCCGAATTTTAATTTTTCTGAAAGCTATGCTGGAGCTTTTTTAAATTAAAAACATAATTTAATAGCTATACGTAGGTTAGGTGAGGTTTGAGTGTACCCGTTTTAGATTATGTTTTATATTTCATTTATAAATAAACGTTCTACCCCCAACATGTCGGACGACAAATCTTCCAATTCCCAGCACGTTGTTACAGAAACTTACATAAATACAAGTGTTGTTGTTCGGAACAACGGAAGTTGGACAGTCCTAAACGTTAGAGAACTCCGGATAAGTCTAGAATGGAAGCAAGTTCCGCCATTTTGTACGTGAGCCATCGAAGTTTTGCTATTTACCTACTGTTTAGGTAATTATAATATATCCACTCAAAGTTATAGAAACTACTTTTACTTTATCCTCGTAGAAGTGAAGGGTAATCCCACGTGAATTTGAAAAAAAAAACAGGTAAAAAATTGCACATGATCATGAACAGAGTTGGGCATTATTCGAATATTTTTTTATACACTTATTTAATCATTCGAATAAACAATCATTCGCGATAAAATCATCCGTGAATAATTGATTCACGAATAGATTATTCGGCCACTTCTTCGAATAATAAATGAATTATTCATTTTATCCGAATAATACCACGAATAATATTTTAGTACACTTTCAAATATATGTGTATTTTACGAGTGATTATAAAAACAAATCTGATTTTGTGTGTTTTTAATTTCGGAGTTTTATTTAATACCCCTGTCGATCTTATAGCCATTAACTTTTAAACTAGGATAATTTATTTGTACTATTTTATTCGCGAATGATTTATTCGTGGTACAATTCATTCGCAAATAATTCATTCATGGAATTCGGAAAATTTATTCGTTATTTGCGAATGATTTTTTTATTCTCAATCGTTATTCGTCATTTGAATAAATTTTGCCCATCTCCCAAATACCCGTGTACCCGCCAAACCGTTTGCGTGGTTGAATGAGTGACTTAAACAATGTTTAAAAGCTGGAGTTGGGTTTATTTAGTGCGGAGTTCACCAACAGTTAAACAGGCGATTAGAGGTTTGACGGTTGTCAAAATGTATCGACTTACACTCGATTAAGATTTAACACTACGTTAAATTGGTTGGTGAAATCCGACATTAGTGTTTTAACGCGAACTTGCCACAAAAAATCACTCCATGAACCAATTTACCTACCCTTATACTTACTAATATTATAAATGTTTGTTTGTTTGTTTGTCAATTTGTTCCGTCTTTACGGTTCAACGTCCTCACCGATCGACGCGTCGCGACGTGTTTGTTTATGACACGACGGCCATAGGGTGCTTTTTATCCTGAAAAATTACACATATCCCGAGGGAATAGCGATAATCAACTTGTATGCGGACAGCTAAGTAGCTGTGAAACCAGCGACTAAATGAATGTGCAGGCAGTTGAATGTCATTTACCCACCTTGACGGACGACGTAAATTCGCCGGCTATTCATCGGCTGAGTAGAACTGAACGACGATGTGTCAACAGAATAACATAGCAGAATCCCGGGTAAGCTATTTTGTCTTTCAAAGCAGTCTTATCAATGAAGCCATATTACCCACGACTATCGAATCTTCGATAAAAGTGATGTAAGCTTTAGCCATACATTATTACTCCGTTCTACGTCAAGCCAAAGCTCGGGGCCGCCTGTAACGACATTGTCATTATTCGTCTACAGAACAGCTGGAGCAGGGTTGTGCTTCCACATTATTTGTTTATTAAATTTATTGATCATAAAAAACTTCGCTTGATTAAGTGAATTTTGACGGCTACCAAATTAAAAGGCCGGTGACGAGTGGCACCTGGTGAGCCTAAAAATAATTAACCCCTTGTTATTGATTTGTTCGTAATCGTTTTTTTTACCACGGTGGTGGTGGCAAACAAGCGTACGGCCCGCCTCATGGTAAGCGGTTACCGTAGCCCATGGACGCCTGCAACACCATATGTATCACATGCGCGTTGCCAACCCTTTAAAAACTATTCACTCCCCTCTTGAAGAACTCCATACTGTAGTACCCAGAGAGAACTTCGGCAGGGAGCTCATTCCACAATTGGAGTGTTCGCGGGAGGAAGTTCCTTTACGATGGTAAAAGGTGGCCGTTGGCATCATGTCGAGCAACTCCTCGGAACACAACCCACACAAGCGGTAGAAAACACATAAGGATGCAAAGTCTCTCCTTAGACTTCGAGCCTCGATACCGTGAGCTTGGGATCGTCAACGATTCTCACAGCACGTCTTTGAACTGAGTCATAAGGCCCAAGCTGGTATCCAGGTGCTCCCGCCCAGAGATGACGGTGTAGGTACTCCATATGGGGCCGGACTTACGGCTTATACACCGGCAGTCTGCCCCGACGTGAAGTACCACTTCGCTCTATTCAGCACACCGAGCTTTTTGACGCCAGCTTGCCCTTGTCTTTCAAGTAACTTCGGAACTAAACGTCGCTGGAGATGTCGACACCGAGGATCCCAATACTCTTCGAGTTGGTAAGGGGTGTATCCTGGAATTGTGGGGCGACAGTAAATGGAGTTTTCTTAGCGGTGAACGCACAAACTTGCGTCTTGGAGGGGTTGAATCGGACTAAATTATCCCGACCCCCAATCGAAGACTTTGGATGGAGAACTCTCTCAATTTCGGACTTAAGTTGTTTGCGACTTTATACCACAACGGAACGGGGGATGTTTTCCCGGCCAGTGCATCTCTAGTACTGTAGTCCGCATAGCAATGAATGCCGTCGATAGACAGCATTTCATTGATATGCAGCAATAACAGTGTCGGAAATAGTACGGAGCCTTGCGGGACGCCAGCGTTTATGTCAATGCTTTCGGAGCAACTGCCGAAAATGATGAATATATACCTACTAATGTACTTTTGAGCAGGGATAAAAATATAGCACACTAAGTTCCAGCATTTAACATGAAACGGTCCACCGAAATGCTCTTATAGTTTATACAGTGAATGGTTTAGAAGCAACGTTAGCTGTGTTACTGTTGTTTTGTTGTAGAACAAAAGTGTTTGATAATAAAACAAAGCAGAGAATTAGAATTGTGTTTATTTTAATAAATAAACATTTTTACAAAAAGAGTTGTGCTCGCGTCATGAGCTTAGGGAAAGAGAACTGTGTTGCCAGGTGGCCGTGCCTGGTTGAAAAAATAAATCTAAATATTCACGGTCAAACTATTTATGTTCAATAATTTCTGTATTGAACAAAAAACAAGAAAGAAAGGGTGAAAATATGGCAAGTGGTAACCCTATCTTTCCTCCATATTTCATGAGCATGCACATACTATGACGCATTGCGCATTTCCATACACTCCCAGTACGCCATTGGGCCCAGCTGCCGTGGCAATACATTTAGAATTACCCATCTTTACACCGGTATGGAAATTGTAATGGCAGTTTTTGAAATCAATTCAGTATGTGTGATCTATGGGTGCAGACGTGATATGAAAACGGTTGTAAGTTCAGAGTTATTTTATTACGTAAATGGGGTGTTTATTTTTGAGTGGTTCCGTAACCAGCGTAAAAAGAATTGGTATAGCGATTATCTCAAATAATTGTATTTAAAAACTTCTTTTTCGTTACGAGAACAAAGCCGCGCGAGTGAAAAAAGGCTCTTTAAACAGTTTATTATTGCAAATTTAACTATATCCATTATATTAATTTTATAACAATAATCCAACTATGTAAATACTGAATCTTCATAAGAATCTCCACATCACAATCAAAACATAATCACTATAGATACTTATTTCTAGTTACAGACTCAACTATTCAAATTTCAATTACATTAATCCAAACCTCAATTAGCTGATTCCAATCACGGCTCCACTAATAACAATCCCATTACATTCGGATCGGTGACGGACAGACAGGCTCCGAATATAGATAAGGTGTTGGAGGAAGCGTCACTTCCTGTGAGCACGTGACATCCTGGGATCGTACGGAGTGTGATACGGATTCTGCTTCCGTAGAAATGGGTTTTTGTAGAAGAGGGAGTTACTGCGTGAATTTTATGGACCAACTAGTTTTTGCCTGCGACTTCGTCCGCGTAGAAGACGTTTACCGCTGCTCCTTCGGGAATTGCCCTTTTTTCGGCCTAAAAAGTATTCGGTATAAAAAGTAGCCTATGTGCTATTCCAGACTATAATCTAATCTATCTCCGTTGAGCCGTTCTGGCGTGATAGAGTAACAAACATCCATCCATCCATTCTTCCATCCAAACTTTCGCATTTATAATAGGTAGTAGTAAGATTAAATAAAATGAAAAATATATAAATATTTTGACGACGACGCGGTTAGCCTAGTTGGTAGTGACCCTGCCTACGAAGCTAGCGGTCCCGGGTTCGAATCCCGGTATGGACAAATATTTGTGTGATGAGCGCGAGTATTTGTTCCTGAGTCATGGATGTTTTCTATGTATTTAAGTATGTATTTCTCTATATAAGTATGTTTATCGTTGTCTAGTACCCATAGTACAAGCCTAGAGCTTAGTTTGGGACTAGGTCAATTTGTGTGAGATTGTCCCCTGATATATATTAAATATATTTTCATTTTCATTTCCTCGTCGAAGATATCCCTCGTCTGAAGTGATCTTAGTTTTTATTCTGGACTGACCAGTGATTGACCTCGATCTCACCTGATGGTAAATGATGATGTCTACTGCAATGGAATACAGTTGTTTGCGATTAACGTAAATTGTTTAAAATTGTCTCTTAAAATATGATTATTATCGTTAATTATCCTTAACTGACCAAGTGGACAATTGGCATGGACTTAATAATAATGACATAAATGAGGTATAATATGTAAACAATATTTGTGAATGTTTGTGCATAACATTGTCATTGTTAACTAACAGTATTTTACATAAATACTGTTAGTTAACATTGCTTGTAAATACGTTCGATCTCTTACTATTTGTAGATTCAGTAAGTGCCTATATTATAGATTTTATACGCTAATCATTACTAGCTTATTACAAGCTAGGGCCGCTGAAATTATTTACTTAAAATTCTATCAAAATGATCATTTGTATTTTGTATTGTATCATATCATATATTGTGATCAAGTTCATTACAATAGAAGTGTTAGTAGAAATTATTAGTATGTAGGTGCTCGATGCCATGTCAGGGCACTGCAATATCTTATTAACTAAACTTTTATAAAAAAAAACTCATCCAAACTTTGTCTTGACGAATACCCAAATCGGTCGAGCCGTAAGTGATGATCTGATGATCCATCATACATGTGGCAATTGATTTTTATTTAAAGAAGATTCCACCCATGTTTACTGCAATCTCCCTCCATCTAAAAATAGGGTTGCAGCGTTAAAAGATAAGCTCGGCGATATCTCGGAGCATATCACGCGTTCGGACGCGTCTGCTTTTGGACACTCGCCAGACCGAAGCTCCGGTGGTTGCACTCTTTTTGTCTTCACTATCTGCAATAACTCTCGTTCACACTATCGTTTGTTAATATTCTAATTTATTAAAGGTTTTAAGCTCCATTCTCCGCTTACTGGAAGGGATAGAGGTGGTCAACTCAAAAGATCTTATATGGTCAAGATGTATTCATATCCGACAGGTCTCCACCAACTCGATAAAATATGACAAGATAAGATAAGATTTTTACTAAGCAGAAAAGTTATTTTAAATGCTTCATGTTTCTCCCAACTTGCCCTATTAGTTATTATTTTTTTTTATATAAAAGAGGGAGGCAAACGAGCATGCGGATTACCTGATGGGAAGTAATCCCCACCGCCCAAGTTAGTCCTCTTGTTATTGTTTTAACAAATTTAGCATATTCTTCTCATCTAAATAGATTTATTTGTGCTCTGGGAATAAAGTAAAAAGTTCTATTGGCGAGTATTTTGGAGAAACTAACTGCCGCACTCAGAGACGTCAATTAAGGTTTAAGTATCATTAAAGTAGCTGCATGTCACTTTTTTTACTATAGCAATAGAATAAGACGCAGCAACTTTAATGAAACTTAAAACTTAATTGATGTCTCTGAGTGCGGCAGTAAGCCTTTACTTTTAAAACATTATTTATTTAGAGACATGCTCGGAATACACCATAAGCTTATCCATTCCGATTTGTCTTAAACCATTTTGATTTTGAAATGAGCGAAATTCCATATATATGCGGCACTGAACCAAGCTTTGTGACGGTGCCCTTGGGGAACGACCATTACCAGGATTCCAACAGTGGATAAACGTTCTGACATGATGATAAAGATTATTTCGAATTGGCATTGAGCCATTTTGTTCAAACCTCACTCACGCTCGCTCTAATGTCATTGTGGACTTCCCTTTAGGAAGACTACGTATAGCGCATTGTTTTTAGTTTGTTGTAGTTTCTAAGTATTCTAGCGCCATTGGTCTGGGTTTATAACGAAGCCGTTGATCTATTTATCCTGTTATGGGTTTAATTTATCATGACATTAATTAATGTACGGGAATTATGCTGACTTCATCCTGGCCATTTTTACTGCATTGACTTCCACATTTGGCTGATTAAGATATAAGCGTCTCATCGAAATCTTTGCGAGTCCGAACATAGTCGATTTTGCAAATAATATTCCATTATTAGGTAAGTCATGATTCCCAATTCCTATGTTTACTCCATCGAAATCCACATATAAACGCTGGTTTTGGTAACAATTCCCGTAACTTTAGTAGGTGTAAGTAGCGTGACACTTTATTGGCAATAGCCGTAAAATATTGTCCACTGGGACGGTAAGTTAAGGGTGTATGAGGCAAATGAAATACCTTCCAGGATTCTTAACATATCCAATGCCAGGTGCTCTATATGGGGATCATTTTATATGGGAATTGTTAGACAGGGAAGTGATAACACGTTCAAAGTATGATACTCTTATTTCCAAGCAAAATACTTATGTTTGATGATCCTAGAATGAGCTAAACGGTCATATTGTGAACACCCTTCCGATGGTACAGTCACCACACGGGATTGTTGAGCCACTATAGAACCCTCTCACAGAAAGTCGACGGAAAATATTGACGTAATTTCTTTTGAGTGACTTGACGTTGTCATTATGACAGGGTTCTATGGTGGCTCAAAAATCCCGTGTGGTGACTGTACCATAAGCGTAATCTTAAAAGGTAAAAGAGATGATAATTCTACAATCACGAGAGTTGATGCAGAATAATTGTTCTTCATCATGGATAATTACTGTTTTAATTCGGTCTCCGTCATCAATCTCATCTACAGTTAATTTGAAATCAATATAAGGCACGAAGTCGAAAAGAAACCCAGGATATACAGGATGCACTTTTGTTAGTTAAGTCTTCACGAACTTTACACTTAAAACTTTCAAATTACTGTCTCACGGAAACTTTTTCACTACTGCAAGTAGTTTAACTGCACTCGGAAGAACAGTTAAGCTTGGTCTTGGTACTTACACGCTTGTTTATCCTTACGGGATCCCTAAGGAGGTGTTTGTACTTAGAATGGATACCCATACAAAAGGGGTAGGGAAGGTACTATTAGAAAATACTGTAGTGCTAATGCAAGGTCTTGGCAGAGTAAAATTAAAGGAAAACATTAACAAACGGCTAGAATACATTACTTGTTCACTAATGTGTTAATTTGTGCGTAAGTATTTAAAAGTTTTAAGCGCTTTGTAAAACTTTGGTAGAATCAATTCTATACACGATTGCCCAAAATTTTTCAAAATTTGGCAGATTTCGAAATGAAAAGTATAAAGTATATTGGTCTTTATTCAAAGACTATCATAGACTACATTCGAGCGGCGGTAACAAGAGCATAGAAATCGCCATTGCCATACATACTTTATTTACATACTATATCTAAGTTCAAACACTGGAAAAGCTTTGAATACCATTAACATTAAAACGTATCTCGTGTATCACCCGAGGTTCACTTCTCTTCTCGTTGTTATGCGACTGTGACCTCTATTCGTTTAACGCTATGGTCTAATTTATTATAAATTTATGGTAATGGCATTCAGACAAGTTTGCTCGTTCCCGTTCTTGGAGATTTCAGCTTTCATGAAGTTTTCGGTGATATAAAGTATAATTAAAAATAATCGCAACTGTATCTCTATATAGTATCTATAGCCTCCTGAGGCCTACGTCAAAATTTCGCTAGTTCGAAAAAGAATCTTATGTCAGTCAACAAAAGTTAAAACTCATTTTGACAATTGTCCTAAATATAGGACGTTAGGCCTCAGGAGGTTATAACATAATCACTATTCATGTTTGTCTTTTAGCGCTTAGTTTTTTTTTAATTTCGCAATTCTTAATTATATGAATATTACTTATACTTTAATGTGAGTGTGTTTGTTTGTTACGTCTTTATGTTTCAACTTCTCAAGTCAAGACTCAACTAATTGATATGGAATTTTGGTACAGAAATAAGCACCTTATGGCCTGAACATACTTTTAGAAAATGTTATAGTTATAGAGGGAAAAGCTTAGATTATATTATAATGTGATTTAGACATCATAATACTTGCAATTTCTTCAGTATACCCGCGTGATCATGGCGCATATAACTGCATTGAAATATCGGGAGGTCATTAAATATTAATTCCGTATCCAATCGTATTAAATCCCACCCAGATGAAGCCGGAATCGCTATATAGTATATCGTACTATATCGTATTTGTAAAATAATAGTAAAGTTAGTGATTCATGATTATTCACATAATAATTCCTTGTAGTGACCTTTAGTTTGCGTGTTAAATAACGAGCTGTCAGAAAGGGGTTTGGCAGGGACTGCTGATGAGTAATACCTTCTAATAACCGTGATATCCCAAATGAAAAATGGGGAAATATCAGTGTCAAAATGAGGAAATGTTAGTGTCAACGGTTTGGAAAACTGGGAAGTGACTTTGTACAAATAGTTTGTTGTTGGATGGTAAGGAAACGAACAAAATTGAATGGAAATCTAAACCGAAGACTGTCACAAAACTTACGTATTTGGCAAGACAAAACCACCAACTTTAGGCAAATTGTTTCTGTTAGGTCCATTGGTTGGTAGAGAATGCCGTAATGCCTTAATTAAGTCCGCCATTTGTACATATTTCGTGTATTGAGCAATAAAGTAAATAAATAAATAATTATTTCGATGGGATCTGAGGCTAGGCATTTGAAATTTCAAGGTAACATGCCATTGTACAATTAGTAGATTTAAAAACAAATGTAAACGGTTGGGCCGATCAAGAGTTATCAGCTATGAAAGTAGGAGTTGTGGTTATAATCACGTAGGGGCTTCTTATCTACATAGAGTTGAAAACTAAGTTTTTACCGTTTATATGTACCTACTGTCATAAGACAGCTGGGCTCTTTCCCGACTAATTATTAATAATAATAATAAATATCAGGGACTATCTCACACAAATTGACCTAGTCCCAAACTAAGCTCTAGGCTTGTATTATGGGTACTAAGCAACGATATAAATACATTGATTGCGTAGATTTCCTACAACACGAATCATCAGTCGCAGACGGCAAGTAAATCCACTATCCATACATTTTCTTTAGTTATTACCTACGTTTAAAAGTAGAAATACAAATCCTGCGACAAATTACTGGGCGCCGCCGCCCGGTCGGCGGGTGAAGGAACGCGTTATGATGCCGACTCAGAGGCGGCTCTGAAAGTCTAGCACAAGTTGCCCACGACGGTTTTGTCGCTAGGATGTCCCTTTCTAGTCAATAACGATAGAGACGCACAAAGCGATAAGCGAGAAAATATAAGATGTGCTAGCTGTTCCGCTCGTGCTAAACGGAGTATCAGACAGGACTTGTTGCACGAAAATTATAGTATACTCAGTATAAAAAACGTGAATTTAAAGCCAAGGCATTCTATAGGCCTTCTGCAGAAAGAGTCGGATCTCAGCGTAAATAATAATAGTACTGGAAAGCCCCTTTTTGACTAGCTAGAAAAAATTGCCCATCTTTGACTAGCTGTACCTCCGCAACCAATGCGGACTTAGAGTACTCGGGTTAGGCTCATATTGTAGCGGTTAGTTTTACAAAAGTATGAACATAGATACCTAAAAAACGCTTTCATAAGATAGTTTTGCAGTTCGAGTTCCATGGGTGTAGCACAGGGTTTTCAAAGTTGCGAACTTGGGTATAAACTACTCTCAAGACACCTAACAACATAAAAAAATCGTAAATACACACGCGTTTGCAATGTTCTTTGTTGTTATTGACTGGCCTATGTAACAGTTTACCTGAAGACTTCGCAAATTTTACGTCCAACTGTGGCACACGGCTAATGTGGCAGCGGCAAAGTTAGCTTATTTTAAAACTTTCGCAAGATTCGAAACTTAATCGAGTTTCCGAAGTTCTTTTACTAAACACAGGAGTCCAAAGAGTAGAGCCACTTTACATAAAAATAAATGAGGGTTTGCGTTCTTCATGGTAGAGAAAGCGGTCTTTGAAACTAAGTAGTTTCTTTGTTTATAAATTTATGGTGAACCTACATCTCAAAACTAGTGGATCAACACCAATAGTTGGTAATTAGAGCGATTTGGCATTATAGTCGGATAAGGATATACCTAAATACTTGAAAATATCGTCACCTGTGAATTCACTAGTAAATGCGGATAGAGACCTAAATATAGGTACATATCGACGCTTGAAAGGAGAAATGGGATAAGCGACATTTTTGGTGATATTGAGTTATATATATCGTTGGAATCGGCTGATTTTTCCGCATCGAATGAGCTAGGTCTCGTGTTCATCTGACGACTTTTTTGTCGCTTATCCCATCGGTGATTTTGAGAAACACGGACAAATTTTGTTACTAAACGACGTAATTTTTGACTCATTTTTAGATGATGGAGATTAGATAAAATGTCTTTTGATTAAATTAAGCTAAGATTTTTTTACTCATTTGTCAGGACAAATAACACTACACTTGGATAGTTTTGCTTTGTCGCGTCTAACCAGTGACTTGTCGTTTGTCTTTTTTTACTTGACTGTATATTCGATTTTATTTTCCATTGTGACTTTTTACCTACTACCTTCAGAAAGATATAAATTAGCTTAGATCAAATAACCTGATCAACCTTATCTGAAGTATTGCCGCTTATATTTATTTACCTAATTGCAGTTTATAAACCTTTGTCGCTTATCCTTATTTACTTATTTGCAGTTTATAAAATATTTGTCGCTTATACTTTTTTACCTGCAATAAGTTGTGAATACTCATGTCGCTTATCCCTATCTTATTGAATTTATGAAGTCGGTTATTACCAACATCCAATAAAAAAGTGTCGGTTACGCATTATTCTCGGACGCGACTAGACCGTGCAAACGCCATCTACCTAAATCGCTACGCTAGGAGACGTTGTCTAAGTCATACGCGGTCGTCGCATAGATAGAAAGTCCATCAATCAAGGGATTTAACTAGGGCTTCTAATGTCGCTTTTCCGAGATCTTCCATGATTTTCCAATCTCGCTTACTGCTGAATTAGAAATGCGAGATCCTTCAAGAAGGAAAATTAAAATTAAAATCTTTATTTTGTAAGTAGGCCCTGTAGACACTTTTACATGTCTGAGTCTACCAGCGCTCCCCAAGATGAGACCACTGTTGAGAAGAAGCGCTTATTAATATCCGAAGTAGTGTACGACACGTTGAGAATATTGTGTTTTTTTTACTAAAATATATCATGAATCCAAAGTAGTTTTTGAAGCCTGAAAAAAAAAATTGTAATAAAAAAATTAAATATTACTTTTAACCATTGTTACTAAACAAACAGCTCATCAACTAACCAACTTATGGAGTTACGTAGAAATATTAAATTAAGACAAGGGACAAACAATTTAAGAGTAATTTCACTTATTGATGTAATTTAGGGCAATCTCTTATTTTATTAACCATTTTTCCCGAATGATTGTGATCTGAATGCAACATATAATAATTTATACGAGAGATTCATCCATAATTAGATAGTTTGTAGAAAACAATATGTAAACATTATTAAATCATGGCTACGAAAGTTACAGTTAAAGTACTTGTAAGTTTATACAATCCAAACAGTTAAGCCTACAGGTATGAATTTAGTTTTTTAGATTGTCGATTAGTTGGACTTTAGTGTCGAATTAACTTTGCAGTCAAAAAAATCACCAGTTTTACAAAACAAAAAATCATGATTGTAAACTATTTAACTGTGGTTCGTTTTTTGATAGACTATGTACGAGAGCGAATTGAAAAGTTTTGAACCTGACCTTCAAAATAAAGACTTTAATTATTATGAAAATTTTATTTTTCTGCGTAGTTTCCAAAACGATCTATACACTTTTGCCATCTCGCCTCTAACTTCAGAATTCCATGCAATAAAAAAGAATCTCCAAGATGCATTTATAGCTTCTTGTACTTTAATATTTGTTGAATTTTTTTGTCTTCATAAGCCTTTTTTTAGGTTGGGGAAAAGGTGATAATCGGAAGAGGCCAAATCCGGCGAATAGGGTTGATGCGGCAACAATCCAAACCCACAATTAAGTATGTATTTGTGCGATTAATTTCGCTGCAGTGTGGACAGGAGCGTTATCTTGGTGGAACAACACTTTCTTAGATAACATACCAGGCTTATTTATTTTTATTTCTTTTTGCAGACGTTGTAAGAGGGTACAGTAATATTCAGCAGTTATGATTTTACCCCTTTCAAGGTAATCGATCATTATGACCCCTCTGCAGTCCCAAAAAACTGAAGCCATCACCTTCTTGGCTGACAAAATGGCCTAAGCTCTCTTAGGATATGGTGATCTTGACCTTTTCCATTGCTCGGACTATGATTTTGACTCAGATGTGCAGTGGTGGACCCGAGTCTCGTCCATGGTCGCGACTGAGAAAATCAAGATCAAGATTCAAGAATAAATCAATCAAGATTTAGGATCACATTGAAATATTATAAATTCAAACAATCCTGTGATACTGTATGGCGTCTGCGTTTGTTTTCGGCTGAAAGCGGTCTAGGCACCCATCTGACAGACACCTTAGAAAATTCAAGATCGTTGGTGATGATGTTCTGTGCTCGTTCAAAAAAGATGGCTATTGCTTCCGCTATCTCTACGATCTTCAACCGCCTATCATTCATAATCGTGTCTAGTATTTTATTGGCATTTTCTTCTGTAGTAGCCGTAAATGGCCTACCACGTCTAGGTTCTACTTGAACTGCTTCTCTATCGCGTTTGAAATCCGCTACCCATCTTTATACAGTAGCATATGATGGGGCGGATTTCCCTAATGTCTGGCACATGTCTTCGAAAATTTTCTTTTGTAAGTACTTGATTATTTACGGAACGTTGCTCAATTTGATCCATTATTATGGAAATTGCATACCTTGTTTAGTATTTCCGTCACAAATTTTACAATTGTGACAGGAGAAAAACAAAAGATAATGCATAATGATGAGAAAACATGTGAAGATTGACACAATTTATTGATTGAAGACTGGCGTGTGCCAGTGTAATTTTTTGTTTTTAATTTCATTATTAACCTTAGACTCAAAACTTTTCAATTCACTTACGTATATTAATACAATTATATTCAAATTAGGCCTACAGTGTGGTGGCAATATAATTAGAAACGCTTGCGATCTCTACGTAAAACTGCCTACAAATAACTATTGACTTATCGAATTTGCCAATAATAAAAAAATACTAAGCTACTTATTCCACTATTAGTACTAAGTACTAATTATATTCCTAGTTATAATTTACTTTAAACTAAAAGCTAAGGTACAATGAACAAAAATGTGCTGACGCGTTCATAAAAAATTTCATACGTTGTATGAAAGCAAATATTAATACTTATTTAATGAAAACAACGTTTTCAACAGGGATTAACTGTACATAATTGGTCAAGAACTTTTTGATTAGTTGTCATATTTGTAGTCATAAGAAATATTGTATGGGAAAACGCAAGCATTTCTATTAGTGTGGCTTCCACTGTAGGTAGGTATTATTATAAATATAATTGTATTAATATACACAATCTAACAAAAAAAAACTAATCTTACAATGTCATAAAATAGTCGTTATAATTTTTTTTTAGTTTTTTAAATATATTTCGTTACAAAAAGCAATGAAGAATCCCAAAAAGTACCTTTTTTCAAATCAAATACTTTATAGAAAGGTATATTATTAAACGGGTCACTAATTTTTCCCAGAAGTGAATTAAGATTTTATTTTAGCTTAAACCGCTTTTACGTTTTCAAGTTGCCCGTCCAAAAGCAGTCAGATAATTTATCCTGAATATATTTTTACACCTAGAATAAATATAGAGTTTTCTACCTCACCATCAAATTCGCATTATTTCTAGTTGGATAAATTTACTTGAATATGTTTTAGTATATGTTTTTGGTCAGACTCTTTTACCGAATTTATTTCTCGCTCAACATTTTGTTTAGATAATTTTACCTGAAACCATTTTAAAGACCAAATTGCGTAAGCGACACTAAATTCGAAACTAATGCATTTTTGGGCAAAATAATCAAAACATCATATAGAAAACAATAATATGTTCATTTATATAGGTTTAATTCAAAAATTGGTCTTGTAGAAACATTTTGATGATTTTTTTTCGAAAATTTGCGCGGTTTTTTGGCTCTCCTGTAAAGTTTGCTCCGTGTCGCTTATCCCATTTCTCCTTTCAAGCGTCGATATATAACCAATTATTAATACAAAATGTAATATTATCGCCTTAAAGCTTTTGCTTTTACCAACTCTGATTCACTGAACTCCACTTACAAACGTGAAACTGAATAATCAACGGCAAGACCTTTGTTTAATTTTTTTCCGTGGAAATAGAAATCCAGTTATACTTAGCGAGTCCGTTTCGGTAGTCACACAAGGGAGCATTTAATTAAGAAACGTGCGTGCATTTTCTAGTGCACAGGCTGTTCTCTAAGTTGATTGTATGCAAGTGCATGTGCAGCAAGTTAGTTGGTTTTAATTAAATTTCCTAGCACTCAGCTTTAATATCGCAGCTGAAAGCATAAAGCCGGCCTCACACAAAGCATAACTGCATATTACGGGGAAGAGGGATAGCGTGTTTTTTTTTTTTAATTTAACTTGGTAACTTAGGGCCCCTTGCAGCAAAGAGATAAATCTAGATTAAGCTTAATTTAGCTGTGTCAAAATGTTTGTAACTATCAGTCTTTATACATTTATATCTAGTTTTAAGACTTAAACTAGATTTTTCTTTTTCCTACAAGTGGCCCGTAATATAAATAAGTTCTTAACGTTCGGAAATAAAAGTCGTAATAGCTCTTATAATATACTTTAATTTCCGTTCCTATTGTAACTATTTTGTAAGTGACTATCATTAATATTATACATAAACCGTCTGCAATACAGAACACTATAACAGTGAAAACTCCTCCAAATTTAATGTTTTTTTTTATTTTATTAAACGTTGTTACAAGCACACGGAACTTAAAAACTCTTTTTTAACTACGAATAAAAATGTTATCACGTCGCCTCTCATGCTGTTTTCATCTGTCACAAAGTAATGCTACATTTTTCATTAATAAATCGTAACTTTTCCAAAGTTCAAAACTAATAATTTTAGTACAAAACTAATCATATTACGCTAACCCCATCTCTAATTCAATTCTCTATTTACAAACAAACCTTTGTAACCCCCCCCCCCCCTCCCCCTCCCCCCCCATCTCTAATGTCACTACCCGCTCTGTTTAAAAACAAACCTTTTGTAGCCCCCTTTTTGTTCCCGATATTAAGATCTGCCCCAGTGCCCGACTTAAAAAGACTCGGCCAGCCAATAGAACTCTTTAGATTGCTATCGGAAACCTTTCAATCGGATCAAAAGAAAAAAAACTTTATGAGAACGTGTTTTTCAAACGTTGTCTATGGAACGGGATGTAAGGGTGCTACGAGATGTGAATAATCAAACGATGCCGTATTTTGTGAATAAGTTTGTATTTCTTTCTTTATTAGATACTTAAAAATATTGATTGGGCTTGAATCGACTTAATTGAATGTATTAAGATATTAAGGGCCTGTTTCACAATCGACTAGTAAATTCATCTGTCAAATAAAGATAGCCCTCTCCTTGTCTGTTTTCAAGTGTAAGAAAGGGTAAGGGCTAAATTTATTTGACAGATATGCTTTACTTGACGATTGTGAAACAGGCGGTTAGAGTAATTAAAAAAGTTTTTTTTTAGTTTTAATGCTAAAAGCCTGTTCTGCCTGTTCTTGTGTAAAAATAGACTATACTGATCGCAGAGACTCCTTAAATTAAAACGTAGCCATAAATCATTAAGCAGTTAAATAAGTTTTTATCTACATTAGTATAACTGCCGCAGAGACGTCAATAAATTTTCAAGTTTCATTAAAGTTGCTGCGTCTTATTCTATTGCTATAGCAAAGAAAGTGACAGCAGCAACTTTAATCAAACTTAAAAATTAATTTACTTCTCTGAGTGCGGCCGTAACATTGTAAGGTTTATTTTAAATCCCCATATGTAAAAATATCTGATGAATACATTTTTGCCCTCTCCTTTTCTTTCACATAAAAGAAACAAATAGTGCCAACTTCAACTGACAGATACTTTTTATCTGTCCACCAAACATAAACCTTAGTTCCTTTATTCGCTAAATATGTAAAAGCCTAAACCATTTTGCGCATCCTTGATTTCAATTTTATTGGTTCATGTGTTTTATTTAAGCACATTTTATATGTATCGTATTTATATAGAGTCCACCAATAATATATTATCGAACATTTGGCAAAAATAAGTGACATCTCATTACTAGAGAGGGGTATAAAAGCGTGTCGGACATGTTGAATTATTGCTGACTGTACTTGCTTATAGATTTTACTAGTATCTTGCTAATGAAATTGCGGCGTCTTTAATAAAGCTAATGGGCAAATATTTGATCCCGTATGTCCACACAATAACAAACGTATAAGGTTCAAAATATCCGACTCTTGGATCCCTCGTGAGTCAGTAGAGCTGCAAAACAAGGGTGCAACAGTTCCCCTATCATAAGGGTTGACTTTGAGTCATTGGTCGATATTTTTACCCTAAATATAATAAGATAGGTCGCGGTCTAAAAATTTTGCAGCCCTTACCAAGTTTAGTCGCATTTGGGTTCGAGCGCCGACCCTGACCTGACCGGTCCTTGTTTTAAACAGGAAATGTTTATAATGCTGTCTGCTGACTCTTTTTTGCTGTTCTTTCGGGAAAAGTAAGTTTTTGTTAAGTTTTTTTTGCTAGTTTTAATTTTATACCCTGGATTTAAGTTTGTTGCAACGATCCTATAACGACCATCCGACGTCATCATCCAAACCCTTATAGAAAATGAATAATTAATAACATCACATTGTCTAATTTACTTCTACGTACAGTCAACCATATTTCGTTGAGCCTCTCAAGAACAATGTCGTAGAAAGCAAATAATAATGTCGTAATTTCTTTCTCGTGTTTTCACGCTGTCACTATGACAGAAGTCTATGGTGACTCAACAATTAAATTCCGTTCCGATGACGGAAACTGGTTCAAAGTAGACTTATAAGATTTATCCCGCACTTACTAACTGAAACTTAATAAAAATGAGATAACGGGGAATATGTATCGATAACCATATGCCAACGACACTCTAGGGATACTTGAGACAAAGAACACTCAAGTTAAACATCCTGAAAGCCACAGCTTTCAAATCAATATAGAAAATAGTACTCGATAAAGTATCAATTTCAGGTTGAACTGGAAGTGTTCCAGAATTGTTATTCTGCTCAAGTCACAGGGAGCATTGAATCTTCCATCGAAGGATAGGAAATGCAGTTACTAACTCTGTAAAATCTGATTTTAGGACTGGATATAAATCAAGTTGCTTTGGGATCAAACTCCCTTATGGACTTGAGAGATTCATCGTAATATCAACCGCCGAAATGATGCTGTTTTTTAAAGAAGAGTGGTTTCCGATACGGTGTTAACGATGGTAGTGTTAAGTAGTCACAGCTACGATCATTAATAATTTATATGTACCTATACGTTTTTAATCTCTGATTCTTTGTACATACCCAACTGCCCAAGATATTACAAGAAGAAGAATATTTTTTTATAGGATAACTAGGTATGTTATAGAATGTTCAGTATTCTACTTTTCGAACACAAGTCTATAGTCCGTTATGTATACAATCATACGACTCGAGTACATAGGTACAATCGTTGCTCATAACAGATTTAACTCTCCAACACGACATTAACATATTCAAACATATGCCAAGCTTCCCGATTACCATACAAAACTGACGCGATGTAGAGTTATTGGCATTCAACGCGTTGAAACATTCGGCGCCGGTGACGCACCAACGTGTTAACGTTTACATAGAAGTATTAATTGGAGGCAGTAAACGTGAAGCATGGTAAGCCCATTGCATTAATTTCAAAGCGCCGCTCAAACAGTATGAGATGCGATTACACAGTGAGTGGGCACGCATTCAGGCGGATGTGTTACGCACTTAGGGTCCCAGTACACAATGGGCTATCGTGAGCTGACATAAAGAACAAGGACATTAGGGCGAGAAATATCTTACCTAATTTCCAGGCCTTAGTCTGATCAAGCTCCTTTATTACACTTGCAGCTGTCCCTATACCAATGAACTAAAATAACATCTACAGATTAAGGTTATTTTAGGTCCCTAAATGTCCCGTTCCTATATTCAAACCGCGGATAGACAAGGTTACTTCAAATTCAAATTTGACACATTGTATGTGGCAAATGTCAAATTTTAACTCGTCGTATCCTTATCTGTCCGCGGTTTGGATATAGAAACCGGGCATAAGAAAGCCATAGTTACCTTTCCAAAAAAAACCGGTCAAGTGCGAGTCGGACTCACGCACTGAGGGTTCTTGCCAAATTTCATGATTCTAAGTCAACGGGAAGTACCCTATAGGTTTTGATTCCCTTGAGATTCCCTTAAATATGCGACATAAACGGCCGTATCTTTTGATTGCGTTGACTTAGATGTTTGATTCTTTCACTGATCCAAGGGATTACAGACCTTAGTATTTGATATTAATTTCAACTAGATACCTCCACGCGTTCCTCAGAAAAAGGGTCTTGACAGACACACAGACAGACAGACAGACAGACAGACAGACAGACGGACAACAAAGGGATCCCATAAGGGTTCCGTTTTTTCATTTGAGGTACGGAACCCTAAAAATTAGGGAAATATTGAGGGCACTTTTTGGAGTGTAATTGGCCAAAATGTGACGGGCGAAAACAACACCTTTTGTCAATCGTACCTATATTTCTGTACTCATTAAAATTCGCTAAATGTTACTTGACTATTACTTGTCTATTCCGACTGGCCTAAGGGTTAGATATAATGAATTAATAAATTTAATTTAATAATTGAATCTCATATTATTCTTAACTTACTCTTACTCTTATCTTTCAATATCACTTTAACTTAATTTCTTTGTTCTTGGTTCATTGTGTAAACGAGTCTTTATAAAAGCGTGTGTCGTTCGTTACCGAAGCAATGGGCTGCAGTGTGCACAATTTACAAGAACTCGTGTAGATAGCGACCACGCTGGCACTTTTAGATACTGCGTGTCACGCTTTACATTGTGATGGGGCAGGAACTGTCGCAATACCGAACTATAACCACAGATTATAACGGTCTCATTCAAAAGGTGCTTTCACACTGGAGTAAAAAAGGTTAAGGCACACGAACTCGGCACATTTATTAATAGTATCAAAACTACCTGTTTTGATTCCTGTTTCAATGTTATAAGACAAGTGACATAAAATAATCTAACCTGTCTGTAATTGAATTTGTATGCCAAATTTATTCATAAATAGATCTTTGCATAATTCATTATACCCATTGCACTGTGGTTAAATGTACACGAGGCCTTATTTTATTTCCAGGTATAAGTCAAAATAATTATAGAAATCAGCGAATCTATTTTTTATGTGATTAATAATGAAAAAAAATCCTATTAAGCAATGAATAGGGAAAATCTCTATGCCAAATAAAGAATAGTTTCTCCCAATATAAGTAAGTATAAGTTGTAGATCATCAATTAACTTCAATTTCATCTTGTTTTGGCAAGGAACCTCATCATTTCAAGGCTCTAGCCTTGGCAGTGTGTGTTACGTATTTCCTGGACCTTGTCCAAGATGCGTCACGATGTTGTCTACACCATAAACCTATGTAGCTGTAGCTAGGGTATCGCAATTTCAATCTTATCCGCTTGAACTTTAGTTGTTTACCACACGCATAATATTAAAATCAATACCCGCTGAAAAATATGGGACTTAGGTTATTCTTCCTAAAGTCAAGAGTCGGGAAGATGGTGCCGTTTTTATGCCGGTAATTGTAAAGTTTATGTGGTTTTCAAGAATTTATACTGACGCGACATCGCAGTAGATATATGGGGCCATATAGTTACAAAATTACGATACTACTACTAAGATTTTTTTACTTATACATTTATGAAGAACTAGCTTCTGTCCGCGACTTTGACTCCGTAGTTTATTGCTATTACCTCGGCAATTGTCGAATTTTCCTGGATAAAAAGTAACCAATGTCGTTTTCTAGATCTCCTTGCCAAAAATTTTAAGAGCCGTTCAGCCTCAGCCGTTTTCTCGTGAAAAGGTAACAAAAAAACACAAATAAATCTCATTTGGCGAATTGTTAAATTAAAAATGTACCACACTTTTTTGGAATAAATAAATTAAAATTAAATTAATTTGTAGTACTAAAATGAATTATGGTTTATAGATATTTATAAACCAATGCAAGAGCATAAAGAAAGAAGAAGAAGAAAAGAAGAAGATAATCGTTGCAAATTTTACGATTTATTAATCTTTTTAAACTTTCTTTGTAATATACCCTCGTTTCTTTTCTTAATATTAAATTAAATTCCTCAAACTAGGATAGCGAAGAGGCGATACAAGAAAATGCGGAAAAATCTTCATCTGCTTTTAATTCCAAGCACAGTCACATAGTTCATAACAGAAATGAATGTGGATGTCCTCATCATTTTGTGCATCCATTATGTCGCAGAATGAATCTCGCGCCGCTATGCCGAGTACCTATATCATCCGAATTATAAATTGTAAATTATACAGCTAGATACTAACGTGACTAAAGCATATCTGGTTATAATAGAGAATTTGCAGCAAGCTAAAAAAACTCAACCATTTGAGTTTTTTTAGCTTTCTGCAAATTCTCTATTATAACCAGATATGCTTTAGTCACGTTAGTATCTAGCTGTATAATTAAATCCATTTGTGTTTTTCGCTTTTTAAATCCATATTTAAAAAGCGAAAAACACAAGTCATTTAAATTAAGTAGTATGATATATTACATACTCATACTCGATATTTTAATTATAAGCAGTAGATAATTAAATGTGTGACGTATTTGATTTAAGAAACTGCAAAAAATACTTATCTAATACTTTTTTCTCAGTCTGAAATCGTGTCATTTGTGTCCCTGCACCCTTCTGAAGTTATCCAACAAGATGAACATTTTTTTTTATTCAGTAATACTAGTTATTTGCCAACCCTACAGTCTACATTACAGTTTCCACACATACTCGTATGTGACGTTCTCAATATAAAGGGACCTTATGGAGGCAGGCTGTTACGCCATTTTTAGAACTGTTACCATAGTATTCGTATAGTTACACGAATAAGAAGAGCTTAACTGCCTTCCCCCATAAGGTCCCTTTATACTGAGAACGTCATATATTTGTATGCGAGTCGGTCCACTCGGGACTAACTCGGGAACTCACTTGATTCAGTCATCCAACTTATTTATAAGTTTGTCGTAAAAATAGAGGAGTCCTGTCGAGTGATTTGTCGGTTTTTAGTTGATTCATCCGATCCATTTATATAGTATTAGTAATAGAGTGTAAACAGAGGGCTTAAGTTTTAAATACAGTTTTATTTTATTTAGTAATCTGTCATTAAGTACGTATCACCGAAAGATGATCAGATGGTCACTAAAAAGCAAACAATTACTTTTTTTACATCTTGGCCCAAGATAATATTTTTCGGAAAAAAAATTGAACTGTAGTATTAGGGAATTAATACGTAAGCTAAATAATAGAGAATAATTGGAGATAATACGAAGTTTAAAGAATGACAACGCTGTGCTGTAGCAGCTTTAACAAATTAAATGCGTCAATTTATCCGTTACACAGCGAAAACCCCATTCCCTAAATATCACTTCTCGAAATCTAACAGCTTGTAAACACTCCCCGATTCACCTCAAGACATCGT
Organism: Tortrix viridana; assembly: GCA_963241965.1. Classification (NCBI taxonomy): domain Eukaryota; kingdom Metazoa; phylum Arthropoda; class Insecta; order Lepidoptera; family Tortricidae; genus Tortrix; species Tortrix viridana. The sequence goes on from OY725186.1 coordinate 10,221,241, forward strand.
TCGCTTAAAAATAAACATGCAACTGCATATTAAAAGCACTATGTAAATATCGATCCTATACGTAAACCCAACACGTCCTGCAGGACCGCACTAGTTTGCCACCGCGCCGCAACGAGCGCGCACGTCGTGTTCCTCTTTCGAATTTCTAATAGTGTTCGACTTAAATTCCGCAGCGTTTATACTCGAGGGATTATCCGTTAATTGTGAATGTGTCTTTATGAATTGGATATCTATGGATAGCGACAAGATGATTGCGGAATATGGAGGTATTGTTTTTAAGATAATAGATGTTAATTTGTTTTTTGTTAGCGTTAATTGTTAGAAATGATATGAAAAATGCACACTGTACAGAATTATTTTCGGTAGCAAGGCTTTCATGAATTACGACGCTATTCAATAAGTAATTTTATTAATTAAATTTATTATTTAAACTAAATGTAAGTAGTGCTTAAGGACCTTTAACATTTTTGTTTAAAACGTATCGGTTTCAATGATTTTTATCATTGCGATATTTCAGTAATTTTTAATTTTCAATCTTCAATGTAATTTGAAATTTCGTACACAAAGGTACAACCATGTGTCAATGACAGTCAAAAATAAAGGCAAAATACACTGTCCGGATTTGCTGAAGCTTATAAACTTTGAAACCGGCACATCTGTATTTTTCATGTTTCAAACTCACACCTTACTTCCCACAAAGGCAAGTTGGAACACGGCTAATTATTAACCCGGACTCGGAAACTTAATTAGAACTTGAGTCGCGATGTAATTAGATCACACGAGACGTCTTGCTCTACAGATTTGTGGTTTTGTTTGAGGGAAATATATGTGTATGATTAATATCATTTTTATATAATGTATGTTCACATTAATTACACTCTTAATACATAAAGTAAGTAGTCAGAAAGTCGTCTACTTACTTTACCGCTACGGGCTTATTATAGTCGTGTTTATATGAATAAAACATCTGTCACTTTCTGACCAGTATGTAAGTGCGAGAGTGACGGATGCTTTATCCACACGTATCCACCGCGATAGAGGAGACCATAAAGCGCGTCACACACGCAGCCATAATAATATATTAATATATATTATAGCTGCGTGTGTGGACTCTGTCAACTAGTACGGAAAATTTACCTAAAATATACCAAAATATACGGGTGCTAGATATAGTCTTCCTCCGAGGACTGCCACTTTGTTATTCTGACTAAAGTTGCCGCTGTCACTTTCTTTGCTATAGCAATAGAATAAGACGCAGCAACTTTAAAACTTGAAAATTTATTGACATCTATGAGTGCGGCAGTAATAGTCTTCTGTATGAAACGTAAAAACTAGGTGTGAGGTATTTTTTCATTAATTTCACAAAGCATCTCTTATGTGCATTTTTTCACTTAGTAATTACTAAAAAATTGAATACGCCGTGCAGGCGTGCATAATAACAATGTTTGACACAAGAACGGCCAAATTATTCGTTTTCATTAAAAAAATACTATGTGTGTTCTCGTAACTGACTCTAATACTATTCCACACTCTCGCCGAGGCCGAACGAGGTGGATATGCCGTCCTTTTCTAACTTATTATATGTTTGAGAAAGAATGATGGCAAGCCTGCCTTATCATCATCATCATTATAAAGGTACCGATAAAAAAGGGTTATAGTTTACTCGATTCTTAAGTAATGATAAGTTTGTCATTGAATCTACCCACATTACCGACAAAACCGTCATAACATAAACATTGTAAAGTACAAAGCTTTTTCCCGAGGCCGGAGTTCTTTGTCGGGGTTACGCAATGTTCTGCACTGTTACACAAGTTCAAAATAAGTTACCAATTTTAGGGATCTACTGAATCTACACGTCGAGCAAGAAAACTACGATTTTTTCTTATTTTGTGATAATACTATTAAATTATATATTCCCAATGAATACTTCCATAAAAGTTTGGTAGCTATTGAAGTCAATAATTTGGTACCTACATGGAATGAGTCAAACAAATTGCTCCAATTTTCCAGCGAATCGTTCACGAAAAACCATTGACAAATGAACGCGCGTACCTCGTCAAATTTCCGGTCGAAATTCAAATTTTTCAAATTCAGAAAGAGAGGAGTGAATTAATTCGGCCTAAATACCACGGAGTCCGGATGTCTCGCGTAATCACTTTGATCTGTTTTTGGCGCCAAATGGAGCGGGACGCATGTTCCAGTCGGATGGGATGGGATTGACAAATACAGAACGTGTGTAATATAATAACTAAAGTTATTAAGTTCCGAAATTCGTACCTTTAGTTGCGTTACATGGCTGAAAAACCGTAGTTAGGTGAATTTGACAACATTAAACGACTCGCCAGAAATGTCACTAGAACTGAGTGCCACTCCTTAGTGTTTCGCATTAAAAAAAACCGGTCATGTGCGAGTCGAACTCGCGCACTGAGGGTTCCGTACATACATCAACTTGAAATTTGGCAGAGTTATATAACTTGCTTGCCCGCATCTGCTAAAGTAAAAAAATATATAATTAATCTTATGAATAATTGAAAAGGAGTCTAGAATGGGGGGGTTGAAAAATTAAAGTGATTTGATTATAGCAAGTGGGATGTCATATGAAAGGGCTCAATCTGCAAATTTCAAAACTATTTTTTTATACCATTCGTTTGAAATCCGCAGTAATAAAACATATTTTGAAAAAAACAACCCTCTATGTAGGTACTCGTATTACGGTTCAAAAGATGCAGCTCTTTATAGTTAGGACAGACGGACGGACGGACGGACAACATAGGCTTAGTAATACTTTGGGTACGGAACCCTAAAAAGAAGAAGCAAAGCGCTTCGTGCGAACGAATGGTATTTCAACAGCTTAAGGGTGAAAACGTCCGATACCCATGGTATTTTAAAACGTATTTTTATTCCTACATTTATTCCTGCAAGAATGCAATCCTATCGTGACAGGAACAGAAAAGTAATAAGTACTTACCTTGTTATCATAAAACACAAAGTTTTGAATAGACGAAGTTCCAAAGATATAATTTTTTTTTATTTAAGGTAAAACTTCCTACAAGCAGTTATTTTCTAGGATTTCCTTTCCCCAGTTTTCCTGTTGAGTATGTTACATTTCGTAAACATTACATCGATAGTGTTAAAAAATCGCTTCCGATGGCAACTCGTCACTTTGATCTATTTCCAGCGGCAAATGGAACGCGTCGCTTGTAAACATTTTAGATTGATTGCGCTAAGGCGAGACAAACAAACCGTTGAGGGCTTCGGAGTGGCTCGGGTGTTGAATCAGCTTAAAGTGGCCAGTTTGAATAAAAAAAGCATCTGTTCTTGAAATGCTGAGTAAATTAGCCATCTTATGTTGCGTTCGAAGTTTTTGATAAAAAGGCGCCGAAATTTTAGTCTTATTTAAATATTGGAAATCAAGAAATTTTGTAAGATTATCTAATAACAATAGCAATTTTTCCTAATTTTTTTTCCTATATTTAGTATGGGAGGGTCGATTTTTTTTCGCGATTTCGGGGTTGGTCCTATAATGAAAGTTGGTCAGAATGACTTACTGATTTAACCCCCAAAATTTTGATACTGAATTTAATTTCACTCTGTATAGTAAATCAAAACAAAGTTCGCACATCCGGTACAATACACAACACGCTTACGGATGCGTTCAGCGAGGATTTATTTGCAAAAAACTGTTCAAATATTGACGAAGTTCCGTTATTGAAAATATTTTCATTAACTGTGGAAATAAAAGTAAGAGCCGATGTGTTAACATGTTCATCTTACTATTTTTACACCGACTTTATTACCCGTTTCCTCTGTAAGGAATTTTGATTTAAATTAACTGCCATGTTTTATTATTGAATAAACAAGGAAGTTTGTTACTGAACAATCCGTCGCTGCCAACGGTTTAATTAGATATAGCGTAGTAATGAACGAGCTCGTATGTTTTCTTCTACGCGCTATTTACACTTTGACCGCGGAGTGCAAATGCAATTTATGAATGAAAGGCTAATAAAACAGAGTCGGTGTTGACTCTGTAATGTACAAATATACGTTTTACGTTCTGGATTTGTTTGTCATTGTAAATTTAGAGCCGCAGCCGCAGAGTAGAAATCCCCCGTGATGCTCCGAGGTCGGTCTCAGAGCATTTAAATTTATACCTTATTGTAATTAAAATAGGAAAGAATATACATTGATAAATTTAAAGTGATCTGCGCTGCGCTCCGCCGGTTTGCGCAGGCCCTTATTTCGTAGTGTTTTGCTTATGTGGTCGTGACTAAATAGGAAACACTGGTGTGATATATTGCCTTAAGACACCGATGTTTGTGATGAGCTCAAGTTCTGATGAGTTTTGTTTACTTACTCAATTATTTCTTCCACACAAGTGCGAACTCTAGTTTATTTTCCTTGTCTCAAGCTTTACCGGATTTAGAAAGTTCTGGAATATTCTCAATATTAGTGGCGTCCCCTCGCAGCGTGAGTCAGGCAAATTACGGCTGTGTGTGTGATTAATGTATGCTATTCCTGGGTGTATCCTTCCTTTGTTTTCCTTACACTAATTTTGAGTAGTCCTGTTAATTTACAAACAAAAAGTAACATGATTCTGTTTTTTTTTGTGGAAAAGAAAATTGTAGTATCATTACGGGTACCCAACCCACTTTATACTTTATATCAGGACTTAAAAAATGAACGTTTCAGTTTATCGCATGAAGCCAGCAATGCTAGTTACCCCGCCGCAATGGCGGCACAAGCCATTTGTGGCTCAATAAAAACTTGAATTTTTCCCAACGGTGCCTTTTTAAGGCCGTCATATTTTACGACAGTGTCTTGTCTTTAATTAAATCTGTTGATACTTATTTCCTGCATTATTTTCGATTACGTTTATGCCCAGAATTGTGAAAGAAATCTGTACGTCAGGTCATTGGCCTGATTTTACTAGCTCGTAAATCTAGTCCACGTGTTTTATAACCACTCTTGGAGACTTCGTGTGTAGATACTTGTAAATAAAGATTGCCTGTAAACTGGAGTTTACTGTCAGGCACTATCGATCAGCTAGGTTAGAATATCAACCGTTCAAGATACCTACCTATTTGTTGTGTTCGCAACAAGATGGAGTGCCGGTTATATCGTCACTTAAACTCAAGTGCTTGTTTAAAAAAGCAATCACAATCCACTGCTACTAGCATTCATCATCATCATCATTTCAGCCGAAAGACGTCCACTGCTGGACATAGGCCTCCCCCAAGGTTTGCCACAAGGACCGGTCCTGCGCCGCTTGCATCCATCGGCTAAAGCATTGTTTAAAATAATATTTAATTGTAATGTATCAATTATTCTTAGCTTTAATCAATTGAAAAATATGTAGCCTTTTTTAAAAAGTTACGCTAAAATGACTGATATCTGGTCAAATGGCGATGATTCAGACAAAATGAAGGAGTGAATTCCTCGGAATGCCGTTTACAGCTGATGGCGTGAACGTGTGGGCTTTATGGCGCGACATAGCTAAGCAGTTCTATGTCGTGTGTCGCGTATTGCACGGTGGGGCCGGGACAAGGAGTTGTGTTACAGATGATTTATGTTTTCGTTTATATTTTACCAGTTAGGAGGAGTATAGTGTTGTGGGCAATTCGCGGTTAAAACTTTTTACAGGAAGAGAAGCGGTGTATAATAACTTTGCATGGTCAGAAACTCAGAAATTTATTTTCGTTCTTACTTACACAATTTGCATAAAGTTACAATAATATTTGCAACACTAAATCATCATTTCATTATAACTATTTTAATAGTTCTATTTTCGTTATATTGTGTGCTGGTAGCATTATTAATATTTCATAGTAAATAATTTTATGAATATCGTCAATTTAATATCAAAGTTCGTAAAGTGTTCAATATGCGGGCGTTGTTAGTGGAACTATTTTTCAGAGTTGTCAACTATTTCCACGCTCCGCATCCTAATGGGTTGTTTTATGGCAAAGTTTTAGTCAACAGAACCTTGTTCATTTTAGTTTCACCGAACTATTTCAAATATTAGTCTGGAATAAGCACCACTATTGATTAGGTACAGTCATGCAAAATAGGTTAATCAATAAGCTTTGGTTCGAAGTATTCGCATTAATAACGAGCACCATGCCGCCGTTTAATTATCGTGTGCAGGCTTTAAATTAAATTATCCGCTTGTTTTTAATCAAACAAAGAACTTGAGCACATAACCTAGGTTTAACAATCTTTTTAACTTGCTTAATTTTTCTCTCATAGTTAGATTGGTACCTAGATATGTTAATGTTTAAAACAATTCGCCTTTATTCCATCTCTTAAGTAGCTTGTATCATTTAAGATGCATTTCGTAATGTGGCCTCTCTACTTAGAATGTTAATTTAGCCAGAAAAAAATATATACATATAATTTTTGTATTTAATCTCCTATAATATTCTTGCTTGGGGATAGTGGTTACCAGTTTTAGAATGAGAGGGAGCGTAAAATTAATTCTTATAATATAATTTATTTATTAAAGCTTCCAATATCAACGTTTTCCGTAATTAAGTACTAAAGACGAAACAGGATGCCAATCTGTAATTGAACCGTACAATGTTAACACGATACGACGATAATCCCGGTTAGGACCGACTCAGTTATTTCAATACGGGGCTTTATACCCTAGTCCCTAATCCCTTGCGATTGATTAATCCACTCGCCCTATACCGGGACATGTACCAAAAATATTTGTATTACCTCATGGAAATTTACATTTAAATTATTGGTGGTTATATATGAAATAGTATCGAAAACTTTGGTTGGTATCGTGGTTAATTTTTAAATAGATTTTATTGCGTGTTCAGTGCGTTGAACCCGAATTCGTTATTATTTAATTCGTGGATATTTTTAAGTACTTATGTAATTTTATATAACACTAGAGATTATCACGTATAGAACAATGTGCTTTATTTTAACAATCTTGGGGTTCGTGCCGAGTTTTTATAATTTAATATTATGGTTCAACTATAAGTACTTTAGTACAAGATACAATGTAACTGAGCTCTACGAGTACTTCCTCGTGAACTATATCAAGTCAAGTAGGTGTATTTAGTTTATGATAGGCAAGATAGCGCAGGTTGTGGTTAATCAAGGTATGAAGTGTGTCGCAGTATTCAAATACCGCTATATAGAACAATGTTGCAACGCGGTGTGAACGCGATCAGATTTGATCCTGTGGTTTTAGTGTTGCAATAAAATTTAGTTAGCACCATTTAAGTTTGAATTTAATAACATTTTACTATTTGTAATTGTTATTTTAAAGACACATTTTAATTAGTTTTATTACTTTTAGTTATCATCATTGAGTACATGTGATCAGCCCACTTTTTTTCATTAAGGAGTCTTTCTTTTACTTAGTCAGTAAGAGTATGAGCCCGTAGCAAATGTTTCCATGGTTAAATTTACCGAGATACCTACTAATAATACGTAAAAAAAACACGCAACTAATTTATTTGAGACGTTACGTGTTAATGTATTTTTCATTGGTTCCAGGTCCGCGCCATGGAGCAGCGTCTGTGCGAGTGGCCGGCGGGCGCTGACGGCGCGCCCAAAGCCATCACTCGCCTCGAAGGACAGATCGAGGAACAGGTAGGTACCTAATTTAAAATAAGCAAAGATAATACATGAAGGAAAGTTCGAAAGAAATAATGAAGTCTTAAGCTTTCTGCGATTTCTGCTTCGTAATCTAATCGTTTTCAATTTTATTAAGGCATACACGCTACGATCTCCCATACTCAGAATGTTCATCTGATCAAGCCAAAAATTGACAGTTTTTTTCATAGATACAATTCGATATATCAATTCAGCCTTATTTAAAAATGATCGTAACGCTATGCGGTTACGTGTATGGCCCACTTTACATCGCTCATTCTCTTATTCCTATATGCGCCCATAACATAAATTACATTCATCACATCCAGCTAAACAAAACGCGAAACTTAAAGTGGAACGTAACGCAAAAAACGAAACGAATAAAACGCCACAAACGTCATCCGTCAGTGACGTCAAAATGGAGCTTGCCTTGTAGCGATGTTTATTGTTTCCTTTTCGGTAAATTTATGAATGAAAAGCCGTGTAATAAATTTATTCCGACATGGCTCGCGTGGGTGGCTACAGTGTAGTATCAAATCGTGTTCGTGATTCATAAAGAAATGATATTTTTACGGGCATATCATCGTTTATTAACATGGAGGTAAACCATTGAAAAGTTTATTGGAAAATTTGTTTCCTTTGTTAAGTACCTTCTTGTTACATATTATTATTTTCATTGGTTATCAAGTTTAATGACTTTTCTTGATTTTTTATATCCTACGATTTCTAGTTGGTTAATGTAAGTAGGGTGGTTATTTTGACATTCTTAATATTCCTTTTCTGTTCAGTTTTTGTGCACTGATAAACTTGCATTTTTAAATACCGTTAGATGACTCTACCTTCAAGTGAAATTCCGTCAACTAAGCTCTAGGCTAGTACAACGGGTTCTAGACAATGTCAAACATATTTATATACTAGAGAAATAATTAAATACTTACATAAATGTGTCAAAGTTACTTGGATGGATATGTATTAAATTCCTATAAGATCAAGTATAAGCAAGATTATAAGTACAATTACCACCTGTCTCACAATCATCAAGTAAAGCATATCTGTCACATAAATTAAGCCCTTTCCCTTTTCTACACTTAAAAAGACAAGGAGAGGGATAACTTTAAGTGGCAGATAAATTTACTTGTTGATTGTGAAATAGGTCCTTAGTCTAAGTAGTGACCCGAGCTATTAATGTAGCAGTTCTTAATTTTGGCAAATATTTATGTGATGCCCGTAAATTTTAGATCTCAAGTCTTGGTTGATACATACACCTAACCGTGGACCAAACTTGGAACCGCTAGTTAATTGCTGCTCCTGCCAAATTTGCCTTACATAAGGACCATTTTAAACCTTAGACAGTTAAATCATTGATTGAAATGCTTAATGTGATAAGAAACGCATCGTGATATGGCAGCGCGGCGCAGGCGCAGCAATATGCTATGTCACTCCCAAATTATCACTAAGCAACATTGCCAAAAGCAGTCCATAGATGGTATGCATGTATGGTATGTATGATGGTAATTATTAATTAATTATTTACTAATTATTTAGTATACTCAATACTATCAGATTAATGAGACATACACACTGACCTATAACAATTGTTATGAATAAAGAATTTCATTTCATTTCATTTCATTTATGCTATGCCTCGTTGGTAGTGACCGTGTCTATGAGACTATGGCCTCAGGTTTGATCCTGGGATTTATCAGTAAAGGCAAATATTTGTGTGTTAGGTAAATATAAGTATGAGTATTTGATTGTGTCCTGATGTTTTCTATGTATATTATGTGTCATGTATCATTGTCTAGTACCCATAGTATAAGCCTAGAGCTTAGTGTAGTCTAACAATTTGCATAATATTGCCCTGAAAAAATATTAACACATATATTTGTCTCAGAAGCATCTGCGACTCCAGGACGCGAAACAGGTGGAGGCGAAAGCTGCCCGCATCAAGGAGTGGGTCACCAACAAGCTGAAGGAGCTGGAACAGCAAAACCAGCTCCTCAGGGAACAGAACCAGCGCTGCAACCAGCAGCTGGAACTGCTCCGGAACCATATAGCCACCCAGGGTACGAGGAATTCTGCGGTGAGTAAGGTTAGTGTACAAGTTTTTTTATTATATATAATAGATTTTGATGTCAATTCTGTTCTTATCATTATTTTAATGACAAAACTTGGTTCTACCATGATTGGAAACACAATGATTAGAATCTGTTTTGTTTTTAGGTGTTAATTAATAATAACTGTGATAGTTAAAAGAAGTGTAACTATCCTAGATTAGGTTGATTTATGTCTGTCCGGTCCCTATGCTCAAGCTGCGGATAGATAATAATACCTCGAGTTAAAATTTGACACTTGCCGCATGAACCGGACATTAATGGTTGGTAGACTTTGTCAACTGTTGTAAATATATAAACACACATTAAATAAAAGCTTTCTATGAGTTGACATTCAGTTAATTAAATTAAATTCTAGTAGTCACACAGGGTAATTCGTTAAATGTAATAAATGAATAGTTTTCTCATAATAAAATTAAGGTTCTGAAAAATTGCATAACAGCTCTTTAATGTATTTATGTATTTAATGGATTATGTAGCTTGATGTGTGAACAAATTATGTAGGTGATATAGACTGATCCAACCTAGACTACAAAAACAAAACTACAAAATTTCTGATGAAATTAGACACCACGTCACTCTACACCATACTTGCAGACAACGACATGGGGGTTTAAAAGCAAGCCATATCACACAAATATGACGACGCGGTTAGCCTAGTTGGTAGTGACCCTGCCTACGAAGCTAGCGGTCCCGGGTTCGAATCCCGGTATGGACAAATATTTGTGTGATGAGCGCGAGTATTTGTTTCTGAGTCATGGATGTTTTCTATGTATTTAAGTATGTATTTCTCTATATAAGTATGTTTATCGTTGTCTAGTACCCGTACAAGCCTAGAGCTTAGTTTGGGACTAGGTCAATTTGTGTGAGATTGTCCCCTGATATTTATAAATTTATTTATAAATAATTTCATTGACAACAACTATTGCATTGGTATGCTACCATTCAAACAAAACCTGTTAGAACCCTTCGGTAATCAACCGTTCCCCCCCAGTTCATCCCCACTCGAGCGAGTCTCTCCCTCGAGGTGAGGACTGAGGACGGCTCCTCAAGAGCCACCACCAGCCTCTTGGCTGCCAGTAGACGGAGATCAGAGAGCCTCGAAGGCCCACAGGTAGTCTAGATGCCCGGATTATGTTGCCTTATTGTTGTCTCTTTCTTTTCCGAAGGTGTTTGTTTTAGGGTTTATGTTGCTGTACAGTCGAGGACAGAAAGATATTTACACTTTTTCACCTTATTCCATTGTAATAAGGTCCAAAAGTGTAAACATCTTTCTGTCCTCGACTGTACATAATGTTTGCAAGTCGCGATGCTCTGGTTTCTGGTGGATTATTTTAACTAATTACTGTAAATGGCAATGACGTGCGTACCATACAGACGCTGACGTCACTTGTTAAAATTAAAATTATTTAATAATACCTTATTATAACCATGATTGTAATAAGTAAAAATATTGTTTTTAGAGCCAGTATTGTATCAATTCAATCAATTCTATTTTAAATACAGATGTAGTACTTATTGAATTTTTGCAGTTAACTTATATATTTGTTTCTCTTTTTTAATCCCTCACTTATTTCAATTTGTTTCTGAAAAATATTTATTTGCCATTATCACTTCACATTTTAACTCTGCCTTAAATGTTCTTAGAGCTAAAACTAGGAAGCACCTTGTAAATAATTATACTTTCACAATTTGATTTATGCACATACCTAAACATTCTTAGCATAAACTTAAATCTAAATCTGTGTCCAAAGATTTCCATAATATACACATTTGAAGCTATAATAACTTGCTTTTCGAGAACGTCGTTATCATCTTCGTCATAGCCAATAAACAATATCATGTTTGATTGCGTAGTTAAAATAAAAAATAAAAAAATAATTCTATAACTGATAGATTCCAAAGAGATGACTCTGTTGAGAAGAAGCGCCATTGAAAACTCCACAGTCTATTTTTCATATAAAATTCTTATTACATGTAATTACTATTTACTAGCTACATATAGTGTCATATACTATCTACACTATAGTAATTCTAGACCGAGTTTTAACACAATCCAACGACTCAGTATCGGGCCCGATTTCTATGGAATACGGCAAACCAGGCACCTAACATATTTGCAATAACTCCGCAGTTACCAATAACCACATCGGAGCCCCACTACAGTACGCCAGTTCGGCACCGGCGGAACCTGTCTATCGGGACCCCGAACATAGCGGCCGCGGCGCCGCCTCCGCCCGTGCTTACCACCATGAACAGGACCATGGACGAGCGAACCACAGCCAGCCTGCTGGCTGATGACTTAGCTGTGAGTGTTCTTTAGGTCATAAGGTTGTGTTCATTTATTACGTAAGACGATTTGGGGGGAGGGGGTCTGAACAAGTCTTATTTCTGCTTACATGGGGGTAGGAGGGGTTTATATTGTTCTTACGTTACGATCACAAAAGTAAGCAAGGTACTTTTTATTTGCAATTTGGTAGATATTGATATTACGTAAGATTAAAAAGGGGGGGAAGGTGTTCCAAGTCTTATTTTTTCTTACGTAGGGGGAGGGAGGGTCAGAAATTGGTTAAAATTGTCTTATGTAATAAATGAACAGCCCCTAATTGGGAACAAGCATTAATTTTTTTTATCGCAATTCTTAACAAAATATGAAAATACCGTAAAAAAATGCACAAAAAGTGAAAATAAAATTAAAAATGCTCAAAAAATACGGATAATATATTACATTACTGGAGGCTACTATAATTTACCCGCGAATTCTTTTTCGTTCAATTCATTCTAATGAGGCTTTAACGACAGACTAGAGAGAATTCATATTGTGTTGACCGTTCAGAAAGACTATTTTGGCATAAATAAATTCAACAAAACATTATTAACATTCACATGATTAAAGTCAAGCAGTTCTACTGTGATATATTTTATTATTTATAGTTGTTTTTTTTAATAAAACGAAAAGTATGAAATTGTATCAGGTAAGCTAAGTTTTATACAACTGTTGTTTTGTTCAAAAGTTCAAAACAATAACTTACATGTTCATTGCGCTTTTTCCAGGCGGCTGTGGAGAACCTAGTGGTGTTGCCGACGACACCGAACACCTCCACCGACGGCGACACTACTCACGACTACGCTGAAATCTACACTCCCAGTAGAGGTAACAATTTAGTTCTTTCTTTCTCATTATGGCAGAGGATCAACAGTAACTCACCTGGGGTTCCAACATTTAGTATTTTTTTATATCAAAGAAAATGTATAGGATATTCCGCTATTGTCGATTTTCTTGGCTTCATCATGGCTAGGGCCCTGATTGATTTAGACGTGTTGTTCGCAAGGGGTCCATATTAGCTCATATAAAATTCTTATTCCTATTTTTTGTTTTACTACCGATTTGTGTTCATAATAATCACTCTTCATATTTTTTTTCCTCATATTTTTTTTGTTTATACATTTTTATTACTACCAACGGAGCAGGGACTTAGAAATATAAGGGTGTTTATTCGCTCATCGTCTACTATATGTAAGTATTAGTTAAAAATATGTTCATTTCTGGCACTTCGCCGGCCGCTACCGCGACACGCTCGCTTCGCTCGCTCGGCTCGCGCGCTGTAGGGTCGCAGTTCTATTTAACACTCCTCCTCGCTTCGCTCGTCGTCGTACCTAACGGAGATCTTCGTTATGAATTAGAATGATTAGAAGTTTCGATCGTTAGTATAAGAAAATACGTGAAAACAAATATTAGTATACACAAGGTGTATAATTAGTGATATTATGAAATCTGATAATTATGAGTATCGATCGTTAGTATTAAAAAAAAATATGTACAATGATCATTAGGTTGTAAAATTGTATGAGATACATTTTCGGAGTTCCAATAATCTAATTTGCAATTTTATATGAACTTTGGCGCACCCGTTCGCAGAGCGCACGCCGGCGTGGCAGCCGCCGGCGGCGGGCGCGCGCGACTCGCGCGGCTCATCGTCGGGCTCGGCGGGCTCGGCGGGCTCGGCGGGCTCGGCGGGCTCCGCGCCGCGCGCGCCCACGCCACCGCTGCACCGCTTCCCCAGCTGGGAGGCCAAGATCTACCAGGTACGCGACAACGCTACACGCACGCACGCTCCGCACTTTGAATAATATTTTCAAGAACCGATCACATTTAACCTATGACATTGGCAGAATTGTCCTCATGGACAGAAGCCATTTTAACAAAAAATTTAATTGACCTTGCTCTGCGCCATTTTTAACCTCCGAGCCCCGACGCAAAAAAGAGGGGTTTTATAAGTTTGACGTGTGTATCTGTGTATCTGTCTGTGGCATCGTAGCTCCTAAACGGATGGACCCATTTTGATTTTTTTCATTATTAGAAAGGTGACTTAATCGAGAGTGTTCTTAGCTTGGTTTTATGAAAATCCGTTAATCCGTTTAAAAGTTATGAGCTCACGATTTTGTCGGGAGTTTTTTAATACTGGAAATCTTCTAGTGACGAAGTCCCTCCGGTGAAAATGTACGTGCTCGGAGCCCGTTGAAGTTTTTGCTCATTGCTCAGAGCTTTTTTAGGCGCTGATGTCGGGGGTTTTTAACTCGGAGTCACATGTTCGATCGTCTGTTAATACTTTAGTCTATAGTTCTATCATCATGACGGCTGAAAAGTTCTCAAAATAAGTATACATTTAAGTGACACTTTAGTAAATAAATAAATAAATAAATATCAGGGGACAATCTCACACAAATTGACCTAGTCCCAAACTAAGCTCTAGGCTTGTACTATGGGTACTAGACAACGACAAACATACTTATATAGAGAAATACATACTTAAATACATAGAAAATATCCATGACTCAGGAACAAATACTCGCGCTCATCACACAAATATTTGTCCATACCGGGATTCGAACCCGGGACCGCTAGCTTCGTAGGCAGGGTCACTACCAACTAGGCTAACCGCGTCGTCATGTAATGTAATGTTGAACTTACAATTTTGTTACGAAAGTGTATACGCTCACTAACAATTCCTTAACATGACATTTATTTTGAGAAATACTCAGCTATAACCACAAGATAAATCGCCAATCCACATTATGATAAATTTACCCGAGCATATCTGCTCCAATAAGCTAGCTTTTCAATTCAATTAACTATTTGTTCCGAACCAAATCCACTACTAAGCTTGACGATTTCTTGAACGACTATCCATGTGCCCGATCGCTTTTCCTGCTGGCAAATTCATTCGAACCTGAACTCCGGTCCAGTCAGTATTACTAAGTAGAATGTCGGTTACTTTGGACTTTATTCATATCTTATAAAAACACTTGATATTCTTCCTTTGGTGGCCTTAATCCTTATGTATATGAG
The DNA here is from genome assembly GCA_963241965.1 of Tortrix viridana. Lineage (NCBI taxonomy): Eukaryota > Metazoa > Arthropoda > Insecta > Lepidoptera > Tortricidae > Tortrix > Tortrix viridana. Next base: position 10,236,319 of record OY725186.1, read on the forward strand.
CATGTTTCTTTTGTCCTCCAGGTGGCAGACGACGGTCTTCAACAGTCCGTGGAAGAGGAACTTAGTCCGCCGGCGTGCCCGCGCCCTATGCACGAGTCGACCAGCTACCAGGACCTGTCGGTGCCGGTTTACGCCACCGTCAAAGGGGTCAGTTAACATTAGCAGGCGTAAAAACGCTTACGCAATTTCTAATTCAACATTCGTGGGTTATAATCGATCAATGTATTTCAGCGAGCAAGTCAGATCAGGTCGATGCCGTTCACCGGGGACTCGTCAGACGACTCTTCCGACGGAGAGGAGTCCATGGGCGTCACTGTTCATAATACGCCGCATCACATCTTCGGTCAGTAACAATATTATACGTTTAACTTTTGTAATCATTAAGCAAATGCAGTATGTTCGTCTGTACGAGGATGTTTGGATCAAGAGCTATTTTCGGGGGCATACATACATTTTTAATCCACGACGGTGCGCCCCCCACTGAAAAGTATGTAAAATTAAATAATATCGGGGGACAATCTCACACAAATTGACCAGTCCCAAACTAAGCTCTCAACTTGTACTATGGGTCATGACTCAACACACACAATGTTGCCCATACCGGGATTCGAACCCGGGATCGCTAGCATCGTAGGCAGGGTTCGAGACTTAATGGATTGAACATTATATCAGTAACACTATCGATACAGGTGTTAATACATTTTCTTGTGTTATTGCTTATCAGATCGTAATATATAAATATGCAAGTCTCGATTGTTACTATGTTAATTAAAAAAACGGTTAAAATATGTCAGAAAGTGATAAATAAATTAAGCATTATCTCAAAAATGTTTGCAGCGTAATCAAAAAACAATCATAGCTTAGCTCGCTCACTCTGTAAACTACTGAACCTAACCCAACCTAACCCACTCCGCAGCTCAAATCTCCAACCAGCCGATCAACAACGTGAACCTCACCAGCGCGCTGCCGGCCTCCATACAACAGACGTCAAGCCACGGGTTAGTGCTGACCAACAGCGCCAACGGGCAGTGCAGCTCGTCGGACACTAGCCTCAGCGCGAGCAGTCCGTCCAAGAGTGTCAAGACCAGTTCGAGTCTCAGCCCGGCCAAACGGTCGAGCAGCGGGTCGCCCAGCAAGCAGAGTAAAACGAGAGGTATGCACAGCCAATTAAATTGTTAAGTAAGTGACCACTTTTGTATTTTGTCGACCAAGAAACTTATTACCGCTTTTTTAATTTTGCTAATAATTCAAAAGTTGCAAACCAAAAGCCCACTGGCGATTAGTATAAATAATAAATAAATCTTTATTCAGAATACGAGTCGGTTCACAAGAGCTGGCACGAATGGATCGAACAAGTGAATGAAAGTTTGCATGTGTGTAAAATAAATTTCGGTTTGAAATTCGAACAATGTATAAAGGGACGGCACGCACACAATCATAGATGACATTAGTTTCGTTCGTTCCCTTCGTGCCAGCTCTTGTCAATCGACCTTATAATTATTTTAGTATGACGCGGTCTTGCAAATTTTATATATTCTGTGACACTCGCACACTTTTGAAGAATCATATGGCATCCCATTTATTAAAATCGGTCTAATAATTTAGCAGCTAGAGTGGAGCATCCGATTTTTGGTCACATACATACATACACTGCTAAAATCATTCACCATTGGGCTTCGCTCAGTCGGGATAAATAGAGTTTAAGTGTGGTCAGGTTTGGATTGTCATGAGAAACTGTTACTTAAGTCATAAGTCATAAAGGCTATAATCTATTTGTATCATTTGTAATGGAATAAATCATCTTCATCATTATCAGCTCGTACCAATCCACTGCTGGACGAAGGCCTCTCCCAATGCACGCCACTGCTCCCGATCTTCAGCTTCTCTCATCCAACCTACTCCGGCCAATCTGCGCATATCGGCGCTCCATCTTGCCACAGGGCGGCCCACACGACGTCTAAATAAATAATTTAATTTAATTTATTGATTGGACAAGTCTAAATATTATATTTTTACGCGACTGCTTCCTCGCTCAGAGCGACCAGGACATATTGTATTTTCTCGCTTGTCGTTCGGTATGTCTCTATTGTTACAGACGAGTTAGAAAGGGAGGTTCGAGCGACAAACAAGTCGCGGAGTTCTTGTGCTAGCCGTCCCGGACGTGGCTTTTAGTTATTTGTATAAACATTTTTCCCTTGTAGCTATAATGTGGATTATGTATTGTGCAGACACGTCGTTCGAGTCGGGCATGTCGGACGACTACGCGGTGCCGCCGGACGCGCTGTCGGGCGGCACGAGCGCGTCGCCGTCGCTGGCGTCGCTGGGCCGCGCGCCGCCCGCGCGCGCCGACGCGCTCGAGAAGAGCGGACACCTCGCCAAGCTCGGCGGGAAGCTCAAGACGTGGCGCAAGCGCTGGTCAGTGCACGCCCGCTCATGTACAGTTCGCCATCAAATATATCTGTACATATCAGAGTGGTCAAAATATCTGAACACGCACTCTAACGCCTTGACAATAGAGTCGTGTTCAGATATTTGTGACCACCTTGTTAGCTGCAATATATATGATGGCGATTGTACCACACTAGGTGCATCCGTAGACTAACCTGTTAACCTCGAAACAAGACAGCCCACGCAGTATAAAACGATAGCACTACTAATACTTCGAAAGTTTAATAGATTATCGCTGAGTTTGTATTTGTTCGGGCTCTTAGATACTACTGTACGGATGTAAATCCGTATGTAAATACGGTTTTATGGTTTTCACCAATAGAAAGAGGGATTATCTAAGGTCTAAGAAGTATGTATACTTACCCGTGCGAAGCCGGGGCGAATCGCTAGGTAGATAGGTATTAAATTACAAACGCACAAAGAATAAATTACGTCAAAATGAGTGCGTTGCGCGTTGCTTCAGAGTATGTAAAGTTAAGTAGTGGGGCGGGACTTGATGTATTGAAATCATTATACTTGGGTTGCTTCATTTAAATATTTACTAATTTATCCAAAAAGATTGCTTCAATGCTGATTTTTTCAATCTCCAAATAAAATGTTAGAGAAAATTTTAGCACTGTCCTTTTCTTTCATATGAAAAAGAAAGCGGTACCTAACTGTCACTGTAAATTTACCGAAGTTACCCTGTTTTAATCGTTAGGTCGTTGTAACACTTTTAAAAGGTTCCAGTTTGTATACAACGTGTAACAAAAATAACGCAAAACCGGAAAACAGTTTGTTCAGAATCGACAGTAGAATAGGTTCTACTAATTTTTAATGTCATCACCAACACCACCATATGTCATTCATAACACCATAGCTATGAATCACTAGAATACTTAGCAAAACAAAAATTTCGCGTATCTTCTAAGATATTGTTTAAAAAAAAAGGAATTCGGAAATTGATTTACCATAACAAAAATCAACAACACGTTGTAGATAGTTATTGACATTGCTTTGTTTCCCCCAGGTTCGTCCTCAAGAACGGCACCCTGTCGTACTGGAAGTCGCAGAGCGAGGTGGGCCGCAAGCCGCAGGGGCAGGTGGGGCTGGGCGAGGCGACCCGCGTGGCGCGCGGCGACGGCGCCGCCACCTTCCAGGTGCACACCGGCGCGCGGACCTACTACCTCACGGCCGACTCCAACGCCACCATGGAGGACTGGATCCGCGTGCTGCAGGTACCATCTGCACGCCCAAAACCAGGGGGACAACTCTTCTAAATATATACTACACCAACGACCCGCTCTCGCTTCGCATCGATTAAAGTTCCCCTCCCATTTCCCCCCCCTAAAGTTTTTTTTTTATTTATATTCCGGCCTTTACACAAACATGTATATCGGCCCAACCTCCACAACACTAATATTTAAAAACAACAATAAAACCCCTTTAGAAAATTTAAGAAAAAAAAACACACTACACTAAGTTCTGTTCACGTCAACCAATCTGTACAGCGCTAATGCCCAATCTGATGTGGGGTCGGACAGAATCCCCATGAATACCCCGGTATCATACGGGTTCAGATTAGCTGCCGCAAATAAAGACTCCATTTCAGAGCGATTCCGGCCACATTCCCCTTAAAGTTGAAATAACCAATTTTTCTCTTCATAAAAACCTTCCTCGAACTTCGAGGAATATTTGAAAAAAGAATTAACCGAATTGGCCAAACCGTTCTCAAGTTTTGGCGTGACCAAGGAAAATAAGAATTCATTTTTATATATACGGCGAAACAATATGCAATACGGGACTTGACTAATGTCAAAATAAATCATTTCATCACTAACACAAAAAAACCAAGCTATCGCTTATTTTTGTAATTTAGACTATTTTTAATAGTCTGAATTACAGCGGCTGCGGCTAATAATGATGATGATGATTTAGATGAAAATTAAAAATCTATCGATAAAAAAGTCATATTGTGTAATGGATAGTTAAGGGTCGCTTTACTTGACAGAGAACAATCGAGGCACGCCCATATTATATCATCTCACGCTTTTTGCTCGGAAGCACATAAAGCCATCCTTTTTTTTTGATCAGGATGCAGACGTGGCACCATGACAAGCCTCTTAACATATAAATCATTTTCCCAGAATGTACAGCGACGCAACGCGACCAAGCTCCTGTTGAGCAAGGAAGACAACAAGCCCACCATCCAGGGCTGGCTGACGAAGGTCAAGAACGGGCACGCCAAGAAAAGCTGGTGTGTGCTCATCGGGAAGATGTTCTTGTACTTCAAATCGCCAGGAGACCAGGTTAGTTGGAGCTTCGTCAGGGTTTTTTTTGTGTTAGAAGCTGTTTATGTTGTGAACATTCTGTTTGATTTAAGTGAACAATCGCTTGAGGCGTTAATGTGATTTTATAGTGGGATAGCTCTTAAAAAGTCTTTCAGGCTGAGGGAGAGGAATACAAACCTGATGAGAATTTAATAATATTTGTTTAACAGCTGGTCTAATGATCGGGTCAGCGGGATCGTCGGCAGCAAAACATCCCTTGTACAGTCAAGGTCATATATATGTATACACTTTAGTACCTTGTCTATTTAATGTCATGTTTAAACTGCCATATATAAATGTCACAGCGATTAAAGTGACAAGGCACTAAAGTGTATACATATTTAAGACCTTGACTGTACTTAACGCAGATCCAGCTAAGAAGAATTGAAGATAATGACTACAAAGTGCAATCGGCATAAATGTTGTTTCCATTAGTTTTTAAGGTGGCGACTGACTTGTAACATTTCGGTGTAATGTATCACTCGCCGTCCTTATTTAAACGCACCTATTAGATAAGGACCGCGAGTGATACATTACACCGAAACCGTTAGTCAGTCGCCACCTTTACAGTACATATCTTGTTTGATTTGATTAGAGTTGGTACCGTATTGTGTTTATTCCAGAACCCGGTCGGGCAGATCAACATGCGCGACGCGCGCGCGGAGGACGTGGAGCACGTGTCGGACTCGGACGGCGAGGAGAAGAGCGACGCGCGCGACCATCTCACCGTCGCCATCTACCCGCAGCACCACGTCGCCGGGGTGAGCAGCCCGAGCCTGGACCAGCCAACCGTGGCGTAGCGTGGTGCACCGTAGCGCAGCGTGGCGCAGCGTAGCGCAGCGTAGCGCAGCGTGGTGTCCCCGAGCGTTTTTCAAAAAAGTGTACATGTGTACAAGTGTACATGTGTGTAAAGTGTGTGTCTGTGTGTAGTGTGTGTGTGTGTGTGTGTATGTGTGTGTGTGTTTTTCCCTTAACGATGTACACTTTTTAAAAAACGTCCACCCACTAAGACTCCGCGTAGACTGCAGACTTTAGTCAGCCGACTGTGTTTTGTCTCTACAACCTTTGTAAAAATGGATAAGGGCAACCGTATAATCGCCTACAGAGTCGGCAGTGTGCGGTGAGGGTTACTAACCAAAACTCTCCAGGCGGGTATTCCGCTTGAGGATCAAGGTCCATTGGGGTAGTTCTCACTTACCGATAGTCTCGCACGCCACCTCCTCTCCTCGCTATCTGCCCTCAGCATCACGTCACCGGGGTGTTGTATCAACTAACCGATACCCTCGTTACAGCCGGGCTACACGTCTGGGGATCGAGTTTCAATTAGCACCTGACGCAAAAGGCCCTGTCGCATATAAATGCCGTTTACTTCTTACAAGATGTCGCTAACGTCGCTGCTTAGCGATAAAAAATCCTTTAAACACCAATAGAAGATTTATACAAATACAAAGCTTCCGAACATCCTGTTTATTCGTCGTTGTTATCATTACCACTAACCGTAATAATATTATTAAACGTGTCTATCTGTTACTTTTTTAATACTTACACGGATAAATCGCCGCTCCGATTAACGACGAACGACGATGATGCATTTTGATAATATATTGATAGTTTGAGCTCCGGGGAAGGACCAAATACTTTTTATTCCTGAAAGTTTCATAGTACCCAAAGGAAGCGATAAAATAGTTCTTTACTGATTAAACTAACGTGTTTTTAAAGTTTTTATATTGTTTGTGTATTGGTGTTAATTTCAATGTATTTGGTTACAGGGCCCGACGTACTTGCTGTTCGAGAGCAAGGCCGACAAGGACTCGTGGCTGTACCAGCTGACGGTAGTGTCGGGCGCTGGCTTGGGCCAGGGTTCGCACTTCGAGCAGCTCGTGCAGAAACTGATGGAGACTGATGGAGACCCTAGTGAGATATACTAACACTTTCACTACTACTTATTTAGATAATAATAAACAAACGATCGTGGGAGACCCGAGGGCTTATTGCCTAACGCACTCCCGATCGCGATCGCTTTCATATTTGACAGTTGAAGTCAAATCTGCCTACAAAATGAAAGCAATTGTGTCACTTTCAAGTCGATCGCGATCGCGAGTGCGTTAGGCAATAAGCCCTCCGGTTAGAACGAAGTTCCTTTAGCTATACTATTTAATAACTTCGGAAGTGTCGGAGTAAAGTGTCGTGTCGGACAATTTTTTCAGCCCAGCTCACATTCGCCAAGCGTCTGGAGTGTATAACTTGGCAAAATGAGGGATTCAAATCAAAAGGTGTCACTGTAGCAAAATCATTTTATTTCTGGGTCGAATTCTACTTTAGAATGAGCGTAGCGGGGATATACTGCCCTCGCCGTAAATATATAGTGGTCCAATTTCTAAGGTTAGGGGCGTCAGGGCCTGTTCCACAATCGACCAGTATAGATCTGCCAGTTAAAGTTAGCCCTATCCTTGTCTATTTTTAAGTGCAAGAAAAAGAAGGGGCAACATTTATCTGTCAGATAAGCTTTAACTTTAGTTGATGATTGTGAAACAGACAGTAAATATACATAATTTTCAGACTGCGTGCTATGGAGGCATCCCACCCTTCTGTATAGCAAAGAGCACATTACGTCACCACTCACTTCGCTCACATCTGAGGCGCTGCAGGCCGAGGCGCTAAAATTGTTTAAGGTATGTATACTTGAGTTATAATAAAAAACCGGTCAAGTGCGAGTCGGACTCGCGCACCGAGGGTTCCGTATTTATGACCGTAATTCGAAAATATACCTTTTTATGTACTTTTTAATTCGTATAGTACAATCGTTAAAGTTTTTTGTCAATTTCTCGAAAACTATAAATTTTGAACACTTCGTTTTATTTTTCCCGTAAAATATAAGTAATTATCTATAAGTCAGGAATTTTTTAGATTTTTCGGTTCATAAACTTCGGAAATAAGGGGGGGAACGGTAATTTTTTTGAACATTTTTGGTTATAAATCAATAAGTAGGTCACAATCAAATTAAAAATAAAATAGTTTTGAAATGTGCAGATTGAGCCCTTTCATATGACACCTCACTTACTATAATCAAATCATTTTCATTTTTCAACCCCCCATTCTAGACCCCTTTTCAATTATTTATAAAATGAATTTCATTTTTTTTACTAAAAGCAGATGCGGGCAAGCAAGTTATATAACTATGCCAAATTTCAAGTTGATAGCTTATGTAGTTGCTGAGAAAAACTGCTGTGACATACAGACAGACAAACAGACAACTAATCTTGAGTAAGATGCCCGTCTCAAGATAGGTCAAAGATGACAGTTTTTTTACTTTGACGTGTATCCACACGTCCCTAATATTCTTCCTTCTACTTTCCTTACTCTTATTAAAAAGTATATAATTGGTATATTTTCCTATAGTTATAAAAGTTACCTTCGTGACATCTTCGAGCAGCATACCTGATATTTTTCCGAAGTAGCTTAAAGCAGTTTCTGAGAGCGCGATTACGCATATAAAAATATTTCTCGTACAAAAAGGATAATAAGGGAAACTGGGTATTATTGGCACCCTACCGATGCACTATAATTCAAGTAAATAGAGGCGATAATTCTACAATCACTAGGTGCCAGCAACTGGAATATCGTATAGCAATATTTATTGAATTTTCACGACGTTAATGATCTTTCCCCACAGTTACACCCGCCACAAATAATAATCCAGCCTATATACGTCCCATTGCTGGGCACAGGCCTCCACTCACAATGAGAGGGTTCGGGCTAAAGTTCCCACGCGGGCCCAGTACGGATTGGGAACTTCGCACACACCGTCAAATAGCTTTGCAGGTGTTTGCAGGTTTCCTCACGATGTTTTCCTTCACCGAAAAGCTCATGGTTTTACAAATTATATTTCGCACATAAATTCCGAAAACTTAGAGGTGCGAGCCCGGGTTCGAACCCACGACCCACTGCTTAAGAGTCGGCAGGTCAAACCATCAGCCACAAACTTAGACAATTGTAAACGTGACCGTTCCAGTGCGTCCAGCTGTTCATGTCGGTGGCGGTGGAGCATGCTGGCATCGACTACCACGTGGTGCTGGCGCAGAACGCGCTGCAGCAGTGCCTGGAGGTGGGCGAGCTGCCCGACGAGCTGGTCTCCGCGCTGGCCAAGCAGACCACGCCGCACACGCACACCAAGCACGGCGTACAGGTAACGCCGCTCGGCGCGCGCCGCAACGCCAAAATAAACCTAAAGGCTGCGAAGCTTAAGAATGTAAGTTGGTTTTTGTTTTGCTGATGAAAGCGTGGTAAATGGTGATAACACGGCTCCTGTTTGACGTTTTATGAGCTGTTAATAGCTGTCAAATTCCAATGAAAGAGAGTTGTGGGACCTGTGTGTTCCTTTCCCTGTTGAAAGATGACAGGCTTTGACAGATCATACGGCCTTAGAGCACGGATTAGGCTAGCCATAATAATTCCAGTTGACTGATGTGACTTTTAAGTTGGAAATAGAGCACAATTTGGCTTCTTGCTGCAGCACAAAAGATATTCTTTTTTTTATAGTTATCGCAGTATATATATAACTAAATACATGTACTGTGTTGTTAGTCTGATCCGGGCTTAGTGTACCCATGTTACTGTATGTACAAGTCGACGAAATTTACAACTTTTTCTAAGAAAAAATGTACAATTTTGTCAAATGGTACATTCTTAAAACAAGTGGAAATTTACTCTTCATCAGTTTATACGGCATTTCTATATGTCAAATAGGAGCCGTCTCGATCTACACAATTTGCATTTTATTTATTTTAATTGTAACTGTACTGTACTGTACGTACATTTTAATGAATTATAGTTGAATCAGTATACGTAGTTGAAAACCGTTTACCACTCTTACCATTTAACTGTTGCGTAAAATATGGAGTGCTTTTCAAATTAATAATCAAGTTCCATGACATTATTATTTCTTAAATATTGAACGATAATTCAAAACTTATTTTTAGTATTTAAAAAGTTTTAAAGCTATTAGCACTCCATAAATATTATTTTAATTTGCTGTTTAACACAAATAAGTTTGATTTCACTAATAAAACTTGTTTGTATTATATTGTACAATAATAATGTGGCATGGCTTTTAATAATTATATAACGGAATTCAATTGGAAAAGAAAGGGTTACAAAGCAGCCATTGAATATAAAGTATGACCAGTATTCATTAAGTATTAGGCTATGCTTAAATGTATGAATAGCATAGACGTTCCACACGCAAAATAGCCTCAAAACGTTGAGATGTCAAAACCAGCCCGTTATTAATACAAAAAAAAAATCTTATGGTGACACTTCACTTGGATATTATTTGGCAAACCATTTCATCACATCTCTTTTATTCGTTATGTCAAATGAGAGAGATGTGAGATCAATATTTGGCAAATGCAGCCAAATGTAGTGCTACTATTATAGACGTTTAGTGTACAGACAGTGCAGCGCACGTTAACGACACGCACACGCACGTCACCAACAAAAACGCGATATTCGTTTTGCGATATTCGATTTGTCAAAGGTACTGATAAGTACCTTTGACAAATCTTTACCCTGCACACTCCAAATGTCAACAAATTTGAAAAGGTTTGAAGGTGAATGGCTTTCCTTAATGGATACTGGCTGTAAAGGTTCTTATCAATATTCGCTTTATATTCGCATTGGCTTTCGGGCGACGCTTCTAAGCTTCTCTCATTATCATCATTCACTCAGACACCGGTGTTATGGCATTAGCACATTCTGTAGTCTATACTTTTTTCTATTCACGCTTAACACTGGCCAGTAATGACACCGCGTTTATTTTTAAAAGCTTCAAAAGAACTAACCTTATGTTGCGTTCATAAATTATAAATATACACTAACAAGCCATTGCAGCGTCAGCTTTGTGTGTTGCTATATAAAAAGTGTAAATAATAAAGCTTAAAGTGGTTGATCAATTTGGAATTGTGGACGTGATAAATTATTGGCTTCTTGATAATGCGATTGGTGAGAATATTGACGGATGAAAATTGGTATATTGAAAGTTGTGTTCCAACTTGATCGTTTAGTTCTGGCAACATGCGTGTAAAAGTCGAACCATAGACAATAAAATGCGTGTCTGTGGTTTGAGTGTTGCTAGTTCAGTGAAAGCGATGTTTTTATTGTTGCAAAAATCTCAAATGGAATGTTGGTGTAAATTTCCCCCTCCATTTTATTTATTTGTCCAAGAATGTCACCCCCTCCTTAGAACTAGGGAATGTTGTATGTTGTCATCCATTCTATTATAGCCCTTTCGCACTAGATCTTCCTTTGTAATGAAAGGTTGACGTTTTAGCCTCCTTTACTGTTTAGAGAACTATATACCTTATTATTATAGTGTTTAATGATCCTCCGGTGAGCACGGTAAGTATATATAGTGTGATTGCACAGTATGTCTGTATATTTAAATGTAGTGTAAGTAATATATAAAAACTATTATGTGTGTATTTATTCCCCTATACTATGATATATTTAATAGAATTATTTTTATTCATAAAATATTTTAGTTTTTTTGGTTTAATCGCTATATACGAGTATAGCGATTAAACCAAGACTTTATAAAGTCTCAAATTATGATTTTGATATTTAATCGAATCTACGTATTTATTTACTATACTTACGGTAAGATAAGAAGCGAGTTCTGACACCTGTCAGCGCAGTAGGTACAAGTTGTGTCATGTTTGAGGTTTTTTTTGTATTTGGGGTTATAATTTTTACTGAGATTGCTGTCCGGATTGGATTCCTATCGTATCAGTATTTGATGTTTAATCGTACTATCAAGCACACTTCTTGTAAAATAACAATGAGTGCTGCATAAGGAGCAGGTGCAGTTATATTCTGATCAGGATTATGAGCCATTTTATCATTATTTCACCTCTCAAAGCCCAATGTGGACATACTGTTGATGAAATCTTAATCGGTTTGAAAGAAAATAAAGGAGTATTTTCTTTTCAAGATCCACGTGACAAATTGGAAATGTATCGCTGTTCATTTCACAGTTAACTTTTATTCGATTGGCACGTTTTGTATATAATTCTTAGGATTCAATAGATGCTGAAAAGCTTACTTATCATTATCATTTTATATAATTATCATTTTATTTTGCGTTTTAAAGCTATTATGACTACCATGCAAAAGACATACTGCGCAGTCGCACTATCTGTTATAAAAAGTTCAATCATTTAAGTATCGCATTAAGTGACTAATGTTTCATTAAATAAAATTTATTGGGGAACGGTAAGGTTAAATTGCTACGTTAAATAAAATCGATGTTTAAATATAGACCAGATTATTTTTAGATCATAATACTTTGTCCATATCTTGTAATCATATATATATATATAAAACAGTAAAATTGCGAAATAATGATTAGAATCGTGACCATACCTTATTAATAGGACTAACCTTATTTATAACAAAAAGCTAAAACGTTAATCGGTGTAATCTTTATATATCTTATGATACATGTACTCATTTTTTGAGCCAATGTCTATTTCACTGCCGTGAGGACGCGTTTTCCGTGTTTTCTGATGTATAAAGAACAAATTATTGATTAGCTTTTTTGTTTGTGTCTTCTATGTTGTAAAATAAATATCTTTCTTTATTTTTAAGGTCACGTACTAAATTAAATAATGGACGCATAAGGGACGTATCGTTCAAAGAATAAGCAAATCTGGTCTAGACAGAAATCTTCAACATTTGAACATCGATCACATTTTCTATACAAACTTAACCGTGCCGTTGAGAACGTCAATTCCGTATGATTCTGTCAAGCTGGCAACGTCTGAAATAACTGTCAAATAAAAAAATATTTGTATTTACTTAATTTGAAATGTTTCTTAATTGAATTGAAATTGTTTTTAATATCTTCCTGAAACATTAACTTTAGAACTGGAAAATAATCGCAGTCTGATTTTTTTTTTATTTTTCAAATGCGTTTTTTACATGAAAAGCGTTAAAATTTGTAGTGATTCAATTTAAAGAAGAGAACGTTATTCACGTTAGTTTTATTTCTTATAATAGTTATTTCAGCCGTTGCCAGCTTGACACAAACAGTTAAGAACGCTCTACCCTAATAATGTCGGATTTAACTAAGCAAAATAATTACTAACAGAAAGTTAAATCGGAATAGACGGTTAGTCGACAACTTAATTATTTAACTACCTGTTAAGTTGCTAAAATTCGACAAAAAGGCGATACTTAAATATTGACTTATTTACTCTTCCTCTTACTAGTAGTACAACACACATGGGATAGCACATCTGTATAAATCACTGAAGGTGTCAGGCTAGAGAACTTTTAGGCCGTATATGAAGTGTCAAAACCAACCATGCTCCAACAGTGAAAGGGACAGTGCTATACCAGTTGCATAACTCCGTCCTTTTCATTGACAGGAACTTGTCAGGTAACACTTTATAATATGGCTATCCGGGTATTAGCACTTTACATACTGTCTTGCACCACCACTAACACTTGTACAGAAATACTGTTAAATGAAAAAAATTGGGTGGTTTTGGAAAGAAAGTATCGTATCTTTGTACATCGTACAATCAAGGCGAAAAAACCGCACATTACCAAAAATATGTATACATGAATTTTGTTGCCGCAGTAATAAGGTCGGTACACATATTTTTGAGACTTTGTGGTTACATATTTGTGCCTTTAAGTGTTCTTTAATCCTTCTGTAAATGCAATCTAGAATCCGTTCTGATTGCTATTTGGTGTTGGTGCAGAAGAGAGCATTAAAATGTTATCAGATACCTATTTAAAGCGGGTTTAATAATTAACAAGTAAGGGTGGTGCTAAGAGCTCTGCTTTGTATTCTAAATGAATATGAAGAAGTGAAATTGGCGCAAAAATGTTCTTCTTGGGTTTTGGTTTTGGAAAAATGGTTTTATTGTTTCTTTATTTTACTTAACTGAAGGTGTAAGTGATAATTTGATATTAAAGGTACGTAATAATTACGTTTACTATAATATACTTACATTATATAGTTGCGATGAAGTCATTGATTTAATGTTTGAAACTTTAAATTATATCTTTGTCTTTTGTAAATAAAGTGGTTATAAAACATTTTTCTAATGCTTAAATCCATGAAAGATGATTTGGAGATGATAACTTGTTAATTACTTGGACGTTAAAGAATGTCACCAGATTGGTAATTTTAAGTGAAGAAGCCGAGATCTTTTCCCAGCTATGATTTTAAATAAACTATTCAAGCGTTTTGTTATTTGTGTACTCGACATAGCAGTGTAGATGTTGGTAATCCCTTGGTAATCCCCTTTCTATGTGTACGACCTTTTAAGACAAGACACGTAGGTGTCAAAGGCATAAAATCCAAATTTTCGCCGTGAAAGCGAATAATGAGTATGAAAAGAGATTTTTTAATCAGAACTCAACAAGCCCCTAACAAACCCAGTAGCTCCCCGTATTCCGACACCAACATTTCATTTGTACAGCAACTGCTGCTTTGCGCGACGCAATCGCTGTTCACTTGCGACACTGGCGCGTCATCTGTCGGCGACAACAAGAGTGACGCGCCGCAGAACTCCGCCGGCTCGCCGAGCTCGATACAGGTAAACGTAGTTCCGGAGTCTACGGATAGGTGACGCTAATGGTATACTATACTGCTAGTTGGTTCTGAGTTTAAGGGATAGATGGCGTTGAATGGTAATTGGTGTAAGAACGTTTAGATGGCGCATTTTATTTGTCGTGCAAACCCGTAACGATCCGTGTTTTATTTTATTAACATGTTTAATAATTTAACAACGCTAACATGTGCTAACTGCGCTAAATGTACATTGTTAAGGACTGAAGTTAACTTTTCCGTTTCGTAACGAACATTGGTCATACAGTTAGTATCGTTAATTTCGCCCACATATCAGTTTTATGCGAACTGTTTAAGATGAACTAGTGAATGAAGATTGAGTTTGCATTCTAGTTATATTATTATCAAAATCTTCAAGTAAGCGCCACGATTTGATCACGATTGAAAGGATCAATCTGGCGAACGAAAGTCGATCTGACGGAATTCTACGTTAAATCTATCTTAACATTGTGTGAGTATGGCTAAAACACAAAATGTCAGAGGTAACTACCATAATTCTTTCTATAGAGTAAAGTAACAAAATGTGTTATATTTCTAAGTATACGCAAGTAATATACGAGTATATATATATACACCAAAATATATATACCAAAAAAATCAAAGAAGCCAATAAATTATTTGTTCGCATTGTTAAAAGTGAGATTGATATGAGAAAAGCTTATTAGGGTTCGGTTTTGCTAGTCTAAAGGAGATTTATACAAAATAACCCATTGAAACTTAAGTTTCTTTAAGACCTCACGCAGAATTAGCTAAAACTACTATTGAACTCAGAGATTGAAATAAAACCGGTTTGCCATATTAAATACCTTGTCAAAACAAAGAATGTCGTAGTAGGAAGTTTCATAATTTTGTCACAACTTCCTATGATTGACCGAGGCGGGCGTCCCATCGATCTTAGGCTGTGTTTCCACCAGAGCTGTGCAAGGCAGCTGAGCGGTGTGCCAGGAAAAAATCCACCAATAGGATAACTATCTTACTAGCCTCACACAGCGCAGCTATCCTATTGGTGGATAGCCTCGCACAGCTCTGGTGGAAACGCAGCCTTAATGTTTTATGACGTGTAAACGAAATTCACCCTTATAGGGGCTGACCACTTGTTTGGTCGATGGACCCATGTGAACAAAAAGGCGTCTCTAAAGTTTTAAAGCTATTTAAAAAGGGCATGGGCACTTCTGTATTAAGTCTAGTCCTAGAAGAACCAACAGAGCTGAATCAATAAATAGGTCGGCTTGGCGTAGGGCTATTTTCCAGGACACGCCCCCCCCTTATATACACCTATGCAAGTTTATTTATGTATTCCATATTTGCATTCATTTTACATGGAATATTAGGGTATCGTAAAAAAATAAGCGGATAAGTTTACAAATATAAAACTAGATTATTAATACAAATTTAGGTGAAGCGCTACCTTTTCCGACTTTTGTAACATAACACTCAGCTCTGTAGATTCTCGGACCAAAAACGTCACTCATATAAGAATTGTCGATTCCTTTCCACCTGAAGTCCAATCGCGATCGATCTACCAAATGTATGGAACATTCCAGGCTCCTTTACTCTCCGTGGACTGCAAGAGCAACCCGCCCACGTATAGCTTTGTGCAAGGATGGCAACTCCTCGCGCTGGCTGTCAGCCTGTTCGTGCCCCGGAACAACAGGCTGCTGTGGTACTTGAAGCTGCATCTTAGCAGGCATTCTGACTCTAAGTAAGTATATCTAGAATCATCATCATCATATCAGCCGAAAGACATCCACTGCTGGACATAGGCCTTCCCCAAGGATCTAGAATAGATATTTGCAGCTTTTTTGCGGATTTATAGATTAGCCTAAGAGGTGTAATGTGAAAAGTAAGTTAATAATTTCGTCCGTTTAGAATTGTTTTGGCTTGTTTTTGGGGTTGTTGTAATTTTTGAAAAAAAAAAAGTGCAACTAACTCTTAATATTTCAAAGTGAAATAAGGATTTGGACGCGTTTTGAAGCGATTGGCGGGAGCAAGCACTAAATAGAGACTATAGGTAATATGCATTTTTTTTATTTAATAAAAAGTCTAACAAACAGTAGAGAAAATTATTTTTCGAATAACTATCAAAATAACTAACATATAAGCTGTTGAAGATTTCTTTCAATTTCTTTCTAGCAAAACAGAATTTTAATATGGAGTTTATATGTCCGTAGTGCACGCTGACGTCACAGTTCATAACGGATCTCTCTGTCTAATTAGTAGTTTTTAAATGCTTATATTATCCGTATTTCTGGTCGATTCAAATTTTAATTTCACTTTTTGCCATCTTTTACGGTGTTTTGTTAAGAAATGGGATAAAAAAAAATCATGCATATATTCCCTATTGGCGGAAAAGAAGGAAGGCCTTTGCTTAGCAGTGGGAGATTGATGGGAGTTCAAATGAAGTCAATATGATATGGTAGTCGAACAAGTTCCTTTAATTATTTGTTCAAAATTGTTAAGCAAAATTTTTTTATGAATCTATTAAGATTCTAACATTCTTTACTAATAGTAATTATATTTTTCCAGAACGGAATGCGGCAAATACGCAGCGTACTGCTCGCGCGCGCTGGAGCGGACCATCCGCAACGGGGGGCGCGAAGACAAGCCCTCGCGCATGGAGGTGCTCTCCATCCTCCTCAAGAACCCCTACCACCACTGCCTGCCGCACGCCATCCCCGTGCACGTGCTGAACAACACCTACCAGGTGACTGGAGCAATTAGAAACAGCCATGACATAAGCTATGTCTACACCAGTGCGCTTTCATGTTCATCTTGCGTTTTCCTCTGACGCATGCCTCTGCAACCATAGCGCATGCAATAACGTTAGTGCTTAAACTGGTTGGACAGCAGCGCACGCCCGTAGCGCGCGCTGATCCGTCACCGTTGGGTTGACATGCAACTTTTTGGGCCTTTTAGCAAATAAAATGGCGGAAGATAAAGTTAAAACGTTGGATTTTATTGAAGGTCTAATACCGCAGGTCTAAAGATTACACAAATAAAATAAAACGAAACGATGCGTTGATTTCTCTGAGCCAAAAACATAATTATGTTGTAAAAACGGTCCAGATTCTCCTTTTTTTCGTTTTTTCCTTGCACTTAACACTAAATATGCCGCACTGATAGCTACTAGTTCCGCGTCAATCTTGACGGCTAACCGAGGCGTGTGTGTACGTTGCTGCAACAAGCGCACAGGTGTAGACGATAAGCTGCATGCGTCTTAAAGGCAATCAATATTGCATGCGCTTGACGCCAGACGAATTGCAGGTTGTAGACGCAAGATGAACATGAAAGCGCACTGGTGTGGACAAAGCTATACAGACATACACACGGACAGACACCGAAGTCTCACCATAACGGATCATTTTTTCGGTCTTCGTAACATTTGGAACCTACATCTCTGGCTAAAGATGGGTTATTCCCCATTAGGGTCATCATCATCATCATATCAGCCGAAAGACGTCCACTGCTGGACATTCATCCCAACATTTTCTAAATCTCAACTACTTCTTTCCAGGTGATAAGTTTCGACGGCTCCACGACGGTGGAAGAGTTCCTTTCAACCCTGAGTACGGAGCTGGGTTGTCGAGAGGCGACCGCGTCAGGCTTCGCTCTGTTCAGCGACGATCCTATTGAGAAGGATTTGGAACATCACATTAAACCGGAAAAGAAGGTAAGGCTCTTTAGAATATCACCCTTTCAGACCCTGCCCTCACAATTGTTGCCAAAAACAATTATCAATTGAAAGCAACCCTTCGATTGTGAACCCTATAAACAAATGACTATGAGTTATTATTGTATTAGTATTGTATAGTATTGAGTTATTAATTACTTATTACAAAACATCAATATCATCTGTCAGTTACTAGACCCAGCCTAGAGTCTTAAAGGTTACCGTCCCACACATATGCAGCAGTTTATTGACCCTGCAGACTACAGAATGGATCGGCGGATTGAGTTCTGTCCTTGGCCATTTTTACAACATTTTTGATGACTAGTACCTACTAGCGAGAAATCCGAAGCAACGTGGCGTCTTAGAGCTGTATTAATAAACTAAACTACAGTGTTATTGCCCGTCGACACATCAACGTAAGTCATAGAAAACTGTCATTTCTTACGTTTTTGAGTCTGGCTTTTGAGATCAGTTGATTTATACGGCAATATTTACTAAAAATATTTAACGACATTTTATTTATACGAGACAATTTTATTTCTCCAGCTATGCGACGTGATATCCAAGTGGGAGACGGCACTGCGCGAGAAGGGTTCAGGAAAGTTCGAGAACTCGCGCGTGATCCGACTGACGTATCGCAACCGACTCTACTTCAAGAGCACTGTTCGAACGGAGACGGACAAAGAGCGGTTGTTGCTCTGCTACCAGGTTAATCAACAAGGTAAGATTTTTATACAATAATGACTGACTTTAATTAAGTCGGTGGAAAAAGGAGGAGGTTCTGATTTTGACTGTTTTTTTTTGTGTTTACATTTCATGGGTGGTAATCGGTGGTAAATTTTGTCAAGATCTGATCATGATACATGGAAAATCAATGGATTAACTCCTTGATAATTTGTTTAATTGACTGTATCCAAACATTTTTATATTTTATATTTGCTGATTAGGGAAAGGGCGGAGTTAAAAATTGCAAAAATGTTGCGTAATATTTGCATGCCTTTAAAAATAGATTTTTTTTTTCAGTGGTAGCAGGCCGTTTCCCGGTGACCCGCGAGCTGGCGGCCGAGCTGGGCGCGCTCATGGCGCAGCTGGACATGGGCGACTACTGCGCCGGCGCCGCGGCGCACGCGCAGCCGCTGGCGCACCGCGTGTACCCCTACCGGTACCGCGCCGCGCTCACCAACGCCGACCTCAGGTACCGCACGCGCAGCAGTCGCAGGGACAGCCGGCCGGGTCCCAGGGACCCGCGAGCGCCAGGTCGCGTTCACTGAGACTACATTTGAAATCTTAGTGCGGCCGCACATTGAGCCACTAGACGCAATCGCGGCCACCGGTGGCTGAGTGGCGGCCACTATTGGCTATTGTTTATCTGAGAAGCCGGCGACTGTGGCCGAGTGTGCGCGCGAGGCGAGCCACCAAACGCGGCCACTAGTAGCGAGCGCGGGCGACTACCGCAGCTTGTGGCTCAGACGCGGCCACTCGAACGCTCGGTGTGCACCGATGCTATACAAAATGTATGAAAGTACTCGTCCGCAGCTTGTGGCGGCCACTAGTGGCTACGCTGTGGCCGCGACTAGTGGCCCAATGTGCGGGCGACCTTACTCAAATTCACTTAAATAATTAAAAAATTCCACTTTGCCCGCACAACTTTTGTAAGACGGGCTCTAAAATTACAAAATTTCAATTGACATTGTTTTTAGTACATCGTTGGCTAGGTGACGTGAATAAATGAATATTTGATGTGTTCTCAGGGAGGTGGAGGACAAGCTGCGCAGCAAGTGGGCGGCGCTGCGCGGGCGCAGCTCGGCGGACTGCGTGCGGATCTACCTCAACTGCACGCGCAAGTGGCCCTTCTTCGGCGCCACGCTCTTCCAGGCGAGGGTACGTACTCGATGACAACTCCTAATCGATCGAGGTCACTTTCATAATTACGACAGTATTTTTTCGATTATTGACTTTATTTCTTGATACATATTGCTTAAAGTTAACCTCTCTCTCCTATCACCCTATCGGTTGTTTTGAAGAATGCCTGGACTCCTAGAAAATAACTGAAAATGGTAATCCCAACCTACAGGGAAATACCCTTTCTCACCCTGAAACAGAACACCACCAACCACACTCCAACATTCCTTGCGATACAGTATTGGTAGCCTAATTGTTTGACCTGCTGACTCTTAAGCAGAGGGTCGTGGGTTCGAACCCGGGCTCGCACCTCTAAGTTTTTCGGAATTTATGTGCGAAATATATTTTGTAAATTTACCATAAGCTTTTCGGTGAAGGAAAACATCGTGAGGAAACCTGCACACACCTGCAAAGCAATTTGACGGTGTGTGCGAAGTTCCCAATCCGCACTGGGCCCGCGTGGGAACTGTAGCCCAAACCCTCTCATTGAGAGTGGAGGCCTGTGCCCGGCAGTGGGACGTATATAGGCTGGATTATTATTATCTATGCGATAACAGAAGGTATTCCGGCTGACACGATGACACGACAACATTGATACACAGATAAAGCAGCCCGACTTGTCGATGGCGTGGCTGGCAGTGTCAGAGGACGGCGTGACGGTGCTGGAGCTGGCCTCGATGGCGGTCGTCGGCCGGTACCCGCTCAGCTCTATCGGGCTCTTCGGAGGATTGCAGGTATATCATTGGCTTAGTAATATTTCACCTAATAACACTGGTCAACAAAAAAACAACTTTTATCTACACACATATCATAAGTCCTTTATAATGCGTTCAGAATCCGTAGGCAATGACCAGCATTACAACAATCAATTTTACTCTGATAATTTTCTAATCTGTAGCAGTAACATAATGTTCTTATAACGATATAACATTTGATAAAGTTATGAGTTTCAAATTTCGAACATCTTTGAAAAACAAAACAATTTTATTTGACCTCAATTCAACTATCACTCGAGATGACATTTAATTCGAAATGAAATGTCAATTGCATACAATTTTGACAAATCTCGTATGTTACTTGATAATTTGATATCGAACGATATGATAGTAGAGGCCGACTCTAGATTGTCTCTGAATTAAAAAAAAACTACGGTTGCCGCCATTTTTGACGTTCTAATAATTGATCAATGCCGGCTATGCCGGTCGTAACATGCGGTTCCTGAACACATCATAGAGAGCTTATAATATGTATGTAGATAAAATAGTGTATGTAACTGTACATAATTAGGCATTATGCAGCAGTCACATAAACTACTATTGCAAACCCATGAAAGGAATTCAACTGATTTTAAGAGAACATTAAAAACCATTCGCAGTGGTAATAATTTTATGCCTTAGTTAGCTCGGGTTGGTTTTTGTTCGTGGGATGCGCGGCGTTAACACTCAATACATGCTACAACAAGCACACCGTGAGCATAATTCAGAAAATCGAACTAAGCCAGCTGTGAAACGTCTGGTTGATGAATAGTCACCGCGTACTTCTTGCTATTACAACTCATCATCACTGGGCAAAAACCTTGTTGACCAGTGTAATCATTTGGAAAATTGTGTTCAACTTTTCATTTTGAAAATAGGTACGTCCCACGGCAGCATTTTTTTTTGTAAAAGCAAGTATGGTTTGGCAAATAAGAGTACGGAAGCTGTTCGGAGTGAACATTTGCGACATGAATTTTTACCCGTTAAACTGTTGCTTTATGTGGTGATTGTCATTGACTTGTCTTGACTTGTCACTTTAAAATATAGTATTTTCATCTGCCAACATTAATATTTTTGGCAAGCTATTGTATTTTGCATAATATTGTCTATTGAAGCTATTTGTGATTTTTAGGGTTCCGTACCAAAATGGTAAAAAAGGAACCTTTATGATGAGACTTTGTTATCTGTCTGTATGTCAAAGTAGTTTTTCTCAGCAACTATACAAGCTATCAACTTGAAATTAGGCACAGTTGTATAAACTTGCTTGCCCGCATCTGTTTTTAGTAAAAAAAATATGAAATTAATTTTATAAATAGTTGAAAAGGGGTATAGCAAGTCGGGTGTCATATAAAAGTGCTCAATCTGCACATTTCAAACAATTTTTTATAATTTTCCGTGACGTACTTTTTGATTTATAACCAAAAATGTTCAAAATTCCCGTTCCCTTATCTCTAAAGTTTATGAACCGAAAAATCTGAAAAATTCCTAACCTATAGATAATTACTTATATTTTACGGGAACAATAAAACTAAGTCTTCAAAATTTATAGTTTTCGAGAAATTGACAAAAAACTTTGAAATTTTGTGTTAAATTTAGACAACTCAAAGTAGACCTTATTGCATACGAATTAAAGCATATAAAAAGGTATATTTTTGAAGTACGGACTTAAATACGGAACGTTCGGTGCGCGATTCCGACTCGCACTTGACCGGTTTTTTTTAAGAGGCTATGGTTCTACTGCTCAGTGCTAGGTTATCTTCAACTGTTCCCCTTATGACACTGCTAAGCGAGCTGGTCGTTCCAGGACGACCTGATGATGCTGATCGACGCCGACGCTGAGGACGGCGCCAGCCCCGTGCATAAGATGCTGATCAGTCTCAACAAACCTAAAGTGAGTTATTTTGTGATCGTTATTATTGATGACGCGGTTAGCCTAGTTAGTGTGACCCTGCCTACGAAGCTAGCGGTCCCGGGCTCGAATCCAGGTATGGGCAAATATTTGTGTGATGAGTGCGAGAATTTGTTCCTGAGTCATGGATGTTTTCTATGTATTCAAGAATGTTTTTATCTATATAAGTATGTATGTCGTTGCCTAATCCATAGTACAAGCCTAGAGCTACTAGGACAATTTGTGTGAGATTGTCTCTGATATTTATTTTATTTATTTATTTATCGTTATAATGTTATTAATCTTTGATGGTACGCCTCACCAGTCAAATGCAGCGCAATATGCTGTTGCGTCAATGTATGAAAAATGAGTTATTTATCGTCGTCTAGTATCTACACTTAAGCCAAAATCTTAGTCCGGAGCACACCTGGACATGTATTGAATGAGTGCATACTACTATGATCCAGATGGTAGAGCTGACTCACCTGATAGCGGACTACAAGAACGCGCAGGCGGCGGCGCGCGCGGGCGCGGGCGGGTCGCCGGCGCCGGGCTCGCTGCCCCGCGGGGCGGGGCGCCCCCGCGCGGCCGCCGCCACGCTGCCGCACGCCGCGCCCGCGCCGCGCGCGCCGCCCGCGCACACCGCGCACCACACGCTCAGCTCGCGCGCCACCACCGCCACGCTCACGCTCAGCTCGCGCGCCGACACCTTCACGCGCCACGCCGACCCTCGCGTCTCCCACGGCCAGCCGGACATCCTCAAGTCCACCCCCGACCACCATCGCGGCGACAAGAAAAGGACCCACGTTCAAGACAGCGGGGTGGCGTGATCGAAAAAGTGACTCTAGTGCTCTAGAACCCGGGTGAGTGTTGCGGTTTTGACGGGACCCGTTCCGGGAGTGATACCTCATATTTTGTAGCGGACTCGGCCTATTTTATATGATTGCCTAGTTTTATAAGTTTTATTGTTTCAGAAAGGTTGCTATTTAGCTTTGCAGCTCGATTCAGATTGAACGGTTTTGCACAGAGTTAGTAATTTTGTATAATCGATTCACTTCATGTTATATACTTATTCGACTCTATCTAACTTCAAATTATTACTATGACACCTATTTTTGTATACATATCTATTTTCTTCAATTTTGTTTCGATAATTATATAAATACCAAATCATCGTTTACAGAAGTTTAACTTAGAAAACTTAGAAAAAGGAAATTTAACATTTTAGAATGCATTATTATATTTATTCATCATGATTCTCTATTAAAAACAATTCACATACTAGTGTATGCATGTATGTATGTAGTGTAGAAACATAGTTGCTTCTCCACTAATTTATTTAACAAACAACTCTGTACAAAGGACGGTCAATCTAACCCCAAGTCCATAGATCTGGTAAGTCGGTTGACTGAGCCGGGACTCGGCTCCAGCTTGTGATGTGCAGGGTATACACACGCTATAGGAAACATGTTAGAGGTAGAATAAGGCCGAATGTTTTACGGCTCGAAATAGCGAAAATTTACGAATGTTTTGGTAGCTGAATGCTTTTTCTAACCATTTATAAGTTAGACAATACTACAACAAAAAAAATACCATTACAATTTTCTTAATCGATTTATGATTAGGTATTCAAATGAGCTGATTAAAATATGATCTGATACATTTTTAAAAGGATGAACTGTTCAATCTAAAGAAATTTAGAATTAATATTAAAAACAACAATTTTGACCTAAAATATATCTTGCAAAATTATAATTATACCTATCATCACAATAACATCACAAAATACTAGCAAATGTAGATATTACGGATTAACACGTCTAGGAGCTAATGTATCGACTGATATAATTTCTAACATAAGATCTTCAACGAATCTACGCACCTTTTAGGATAGTCGGGAGACTGATCTTTAAGTAAGTTACTGTGTAAGTCGTTAGCTGTGTTTATGTATTTGTCCGCTTCAAACGTCACACCAAAGTGCAGTATCGCAAAACTCTTGGTATACCAATTTTCTTGTAACGAGTCCAAAGAGTTCTGTAGGAAGATTATTAATGCTACCAACTCAAGCTGCTCGAATTCGATAATTGATTTGTATTTGACAAAAGTAACACTCCGTTTTTTTGTTCAGATTAGAATAAAAATCCGTTATTTTGCATACGATTTTGCCTTTAAAGAAAATTAAAATTAGAAATGAAATACAATTGTATCTGCTATAAGTAATCTATAACAAGAGCTAGGACATACAAACATAACATAACAATATTTTTCAGTGTAATCGGAACGTTATGTTAAAAAAAAAGCTTGTGGATAGAATTTGCGAGGTTTTAATTTAATTTAGTAAGTATACCAATAGTTAAATGGACTTGAAATATAAGGACTTTACTTATTATAGCTCCTTTTTCCTTTATTAATATAGCATCAGTAACGCACGTACCGTACTTTTGCACTAAAAAATTCAGGTCATTGTCAATATTTGCAGCTAATGTTACAGAAGTACAATTATATCGCTAATAAAATATTTCTAAAAATCATTACATCACATAATTTATTTTTAAATTATCAAAGAATCTCATACGAATAGTCCTTTATAAATACATCACAATGTGCAATACATGTTTATAGAAATTAATTTATTTTGAAGTGTTTCTAAAGTTCTTAATGAAATTATTTCTTGTAAGTATGAATCTCAACAAATCTCATTAATAATACATCTGAAGTTGATCACAAATATTAGCTTAGTATTATGTAAAGAAAAATAAGTAAACTTGATACCTATACAAAGACAAAAAAAGCAAAGATAGTTCATGATATGAAGTCTTGAGCTGTTAATGATTTTGCAGCTCGCTATACCAAAACTATTCAGTATTACATTAATTTGCTTTTAATTATAAATGTAATCGCTCATTTATTAGTTATAACATACCATTTCTCATTTAATCTTGTACAGAGCAACTCGGCGGGCATTTTATTATTGTACATAACTAGTTACTCTTGTATATTTTAATCACAATTTTTAAGTTACTCGTCCAAACAGTTTGGGATGTTGCCGTTTTATTTCTGTGCAGTTCTAAAGAAACGGATAACATTAATATTTCTGTACATTCGCGAAATTAAAAGGTTTTGATACGGGCTATAGATAGCTAGATTTTTTATCGATTGTAGGAAGCTATACAAACTATCCTGACATAGATATTTCTAACGACAGTATATTTTGTTACCAGCTTTTATATTTTGCTAGAAATGTCGTAATACCTACATGTATTTAGTTATAAAACAGCTAGATTTATATATTTACTTTAAAGTAAATGCGAAACAAAATTGTATAGTATGTAACAACTCATTTAGGCAACTATATTTTCCAGCTGACAACATGACATAAATTTCAGTTAGCTTTTTTTTAAGCACCTGCCTATACCTAGGCAAATCTTTTATAATTTCTTGGTTAACGCTATAGTTGCTAGATAAACATGAACGGGCTAATTACGCTACAAAACGGAATCTAATTAGTTGAGAGGTAGTTTCGTGTATGTTACATTGACGGAATCAGGTAGTTACTTTTTTTTACTAATGAATGACATCTTTAATTTTTTGTTCGAGTGGCAAGACGACCCTAGGAATTGTTCAAACTTAGATTTTAAGTAAGTTATTTTCTTTGTCATATAATCATTGGTTTTTAACATATCCGGTTACTTGCCAGTTGCCATTCATTGTACTATACTTACGTAAAGTTAGTAAGAGTTTTTTTTTAAATAGCGATGCATTTCATTCGTTAGTAAACGAAAGTTATTTTTGTCAATGACTGTTGAGGCTGAAGTCGTGACATTCGAATTTTAATTGCCGTGTATATATATAGAGTTGATTTTCAAATAACAGTGAAAATTTCTGCTAAATGTTATTGGAAATTTAATTATAATTCCTAACTATCCAAAACTATTTAGCATTTTCATTTGTCATCTGAATGGTTGAAAATGTGCTTAGACAAAAGACCCCATCTCAGAATGATACAAGTATGTCCGACTTAATTACTAAAAAGTCTTATCTGTAGTAGTGATGATGCAGATGGGGCTTTTTGTTTTTGTTTAGCGGGTCGCATAATCATATGCGACAAACTAGACTCCAAACTAGTATTTAGTAACAGCGGTAGCGTCAATCTATCCACTATCGGAGTAAGGCCAGGCCTCTTCTACTTTCGACGCAACGTAAATGTCCTCTATATAAAATAGTTTTTACTGCACTTTTTGCATATACACACTAAAATTAACCGTTGGCATAAATGTGTAAAAATTAGTGTAAATTTTGATTAAGAATGATTATTTTAATTTCCCTTAAACTAAGAATTAAATTGTATTATAGAAGTAATTTATTGTTTTAAGTATTTATTAATTTTGTTTTTATTTTGGATTCGGTTGTTTGTTTTAAATTGATTAATTGGTTTTTGTTGAGGCCTAATCGCGGCCTAATTATTGGAATTATGGTGATTTTCTAGTTTGACGATGCGATAATAAACACGTATTAATGAATTAATAATATGTTTTATTTATTCTTATATACAAAAATAACATAATCATAATTATAATTACATATACCGAGTAAACTCATACAACTATGTGCCTAGCTTGCAACAATAGGCCGATTTTCCTCATACATTAATTGAAAAAATATCCTGTAACGGGCATTAGTTTTTACTTTTCTATTACATTATACCAAACTATTAATTACACGTATCAATTAAAAGGTCAGTCAATTATCATCAGGGATCGTAAAATGCGAGCGAAATCGATTGAAATGACGTATGACAAACGTATACCCTGAATATCATATTTTCAGATGATGTAGGAGAAAAATTGGGCTGTTGTTGCAGGCTAGCAACAAGTTAAGAACAAAGTATGACTGAGTTTACGGTACCCTTTTTTTAAGGTAGGTGTTAAGATACTAACTAAAGAGGGATGCCGCAATACGTTAGATACGTATGAGATATCTCCATCTCATTCAATGTATTGCGGCGTCCCTCTCGTTAGTGAATAAATTTAGGAAGGTGTAATACTTTAAAACAACAGGAGAATATTTTAAAAATTTTGCTTAGTAACTAATTAACTCTGGTAATATTTAACAATAACACACTGATATTTTGATAACAACAAAAATAACACACACAATATTATTATCGGCAAGTAGTGTGAGAAGATTTGAAGTATTCATGATTAATTCATATTAAACATTATTTTAAACTAGATATATATAACCATAACCGAAGTTATACCATTAAACTGAAGAGCCCCCCCCCCCCCCCTTTAAAATTAAACCTTATCCTAGAGGCCCACTATACTAGAAAAGTAACTTATTTTATTCCTGGGAAATCTTTAGGCTACGCAATAAAGTTCAATTTCTGATAAGTGTCAACCTTTCGTGACTCTGTTATGAGGAATTCTTCCAATTTGACGTCCAATGCTCTCATGATGGATTCGGCGTCATAAGGAATGTCTGAAAAGAAAAGAAAACAAGTCCACAATTCGCACTTTATTGTTTATTTTAATGCAATTGGGCTAAACTAAATAAATAATAAAGTTGTTACCAATGTTGATCCAGTCTTCGGTGTTGTAGCCGGACTCACCGCGGGACTCGTATATACATTGCCGCAGCACGTGCGTTATGCCGTGCGCTGTGCAGATGCCCATCTCGCCTACCGCTGTAAATATATGGCTGTCAATACCCCTAGCTAGCTGGGAGAGGTGTTCTTAACGATATAAGTCACGTTATGTATGACCAAAACTTCCTTTAATCTAGGATAATTGATTCACACATGATGGCACACGAGATTTTAATTCTATCAATAAA
This sequence comes from Tortrix viridana, assembly GCA_963241965.1. Taxonomy (NCBI): domain Eukaryota; kingdom Metazoa; phylum Arthropoda; class Insecta; order Lepidoptera; family Tortricidae; genus Tortrix; species Tortrix viridana. The sequence continues at coordinate 10,264,766 of OY725186.1, forward strand.
CTTAGAGGAACATATTTAAAGCATTAGCTTTTTAACGATGGCGCTTTGGTCATGATTTCCTATGCTATCGCAATTAACGTTTAATTATAACCCCACACTGATATCGCATTTCACAAACACATAGTAATAAAACTGATAAATATTCTTAAAAGAGTGCCTTCACTTAGTGGTCCTAAAAAGCAAATTAATGTCAGTAGACAACGAGATTCGGGTATTGATCAAGATAAAGATGACGCAGCCTCAAACTAACCTTTGGAACCCAAGACTCCGGTCTTGTTTTTGGAGTTGAACCTCAGCTTGACTCTGAAGTCTGCCGGTATGTCCAGAGCAAGAGGCACGTGGTACGTCAACGAGCGGTTACTGAGTAGTTTGCCAGTCTTCGGGTCACGCACCATCTTCTCAGTCGTGAAGTAACCCAGACCTTGCACGTAGGCACCTTCCACCTAAAATCATGAGGTTTAAGCACGTTTAATGATTAGGAATGCATAACCCACAGATGAGTAGTCCCAGATGGACGAGTCATAACGCAACTGCATCCACCATCCCAGTTTCGTGCTGCCCTGGTCTTTTTCCTACTTTCCCATTTATACCAAATTTAGCCACTTCCAAACTTACCTGCGAAATATCAATGGTAGGATTCGTGCTTAACCCAACATCTTCCAATATGTCGCAACGCAAGATCTCATATCTCGCTGTCAGCACGTCCAACTGGACTTCCAGACTGACCACAGCAAACGCGCTGTAGTTCTTCAGATCCTCCTCTTTATCTGTCATCATGTACGTCGCCGTCAAATCTACCTCGTCTTCTCCAGCCTTCGTGATCAGCTGACTCCAAGTTGGATTGGACAACGCCAGCCGAATCGGTTCTAGCCTCTTCTTTATTATATCACAAGATCTTATGACCGAGTAGCAGACGCTCTCACTGACAATACTGGACCCAGAAAACACGTTGTTTGCAGCTGCAAATGAATAACTTGGTAGAACCGTAACGTAGTTCAAAGGGATACCTAATTCGTAGGCGCAGACTTGAGCCACTTTAGTGTTGACCCCTTGGCCCATTTCCACTCCTCCTGTAGTCACTGTTACTGTCCCGTCTCCTCTGTAAATAGATACCATAGCGGAATAATTCCCGTAATATTCAACGGGGAAGCTCATGATGTTAATTTTGATGGCTTTCTTCATCCATCGATTGGCTTTGTTGAATTCCTTGATGCTCTGAAGTCGCTTGTCGTAGTCGGTTTCCTTCTTCCACATGTCGATGAGTTGTGGAAGGTCGTTGTCGTCAGTGCGCATGTTCGCGATGCGCACATCCGTTGGGTCCTTTTTGACGGCGAAGGCGATGTGCTCCATGATGTGTTCGATGCAGGCCATGCCCTCGGAAGTACCTGAAAGTTGAGTAAGATAACAGGTTTACCAACTCAATTTTTAACGGACTAGCACATATTGCTTCATTCCATCTTTTTGCAGGATCTTTCACCTGGCGCTCGAGCAAAGGTGTTAGACGACGTGTCGGTGGTGACAGTAGCCGTCTCGACGTTAAAGTGGTCAACGTTGTAGCAGTTCTTGAAGCCCGAGATCATGTACGAAAGGATATTCTCGTTGTTGGAGCAGCCGTTGTCTTCGATTACAGTGGCGTTCAGGTACTGGATCTTGCCGCTGTTATCTAACCCGACCTGAGGACATGTTAAGTCGATTATTGAATTTTTTTTTTTTTTAAGTTGGTTGAAAACAAGCGACGTCTCAAACTTCGGTTGTTTTCAAATTAAGTGATTTATGCCTCCAGCGTCCATTTAGACTCACCTCATACTCGCACTGGCAGGGCAGCCGGCCGCCGCTGACCGCCATGTTGGTCTGCAGCGGCACAATAAACCGACAGGGCAGGTCCAGCGTACGCGCCACCAGCGCACACGCAGTCGCCGCGCGCACGTTGCGGCTAATTTTGCCGCCGAAGCCACCGCCTATGCGGCGTACTTTAACGTGAATACTAAAAAAAAATAATCAGGGAATCGCCATCCAATACTAAACTTTAAAATCACAGCCCATGCTATCCAGTTAAATCCTGTCAGGTTGGCATATATCTATCTTGAAGTTAAAGAACACTTACTCGCTCTCATTCATATTCAAGCACTGCGATATCGCCCGCTGCGTCAGGTCCATCCATTGCGTCGCATCATACACCTCTAGCCCCTGATCTACAGGCACCACGACACAAGTCACTGGCTCCATGAAATAGTGGTACTGCGGCCCGATCTCGTACACACCCTTTATCACCTTCTTCACGTTATTTCCCCTCCCCTTTGGCTCAATAGCAACATCACTAGCCACATAACGCTTGCTATCTTTCTTCGCCTGATCAATAGTCAACACAGGAGTCGCTGAACTAACATTTTTATAAGTCACTTTGACCTTCTTGGCAACTTTGGCAGCCAGTTCCTCTGACGTAGCGACTACTATAGCTACCGGTTGGCCGTAGTATAGTATATTTTTGCTAACTATTATCTCTTCCTCTTCAGTTTGGAGTTGGAAACCAACGACGGAAAAGGAGTTTATGCCAGGAATGTCTTTTGCAGTGTAGACCGCCAGTACTCCGTCTATGTCCTGGAAAATAGCAAAACGATTCTTACTGGCAACATCAAAACGATCCATCATTTGTATTTATATTTGCATTATTTGATAATCGTGCAAACAAAACATAACATTTGTGTAAAAACAGCTGCTTTAAATATTAATACCTACTAGTTGATACAAAAGAAATATATATAAATATTTCATTAATTACTTATTGAATATAAAAAGAACATGTGCGATATCTCAGAGGCGCGGCGTGTCCTGCAACTTTCGTACTGAATCGATAAGTATGTAACAGTTATGGCGATAAAAAAACTCTGATTCTGATTCTCCAAGTCCCAAATCTCCCGAAAAAAGGCTCGAAAACTTACCAAAACATCAACGTCTACTGTATCTAGTTCCCCATTATTTATGGTGGCCTGTACAAACGCCCCGAAAACTTCCTTAGGCATCGGGGATGAGTCGTTGGCGTACTTGGCTTCTCCAGAGCTCTGAATGATGGCCTCTAGCTTGGGCACAGGTTGGTTGAGAGGGAAGAGGGAAGAGTCTGCTTGGTACTCCTGGGTACCATGGGAGAGAGGACGCTGGATTAGGGAACTGCCGGAGCGGAACAGCGCGCTGAGCGCGTTAGTGGGACAGATGTTGAGGATCACCTGGAATATAACGAAAATGTAGTCACAGAGAATAGTAATGATGGCAAGGGGGAAATTAAGGATCCTTAGTATTTCCTTCGCGTTATATTTAATTTCTCTAACCGTGTATGGAGTTGCGATTGTAGCGACACAGCTGCATAGCTATCGTTATGTGTTATAAATACGCTAGCTATGCAGGCGGACTCTGAAGAGTCATGCGGGCTTAGCATGCATGCACAAGATAAAATTTGACAGGTGCCAGGGAAATTAATACATCTATTCCATATTCTAAAGTAAGACTGAACGCTTAAGGTTTAAAATAAAAGTGTATCGTCCTGACTTTTATTACAAAGCGATTTAATCCGGTATTGTTAGAGTAATGAAATAAATCGTTCAAAGATTTGATAGATTTGATTTGATTTAATAGATATTAAGAGCCTGTGTACACTTGCATTTTTGACCGGGGGTCTAAGGGCTAAAAACGCTAGTGTGCACAGGCTCTAAGCTAAGCATGATATTTAATTACTCTAGCGACTTTTTATTCGTTCTGTCAATTTATTCTTGTGATGCAGTTAGGCTCGCTGTAATTAAACAGTGAATATTTCATAATTGACTATCTCATTTCCAACATAGTTACTAAGTTATCTTAGCAACAACAGTTGCTAAACGATGTTCACTGAGATCACCCGATAGCATCCCCCAAGTTTTATATTCATGGTAAGTCTTTATTGAACAGTCGAGGACAGAAAGATGTTTACACTTTTTCACCTTATACCATTGTAATAAGGTCCAAAAGTGTATACATCTTTCTGTCCTCCACTGTACCAAGGTGATTCTACCAAGTGATCTCAGCGGAGGTACCCTGCGGAGTAGGTATTTGTTTTGTGTAACGTAGCTTAGCTGTATCTCAGCCGTCATGAGAAGAACAATTAGGCAAATTTACTAAAAATATAAAAAAGTTGACATAATAAACGTTTATAAATCTTCTTTTCAGTAGTGCTCACAACTGTGGAATACAGCAAAATACCTTACCTTATTTCCTCCACCTTTACATATACATACATATAAATGACACAGACAGTAATTTTGGGGTAAGGAATTATTTATTCTCTTTACGAGTAGGTCTACGTTTATTGTATGTCTACCACAAACTGACGTTTATTCATTATAGAACTTTGTCTTCATAGTTATTATTTACCTTGTAAAATAAACTAACAGCCAACTTTTTCCTGAATTCAATGGAAGGCTGTGCAGGATCAAATTTCGGTTCCACTTCTTTATTTAAAACGTTAATTGCTGCTTGTAATTCAGCGTTATTGAACACCATTTTGCCTTTCAAGAATTTTTCTGTGGCTTTTGCATGATTGAATGTGGGTGAAATATTTCCGTATACAACGGAGGCGTCTTCAATGATTTTACTTTTATCGTTGATTTTGAAGAGAAAAGCGGCGTTGACGAGAGCTAATGCGTTTTGATTGCGGGGCATTACCTGGAAATGAAACGTTTTTGCTTTTACAAGTTTCGTTTTCCTAATACCTGCGTACATAATACACATCAGTTACATTGAAAAGGTTCTACAAGTCCTATAGGTACTACCTAACCAAATAGATTTAACATTTGGACATCCTGTACCTACTCATTAATAAACGTAAACGAGTGACAACAGTGGCAGATAAACCAAGACCGGTTTTCACTCGCTGCGTGTCAATTAACAATTATAAATTTAATTACTGTCCTGGATAAATATAATTTAAAAAAAACGGGCAAGAGCTTGTCGGGCCATGCTCAGTGTATGGTTCCGTCGCCATTACTATAAGTACAAGTGAAGTACAACAAACAATCTGCAAAAGTTATAAGTCGATTTTCGGTAGGTATAAAAATTTTAGTCGTCTGTAACTCAAGAACCAATAATGTCTACCTAGTCGAGATAGTTTTCCTTTTAAATTCGTTATCCGTGATTTCATTTAAAATATTTTCGGATTTTTAGTACTTGAAGTTTTGGCTGTAGGGGTGGACACGCAACTCTAGCGAAAATGACACTTTTCGAGTTAAATATTTCTTAAACCGTTCCGCTAATCTAACAATTTACAATGACATACATATAATTATTTTTTAAGAGCGATAGATACAATGATACCTCATTCAATGTTATATAGTAAAAAACATATTTACCTTTGCTACACATGCATATATGTTTGTAAAAATATGTATACGTATACAAAATTTCAACTTTGTGTCACTTATAGTTTCTGAGAAAAAATTAGTGTGACATACAAACAGACGGACGGACATGGCGAAACTATAAGGGTTCCTAGTTTGACTACGGAACCCTTATAAGATATATTAACACCTACAAAGCTACAAAGGGTTTTGTTACTAGAGTATCAACCTTGTAGCTTCTGAAGATGTGAGTGCTTCCTAAAGGCGGCAACAGTACGGACGTTATCAATATCCCGACCATGTTGTATCGCAGGAAGTCCGTCAGTGTCAACGTCATCTTCCGATTAGAACTCTCTGCAATCAATTTAGGAATGTCCAGTTTTATAAATAAGAAATATCTTGAGGCCTTGTTTTGCAGACATTCATTTCATCAAATGTGTCATTTCGCCGAATTTCATTCCATCGAAAGCTAATTTCTGCTGAAACCTTATTGTTTTCAGGTTATCTTAAGCATGGTTACGTAAGTTAGGTTAGGTGAGACCCGCGACCACTAAATAATTATAACTCCTGCACGTGGAAATGCCTGTCGATGAAATGAAAATTCGGCGAAGTAAAACATTCTATGAAATGAGTGTCGGTGATTCAAGGGGCTATTCCCATTTGTCCACACTGTAGACAAATGGGATTTTTTTTTCCCAGTTGTCCACAGTGTGGACAAAGGGCCGTGGACAACTGGGAATAGCCGGATTCAAGGGTAAACAATTTTTGAGGAACAAGGATACCAAATCAAACAGCGTTAAGAGCTTAATTTCGTGGATAAATTGTATAGCAAGAGGTTGTAAGATCTCAATGCGATCGGAGACAGCAATAGTTTTAACCTAGTAGTTTAAACAAAAAAAGAAAATAATTGGCATAGTAGTATGCTGATTCCAAATTGTGTGAGACAATAACACAATGAAAAATAACATATGTAATATCTTTAAAGCGTATAAAAACATATTACTTTATTTCTACTATTGGTTCAGTTGTTACATAATTAAAAACCGTAAAATGGCAAATCAACAAGACGTGTCTTCCATTAAGGTTTTGTGTCACACTATTTCGAATCTTATACCCTTATACTTACGAACTGTTACGACAGCCCCGAGTGCCTCAAAGAGAAGAAATATATCTGATTGGTACGCAGGAGTCGTGTGCTTCAGCATCAAATTACCAGCCAGGGAGCCAATCTAAAATATAACTATTTTACAGTAGGTACTGTTCTTAGAGGAGACCTATTACTTACTGTACGAGTGTAGAAGACCTTTATATTATACTCGTATATAGTGATCGGCCACCAGTAGCATTTATGTCACTTTGATGACGAAAATGCACCTCTCACATCTGTTGATGTCGAACGGTCGTCCTCTTTATATAAATGGATTCTCAATGTTAAAAGAAATCGATTGACAATATCAAACATAGAAAAAATTATGATAATTAACTATAATAACAAATTTAATTCAGTGAGTTTTTAACAATGTGTGGTTTTATTTTGAACAACACCGACTTATCCATATTAGTCATTACGTTGGACGTCAAAGTGACATAAAATGCTACCGGTGGCTGATCATTAATTATATGGCAATTTCGTAGTCCGGTGTGGAATGCTTAATTGGCTTTACCAAAAACGGGAACAACGTATTTACTTATTTTCAACTTTATTTATGCTCTGCCCTTATAGGAGAGGATCCTATATTTGTATCCAGTTATTTCGTTATTGATCTCTCCAAAAATACAAAGGTTGTTCGCTATCTTAACCTTTTCAGTTTGGTCTTAGAGTAAATTTTGATTGGACACCATGGCAGTCTTTTTAACGTGGTGACGTTTACATTCAATGCATTCATTGATGGTGTCAGAAGCGCTCTAGTTATACTAATTTGTGACGTTCTCAATATAAAGGGACCTTATGGAGGAAGGCAGTTACGCTCTTCTTATTCTTGTAACTATACGAATACTATGGTAACAGTTCTAAAAACGGCGTAACCGCCTGCCTCCATATTGAGAAGGTCACATTAAATTTCTGGGTGTTTACTGACTGTTTACCGGAGTAAGTGGTTTTGGGTCCTTGAAAACTGTTGTTGCAGCTATTTAACTTCTTGCTCACTGTACTTACCTTTCTCACTGGAATATGCGCTACGAGTCCAAAATGTTTTACTAATTCAGCCAAATACGCAAATTCACTATTATTTTTAGCTGTTTCCTTGAAGAGGGTCATGCTATCTTCTAAGGACATATTGGCTCCGAGAATCAAATTCTGGTCAAACTCATACTTTTTCAACAACTTTACTTCACTGATATCAATTAAAACACGAGGGTATTCAAAAGTTTCCACAGTTCCTGGAAAATAGATATTTTAAATAATAAATTCCCATCGATTTCAAAAGCTTGCTGCTTGCATAATTATGCATGTACTCGTATTAGCATTTGTATCAAGTACGCAAACATCTGTAAAACAACAACAGATGGTTCAACAGTAAATATGACGTTATCTACTGTTATAAGTAATAAAGACGTAGATATTAACACAGGCCGATTAAATTCTAGTGCCTTAGTTTATAAATACAAATATTTTCTTTAATGTTAGAAATAATATATTAGGATTATACCTACCTTTTCCAGTGTTCCCATCAACAAACATGTATGAATCTTCCCCGTGTTCCTTAAGAACTTCAAAAACCTGATCCACCTCAAAAACTTTGAAAAACTTCTTCTTCCCGAAACTAAGAGCGATCACATCCTCGTTTTTCTTCCCTGGATTTTCTAGATCACTGATGACACTCCAGTCACTGTCTTCGCTGAACGTTGAGCATTTCCTTTTGCAAATACTCTTGGTTTTGTTGCAGATCTTAATGTCTTCAATGTCCTTCACCTGTGGAAAACTAAATCCAATCAGTTTTGCATGGTTCGATTGAAACGCTCGAATATTGTTCCACTTGCGGTATATTTGTACACTGATCGACGGCATCCCGCAATATTATTGTCTACATTATCTAGGTACAGAACAGACACAATCACATGAGGAACAGACACAGTAAAGGGCCTCGGGCCGCCACTATCTACTGTGAACGGCGATAACAACTGTAGAAACCCCTAAAATACAATGGAATTGGCACATGCGGCTACACGAGAGCTGACGTCACATATTAGTTATTTGATTTCTGCAATCATTGACGTTCGCAAAATTCAACGTGTAGACAAGTAGGTACTTGTAACGGTAAGCATTATTTAGTGAACCTTTTGACAGAGCTGCGGGCTGGCGTCCACTGCGAAGGACTTCATGGTGTCGAGGATTGGCCTAAACCCGGTGCAGCGACAGGTATTGCTGCCGAAGGACCACTCCAGCTCTGCCATCGTCAGGTGCTTGTCTTGCAAGCTGTAACAAACACACATTTGTTACAATTTTTTGCGTTAAACTAAGTCATGTCACCCTGTCAAGTATATAAATAAAACCAGGTAAAATCGTTTAAACTCAAACCTCGAGGGCATAAATGGGTAAGTAAAAGCGTATCTGATCGGGCCAATCTGTTCGAAGAAAAGATAGACAGTAAGGTCTACAGGTCTAGAGGTGAGCAGGTGTCCGCATTACAGTCCTTTTTATATCATGACAGAATGACCCTGCCTACAGCTTTGGATGCCAATAGTTGGGTGTTTTACCCTAATAATAAACCAGCCTTGCAATAGCCATGAGAGTAAGTACCTGTGCATGTGCATGATCCACCCAGGCGTGCAGTACCCACACTGGCTCCCGTTGAAGGCAGTGATTCTCTTCTGCACCTCGCTATAGCCCTGCAGACGGCTGCCCACGCCCTCTATCGTGGTGATGTCCCAACCGTGGCAAGAGAACACCAGGATCAGGCACTAGAATAAAAAAGCAGTTGTATTAGGAACTTTATTCCAGTCAATAACAGTATAGTTTTTTAGACGATACGGGCTCTGAGACCATTAGACAATTACAATCCAAAAGGATAAATTCGCATTTGTACTTGTCTGTTTTCTTTTAATACCTGTATTTTGTTTTATTTTATTGTACATGGGTACATACATATGTACAATCTCAAAACAGCAAATACGCAGCCAGCTCTGAGGACTTACCTATGCTAATAATATCACTAGTTGACTTATTTACTCCTATTAAACCAGAACAACAATATGAACACTGCTTGGCGTCAGGGTGAAATGGTAATCTGAACGGACCCTGCACCAAGGTTCTTCCACCACTGAGCCTGTTGCCTTCGTACCGCAGATGTCAAGCAATACATTATTTCGGAACACTTTAAAAAAGAAGCAGAGGCCGCTGAATGCGTATGATCGCCCACTTTTAAACCATCATCTTGTACTTTAACCAGGATATCCGGTGAAATGACTAGCATAGATGCATTTCATTTTTGTCCTCAGAGTTGGCAACGCATTCGCAGTCTTAGGATTACAGTCTTGAGATTGCAAATGTCTGTGGGTGTCAGATCCCTTTTAGCAGTTAACAGTTAAATTTTAACCCGATTGCATTCTCCATGCGTTAATTAAATTAAAAATTAAATTATTATTAAATTAAAAGTTAAAGACTTACCGAGTTGACGGAGAAGGTCTCAGCGGTCCCGCTAGTGGGCCGGCGTGCGCGCACCGACACGATGCAGGCGCCGCAGCCGCCCTCGTGGCACATCGCCTTGGTCCCGGGCAGCGCAAGCGCATAGCGCAGGTACGCGTTCAGCGTCGTTTCCCGGGAAGTTGATTCGTTCACTAGGATTTTTTTTTAATTTTAAGTGCTGTATTCCCTTACACACTTTATACCGTCCGTGAGTTCGTTGTACCCCGGTTGACATGTAATGTTGTGTTGTGTTGTGCGTAAAAATTAGAAATTTATGAGTGTCTCGACCTTATAGTCGAGCTCTGTCGGAGTGCCATCGACCAAGGGCGAGATGTGCACGATGGTACTTACGGTACTTTCCTAAGGGTGCAGTAAGACCACACGGTGTAAGTAGTTATTTATCTTGACTAAAAAAAATTAAAGTGTATAAATATTGTCCCTGATATTTATTTGTTTATTTATTAAAAAATGTCCCTTAAGTCGGTTCTTTAAATTGAAGGACACATTTTATCGACTTTTTGAAGTGCAAACCAAATATTTAGCCGATTCTATACCTATACTCAATACTTTATTGCTTATCCATACTACGATTAATGTTAAACTCCCGACCGCCGGCTTATTATTCGATTTCATACTTCCCATACAAACCGGATGAATCCGATTATTATGTAGTACAGAAACTATAAACATAATAAAAGAGTATTATCTGTAAACAAAATGTATAAACTAAACACCAATACATTCCAAAGAAAACGAACGTATTGTTCTTGAAGAAGCTAAAATATCGTGACATGTAAAATAAAGAGGGTTTAGTTTAAATAGCAATTCTATACGCAGGCTTGGAAATAGTTAATGATAATGACACAATTGCTAGATGATGACAGTGCTGAAGGCCAATGATGACTGACATCATTATTCAAATTATGCGGGTCTTTGTTGATATTATCAAATTGGGATTGTGAAAAATATATTTTATAGAAAACATACCATATTGAAGAAACATTAAAGTGATTGAGGCTTAATAAATACATATTTTTTATTTTATCCTAAATATACTACTATCATACCAGGAAAAGTGTCCGTAGAAACCAGAGATATATATACCTATATCTAGCAATATTTTTGCCTGCTTTTAATTTACCAAAAAAAAGGCTTAGCTTGAAACTGTCATGGCATGTGTGAGTTGTCAGTCTTGACATTTTTTTTACTCGGTATATGTGAAAGAATCAAAAAGCTTAAATACTAAAAAATGTGTTCGCCCAAATCGAAAGGGACCTTATCGCGGCAGGCGATTACGACTTTTTTCACACGGCTGTTATACTAATGACAAGGCAAAGAAAACTATAACAGCATGAGCGCCCGCCGCCATAAGGGCCCTTTCGATTTGGACGACCACAAAGTGTAGTTCTAAAGTGCCCATGAATCCATTTGGTTGATTTTACTTGCAGTTAACAACTTTAAATATTGAGCCACTATAGAATCCTGTCTAACAGCGGCACGTCATGAGAAAGAAGTTAGGTCTACTTACTGTCTCTGCGCAGCGACACTGTTTTATTGTGGGTCAACAGTTAAAATCGATCACTGTGCCTACCAAGTAGTTAGTATGATTACGTTTTAATTTACTATATATATTTTTTACGAGCATGGGTAATTTTATAGTCAAGGAATTCTTTATGGTTTCTTAAAAATTAAGTTATTTTATAATCTGCTAAAACTGCAATAAAAACGCATTATCAAAATGTATTAATTAAAATATACTCAAAAATACATACATATCGCGATATTAAAATGTTGCATCCTTTTATTTTATTTTTACCTGAACATTTCTCCCCGTTCACAGTAAACTCTATGCACGACATCGGTGTTGTTTCTTACGCGCCAGTGTCATTACTGTCGCTGATTCACCTTAACTTATCGTTAGCTACATTGAGCCGCCATACAATATTGTGGCCATTCAAAACTACACAATTACAAACATCAGTGTATTAATTATAATCCGTCTTGAAAAAAACTGAGGGGAGAGTGTGGGCTGGTAGCGTCGCATATTTTCGTTTTCTTGATTATAGAAGTGTGAAATTAATAAAAAATAATCTAATCCTATAAGGCCTGGCTACGACTTCGAGCGAGCGAATTTTCTAATACATTGCGTGTAACGTCAACTAACCGCTGCGCGGTGAGCGTCTCAACCGAGCAATGAAGAGAGAATTCGAAATTCCACTAATGCTCGTCTCAATACACATCAAAAATGACTGCAGTTTCTTGAGACGGGTATCTCAGGATTATTTCCATTCGATTATTATTTATGACGCTACGTATTATTAGAGAAGGCGGCATCAGGCTGTAGATTCCGAAAAAATATGATAAACCAATTATATACGTCAATACAACTTTATTAGGAAAAAATCTTAGAACTAACTTACATTATTAGCTTAGTCATCAAAGAAAAAGCACATGTTATAGCGTATAAAAATATCAGGATAAAGTTACACATCATCTTCCATATCGATACAATGAGGGAAAGTTAGACTTTCTTTCCAAAAACACACACCACTTACTAAACTCTGACTGACCCACGCAGACCTCAGTTTGTATTTTTATTATATTATAAAATATGGGCCCAATAATCCTTACATAACCTACTACGACACGTGACAAAATCAACATGGTAACAGGTACTTTCAAATTTCGAGCTTCAAAATAAGAGATTAGATAATTCGTGTTTTTTTTTTCAAACTAATAAAAGTAGGTAATAATAAAACTGTTTTTGGTCTTGCACCTATTAAAAAAATAGCAATAATTTTCTTAAACAAGTAAAAATGCTAGTAAAAAACGATTTATTACAATAGATGCGTTACACCCTTTCCAAGCGTAGTCATGCACTAAGAAGGTATTTACCGTCTTTGGCTTTAGTGCCAAACGATCACTCGGGACGAACGCACGCGTCCCGTCTCGCAAAAAAACAAATGAGTGGTAAAACATGGCGTCCTATATAAACGATGTGGAAATTACACTGCCACGACAAGGAACGACTATCAAGTGGCATTTCATTTGTAAATACCGTGGCCATATTTTAAGGCAGAATTGTATGAGTGTAACCGCTTCTTGAGATAGGTACCTATTTATAGTAAAATTCCTAAACCTAATCTTACTTATTAACTCGTGAGGCCAATCAACATCGAAATGTATTCATTAAATAGAAACAATCTATGAGAGAACATAATTGTACATCTGAAGAGTATGTATTCAAACAATCGTTAGAGCCAGACAGCCGATGCCTTTATAAAATAGACAAATAAATTCAATTACATTCTGATGTACCTACTAACTAGGCCTCCGAGATTTCCTAAATACTAGTTTGGCCAAATGCTGCTTAGTTCTCCACTAGACGGACGTGGTCCTTGAACATCGCGTCTTCCAGCAGCTTGTGGTAAGTCTGGTGCACCAGCACCAAGTACATGGAGTAGATCACTGGAAATAACACACAGGGATTGACAATTTGTATGAAATGTGCTTACACTGTAAGTAATGACTCAAAAACGCACTCGTTAGCTAAGCTAAATGTAAAATAGAAAAGACTGACTGCTAAGTTTTTTCTTCACTTTTTCTGATTACTGGTCTCCTCTAGGGAAGCGCTCGTAGACTCAGAATTGTGAAAGTGCCTACATTTTTTTTCCTACAGCTGATTTAGTCACATGGTTAGCCAAGGTTTGAGGCCTTGAGTATAAATAACACTAAACACTACATTTTAAATTCCGCTAAGCGAATTACTACCTACTTGACAAATCATTCAAAGCTCTACCACAGAATAAATATAGCTAAAGCAGTAATGAAACTACGAACAAACATTCGGGACGTCGCACACACACAGAGGCAAGCCTCAACGAGTCCTCTAATGCCCGGTTCCTATATTCAAATCGCGGATAGATAAGGTTACTTCAAATTCAAATTTGACGCATGTTGTATGTGGCAAACGTCAAATTTTAAGAAAACATTATTTGTCATATTATCCGCCCAAATTACGCAGGTGGTTTATGGTAACCTGCCAGCTACTTTAAAACGTGTTTTTAATTTAGATGCATTCATGTTGGTGATACCAGATAAAAATATCACAATTTACCGGGAAAACTAAAACTTTTTTCGTACTTGTAATTACAACAAAAAACAAATATTTATATCGTAAAGATTAAATAAAGATACCGGTCCCACGGTTTAGAATCGAAAATTAGTATGACACAATTGAACGTTTTGAAATAAGTATGTACCTATGAAAATTTTTCTATACGCCATTCAATTGAATAAAAAAAATTACGTCTGAATTAATATGTATATGTTCTAGGTTTCCGCTAGACGAGTCTGTACGCAAAGTTTTGATAGCGGCTACCGGACGACAAAATTGGCAGCCGACTAAATACAGCCGTACCTGTTCCAAGCATTTTGAAGACCGTTGCTTTGTGTAGACATTTCTAACATTGTCTTATTTGTCACCCATAGACTTCGTATAGTATTGAATTCCCATATTTAAATATTATATTATATAAGAATATAATATAATTAAAATATCGGTTACATTGTCTAATGTTTCATTTTTCATCTAACCTAAACCCCATCCTCACTTTTATTGCTCCAATATAATTATTGAATTGTTTTAATAAAATAAAACCGCCTTCAAACTCGATATCGAATAACACACACAAAAAAAAACGAATTGAGAACCTCTTCCTGTTTTGAACTTGGTTAAAAATGGAATGCCAGTGATATCAAAATATGGGGATATTTGTATCAACATGGCCACCCCGCATTTATGACGGTCCCTTACGGGTGTACGCTGGCGTCATGTCTATAGCATTCTTCGTCTGAGTTTTTTTTTTTAAATTTATTAAAGCTTTGGCTACTAGGCCATCAGCTTAAAAAGAAATTACAAACAAAGTAACACGTTCTTCGTCTGAGTGTTAACCCCACAGGTTAACCCTAAAGTCTAAGCCGGTTGTCATATTATATGTGTCTGGAGGCTGTTCTTACCGCAAGCGAGCAGCGTGTAGACGCCCGGCGACGCGGCGCCCACGTCGCCGCCCACGTTGCTGATGAAGTACCCGACGGCAGCCAGCACCCCCAGCACCGTGATGGTCACCCCGTAGATAAAGTAGGCCTTCACCTGGCCTGGGCGCCGCTGAAAAAAATACGTCAAGTAAAGCATATTATTATCTGACAGATAAATTTAGCCCTTTCCCTTACACTTGAAAATAAACACGGAGGAGGCTAACTTTAACTGGCAGATTTTACTTGTTGATTGTGAAACAGGGCCTTATTATTTTATTAGGTATCGTTTACATTCTGCTAACTATAAGCCATTAGGTAACCCGCAAATATTTTTAATAGTACTAAAATATAGCGAATTAAGACTTCTATATCGTAAGAAAATTGTATGGTAGGTTGCGCACTAGATCCGAGTTCCGTCATTCAATTTCTTATACAAATAGTACTTAGGTACTGTACTACTACTGCTACTCAAAATTCAAACTCTGATTCCAAACCATGGGTGTTTGCAATATCAGCTCTTTTTGAAGTAAAATTAGCGTTGAAAATGTTTGGAAAATATTCAGTTTTTTTCAAACAACTCGTTTTTTCGGGTTTTTATAGAAAAAAAAAAAAAAATCTGCTCATATTATTCCGGAAAAAACGAATAAACCCAAAAAAACGAAGTTGAAAAAAACCGTATGTAGTTTTCAATATGAATGTTGTAATTTAATTTGGTAATAAGTAAGTAAATATAAGTACAAAAAGGGTTGAAATAGATGGCAAGAGTGACAGTGATTGACTATAAATAAATTGTCATTATTTATTTGTTATTTTTCTTTAAAAAAAACCCGAAAAATACGGAAAAAAACTAAAATTTCAATAACTTTCGATTTATTCCTGGAATGTTCAACGCTAAGTAAAATAGCATTATCTTGTAAACTGCTGCGTAAATAAGTAAATAATCCCATTCCATTATTCCAGTCCCATTTTTAAAACTACGACAATACTATTTTTTGCCTTGTGTGCCATGTTAATTTGTACATGTTTTTAAAATAAAATTTGATCGAAACTTCCGGTAAAACTTTACAAAATCTAAAAATCGCACTTTTTTTTACCTCTTTATCATTATAATAGTAAAAACTGTAGATAGTTTTGGCAACATCCTGCAACAAACGATTTACGAAATATTTAAATTTGCAGCCAAAAAAAACAGTTTTTTTCAGTTTTTAGTTCAAGGTATCAAAAATCACGAGTTTTATAAAAGTGCCAATATTTCGACAACTACGAAATTTTCAGCTTCGCTTAATCTTATAACTTATGAGCTGCTCTATCAGCCCTCTTAGTTTTGGCGTTGCTTTTAGGGACAGCCTGTATAGCTGATGTCAGTTTTTGGTTGAAAATATTGTAATACTTCAGATTGGATGACTTTGAAATGTTTTTTTGGTGTCACAAGTGACAAGTTGTGACAAGGCATCTGTAAAGGTGTGTCGACTGACTCGATTCAGAGCTAACTTATGAATTAACTTAAACGAAACAAATCATTTTTGGGACAAGCTTTTGTAGCCAACTGTACTTTTTTTGTACAGTCATCATCTGCTTATCAAGACAAATCTAACGAGCACAGACACGACGGGTTTATCATGAGTAGTCTAGGAGTTCCAGTGACCACCTTCCGTCTCCATCATCAGACCAGCTCCATGGTGCCATATTATTGCATTGTCACCGAAGTTACGTAGGTATACCAAATTTCAGCTTAATCGGACAACAGGAAGGGGATAAAATGTTCAGTTACTAGATTTGACCCACACAAGCGACATAAAAGCTTGTAAAAATGAATATTAGCCGATTCTTGTGAAAATTTGCTAAGAAATGCAGCTGGAATCCAAGCTTTCAATAAAAAAAAACCGGGCAAGAGCATGCCGGACCATGTCCAGTGTAGGGTTCCGTCGCCATTCTTACAAACACAAAAAACAATCTCCAAAAAATACGATGTGTAAAAAAGTGCACCAGCAAAAGAGCGTATCTTCATGGCACTTACGTCATTTTGTTGAGAAGCGCAGTTTTTCGGCAATAACTCAAAAACGGTACCTATATCCGATAATGTTGAAAACAATTTTCGTTGAAAGTGATTATTAAGTGTTAGCTTTGTAATTTTTTTCATATTTTTTAGACTTACAGTTTAAAAGATAGAGGACACAATTTTTGCAAGTGCCCCCCCTAGATGTACTTATTTCTATTATTTAACTACAAAACTAATTAGCGGCTTATACGAGACACCTATACTCCAAATTTCATCAATATATACATTATGTAGTTTTTAAGTAAAATGCCTGTGACATACGGACGGACGGACGGACGGACACTACAAAGGTTCCGTTTAAGCCATTTTGACTTCGGAACCCTAAAAACACATTGAATTCCGTTCACTCGTTCGGGCCCTTTACGATGAGTTATGACAAAGAGATGGACAGAAATACAGGCAAAGACAACATTTTAACAAAGGCAATAACGGAAAATAAAGCTTTATTTCTAAAGTATTTTTCAACCGCGTTCATAAATATTAATGTCCGGGATTTCGGATGACTCAATCAGTCAATTCTTTAAAAAAGTAATGGCAGCCTTATCTCACACTGAACCATTTATGCTTCTTCCCACGTCTATTACAAGCTCTGATAACGAACACTAACAGTTCGTTTGTTGTCAATTCAAAGAACTTTAATTTTAAATTATTGTCTGTTGACTAAATATCCCTCTCCACTACATACAGTGTCAGTTCTTTATCTGCAGGGAGCACCGGATTTGCGTTTCTTAGAATTTTGAGAGAATTATTAATGATTAATTTTAATTATTACTAAAGGTAAGGTTCAAAAAGTTGGACCCAATTCGCAAATAAGTAGTTAAGCGTAGTTTACCATACAAACAGCGAAAGCGAAAAGTTCCGTTGTGCGACGAATATTACGAATTGTATGGCTAATTTTCGTAGCACAACGGAAAATTTCATAGAAAATTTAATTGCGTGAGTTAGCACGCCCAACTTTTTGAACCTTAGGTGCCTACCCATAAAAACTTCATTCATCCAAACACATGGATCCTAAAAATAAATAACATAAATTGAAAAACATGATGATTGGACGTTTGAATTATATTTTTCAATTTACATATGTTATTTATTTATGGGTAGCGATATGAAGCCATGACATGTGCCCTGGGAAAAAGGGCACAGACTATCATAATGCACCGCCAGACCTAGTAACAAATGATAAGCACATCAACTGACCTTGCATATTCCGTTGCAGAGCAGCACAGAGAATATAAAGGCGACCAGGGAGGGTATTCCTGTTAGGATTGTGATGACACTGAGAGCGACGCCTCCTACAGCGACCGCAGCTTCTACATCAGGCTCGTTGAAAGAGTCGTATCTGTGCTCGCGGGCCTGGCTGGTCGCGATGAACACTCCAGCGACTGTGAGCAGCCCCAAGATGATAGACGCCAAGAGCGAGAGACATGTGACTATCTGAGGACAATATAGGGAACTTAGGGCCGCATTAATAAACTAATCTTAAGTGAAATGCCCCGTAGACAGAACTGGGCGGACAGTATTTCAATTACGTGTATTTGAAATACAAATACGTATTTTGTATTTAGCATTTAAAATACTTCATTCACGTGTATTTTGTAATTTATACATTCAGTCAACAAAGTATCGGGAATGGATGATTTGTTTATGGTTCCAAATTCAAATTTTTGTTTTTTTTGTTGTTGTTAGATTGGCACAATTGTTTTCTATTTTGGCGCGGAGTTTGAGTTGCATCTGTTATTTATATTAAATACAGTGCTGTTTTTAGTTATATCATATCTAGTGTGTATTGCGAATTTCATAATGGACAAAAACATTGAACAAAGAGTTTGTCTTAAATTTTGCATCGCCAATGGAATTTCGTGTTTGGAGTCACTGAAAATGTTACAGAAGGCTTACGGTGATTCGACTTTATCAAAAACACGTGTTTATGAGTGGTACAAAGCGTTCAAAAGCGGTCGAGATGTGATGGAAGATTTGCCTCGCTCTGGTAGGCCATCAACGTCTGCAACTGAAGTTAACATCGCAAAAGTGAAGGAAATAGTGACTGAAAATCCTCATTCAACTTTGAGAGAGATAGCCGCCGAACTTTCTGTATCTCACGAGTCGATCCGTACTATTTTAACTAATCATTTGGGTATGAAACATGTTACCGCTCGGCTAGTCCCAAAAGACCTGAATTTTCTCCAAAAACTCAATCGCATGAGAGTCGCTGAGGACATGCTAGAACGAGTCAATTCCGACCCAACATTCATGAAACGCATTGTTACTGGTGACGAGACGTGGGTTTACGAGTTTGACATGCAAACTAGTCAACAAGCTTCGGAGTGGCGCTTCGTGGCACCCGTTTTCAATCGGTAGAAGACATAAAGGAGAATTCGCGCCGAGAACTGAATTCAATTCCGGAAACAGCGTTTAAAAAATGTTTTGATGATTGGATTATTCGTTGGCGTAAGTGTATCGTTTCTGAAGGAGCATACTTTGAAGGTGATAAAATAAATTTGGATGATTAACAAACAGTTTGTGTATTATTGATCTTTTCCCGGTACTTTCTTGACAGAGTAGTATTTCAAATATTTTACGATATAATAGATTTGACTCGCGTCCGTAAAACCGACAACCGAGCGAGCGCAGAGCGAGGCGAGGAGAGGCGAGGCGAGGTGACGCGAGGGCCCCGACCACACTCTCGTGCTCGCGCTACCTCGCCTTGCCTCGACGAGTGTGTAGTGCTAGCGTAAGAGCGGTGACAGACGGGCGAGTAAGTTCGCGTGCTTATAGCTCGACGACATTACTTGCGCGTGTGTCATCCTAAGTACGCGTACTTTAAAACCGCCGAGAAAGTTCATCGATGATCCGACAGGTTTTAAATTTTGCTCGTAGCCCGCCTTGGCTCTATCATCCCACCATTACTACGGCCACACTTCGGCGATTCGGCGAACGTTCGCGTTAGCCTCTCTTTCATTATCATAGAGAAAGAAAGAGACACCAACACGAACCTTCGCCCGAATCACCGGCATTTTGCAACGGCGCAGTCTAAGCTGCGGGTGCGCAACGCTTGTGGTATTTCAAATACCGTATAAGGGCCTATAAATAAATATTATAAAATGTATGTATTCGAATAAACATTTAAGATGACTCAAAGGTACATTAGCTCATTAATCATCTTCTAATTACCGTAATCATTAAACAAATTGCTTTATGATATTTTATCTGATAAAGGTCGCCGGAAACCGCTGGATGACAGCAGCAGAGGACCGATCGTTGTGGAAAACCTTGGGGAAGGCCTTTGTCCAGCAGTGGACGTCTTGCTGCTGATGATGATGATGATGATGATGATGATTTTATTATTAGGTACATTTCCTACAATTACCTAAGGTATGAACGCTTATTACTTGGTGTAGAAGAAATATTTCTGTTGCAACATTAAGTTCTATCCCTCTAATCCATACTAATATTATAAATGCGAAAGTAACATCTACACGCTTAAACCGCTGAACCGATTTAGATGAAATTTGGTATGGAGATAGTTTGAGTCCCGGGGAAGGACTTAGGATAGTTTTTATCCCGGAAAGTTGGACAGTTCCTAAGGTAGCAGCGATAAACGACTTCTACGCGGACGAAGTCGCGGACAAAAGATAGTTCTTAATATGATCATATGCGGCGGAGGGGATGCACTTACCGCAGGGCCGGAGCAGTCGCAAATTGTAAGCCTTTATTAATATTACCTCAACTTATGAACATAACCGGAAAACATGAAAATTGCATTGAAAAGGGGAACCCCCCCCCAAAGGGGAATCCCCGTTTTCTCCTTTTATACTTTAATTGATACTAAAGCCAAACTATAAAGAAAGTTATTTATGGTTAATGAATGATAATAATGATTACCATTATTTATTGTCTAATAAAACTCAGGCAAGAAACATTAGGTTGACAAATTATTAATAGGACCAGCAACGTTATGATACGTGAAATTAGGATTACAAACGTTATGGCAAACATTAAAGAACCCGAGTTAATCATTAGGACAAACGATTATTAGGAATAAAAACATTATGTCAAGAGAAAATAGGTCGATAAACATTATGGTAATTGATCATTAGGACATGAAGATGATGGCAAGTAAAATTAAGATTTGAAATGCCTTTTGAATGCGTTTTGAAATGGATGACTTACGAACATTACTCTCTCTCTTTATTTAAGAGCCAGGCTCTTGTCGGTGGAGTGATCGCCAACCGCTCCGGTCCTCTGTCAACTGCTAGACTTTCTGGTACGACACGACATTAACCTTCTCCTTTATTTGCTCAAAGTAATTTCTCCTTGTACTTCCTCTGCCTCTCCTTCCTTTTATGTTTCCTTTGATGTTTTTTAGGAAAAGGTCGTGTCGTAGCACGTGTCCTATCATAATTCGACTTCTATTTTCTATCGTTGTTAGCAGATTTCTGTTTTCATTTACTTTGTTCAGTACTTGTTCATTAGATATCCGTTCCATCCTACTTCTCCCCCAACACATTTCAAAAGCCTCTATCTCTCTCTATCTCTTTGTATCAGTGTCCACGTTAATATGATAACGACGTACGATTTCATGTAAATATTTCATATATGAAGTCCAAAAATGTTATAATGACTTAAGGGCCTGCGCAAACCGGCGGAGCGCAGCGCAGATCACTTTAAATTTACCAATGTATATTCTTTTCTATTTTAATTACAATAAGGTATAAATTTAGAGCCGCAGCCGCAGAGTAAAAATCCCCCGTGATGCTCCGAGGTCGCTCTCAGAGCATTCAAATTTATACCTTATTGTAATTAAAATAGGAAAGAATATACATTGATAAATTTAAAGTGATCTGCGCTGCGCTCCGCCGGTTTGCGCAGGCCCTAACAACGCCGACGTTATATGTTCATGTGTTTGCGTGTATGTAATTATACATAATTATGTATGTATGAAAGGACGACCTACTTACCGCGCTTAAAATAGCCACCACGAGGCACCCATGCTCGACGGGGATGCACATCAAACACTTTCCTCTGTAACACATCTTGGATCTGAAAATTACAATAATTTATAAAGTCGGCCATAAAAATGTTGAGCTAGTTATTTAAAACCTTGCCATTGTATGTTCAGCGGGCCTAGGGTCTCGTGGACGCGCGTAGGGATGTAATTTAGCCGTGTCACTATCGATAGTATCGACACCGAGTAAGTACTGATTAAATAATACAAATTAATTTTATAATAAAATAATATACGATAAATATGTAGTAAATAGTACTTATGATAAGACAGCTAAGAAACATGGTAATAATAATAACAAGTACCTGGTAAGTACTTGTTTTTACTTCTTTTATGTTGTAAAATCGACTTAAGGTGGGCATTCACGGTCAGTTAAAACTGATCAGTTAACGTATCTACATCCAAAAACTGACCGTGAATGTGGAATCTTAAGTTGAAATTATACGAATACAAGGTCAGCTTCTGGATGGACGTCAGTTAACTGATCAGTTTAACTGACCGTGAATGTCCACCTTTAAGGTGTCAGTTTGTGGCCGACTCCACGCAGCAGCAGCAGACGACGTGTCGTCACGACACTACTGGCTTCTATGTATTTCTATGAAATCCCTTCCGTAGCTAGCGACATGTCGCTATCATAGAAACACAGAAACCAGTAGTGTCGCGGCGACACGTCGTCTGCTGCTGCTGCGTGGAGTCGGCTACCAACTGACACCTTTATTATACCCGCAACAGACGATAGGATTTGGTCCGTGCCGGACAACGGATCTGGTTCGGAGTAGTCTGTTACGGGTATGCACGCGCGTGGTATTTACGTATAGGTACCTACATGTCGATTGCAAATATTGTTACTTATTTCTTTACTTTTATTCCTTTTAAATGTGCATCAATTTTCTTATCCAACATCCGTACAAAAAATAATATATGTAGTAGTGAATTTGCTCGGTTTTTATTCGTACTATTTATCACGTGAACCAAACCCGAACCCTCTCGGCTCTCCTACCACTGGCTCTTAAGTAAAATGAATTAAAATTATTGAGCCATAATGTCACGGCCCCTCTTCACGATCGGCCATGAAACAAGCAAGACTTCTTTCTCGCTCTAAGGCCCCGCGCATACTATCGACTATTTAGTCGGCCGATTGTGTTTTGTCTCAACAAACTTTGTAAAAATGGGTAAGGACAACCATATAATCGGCCGATAAAAAGTCGATAGTATGCGCGGGGCCTAACACATCTTCGTCCCTCCTGCTCGCCCATCATGGCCTCATGGCATCATGGTGAAGAGGGCCCATCACAGATAATGCAGTCCTAAACGAAATATGGAAACAATAAGAGTCAAATTCCTACACCTTTCCTTTGATAACGAGGTTAAACTGAATAATAGTTATGTTGTCTTAATATTCCTAATTCTTAGTAATAATAAGTAAATAAACTTGATGAATAATTTAATATTAAACCTCTTTGATTTCGTTTGTTATGGAAAAAACGTGCAAAATAACGGTCAATTACACTCAATACAAAAACCTATTATCAACTTGCAAATAATGCAAATTAAACTTAAAGCTTCTGTTAACAAACATGAAAGCTCCAATGACGTGCCACCAATGGTGTTAACAGGAAAAATTTTCATTAAAATAATTAACTTTAAAATCCGCTTTTTTACACTGTCCATAAGTTTGTCCGTCCATTATTTTAGTTTAAATAATAAATATAAATAACTTACCAAGCCTCCTGAGTTTAACACTTGAATTCACAACTCACGCGCACGTTCGTAACGGGGTGCACTCGCAACGCAACTAAATAAAATCTAGATCCAAAAAAACCCGCCCGTTTAGGTAGTATTCGGGACGACGGTCAAAATATAAACTACCATAAAATCCATACAGTTTTCGAAGCAAGCGGCGATCGTAGCGCCACTTAACTTTGCTGATTCTGTGTATGTGTATGAAATGAAGCGGTTGTTGTCCGGCAATGAAAGATGGAATAATATAGTGTCGTCTCTTTCACTACCCACAGAACGCCACGGTGCGCCAACGCATGTGGCTAATAATAAATTGATTATGAACACAAAGGATCTGAATAAAGATGCAGCAAGTCAACTTTAGTTTCCCCGAGATTTTAACCTTAAGTCAACGTAAAAAGGTTTATTTTAAGTTATATTTAAGTACTTGTCTTATAGAGTTATGAACAGGCAATAATATTAGGCAGTATATTATGTAGTACCAACATCTGGCGTTCGTAAGACATAAGCGGTAGCGGGTGGGTATACCTACCTCACAGTTTAGTTTTATTATACATGCCAATATATGCAAATATTATGATTATAAGCAAAACACAAGTAACATTAAAACCGGCGACTAAATGAAAGTGCAGGCAGTCAAATATTCTTCGACTCAGTAGAAGTTTAGAGAATAACATATAATATGTGCACGATCTAAGTGCAGCTCTGATGCTGGGGCCACACTAACGAGAAACGCCGTTAAAAATCAACGTTCATCGCCTTATGCGTAGTATGCATAAGGGCGATAGACGTTGATTTTTATCGGCGTTTCCCGTTAGTGTGGCCCCAGGGTGAGGAATGCGAGCGAGAGACATCAAGGTCAGCACAACCCTACACTACAGGGCGAGCGAGGCGAGGTGTGTCGACGGGGGGACGCCCCACCTCATACCCCGACTGCACTCAGATTGCGCGCATACTATACCTGGAACTGATACGCCGAGTTCGAGGCACTTACAGGTAATGTTTTAAGGTTCCGTGGTCAGACAAGAAACATTTTGCCCTATCATGGCCATATTGGCCATACCAAGCAACCCGGCGCGACGCATTGCATTGGAAAGACCGCCGCATTTGTTTATGCGAGATTTTTAGTCAGTGCTGGACTTTTTGTATTCTAAACAATTTATGTTTAATCACCGACCAAAAAATCTAAGTGTAAAAAAGTGTACTTATACATAATTATGTATGTCTGTCCGTGGCTTCGTAGCTCGAAAACGGCCCTTTTTACCCGACTATGGCCCAATACAGGTTAATTAAAGAGGTTAAAAATGTCGTGTTCCGGCGGTTCCGGGGCGGCCTGCCAGCGAGCATGACTTCGAACGTTGCGATTCAACAGAGCCACGCTGTTTTGTCGCCAAAATAGTTTAAGATATTGTTATAAATACATATAAATATTTAAGTCAGTAAGGTATTTTATCTATGGGACTATTAGCCTGAAAATAAATAAATAAATAAATAATTAATATTATTATCAAGGAGCACGTGACCGTACAGGTATGTAAATTCACCGAAGAGTTCGCCAGTGAGTTACCACAAAAACACTGCCTGCAATGTTCCTAATTATGTCCCATATAGGGGTCCTGAGCACGTCTCATATGGGACATAATCAGTGATTTTTAAATGTTAAATGAAAGTGACTACGCTAACGCTTGTGATTTAAACATACACCAATAAATAACTCTGCAATGAGTGTTTCTCAGAAGCAGCTCGCAAGTTTTTAAACATCGGCTCGAGTGGGCACAAAAACGCCACCACAGTGCTGTGCTCTGATAGCGGTGCTATGCGAAACTTATCAGTTACCACATTCTTCATAGTTGACAAAAATGTGTTACCCTAAAGTAAAAGCGAATGCTACACGGTTTTAAACCAGTTTAAAACAGGCGGTTTTAAACCATGTAGGCATTGGTTTTAAACCAAATTTCGTATGACCTTTAAAAAAACGCCCTTGTCAGACAGGCGTGCGCTTCAAGCGCGTGCTACACGGTTTCAAACCATGGTTTTAAACCAAGTGACCTTGGTAGAACCGAGCTGCTACACGGTTTCAAACAAGCCCATTTGTTTGATATCTGCCAAAGACCTATAAGGTCATGCGAAATTTGGTTTAAAACCACTTTACAAACTAGGCGAGTGAAGTGTCATTGGGTAGTAGGTATTTTTTTCAAAACTTTAGGCCCAGTAGTTTCGGAGATAAGGGTCAATTTTCACCTAAGTATTTTCTATTATCTTCAAATTATTCATCTTAAAGTTATAAAAAAATATATATATATTTGAAATGAAATGAAATATTTATTTGCTTAGAATACGTTACAAGGTCTTAAAGTAGATATCAGGATCAGTATTCAGTCGACTTCTAAATCAACATGCAAAATATTTTGATTATATGTTATTATTTTAAGTTTGAAATGTCCTTATGTTTAATCATTTATAAAATGCATTTAATATATTCCATCGCGATTTAAAAAGTCCTTTACAGTATAAAAGCAATGATGTTGTAGCCATTTGGTCAATTTTATTTTGAACACTTTACCATGCAGCAGTTTTAATTCATTAGGAAGTTTATTAAATAAAACTATACACATAAGTATTGTAGGCATTTTTCCTATAGATATCAGATCTACAGCATGGCTGATGCAACAGATGCTTGTATTGCGCCCGTAGCTCTCCTGCAAACATTTTGTCACGCTTCCTAAAATAAGCTGGATGACTTTTGGTAAACAGACATGCTTTTAAAATGTACATAGATGCTAAGGGGAGAACTTTGAACTTTTGGAACAGCGGTCTACAGCTATCATCAAACCGAGCACTACCTACGGCACGGATACATTTTTTTTGCATTAAGAATGCCCTCTGAATGTCTACAGAATTGCCCCACAGCAGTAGTCCGTAATTTAAAGTTGACGACACGTAACCATGGTATGCAGTCAACGCTGCTCCTATGGAGACGGAATTCCTAAGTTTTCTCAAGGCAAACACAAACCTCGCTAATTTAGAACATACAGAGTCAATATGACATTTTCAGTTCAAATGTTTGTCTATAAGTAAACCCAAGAATTTTGCACTATGAGTCTCCTCAACGGGAGTGTTATTATGATTGACATTCAGATTTAATGGCTTTGAATTATATTAGTGAAATTGCATAAACGAAGTTTTATTAAGATTCATATTAAGATTGTTATTATTTGTCCAATTATTAATGTCTACTAATGCTTTATTTATATTAGATTCGTACATATAATCTGTTCCCTCTACTATTAAGGTTGTGTCATACGCAAAAAGTATACACTTGCTAAAGTAGCTTGAGGAAGGTCATTGACATAAATCAGAAACAGCAAGGGTCCTAGATTACTTCCCTGAGGGACACCTGACCCATTTACACGAAACTGAGACCTGAATTTCTCTCTTATAAGATTGTTCCCCACTGTTACTACTCTAGTGATTTCTGTGCATTGTTTTCGGTCGGCTAAGTAGCCGCTCATCCAGTTAAGGACATTACCTCTAATGCCATAGGATTCAAGCTATGAAAGAAGCTTCGAGTGATTTACAAAGTCAAAGGCTTTACTCATGTCCAGGAAAATTGACATTACTGGCAGTTTGTTATTAATAGCCTCTGTTATTTCCTTAATAAAACTAAAACAAGCCAGTTCCGTCGAGTGTTCCTTCCGAAACGCAAATTGTTCCGGCAATAAGATATTATGTACCGTCAAATAATCAGTTAATCTCACAAACATAGCCTTGTCCATGATCTTAGAAATTGTGGGGACCATAGTAATGGGCCTGTAATTGTTTGGGTCGTTTCGATTTCCTCTCTTGAAAAACGGCTTTACAACCGACAACTTTAGTTGCTCAGGAAAAACGCCCTGGCTGAACGAAAGATTAATCAAATGCGCCAACGGACGGCATAAGTATACAGCATTACGTTTAAGCATGATCGTTGATATATCATCATAACCACAAGACTTGCTGTTATTCAATGACATTATAAGTCTAAGAATCTCATTGTCATCAACCGGCCTTAAAAACATAGAGAAAGCATGATCGCATCGAATATTTGAACTTTTATGTGAAGAACAATCATATTCCAAATACGGAATATTATGATTGTTAACAATGTCAATAAAAAAATCATTAAATATATTACATATGTCCTGTGGGTTATAAGTTCTATTTTTGTAGCTCAATGAATAAATATTAGTATCATAATTATTATTTGAGCAACTAGAATTAATTAAATTCCAAGTTGCTTTGCATTTATTTTTATTTGACTGAATGTACTTATTACTCTGCAATTGCTGAGATTTATAAATACATTTTCTTAAGATATGTCCGTTTTTTTTTTTAAGTTATTTATTTTTGTTATTAGGTTTACCTTTATTTCTACATGCTATATATAATTTACGCTTTATGTGACACGCCTTTTTTATCCCTTTAGTTAACCACTTTACATTTTTCCGCCGATGACATACTTTCACTTTTATTAGCGGGAAGCACAGGTTAAATAGAAGGCATATCCAATCATTGAGATTCTCACGACGAGTCCTTTCATTTGATGTCACACGATATACAGGGTTAAATTAAATTCAGTAACAACATTTTGGTGGTTAAATCAGTAAGTCATACTGACCAACTTTCACTATGGGACCAACCCCGAAATCGCAAAAAAAACATCGACCCTCCCGTAAAAAACATCGTCAGTTGACTAGCCACAATGTACGGGAGGGTCATTTTTTTTTGGCGGTTTCGGGGTTGGCCCCATAATGAGAGTTGGTCAGTATGACTTACTGATTTAAATCAGTGACCCCCAAAATTTTGTTACTGAATTTAATTATCCCTGTAGTTTACAAAACTTTTTTTTTATATTTTCTAAGCCAATTTACTCCAAAACTACTAAACCGATTGAGTTGAAAAGTACACAAATGTAAATCGGCAACCCAAACACGGATATGTAATTTTAAATATGGGGGCCACTTTTGGGGGGTACTTAACTTAGAAAATAAAAAAAAAGGTTTGCAAACTATATCGTGCTACATATCAAATAAAAACCCGACTGCAAAAAGAACGAAACAAGATTGGACCTTTTTAATGATTTACACATACCATATGGTATTCGCTATCTGATTTAGGTACAATAGAACCATTCCTAGTCTTCGTATGATGACGTAGAGTCCAAATTTAGGAAATTCCAAGACATTGGCATCAGGATCGCAAAGACATTCCATCCATTGCGATCGTAATCCTGCCTGCCAGGAAGCTATTCAAAATATTGTTCGTAGTCGAAGGCCAGGAATTATAATAGCAACGTGCATCGCAGTTTGGCCTTCATACATATGTACATCCTTTTTGCTTCGCCGTAGTCGGGTAAAAAGGGCTCGTTGTGAGAATTTTATAATTTTAAAACAAATAATTTTTAAGTAAGAATAGGCGAAAATTTACCAGTCCCCCATATCTCCGAAAGTATACTGGGTCTGAAATTTTGAAAAAATACCTGTCACCCAATGACACTTCACTCGCCTAGTTTGAAAAATGTGCGGACCGGACCGGATTGTATCGTGTTGTATGATTTAATATTAAATAATAATTCAAAAAGTGGTTGGTGAAATCCGACATAATCGTCAAATAAACAACCCATCAGAACACACAAATTACCTGATAAATATGAGATTATATAATCGAAAAGATTACAAAACTCGATGTTAGTGATCATTTGTTTATCTAATGCATTCTAATGAACCAAGTTAGCACGAAGCTACATAATTGGAATAATTTTGGTTTGAAACTTCCTTGGTACTGCTACGTACTGGACAAACCACGGAAAGGTCATTTGGTTTTGTTGTTTTTAATTGATGAGTAAATTGTCATATTTAAACTAAATGACTGTGGTTTTACTTTTCTCTTGTACGATAGTATAGAGGCATAAAATAAATAATACATATATGTATTTTATTCAATATCCAAAAAGCTACATAATATGAACTCTATTCATTCATGTTGTTTCCTAATACCGAACAATATGTTCGCCGAGTAAGGTTCGACTTGGCAACCTACCTACTCTAGTAAAATCATTCATTTCATCACTTTATCGAAACACCTTTCATCGAACGTATCATTTCATCGAAAGCTAATTTTTATCTTAAGCATGGGTTACGTACCTACTCGTAGGTTAGGTTAGGTTAGGTTAGACCTGTCACCACCAAGAAATTAAAACTCCTGCACGTGGAAATTAGCTTCCGATGAAATTATACGTTCGAGGAAAGGTGTTTCGATAAAGTGATAGCTACTCAGTAAAACCGTGTGACGGCATTTATTTAATAAACCATCTAAAAATGATGCGTGTCTTATAAGTAGATAAGTAGATATTTAAAAAAATAATTTTGAAACTCAAACGTGATCAGATAAAAGGCGATTATCAGAAAATTTAATTCAAACTTATTCACTCCAAAAAAGTACGTTATTGTTGGAAGTTACATACGTAGATAACATGCTTTTTGAGTAGTAGACTATATGTGATTTTAACTTACTGCCGCACTCAGAGACGTCAATACGGCATACGTGGGCCTGCTTATGACTGGATAAAGTCTTACCTAAATAGTAGAAAACAATATGTGGAGATCTCAAGATATTGTGCACAAAATAAAGATATCGTAACATATAAATCATCTCTCATCGAGAACGGATATGGTGTACCACAGGGCAGCATTCTAGGCCCTCTGCTGTTCTTAGTCTATATAAATGATTTACCTAATGCTATTTGTACGGACTGTATTTTATTTGCAGACGATACATCCATTATTGTAAACGGCGTAAATCTATCCACCTATAATGATAATATAAATAAAACTCTAGCACAGACAATCGAATGGTTAACTGTAAATAATTTAAAAGTCAATGTCAATAAAACCAAGTTCACACAATTTTGTACTACTCGAGGTAAAAAACTCAACTTGGATGTTAATTATAAAGGTGAAAAGATAGAGGAAGTATCACAAATTGTCTTTTTAGGAATAACCATCGATTGTCACTGCGAATGGAAGGCTCATATAGGCAAATTATATAACAAAATAAATAGATTTGTATACGCTTTGAGAAGAGTTCGTCAGTTAGTGTCTCAACAAGTAGCGCTATTGGCATATAATGGGTATAGTAGAATTTATTTAAAATGTCGGAATCCACTTGAGAGCTTATCTTTCAATGAATGGCTTTGTTATCTATTGTGAAGCCCGACCGCTAATATATATGTGGACTCTGCACTCCGATATGGTATTGTGTTGTGGGGAAATTCGTCTGATAAAGACAGTATATTTTTAGTCCAAAAACGATGTGTAAGGGCTATATTTACTCTTAAACAAAATGACTCGTGCCGACCATATTTCGTTAAGTATAAAATTCTAACGGTCTACAGTCTATATATACTGGAAGTTTGTTCATTTGTTTACAAACATGGAGAATTGTTTCAAAAATGGCAGGACATGTCCACACGCAGAGTACGCTCGCAATATATCTATAAATTATATAAAACACGCACGAAATTAAAATTATTGACTAAGAATTGTTACAACATGTGTATTAATATATTTAATAGATTACCGGAGTCATTTAAACAAATTAATAATTTAAATAATTCCTGGCCTTCGCCGTAGTCGGGTAAAAAATATGGTAAAAAGAACAACTTAAAACAATTTAAAAATTTTAATAATACACTAAAACAGTGGCTCTCGGAAAAATGTTTTTACAGTATAAAAGAATTTATGGAACAAATATTTTGAAATGACATTATAACAATAATAATTGAATGATAATAGTTTAATAGCCTTTAAGTAACAATGTGCCAATGTGTGATGTGATTCTTCTTTCCTGTTTGTGGTTTCACTAGCTTAATCTAAATTCTTTGTATTTAAACTTTTGTATTTAAATTTGTGTACGTCTGAAAAGACAGGATTTGGTGAACCTTAATAACTTAAAGAACAACACTGTAACCGACCCAATTCCACGCAATAAAGATTACTATTACTATTGCTATTAAGATTTAAGTTTCATTAACTTTACTACAGCTACTTAGCTGCTGTCACTTTCTTTGCTATAACAATAGAATAAGACGCAGCAACTTTAATGAAACTTAAAACTTAATTGACGTCTCTGAGTGCGGCAGTTAGGGCCTGCGCAAACCGGCGGAGCGCAGCGCAGATCACTTTAAATTTATCAATGTATATTCTTTTCTATTTTATTTACAATAAGGTATAAATTTAGAGCCGCCGCCGCAGAGTAGAAATCCCCCGTGATGCTCCGAGGTCGGTCTCAGAGCATTCAAATTTAATAATTTTATAACGGGGTTCCGATGGCACCTACACCTTGCCAAAGTTGATAAAGCGTAAACATTTTCAAGTGGTAGTCTATTATTTAATTTTCCATTTTTATTATTGGTAGTATTATTACATGTCATGCATCGAAATACATATAATAAGTATGGAAGGGTAACCTCATACAAAAACGACTGTAAAATCCGCTCCAAAATACCTACTTTTTGAAATGAAAAGATCTTACGTATCGAGTGGTTTCGATAAACATACAAGAAACATACATGTTTATATTTTTCCCCTTTAGGGACCCTTTTTTTAGGGTTCCGTACCCGAAGGGTGCCCCACGGGACCCTATTAATATGCCTACGCTGTCCGTCCGTCCGTCTGTCCTAACTATAAAGAGCTGTATCTTTTGATTCGTAATATATATATATATGCGGGTTGATTTTTTCTTCAGATTGTGTTATTACGGCGGATTTCCTAACAAATAAGAAAAATAAGAAAGTTAAATAATAAAGGGAGTCCCCTACAAGAAACGGTTTTTTTATTGTATCGTAAAAACGGTTAAAACATACAAGCGTCAAATTTAGTATGATTATAGAACAAACCGTATTGAATAACAACAAATTCTAAAAACCAGCCAAATAATTATGTACGGAGCCCTCAGTGCGCGAGTCCGTCTCGCACTTGCCCGTTTTTTTATCCTTAGGAAAGTTTTACATCGCGCTCCGTATATTGCCTACAGATGTTACAGCGTAAACGCAGCGTTGCAACCGTGGACTTTTTAACCGACTTCAAAAAAGGATGAGGTTCTATGTTCCACTGTTCGTTTTTTTTTTAATTATGTTCTTAGCGATGTTTGTTCTCGCTTTTGTTTGTTTTACCCGTCGAGTGCTCAGAGAGTTGATTATCTTTCAAGTTTTTTAAACTAAGTATTTTTTGTTAAGCCCTAGTTACATTTTTTTATGGAGAAGATAATAAATCGTGTTCAGATAATAACCAACGGATGTACTTTTGTGGGCTGAGATTGAGAACGCTTTGGGTTCGAGGAAGAGGCAGTCCACGGTAATCGATGTGGATAAGCATCCGTCACCCTCGCACTTGCGTACAGGGCCCTTAGCCAAGATGCCCATCGCTAACTAGCGTTTCTATTCGTTAAGTTTTTAAACCAATCGCGTCATTGGTAGATCACGTCTCTCCGTATGACGTGATCTACCAATGACGCGATTGGTTTAAAAACTAAACGAATAGAAACGCTAGTTAGCGATGGGCATCTTGGCTAAGGGCTCTAAGCCTATAGCCAAGTGCCACACGCTCCGTAGCGTTTCTGTTCGTTTCGTATCTAGTCCAATCGCGTCATTGGTAGACCACCTGACTTATCGTATCACGTGATCTACCAGTGACGCGATTGGTTTAAAAACGAAACGAACAGAAACGCTAGTTAGCGTATTGCATCTGGGCTAAGGGCCCTGTACGCAAGTGCGAGGGTGACGGATGCTTTATCCACGCTTATCTACATCGATAAACACAACCACACTTACCACCCGCAGCTGCGCAGGATTGTCTAGCTAGACATACAGATCGTTTTAAGTATCTAATAATAAAACAGATTGTCAGTGTTTGACATTTAATATACTCAATCACATCGAGTTTAAACATGCTTTCAAATTAATATTTGTTCACAAAGCTTAAAAATTATTAACACTTCTCATATTGTCGAACGAGTTTCGTGTTTGTTTAGATATCTCTAGATGAAGTTTCATATTTATATCTTAATCATACGCAAGTTTTAAATAACATCTTTTCACAGCCTAAAAGCTTCGAAATAGTTTGAATATAATATATTTTTTTATATTTATAGTTTATGTACCATTATAGTATGTTGTTCATTTTAGTAACATGCGATGGCCTAGGAGGCAGCATTCTTACAAGTTTATATGGCACATGCAATAAAAAAAATAGGTTTAGATTATGTACACCACATTAACACATGCAAAAAATAGAATTGTCATGAATTGACAGGTAATTTTCATGTTCAAAAAGTCTACTACTTAAAAATAACAACACCTACTTAAATAAAATACATAATACGATGGTCAGAGGCCTACGCCAAAACTAATAATAATACCTTAAACAATTACTTACTGTCGACGTCGTTGTCGAATAAAAAAGGGGATAACATACAAATTCAATTTAGTTAAAACGTTAAGCTCGTTTTAAGTCTTACTAAATACTTTAAAATATGCAACTTAAAGGCTTCGTCAAACAGCCAGCGCGGCACGGCTTGCAATCTCGATCCAAATTAACACATTATTGTAGCTTTTATGACCCAAATCATTATAGAACTCTCGTCTCAAATCATATAGGACGTTATCTAACACAATCCCCTTTCACAATCGCCTTTGTACATTTCATTATATTAATTGTAAATCTATTATTTGTGCAATAAAGAGTTTACATACATACATACAATCCATAAATTTTTCGACATCCATGGTCACAAATACACTGTAAAGTAAACAAATACAACGTGAAAATCACGTGACTATGTGTGACGGCCTGCATACAACTCCTTGTTAATTTCCACGCTAAGAACGCGCCGCGCTACTGGCGCGCCGCGCCAAGCCGGCTGTTTGACGAAGCCTTAAGTCTTAATTATATATCTTGTTGATATTAGATGTAGACATTTTTATATCTGAATGGTCTACCATGATGTAGATAAAGTTGACATGTAGATTATAGTCTATATATATAGGTGCATACGCACTGCGTACTTTGCCTGCCGTTCTCCGAGACCATATTTAGAACAATGAAAATGAGGAAGAATGAAAAACTAAAGTACCAAATGGAAAAAACAATTAACAAAAAATGTTATTACTTAAATAGAACAAAAATTTGGTCGCCTTTAAAAAGGTTCACATGAATCATAACCCGGATTTTAGATTGAAAATAGATTATATTTCTCTTACAAACTATTTTACCTCTTTTTAATATTGGTATAGAAGTAGATATATAGACACCTACCCATTCATCTTGATGCGCAAGTTCTTAGCCATTACGCGGATTTAAGTACCTACGAGTCAAGCATGCAGTTCATACCGCATAAGCATGTTGGTATGGTACCTACTTCCAGAACGGCTAGCACACCTTGTATTTATAACCCCCGACGCCTAAAGAGGGGTGTTATTTGACGTCTGTATGTGGCATCGTAGCTCTTAAACGGATGGACCGATTTTGATTTAGTTTTTTGGTGTTAGAAAGGTGACTTAATCAAGTGTTCTTAGCTTTGTTTGATGAAAATCCGTCAAGCCATCTAAGAGTTATGCGCTCTGAAAATAGGACTCCAGATTTGTCGGGGATTTTTTAACTCTGTTCGGTTAGGTTACGTTATCTCGATTGTCGCTCAGGGCATCTCTATCGCTACAGACTAGTCAGAAAGGGATGTCCGAACGACAAATTAGTCGCGGACAGCTTGTGCTAGACATTCAGAGATGAACGACGAAGTACCTATTCTAAAGGACCTACACAGCTCATTCACTCTTTAATTGTATAAATGGTCTCGAGCAGGGTCGAGGGTCTCGCCGAGTGGCTGGTCGCTTAGGCTTGCATGCAAGGCTTGGAGTCGAGGAGCGGCGCGCGGCGGACGGAAGCGCCGCGGATTATTTCGTAGGTACGGTGCACCATCAGCAGAAAGAGAGAGTACAGGCCTGGAATAGATATTAAGAATCGTTAAACACAAATTGTTAAAGGGGATAGATAACTGGGACGATGAGATTCATGTATAATTTTACAAAATAGATAATAATAATACAAAAAAATAGAAAGATTATTTTACAATATAATTAATAAACGGATTATAATAATAATATAAAGAGACTAGACAACAATTTGGCAAATTGAGTGTTCTTTTTTATCCAATAGTAAATTAAAAGGTATTGTCAGAACCCTTAACATTCAAACAAAATTTGTAACACACAGTTTTTCATGGTCATTCAAGTAATTAAAAATTACTTGATGTTTCCATACATAATTGTTGTACAGCATAATTACCTGGACGTGACGTCAGAACTATATTAAAATGCCTGAATGTTATTTTTTGGGAATATGGTTTAAAACAACATTTCCCAAAATCTTGCCCACTGACAAAACGTTTGTAGGGAGAGTTCCCATTTTGTTACAAAAAATATTTCCTTTTGGTAACAAAAAAAGTTTCTATACAAATATTTTGGACACGTTACGATATTATTTAATTAGGCAACCTTATTTACCTGATGTTATTTTAATCCGTGCATTAACACTGGGTAAATGTTGTAAAAAGGCCGGAAATAAAACAAGTAAGTCTCACCACAACTGATGAGCATGATGGATCCACCGACCAGGTCCTGCAGCAGGCAGGTGTACACCATGGCGGCCGACATAAAGAGGAAAGTCATCACGATCCCATATACCAGGTAGACCTTCACGAACCCCGCGCGCCTCTGAAATAACCCCATTATTCAGCTTTAATTCCCCACAAAGGTCGGCCACCCTTCGTGAGTTGCCGGCGTTCATGGGCGGTGGTGATTACTTCCCATAAGGCATAATGTAAATGTGGGACGCTCAATTTGCTTACTCTCACATAAAAAAAATGTATTCAGCCAGCTGTTTTTAATCAGCGGCCTGAAACCCAAATCAGTCAGAACAGGCTTGTCAGTTGTCATGCATCCTCGATATTTAATAGCAGAGTGGTTTGATAATGTCCATCTGTTTTTTAAACATTTTTTAATTATGGAAAAATCAAATACATTAATTTTTATAACCTGCCAGGTTCCGCCAAGGCAGACTAACTTTTTAATGTATCAGTTCAAGACCCAAATTACCACTCTCCATCCGGTTGCTTCTCCGACGAAATTTCAAGTACCATTGCATTGATGATTACTTATTTCACTTACAAGGAAAGGTACCCAACTGTCCGGCTCCGATTTGATTTATTTTGATATATGTTAGAGAGTAGTCTAAAATAACTGACACGTATTTTTTAGCTGCCCAATCTCAACCTATTGGAAGAAATTGTCCTCCTAAGTACTGAAAAGTGACTAAAGGTGTCAGTTGGTAGCCGACTGCACGGAGCAGCAGCAGACGACGTGTCGCCGCGACACTACTACGCGAACCAGTAGTGTCGCCACGACACGTCATTTGTTGCTGCTGCGTGCAGTCGGCTACCAACTGACACCTTAAACCCTCAACTTCTGTAGTTTGATTTTTAGTTAATTACTGGTTTGATTATTATCGAGAACATTCAAATTCATATTTTCCTAAAAAAACACGAATGAGAAATATAAAACTTTGAAGGGTGTTTTTTTTAGCAAAATATGAGTTTGAGCCTATATAACAAAACACGTGCTCATTATTTTTTCATGTTCTCAAACATAAAATCAAATCGGAGCCGGACAGTTGAGTATCTCTCCTTGTTAGACCATTATGGGATGGCAGTTCAAAACTGACTAAAGACATGCAAAAGTAACATTTTTAATAACACAAATATAACACAATTAATACCTTATGTACACCATAGCAGAGGAACACGGAGAAGGTAAACGATATTGCGGCGAAGACGAAAAGGAAACAGACTCCGAGGAAGGCAATGATGAGGTTCAGGGCACTATTTGACGCTAAATCGAACTGCGTCTTATCTTCGGAATTTTCGGAAACGGCCATGTCCTCAACCAGCGCGCGGGCGAGATCATTGATGGTATCGAGCAGGAAGAAAAGGACCAGGAGGATGATGCCGAACATAACCTGAAAAATAACGAGGGGATTTTAGAAAGATCTTAGGCTGTTATGAAACAACCTGGACAAAAGTTACCGTTACCGTTTTACACCCTGGACAAAAGTTACAGAACTTTTGTCCAGGGTGTAAAACGGACAGATATGAGTCCTATATACCCTACCTTTCATTGATTTATTTCCACGCTCCTCCAAGGTTTTAGGTCAAGTAATGACTGTCCTGTCGGGGGATTTGGGCGACGAAGTTCGTTAATAGAATAACGCAGCAGATGTAATGGCCTCTACAGACTAACAGTCCGTCGGCCAATATTGGCCTATCAGGTCATCGTATTGGAACGCAGACTATCAGTTTCTCTTAAGGTATTATACATTCTTCATAGGTTTTGGTCAGCAGGCCGCCCTACACACTTGGGACTGCACGACTGCAGGTATAGTCTTTATTTTTTGAACTGAGAACACAATACCATTGAGTGGTTAACCGCAATTTATGATAACGAGTATGTAGTAAAAGTAGATTATAACTACTTGTAAGGCTAATAAATGATCGACTCTACTTCCTCGGACAGTAGATTACAAATATATTAAAAGAATAGCATTCATAACAAGTTTTTCATTTCGCTACCGCCCGTCTCTCAACAAGAATGCAATTCGTAGAAAAAGGACGACGGAATACTTTTTTTTAATGGATTATTATAGGCTCTATGGCCTTTTCATAAGATTAAAAATGCTTTAAAATAATAAAGTCGCTTCACGCGTAAATACCTACTTGGGTTGCGGTTACCAGAACAAAGCAGATAATTGTATTGTATAGATAAAATGGCTTTGTCTATTCCTAAGTGGATATCTAAGCTCAGTTCAAAAAATAAAGACTATAAACTGTGAGGCTG
The DNA here is from genome assembly GCA_963241965.1 of Tortrix viridana. Taxonomy (NCBI): domain Eukaryota; kingdom Metazoa; phylum Arthropoda; class Insecta; order Lepidoptera; family Tortricidae; genus Tortrix; species Tortrix viridana. The sequence goes on from OY725186.1 coordinate 10,303,571, forward strand.
TGGGACCTATAACATTTATTGGCGCTGTAGCTATCTTTGTCCACTTACGAGGGTCAAACTGAAAGTTTTTAGAAAATCAAAAACTGATCATAGAAGCAACTTAATTTTTGTTTTATGGTTCGGTTTACACACAATGACCAGCTTCATTCGTTAAAATCACAGTAAAAATTATTTCGCCCACTGTTCCTTAGGGGCGTCTTCTACGGTCTTACCAAATGCAGTCACTGCTTTCTCGGCGTCCGGAAATCGCGTTCCACGTAATATACCTATCTTTTATTTTTGGACATAAATAGAAGGCACAGGGTGCGAGGTTAACCCTAACCTACAAACTACCTAACCTACCTAACAAACATTAACCCTAATGTTTGTTTGTTTTTCTTTTGTCGTGATGAAGTAGGATCCTACTGCGAGGTCGTTTTTCTCTTTCATTTTTTTAAACTACTGGCAAACAATTGATGGTTTTGTACTGTGCAGTAACTGTTTTCTTATTTTATAAACCAATAGTTGCGTAATAACCAGTCCGGTCGTAAAAAGAAGCCACCGTCTTTTTCCCAGTGTTTCCTTTCTTTATTTTTGTGGGAAACTCTTCAGATAGAAACACCCCCTATGTGCTCAGTGCATCATAGTTTCCGGATCGTAACAATATATTCAGCTTTCGTCACTAGTGACAATGTCTAATCCAGTATTTGAGTGACCTCCGTCGATTTGTTTCAACATTACGCGGCACCTATCGATCCCACGGTGTTTTTGGTCTTCAGTCAAAACATGGGTTATCCACCTGGTACAAAGCTCTCTGGCGCCTAAATGTTGATGTAAAATATTTTGCACCGGTCTCATACCAATGCCCGAATCTGTTAGTATGTCACTCTCCTCTCAGCCTCTAACATGAGCCGCACAGCACTGATGTTATCTTCGGTCGTAGCTGTTGAAGGGCGTCCTTCATGCTGGTCGTCAGAAAAAATTCTGCGACCGCTCATGAACTCCTTAAACTAGTTTTAAACAGTGGCCCTGGATGGAGCTTCATCATGAAACCCCAATCGAAGTCTATCGTAACTTTCCTGCTGAATGAGACCAAAACGAAAATCATAAAAATAATTGCACGAATATTTTCACGAGTTAGATTCACTTCGATGTAAAACATTCGATTTTCAAACAGCTGCCAATTTAAAAGTATAAATGACAAGTGGTTGCAATATACCTGGTTCGAATGAGTAAGAGTTCTATTTTCAAAATCCAAGCGTTTATTTTTTATTCACTGTTCGTAAGTATACAGTTCTAGAAACTTTCAGTGTGACCCTCGTATGACCTAATCTTATTAATGACTTATGAGTACAGAGCAATGAGACTAAAACCATTTTGAACTGCTTTTTTGCTGGATTTGAGTCTAACCGATTTAACCCCAACCCGAAGGTACTTTTAAAAGACGCATTGCCGTTGATTCTAAATTAATCGTTTTTTTTTTCTTCAGAGACAAACTAGAGTCTGCTTCTACTATCATATCTTTCTCTAATTTAAAATTGTATGCAATTGACATTTCATTTCGAATAAAAAGTCATCTCAAATTGCTTTGTTTTTCAAAGATGTTCGAAATTTGAATGTAATAATGATATCGAATTTGATGTTATTAATGTTATTATATAATAACTTACTTAATAACATTTTCACAGATGAGAAATTTGTTCTAACAAAACATGAAAACAGTTATTTATGCTAGTCGTAATTTGAGGTTTTTGAACGCATCATAGAGGGTTTATGATATGTGTGTAGATAAAGCATAATAATTATAGTAACGGAAACTGCATAAAACATTTTACATATGTATTATATTATAATAGCTTCCGAGTACACGCCTACACATATCCGTTTAGCTCAAGCTACAGATAGGTATACCTACCTACCAACTCCTAAGAGTTGTGTTGTTAATACGGCCCTAAGGCCGTATTAATAAACTCAACTGTGATCCCAGTCTCAAGCAAGATTTTAACGCGGTAGAACAGGCAGTTTCGCTAATGTTTCGCTCGTCATATAACGGACAAACGGTGGCGGAACGTCAGCGGTTTCGCTGCATCGATTTCGCGGCGGAGATGTGCTACCGGTCTAAGTATGAAAAACGCCTGCCGCGATAAGGTCCGAGGACGACCATTATTTAAGTCTATAATTTATCTATACATTATAGATATTTATTTTGTGATAACTGTACGAGTCATAATTGTGTCAGCGGCCGGCTGGCCAGACGAGTCGCCTTGTGTGTTTGTTTATCGGTAATTTCATATGAATAACGTGATATCTTGTGGACTGAACAGAGCCTATAGCCAAGTGCCACACGCTCCGTAGCGTTCCTGGGCCCTCAGCCAAGATGCATTACGCTAACTAGCGTTTCTTTCTAGGTAGTTGTTTCGTTTTTAAACCAATCGCGTCACAGGTAGATCACGTGCCTCTTCGTATGACGTGATCTACCAGTGAGGCGATTGGTTTAAAAACGAAACGAATAAACGCTAGTTGGCGTAATGCATCTTGGCTAAGGGCTCTGAAACGCTATGGAGCGTGTGACACTTGGCTTGACCCCCTGCACCACTATTTTGTTATCTCGCTTTTTATAAACAATAGAGCAGTTTATTTTATAGCACTTTCTGGTCTATAACTTGTCTACATAAGTATAGTATTACAATGTTTGTATGTAACTTAGCTTTTGCCCGCGACTCCGTCCGTGTAGAAGTCGTTTATCGCTATTGCCTCAGGAACTGTAAAATTTTTGGGATTAAAGGGATAAAAACTGTCTCATTTATAATACTCTGTTCTAATAAACTGTCTCATTTATAATTTTCACAATCATACACCGCCTTCTTTAATTATTATCCGTTTTGTTCAAAAGTGAATCCCCAAACCGGTTCGTTGCGCTTGCGCCGGCGCTGTGCGGGTATTTTTGGCCATGCATGGTCTTAATGTTAATGACTCGTGAGGCGACCATACAAAAAAAACGGTTTAGAACGGGTTTGTTAGAGATAGATTAATATTTAATAAGGTATTAAAATTTTCCGTGAATTCACGGAAGTTGTAGTATTCATGTTATAACATTTATATCTAATCTGAAAACCACAAAGCATTATCCGTGTTCTCCCAATAACAGACGCGCGCCTTTCTTCAAAAATTCCCAAAAAACACATCTACAGGCAGGGGTGGGCAAAATACCTGCTACATAGTATTTCAAATACAAATTACAAAATACATTTGAACGAGGTATTTGAAATACTAAATACTTTAATGACAAGTATTTAAAATACAAAATACTTTGAAACGTAAGTTTGCAAATTTGACACTTGACATTTAGTTCCTGAAAAATTTTCGCATCACAAGGTAAAAATTAGCGGTATTAGGCATGTCATTTTCAGTCAGTTTATACAAGATTTTTGTTCGGGATTGTGTATCTAGTATATACTACTATTGCAATATATTACTATTGCAATTTGAATACCCGCGAATTAAGAATGTTAGCTAGTGGCTCGACGATCCCGTGGTGTGACTATGTATACTTACAGAGCTAATCACTCCGAAAATAAAGCATCCCGTCTCCATCGGGAGGCAGAAGCAGCATCTCGGCCTCCGCGGCACCAACGGCAGGCTGAAAAAGAAACAATTGGGTAGGTAAAGTTTTTGGAAGAGGTGTAATTTATATTTTTTTAATTATTAAGTTAACATTTGTAAACTTTAATGACCGACAAGCTTGTTGCCTTCGTACTTAAGGAAAAAGAAAAAAAAAACTCACTTCTATATCTGTCAAACTTTAATGTATGACAAGTGCTGTCACCTAGAGAGTTGTGGTTGAACTAAAGCTATACTATATATACGTACCTAGGCATGTACAGTTTACCACCGAAACATTATATTGCGACTCTCCATAGAACCGTTTCATAATAAAGTGACGTCTATTTTGTGCCTCTCAGTATGCCACTTTATTATGACGCGGTTCTATGGTGTCACAATAACAAAGTATTCAGCAATACATTTAATAATAAGAGAACTCAGAGAAACGCATTTCCGCACAGACAACGCTTGACTGACTGACATTGGACGGACACATGTTTGACAGTTGACGTTTTGTATTTTCATCAACACTCCAGAGGTCGCTACCGTCAATGAAAATGGGAACCATTCTAAGTGTGCCCCCTGCCTTGACTTGACAATGACAGATATTATAGAAGTGACAGTTTTTTTTCTTTTTCATTAAGTACGAAGGCAACAAGCTTGTCGGTCATTAAAGTTTACAAATGTCAACTTAATAACTAAAAAAAATATTTTTAAAATATTAGAGGAAATAAAAATAAAAGAGCTGCAGTTTCTTGATCTTAAGGATGACGACTATCGAAAAAAAATATAATTTACACCTCTTCCAAAAACTTTACCTACCCAATTGTCTTGTTATTGTTATCAAGCTATCTAGACACGCGGTAGCGTGTCAAGCCAAGTTCAAGCTAACAGAACTGGCGAGCAGCACCGTGTGTAATATTACACGAACCATTTGGAGCCACTTTTGACCCCCTCATAACTCAAAAACTATTTCACATAAACATGTAAAATTTGACGCATATATTGAGACTTGCGAGATACATCTGTGCTCCAAATTTCATAAACACACCTCAGATGGTTTTTAGATATTAACGTCCAAAAATCGTAATTTTTATCACTGACTGACCTACATATCAAAATTCTAACCCAGTTCCAGTTCACCTAGAAAGTTCAAATTTGGCATCTAAGATCTGACTTGGCTAGTTTTCATATACGAATTATTATTTATTAACTGGTAGAAACTGTACTTTTAGGATACGTACACCTACCTAAAAGTACAGTTTCTACCAGCAAGCCAAATTTTCGGAAAAATAAAATAAGAACTTACAGCTTTAGAACAATGCAAAGGCTATAATATAATTCGTATATGAAAACTAGCCAAGTCAGATCTTAAGCTTCAATTATCCTAAGTTATGAGAAGAAATGATATATTAAGTTGTTGTAAAATATTTGATATTGTTATAAATAAATTTCAGGACTGACCATTGAACTTGGCACCCATTTAGATCTCACTTCTTTTGTCGTTAAGTCAACAAGCAAGACATATCATAATATTGAACTTGGCTCTCATTTCACATTTATGTTTTTATGGGATTATATTAACGGGTATAATTTCAGTAACTAGATTTGACCCACACATTTGTACTTACTTCCTAGTCCTTAACTAAGTAGGCACAATGTTTCTGAAACACAACATAAACTTCTAGAATAAACTTAATCTAGGTATAACAAATAATACGTCTATATTTGTTTGTCGTAGCCGTCGTAGGACCGCTGTCCGGGTTTCCCAAGGTTTTAATTTTTTTTTTTTAAAAACGAAACGTACGGACATAGTTTTTGTTCCGACTGACCACATATCAAAAATTGGTCGAATTCGGTCAACGTTTAGGGGGTGGAAAACGTTATCGCCGTTTGTATGAAAAGGCTAGATTTTGCAGTTGGTTCACAGTCCTCTTAAAAATGTGAAAACGTAAAGAATGCAGTAAGTAGATACGTATTATCATATCTGACGTCCGAACGTTTTGGTTCCAAGTTTGTATCTTGCTCTCTCATGCAAATATTCCAAACATAATTCAAACTTCATACCTATCGTTCCGTCTCTTTTACTCAAATAGTACATTATGAGTGAGAAGGACCGAACGATTATAGCTCCCTTGCAATAATTATCGACAATTTATCGTAGCAATTTATTACATCACTAAGGAGTTTATGAGGTGAATACGTGGGCTACACGGTTTCAAACAACGGTTTAAATCAGGTGTTTAAAACCGTGTAGACAGTGGTTTTAAACCAAATGTCGCTTGACTTTAAACGCCCTTGGCAGATATCAAACAAATGGGCTTGTTTGAAACCGTGTAGCCGCTCGCTTCTACCAAGGTCACTTGGTTTAAAACCGTGGTTTCAAACCGTGTAGCACGCGCATAAGTTTCACGCATAATACCTTCACGTCATTTCAATTACTTTATTTAAATAAATAATAAATAAATATTACGCCACGTTAGTAGGTACGAGCTACTCTCATAAGAGAAAAGGATAAGGTCATAGGTAGGTACAGTCAAGTTTATAAACATAGATACGTCCAAAGTCTCAAAAATATGTAACCACGATCTTATGTCGCCGTAATAAGGTCGTGGTTACATATTTGACAATGAACGTATCTATATTTATAACCTTGACTGTACTACAATAGATCCAACAACACTCTACAACTGAGTGAGTAAAGCATACTGACATAGGTATGTATGTATTATTATGACGTGTCAGTTTCGTACATAATGATATCTTTTAAGGTGGACATTCACGGTCAGTTAAACTGATCAGTTGAACTGACGTACATCCAAAAACTGACCGTGAATGTGAAATCTTCAGTTGAAATTATACGAACTCAAGGTCAGCTTCTGGATGTACGTCAGTTAACTGATCAGTTTAACTGACCGTGAATGTCCACCTTTAAAATAACGGTATAAAATAAGCAGTTATGCAAAATATATGGATAGGTAGTAGGTATTTAAGTCGAAGATAAAATGGGTATTTTATAACCAAGTTACATTACAACTAAGTACTTTGATTGCATGGTAAGTAAAAAAATGAAATATTACCACAGATATTACTAAAACTAGACAAGCGCCAAACCGGTCCGCCTAAAGCAAAGGGGGACCCCGTACAACCATCTAACCTAACCTAACCTACTACGGGACCCCCTTTGCTTTTCCAACCGCCAAACCTTTTATTACGTTTGGTTAAGTGGCTTAGAAAGAAGTAAGTATAGGTATAAACACTTATGCACAAGTGCATTAAAAGCCGTTTTAATCCGCCTAAACCTAAACAAAACTTTTGAGCATGAGAAGTAAAATACAGTAGGTAGGTATACAGGCTGTCCCGCGTAAAGTGCACAAACGAATAAGGGCGAAACCAACTACATGTGATTTTATCACGGGAAGAAATAAAAATTAAACAAAAATGTTTTTTTTGATTTTGCATAGTTTACAATATTTATGGTAAACCCCATACAACTTTTTTTTTCTGGGATAAAATCACATGTAGTTTCTTCATTTCATTTGTGCACTTTATCGCGGGACACCCTGAATAATCTGTAGGTAAATAAAACAGGTTGGCGTGTAGGTGTTAGCTAGGAGAATGGCTAGGAGGCAGGAGCGTGTAACAATCAATAAGGTAAACCTACGTCAAAAGACAAAGATATATCTAGAATTAGACAAGTACTCATCCCCTACAGCGTTAAACACAATACAGTCCTACAGGCACATCCTCGAAGTTTCCAATAACCACTATCATCGAGCTTTTAACAATTTCACAAGAAATTACGCATCATTTATTAATAATAAGAATCTTACCTGCGATCAAGCATTTTTCTTTCAACGGCGAGATATGCACCACGTCTAACGAAGAACAAATATTAAATACGAATTTATGTATTGAACGTTTGTTGTTGATTCACTCTATGATTCACTAAATACACCGCCAGTCGACGGGGAACTATACGAACGAATGAAACAAAACACGAACGTCACACACGAACACAGGCACGACCTATATAAAGTAGCAAAACCAACGAAACTTAGGTCCCCTAAAAAGTGGCGCCACTGTCTGCGTCATTCTATCTTCAACCTTATTTTTTTAAGCATCCTTGTTATTCATTAGTTCCATTTTTTGCCGCTCTTTGACAACCGGTCTTGAACGGCGAACGAAACAAAAACAGATGTTGTTTGTTATTATTCGACTCGACACCCGAAGCAAGCCGAATGGCGCGCGCCGGTGTTTTTGCATGACATCAGGCGCGCCCGACCAAGTTCCAAAGGCAATCGGGTTTCTTCGGGATATCAGTGGGAAGTGTGTGGGAAATACGTATAGCGGGAAAGGCCCAGCAGCGTCTGGCTGGTCTGCTGACTGCCGAATCTGCTCCAGTAACTTATGTTTATCTGTGGGTGGCATGTGGTCTAGTAATATATTGGATTTTATGTAATAGGTACTGATTAAGGATAAAATAATAAGGGTTTTCCATATTTGTTCTGACACCAGATGTCGCTACGTAGGCGTCTGGTCTAAAGGGTCTAAGGCGCGTCACACACGAAGCTATAATATATATCAATATACCTACCAAAATATATATTATATTATAGCTAAGCACCACACACGACAAATATACCAAAATTTATTCATTTGACTCGTCGCTGTCCTAGCGAGCGCACGATTTCAACATGTACAGGATGTTCTAAAAGTGAAATATGGATTTTATATTAAATTATTCAATAATGGGCTATTCAGATAATATTATATGGTTTCTATAGCAGTGTGTGGGTGTACTGCACACTATTAGAACGAACGATACACAGTGTAAACTCTATATATAATAGCGACCCAGAGCCCTTAGCCATGATGCCCATCGCTAACTAGCGTTTCTATTCGTTTAGTTTTTACACCAATCGCGTCATTGGTAGATCACGTCATACGGAGAGTCACGTGATCTACCAGTGACGCGATTGGTTTACAAACGAAACGAATAGAAACGCTAGTTAGCGATGGGCATCTTGGCTAAGGGCTCTGAAGGGACTGCGCATTTTATGGCGTTAATATTATTTTACCATTATAGTATGAATTATTTACTAATAAAGTATAAAATAAGAGTATGATAACGTATAGATAATGCATAATAACCTAACGACGGTACTTACTTTATGGTAAGTACTTTATGGTACGGTACAGTATGGACAACAAGGTAAAACCAACAAGAGTCAAGTAATTTCGACGTTTTAGGGAGTTAATCGTTAAATTGAGTGACGGTAATGTGTACATTTCGGTTACGAAGAGTGTTGAAAAAGGAACACCCCTATTTGCCCGAAATATACTAAAATATATCGTAATATACCGACCTATAATATAAGATTATTCTATCATAGTTATGGAAAATATAAAAAAAAAACTGGAAAAAAAAATTACGAATTTGCGGCAGAAATTGTGCTTCAGAGCCTTCTAATTCACAAGGGTTCTGCTCTCCGACCAAAGTTCTGAACTGATAACCGCTCCCAATAATATTATTTAGCCCTAACTTTAGACTACTACTTCTCATACACTAGGTACTTAATTTTCAAAAACAACTACATAAAAATCACGAGCTGATGATGACTTAGTGAAGGGACGTGGAGGTACAAAATTTGACCTCCAAAAGTAAAATTATTTTTATAGGGTTAAAATAAAACAATTGAATGACGTTAATTAAAGTTTGCAAACATAGAATGTGTGCCTATTTCCATGAAAATACAGTGTGTAAATGGTATACGGGCGTTTATAAAAAATGGACATAGATTAAGACTCTACTAATCATAAACAGAAAGAATTATTTTGATTACGCTAACGTATACACCGTTATTAATTTTTGAACATACTATCGACCCGCAATGTACATCTAAGTCCATCTGTCACGTAAGTACGTAATGTTTACTTGTTAAAATGTGTATTTCGGCACCTCACCTCAGGTATTCATAGTTAAAGGCTCTTTCTCACAAAACAAATTAGTTTAAGAATTCTAGTTTAGCATTGGAGATTGGGATGGTAGGTATTATTGCATTTGATTAATTTAGAGATGTTACTTATCGCACTTACGTTCACGGTCTAGTATGTCAACTATCCATTCAACATTGTTATCGCTCACACTCTCACTCATCACAGGTATTATCACAATGTTGAGAGCAATTAAATCACGTATTTACAACAAGCATACGGTGTTTATCTATTTGACTGAAACTGTCAAATGTCAGTACACTTTTTTAACTTATTTCGTTGGAACCTTTTCAGAACGCGGTGGGTACTGACTGAATATCAACTTCAAATAAGTAGCTCGCTCACTCACCTACATAAAGTGTGAGTCAGACAGAAATACTTTTTTGATCTGAACACCAAACAAGTATTTTTAACTAAGTAAATCAAACTTCTTGGTATGTAAAAAAATTACTTTTCTCACAAAAAATTGGGGTAAAGATGTCACGCATGTCTTGTCAATTAGATTAAAGTGCACCGTGAAATTACAGTTCTCAAGAATTGAGCGATATAATTGAGTGAATTTTAAAGTGCACCGTGCATGAAATAGTTTGTTCTTATTAGAAGTTAAGTAATCTCAGCTTTACTAATACTTAACTTTGAAATATCATTAATGGAGTTTTTAATTAATTGCATTGTTTGTACAGTCACCACACGGGATTGTTGAGCCACTATAGAACCCTCTCACAGAAAGTCGACGGAAAATGTTGAAGTAATTTGTTTTGAGTGACTTGACGTTATCATTATGACATGGTTCTATGGTGGCTCAACAATCCCGTGTGGTGACTGTACATTGCATGTTAAATTATTTTGTATGGTTATTTTTATTTTATTTAATTTTAACAAAAGCTGCATAAATGTGCTCATTAGGGGGGGTGCCTATCGTTTCGTAGAAAGTCAATACCTCGAATTTCGGTTCTCCGACCACGTTTGCTAGAATTTTCAGTTGTTCGAATCACGATAGTTAGAATTTCATTGCTTTGTAATTTCATTTACTCGAAGTCATCTGTTGTCCGAAACTACAGTTCTCCTAATTTCACTTGCTGCTTTTTCAATACATCGAATATTAATAGGCAAAATTTTCTGTTTCTCGAAAACGTTTCACCGAAAACGGTTGATTCTGATAGTTGGAAGTACTAATTAATACTTTTCGAATGGGTTTCGACTTCAAATGTTAGACACACTTTAGGAAGGCGGAGTGGGATAGCTAGGCGGAGGGGGGCCTGGGGGGCGAAGCCCCCCACAATGGGGGCTCGGGGGGCGAAGCCCCCCGCCATAAATAAATCAAATACCCCCCCTCACTAGGTTGGGTTAGGTTAGAACTGTGACCACAACAGCACGCGAGCCGAGCGAGCGAAGCGAGCGTGCCGCGGCAGCGGCCGGCGAAGCGCCCGAAACATAAATAAGAAATCATAAAATCTTTATATTTCGACTTTGTGTGAAACCGCGTACAGAATTCGGGAAATTAAACAATCGTTTAACTGAACAATCGGGGAAAACCTATTCTGTGAAAAGTGCATTCGGGATATTAAAACTTCGTAGATTTGAACATATTTTCAATTAAAAATCGGAAATTTAATAATCGAAGTAATGAAATTCGGAGAAACGAAAATTCGAAGAAGTAAAAATTCGCGTTACTGAGAATCGAAGTATCGTGTTCGGGCAAAAGAAAATCGAGCTATTAATTTTCTACGAAACAATACCTACCCCATTAGGGGCTATACTAACCACAGTTAAAAGGAACGCCCGTATACCATTTAAGTACACACTGTATAACCATTATATATTTCCCATATTCAATGCCGATTGAGTGGAGGCCTGTGCCCAGCAGTGGGACGTATATAGGCTGGATTATTATTATTATATAATGCCGATTATCAAAACTTATTGAACGCCCCTCGTACTAGTAGCCTTGGAGACATGTATAGTGCCGTAGACCTATACCTACAGAAGCCCAATATCCATAATTCTTACGCGTCAACTAGGAAGCTGTTGGAAGTTATGGAGTCCTACCCTTCGGGTACGGAACCCTAAAAAGGTCAAGCTAATAAACAGTGTTAAAAAATCAATAAATAAGCACATTTCGTAGTGAAATAAATATATTTTTCAGTTCAGTATGTTACAACAATATCTTGCTAATCTCCGTTTCATGTATTTTTAAAGCATTATATATAAGACTCTGACGCTTGAAGAGCGTTTATAACTTTATTGAGACTTATACTCTGATCGCGTGACGGTGATGCTTATTAAACGACACGGCTGGTATGTTCCGACTGCCACAGGCCACATTGTGGGGCCAATCGCATGTGTCGGTGCTAGGGTTGAAGTAAAGGTCACCATAACAGAAGCGGACTACTGGTTTTCCTCCTATACACTGGTAAAATTTGTTGCAGTCCTCATGAGCAACAAGAACATCTTCGTCATTTTGAGCAGCACAAATTTCTTCAGCCTTGCTTGGGTCGTCATGCCCACCACCATTGCCGCCGTTGTCGTTGCCACTGTCTTCTTCACCGCCGTTCCCGTTATCACCGCCATCATTTCCACCATCTTCGTTGCCACCATCTCCGTCACTGTCTCCACCACCAATGACCCTGTCACCACAATTCACATTATCAGGCCAGTCGCATTGGTTGTTAACGGGATTGAATAAAAGGTTTCCCCAGCAGTTTAACGCTATTGGCTCTCCCCCATGGCAATTGTAGAACTGGTTGCAGTTTTCGTGAGCAACAAGAACACCATCGGATCCTTCGGCAGCACAGATTTTAGGAGCCTCGCTCGGATCGCTATTTCCACCGTTGCTGTCTTCCCCATTGCCACCATTGTCTCCGTTACCACCATCTCCGTTGTCGCCATCCTGGTCACCGTTTCCACCACCGATAACTCTATCTCCACAGTTGACATTCTCAGGCCAGTCGCATTGGTTGTTAACGGGATTGAATAGGAGGTTTCCCCAGCAGTTTAACGCTATTGGCTCTCCCCCATGGCAATTGTAGAACTGGTTGCAGTTTTCGTGAGCAACAAGAACACCATCGGATCCTTCGGCAGCACAGATTTTAGGAGCCTCGCTCGGATCGCTATTTCCACCGTTGCTGTCTTCCCCATTGCCACCATTGTCTCCGTTACCACCATCTCCGTTGTCGCCATCCTGGTCACCGTTTCCACCACCGATAACTCTATCTCCACAGTTGACATTCTCAGGCCAGTCGCATTGGTTGTTAACGGGATTGAATAGGAGGTTTCCCCAGCAGTTTAACGCTATTGGCTCTCCCCCATGGCAATTGTAGAACTGGTTGCAGTTTTCGTGAGCAACAAGAACACCATCGGATCCTTCGGCAGCACAGATTTTAGGAGCCTCGCTCGGATCGCTATTTCCACCGTTGCTGTCTTCCCCATTGCCACCATTGTCTCCGTTACCACCATCTCCGTTGTCGCCATCCTGGTCACCGTTTCCACCACCGATAACTCTATCTCCACAGTTGACATTCTCAGGCCAGTCGCATTGGTTGTTAACGGGATTGAATAGGAGGTTTCCCCAGCAGTTTAACGCTATTGGCTCTCCCCCATGGCAATTGTAGAACTGGTTGCAGTTTTCGTGAGCAACAAGAACGCCATCTGATCCTTCGGCAGCACAGATTTTAGGAGCCTCGCTCGGGTCGCTATTTCCACCGTTGCCACCTTCCCCATAGCCACCATTGTCTCCGTTACCACCGGTTCCGTTGTCTCCATCCTGGTCACCGTTTCCACCACCGATAACTCTATCTGCACAGTTGACATTCTCAGGCCAGTCGCATTGGTTGTTAACGGGATTGAATAGGAGGTTTCCCCAGCAGTCACGTGCTACTGGTGTGCCTGCGTCACAAACGTAGAACTGGTTGCAGTTTTCGTGGGCAACAAGTACGCCGTGAGATTCTTCAGCAGCACAGATTTTAGGAGCCTCACTCGGGTCGCTGTTTCCACCGTTGCCGTTGTTTCCATCGTCACCATTTCCGTTACCACCCTCCCCGTTGCCTCCATCCTGGTCACCGTTTCCACCACCGATAACTCTATCTCCACAGTTGACATTCTCAGGCCAGTCGCATTGGTTGTTAACGGGATTGAATAGGAGGTTTCCCCAGCAGTTTAACGCTATTGGCTCTCCCCCATGGCAATTGTAGAACTGGTTGCAGTTTTCGTGAGCAACAAGAACGCCATCTGATCCTTCGGCAGCACAGATTTTAGGAGCCTCGCTCGGGTCGCTATTTCCACCGTTGCCGCCTTCCCCATTGCCACCATTGTCTCCGTTACCACCATCTCCGTTGTCGCCATCCTGGTCACCGTTTCCACCACCGATAACTCTATCTCCACAGTTGACATTCTCAGGCCAGTCGCATTGGTTGTTAACGGGATTGAATAGGAGGTTTCCCCAGCAGTTTAACGCTATTGGCTCTCCCCCATGGCAATTGTAGAACTGGTTGCAGTTTTCGTGAGCAACAAGAACACCATCGGATCCTTCGGCAGCACAGATTTTAGGAGCCTCGCTCGGATCGCTATTTCCACCGTTGCTGTCTTCCCCATTGCCACCATTGTCTCCGTTACCACCGGTTCCGTTGTCTCCATCCTGGTCACCGTTTCCACCACCGATAACTCTATCTGCACAGTTGACATTCTCAGGCCAGTCGCATTGGTTGTTAACGGGATTGAATAGGAGGTTTCCCCAGCAGTCACGTGCTACTGGTGTGCCTGCGTCACAAACGTAGAACTGGTTGCAGTTTTCGTGGGCAACAAGTACGCCGTGAGATTCTTCAGCAGCACAGATTTTAGGAGCCTCACTCGGGTCGCTGTTTCCACCGTTGCCGTTGTTTCCATCGTCACCATTTCCGTTACCACCCTCCCCGTTGCCTCCATCTTGGTCACCATTTCCGCCACCGATAACTCTATCTCCACAGTTGACATTCTCAGGCCAGTCGCATTGGTTGTTAACGGGATTGAATAGGAGGTTTCCCCAGCAGTTTAACGCTATTGGCACTCCCCCATGGCAATTGTAGAACTGGTTGCAGTTTTCGTGAGCAACAAGAACGCCATCTGATCCTTCGGCAGCACAGATTTTAGGAGCCTCGCTCGGGTCGCTATTTCCACCGTTGCCGCCTTCCCCATTGCCACCATTGTCTCCGTTACCACCATCTCCGTTGTCTCCATCCTGGTCACCGTTTCCACTACCGATAACTCTATCTCCACAGTTGACATTCTCAGGCCAGTCGCATTGGTTGTTAACGGGATTGAATAGGAGGTTTCCCCAGCAGTTTAACGCTATTGGCACTCCCCCATGGCAATTGTAGAACTGGTTGCAGTTTTCGTGAGCAACAAGAACGCCATCTGATCCTTCGGCAGCACAGATTTTAGGAGCCTCGCTCGGGTCGCTATTTCCACCGTTGCCGCCTTCCCCATTGCCACCATTGTCTCCGTTACCACCATCTCCGTTGTCTCCATCCTGGTCACCGTTTCCACCACCGATAACTCTATCTCCACAGTTGACATTCTCAGGCCAGTCGCATTGGTTGTTAACGGGATTGAATAGGAGGTTTCCCCAGCAGTTTAACGCTATTGGCTTTCCCCCATGGCAATTGTAGAACTGGTTGCAGTTTTCGTGAGCAACAAGAACACCATCGGATCCTTCAGCAGCACAGATTTTAGGAGCCTCACTCGGGTCACTGTTTCCACCGCTGCTGTTGTTACCATCGTCAACATCTCCGTTACCACCCTCCCCGTTGCCTCCATCTTGGTCACCGTTTCCACCACCGATAACTCTATCTCCACATTTGACATTGTCAGGCCAGTCGCATTGGTTGTTAACGGGATTGAATAGGAGGTTTCCCCAGCAGTCACGTGCTACTGGTGTGCCTGCGTCACAAACGTAGAACTGGTTGCAGTTTTCATGGGCAACAAGTACGCCGTCAGATTCTTCAGCAGCACAAATTTTAGGAGCCTCACTCGGGTCACTGTTTCCACCGCTGCCGTTGTTACCATCGTCACCATCTCCGTTACCACCCTCCCCGTTGCCTCCATCTTGGTCACCGTTTCCACCACCGATAACTCTATCTCCACATTTGACATTGTCAGGCCAGTCGCATTGGTTGTTAACGGGATTGAATAGGAGGTTTCCCCAGCAGTCACGTGTTACTGGTGTGCCTGCATCACAAACGTAGAACTGGTTGCAGTTTTCGTGGGCAACAAGAACACCGTCAGAGCCTTCGGCAGCACAGATTTTAGGAGCCTCGGTCGGATCGCTGTTTCCGCCGTTCTCATTTTCGGGCTGGTTTTCTTCCTCACTGTGGTCAGTCGGAGGTGGTATCCTGTTATTACAGTCTACATTAGCAGGCCAGTCACAGGTTTGGGTTTCGACGTCAAAAACGAGGTCTGAGGCGCAGGTGCGCTCCAGGAGTTCTCCCTGAGTGCATTGGTAGTACTTGTTGCAGTTGGGATGCGGTTTCAGGACGTCAACGTACGGGTTTATCGGACACCCGTTCTCGTTGAGCTCAGCGTGAGCTAAAGCTGCCGCACATAACAGTGCGATGACAGCGCCTGAAAGTTACAAATATAATGGTTGATTTCTTAATAACACAAAAGCCTGTTCGTTCAATTGGGTATTTCTCTAAGCTCGTGTTTAGATCTCTTTCCCACTGTTCTCATGTAAAAGTTCATTAGTTTATTTGGTACTTAACAAGGTTTAAACCCGTCCACAGATGTAAAAAAAGAATACACACACTCTTGATTTATATATAAAAAAATCTTGTCTATTATTATTTTGTCCTCGATCAAGTTTAATCCTTGAGCAGTTCTAAATTTAAGTAGGTTTCAATATTATGGGACCCCAAAAGCTCAAAAAAAGTTAAACCCCATGGGTGCTGATGCTTATTTGATGACTAATTTTTCACCTGTTAAAAGAACCACCCGGTGCCTTAGCCAGATGCATTAACGCTAGCACACTTTCGAACCCAGCTTATAAGTACAGTATCAAGTGACAGATAACATTGAATTTTATTGAATGGTCAATAAAATCCATTTTAAATTTTGAACAATACGCACGATCGTGTTGTCCGGGTCTGAAAGTTTTAACGATTTTCGAAAACTGACAAAATGTGACGTTCTCAATATAAAGGGACCTTATGTAGGCAGGCGGTTACGCCGTTTTTAGAACTGTTACCATAGTATTCGTATTGTTACAAGAATAAGAAGAGCGTATGTGCCTTCCTCCGTAAGGTCTCTTTATATTGAGAACGTCACATTTTGTCAGTTTTCGAAAATCGTTAAAACTTTCAGACCCGGACAACACGATCGTGCGTATTGTTCAAAATTTAAAATGGATTTTATTGACCATTGTATGGAATTGACATAAGCGGCTGACGCGACTGATTGTTATCTGACGTAAATCCTATAGATTTTGTCAATTTTCGAAATGCGCTTAAGTTAGCGTTATGCTGGCTAGGCCACCTCATCACAACAGCGTTTAGCTTGGGAAAAAGGAGGTTACCGTGAGGACAGGCGGAACTACAATATTCTTAAGTGGCAACCAAATGAAGCACCAAAAAAAAAAATTTTACCCGACCAGCCAAATCGACGCCTTATTTTTTTTCAAACTGCTTCAAATATACAAATAGATGGAAAAGGAAAATACGACTTACCTTTCATTATATGCTCCTAAAGAAATGCTTATGCGTCCGGAATGGTATGAAACGATACTAATTAAATCCAAAGCGCATGAGCTATTTATACTTGCAGCCTTTTGTCAAATAGATAATATATACCTGATTAATCGAAAACGTTAAAATTAAGATAGCCATCAGGTTGATAAAAGGCCATGCACAAGCATTGCCCGATTAAAATCTAAAGGGACGTTTGATGTTCCGCGAATCTTACTCGTTGTGGAAGAAGTACAAGTGCCGGCTCATTGTTCGAACATTTCAGTCGCATTTGTGAATAGAAATTATTTATTTATTAAGTACATCCACATCATATTATGCAGTTACCAAGCACATTTGAAAGAGATATCTTTGTCTGATATATACAACAATACAGGAGTTCATAATATTCACAAATATAATAAGATCTGCATACAAAAATAGTATGATGGTAAATAGCATTCAGATCAGATCAGATTGATCGGATTAAAATACAAAACAAACAGAAATGAGTCGACAATAAATCTAAAAAAAAATTATAATAATAATAATAATCCAGCCTATATACGTCCCACTGCCGGACATAGGTCTCCACTCACAATGAGAGGGTGTGGGCTATAGTTCCCACGCGGGCCCAGTGCGGATTGGGAACTTCGCACACAAAAAAAAAACTACAAAAATGAATCAAACTTAAACAAAGGAAATAAACAATAAAAATAACACTGAAATTATTAAGTCATTGTGAAACTTATGAGAAGGTGACGGTTTGTTTATGAATTAGCGGATTATATTGATTTCGCAATAATCTTAGTCACTTTATTTACTTCTTGACAATGCGTGGTCTATTTAATGATGGCCCGATGCATTACTGCGTCTGAGCGGCTAGTAAATAAGGGTCAAACTTAATCGAAGTGTCAAATCGCAGAACACCGTGAGATAAAAACAATGTTTGTTGCGAACACCCGGTTTATTTTCATATGTAACCCCCTTACTAATAAACGTTGAGTAACGGCTGAGTAGTTATACAATGCTTTGTCCTTATCTGTCATTGTGACATTTGAATTCGACAGATAAGGACAAAGCATTGTATAACTACTCAGCCGTTACTCAACGTTTATTAGTAAGGGGGTTAGAGTGCACGGGTCACATGGGAGTTGAACACCTAACAATCATAGAGCCTAGCTTAGAAATGAGGGCGGCCTAGCATGCTTACACGAGATAGAATTTGACAGGTGCTAGGGAAATGAATACATCTATTCCATATTACGTAAGACTTAACGCTTAAGGTTTAAAATAAAAGTGTACGGTTTTGATAAAATTGCTATAAAAAAGTGAAAATCGCTATAGTCGCTTAGTAATAAAAGTCAGGACGAGACACTTTTATATTAAACCTTAAGCGTTACGCTCGCTGTAGTAAGATAGAGTCGCTCAGTTTGTGTAGAGTTTTGTTAGATTTTATAGAGTAACTATATTGACTTTTATAGTGGATTTCGGTTATAAATAACGACGATAAGTGGACCACTATAATGACGTCGTTATATACGGAAGTCGTTACAACCAAAGGTAAACAGAATTGCCACTCAGAATATCACTTTGTAACTGAACCATGTATTTAACTCCGAAACGTACACGCTTATCTACCTACCTGGTTAATTTCTATAAACAAAAAGTAAGGTCACCACAGGTAACTGACCATCTGTGAATTTAAATTTAAATGAATTTTGTACTAAAGTATGCTTTAAATTCATGGGACTTCGATTTTACGTCGCTATAGCCAAATATGGTCGCTACAACCAAGGTCGTAATAAATGAAATCCACTGTTTTTTTTTTTTTACTATAAATTTCAAAATCTGTGTTTGGCCGTCGGTCTGTCACCGCCTAGGCCCTGTGTCGGTGGTTCTTGGCTTGGATACATTTTATTCTGGTTGACTTAGCAGTTTCGTAGACAGTTTGAGACAAGACAAAATTGTGACGTTTCAGTATAAAGGGACCTTATGGAGGAAGGCAGTTACGCTCTTCTTATTCTTGTAACTATACGAATACTATGGTAACAGTTCTAAAAACGGCGTAACCGCCTGCCTCCATAAGGTCCCTTTATATTGACAACGTCACAAATTGTTGTTTGGTGCGTTAAGTAGGTACTTGTATTCATGGAAACATTATTTTTCGCACTTGCTTACGACATTTCCGAGAAAAGATAAATCAGGAAAGTAGCTAAACGATATATATGTACCTACGATAAGTAATGATATCATTATAGATACGAAATGCGATCAAAAACAAACTACCAGTGAACTTCTGGACTTATCCTACCTGGCCCCCTAGCATGCAAGCACGAGATAAAATTTGATAGGTGCAAGGATGGTGCTAGGGATATGAATACATCTATTCCATATTCTAACGTAAGACGTCACGCTTAAGGTTAAATTTTATCTTGTCCATGCATGATAAGCCCGCTGTAAACAAAGTCAAAGTCAAATCGTATTTGCAGATTACCTACAGTTTTAAATGGTGGTCAATTATAAATGCTCCAAATATGAGTGAGACTAACACATTAAATTATAGTAATAATATTTAAAAAAAATATATAAAAAATAAAAATATAGTTAATTAAGGCAATGTGTGTTTGTCTTTTCGCTATAAACTCCAAAAGCAGTGGATCTATTTTAGTGTCGCTACTCAAAAGCGTGAAGTTCATACTTAGATTTTTTTTTTGATTACGCATGCGTCGTCGGCCATTAACATGACTAAGTACGATGGCATGGGGTGAGTTTAAAACAACGGGGCGACTTTGATATTTTTTTAATAATTGATTGTGTGCTATGTCTGTGGCTATGTGTCAGTTATTCATGAGCTAGTTCGCGACTTATACCCCCTTACTAATAAACGTTGAGTAACGGCTGAGTAGTTATACAATGCTTTGTCCTTATCTGTCATTGTGACATTTGAATTCGACAGATAAGGACAAAGCATTGTATAACTACTCAGCCGTTACTCAACGTTTATTAGTAAGGGGGTTATTGAATATATTTCACCAAGTTGACAGTAACAAGTGATATGTGACAATTTGGTACCTATTGGTACATTGCAAATTCGACGAGTTTCTAAATCAATATTTTCCATAATAAATCGTATTGTATTGTATCTACTCCAAATTGTCCTATGTCACCTGTCAATGTCTGAAATGGAAACATTTGAGACGTTCCTTTTCTCTATTCAAATTATTTATATCAATTACTGATTCTCAGAAGATATCTCCTACTCCAAAATAAAAAAAAAACTGGGCAAGAGTATGTCGGACCATGCTCAATGTAGCAAATTTTCTAATTAAAGTTATCTTAGCTGATTTTCGGTAGGTATAAACATTTTAATCGTCTTTTATGCAAGAACCAATAAAGTCTACCTACTTAGTCGTGATAGTTTTCCTTTTAAATTCGTTATAGTGCTTTCATTTAAGATATTTTTCAGATTTTTATTACTTTTTTATTATTTTTTAGATTGTTAGGGGGGGGGGGGGGGGGACGACACTTGACTCTAACAAAAAATTGCACTTTAAAGCTTAATATTTCACAAACGGATCCCTTAATCGAAATATTGCTTCCGCAAGCCCGCACCATAGACGCATGGGGTAAACGAAAAAAAAAACATCCCCACGTAGGGGAGGAACCCTAAAAAAATGTTTTTAGATTTTATTTTACCACTTTGTCGGCGTGACTAATATGTATATTCATGCTAAACAACAGCTTTCTAGTACTAAGCGTCTCTGAGCTAAGCTGCGGACGGACGGACAGACGGACAGACGGACGGACATGGCGAAACTATAAAGGTTCCTAGTTTGACAACGGAATTAGGTCGGAGTTCACCAACAAAAACGGACTGTTAAATCCTAATCGGCTGTTAGTCAATACATTTTGACAGCCGTCAGACCTCTAATCGCCTGTTTAACTGTTAGTGAACTCCGACCTTAGGGTCTTAAATTAAACTTAACACGTGTATTTGTGACCAATTTAATTTCAGGTGTTTTTGTGCAAAGCAAATAAGAACTCTTATCGGAAAAAATCATATCTAATTTGATTTTGAAGATACAAACGTATTTACTTCAGGTTCATTAATATACAGGTTGATCAATCCAAATGGATCGAGAATCAGTATGGACTCCGAAACGATAAGAGATAGGAAAATGTGTTCTTTGTACCCTTTGTTGTTGCTGATTTTAAAATAATGAAATATTACCTTCAAAGATTCTCAATATGAAAGCTCATAGGCGGTACACAACCAGGAATCGAACGCGGTAATTTCTTTTTGATAAAATATTGAAATCTCGGCTCTTAATTATTTTTTGGACATGGAGTTCTTACTAACATTATAGAAACGAATTGATGTGCGTTTATATTGAGAAAAAACCCGGTTCGGATTCCTCGTAGAGAGTTCATAGAATGTTTAGGATGCATTTTTTCTCAGTTCGAAAATCAACGATGTTATTTCTAAGAACTAATTTCCCTATCTTCTATAGTTTCGGACTTTCTCGTAGGTAGGTACAATCGGCAAAATGTAACATTGACCTACTCTGAATCTATGTCACGTCAACATTATAAAACAATTTTGTTAGACACTGCTACCGATTTATATAGAATCTATAAATGGTGGGTTCATTTTGCCGACAGTAATAATAATACTAACCCATTCTGTTATTTCGCTCACCCTGTATATTGCATTTAACTGAATACAAAATAAAAGGTCTCACACGAGATGATAAGCATCGCGGATTTAATCATACGATTAGCTTCCTAGCAAAACACTGATAGGAGGCATTTCCGCGAAATACAAATTGTTTCAGGAAAGCAATTAAAATAGATTTAATTGTCTGTTATCAAATCAGAATGTCACTCAATTTGATTAGACGTAGATTTTGTTCATATTGCACGAAAATATCTTCGATCGATTTATTTGTTACCCTGTGGTTACCCAGTTATGGAAAAAACCGATCGAAGATATTTTCGTGCAATTCGATCACAGTAAGTACCCATAAAAAAGCCGTGGTAGCCTAATGGTTTGACCTGCCGACTCTTAAGCAGAGGGTCGTGGATTCGAACCCGGGCTCGCACCTCTAAGTTTTTCGGAACTTATGTGCGAAATATAATTTGTAAATTTACCATGAGCTTTTCGGTGAAGGAAAACATCGTAAGGAAACCTGCACACACAAAGTAATTTGACGGTGTGTGCGAAGTTCCCAATCCGCACTGGGCCCGCGTGGGAACTATACCTAGCCCAAATCCTCTCATTGTGAGTGGAGGTCTGTGCCCAGCAGTGGGACGTATATAGGCTGGATTATTATTATTATATTATAAGTACCCATACTGTTTTCCCATCTTCCTTTGCAATAAGGCGAGCTAAATTTGAATAAAATTAAGTACATATGCGTGACAATTTGGAATTTAATTTTCTTGTAAGACTTAAGTGAAGTACCAAAGACAAGTACCTATTACTATTACCAATACCTGGTTTGTGCCTACTAAATTGCCAGAGCCGTTATTTTTACTGTAATCAAGATATTTCTATCCGTATTTTTTCGAGTCTTCCGACACAATACTACGACACTTCTAGCGCCTCATGAAGATGATTTTTCTTATTCTTGACGTGCTCAGCATCAGCTCCTGTATTATGGCCGCCTTTGTACCGGTGGATGAGTGTCTCGCACTTACGCACTGGTTAGAAAGTGACCGATGTTTTATCCGCGTTTATGCACATGATAAACACGACCATAATTTTTAGGTTTAAGATACTTTATTCTCATAAGATTTACAATCACTTACTGAGAAACATGCGTTCCTTAAAACTAAATTATCTCGGTGAGCGTAGTCGGACGTATTATACAATCAAGCTAAGACAATAAAAAAAAAATAGAAAGAGGGTAAGTATGACATATTTTTTGTAATTGGATAGCGTTATGCAGAAAACAGCCACCTGCCTTTCAACTTCACATCAGTTGACAGTTTTCTGCATAACGCTATCCAATTGGCCTGCAACGAGGCTCTCTATCGTCTACATACGTAGAATACATAACAGATTCGGTAGGGGGGGCGCCGCCCTAAACATTCACAGAACAGTAAAAACACTCAAAACAGTAGAAGTGTGAAGTGGGCGTGTCACGCGTGGCATGGTTATAGTAAGATTTTTTTTAAATGTCGGGATCCACTTGAGTGCTAATCTTTCAAACAATGGTATTGTTTCTATTGTGCACTCCAACCGCAAATGATCAGAAGGCCTGGTGTAAGTTTTGCAACGTTTTTTACGTCTAGATCGCGTTTGCGTTTAGTCTCAATTAGTATGGAGGTGTGACAGCGCCCCTTGCGGCGCGTATTCGAAACATTTGATAGTTCCATACAAAGTGACACTTTTACGCAAACGCGATCGAGACGTAAAAAACATTCCAAAACTTACACTAGGCCCACAGTGCAAAATGAAACGAAATAAAAATAACAAAAGAACGGTCTCAATTTCAAAAAGTATTGTAGAGAATGTGCTGTCATTTTAATTTGTACTTTCTAGCTAAAGCGGCAAAGTCGCTATTCAAATGAATTCTTTTGTTATTTATTTTGTTTCATTTTGCACTGATCATTTGCGGTTGGAAGTTACAATAACCAATGCCATTGTTTAAAACATTAGCTCTCAAGTGGATGCCGACGTTTTATAGCATTCGTACTATTCGCGGAGTTCCGCGCAACCTAGCTCGCCGCGATCGCTTGCGCGTGACCTTTCTGTCAATAATATTATCTCAAAAAAAGGAAATTAATCGAAAATCATGCCTTATTGCTCTATTTTAGAGTGTAAAGCCGGCCAAGAGCATGTCGGACCATGCTCAGTGTAGGGTTCCGTAGCCGTTGTTACTATAAAGAAATGCACTACAGATAAAAAAATCAACGTTGTTACACTTTTTTCCATATTTCCCGCACAGAGTAGGTATAGCACTTTAGTCGCCTATAACTAGAGAAAAGTAGGTGGTATGTCGACTATTACTCATACCGCGCCTGTCACAATCGTCAATCGTGCTATCTCTTTCGCACATGCACGGTCTTATGCAGCGGGACTCGCAACCGTAAAGGAATGTCGATAAAG
Organism: Tortrix viridana; assembly: GCA_963241965.1. Classification (NCBI taxonomy): domain Eukaryota; kingdom Metazoa; phylum Arthropoda; class Insecta; order Lepidoptera; family Tortricidae; genus Tortrix; species Tortrix viridana. Next base: position 10,327,958 of record OY725186.1, read on the forward strand.
TAATGAAACGAGGAAAATAATTTGATTGATTTTTATTTCAGTATTGTTTTATTACGATAAATATTTTAAATATAAATTAATTAAATATAAAAAATGAAAGTATCAAATTTATATGTGACAATAAAATAATTGATATACTTAAAAAAAAATTGTCGTTACGCATATTGACATTAAGCCATTTATAGCAGTATATTTTGTTATCAATAATGCCTAATGACCTACATAACACGTACCTACAATAATTACTTAATGCATTCTCATTATCTGCTTATTCACTAATCATGTATTTCATCTATCTTTAATGCTTCGTATTTTCGAGAAAAGTACTCCCCGTCAGAATTCATAGCCTTATTAAATTGATGTATATGGGGGCAATTCTTCGAGCGTTTCAACCGCCGTCACTACGGTGACCGCATTGATGTCGAAATTCTTGTAGCTTTGGAAGCATTTTCAGTTAAATTTAGTAGAAGTCAGGGCACTCTACAAGATAACCGAAAATAACATCCAAAGCTATAGGAATTTCGACGTTAATACACAAAAAGTTTACCATTTGTCATACAATTGATAAGAAAACACACGGAATCAAGGAGTTTGTATACGAATGTGGATGAATGAGGGATAAAAATAAAATAAACAATCATCATCAACATACAAAATTATGTATTAAGTACCTACGTGTGTCTACAATTATATTTATATATCTATAAGTAACTGGTACCTCTATGTTAAACAAATGAAGGCTGGAGATATACATGTATACGTAGGTACCTGGTCTTTTTCAACTTAATTTTTACACATCATTATATCCAAACATCCCATTTATGTACTTATTTGTACTTACGTTTACCTACGTATATGAAGAAAAAACAAAGAGTATTTTTATATATAAAAATGGATTTTAAAAGATAAAAGTATAAGTTAAGTAAATAATATAACAGGTATAAAAATATTATGGTCACTGGAGAACAACTTCGAGGAATACCTGCGGGCTTAACATGCATGCCGAGATAAAGTTTGACAGGTGCTAGGGAAATGAATACATCTATTCCATATTCTAACGTAAGACTTAACGCTTAAGGTTTAATATAAAAGTGTCTCGTCCTGACTTTTATTACATTTTATTACTAAGCGACTATAGCGATTTTCACTTTTTTATAGGGATTTTATGAAGACGTGACACTTTTATTTTAAACCTTAAGCGTTAAGTCTTATGTTAGAATATCGAATAGATGTATTAATTTCCCTATCACCTGTCAAATTTAATATCGTTTATGCATGCTAAGCCCTTTGAAGCTAATGAGTGCTAAGTATATTAAGTGTGACTGAAGTGTTTTCACTGCACGTATGCAGATTGTAACAAAAACCGCGTTCGATACAAAAAGTTTGTAGTGGATGACCCCTAATACAAAGCTTGTGGAGAAATTAATTAAAAAAAATCGTTTAGTATGTAGAAAAAACTAGTAGAACTGACTCCATAAAAACCTTCTTTTTCAAATTTTAAATTAACCTCATACGTCTTACTAGGGGTCATTGACTCTACAAACAATGGTTTTATTGAACAATATTGTCTTTTGTTACACATACACCCTGTACCTATTACTTCACTTATTACCTAATTTTTTGTGTCCCTTTGTTTTGCATACACTCATTTCATCGAATGTGTTATTTCACCGAATTTCATTTCATCGAAAGATAATTTTTGCTGCAAGCGTATTGTTTTCAGGTGAAAACAATAATCTTGCAGCAAAAAATATCTTTTAGACCGGTAGACCTAACCTAACATACGTAACCTATGCTTAAGATAATCTTATCTAATTTAACTTATCTTATGTAATTTTAACTCCTGCACGTGGAAATACCTGTCGATGAAATGAAAATTCGGCGAAATAAAGTATTCTATGAAACGAGTATCAGCGAATCAAGGGTAAACCCTAAAATTTGGATGAGGAAGCGTTTTCGTGGATTGAAAATACTTGACAGATTCGTAATACTAATAATATTACGAAATAAAACGGATCGTTCTAGAATCTAAAGACCCGACAAAATTAGGATACCTACTTCTAGAGCTGATAACGCTTAACCACCTTTCAAACAAAAAAACTTAATCAAAATCGGTTCATCCGCAAGGGAGCTACGATGCCACAGACAAATACACAGATACGTTTAACTTATAACACCCCTCCGTTTTGCATTAGGGGTAAAAACGGTAAGTATCGCATTACCAGCGTACATTGTTCATTGTTGTTAATTAAGTAATGAAGTAATCAGTGACATACCTTTATTAGATTTCAAAATAACCTGTACCTAATTACAGTCAAGGTCATAAATATGTGTACACGTTTAGCATCTTGTTACTTTAATAGCTGTGACATTCTCAATATAAAGGGACCTTATGGAGGCAGGCGGTTACGCCGTTTGTAGAACTGTTACCATAGTATGTATGTATGTATGTAAACTCTTTATTGCACAAATAATAGATTTACAATTAATAGATTGCATAGTATTCGTATAGTTACAAGAATAAGAAGAGCGTAACTGCCTTCCTCCATAAGGTTCCTTTATATTGAGAACGTCACAATATATGGCAGTTTAAACATGACATTAAATGGACAAGGTATTGTACACCATATATATGACATTGACTGTACATTAAGTAAGTAAGTAAGTATTATATTAAGCATGACATGTAAACTCATTTTTTACCAATAAAAATATCATATCATATCATATCATATTTGAGAAAAATGGTTCATCCGAGAAAATTTTAAAATATTCGTCCTCAGACCACACTTACTATCAGATCAGAAGGCTGTTTGTTCATTTGTCTCTAATGCCTATTACATTATATTATAATAATCACTTGTGGCCATGGCATGGACACAAACCTTACCTCATAATATCATATTTTAACTGTTGTTCGCGGCATCCATTCTGCATCCTAACTTTAGAGTTAGGGTTGATGACCACCTCATGGATAAAATACCTTAATGATATACCACCAATAATTAAAAAGAAATCTAAAATTAAGAGTATTCTTCAAATAAGTAACCTGGCGAGCAAAGAAATGGGTCATCAGGACAGACATTACGTCGTTATTTTTACACGCGAATGACATTTGACATCCTCTGCGGTAAAATTATTTCCGTCAGACAGAGCATCTGTGCGTCCTCCACGCTTGGAGCTTTGCTTCTCAGTTCGGTGTGAGCCTTATTCACCAGCCAGAGCACGAACCCGTATAAAACTGTAAAAAGAACGTACTATATCCTCCTGAGGCCCAACGTCCTACATATAGGACAATTGTCAAAATGACTTTCAACTTTTGCTGACTGACATAAGATTCTGTTTCGAACTAGCGAAATTTTGGATATTTCATCACTTTATAGAAACACCTTTCATCGAACGTATCATTTTATCGAATTTCATTTCATCGAAAGCTAATTTCTGCTGAAAACTTATTGGTTTCAGGTTATCTTAAGCATGGGTTACGTAGGTTAGGTTAGGTTAGACCTGAAACTACCAAAAAATTATAACTGCTGCACGTGGAAATTAGCTTCCGATGAAATGAAATTCGATGAAATGATACGTTCGATGAAAGGAGTTTCGATAAAGTGATAGGAGGCTGAAGGAGCGTTCTCACGGAGAGCATTCGCGTGTAATGAGCATTCGGCGAATATTCGAGTGGTGTGGACGTTGATCCGTGCGTACAATGCTTACAAATTATTGAAATTATTGCTCGTTTACAAATGCTCGGGTAAGAATGCTCTCAGTGAGGCCGCACCTTTACAAGCAGTCGACGCCATACTTACCTATGCGAATTCCGTGATTGAGACGAGGCTTAAGCATGCACGAGATAAAATTTGACAGGTGCTAGGGAAATTAATACATCTGTTCCATATTCTAACGTAAGACTTAACGCTTAAGGTTTAAAATAAAAGTGTCTCGTCCTCACTTTTATTACCGTTTGTTACTAATAGCGATTTTCACTTTTTTATAGCGATTTCAAAACGGGACACTTTTATTTCAAACCTTAAGCGTTACAACAACAAACCCAAAGGTGTTTTAAATTTTGACGATGGATGCCTTACCGCAACAGCCGTAAGCTACAAGAGCGATAGCCACGTAGCAAGTCAGGTCCATTGAAAATGGCTTTCGATGTGCCGTCGCGACGAAACTGACAGTCCCCAGCAACAGTCCGGCCTCTACGACTACGCCGTAGATCAAGTAAGCCTTAACAAAACCAGGTTTTTTCTGCAATAAAAACAAGATATACGTGAAAATATTACCACAGGCCCCTAGCATGCAAGGAAAATTTGACAAGTACTAGGGAAATGAATACATCTATTCCATATTCTAACGTAAGACTTAACGTAAGGTTTAAAATAAAAGTGTCCCGTCTTGATAAAATCGCAATAAAAATGTGAAAATTGCTCTAGGCGCTAAGGTAATAAAAGTCAGGAAGAGACACTTTTATTTTAAATAAACGATTTACGATTTACGATTTTAAAGTTTAAACCTTAAGCGTTAAGTCTTACGTTAAAATATGGAATAGATGTATCCATTTCCCTAGCACTAAAACCCACAGCTGCAGAATAGTTTTAGTTTAATTTAATTTATTTGAATTAATAAAAACACTTGTGCTTCAGATCTAATGCTTTGTTTCTGTTTTATAGTCCGCTGCTTGTACCATGAAAATGAGGTCCGGCTAGGCAAGTTGCATTCTACGAACGAGAACAACTGCAATGTACAAATCTGTCAGTGTGGAATTAACAAAGGCGACCGACACGTCTTTTTATATTTCGGTATATTTCGGCAGCCGCTTACGATCGCATACCTAATTCACCTTGTGTAAGCCCACTATGGATCATCGAGAAAAAACATCGCACCATTTTCCGGAAATAAAAAAGTTTCTGTGTCTTTTCTGTGGGCCTATAAGTTTTGCAACTTTTACGTCTCGATCGCGTTTGCGTAAAAGTGTCACTTTGTATGGAACTGTCAAATGTTTCAAATAAGCGCCGCTAGGGGCGTTGTCACATTTCCATACTAATTGAGAGTAAACGTTTAGGTAAGGCGTTTTAAATAACGCACAACTTACACTAGGCCCTCTGGATAAAGACGATATGGGTGAATTTCAGGGCGTTTCAACCGCCGTCATTAGTGTCACCAAATATATTGACGAAATCAATGACACTACAGCAACTTCTGATGCTGATAGAAACTACATCCCCGGTTCTGCTTCTGTTTACATCAGGATTTCGTCAATATATTTGGTGACACTAATGATGGCGGTTGAAACGCCCTGAAATTCACCCATGTGTCAAATCTCATTCAAATCCGTTGGACCGTATAAGCGTACAATACAAACTTTAACGTTTACAATACAGGGTGAGTATAAAATGCACATATTAAAATGAGGGACATTATATTAAATTTTATCGACGAAACAAAATTTTATTTTTATATTATAAAGACCCTGTATTAGCAGGATGTATAGATACACACCTCTTTAAACATATTATTATGTTTATACGGATTCTAATAGATCAATGGAATATACACCTTACGTATACCAAGAAGCAACAACATCGCAAATACTCCAGCAATGGCCGCCGCCACAAAGCCGGGAAGAAAGAAGACGTAAACCTCCGCGATCTTGCCGGGCTCCCTGAGGCCAGTCTGGAAGTGCCCAGCGAGGAACGTTAGCCAGCCGAAGAAGCTCACAGTCACGGAGATACCCACAATGGCCTGAAAATTTATGAGAATTATGTTCCCGAAAGAATTTACTAAATCGAAGCAATTTTTTGAGATAATCGCATATCCAAACATACATACTACATACATGGATACATTCGGGTCAACATACAAAATCTCCTTTTTTAAGTAGAAGAAAAAAGAAGAAGAATAACATTTATTTGTGACAAATAACAGCAAAGGACAGAAAAATACACAGAAAAGACAGAGAAAGCCGTCGTTTCTGACGTGTCTTGAGATGGCCATCTCACCAAGATCTGTTTATTAATACAGCCAAGGAGACAGGGAATTTAAAATAGCCAATGTGTTAAGCCATAGTATGTTCGAATCCCAGTATGGGCAAATATTTGTGTGAAGAGCATGAGTATTTATCCCTGAGTCATGGATATTTACTATATGTATTTAAGTATGTATTTCTTTATATAAGTATGTTTATCGTTGTCTTAGTACCCATAGTACAAGCCTAGAGCTTAGTTTGGGACTAGGTCAATTTGTGTGAGATTGTCCCTGATATTTATTTATTTATATCGCACCTTTAGAATGAAAGTGATCTAATTCCAAAATGTTTAGATTTCGAATTAGGTCTCTAGTCTCTATAATAATAATTTTATGACTCGAATTAGAAAACTTAACATTTTGTTTTAGGTCACTTTCATTCTAAAGGTGCGATGGTCACCACAATAATACATATCTAATTATTAAGAGAGTAATTTGTTTTCAGTTCTAGTAAATAAACACACCTTATCATCGGTAAAATGACCGGTAAATTGACTCAAAGGAATTAAGGAAGTTTTTAAGACGAAAATAAAGTCATGAAAGGTACTTCCTCCCGCAGCTTTTAGATACTTACGGCATTAATGACTGCGAATATACAACACGCCCTAACGACGGGTGTCCCACATATTCTTTTTTCCATGCACGATTTACGCCTAGAAATACAATTTATTACAATATTTAAACGGTTAGATTAAAGGCTTCGTCAAACAGCCGGCTTGGCGCGGCGCGCCAGTAGCGCGGCGCGTTCTTAGCGTGGAAATTAACAAGGAGTTGTATGCAGGCCGTCACACATAGTCACGCCGCGGTTGGCGCGATCGCGCCGCACCCACAGAGGCGTGGCGTGATTTTCACGTTGTATTTCTTTACAAAACAGTGTATTTATGACCATAGATGTAGAAAAAATTATAGATTGTGTTAGAGAACGTCCAGTTCTATATGATTTGGGTCATAAAAGCTACAAAAATGTGTTAACTTGGATCAAGATTGCGAGAGAACACATCGCGCGCGACGCGACGTTTTCCTGCAATGTGACTGCCGTCGCGCCGGGCCGCGCTGGCTGTTTGACGAAGCCTTAAATAGTTAGGTACAAGGTATAAACTAAAGGTATAAAACCTGAATGGCGACTAGTAACGTATGACGCACCCTTATAATTTTCATATAGCCTGTGACACTCGCACGTTTTTAACGAATCATAATTATGACACCTCGCTTATTAAAATCGGTCCCTCAGTTCAGGAGCTAGAGTGGAACATACACCCGTTTTTTGATCACATTCATAAACTGTAATTATGTTTAACACATTACCCTACTATTGGCTTCGCGCAGTCGGGTAGGTAACAAAAAAGAAAGAAGTAAAAGAAAAAATAGCCTGCATCCTAAAGTTATAACTTTCAGGCATCTACAAAACCAAAAAAATACTTAGGTACTTATTTCTTCATATTTTTGAAAAGGTTTCTGAAATGTAGGATTGGAAAATGAAGTGAGTTTATTACTTATATACTAGCGACCCGCCCTCGCTTCGCTCCGGGTACCTACTATTATATGTATACAGCCTATATCTTTTACCGGGACTCCAGCTATCTCCATACCTTTCATCTAAATCCGTTCAGCCGCTTTCACGTGAAGCGCGTTCAAATAAACAGATTTACAGCTTTATTATACCTATGTAGGTATATAGATAGAAGATATAGATGGATAGCCTACGGTGCCATATGAAAAGGCTTTATCTGCACATATATGAGCCGAATTATGCAAAAAACTTTGAAAATTCTTGTTTAGATACTTTAGATATACCTAGTCAAAAATCAAAATGCACCTCATTGGCGTACAAAATGATTTTATTCTAGTTTAAACACTTTAAACTTAAATTCGGAACCCATGAGTCCGGTATACTCCGACTAGTTCCATTATTAGTTCCATTGATGGAACAAGTTGGACTTTTTTTTCCCAGCCGTTACAACTAGTTCCATCAACGGAACTATAATGGAACTTGAACTTGATTGATAATTTTAGCGGTGTAAATTCCGGTCCGGTACCGCGAATTAGGTTATTTATAGTTAGGGTATAAACTGGTCACATCGGTACGAACCATAACAACTGCTTTTAATTAAATGACGTCACTGGCAGTCAAGACTCAAGATCACGTTTAAAGGGTAATTAAGAAGATAAAAAAAACAATAAAATAAAATTACGAAAGTAAAATAAATCATCAACTATCTACAATAGTCTATAATTAAATAAGTACAATGACAATAACAACAATAAAATATAAAGTCAAACTTACGTTAAATCCATTGTTTCTGATACTTAACTATTTGTCTACTGGAACAACGATCATGTTTTTGTCCACTAATTGGCTCAAACCTCTTTGCTGTTAATAAAAAAATAAGATTGTTTATGTTTTGCAACACGGCGTAGACTTTCACACACGCCGCGTGTAAAATGAAAAGAGCATTCGTATGCGTCAGCTGCATGCGACGGCGTGTAGCGTGTGTGATAGCGTGGGAGTGAGAGAGAAATATGTTTGTTTTGCATAAGGCACTTTTCTTTAAGCTGAAGTTAGGTGCAATGGAAATGAAACTGAAATGAATGCGTGAATGAAAAGAAACAACAAAATAAAGCTTCTCGTTCTTGCACAGATGTTAGAGTAAGCCAGTAATAAAAGTTCTGCAAATTTAATTTGGTAGTCTGATCCTCGCTATATGGTTGTAATGAAAAGTAATATATGTACTTTGTCATAAATAATTTGACATTATAATATTTTTTATATGAACACTGGGGCATATTACATTATCAATGTTATCACGATATTATCATGATCCCATAGTATCGCGATACTATATCGCCAATATCGCCATACAAGATACTGCAATCGTGATAATATTGATAATGTAATATGCCCCACCCACTGTGACACGGTTCTATGTGGGGTCAGGGTTAGGGCTAGGCGGCATAAAACCACAGTTCCTACCAAGGTGACCAAGGTGACCTTGGTAGAAGCGAGCTACACTGTTTCAAAGAAAACAACGGTTTCTTTTTGAGCACACACCTGTCTACCAAGGGCGTTTAAAGGTCATACGTTGGTATAAAGCACTGTCTACACGGTTTTAAATCGTCATTAAAAACCGTGTAGCACACGCTTCAAGTGTCAATCACGATTCATTTTAGGACCTTTGGTCCACCTTGTTGATGTTATCGTAGCTGTTCAGTTGACAGTAGAAGACATTATAACGGCCACGGTATTACCATATAGAAGCGAGATGGGCTAAAACAAACCCAGTAACAGCTGTATTCCCGAAAGGTATTCCCTAGACTAGTGTCAAATACAGTACCAGCTGTATTCCCGGAAGGTATTCCCTAGAGTAGTGACAAATACAGGACCAGATATTCTGAACTTGCATGCAGTTCATAAGCAGTTCATAATTAACTTTTATGGGATAGGGTGCGAGGAAGAGGTTGCGCTTGCGACTAAGGTGTAACAAGAATAGTGTAGTAATAAAGACAAAATTGTTTAATAATAATATTTATTATATCCACAACAAATTAACAACGTTACAAATTAAAATAAGTACGTATACTTAAAACAAATCCTCAAAGTCGGGTGATCCATAAAACTTCACCAAACACGTTTGCTTGTGAAACTACTTTTTCAAAACGAGCTATCCAGGGTCATGTAAAATGATCACCGCCGCTCATGAGCCTTGTACACCAGGAGAGGAATCGCAGATGCGATGCCAGCCTCCGAGAAGAGCGTGCTCGTCTGTTGAAGGTCCCCAAGTCGTAGCGGTCCAGGTTATCGCCTCAATAAGCTGGTTCCAAAAAACTGTCTTCCGCGGTTTAATGGTCCATATTTTTCGCACAGACATCCGTCGAGAACCAAAGAGAGTTCAAGAACCAAATCCTATTCAAACCCACCATCCAGAGTGCAAAAAGATCTCCGAAACAAAATGGCGTTCATCATCCTATAGGATTACAGCGCCATTCTAACGATCTTCATAGTTAGGTACGTAGTTGGTTATCGTGAATTAATTTTCTATTTCATCCTCTTCTGGTTGACCAAAGTCCAGTTTCCTGCAAATGGACAGCACGTTTCGTTTTGGTTTGCTCTTCGGAGTGGGGTGAATGGGGAGCTGGTTGTTTTTCGTGATATTTTCAGTTCCAGGAAATGGTGTTGAAGTCATTTTCACTTCCGGTGACCAGTTAACGGTGCATTCTGTAACAATACATAAAACTAAAATTAGATATAACATATTACGACTAAAAGTAGCGTTGTAAGTTCTAAAATTTTGTATGAAAATAAAGTTAGGTAAATCTGACTTTACGAATTAACATTAATTTCAAACCTTCGTTTGTTTCTTAAATACATACTTAATTGCTAATTTAAACAAGAACTGTTAATGTAAGTGAACTAAACTCTAACGATTGAAGTTGTAGGCAAACAAAACAATAAATTTAATTCAAAATCATAATGTTTGCTAAATTTGAAGGAAGTACAGTGAGCTGCATTAATAATTGAGCTACCATAGGACCCTGACAATGACAATCAAGTTACGAGAATGAAATTACAGCAAAATTCATTATTGGCTTTTGGCGACAGAAGGGATCTATAGTGGCTCAACAATTAAAGTTAATGACCGTACAAGTAATCGATTCGATGGAATCGATGGAATAGATTTTCATCAAGTTTTTTTTTATGATTACGTATTTAAAATTAGCTAACAACTTTTTACTCGACCCTCTATTTTGGGTCGGAACAGTTCGTTTTTATCTCGCTTGCTCATTGAGCTTTAGTACCCATCGATAAGTTAATTCAGAAAACAAGACGAAAACGAACTTATCCGACAAAATACCGACTACGAAATCCACGAATATCATGCATGTGATTGCAATAATCTTATATAAAACAAAGTCGGGTTAGTTACACCATTTATAACTCAAGAACGGCTCGACCGATTTTTATGAAATTTGGCATACATATAGTTTATTACCTGGATTAACATAAAAAATACTTTGTATCCCGGAAAATTTGATAGTTCCCGAGGGATAAGCGAAAAATTACTACTACGCGGACGGAGTCGCGGGGAAACGCTACTTAAATATAAATAACTTACCCATTGTGATTTTCAGCAATTCGTTTTCAAACAGCACAGCCGCCATAGAATATTTAGGATGATCCATTTTTTTTTAATAAACGCGAGGCAAAAGAACACAACAGTCTGATACAGAAGTAATAAGTACTGAAGAGCACTGACACCAATTTGGGAATGAAGGATATTTCACTTTGAGTCCATTTATATGCTATGACATGTTGCAATTATTTGATTATTCCTAACTCATTAATTTGGATAATTAAATTGCAATATTATTTAATATATCTACTGTTCACATTAATTTAAAAGAACTAATTAGTTAATAGGTCGTGTCATTAGGATAAGTCCTTAGTGCCAAAAGGGTTGTAAGTCAATTAATGTATTTGTAGATATCTCTTTTAATTGTTATTTTGGGCAGATTCATTAAGTCTAGGTTTTATAAAGATTCGTTCAACGGATAGGAATGTCAAAAATTTTATGAAGTTACTTTAAGTTTGATCTGTCTTGTTTACAAGGCAGCAGGCAAGACTAAACTCGATGAGGTGTCTCCCCGAGGTGACCACCGACATCAGAGGTGTGGTAGGCTTCCTCGAGGAGTTGGGATGGCTAGACTAAACATAGAAATCCCACCCACACGCAAAATGCCTGCAGGAACTGTCTAATATTTCGCTATCAAAGCAACCTTTAGAGAAAGTAAGAGAAAGAACTAGACTTTAATTCAATTTATGTAAGACTACCTTTCCTCCCGTGACTTCGTCTGCTGACTTTCGTAAATTAAAATATAACATTTAACATTTATAAGTAATAATTATTGAAATGACTTTAATTTTTATACCTTCATAATAAATATTTTGCTACGTAGCGCGCGTTGATGTCTTTAAATATCAAAGGCAAACGCGAATAACTTGAAAATATATAAAAATTCTAACCTTTGAATTTAAATGAGGATTTAATTAGCCTATCTAGTATTCCTCGCAATACAAAGTAAGTATGGTTGTTAAAATAATTATGATGTATCCAATTCATCTACGAATTATACGTAACGCTAAATCAGGTTTGGGAACAAATGAAGGTGATAAAATAAAACAAAAGAGTGTTAAAATAAATCATGACTTTATTTAATAAAAACAATTTTATTAATATTATTATGTGTATTAATAAAAGATGCGACTAAAATGTTTGACAAATACGCCAAGTGAATAGTGATTTTTTACAATTTGAACAGACTTAGCAAAGAGGAATGTCTTTAATTTTATATAGAAACTAGCTTTTCCCCGCGACTCCGTCCGCGTTGTAGTAATTTTTCGTTTATCCCTTAAGAAATATCAAATTTTCCGGGATAAAAAGTATATTTTGTGTCAATAGGTAATCACCAGGTAACTATCAGTGTGACCTCTCATTGTGATTGGAGGCCTGTGCCCAGCAGTGGGACGCATATAGGCTATGGATTACTATTTATTATTATATTGTGCGCCAAATTTCATAACAATCTGTCGAGCCGTTCTTGAGTTATAAATGGTAGGTAACTAAGCCGACTTTGCTTTATATATTTAGACTAGGTTAAGCTTGACTCGTCAGTAATAAAATTATTATCAATAAAGAAGGTCTATGTCTATGTCTATAACGCAGGGTACTGATTCACCAGTTTCTTATGTCCACTTCGGAGGCTGTTCCTCGTCATCGCGATGTACGCCCGATGCACCAACGCCAATATGAAAGCGTAGCCAACTGCAACGTTCAATGCATACATTAATATTGAACATAAATTGTGGCGTTCTCAATATACAGGGACCTTATGGAGGCAGGCGGTTACGCCGTTTTTAGAACTGTTACCATAGTTCGTATAGTTACAAGATTAAGAAGAGCGTAACTGCCTTCCTCCATAAGGTCCCTTTATATTGAGAACGTCACAATTGTTTGACCGTGAATGTTTAGCTTTATTTTTTCAACCAGCACGGCCACCTGGCAACACCGTACTCTTCCCCTAAGCTCACGACGCAAGCGCAACTCCTTTCATGTACATTTTTTATTAGAATAAACAGATTTCTAACTGCCGCACTCAGAGACGTCAGTTAATAGTTCATTTTGATTAAAGTTGCTGTGTCTTATTGTATTGCTATAGCAAAGAAAGTGACAGCAGCAACTTTAATCAAACTTAAAAGGTAATTGACGTCTCTGAGTGCGGCAGTAAGTCTCTGCTTTGTTTTATTATCAAACAAGTAACATAATTCTCTTTTGTAGACTTTGATGAGGTCGCGCGCTGGCGCTCAGAGACTGCAGTATTACAGTGTCTGAGGAAGGGCAGCATTAATAAATTGATCTTGGCTGAGGAGCCCGTCTTGAGGGTCAGAGTTGGCGTTTACTTTGACGACTCTTGAGACGGTCATCTCAGCCAACATTAGTTAATTAATTCCCTAAGAGCTGGAGGTCAATTTTCTCACCCAGATAAAGCTTGCCAAAATGGCTGATTTTCACTAATTTCCATGTCTGTTTTTAATGTAAGTATTATGGTGGATAGGTGTGGATAAAGCATCCGTCCCTCTCGCACTTAATTACTGGTCAGAAAGTGACAGATTAACCACGTTTATGTACAGTCGAGGACAGAAAGATGTTTACGCTTTTTCACCTTATTCCATTGTAATAAGGTCCAAAAGTGTATACATCTTTCTGTCCTCGACTGTACATAATAAACCCGAACATAATACTCGTACTCTTAGGCCCGTGGCGGCTGAAGTTCTCACGCCTGCGAGCTTAGCAAGCATACACGAGATAAAATTTGACAGGTGCCAGGGAAATTAATACATCTATTCCATATTCTAACATAATGCTGAACGCTTAAGGTTTAATATAAAATTGACTTTTATTACTAAGCGATTTTATCCGGTATTGCTAGAGTCATTAAATAAATCGTTCAAATAAGAGCCTGTGCACACTAGCGTTTTTGACCGGGGGTGTAAGGGCTAAAAACGCTAGTGTGCACAGGCTCTAATCTAAGCATGATATTTAATTACTCTAGCAACTTTTTATTCGTGCTGTCACTTTATTCTTATGATGCATGTTATCAAATATCATGTATCATGTTATGTTGATATCAAATTCGAGTACCCCTAGCCACTGGTAAACGAGATCACAGCGTGATCTAATTTTCATTATACCTAATCACTTATCAGTGAGATTAAAAATTCGACTCTACGGGCCTATTATGGCCGTGTTTATCGCGTGACAATACGTGGATAAAACACCCGTCACCCTCGCGCTTATATACGTGTCAGAAAGTGACGGATGCTTTATCCACTTTTTGTCACGCGATAAACGCGACCATAATACGGGCTCTGATCTTACAAGAGGGTCTTCGCTGTACGTAACGTATACCTACCCAAGTAGCACAAAAGCTGTAAGAGCTTATACAGCCATTATAACTCTAGTTTCAGCATTAAAATGCTGTATAAGCCTTGTGTGCTACTTGGGTACTCACTGGAATTGGACTTGTTAATTTTTTTTTGACAGAAACGTGTTACTTACCAAGTAAAGAAATAACAACTAATATGAAGACATAATGAATAACGCCCACGTTATATAACGCAATAGTCCCGCCAATCACGACTAACTGCACTGCAATTCCATACACGAAATACACCATCAGGAATCCAGGCTTTTCCTAAAATAAAATAAAAATTGAACCGTATTAATAAACTTAAACGCGTCACACACATAATATATATTTCTGTATATTAATATATATTATAGCAAGGTATTTTACGATATATTTTCCGTACCTACTTGTTGACAGAGTCCACTTTGACTCTGACTCCCTTACTAATAAACGTTGAGTAACGGCTGAGTAGTTATACAATGCTTTGTCCTTATCTGTCGAATTCAAATGTCACAATGACAGATAAGGACAAAGCATTGTATAACTACTCAGCCGTTACTCAACGTTTATTAGTAAGGGGGTGAGAGTGTGGACTCTGTCAAACTATCTTGAAACGGGCATCTTAGTTTAATTAATACGGCCCACGGCAAACCCGTTTTTCATGGGTATTTTTAGGTAAAATGGTTTTATTAAGTAATTATAGGGTACCTTGTGCGCTCCATAGCAAAGCATGACGGCAGAGATGAAAGAGATTCCAGTAAAGACAGTCAAAATGATACACAATATTTCATCAAAAGCCAGTTCTAGCCCATCCATGGTCCTGTGTCTCTCAGGGTGTACCTCAATGTCTGTTAGCCATCCTAGACATGACAAGCATCCCACGAGGCAAATGCTTACGATTATCTGTAAATAAAAGATCTTTAGAGTTGCCATATAGTGTACATTATGTAATCTTACTGCCGCACTCAGAGACGTCAATTAATTTTTAAATTTCATTAAAGTTGCTGCGTCTTATTCCATTGCTATAGCAAAGAAAGTGACAGCAGCAAAAAGTTATGAATCAAACTTAAAAGTTAATTGACGTCTCTGAGTGCGGCCGTTATTTTCGTTAATAAGTGTAAAAGTTAGTGTTGACGTTTGTCATTCAATCACATGATTTAAACAGCAGGCCCCTTAGCATGCAGGAGATAAAATTTGACAGGTGCTAGGGAAATTCTATACTCTAACGTAAGACTTAACGCTTAAGGTTTAAAAATGTGAAAATCGCTATAGTCGCTTAGTAATAAAATGTAATAAAAGTCAGGGCGAGACACTTTAATTTTAAACCTTAAGCGTTAAGTCTTACGTTAGAATATGGAATAGATGTATTCATTTCCCTAGCACTGTTATCTATGCATACGCATGTTAAGCCCGCTGAAGTAAGGATACGTTCACGACGGGACAAGACAGCGCGAATAATGCCGCTTGGTAGCAAGTTACGTTGGATTATCAATGTGCAGGTTATACAACATTCCCAGAGTTTTACAGCCGTATCTAAAGAGGAGTAGTCATTACTTGAGTAAAGGGTAAATTTCCGGGCGTTTCAACCGCCCTCATTAGTGTCTTCAATATATTGACGAAATCAACGACACCTACCAGCAACTTCTGATGTAAACAGAGGCAGAACCGGGAGTTCTCGTTGCTGTTGGTATAGTTGGTTCCAAATAAGCTGACGTGATTCCACTTGAGACCGTCATTAGCAACAACAATAGGATTATGTGCACCCAGGTAATTTTTTTGTAAACACTTGCAATGGGCGGTATTTCTAACCATCTTGATACTTTCTCTTTTCTTATTTTTAGCAAATTTAGATATTACTCAATTGTTTTTTTTTTTTATTTTGAGGTGTTCAGTTCCGTATTAATAAAAATGTAATAAATGTTGGGAGCGACTCGGACACGGAGACAAGCTCTAAATCTGAATAACATGTTAACCTTTCAGTAATATCTCTTATCATTATATATTTAATGATTTTATTAATAAATAACATAACATAATATTGTATTTTATTGCTGCGACTTGAAAAACAAACCAATCTCAAATAAATGTGTCCATATTAATTGAAAAGTATCAAGATACGGTGGTAGTTGTAGCGTAGTACAAAACAAGATAACGCCAAAACACCTCACTTCAAAATACAATAGTTTTATGAGGCTCTAGTTTCTTATTCCTATTGTTTACGTTCAACTCGTTCAAGTGGAATCTCGCCAGCTTAAACTAGTAACAGACGCTCGAACTTGGTCCGGTCCGGACAACGGATTTGGTTCGCTCCGAACCAGATCCGGCCGTGTGTAGAGCAGTCTGCGGACCATATCCGCTCTACACACGGCCGGATCTGGTTCGGAGCGAACCAAATCCGTTGTCCGGACCGGACCAAGTTCGAGCGTCTGTTACTAGTTTTATTTGGAACCAACTATATCAGAACTTGCTGGAGTGTTATTGATTTCATCAATACATATATTGAAAACACTAATGACGGCGGTTGACACGCCCAGAAATTTAACCTAAAAGTAATTACCTACTCAATTAACGATTTTCGATAACGAAAACGTTCTAGAGTAATTACTCAAGTAATGACTATAACCAATTTAACAATTTTCACTGCAACTTATCAACCAATATTAATTTACAAATGGTATTACTATTTTTGGGAACTATAGCCCAAACCCTCTCATTGTGATGAGGCCTGTGCCCAGCATTGGGACGTATATAGGCTGAATTATTATTATTATTACTATTTTTAGGATACTTACAGCGTTAATTATTGAGAATATAAGACATCCTTTTTCCACGGATATCCCGCACCAAATGAATCGGGAACAGCAAGAGCGTCTACAAATTAAACAACTAAAAAAAAGTAATATAAGAAGGAAGATATGCCTTAAAATGGTTTGGCATATTATCCTTTATATATGACATTTGCTTTTTTAACGGTTCCGTACCCAAAGGGGCCTAACAGGAGCCTAAGTCCGTCCGTCCGTCCGTCTGTCCTAACTTAAAAGAGCTGTATCTTTTGAACCATAAAAGATAGCCCATTGATTTTTTTGCAGAATATGTGATATAGGTATAACGGCGGATTTCTTAACAAATAATAAAAAAAGTCAAGAAGTATATGAATAATATGTTATTTTTTCAACATTTTTTTTATTTGTTCTATCGTAAAAACGGTAATACACACAAGCGTCAAAGATATGATTATAGAACAAGCCCTATACAAAAACAACAAATACCGGTCAAATGTGTACGGAACCCTGAGTGCGCGAGTTTGAATCGCACTTGACTGGTTTTTTTTATGCCGACCGAACCATGTTGCAAAATTTTACTTCACAAAAAGTAACCTCGTACAAAGGACACGTTTTGGTACAGTCGAACTCAGAAGTAGCTGTAGGTAAATTTTGGTACCTTGTCGCATAACGTATTAAAGTGCAAGTGTTTTGAATTTAGTGTATCAATCAAGAGCTAATAATATAGTGTTTTGAATTTAGGTACTAAAAGGTAGCTACTTCTGAGTTCAACCTTACCAAAAATCAACAAGTTCTTCCTTTTCGCGAAGTCATTTATTGGTTCTCAGAAATGACTCTAACGACTTTAATGAAAATAACGGAGAAGGGATTTTTTTAATCAAAAGTCGATCGGTCAAGCAGTCGCCATTCAAGTAAGTATTACGTAAGGACCGAAAGGGGGGGTGGGTGTGGGAGTGAGTTTTTGTTTTGCTTATTTTTAATGACATGACACTTAAACAGATTTTATAAAAATTACTTATACCAATGTTCATGTGAACATAGGAGGGGGAAGCTTTGCTTACTTTCACTGACAATGGGGAGGGGGTAAAAATTACTAAAATGCTGCTTACGTAATACCTACTTAGTAAACTCGGTTTCATAAATTAACCCGCCATTTGCAATATTTTTTGTGCAAGTTTATATAAATAAATAATAAAAGTACATAACAAACAAAAACAAAATGTAAGCAAAACTTAAATTTTCATAATAACCTTGTTTAAATGAAATATAATAATACAAATATAATTACACAAATCAACCCCTTATTTTCAATCAAAAACCCCAATCGTTCGCGTAAATAATAATATAGCTTAATTCATTCGATATACCTACCTAATGCCAACTGCACGTGATTTTAACTTCATTTTGTTTACCTACCATAACAGAAAACTCATTGTAGCTCCACACTCTCGCCGAGGCTGGACGAGGTGACTATGCCATCCTTTTCTAACTAATAATATGTTTGACAAGGATGGCAAGCCTGCTTCGCCTGTGCCCGACTAGAGTGTAGCACGACACGGTCTATCTAAAAATACAACTATCAAAGCCAAAACGTGCCAGAACCGGACAACAATAATAAAAGCAAGCTACATAATATGTTTACATCGTCGTCTATGTACGTTTAAATCATCATCATCATCATAGGTAAATAAATAACCGTGACACTCGCGACGCTACGAACTACATTCTACAGGCCCCCTAGCATGCAAGCACGAGATACATTTTGTCAGGGGCTAGAGAAATTAATACATCTACCTATTCCATAAGCTAACGTAAGGCCGCTTCCTCACTTGGCGGTGCAGTATCGGTGCAGGAAACATTTTGTATGGAAATACCGCGTGCGGTAACCACACGCAAAATAGGCGCTAGACGTCGAGTTGCGGAAACCAGCCCGCCCTCAAATACAAATACCGCGTGCGGTAAAAAATCGCGCGGTATTTCAATATAGAATGTTTCCTGCACCGATACTGCACCGCCAAGTGAGGAAGCGGCCTAAGACTAAGCGCTTAAGGTTTAAAATAAGTGTCCCGTCCTGACTTTACCTTATATTACTAAGCGACTATTGCGATTTTTATAGCGATTTTAATCAAGACGGGACACTTTATTTTAAACCTTAAGCGCTAAGTCTTATCTTAGAATATGGAATAGATGTATTAATTTCCCTAGCTCCTGTCAAATTTTATCTCGTGCTTGCATGAGCCCGCAGGTCAACACCCTCGGCAGTGGGGTAAAAATGTAAAAATTACTGCAAAAAATAATGCATAACTTACCGAGACTCGGACTCCATTTAAAAAATCTTGTTTCACGGATGCAAATAATATTATGAACACCCGCGCAAGTCGAACGATGCGAACTGACAGTGAAACAGCGCGACTGCATTCAGAGAATCGTTGCGTCGGGGTCAATGCGACGTAGAGAACATATAAATTGAGGTGGGTGCAAACAGACAGATGTTTTCTACAGTCGCTTGGAGTTTCCCGAGCGAGGAATTGGATTGGAAGTGAGAATATCCCCTTGACACAAGACAACGCCAAATAAATAAGGTTACCTACATATGAAGGCTGCTCCGATCGAACTCGACTATACTGGGTGTTTTTTTATTCGTCTACAAAATTTTGGGGCTTAAATCAGTAAGTCATACTGACCAACTTTCACTATGGGACCAACCCCGAAATCGCGACAAAAAATTTGACCCTCCCATACTAAACATCGTCAGCTGACTAGCCAAAATGTATGGGTGGTCAATATTTTTTTCGCGATAGTGAAAGTTGATATGATTTAACCCCCAAATTTTGTAGACGAATAAAAAAACACCCAGTATTTACCTATTTATATACTCTCGGCTGTAGCTCTAGGATTGCTTGGTACAGTCACGGTATGAAAAAGATTTTCGTTATGGCCACATTGGCCACATCCACTGGAAACAAATATTGAATTTAAATTCCACTTAAGTACTTAAAATTTTCAATTTAAACAAAGCCAATCTAACCTTACCTACCCACGGATCATTTTGAATTGGTTGGCTACCATTCAGTTACCTACCCGAGTAGCACAAAAGCTGTATAAGAGCCATTATAACGCTAGTTTCAGCTTTTAAGGGCTGTATAAGCTCTTATACAGCTTGTGTGCTACTCGGGTAATTTCGACACACCCTAAGATAAAGTGTGTATCTACAAAAACCAAATTTTACAGGAAAGCAGTTCCAAGTTATTATTTTCTTTGGAGTTTTTTTAGCATTGTCAGTTGCACGTTTGGAAAAAAATGTTCTGGTCACTTTTTTTTTTATGTACCTATATGATAGTCAATACCGTAGATTACGAAAATGCCATAGTAGTATAACTGTCTATCGGGCAGATAGACACTTTAACTTAAGATGTGTCGATTTAATCATCTGCCATCATTCCGCCTCACTGTGTCCCGCCAACTCCTCGTTCTTAAGGTTCTGTACTTAACTGCTAACGCATTTGCAATCTCGAGATTGTATTATGTATATTTCTTATATTCTATTATGCGTTAGGAGACAAAAAAATCTATGCAACAGTACATAATTATCTGTTGTTATTCGTGCCTATTTGGTACTTGTATCTAATGGGCGTATTAATAAACTGATCTTAGCTGAGATGCCGATCCCCGTCTCAAGATAGGTCAACGTCAAGTCATAGAAAACTGTCATTGTGATGTCTTGAGACGGGCATCTCAGCCAAGATCAGTTTATTATTACGGCCCTAGTCTTCATTATGTGACCGTTCCGTAAACAACTATGTATTTATCTCGCACTTTAGGGTCAAAAGGTGACAGATTGCGTGAAATGTATGTAGTTAATATCCTATACTATTATTAAACGAGCAATGTTTGTTTTGGTTTGGTTTGGTTGGGGATAAAAACCCACCAAGAAAACATCAATTCCAAAAATATCATTTATTAGGCATAAAATTAAACTTAACTAATACACGGAACTGGTACACAATATCAATGATATTTTGTCAATCAAAGGCTTATCCATAAAAGTCGACGATTCAAGATTAAGGCACAGTTTCATATCTCTTATAAGGCAGAAATAGTTTGGTTTCATTGTAAATTTAACAAGTGATAGTAATAACTAGTGCTACTGTTACGTAGCTTATATTAACACCAGTGATCGGAATAGGTAGAGTATATTTACCTAAACTTGACGCTTGTTCATTCATGCGTGAGTGAGATGCGAACACATTATTGAATGAACATGCATCAAGTTTAGGTAAATATACTCTACCTATTCCGATCACTGATTAACACATACAATATCTCTTTTTGGCAGTAAAACGTTAAGGTCTTTCTCGTTTTAAAGATGTTTTTTACGCGGCTAGTTATTCTGCCTGTGATCTGTCCTACACGAATGGCAATTGTAGATAGTTCTAAGGATGAGGATACAATGGCTACACCCAACATAGACAGTTACATGTTCATTATGTGACGTGGATTGCGTCTCGGCTCGGTGTAACCTTAGCCTTATTCTGTAAAATCGCCCGAAGAATCGCGCGACTAAAAATCGTTACAATTTTCTTCGTAATATTTGATATGAGTAGCACAACACCCAAAAATATTAGCTCTAACTGTTGAAACAAGGTCACTGCTGTACAAGACAGTATTGAACTCCTCAAATCCTGATCACTAAAAGCGATCAGAATACTGCACATAACGTTTAATTCACGAAGAAGCGCCCCACTATTTAAATTACCTTACATTTACTTATGTAATCTGTGTAGTTATGTAATCACGCAACTTTTTAAGTGTTGGAGCTCTTCTTTGTGGATTGAGAAAGCAAGGCATCTGGGTCACACACGGCAAAAGGATCAACAGAAACATAACCTAACATTTCATGCCATCAAGTACCTAATGCTAATTTATATTGTGCAAGTATTATACTACAATTAAAATTAGGACTGAAGGCAATTTGGCATTTTCACAGCTTTGAAAAGAATCAGACAATTCTACTATAAAAAAACTTCCGTAATGGAAGACAAACTATCATAAAAATACATTGATTCCCTTCAACATCAGTCACAAATATCTAGGATTAAAAAAAACGGCTGCATCTAACATACATGGCGATTAAAATTTTAACTTAAAAAGTTGGTACTAAAATTCAATTAAAAGACAAGGATTTTTTTTTAGAATTATCTAAACATTTTCTTATTTGCTAATTAAGAACAGCAGTTTATTTCAAAATGAGGTTTTGAATGGTTCAGAAATCTTGCAGTTGACCTTGGACAAGCTTTACGCAGGATTGTACCTCGTCAGCATCAGCTGTCATCTCCTGTAACTTATCCTGAACGTCAACAAGCACGTCCTGATCAAATGAACCTTTCTTGAGAGCGCTCAAGCAAAAGTTTATCAACGCCTTAAAGCACTGCTTCCTTGCTGCATTGTGAGGCTGGTTGTCCCACACCGGAGTAGCCCGCACGTAGCTCCAAGCCATAAACACATACTTAATTACAGCTTCCCAGTGCTGCGACTCCACCAAAGTCTTCCCCTGATCAACAATGCACTTCTTAAACGCCCCCAAATGCGTCGCAACTCGCGAATACGCCGGGGAATCTGTCTTGGACGTCAAACGAGACGTCGGCAAGCTTTTAAAGATGTTACACTTCAAATAGCTGAGGCGCTCTTCGAGAGGGGCTAAATCGGGAGTGGGCATTTCCATTCTGATCTCCTTCTCGATTTCAGGGTGTTTGTGAGTTATTGTTCTGATAACGTTGATGAGTTGGGTAGGGCTCAGTCCCTTGAGGGCCATGTCGATTGGGCTTCTGAAATCGGCCTCCAAAGCTTTCTCGATTCTCGGACGTTTGATCGGCGGTGTGCCTTTGATAGGGCTTGTGAGCTTGAACTTTTGTGGTGTAGAGATGTCGCTGAAGTCGATTTTCTCAGGCGTGAGCGGAATTCGCTCGTCGCCTAGGTTTAGCCGCTTTCTAGGCGTGGAGCGGAGTGTTACGCCGGACTTGGGGGGCGAGAGGCGCCCGGGGATGACCTTGGGTGGCGTGCGGACGGTGGAGTGGAAAGAGTTGCGCTTTAAATCGATATCGGGAGACCATGTCACCGGGAGACGTTTGCGACCTGAAGAGATAATACAGAGGTATGAGAGTTGGTTAGGCAGAAAGAGAATCTTTTTGTGAGCTAATAAATACAAAACATTTTCTAGTTTCTGAATATGGGAGCGTAATACTACGCGGCTGTAACCCAAGTAGCACACAAGCTGTATAGGAGCTTATACAGCCCTTAAAATGCTGAAAGTAAAGTTATAATGGCTGTATAAGCTATTATACAGCTTTTGTGCTACTTGGGAAGTCACAGGCAGAGGCAAGTAAAGAATGTTATTCGCTTTTGCATAATTAACGATAGACAATTGTATCGACGCATTCGCATAAGATCGATTCAAACTTATTGACCCTAAATCGTATTCCCAACATTCAGAACTCCATCTCGCTCTGGCAGGTATATTTTTGAGCTATAGAAGCGGACGGACAGATAACAGCGCGAGTGAGACAATAAATAAATAAATACAAGTATATAACAGGACTATGTCACACAAATTGACTTAGTCCCAATTAAAGAATTTATTCAGGAAACTAGCATTTGCCCGCGGGTCCGTCCGCGTAGAATTCGTTTATCGCTGCCCCCTCGGGAACTGTCCATTTTTCGGGATAAAAAGTAGCCTTTGCGCTATTCCAGACTATAATCTATCTCTGTGCCAAATTTCATCCAGATCCGTTCGGCCGTTCTGGCGTGAATGAGTAATAAACATCTATCCATCCATACATTTGGACATTTCATTGGATATTGCTCCAAGCAAGACCTAGAAAATCACCTAAAATCCAGCTGAATGTCGAAAGGAGATAAAAAATCCATCCATCCATCCAAACTTTCACATTTATAATATAAGTAGGACTGGCTTGTTTACACGTCGGTAATATGGAGTGAATCTACCGGTGCTTCGGACAAGACCACCATTGCAGAAAAGAAGCGCCCCGCAAAAAACTCTAGGCTTGCACGATTGGTCCAGAATTTGTCAATAAAAAAAATTTACAATGTACATTCTAAGTATAGAAAAAAATACTTAAAACATACAGCCTTGGCCAAAAGTATTGACATTATTGACCCAGGTTAATCTTGGCGTAATTATCTAGACTTATTCCTCACCTCGTTGTTGTATCAGCATTTCATCCGGCGACGCGGCGGGGCTCAAGTACCCGGGCGGGAGCGCCGGGGACATCTCCCTGGTGTTGGGCGTCATCCGCGTGTTGGTGAGCGGCTGCAGCGGCGCGGCGCGCGCGGGCTGCGGGGCGGGCGGCGCGGGCGCGGCGTGCGGGGTCACGCGCAGGCGGTCCAGGCGCAGCGGGATGTCAGCCAGCGCGGCGCGGGTGCGACGTCCCCCTTCTGGGGTCTGCGCTTCCATTTGTACTGAGAACACGTTCAATTCGATTAAAATCTTGCTGGTTAGCATATCTTGTATTTTCTCTCTTGTCGTACAGTCTATCACTACAGACTAGAAAGGGATCTTCGAGGGAGAAAAAAGACGCGGAAAATGCAGTGGATGCACTGGTTTTATAGATATGACATTTGGTATTTTAATTAGCATGAACAGATTTGGGACACGGATTGTTAATTTCCTGGTTTAATTTATCTTGTACAGGCGGGCTATTTCAGATATGCTCCAGCCCTGTGGGATAATTTGTGCAATTACTCTTCTACACACTCAGCTGTTTCAATGTACAGGTTTCCTCACGACGTTTTCCTATACTATAAGAGCATTAGATAATGTAAGGTTAAGTTCCTTAAGTTAATAAAATTCATTGGTACAAGACAACTTCTGGAGTTCTTACTTGGTATGTTACATACCTTGTGATCGCAAGTCAACATTAAGAGCTACTAACTCTAGTTGTAAGATACTTCATGTCCTGTACAATTTGTTATGTTCCCAAGGCATGCCAATAAACAAGTTTTGTCAGCTGATAATAGATAAAGTTGCAATCTTCAGAAAAAATATCATAATCATTAATCCTGTATCTTGTAGCTGTCTAGGCTTTAATGTACTGCAACTTTTAGTTGCCGATTTCCCCGTTTAACTCAGCAAAGTTATAATAAAAAATACCATTAAGTTTGCATTGCAAAGGCCATGAAAGCATTGCAACGGTGTTCTGCAGTGGTTCACACACCTTTCCTCAACTGTACATTGACATTGTCAGTTAAAAAGAATACAACCAAAAGACCACCTCTCACCATCATCAGTTCTCTCTCTGGTCATTTCTGGTCATCAGTTTCACTTTATCAAAATGACGCTTTTGGAATGTAAATGCTTAAGTTCCTACAGAAAATATAAAAATGTGTGCTTATAATTTTAGAAAAGTTCCATCAATTTCCCTAGGACTTCATCATCAGATCCTAACTTGGTGACAATGAGACCACCTCTGAAGTTTACCCTTTCGCACAAAAAAATAATTTCAAAATCGGTTTACAAATGATGATTATTTATTAATAATCTACAGCCTAATATGTATATACTATTTGAATTATTGCAATTATCATGTATTTTCCCAATTAATGATCACAATTTTTAAAATATATTATTAGCTCAATATTCAATTTTGAATTTTTAAATTTTCTTCACACTGTATCAAAAAGTTCCGAGGTCAAAACCCCCCAGGCACTCCACTAGAAGGCAAAATTTGTATTCCACTCGACACAAAGTTGAAAATAGGTCTAACCTGTGACCTCTTAATTTTTATCAATATATATGTATGTCACTCTGTTGCCTATCAAATTGATATCAAATAAGAATAAAGCAACATTTACACATCTAATCCATAATGACGACGCGGTTAGCCTAGTTGGTAGTGACCCTGCCTATGAAGCTAGCGGTCCCGGGTTCGAATCCCGGTAAGGACAAATATTTGTGTGATGAGCGCGAGTATTTTTTCCTGAGTCATGGATGTTTTCTATGTATTTAAGTATGTATTTCTCTATATAAGTATGTTTATCGTTGTCTAGTACCCATAGTACAAGCCTAGAGCTTAGTTTGGGACTAGGTCAATTTGTGTGTGATGGTCCCCTGATATGTATTTATTATTATGTATTTATAAGATAAGACAGATATCTTAATCCAAAAAAAAGTTTATTTGTTGAAACAACACTCAGATGATGGTGACGAAATTATAAACCTATTTAAGTTCCTTGTGGAACTAAAATGATAAAGGTAGTAAGTATAGGTCTTAGGTTGGAACTTTTAAGTTCTATAATCAAGTATGTAAGCACACCTCTCATGTGTAAGCCCTAGACTGCAAGCAGAGGCATATAACCCGGAAGAGACATGGACAAAACTTTTAAAGCAATTGAATATGAAGATAGTACCATACTGTAAATCATGAGTTCACAGGGAAATTAAATATGAAATACAGCCCACTGTCTTGCAAAAGAGGTTTTGGTGATAAGGCTTTGTAAATAATGAATCCCAGTAGACTAAAAACACCTAATAATGGTATATTTCACGTTCCCGCTCAAAATAAATAACAACCATATTTCATGACTTGACTAAAGCAGATCAAACCATTAAAATATAAAATAACGAATAAATATGACTAATTACCTTAATTGTTACTGTTACTAAACACACAAGCATCAAATAAACACCGTAAAATAAGAAGAAAACAGTAACAGTTTAGTAAAATTGGCGCACAAATTGACGCGATCTGACAGACGCCGTCCAATTCAACGGTCGCGCGATAGTGATGTGCCTTGTGCTATTGCTTGCTTGCAATTCGATAGCTCGAATATATTGAATATTCGGTTCAGGGTGCCTTTCCACCAGAGATGTGCTATGCTACGTTACGTTGCTATGGATGCGTTTGATATCCACCAATCATATTAATTGATCCACATAGCATAGCACTGGTGGAAACGCGTTCAAGTAAGTTTTATATGGAAAGATTCGTGCTCTGGATGCATGCTGTAGATGCGTGCTCTGGATGTGTGCTATGGATGGTCGCGAGTGGTGTAGCTTGAGCTGATGAGATGTCAGCGAGATGTCATCTTGGTAGTACTCGGAAACTATCGGGGTCGGCCGGCTGTCTCTATCTCACTCTGATCCTACGTATCCAACAAGGGATAGGAGATATGAGTGAGACTGTGACCGCGTCGTATCGTTCGAATAGTCAGTTGCAACTTGCAGTACTTACGGTCGCTGTACGTGAAGAATCACGTACTTATAAATATTTTTTTATTGGTTTTAATAATCTTTGTGCAGTGAATACTAAATCGTTGCGGTTTTTAACTACAGTTTTTGACATAGAATCCATAGGCATGTAATGTCTTAAGGCCTCTGCCCATGACCTTAATAGGAACGTGTCAGACAAAAAAAAATTCTTTGGATTGAAAATATGAGACTATGCTCTCTAGACCGGTCCGTTACCGATCGTCAATTTCTACAGCAGTATGCGTTCGTTCCTGATACGTTCACAGTACGGTCATGGTAAGATACTGTGTCCACTACACAGTATCGGAGACCCTTACTCGCACGTTTCACGAAAATCAACCGTTTTGTTTCAAAATTTACTTTCGACATATCACTATATCACAAACCGCACGACCAATCCTAGCAAACTAGGGGCCGTATTAATAAACTCATCTCAACTGTGATCCCCGTCACAAGATGCGTCAAAAATGACAGTTTTCTATGGATTGACGTTTACTTTGACGTATCTTGAGACGGGGATCAGAGTTGAGATGAGTTTATTAATACGGCCCTAGGTGTCAGGTGATCCAGTCACTCCGTGCCCTTTCACCAATAGTACTGAGAATTTTGACGACTGACTTTAGTCGCCTCGCCTCTAAACTTTGTCTGCGTGAGGGTGTTATTGCATAGAAAATTTCTAAAATGCTCCTAATGTTGATTTTTGAGAGCTTTGAGACTAATAATAAATTAAAAAACATGGAAGACATTTTTAGAATTATTCGGATAGTATTCGAATGATTCGAATATACTCAAATTAAAAGTCGAATATTCGAATATCTGTATCCATCGAATATTTGCAATCCCTATCCCTATGCTATATTCCGAATTGACGGTACGGCACAGTAAAGGTGGACATTCACGGTCAGTTAAAACTGATCAGTTTACTGACGTACATCCAAAAACTGACCGTGAATGTGGAATCTCAAGTTAAAACGGATTTTTCGGGCGCGCGTCTTCAGTTCGTTTGCATCACGCCAAAACTGACCGTGAATGCGGGATCATAAATCCATAGGCCATAGCATCAGGGCCCGTATTATGGTCGCGTTTATCGCGTGACAAAACGTGGATAAAGCATCCGTCACCTTCTGACACGTATATAAGCGCGAGAGTGACGGATGTTTTATCCACGCTTTGTCACGCGATAAACACGGCCATAATAGGCCCGCTGCGGGCCGCTTCACCGCACCGCGACAAAACCGTGTGGATAAAGCATCCGTCACCTTCTGACACGTATATAAGCGCGAGAGTGACGGATGTTTTATCCACGCTTTGTCACGCGATAAACACGGCCATAATAGGCCCGCTGCGGGCCGCTTCACCGCACCGCGATAGCGTGTGGACGTGCGGTGATTTCAGAATTCATTGAAAAATGCCACGAGTGCGAATGTTTGTGGAAATCAAACGACAAGTTTTATGAGGCTCTAGTTTATTA
The DNA here is from genome assembly GCA_963241965.1 of Tortrix viridana. Lineage (NCBI taxonomy): Eukaryota > Metazoa > Arthropoda > Insecta > Lepidoptera > Tortricidae > Tortrix > Tortrix viridana. The sequence continues at coordinate 10,356,963 of OY725186.1, forward strand.
TCCCTATTGTTTACGTTCAAGTGGAATCTCGCCAGCTTATTTTGAACCAACGAAGAACGCACGTCTGCGCGCGGCCCCCTCGAGCGAGAAATGAAGACCGGTTTTAAGCCAGTGAATGGGGACATCTTTTGGCTTAAACCATTTTAACTAATCATAAAAGAACTTAAGCTAAAAAAATGACCGTGAATGTCCACCTTACGGCATGTTGCACGAATGGCATTATGGACTGTCCTCATGTCAAAATCGTTGAGTGGAGTGTGTACGGATTGTTATAAAGCCTCGAAGACTCGAATTCTGTGGTCTATGGTAAAGCAACGAAGAAAATATCACCCATTCGTTCAATTGTCACACTATCGTTCGCTCATTCATATTTTTTTGTCAATTAAAAATATGTCAAAATACGCTGACAAAAGAAAATATCGAAGTGCTTAGGCTGTTGTTCTTGACTATATAAATCTTACTACCACGTACATAAATACCAATGCGTTTGAAATTATGTGTCTGACACTCGTATCCATTTTATTTGTAGCGCATAGATAGACCTTGTGCACACATAACAATCACTTTTGTGTTAAAACCTGTATTATTTTACTATAGAACTGTGGTTGTTTGGTCTTCAATAAGCACTTCGTCAAGGTTTGCGTATAGTGGGTCGGGTTTGAGTGTAAATAAACATACAGTAAGCCGGCTTCGTAGTATGTTCTAGACGTTTGGGACGCGTCGTCATGGGCGGGAGAGTGGTTTAGCAAGTATGGAGCGGTTATACCATGACTTAAATCTGGCTCTGGAGGAGAGTAATTGCGGGCGCCAGGAGCGGCGTAAGTTAGGGCTCCGACGGCGGACGCGCTCGGCAGGGAACTTGCGTGAGTATTTATAAACTTGAAGGTTGAATTTTGCTTCGTGTTTATATATAAATCGTATGTTGTTTTGTATTTGGATTAATATGCTATCATGCCTATCATTTACCAAAGCCCTTTGTTAAATTTTAATGTAATGTTATGTATCTTTCAAGTTAAAAATAGTAAGAATGATCTAGAAGTCTGCAAGATTTTCTTTGCCGGTAATGATAGCAGTTAGTACTACACTATACTATAATAGTGTTGTATTTTTGGTAGGTATCGGAAAAGGAAGATAAGGCAAAGCGGACTTGGCAGCTAATGACTGTTTCATTCATAGTTTATAGTTTAATTTATCTCGAAAAAATCTTTGATTTTAAGGAAGTGACCTTTCTGTGCCTAGTGATGGCTTCAAATGATTTCAATATTTGATTTATTAGTAACTACTGATAATATTATTAGAATAATGAAATAATTTCAATAATCAAATGAATTTTTGACTTTTGCCGGGTGGACTGCCACCGGTTTCTGTGCCTGTCATTCGCATTTACCTGTTACTCGCCTAGAGACACTCAACTTTATTCAAATGATTTTTGACATGGATAGTATCACTGAAATGATGTTAAAAGTAAAATAATTCCATTAGTATTATTCAACATTGTCTATCGCTATCTGTGCCCACAGTTGCTATACCATTTTCTAGGGAGCAGGTGACATCTCCAACATATTTATATTAATATTTGTAAATAATTATAAATAAGTCTTAATAATATTTTGTAGCATTTTTATAGCAATCTAGCATTGCATTGCATTGGATAGTGACAAGTATTAAATTTTTTGAACAAAACGGTAATGTGGATGATTTAACATTGATATTAAAGTCTTTTAGAACAAAAAATGTAGTTGGTTATTAATTATTATATGATAATTACTGGATAAAAATTAAATGCTACAATATCTATGATATCTCAATATAACCAGTTGATCAAATCTTTTGTATCTGTGGTATGTCTTGATTGTCTCGTTGACTCATTTGAGCAAACAATGTAAACAAATAAAACCACATGTGTTTGTTTGTTTACATTCCCCAGTTGCTAGGTTACATGTTAAGTTATTCTTTTCTTATTTTTTCCTATTTTTGTTCTGGATTCTTTCACATCTCAGCTTAATTATTATAGATTAGTTTTTAATTTTTATCCACTGCTATTCTTGTACTTCTGATTATTTTTTCATTTATGTGGTGATAAATCTTGTTTTAGTTTACTTACACTAAATTTTATAGAAATATGAAGGATTTGGGTTGATCATCTTTTTCTTGGACCACTTTGTCATGGTTACGTCCGCTGGACAACTCTTTAAAACCATGATTTTCTATACATTTTCTATGGTTGGAATTTATCAAACGTACATTTGTGTCGTAGTTATAAGCCCATTATTTTATGGACAGCACATTAGTGGCATATATAACACTCGGTCACGGTTGTCTCTTGGACAACGCAGTGTCGGATTTAGCCAGCGCAGGGCCTGTCGCAAATTCTATCAAGGGGCCCTTGGATTGCTTTAGGTTATCAACTTTATGGTATTAAATAAAATCTCGATAAAAATCAATCTAATTAGATACTTTTTTACGGTCAGAAAGCATTGGTGTGCGGGGCCCGTAGCATTTGATACTCTTGCTACGTGGCTAATCCACCACTGGGACAATGGAACTGAATCACAAACAAGAAAAAGTTGATTGACCCATTTAAACTTAAGATGGACAAGACAAAGTATGCAATGCGACAGATGCACAATGAATGGTATGCATGCGTCAGATTTAAGCTGCTTGTGCATTACAAATAAATGTAGTACTTAAATGCATATAAACTTGAAATGTTTTATTTGTTATATTATAATGTTATATTGTACTAGTCTATTTACTTTTATAGATATAGCACCGGTTCAAACGTTTTTTAAACTTTCAGGTGATCAGGTCTCATGGTCAGTCTTCTCATGACTGTTGGACTTGACACAGGCAAAAAATATTATACTTTACGTGATTATCAAGTGCCTAATTTGTGTGGTATTATCCATAATTTGTGATATAATAACAACACATAACCCCTTTTAACTTACCACATTATTAAAATTATCGTATAATTTCAGCGGCAGCAGTAGCAGTAAGCCTCGTGGAAGATGGAAGCTCGAGCAGTCCCCCGCAGGCTCCTCTCATCACACAGCCTCTCTCGGACTCCGATGACCCTCAGCTCAACCCGCACAAGGCCAGCCTAAAGTCCAGGCACTACTGTCAAATCGGCAACTTTGAGTCTGACTCGTTTAATGAGAACTTCTCACCAACCAGGCCTTCAAATGCACGGCGGAAACGGAAGTATAAGAAGATGCCAGTGGAGTATGCGGAGGGGAATAGGTCTCCGCCTGTAGAGATATTGACTATTACTACTGAGGTAATTTATTACCTAAGTGTCATGTAGAATTTATTGAATTTTTGGGTTCCATGTCCCATAAGGGTATCATATCATAATCAACACTATATGATAGTGTTCTTGTTAATGTAATGAGCGCCAATCACACTAAAATTGATTGACAACAATGGAACATGAAGTTTATTGGATGTATTTTCTATTCTCTTTCTAGCTGAATACCTCTCCATCTACAATAATGCTACAAACCCCATGCTTGGCCCCTCTCTTACATTTGAACAGGCACAAGTCTCTTCTAAAACATGAAAGGTATGTCTTCTTCCTACATAAGCTAATGAAAATGTAAATAATATACTAACATTACATTGTTTTATAGGAACGCATTTTGTGGGAAGAGGAAATGGTCACACAGAGACAAGGGCGACGTCTGCGAAATGAGGGAAAGATCCTTTAGTGGAGGATGTTCTTCTAAATCAATGTTTTTTTCAAAAAACGATTTTAAACTAAAGAAACATGATACTGACAAAAAGAGGAAAGAATCAGTCCTACAGCCCGGCAAAATCATTCTCAAATCTCAAAATACGGAAGGAACGAAGCCCTCAACTTTTACGAATACCCCTTCTTTGCCTGGAAGTTCTAGCTTTAATTTTGTATACAAGAATGCATCTAAAAATGGAACTCCAGTATTGTCCAAAATGACAGGATATAAGATTACCACAGATTTGCCACCTTTCTTTAACCCTGCAACGAGTTCTGGAAAACTTTTCGATGGTAAAATGTCTAGAAAATCAAGAATGTTCAATAAAAGTAATCCTCCCAATTCCCTGAGGAATCCTCTGTTGTTTGACGACTCCAGCGGGATGGATTGCGCAGGGAACGAGTCTAGTTCCTTAAGCAGCAGCGATTCTGACGGGGTCGTTACTAATGATAGCGATAGAGAAGGCGACGATGAGCTAACAGATTGGCCTGGCATTGAAGAGCTCAAAGTATTCAACAAAAGCTTAACCTTCAAATCGTCAAAATCAGTCAACAACAACTCTCCAAAATCGGTAAGCAACATGCCACCTCCTAAACGCTTAAAAAAGGAGAAAAGTTTAATTAAAAGCGGTTGGGCGACATGCAAGAATAGATTCAAGAAAAAAAGGGCTAAAGTTGACTCAGGGAATGATGATGATGCCATGATGTCTGACTCCAAAACTGTGGTAGATTTAGAAGATGGAATCATTTTGAAAGAGAATAGAGATATATTGCAGCCACATTCCTCTTTTTCCACATTCAGCGACATAAAAAACGCAGGAATATCAGGACATAGTGCGAACGAGTCATTTTTTCAGTCGTTTCTCGCTTTCCAGGAGAAAACTGGAGATCAGGATGGCTTCGTACAATCGCCGCGTACGAATTTCTCTCTGCAGAAAACATCTTCGAGCGATTTGAATGTGAGTGAGAAGAGTCCACAGAGCGACCATTATTACAGCGAACATTCCATGGGCATAGCCACAGCGACTGAAGTGCGGGAGATAAGAGCTGGATGTAGACGGATAAGGGAAGAAAGACCGGGTTTTCTTATCCTCAGTGCAGCAAACGAGCAACTGTCCAGGTTTCTCCAAGATTCGTGCCAAAGTGAACTGAAGTTGCCGAGTTTCCATGACCCTGATGAGAAAGAAAAGCTGGAGTCGCTAGCTAAACTTTATTCTTTGGAACTACAAGTTGAGATGGGACGGTCGGTGTTGAGAAAAACCAGGTAATTTCTTGTTATAATTGTTACTAGCGACCCGCCCCGGCTTCGCACGAGGAAAGCATATACGCACCTAAACCTTAATTAATTATCCCCCTAAACCTTCCTCGGGAACCACTCCGTCCATTGGTGTAAGCCTTATGAAAATCCGTTCAGTCGTTTTTGAGTTTATCGCGAGACAGACAGATGCGATGGGGAGACTTTGTTTTATAATATATCATGTAGTGATATTGTACGTCTCTTCGTCTGAAAATGTATGTGTAGGTAAATTTTTCAGTCTACCTACAGCCTACAGTCGGCCTAATGCTTGGGACTGCTTAAACTCTTTGCATTGGTGTGTTCTGGTGTAGGGATAAGACAACCTGTGAAATGACTAGCATAGAGGCGTTCCATCTTTGTCCTTAGGGTTGGCAGCACATTTGCAGCCTTCGGATTGCAATCTTGAGAATGTCTATGGGTCAGCTCCCAGTTACCATCTAAAGTCGCGGTCAATAGAAATCGCCAAAGATGTAAACAAAACGAAACGAACCAATTTACCATTATTACTCCATAATCATGTACTTTTCAAGATCGAGTAAGGTCTTTACAATTATTTATACGCTTGTTTATTACTTTCATATTCATTTTCATCATCGTCATCATCATCATTTCAGCCGAAAGACGTCCACTGCTGGACATAGGCCTCCCTCAAGGTTTGCCACAAGGACCGGTCCTGCGCCGCTTGCATCCATCGGCTTCCCGCAATCTTAACCACGTCGTCGGTCCACCTTGTTGGAGGTCTGCCCACGCTGCGTCTTCCAGTGTATTCATTTTAAGATGAAATAATTATTAATTATACGTTTTTAGGGCTCCGTACAAAAATGGTAAAAAAGGAACCGTCCGTCCGTTTGTATGCAGTTTGTCTCAGCAACTACAGATGCTATCAATTTGAAATTTGGCATGGTTGTGTAACTTGCTTGCCCGCATCTGCTTTTAGTAAAAAAAAAAAACATTTTATAAATAATTGAAAAGGGGTCTGGAATGGGGGGTTAGAAAATGAAAGTGATTCGGTTATAGAAAATGGGGTGTCATATGAAAGGGCTTAATGTGCACATTTCAAAACAATTTTTTTTTTAATTTTCCATGACGCACTTTTTGATTTATAGCCAAAAATGATCCCCCCCTTACCTAAGTTTATGAACCAAAAAATCAGAAAAATTTCTTTCTTTCAATTATTTATATTTTACGGAAAAAATAAAATGAAGTGTTAAAAGTTTAGAGTTTTTGAGAAAACTAAAAAACTCAAAATAGTCCTTATTGCATACGAATAAAGTACATAAAAAGGTATATTTTTGATGTACGGAGTTAAATACGAAACCGACTCGCACATGAACTTTTTTTTTTTAAATAAAAACGTTATGTGTCAAACAGTACTAATTTGTTTACATCATTGGCCATTTCTATTGACCGCGACTAGTCGCCTGTGTGCTCGTTTGACTTCTCCATACTATAATAAATCTCGAATCCTGCGCCGCATTTCTTATTTGACTTACAGTATTGACGTGGTATAGAGCGGTCTTATAGTTTAATCTCTCTTTCAGCAACACAATGCAAGCTATAAGAGTAGAGAACTCCTACTACAATTTTCCGTCCGACCACAAACGTCGTTGTTACGGCGAAGATCAAGACTCCAGTCTCAGTGAACCTAACTCTGTGAACTCCAACGACGAGGCTGACCAGGCCAAGATGGCTCCAGATCTAGAGACGTTCTCACACGCGCTGGTCGATAGGTCGCTATTGGATCCAGGGGAAATTGATTGAGGAGAAAGTACCAGGTTTGGTTAATGTAATAAGTGTAGTGAAAATGTTACTTTTAGAAAATTTTTTATTTTATTAAAATTTCAATTATTATATTATCGCAAAAAAAAAAAATGTGTAGGTAGTTTGTGAACTCGACTATGACTAGGAAATTAGTGTATGTATGTACTTTCGCGGAAGTGAAATGAAATGATATACATAATTCGTCAAAATGTAACATTGCATGTACCTACATGTACAATTTTATACGTAGGAACCTAAATGGATTTTTATATCTTTAGGATATGCTAAAGTAATCCAGAGGTGATTCCGATATTTGCTACTATTGTGTAGTTTGTAGTTTATTAATGGCTCCGAAAGGTTTGTAAAGCCGGTAACAGACATCGCTAGGCATGCGCAAATGCGTGCTGTGTGCACCATTTGCGGCGCATGCTTAGCGTTGCCTGTATGCGCCCTTAATTACTTAATTTATTTATTTTTTATTATGTGTACTAACAACTCATGTCATGGTTCAATTTCTGTTGACCAAGTGAAATACTGACTAAGACTCATTTTTCAACTTTAATGTTCACAAATTATGATTGGGAGTGGTTGGTACAGGTCAGTTCACAAGAGCCGGCACGAGTGGATTGAACAAGTGAATGATAGTTGATGAACATGTGTGTAAAATAAATACAGGTTTTAGGATTGAAATTCGAACAACGTTTAAAGGGACGGCACACACACTATCATAGACGACATTAGTTTCGTTCGTTTCATTTGTGCCAGCTTTTGTGAATCGACCTGTACTTACCTTGTTTTATTAAGGAGATTCAAGGCGATCAGTCAGGCAGGGATATGTGAATAGTCAATAATTTTAGTTTTTAGGGACCAATGTGTTTAGTTTCGTATATTTAAGTTATGTGTATGTGATCATTTTCTAATTTATTAATGCTATGTCCATTTTATTATATGAAACTTAGTTGTGCTGTGGTTTTCGACGGAAGCTACTACAATTCGTACTTTCTCGCTTTTTGTTCAGTGCGTCTCTGATTAGGGATCTTCGTGTGACAGAAAAGAGCAGATTATTTCCTATTTGTTCAGTCTTTGATCAGTTCAGTAGCATCAATATGAAATAAAGCTAGATAATGAATAATAACAAAGGTTAAACTATAAAGTCTACAATAAAACTAATTAAGGTGCTCTGAGTCCCACCGAAATGGAACCCCACTCAGCATAAAATTGCGGCACTGACCTAATATTGACATTGTTGCGGCGTGGTTCTTCAAATTATTTAAGAACTCATGTACAACGTATAACGCAATAAATAAATTGAATTGAATTGAACTAGTCCACAACTAGAGACGCACTGAACGACAAGCTATAAAAATTAAGATGCGCTGTGATTGTCAATTTGAAACTTTACCGCGCCCTCTCAACCTAAAATAATATACGGAGATATGTACTTGCTATGTTTATTGAGAGAATTTACGTACCTTTTTTCACTATTTTGGTACTAAAAGGTCTCGTATTAGAAAAAATCTGATATCGTTTTCCCGCTGGTACGGGTTAGATTTGTAGATTACTTACTATGAAAAATTTTAAGTGTCTATAAATATTCCATTAAATGTAAATAAAAAAAATAGTAGGTACTTACGTATATATGTAGATTTTCTGTTAAATAAAGTCGCACTGCGAGCTAAATTGTCGAACAATATACGAATTCAAGGAAATTTGTTAAAAGGAGTCAGGTCTGGGGATGAAGGTGGTTGGTACATATTTTAATGTCGTGAGATGAAATTACAAAAATGAACCGAATATTGTCCTGTTTATATAAAACTCAATCTTTGTACGTATATATCGAATGGCATATCCACAATACAGCTTTAAAAATCATCCCGAATCTTAGAACGCTTAAAGGACTCCTTAACAATTTTTAAAGTAAATGCTACACTTCTGTGTCCTATTTCGACGTCATGTCAAATACAAAAGTAATAATTCACACGCAAACGACAGCTAGAAAGGAGAGCTAATGTCAACCTTACCTCAGATACACTCATTTTCATGTTACGCTGTCAACCATGACGGATATACCCGTTGGCGTTGATCCCGTACGGATATATCCGTAAAAAACTTTAGTCGACAACGGCATTAGTATCGACTCACGCGCCACTTGCGATAGTCGTCATAACGCCGGTTCCACGCAATACAATACAATTTTACGCATAATCTGATCAAAATTGGCAATCAATTGGGTCGTGTGGTAAATTAATATAGCAGCAGTAGGACGTAGCTTAGGGAAAAGGATCCAATTCAACCATTTCACACTTGTAGAATTTGACATAATATTGACAGCAATAGAATTCAAATTTAAATACATTTACCTTGTGGGTTGGATCCTTTTCCCTAAGCTACGTCCTATTATGGTCGCTTTATCGCGGTGGATAAAGCATCCGCCTCTCTCGCACTTACATAATTGTCAGAAAGCAACAGATATTTAGAAAATCCCGCCGAGGATAATTCTATGACGATTTTTATTAATGTAGATTTATAGAAATATGTATTTGTATACTGATAAAAAGTAAATTATTTGATACATACTCTTGTTCGTGTCTTTTGTTAGCCGTTGCTTAAAATCGATTTCAAGGCACATTTTTGGTTAAATATTGGCAACACAGGACTTAATAACAAAAGCAGTGACCTCAGAGAGCTAAGTTTCTTACTTAATCTTCTCGATTAAATCGTTAAATTAGTAATATTCATTACTTTGTAATTTTGTATATATTTATTCGTAGTAATAAGTTGCAAATTGATAACGATATTGTATGTAACAAAGTGAGACAACACTTGAAATATATACTTTTTAATAACATTTACTTGCTTTGTTTTATTGTTAGAAACACGTAGTCTATTTTATTTACTAATAGGAAATGGAAAACATATTTTTTTCTTATTTATTCATTTTATTTATTTAATCTTTATTGCACAAAAATACAAATTTGAGTACAAAAGGTGAACTTAATGCCTAATGGCATTCTCTACCAGTTGACCTTTGGGCAAGCAGAAAATTGTTGTAGGCGGTGCAATATTGTACGAGCAAAAGCATTAGGAGAAAACATGTAATGCGATTAAAATACATAAACACACATTATAGATAAATGCATATGTATACATTAACGTACCAAGAATATATACTAATACATAAATATATATATATATGTCGGATAGAGAGCCATCCCAACTGGGACCGAGAGGCAGAAACATGGTCATATTTGCGCAAACAGAAAATAAAGCGGATGCAATAATTGAGAAGGCGATCCAATTTATTTAAAAGCTCTTCGGTAAGGTCGCAATAACATACATCACCATAATCTAAAATAGGGATGATAAGGGTTTGTACCAGTAATATTTTAGTTTTGACGGGCAAAAAATGCTTGAATCTGCTAAGATAGTGGAAGGTGCCTATTACTTTACGGCTCAATTCAGTGACATGAGTCTTCCAGGAAAGAGTGCTATCTATAATCAGGCCTAGGTCTTTGACGCTGGAGCTAAAAGCAATGGGAATATTATTATAAGTAACTAGCGGAGCAGTTGCCAAGTCAAGTTTCGCAAGTTGTCGAGAACTACCAATAATTATAGCTTGACACTTAGATGGGTTGACAAACAAGCCAAACCTCTCAGACCAATGCTGAATGTGCTGCAGGTCATTGTTCAATTTTCTGACAGCACTATCAAGCTCAGTCACGTGACACTGATCGTAGATTTGCAGATCGTCTGCATACAGATGGTGCGTGCAGCCAAGTCCAGAAGTAATAAAGTTAACAAATATCGAGAAAAGGAGAGAAGAAAGAATACCTCCTTGAGGTACGCCAGCAGCCAAATCACACCAGTCAGATAGAGACTTGTCAACCCGGACAGCCTGCTGACGCCCACGAAGATAGGAAGAGAACCAATTTAGAGCGGAAGGCGAGACATTCAGATGTTTGAGAAGAGCCAGAAGAATATCATGGTCAACAGTATTAAATGCGTTGGAGAAATCAATGAGGACAAGAACTGTAACCGACGTATTCTCCATACCCCACCTAATGTCCTCGGTGATCTTGAGAAGTGCCGTAGAGGTACTATGGCCGGGACGAAAACCAGATTGAACCGGGCTTAGAATGTCGTATTTTTGTAAAAAGCTAGAAAGTTGTTTATGTGCCACGGCTTCAACAATTTTGGATAGAAAAGGCAAGATAGAAATCGGTCTAAAGTTATTGAGTGAGGAGGGATTGTTGATTTTAGGTAGTGGAATAACAAAGGCTTTGCGCCAGAGAGAAGAAAATTCACCGGAGGATAGGGAAAAGTTGATGATATGAGTGACTATCGGAAGTATACCATCGATAATAGGTAAAATCATGGAACGACTCACGTCGTCGTAACCAACAGCCTTGGATTTGATGGATGATATAATTTTCTTGACTTCGTCTTGAGTGATTTCTGAAAAAGAGAAGGACTCTGAAAGAAGTGAGGGAAAGCTGGAAATATCAGAAAGAGTGGAGGATTTAATAGAATTATCAAGGCCAGGTACTGAGGAGAAGTGAATGTTTAAGTCATTGAGGGAAAAAGATGTCCCGTCAGAACAGTTACCTGGCTTTCCCAGACTCAATGACCTAATAAACTTCCAAACATCGGCCATCGAAAAGGAGGAAACATTTTCGTGTATAAAATGACGTTTAGCTGCACGCACCATCTGATTGCATCTGTTCCGAGCTTTTTTATAAACTGACCAATTGTCATCGGTACGGTCACGTCTGTAGAGACGAAAAGCCCGGTCCCTTTTCCGCATAGCCATTTTCACGCCACTGGTAATCCAGGGTGCAGGAGGCCGCTTAATTCTGACAGAGCGCAGAGGTGCATGTTTATCGAAAACCCTCAGTATAGCTTCATTAAAAAGTGTCACCTTGCTATCAGTAGTAGAAGCATCGAGAACTGGAGCCCAGTCAACACTAACAACGTCGTGCAATAGAGCGTCGGTGTTAAGTTTAGCAAAGCTACGCATACTTACAATGGCAGGTTTCGATTTTGAGGGTTTCAATCTATACGAGGCAAACACGAGATCATGGTGAGAAAAGCCTGGAGCAAGAAACTGTCCATGTTTGATAATTTGATCAGGGGAAGAAGTGAGGATAATGTCCAGCCAGGTATCAGAGGAGACGGAGTGGTGAGTGGGATCAAGAGGAAGAATCGAAAGATTGACTGATTTAACGAGAGTCGACAGCTTCTGGCTATATGGAGAAATTTTACTTACATCAGTGTTGAAATCTCCCATGATCAGGTGGTGTGTGTACTCAGAGCATACCGATTCGAGTATTGGCTCGATATCAGCGAAATAATCAACTCCAGGAGGGCAGTACACAACACCGAGAACAGCCTTGACTCCACCTACCTTCACCTCAAGGAATATGTATTCCGCAGAACCAGAGTAAAGAGAGGGTGAAATATGTACAATTTTGTAGGGAATATTGCTACGGAGGTAAATGGCCACACCACCGGCACCCTTACCAATGCGATCGTTCCTGATCAAAACAAAACCAGGTAGAGGAAAAGAGGTTGATTGCAATGTGGGTTTAAGCCAACTTTCCGATACCAAAACGGCGTGAATGCAATCAGTGGAAAACGTATCCAATAGCTCAGAATAGTGTGAAGGGATGCTTTGCGCATTAATATGACAAACATTAAAGTGCTTAGAATTAACAAATTCGCGAGATAACAAAGAACCAAGAGTTAACGAAGTGTCATGAGAATCTAAAGAAAGATATGTAGAACTGTCATCACTAGCAGAGTAAAAGGAATCATTATCAGACATCAAACAATTATAAAATAAATATAATGATAAACAAATAGATATGAATATAAATAAACAAGGACAGATAAAATAATGCCGGGACTATATGCACAAAATAATGCTAATCCTGCTGGCCAGCAAGTAGGAAATGCGTTAACGAGACATATCATAAAATTAAAAAGCTAAGCTAAAGTTGCACCGAAGTAATTAAAACAACGAAACGGAGCGTTATAGAAAAAAAAGTGACGTTATAAACATATGCTCAAATAGACGTTGACAGCTGAGAAGAGTACTACTCACTGACAGTTTGATTGTCATACAAAACTGGAATAGTTACAAGTGAATCATATTTATATCAGTAATAGAGGGTATATAAAACAATAAAAAAAGACCCGCAACTAAGTATGGACACGGGACATCTTTACACGTTTGCCTTCGAATGCTTCACTGCCCGCTTAGGTCTGGCAGCCCCGGCGACGCTGGTGCCGGCAGCAGATGGACCAGGAACAGGCCTGGTCGCCGCCGGAACGGGCTTGGAAGATACTGGAGACCCTTGCCTCTTGCTTATTATAGTGCGCGAGCGAATGAAAAACGAATGCTTAATACGTCCATCTACATTTAAATGTCATAGTACTATAGAAAATTGGTTGTTTTGAGCTTAGCCTCCGCGACTATACCATCATCTTTTCTAGTAATAAAAATCTGAAAAGGTGTTGGTGTGTTGAGTCTTCACTGTTGAAGCTTCAGGTATCACGTGGGTTGAAGCGTTAATGTTGGGTTGGTTGGAGATTTTAGGTATTTGGTACTTTGTAGCAGTTTAGAGTTAAAATAAAAAAGACAAGTCATAAAAATCACTGTATTGCATAAAAGTAAAAATGAAAAAGTAACAATATTGCAGAATGGTAACAAAATTAGCACCAACATACAAAAAAACATGCTTACGTTTGCGTACACGCAAAGTAAAGACAGATCACCTTACATCTAGGATTTTTAGTTTATTTATATCTAAAGATAGTCTTTTTGCTTTGTGATTTATGTCCTTACTTTTTCTAACCCTGTTATACGGGAATGACTAACTATGTGGTGTAACATTTTAATTCCCTTTTTAGGAAACAGTAATTTTTACTATTATGCTTATAGATTTTGTACCGTGATGCTGGTAAGTTACTGATCCATTAAAATTGTTTTGCTTACCTATCCACTCAGTTGATCGCTTACCTCCTCAAAGTGGATTACCACATATCCACTCAGTGATTTGTTTACCCTCAGCGGATTACCTATCCACTCAATGTGCATTGCTTACCCCCTCAAAGTGGATTACCACCTATCTACTCAGTGATTTGCTTTACCATCTCAGCAAAATAACCTATCCACTCAAAGTGGATTGTCGACCAATTCACAAGTGGATTATATCACAGTTAGTTCAATAACAGTACCTGATTGGTATTTGAAAGGCAGGTTGTTGGAGGTTGATAGCACCTTAAATAATGGCTGTATTTCGCGATTAGGAATTGTAGTTTTGTAGCTTATTTCTATTTGTAATTGACTTGAAACAGTATAAACAATGACAGACATTTTTGTAAAAAAAAAAGTGGCGCATACAAGAGATATAGTGTTTATCATTTATACTTTAGAGATAATATACCGCGAAATACAAATGTTATTTTTAAATAAACTCATTCAATAACGGTAATAACAATAAAAAATGGTTTAATAATATTGTGATAAATATATATAAAAAAAACAGGAACTCTATAAATTAAGTAACATTAAATGTCTATCACACTGGAGTCGTTGCCTTTCTTTTATACATCATTATCAATAACAATTTATGCAATTTTTGACAGAATTTTACATAAAATTAATTCTTTAATTTACACTTACTATTAAGAAAATACAGATACTAAATACAAAACAACAAAAAATACATGTAAAAAAAAACATTACATAAAAAAAGTTTGATGTCACAAATAAACCCATTAACCATCAATATTAGGCATAAGTCTATTTCATTTAAAAAAAATCTATTATCCCTTTGCATTTTGCATGAATGAAACCACACTGAGCTTTTTTTACAGAATGCTATATCTTTCTATCGTCCTGAAGGAAGATCTACAATCAACATAATAAAAAAATAAGTTATTCACACTAACAAGTAAACAAAACGTCAATTATATACACAGCATTATAATCTCTTAACCTGGCGACAAAGACAACTCAATATTTCAGCCAATTCATCGCTACATTTAATTTTATCCCTTATATGACAAACATTTTACTGCGGAATCCTTTAAAAAAAGGCACGTCTCCATTCAGAGAACCACGTGTAAGTAGGGCATGTATTGGAATTGCGAAATGTCGCACCTTAGGGCCTGCGCAAACCGGCGGAGCGCAGAGCAGATCACTTTAAATTTATCAATGTATATTCTTCTCTATTTTAATTACAATAAGGTATAAATTTGAATGCTCTGAGACCGCCCTCGGAGAATCACGGGGGATTACTACTCTGCGGCTGCGGCTCTAAATTTATACCTTATTGTAATTAAAATAGGGAAGAATATACATTGATAAATTTAAAGTGATCTGCTCTGCGCTCCGCCGGTTTGCGCAGGCCCTTCTTTAGCACGTAATATAAGTACATACTTTCTATGCTACACGATAAAATCGCCTTTTAATTATTGATACGACATAAATATTAAATGTCTATTGATGGAGACGCATCTTGAAATTAAAAAAAAAACAGTCAAGCGCGTGTCGGACTTCGCGCATTTAGGGTTCCGTACCAAATTATCAAAATATTGGTATTTGTTAGTGAAATATACGTAATAATAAACATTATCACCAAATTTCAAGTTCATAGGTCAATGGAAAGTTAAAAAATTATTTGGAACAAAATTTTGTAAAAACAGCTGACTTTTGTGGCTTCTCATTCCTTTGTTTTCTAACATTTTTTAAAACCAAAAATACAGTATTTATCTACTAAACGAGCTCTAAACAACGATACCTCAGTGGTGTAGGTAAATTTTTTTTTCGCGCCCCCCTTTATCTGAATGGGAGCCCCCCTTAAAAACCCTTCGGTACGGAACCCCAAAAAAACCCACAATAAACGCCATATCATCCACAATTCCACTAAAGAAAGTCAACGAGCCCCAAAATAACGTATCTACTCTATGGAACAGATCAGATCGTCGCCCTCGAGTTTCTGTCCGTTGGTGATGAGCACAGATTGGATGGTGCCGGCCTTAGGAGCTTGGACTATCATCTCCATCTTCATGGCCGACAGGACGGCTATTGCCTGGCCTTTCTCAACCTTGTCGCCTTCCTTGACTTTCACAGCTGTGGAAAAAAGTTAATTTAGAAAGCAAGCTCTAACCCTTTTCCAGGCACCAATCTAGATTGTTTAACAAATAATGCAAATACATATCCAAATTATTTACATCATCATCATCATCATCATCATCATCATCATCAGCCGCAAGACGTCCACTGCTGGACAAAGGCCTTCCCCAAGGTTTTCCACAACGATCGGTCCTCTGCTGCCGTCATCCAGCGTTTTCCCGCGACCTTTATCAGATCGTCGGTCCACCTTGTGGAAGGCCTGTCGACACTTTGTCTCCCGGTTCGCGGTCGCCACTCTAGAACCTTTTCGCTCCAACGGACATCGGTTTTACGAGCAGTGTGCCACGCCCACTGCCACTTAAGGTTTGCTGAAACGCGAGCGATACTTACAAAGAACAGTTCCGGGCATAGGGGCTCCAACTTGATTCTTATCACCTTTGATGGCTTTCGGATGGATCTTCATCTCCTATGAATAGAAATAACACTTTAATATATGTAACTGTATATTATCTTGTTTATATGGACGTAACCAACCGAGCTCTGCGGCGATAATAGAACAAGGATGGACAGCGCTCCTGACGCCAGAGTTCAGCTGGTAACGTCCGGTTTTGATATATCGCAGAGTAAAAGAAATAAAACAATAAATTCAGATTAGTTAGCTTTTAGCTTGAAGTTAATTACACAGGTCAGTTAAAAACACTATAGTAACTCAGTCGGGTAAAATCACCTGTGTTACCCTGTCGGGTAAAATCATCTGTGTTACCCTGTCGGGTAAAATCATCTGTGTTACCCTGTCGGGTAAAATCATCTGTGTTACCCTGTCGGGTAAAATCATCTGTGTTACCGTGTCGGGTAAAATCATCTGTGTTACCCTGTCGGGTAAAATCACCTGTGTTACCCTGTCGGGTAAAATCATCTGTGTTACCCTGTCGGGTAAAATCATCTGTGTTACCCTGTCGGGTAAAATCATCTGTGTTACCCTGTCGGGTAAAATCATCTGTGTTACCGTGTCGGGTAAAATCATCTGTGTTACCCTGTCGGGTAAAATCACCTGTGTTACCCTGTCGGGTAAAATCATCTGTGTTACCCTGTCGGGTAAAATCATCTGTGTTACCGTGTCGGGTAAAATAATCTGTGTTACCCTGTCGGGTAAAATCACCTGTGTTACCCTGTCGGGTAAAATCACCTGTGTTACCCTGTCGGGTAAAATCATCTGTGTTACCCTGTCGGGTAATATCATCTGTGTTACCCTGTCGGGTAAAATCATCTGTGTTACCGTGTCGGGTAAAATCATCTGTGTTACCCTGTCGGGTAAAATCACCTGTGTTACCCTGTCGGGTAAAATCATCTGTGTTACCCTGTCGGGTAAAATCATCTGTGTTACCCTGTCGGGTAAAATCATCTGTGTTACCCTGTCGGGTAAAATCACCTGTGTTACCCTGTCGGGTAAAATCATCTGTGTTACCCTGTCGGGTAAAATCATCTGTGTTACCCTGTCGGGTAAAATAATCTGTGTTACCCTGTCGGGTAAAATCATCTGTGTTACCCTGTCGGGTAAAATCATCTGTGTTACCCTGTCGGGTAAAATCACCTGTGTTACCACCAGTCAGTTAAAAACGCCGTAGCTACCCAGTTGGGTAATCAAACCGTATACACCCAGAGTCGGGTAAAATCACTTCGGTTAACCCTCCTCAATCGGGTAAAACTAAAATCACCTGTGTTACCACCAGTGAAATAAAAACACCGTAGCTACCCAGCCCGGTACCCGTAGATCACCACAGTCGAGTTGAAGCCCACGTGTTACCTTGCTGGCGTTCTCGTCGCGTATGAAGACGCTGCGCAGCTGGCCGTTGAGCTCGAAGAACACCTCGCGCTCGCCGGCCGCCGTCATCTCCTCGGACACGGCCACCGTGCGGATGTCCAGCGTCTTGCCGCGCTCGATCTTCACCTCGATGCTGTCGCCCACCTGCCGCGCCACACGGACAATTCACATTAACCCCTGTGTCTGCCGAGGCATGCAATTTTCTCAAACAATGTGAGGAAATAATACCAATACTCGTGTATATTTGTAAAAAATATTCCGACAAATAGATCAATTTCTGAAGTCGGCTAAAAATAAATTAGGATAAGTTTTAAAATGTGGTTTTCTAACCATAGACATCGCCTCGGCTGTATGGGATTTTTGTCTTGATCCTTTCGATTTTGTATGCAATAAACACAATTTTAAAAAGAATAACGCAGCGGACAAAAATGGATTTTCATATGTTTATTTTACTCCTAGGAAGAAAATGAAGCGCTTCGCGTCCTCGTTTTTCAAAAGAAATAATGTCATTTCTGGATTTTAGATAAAATAAAGATCAATCTAACGATTTCTTGCATTACAAATCCGTTAGGCAGTTTATTCTACACGTGGTCACAAAAAAACCCGGGTTCTTACATAAAAAAAACATTACCGGTCTTTTTGGACAGTTGGGTACTTTACCTGCGGTCCAACCAAGAATGTCTTGGTGTCCAAATGCTTGACGGGTCCGTACTTGTCACGGATGCGGAAGAAATCGTTCGCTACTTGCGGATACAATGCGGCCGACATCACGTCGTAGTCCGTGATCTGGAAGAATTATGCTTTAAGAAAACGGAAGTAGCGAGCCTAACATGCATGTATAAAATGACAGCACGAATAAAACCTTGCTTGCTTGTTTTTCTTCAAACTTATTAAGTTGTTCCGGGACTATCACACTTTACGCGTGCAATAAATAACCATAGACAACTAATTGTCACTACATGTAAACCTCTGTAGTTGTTCTGTATTAGGGCCTTACCACACAACAATAGCCATGTGTTTGCTAATGATTAGATTTGAACGATTTATTTAATTACTCTAGCAATACCGGATAAAATCGCTTAGTAATAAAAAGTAATAAAAAACAGAACGAGACATTTATTTTAAATCTTAGCGTTCAGTCTTACGTTAGAATATGGAATAGATCGATTAATTTCCCTTGCACCTGCAAGTTTTATCTCGTGCATGCATGCTAAGCCCGTAGAGTTGATAATAGTATGGTGTTTCCCTATACTCTACAAATCTATAAGTACATAGTACCTATCTGTGACAAGTCTGATGGATGAGAGTGAGAGAATTACTGAGAGAGAATGAACTCTATAAAATTAAGTTTGTAATACAATTTTGTTTAACTGCAGGTTACAAGTGTCGCTTACATTGGGGTACGTCTCCTTGATCTCCTTCTTCAGTTTGTCGAAGTCGAGCGGCGGCATCTCGGCGCCGGGTCGGCCGTCGATCCTCTTCATGTCCTTTAGCACTTTAGATCTGGCAAAAACCATTCAAAATAAAAATAAAATAAACCTAATTGTTTACAACGAACGACACCTAATGTTAAGAATTCACTGCAAGTTTTTAGAGTTTTGAAATAACAATAGATGTCAGCACTTTTCGTTTCAGTTCGTGTTCGAGGTCACACATAGAACACAACTAGCGCCATCTGTCATGCCTTTCTGGTTATAATTTGAAAGAAGAAAAGTAAAGTAGGTCACCCCATTTTACAGCATTCCAGAATGCCTTCTAACATATGATGAGCATATGATAAACGAAGACGTGAGGGGATGAAGGGGGTATGTCACTTTGATTTGATCTACATTTTTAAGGCATAAGTGAAGGTGTTAAGTCACATTTTAACTCGCAACGTTTTAAATACGTACCCCCTTCATACACCCACGTCTTCAAACATGTTTGCAAGTACGGACGAGGTATATTTGTAACGCCTTAGTATGGTACCCTAGTATATATTGGTAAAAATAACATGATACAGTTCGCTGGTACTGTATTTTGGACGCCAATAACCGGGTAATTTACCTTGCGGACTTATTTGCAGATAGGTGGGTGGTCGTGGAAAGGAATTGTATGACGTATTGTGAAAATGTATGAGTGTTTAATCTGCTATGTGTATATTTAACTAATTAAGTATTATAGTCGAAGTTGTTTGCCAATTTATGGACATACCTATTTTTAAATTGTATACTATTATTGTTCATAATGGTATCTTTGACAAATTTTAATGAACTTACAGTTGAGTCTTGTTAAACTGCACATAATAAAATGAGCGACATGAAATTGAATTTTATCGACGAAAAAACGTTTTATTTTTTATTTTTGTGTTTACATGTGGTACACAGTTGCGAAATACTTTTTTCAAGAGTCATAAAAAAATAAAAATAAAACAAGAAACATTTTTTTTGCATCGATAAAATTTAATTTAATATATGTGCACTTTATCAAGACTCACCCTGTATTTTTCATTTTATATCATTAGTATTTTTCATAGTGTTAGTTACAATGATTTTTGACAAACGTAGTGACTTGGGGTTTCCCTTAAATGTAGCATTTTGGTATTAATAAATAAGTAGTAAGTAAAAAGCCGTGGTAGCCTAATGGTTTGACCTGCTGACTCTTAAGCAGAGGTTCGTGGGTTCAAATCCGGGCTCGCACCTCTAAGTTTTTCGGAATTCATGTGCGAAATTTAATTTGTAAATTCACCATGAGCTTTTCGGTGAAGGAAAACATCGCGAGGAAACCTGCACACACCTGCAAAGCAATCTGACGGTGTGTGCGAAGTTCCCAATCCGCAGTGGGCTCGCGTGGGAACTATAGCCCAAACCCTCTCGTTGTGAGTGGAAGCCTGTGCCCAGTGGGACGTATATAGGCTGGATTATAATTATTTATTATTAGCCTGCCCGCACATTGGGCCACTAGTGGCCGCCACAAGCTGCGGACGAGTTTTTTCATACATTTTGTATAGCATCGGCGCACACCAGGCGTTCGAGTGGCCGCGTCTGAGCCACATGCTGCGGTAGTCGCCCGCGCTCGCTACTAGTGGCCGCGTTTAGTGGCTCGCCTCGCGCGCATACTCGGCCACAGTCGCCGGCTTCTCCAATAAACAATAGACAATAGTGGCAGCCACTCAGCCACCGGTGGACGCGATTGGCGGCTGCGTGGCGGCCACTAGTGGTCGCGTTTAGTGGCGGCCACTAGTGGCCCTGTGCGGGCAGGCTTAAATAAGTATTGTGTTGTGACCTGAGCGGCTCGGGGTACCCGCCGTGCGGCTGGCCGATGGCGCCCTGCAGGAACTCGACGACGGAGCGCGGGAAGGACAGCTCCTCCGCGCGCTCCTCGATGTCGCGCGCCGTCAGCTCGTTCTGCACCATGAACTGCGCCAGGTCGCCCACCACCTTCGACGACGGAGTCACCTTGATGATGTCGCCGAGGATCAGGTTCGCCTCCCTGTGGATTAATTGTAAAGTTTAACACGCATATATTAGCTCCACTTGTAACCTATATAATCTTGTCAGCATGACTTAAAACTTTGGATACTTACCTGGCCTGTTTGATAAGTACCCGTTATCTAAATGTATTAATATCACTGGCCGAAAATATGTATAGGGGCCGTTCAAGTATTACGTAAGCACTATGGGGGGGGTGGGGGGGTCTTTGTTTTGCTTATTTTGGATGACATGGGGGGTAGGGGAGTCTAGATGATGATTACGTCATCGGTAGTTATTAACTACCGATGACCAAAATGAGGAAAACAAAGACCCCCCCTGCTTACGTAATTCTTGAACGGCTCCATACGACCATTTTAAGCCATTTTTCAGACGCCGGAAAATTAAAAAAAAAGCATTCTTTTGTTTTTTTCCAAAAACGGGTACTTATCAAACAGCCATCGTATATAATTCTGACGACAAAAATATGGTACCATCGAGCTAGTATGATGATAGGGACAGAAGGTGGTCATAGGAACTCCTCGATGGGTAATAGCAGCTCCATCAAGTTAAGCCGCGTTTGAATCCTCTTTTTGGAGCGTATTTATCATCAGTGTTAGAAGCACAATCGGGAATAAACTGGTAGGTAATTTTGTTTTTTAAACCACTTATTATGGGAAAGAGAAGGGAAAACACCTCGTCTCCCTGATCATACTTACGGCCCGTTACACGCAGTAGTAGTGAGTGGATCGTATCGTATGAGTTTTCACGTCGACAAAACGGAACATTAACTTAAATAATGTCATCTATTTCAAAACTAAGTGCCGCACTTTTTTTTTTCAAGTTTTTTTATACTCGGAACGTCGTTGGGTTGATCGTTTCTAAGATGAACGGATGAAGAGTCAAATTGCTGTAAAAACGACAATGGTTCACCTGTAAGCCTTCTTAACCTCCTCGAACTGCTTGCCCAGCCCCAGTGAGAAGGCCTGGAACTGGAGATTGGTGTATTGCCC
Organism: Tortrix viridana; assembly: GCA_963241965.1. NCBI lineage: Eukaryota > Metazoa > Arthropoda > Insecta > Lepidoptera > Tortricidae > Tortrix > Tortrix viridana. The sequence continues at coordinate 10,379,180 of OY725186.1, forward strand.
ACCAGGGATCTCGTTCAGGTACACGTCGGCGTTGCCGGACTTCATGGTGGCGGTGCATTCGAACGGGCCGTAGAGCGTGCGCGCCTGCTCCCAGTACGCGGAATATTCCGACACGTTTTGGAGGGAGATTTCTGTAGAAAATAATCTTATTTAATTTTCTAAAAAGTTCAAAACTGGACTGAAAACTAGTTCTAATTTCAACCTCATCCTAGAATACTTAGTAGTCATTTCACGCTGTCAACCATGATATATCTTTCAGCGTTTAGGCACAATTACAGTAATTCGATCGCCTCATACGGCGGCTGCATCAGTCTCGAATGGATCCGACCGAGCAATGTCATGTTTACGGTGTCGGTCGGTCGTCGTATACGGTGGCATTATCCGGCACCCAACTGGATTACTGTAATTGTGCCAAGGTGACTCACTGGTGTCCAGGTCCGAGCCCTGCAGGCAGGCGACGAGCGCGCCCATGCTGGGCTGGCTGGTCATGCCGGACATGCTGTCGGCCGCGACGTCGACGACGTCCGCGCCGGCGTGCGCGCAGGCCAGCATGGCCGCCACGCCGGCGCCGGACGTGTCGTGTGTGTGCACGTGGATTGGCACGTCGGGGTGCTTGTCGCGGATCGCTGTGATCAGAAGCCTGGAGAAAGAGATGGATATAAAAGTACTCTCCTTTTGCTAGGAGTACCTAATTGAATAAAAAAACAGATGACGCTTCATAAGTTGTTGATTTTAGTTTTTAAAGCCCTCGCTTGCGTTCGGTAACCAAACCAGCGCTCCCTGCAAGACAATTTACTATTATTGCTGTTCTTTTATTTTTTTGTGACACTAATTTCAATTTAAAGTACTTTGTGGGTAGATATCAATTTTAGTAAGTAAAAACAAGTTGTTTTAACATGGAAGAATTATTAGATATATAGCTAAGTAGCAAAAAACGGGAACACTATTTAATTTTTCCAACTCATCCGAAAAGAACAGCATCAGGGCGACTCGGTCCCCCTCTAACCAGTTAATAACGAAAGAGACGCACTGAGCTACAAACGAGAAAATACAACTTGTGCTAGTTGTAAATTAAAGACAGTTACACTTACTTGGCAGCCTGAGGCTTCAACAACCCCGCCATATCCTTAATGGCCAGCACGTGCGTCCCCGCCTTCACCAGCTCATCGGCCAGGTTCAGGTAGTACTTCAGGTCGTACTTCTTCTTGTTAGGGTCTGAGACGTCACCGGTGTAAGATATGGCCGCCTCGACCACGCCGCCGGCCTTGCCTGCCGCGTCCATGCCCAGGATTAGATTGGGAAGGTAGTTCAGCGAGTCGAATACTCGGAATATGTCCATGCCAGCTTTGACCTGAAATAGATTGCTTTAGTACAGTATTTTAAGGTATTGAGTATTATTGATAGCGTCGACAGTAGGACATGCGAGTTTACATTTTTTGTTTGGTAAATCTTAGTATATAACGTAAAATAACGAAATTTACAGTTGTTTTATCTTACGAATGCGGGTGGGCCATAGTTGTAGTTGTAATGCGTGATACCAAGTTCTCTGGGTCATATACACCGTCACAGATTACATAATAAGAACAGATACACCACTCGTTGACGGCAGCGCCTGTATAACCTACCGCTAAGTAGTTCCGCGCCGAACCGGCCGAGCCAACCGGCAGTGGGTTGCCGCAAGCTGTAACAGCTGCACGTCAGATATTATTTCCCGCGCAAATTAAACTCCCGCGCTCGAACGTAATAGGTCGGGGCAAAAGTATTTTCGTATTTGGACCGTATAAGTTATAATCAAACCTCTTCGTCTAAAGTAAATGTACCTGGCTGGTTTTAATACCATTAAAAGTCAACATTCTGAAATACAATAAAATTAAAAAAAAAACTGGTTCCCGGCATTTTTCAATTGTTTTTGAGCTATCAAAATGGACGTGTGTGACGAATAAATTCGGTACATTTTAAAGTTTTATTACAAAAAAGGCAAAAATGCGACTAATGCCGCGAATAAAATTTGTGCGGTTTATGGACCTAATGCGGTATCAATAAGAGTAGCACAATTGTGGTTTAAGCGTTTTAAGTCTGGAAATTTTAGTGTGAAAGATGAGGTTCGCTCTGGACGCCCTGTTACTGATAAAATCAATGCCATCTATGAAAAAGTGGAGCAATATCGACATATTAGTAGTTACGACATTGCTGAAGAACTGGATATTGATCACAAAACAGTGTTACGTCATTTACAGAAGTCTGGGTACGAGAAAAATCTCGATATTTGGGTGCCACACGATCTCACTGAAAGAAACCTAATGCAACGTGTTTCAATTTGCGATTTATTGTTAAAACGAAATAAATCCGAACCATTTCTAAAACGGTTGATTACGGGTGATGAAAACTGGATTACTTACGATAAGAACGTTCGAAAAAGATCGTGGTCGAAGCATGGACAAGCTCCACAGACAGTGGCAAAGCCCGGCTTAACTCGGAACAAAGTGATGCTGTGTGTATGGTGGGATTGGAAAGGAATTGTCCACTATGAGCTTTTGCCACCGGGTAAAACTATCGATCCTGACCTCTACTGCCAGCAACTCATGAGATTAAAAGGAGCCGTTGAGAAAAACCGGCCGGAGTTAATAAACAGAAAGGGCGTAGTCTTTCATCATGATAACGCCAGACCGCACTCATCTATAGCCACCCAGCAAAAATTGAGAGAGCTTGGCTGGGATGTGTTGATGCATTCACCGTATAGCCCCGACCTTGCTCCATCGGATTTCTACCTGTTTCGGTCACTTCAGAATTCTTTAGGAAGCATAAAGTTGAGTCAAGTCAAGTCAAGAGAACACTGTCAAAACTACCTGTCAGAATTTTTTAATCAAAAATCTCAGAATTTCTACAGCAATGGAATCATGGCACTACCCACAAGATGGCAACAAGTCATCGATCAAAACGGCATGTACATATTATAAATAAATATAACTTAAAAAATTGTTTTTCCTTGTACGAAAAATACGAAAATACTTTTGCCCCGACCTAATAAAAATGTTGGCTTCTTGTGAAGTGCATGGTTGCAGTAAGGAGACAAATAAAAAGGTTTAGTTTTTTGAATGATATGAATATTTTTTTAAATTATTTATGCGATTCAGGATATTTGCAACAATTCTTTTACTAAAAGGCAATTTAAAGAATCTAAAAAATCCATCCAGTATCATATAAAATTAAAACACATTTAAAATATGTAAGTTAAAAAAATACTTTTTTTAGCGACACACAACAGTGTCAACACAACACACAACACAACACAACAGTCGACTGATGTTATACCTACTCGCTATTAAAAGGCAAGTCAAACAAGTTCAAACTCGACGGTTGCACTATTAGCCATTGAGGAGTTCCAATGACCTTCCGTCTTCATTATTAAATTATTATTGTACCTACCTGTCATCAAAATCACATAAGTACCCAATTAAACACTACGAGTATTAGATTAATATTATAATAAACATTGTTATTTTCACGACTCATTATTTTATTTTATCTTTTGGTCTTGGCACAACCCTGGCGTATTCGTTCGATGACTCATTTGCTCGCGCTCACACACTGAGTAAATAGATTTCGGGTCTTACAGTACGTACATTAACGTTCATTTTTGCTTGTAAGAAACAAAATGGTATTATTATTATGTAATAATAATACCCAATAGCTTACTATCGTAAGCTATTCGCTACCGCGCGTTTAGCTATCGCGTAGATATTTGCTATGTTGTATGAGAGTGGTGTATCTTTTCATATTATGTAATATGTGACACCGTGTCCAATAAGTTTGGATACAATAATGTTTCGAACTGGTATAAAATACCAATCGCAGATCAAAAAACGGCCGAACGGGTTCTTATTCTAATTAAGCAAAATCAACCCTTGCGTTTATGAGATACGATCTAAATTAAAATGTTTTAGTTTGACAATGACTTGACAAAAGGTAGGTGAATGCCTTTTGTTAGTTGCATAAACTGACCGACATGTCGCAGAAGCTGTAGACGACGTTGTCGGGGTAGTTGGTGTAGCCGACGGCGCTGGCGCCCCGCAGCAGCATCTGGAACGGGATGTTGGGCACGAGCCGCCGCAGCGCCTGCAGCCGCTCCCACGGGCACTCGTGCAGGAACCTGCCAGCACACGGTCAGCCGTTAGTCACAATTTTTTTGTCATACGTTGTCAGGCTAAAATTACAGGATTTAATAAACATCCATCGTGTAGATTAGTTAGGTTAGGTTAGGTTATTTTAATAAAAATCCTGGAAAGATAACGATGTCGTGAAATAAATGCATTATGACTTGAGAAAATTATGACAAAACACATTATGACTAACAATATGTATGCAACCCAATATGGACCCCACTTAACCGGTTTTTATTATTTGTTGTTATTCTTTACGGTTTGAACATAAATACAAAATAAACCTTTTATTATTCGATTTTTTTTTTTAGAAAAACCCGCCATAATAACGCCAATTACGATTGAAAAGATACAGCTATTTGAAGTTTAACGAACTTGTCGGGTTATAACATATCCAACTTTATTTAACACTAAGTAGCTTTTGCCCGCGACTTCGTCCGCGCAGAAGCCGTTTATCGCTTCTCCCTCGGTCCAATTTTCCGAGATAAATAGTATCCTATGTCCTTCCCCGGGACTCAGACTATTTCCATACCAGATTTCATCGAAATCGGTTCAACGGTGCGTGAAGAGGTAACAGATAGACAGACTTTTGCATTAATGAGTAGGGATACTCACCTAAGCGCCACATCAAACGTAGCTCCTCCCCAATTCTCCAGAGAGTACAGATTGCTGAAGTTTTGGGCGACGTAAGGAGACGTCGCCAGAAGGTCATGGGTCCTCACTCTGGTGGCCAGCAGGGACTGGTGAGCGTCCCTGAACGACGTGTCCATTAAAAGTAGACCCTTGTGCTGCCTGACTGCTTTTGCGAAGGCCTCTGGGCCACCTTCTTGGAGGATTTGCTTGTAGCCCTTGGGAGGTTGGATCGCTGGCGGAAGAGGTAGTTAAATAAATAATAAACACATATCAGGGACAATATCACACAAATCGACCTAGTCCCAAACTCTAGGCTTGTACTATGGGTACCAGGCAACGATATGCATACTTATATAATAGAGAACATGCATGATTTTTTAATCGTATTTCTTAACAAAATATGAAAATACCGTAAAATAGATGACGGAAATTGAAATTAAAATTAAAATCGGACAAAAAATTTGGGATGATATAAGCATTTTAAATTATAATAAGACAGAGACATCCGACATGGAATGTGATGTCAGCGTCCACTACGGCCATATAAACTCCATGTTAAATTCTGTTTTACTCTCTCTATTCTTGGTTATATTATAGTTATTTGAAAAAAATAATTCTCTACTGTTTGTTACATTAATTAATTTTTATTAAAGCAAAAAAAAATCATGCATATTTCCTAATGCTACCAAATTAAACCACTTCCACACGATCGGTCGGTTGGGCCAACCGAGAGGGACGCAGCTATCTGACAGAATGAGATAGCAATATTTACATCTCGGTCCTACAGATAGCTGCATCCCTCTTGGTTGCCCCAACCGCGCGACCGTATAGAAGGGGTATTACTGTATGACATTATTCGAGACAGTTACGAAATACTTTTCATCTGATGACGCGATTAGCCTAGTTTTGACTTAGCCAACGAAACGGTTTGAGGGCCAGAAAAATATTTTTGTGCTGAGCACGACTATTTATTACTAGCTTTCCGCCCGCGATTTCGACTGCGGGAAGTCAGTACTTTCGTAATTATAAACGTTGGTGAAAGATTTTGTGAAATCGGATGTGTAGTTCCGGAGTAATCTTTTTGTAAGGGGTAATCCCCTTACAAAAAAAAAAAACAAATTTACAAACTTTACCTCTTTATAGTCTTTACAGTCTTGGAGTTGCTATGTATTTAAAGCAGGTATACCCAAGACAAAAGTCGGACGACAAACGCGTGGTTGGTATCTTGGCTCTTTTTAGAATGAAGTGGATGAAGTTTGCAAGTTGTAGACAGAGACAGAAGTTCAACAAAATGCGATTCAGTGCATCATGTAATTCATGCTTAATCGTGCCGTGCTTAAGTACAATTTACAGTTTAGGTGTCAAAATATATGGAACTGTCAGAATTAATAATAATAATAATAATAAATATCAGGGACAATCTCACACCAATTGACCTAGTCCCAAACTAAGCTCTAGGCTTCTACTATGGGTACTAGACAACGATAAACATTACTTATATAGAGAAATACATACTTAAATACATAGAAAACATCCATGACTCAGGTACAAATACTCGCGCACATCACACAAATATTTGCCCATACCGGGATTCGAACCCGGGACCGCTAGCTTCGTAGGCAGGGTCACTACCAACTAGGCTAAACGAGTCGTCAAATTAAATCTAGATTTATGATATCTATTTTTTTTTGCTGCAAGTGGCTCTTAGTATATCGAATTATATTTTACCGACGATAGGCCAGTCTACGTAGCTTGAATAAAATAGTGCATTTTACCTCCCACTATTCATAAAATATTTGATATAATTTAACTCGAACTATAAAGCTTTATCTTACTAAAGCAGATTTAATCCGTGAATCGACTTAGGGTCACATTAGGACGTACATATTTTTATTTTGCTATTGTCATGACATACATTTTTCTATTTACATGATGATGTGTGACTGTATGACTTACATGACTAAATCGTTTCAGGGACTAGTTAACAGAAACTATAATTCACAAAAATACAGCATTAATCGATTAAGCAAGTAATATTTTACGCCAGCAGATGAACTTATGCTATAAAGAGCAGATGAGCTATAAATACAATACGGTATAGTGCAAACTTTTTCAATGTTGTTGTTTGCTTACGCAAAAACTACAAATGAAACTAGCTGAACATTCGGTAGGTAAAATAAAATACAAACAAGATTTCTTAATAAAAATAATAAATACATATAAAATTAACAAAAAAATACATTTTCTCACACACCAAGTCAATTCGAGTTTTAAACAAAGGTACTTCCGTATAAGGAAGAGTTTTTTAAACATTATTGGTCTTGAAGCCTCTGCAAAACAATAAAAAAATAAAAGCAAGAAAAATACGGCCCTTGCGTATTTTCACAACACAAATCTATATAATTTATTATTTGATGAGTCCCGCAGTCTTTCAAGAGATTTATTCACATACATCATCGAGTATTATTATATGTATTACAAGGACGAGTTGTAAAAAGTCAAATTAAAAGTAAAATGTAAAAAAGTTAATTACTATTGAATCTTGGTATCTGAACGTTTGTAGCATTGCGTATAAAATTGACTATTGACATAGAAAGTTTATCGCAATACAAGCTCTTCATGCATTATTTGAAAAACTTAGATCACTAAATGTGTCACATCACAGTTTATTTATATTAGAAATTGGTGTTATTGTAACATTAAAACTAAAAAGAAATAAGTCGAAATGAAACACTTTTTAGAATGAAAAGTCAGGGAACAAATCCAAAAAAACACATTTTCGACATATTCCTTTTTTACCCAAAAACAAATAGATGAGTAAAGCTCTAAGACCAATTATATTAGTGGTGAGACGAAAGATCAATTTTAGGCCCAAAACAGACGGCGCAACTCTTTAGTGACGAAACTGCAACTCGAGTTACTTTTGAGTTTCATGCCTACCTATATATTGTCTTATATGAAACCATACATGTCGCAACTAGTTTGAAACGCGTTTGCACGTTTGTGGTTTCATATACTAAGACAATACTTAAGACAATATAGGCATGAAACTCAAAAGTAACTCAAGCTGCAGTTTCATCACTAAAGAATTGCGCCGTCTATTTTGGACCTTACAGTTGTCATTCCATTACTTAATATCCTTTGTGAGGTGAAATATGTATATATATGTATATATATATGTATATGTATATGTTGCAATATATTTGGCCATTTTGACTGCTCTTGTCTATTTAACGCTGACTGTACTCGAGGTAGTGTGTTAGCGGCCTAACACGTACGCAAAGTTGTACGACTTGTATCGGTCTGTATACTCGTAAGTCATTTAAATTTATATAGTTATTTTTACGTTTGACCGTAGAGATTATGCTAACAAGGCCCTACTCAAAAGCTAGGAGATTAGTTAGGACTTGTTTCGCCAGCCATCTCATCTATATACATAAAAATAAATTGCCGAATGTATGTTAGCGCATCACTTGAGAACGGCTCGACTGATTTGGCTGATATTTTTTGTTGTGTTCGTAATTGTCCGAACAAGGTATATATGCATGAAAGAGGTTTTTTGGATAATTGAACACGTGCTAAGCCAGCGCGGGTCGCTAGTTGTAATATAATATTAGCTGTAATACAATTGTGACTTTCTCAATATAAAGGGACCTTATGGATGCAGGCGGTTACGCCGTTTTTAGAACTGTTACCATAGTATTCGTATAGTTACAAGAATAAGAAGAGCGTAACTGCCTTCCTCCATAAGGTCCCTTTATATTGAGAACGTCACAATTTAGGATTTTAAGACATTTCTGTTGAATACAAAAATCATACAAAGGTGACTTTTGTAACTTTATATCTCACCACTAATATACATTTCTAATCTTACAGTTAGATTAAAACCACATTAAAATGTACCTTACCTGTGTTTTCTCCGGTTAGTTCGTATCTTTTAATAGCCTCAGGGGAAAGGTCTGCAAAACAGGTTTAGTAAAAATATGGACACAGTGCAAAAATGCCTAGCGTGCTAATTAAGATGCCGCCGGATGATGATAAACACCGATATAAATATTATTATAAATGGTGAATTGAAATGTAGGTGTCGTAAAAAGTGAATTGAAAATGTGTTCAACTGTATATTTAAAGCTATGAGTGTTGTTGAGCACATTGCCAATTCGTTGCCGACAATCAAAAGGCTATTACACACATCACATACGTACATTATTTCGTTAAAATTTCAATTTCAATTCTAAAAATTAAGGCTAGGGCAAATATAAATTTGGAATTTAAATTATGTTTTCCTGGTTATCAAATAAACGTTACAAGTAACAAGTGTTTTTCAGATTATATATTTAAAAGACTTACTACGCTATCGATAGCGTAATAAGGCTTGAAATAGTAGCTTTTGCCCGCGATTCGGTCCGCGTAAAAGTCATTTATCGCTTACGTCTCAATCATCAAATTTTCCGGGATAAAAATACCCTAAGTGTCTATCCAGGAGACTGAGAGTGGGCAAAAAAATGAGAAACACAAACATTCAAACATTCATACAACTTTTACATTTGTAATATTAGTAGGACAGTAGGATTCCTTAAAATGCCAATGGAACAACATAAATTCTAAACCAAAAACTATCAACACATGTCATATAAATGTTTCACATATCCCATATTATCTTGTGCTTGGTGATTATGATGTGGCTAAATAATATTAAGCAAGTTAAATAAAAAGGCCAATTTAAAATCTGATTTTTAAACCTACCAGCCCCCGATGGGTCTGCAATTAAAAATTAAATTATCAAAACTATTTTTTACCATCGATATTCAACGGCAATAGATAGCGAAAAATTCATTAAAAATCTTACAATGGACTATATGTTTATTAATGTCTATAATCTATGATCAATCAAACTTATTCAAACGATAAACATGATAAAAAAATATTTGAATTTTATTTAAAATTCGAACTTGCTTTGCCTGTGATTAACACTATTTTTATTTAGAATTGAATGAAAATGCATATAAATATGGAAACTACTCGTGCCTGAATGGGTTATAGATGCCACATAAGACAAACCACTTTATGTTAACTTACCCAACATTACAAATGGTCACATACTACCCGATACAGTTTCTAAAATGCATCTTAAACTGGATTAATAATGTTGGTAAGGAGATGGGCGTTTTTCAAAAAAAGTGTACACGGTTAAGGAAAACTTAAGAAATGTTTACTTTTTCCGGTTCGTCACGAAAATTAACGATACTAAATGTATGACTAATTTTCGTGACGCACTGGAAAAAGTTAATATTTCTTAATTTTTCCTTAACGATGTACACTTTTTTTGAAAAACGACCAATTACGTTTAGAGCCCACTTAAACCGAAGAAAATATCATAATTAAAACAAACGTTAGGGAAGAATAAAAATGTTTTTTTGTCACAATTTTTTAAATAAATTTTGAATTTTCATCTACAATATTTTCACTGTAAAGATCATGAAAATTCACGGTTTTTTTTAATCATTTTCAAATCGTTGCGAAAAAAATAAATTCGTTTTCTAATACCTATATTATAAATAAAAAAACATTGTTTGCCACACGCATTTTTATAATTGTACTTTATGCACTGTTAAAGAACAACGAATTTATCTTTGCTGCTTGTTCATAGTCACACTTTTATAACTGTCTAGAAATCTCCCAAACACAAGTAGTTATTTATTTATCAAAATCATGTGGTTTTAAGTCCTAGCTTGTTATAGCGGGTGTCAGTATTTTCACAGTATTTGTATATAGTATCACTCACCCAGCGGCACGGGCGGTATGTAGGGCTCGATGTCAGCGGGCGGGATACCGGTGGCCAGAGGAGTGGCGGGACCGTTCACTAACACCTGGCCCAAGTAGTTGAGCAGCTTCTGAGCGCGGTTCTGGGACGCCTTGAACATGAAGAGTTGGGGATGCTCGTCGATGAAGTACGTGTCTAGCGCGCCTGGGGGAAAGAGAGGAATATTTGAATATACTCGTCTCGTACTTACTAGGAAACTATGGAAAAAAATTAAATAGAATTTTGTGCCAGTTTCTTATAATGTCCTAAACCATGTAAAATTTGATTGCCAGCTATGTGGTATCTCAATAGTTTAAGGTCTCGCAGGCACTGATCACTTTTTATTTTACTTAAATTTAATGTTTAAATAACATAATTAATACAAACAAGACAAAATTTTATATTTTCAACTCTATTCGGACCATTTATTGGTTTCAGGCTGAGAAGGCAATCCGGTTTCGATTTTACTTGATGATCCAATAGTTGACCGACTCACTCCGCATTCCGATGCGTGCGAATAAGTGCATTGCGCACTGCGTCCGATCGGAACCCGAGAAATGTCGGTCCGAGTAGAAGTAGTATTTGTATGAGAAATCGGATGACGGAAGACGAAAAAATTGTACTACTGGTACTTCGGACCGATATTTCTCGGATACCCCCCCCTCGTTAGCGACCCGCCCTCGCTTCGTTTCGGTCTGGACCCTGAAAGTCTATTCTAAATATTGGTGAAAGATTTTTGAAATCGGATAGTTTTGGACATAACTTTAACTCGTTCTTTAACTTCCTCTTTATAATATTAGGGTAGATTGGACTAAATTTGAACGTACCGCTAAGGAACTTTTGATTTCCAACAACGTTGAGCAGGAACGGTATGTTGGTCTTGACTCCTCGGATACGGAACTCCCTGAGGGCGCGCGTCATCTTGGCTGCCGAGGCCGGCAAGTCATTGGCGTGGGAGATTACCTGGAGATAAAGGATTCATTATATCGGTGTCACACCGATCCTAGAGTAATTCTGTGGCCAGATATAGATTTAGCTTCAAAAAATCTAAAAGAAATAATGTGTTTCACCCTGGGGTAATAATGTTGTAAACTAGTGTTATTATTACCTACTTTTATTATTTATTTTAAAAGTTTTGATTGATTTTTGGGGTGACACCTACAATATGCGCACCGGGTGCCACCCATGCTAGCTACGCCACCGACGATGTAAGGTTTTAATGGAGTAAATGTATGTGATGTATGGGAGCCCCTTGACACGCATGAAATTGTTTCACCTGGTCGAAAATCTTCTTGCGTAACATCCTTTTAGGCTGAAATTTCAGAATTTAACAAATATCTGTTGTGTAGATTACTTAGGTTAGATTAGTTTTATATAAATTCTGAAAAAGAAACCCTTTCAATTTAAAAAAAAAAAACGTTTTCGACCAAACGATACATTAGGTAAAACAATATAGACCCGATATAGACCAGATTCGATGACGTACGGAATTGTAATGGTCTTTTATATCGACCGTAAAAACGCAAACTTATCCCGTTTTAATAATGTAATGTAAGTATCATCAAACCGCGTTTAGAAAGGGATTGAGCTCATATGTAATTTTTGGACTAATGCACGATATGACATTGTCAGTGGTAGAGTGTGCAGATAAATGAAATTGTTATTTTAGTACAATGATAAGTTATAAAGAATGGAAAAAACTTCAAATTATATTACTTATATAAAATACAAATGTTGTAAATAAGTAATTACTTTTAGAAAGACCATAAAAATTAATTATACCGACCGGTTAATACTTTACCGAGATTCATATTTTATACATACGTACTATTTTTTAACGCAAAAATTATGTGAATTAGTGACAGATTTGACAGATATGATATTAATATTTTTTATAAAACAAATGACAACATTTACCGAGAATAGAGTCCAAATATGCAAAGCGTACTCTGTAAATCTATTAATTCTATTATCAATAAGTGTCTGCACTTATGAAGATATCAAAGATTGACTTATGATTATACTACTCTGTCAAGAAAGTACCGGGAAAAGATCAATAATACACAAACTGTTTGTTAATCATCCAAATTTATTTTATCACCTTCAAAGTATGCTCCTTCAGAAACGATACACTTACGCCAACGAATAATCCAATCATCAAAACATTTTTTAAACGCTGTTTCCGGAATTGAATTCAGTTCTCGGCGCGAATTCTCCTTTATGTCTTCTACCGATTGAAAACGGGTGCCACGAAGCGCCACTCCGAAGCTTGTTGACTAGTTTGCATGTCAAACTCGTAAACCCACGTCTCGTCACCAGTAACAATGCGTTTCATGAATGTTGGGTCGGAATTGACTCGTTCTAGCATGTCCTCAGCGACTCTCATGCGATTGAGTTTTTGGAGAAAATTCAGGTCTTTTGGGACTAGCCGAGCGGTAACATGTTTCATACCCAAATGATTAGTTAAAATAGTACGGATCGACTCGTGAGATACAGAAAGTTCGGCGGCTATCTCTCTCAAAGTTGAATGAGGATTTTCAGTCACTATTTCCTTCACTTTTGCGATGTTAACTTCAGTTGCAGACGTTGATGGCCTACCAGAGCGAGGCAAATCTTCCATCACATCTCGACCGCTTTTGAACGCTTTGTACCACTCATAAACACGTGTTTTTGATAAAGTCGAATCACCGTAAGCCTTCTGTAACATTTTCAGTGACTCCGAACACGAAATTCCATTGGCGATGCAAAATTTAAGACAAACTCTTTGTTCAATGTTTTTGTCCATTATGAAATTCGCAATACACACTAGATATGATATAACTAAAAACAGCACTGTATTTAATATAAATAACAGATGCAACTCAAACTCCGCGCCAAAATAGAAAACAGTTGTGCCAATCTAACAACAACAAAAAAAACAAAAATTTGAATTTGGAACCATAAACAAATCATCCATTCCCGATACTTTGTTGACTGAATGTATTTAATCATTTATAAGTACTGTTGTGCTAACGGTACTCTCGAATCCCTTTCTAATCGAGGTTTGATAATATGAGTAGCATCGTCTTTGCTTTCGACACATATCGCGCATGACGCCAGATATGTCCCCTTTGTCCTCTACTGAATCCGTGGCTTAAGGTAGCCGATAAAGTGACTAGCATAGAGGTGTTTCATTCTAGTTCTCAGAGTTGACTTCTTCAGATAACAGATTCCCATAGGTCTTAGAGCCCACTTACCATCACCTTACTCGCTCGCTCTTCTCTTGCTCGTTTGCCTTAAATCGACGCTTTAAGGATTCCACGAGCGTTTCAACCGGCGTCAGTCCCTTGATCGCATTAAATTCGAAATCTCTGTAGCTTTGGATGCCATTTTCGGTTATATTTTAGAAGGCAGGGCACTCTATAAAATAACCAAAAACGGCATCCAAAGCTACAGTAATTTCGACTTTAATGCGATCAAGGGACTGACGGCGGTTGAAACGCACGTGGAATGACCCATAAACAAACTAAAACCCGAACAGCGACTAGTATGACGCATCCTTACAATGTATACACCTGACACTCGCCGCTCGACGAATCATATGACGCCCTTTATTAAAATCGGTCCAATAGTTAAGGAGCTGGAGTGGAACATACGATTTTTGGTCACAGACATACATAGACTGTTAAAATCTTTACCCTTCTTTGCTCGGGTAAGATATACCCGGTATTTTTAACCCCCGACGCAAAAAAGGGGTGTTATAAGTTTGACGTGTGTATCTGTCTGTGGCATCGTAGCTCCTAAACGGATGGACCGATTTAGATTTAGTATTTTTTATTACAAAGGTGACTTAGGGTGAAATCACATCTATCAGCATCGAATCGCATTTAGCTGGATAATTTTGGACACACTATACGCATCGCAAGCTGCTAAAGGGTGCTATCGCATGCTTTTGTCTCCTTGCTTTATCATGAATGAGCATTCTTCAGTATGTAAAATCGATAGCTACACTTATACTCATTTAATGCTGAAGCTGAATCGATGCGCAAGGGTGAATTGATGCGGACGTATCTTCATACAAAATTACGTTATTGTATTACAAAATGCGATTCGATGCTGATAGATGTGACTTCACCCTTAATCGAGTATCTTAGCTTAGATTGATAAAAATTCGTTAATCCGTTTTAAAGTTATAAGCTCTGATCCCAATACTGGAAATCTTCTAGTGACGAAGTCCCTCCGGTGAAAATGTACGTGCTCGGAGCCCGTTGAAGTTTTTGCTCATTGCTCAGAGGTTTTTTTAGGCGCTGATGTCGGGGGTTTTTATCTCGGTTAGGTTATTTCATATCGCTTACTTTAACTAGCAGAGAGTCATAATAGGGAGAGACGATTGCGCCTGCGTACGTCGCCGCCGAGTCGAGGCGGATGCCCATGCCCTCTCCAGATCTGAAACGTTAGGTTATTAATGAAACGGGACTGCAAAAAAGATCTTGTGAGAATAGTTAGAAAGATGTGAAATAAAACCAGACTGGTGATTAACATGGCAACCAAAAACATAAATGTAAAAGAAATCGGGCAAGAGCATGTCGGACCACGCTCAGTGTTGGGTTCCGTCGCCATTCTTACAAACACAAAAAACGATCTCCAAAAATACGATGTGTAAAAAAGTGCACCAGCAAAAGAGCGTTTTCGTTGAAAGTGTTAAGTTTATTAAGTGTTACCTTTGTAATTTTTTTCATATTTTTTAGACTTACAGTTTAAAAGATAAAGGGGGAGGGGGGAACACACAATTTTTGCAACTTTCGGAGCGATTATTTCTGAAAATATACAATTAACAAAAAAAATTGCTAAGAAACCTCAAAATGTTTTTAAAAGAACTGTCGAAAAAAGTGCCACACGTTGATGTTGGCTGAAAAAAAAATTTTTCAGTTTCTGTTACATGTATAGAGTATAGAGTGCCCCCCTAGAAATATTTATTTCTATTATTTAACTACAAAACTAAGTAGCGGCTTATACGAGACACCTATACTCCAAATTTCATCCATATATACCTTATGTAGTTTTTGAATAAAATGCCTGTGACACACGGACGGACGGACATGACGAAACTATAAGGTTCCGTTTTAGCCATTTTGGCTTCGGAACCTTAAAAATAGGTCAAGTTCTCATGTGCCACCAAAAGTAGTTTTACATATCTGAAAAGTTACGATGGTGGTGGGATACACGTTGCAGTATCGTACGGCTTTATCTTCGAACTTGTCCGGACACAATTCTTTATGTGTCTACAGGACTTGCTTCTCTCTTAATTACCCACCTAAACACCTCAAGCCGTCCAGTGCTGGGTTGGAAGTTGTTAGCGGGGTCTTCGGTGGTGACACGGCATTGGATCGCGAATCCTTGCGTCTTGATCTGATCTTGCGTGAGGCCTAGCTCCGGCAGCGTCATGCCCTCAGCCACCTTTATCTGCGACTGCACCAAGTCTATGCTTGTTATTTCTTCTGTGATGGTATGTTCTACTTGTAACCTAGGGATAAATTTATTTATCAAATCATTGCATTACACTTTTGCACAGTTTGAGAAGTGAATAAACTCATTCTGTTTACACAGTCAGTCAGTTTTAACTGATCTTATTTATGAGCAGAGGCTGTATTCTGAGCGTTTGAAACCTGTCAAATTTCAGGCAGGGAAAGGGACAGAGTTATGGTAGTCATATAGCTGGGTCTCTTTCAAATTTAACAGATTTTATCAGTTTCAAATTAGGTCGCTGGGCTTCTGTCAGTGTCGTCGTACAGAAGTTTAACTAAATTCTTTGATATTGCGACGCGCGAGTCATGTCTTTGGAGTCGCGTGTTTAAAACAAAAGGTTGAACGAAGCTTTTAACCACTTACCTGGCGTTGACCTCAATGAAGTAGAAGTTGCCCTTGCTGTCCAGTAGGAACTCTACCGTGCCCGCGTTCTCATAGCCCACGTGCTTGGCCAAGTGCACTGCGCAGTCCGTCATTCGCTGCCGGATCTGTAAAAGACAAACATGTGCTTGTTTTAAGCTTAAATCGAATAAAGGTAACCCACTGATTGTCGTCGATCGTACGGATGACGATTGCAATTGACAAGGAACCTCAGATATTTTCACGTAAATATTAAAAACTAGCTCTTGCCCGCGACTTCGTCCGCGTAGAAGTCATTTATCGCTGCTCCCTCGGGAACTGTCCAATTTTCCAGAATAAAACGCTGTATCTTGTCTAGGGGACACGGTTTATCTAGGAAGACATGTCAAAATATATATATAAATTTTCTCGTAATCATTCTGACATGTTTTCCTGCAAAACTACGCAGATATTTAATATTATTTTTACAGTTTTCTATAATGCTAGAATAAGTAGTGACATTGTTATATTTTTATTAAAAAAATGACTAACTGTTGAGTTTCTTGCGGCGCTTCTTCTCAGCAGTGGTCTCCTCTTGGGAAGCGCTGGTAGATTTTGACGTGTAAAAGTGTCCGTGCGGCCTACTTACTGAATAAATATATTTTATCTTTATCTTTTAAAAAGTATCCTATGGTATCCTCAGGACTCAAACTCAATCTCTATTCATCGAAATCGGTTCAACGGTTCAACCGTGAAAGCTTAACAAACAAACAAACTCACTTTCGCATTTATGATATTATATCAAATTTAAAAACTATTTACTACCACTCAAGGACCGCCTACTCGAATCCCCCTTCTCTTCACATAAAAAATATATTTTTTACGAAAAGTATAAATGTAATAAATATCAGTGGACAATCTCACACACCTCAGGGTCCAGGCCGGGCGCTGGCGCGACCTCCACGACCTTCTGGTGGCGGCGCTGCACCGAGCAGTCTCGCTCGTACAAGTGCACCACGTTACCCGCCTTGTCACCTTGATAATGTTAGAAAAAGACATAAGAAGGCTGCCAACGTGTCTCCGCGTCACGAAGGTAAATAGAATAGTAGTTCAACTTCAGCCCTTTAGGAGTTATTGTTACCTAAGCATGCTAAGCTACGTAGGGTTGTCCAAACTTGTTCTTTTGGTTACGCAGACGAACGCAAGTTTGAGTTTCAGTATGCGGCCAAGGCAACCGGTGTATTTGACTAGATCATCATTATTATCAGTCCGTACTAGTCCACTGCTGGACAAAGGCCTATCCCACGACACAGCTCCCGACCTATCTATCTTCAGCTTCTTCTAGCATATAGCTTGGCAAAAATAAGTTTGACTTTATAACAGGTGGAACTACAATATTATTAAGTGGCAACCACCACATTAAGTACCAGACTGTGGGTGAAACTGTATCATGATGCCAACTTCATTCCCACATTTTTCCCAAAAAAACCGTGGTAGCCTAATGGTTTGACCTGTCGACTCTTAAGCAGAGGGTCGTGGGTTCGGATCCGGGCTCGCACCTCTAAGTTCTTCGGAATTTATGTGCGAAATATAATTTGTAAATTTACCATGAGCTTTTCGGTAAAGCAATTTGACGGTGTGTGCGAAGTTCCCAATCCGCACTGGGCCCGCGTGGGAACTATAGCCCAAACCCCTCTCATCATGAGTGGAGGCCTGTGCCCAGCAGTGGGACGTATATAGGCTGCATTATTATTACTTATTATTATTTTTCCCAAACTCTTTTTTGCCAATCTATAGTTGCAGTCCATCTCAGTCAAGGTTGGCAATACTGAGATTTCACATGTTAATGGGCCTTGCAAGGCCTATAAGCTTGTTTCTCTTCTTTATAAGAAAAAAACGGGAAGTAGCCTGCGCACATCCCAACGAATACAGGTTACCAATTAAACGGATTATTTAAATATGACGTCTGATGCAACAATATAAACAATAACACCTCATATAAAACACCAAAATGCAATCTTCACAAATACATTCAACAAATAAATTGAATAAGCAAATCCAAACAATAAACATCAGTAAACGATATCCTGATAAAGAACTGATAAAATGGCCACGAAAACAAGAATCGTTGCCATAACAAACAAGCGAGTAGTGACGCAGTGTATTAATTTAAATAAATTGTAACGTCATCTTATTGTTTACGATTAATTAAAACAAAAGGGGCTCGTCCATTCTGTCATTATATTACTTTGCACAAACGATTGATAACAATCGGAATCCTTATTTAGGTTTAGGTGATATACAAGACCGTTATACTTATAGCAAGCCGTTACTCAAACAGACGTGCTCACTTAAGACCTATTTATCCGTGCAGAAATATCCAATGGCGCTGAAAGGAAATATAAACTTACCTAACAATTGCACCTCGATGTGCCTCGGCCGCTCTATGAATCGCTCGATGAACATGGATCCATTTCCGAAGGCCCCGAGCGCTTCCGACGAGGCTCGTTCGAAAGCCGACTCCACTTCATTCATGTCGCGCACTACGCGCATACCGCGACCGCCGCCGCCAAACGCTGCCTAAAACATACCACTAATAATATAATCTTAATTTTTTTTTTTGTTTTGCCCGAAGGGCCCGCATCAAGAGATTAAAACCCCGCGAGGCGGAGCTTCGTTAACACTAGAAGTTTATTACACAAATTGCTATATGATCCGCACTGTATGGAAAGCTTACAAAAAGTATAAAATGTACGTTGTTTTACATTGCCTGAACGTTTTACAATTAAGTTACATTGCAATAGCTCTAAAAATTAAATAAATAAATAAATAAATAAATATCAGGGGACAATCTCACACAAATTGACCTAGTCCCAAACTAAGCTCTAGGCTTGTACTATGGGTACTAGACAACGATAAACATACTTATATAGAGAAATACATACTTAAATATATAGAAAACATCCATGACTCAGGAACAAATACTCGCGCTCATCACACAAATATTTGTCCATACCGGGATTCGAACCCAGGACCGCTAGCTTCGTAGGCAGGGTCACTACCAACTAGGCTAACTGCATCGTCAGAATTATTTTCAGAATTGTATTTACTGTTACGAAAATGCTCTTATGCCAGTTCAACTGACTTAATCGGAACCCGAAATAGTTTTTAAGAGCTATTTATTCCACGATAAATATTTTTAATAAAATTAAAAATCCCTTAGAAAGCGTCCAAATTGGCCTGATTGGTACATATTGCGACATAGGTTCCTGACAGATTAATTCTTTTAATTTACCTTAAATATGACTGGAAGACCATGTTTCTTGCAGAACGCTAACGCTTCTTCTTTCGTTGTGACTGGTCCATCAGTACCGGGCACGATGGGTACCTCTGCAACAAGAAATATGATTCTTGTTATGTGTGTCGTATGCATATAGTTTTTATAACATTTATAATAGTTCCTAAACTTTTTCTGATCGCTGATCAATATAAATCCAGCTATAAAAGGCATTATTTACTTTGTAACTTAAGTTGCATCTTTGTGTCCGTTTATTCAGCTTTTCGTTATATCAAAACATTTTCTTATCGATCACTAGTATCCTTGGAATTTGAGGCACTTTGTGTATCAGCCATCAACGAACTTTTATTGGTTAGTTGAGTAATCGCGCAATGGGCCACCGGTGGCAACCATAACAAAGCGAACGGCACCCGCGAAAAGTAGTAGATAAATGAAATGCAAACATTCTATATGGTATCTATTTAGGGGCCATTCAAGTATCATTTACACAATTAACTAGTGTGGGTCGTCAGTGTATGGGTGTCCGCGCCCGCCATAACACTCCCCTCCCCTGACTTACGGGCCCGAAACATGTCATGTTTCCTGACTAACATGTGAGTAAGCAGTAATCAGTGTTTATTTTGCTTCAAGTATAATTTTTTAATATAAAATAAATACGAACTGGACCATAGAGGCCACATTTCGTGCATTTTAAGTTTTCAAACAGGTGTTTGGTTTTTGATGTAGTGGTGGTAATTGGTGGCTCGCTGTGCGGCAACTGTTAGTAACTTACTGGCAGCAATGGCAGCCTGTCGGGCCGCCACTTTGTCTCCCATCTGTTGCACTACAGCGGGAGAGGGGCCGATAAACCTGATCCCCGCGTCAACGATGGCTTGCGCGAAGTCTGCCCTGGTGAACAACAGTTCAATCAGTCAGTCAATCAATCACAGACTAGTAGGTAATAGGTACCCGAATAACCAGGCAAGAGACTAGTAAAATTGGCAGATGAATCTGTCTATGGAACTACGAAAAGGGAACTACTTGACAGTTTCAAATTCCTTTTTGCCGTACAAATGCTAATGCTACATTGGGCAGGAACACTAGCAATGTGGGCTTGCCGAAGCGAACCTTTAGTGAAATAAGATTTTTTGTGGAGAGAACGTTTTAATAATTCGTAAAAGGGTTGCGAAGATAGTATTATGTATTAAGGGCGGTTTAGAAGATCGTACCATCCGTGCCATGCACATTCACTCACTCATTCGCATTTGACGAAGAGACCTCGTCGTGTTGTTCTCCTAGTCATTACATTTAGTGTAACGTATTTGACCTTACATTTGTAATGTTTTCATTTGTGCTAGTTCTAATAATTAATATTTGTTACTTTATTACCTTGTAATGTAACTTACTTTTAAGTATTATTGTATTTTATATTGGAAAAAATGACCTTCTGCTGGAGTTTCTTGCGGCGCTTCTTCTCCGCAATGATGGTCTTGTCCGAAGCGCTGGTAGATTCACTCTATATTACTGACGTGTAAAAGAGCCCGTATGTGGCCAATTTACTGAATAAATATTTGAATTTGAATTTGAATTTGCTTACAGATTTTTAAACAAAGGGAGTCAAAGCCAAACTACCTTATTCATTATACCTAAACTAAAACTTACCTTTCCGACAGCAGCCCATAACCTGGATGCACGGCATCCACGTTGTTCTCTTTAGCCACCCTGATGATCTCCGGTATGCTGAGGTAGGCCTCCACGGGCGCCAGACCCTTGCCGACCATGTATGACTCGTCGGCCTTTTGTCTGAAAAAAAAAAATGTACAAATGTGACAAGCAGAGAGGCGGAAGATGAAGTAATACCATAACGTTACGTTCTGTTCGGGTTGACTGTTCTAGTTTGGAAAGAAATATGTAAAAAATGAGAGCTGTTTGGAGCGAAAATGGGAACATGATCCAATTTTGACTGGGCATAACTTGGTAGTTGTCACTTGAGAATATGTATTTCACATCAAACAATTTCTTTGTCAAGCTATATGTCCTTTTAAAGAAGATAAAGACACATTTGTTTGTTAAACAAGAATAAGAAGAGCCCATTTATTTAAGTATAGTTAAGGTTTTGTAAGCCCTTAGTGAAAACGTGGTCTGTTAGATATTTTCGTAGATGTTCAAGTCTACTAGTCCTGCGGGCCTCTCGCTCGTTTATCGCTGTGGATAAAATGTGGATAAAACATGTGTCACTTTCTTACAGGTATGTAGATGCGAGTGTGAATGCTTTATCAACATTTTCCTACAACGATAACCGCGTCTATCATTAGCCTGCAGGCTGCAGGGCATATGTACCTCTCTCTAATTTATAATATATTCAGGGTGCTCGCTAACCTGTGCATTTGTAGTTTGTCCTGCTCGCTGTAAATGGCGACAGACCGGATCCCTAGCTCGGAGCATGCTCGGAACACTCTGATGGCGATCTCCCCTCGATTTGCCACCAGCACGCTTCTGATGGGCTTGTATTCGACGGTCTTTTTTGAGTTCTAAAAATATAATTATTTATATCGAAAGCCGCATCATTATCCTCAAAAATCCTTGAAATTGGTCCAGAAATTTGATCGTGAATGCAATATGTAAGCAAGATATGTGAAGTTCTCAATATGAAGGGACCTTATGGAGGCAGGCGGTTACGCCGTTTTTAGAACTGTTACCATAGTATTCGTATAGTTACAAGAATAAGAAGAGCGTAACTGCCTTCCTCCATAAGGTCCCTTTATATTGAGAACGGCACATAGTCATTGCCAATCTTAGTCATACTTAGTTAGACAGCGCAACAACAACAACAGGAGCTGAGCTGCCCGGTTCGATAGGGTTCAAGGTTTTGGGCACAGTTTGTTAAAGAGTTTGCCACTTAAACAATACTGTATTGAACGCCATCAACCTTATCGATATAATGGTCGATAATTTCAGAAGATACCATTTAATTAAATTAAGAAGGGATTAAGTGTCATAACAAGATAAAAATGTTATTTATTTGTCAATTTATTTATCTCATTTATAAGTCAAAGCACAATGGTCGACTAGTACAAGGGTTTAAGAATGGATAATGCGTGTATTTTATGGTATGCATTATCGTATTACTGCAGTAAATTATAATTCTTAATAACATGCGATATAGGGATAAGTGATAAACCATCTTCAGATCGTAACGTTTTAATTCTACACTGACGGGCTAAGAGGTTAATGTTATGGCTTCGGGACATTGACCAGGATAAAGGTGGATAAAACTTCTGTCACTTTATGACTAGTACCTATAGTTGGTGTGCTACCTTTCCTGCGGTACAAATAGTAGGCAGGACTGATACACCGGCACGAGACAGGACCAGTCTGGGCTGCTTGCGAATCTTACTGCGAGTAATACGAGTATAAGAAATGTGAACGTTTGTATGGATGTTTGTGTTTGAATCACGCCTAAACAGCTGGACGGATTTGGATGAAATTTGGTACACGGATAGTCCTTATCCCGGATTAACATAAGATACTTTTATCTCGGAAAGTATGACAGTTGCCACGGGAAACGCGGTAAGCGACTTCTACGCGGACGGAGTCGCGGGAAAAAGCTAATGAATACTAATTATGTGTCCTAACCTATGTATTCAGTGATGTATACAGGCACATTATGTATAACGAGTGTTACTTACCGAACTCGCATTTCGTGCGCGCGCGCAACTCCATGCTTGAAACTGATTGGCGGTTACGCTCACGTAGCGGGCCCTTAGGATCTGCATTTTGTCTTAAATATTAAACAAACTTAACAAAACGGTAAGTACTTAGCTAATTTTAGCGTTAAGTTCACAATTAAACTATTTCATTTTTATTATAAATTTTGACTAGATATTTTTTTTTTTTCAAATTCGTTGTTTCGTGTCGTGCCGTCGTCGTTTTCTGTAACAAAGAAAATTTCATTTTAAAAAACGCTCTGAACGTAAGAAAGAACCGCAAAATCTGCAATTGTGAGTGACTGTTAATTGGTCTAAACTACAAAAACCAAAAAATAACCAGGTATATTATACGCTATCAGCAACACAGTTAACTGACAATTTGTGAATTGTGTCACCTGACAATAAGACTTACTAGTGGTCAGCTAACTGATGATGTTAGTACTTTGATATAAAACCAGCTGAGTTATTTACCAACTTTTGATGTGATAGGTACCTAAAAAATTAAGAGCACTTCTGATTTCGGTGTACCCTAATTTCGGTGGCCGAAACATTGAGGAATATTAACTCCGGCCACTGAAATTAGGATTATTTAAACGTCCGGAAAAAGATAATAGTTAAAATTGAGCCAGTTTTAGAAATGAAGAAAAAATGTTTCAAACAAATCTACTGGCAGGAGCTTGTGTAGGTTTATACTTTATTGCCTCGGTAGACGTGTAAGCGATACTCAGTAATACTAATAGTTAGCTCAATTAGTCAAGTATCCTTCGAGCGATCAACTCGTCTATTTTAAAACTATGCAATTATAACATAGAGGTATCCATGTCAATAGGACTTTGATCCTTATGCTGCATAAAAAAATATTATTATTGTAATTCGTAAGAGCTGGCGCGATCGCAATGTCTATTGCACGAGTACCATCTTTGCACATGTTCAAAATGTATTTATTATGTACTTTTCCGTTTAATTTTCCTTTAAATGACCAATTGGTAATTTACCTATTTTTATACATATACATGTCAGAGTTTCAAACAAAAATCGAACGTAAGCTGCGAAAAAAGCAAATAAAACCATTAGACGCGTCCGGATTAAACATTTCTAAAAAAAAATAGTTTAAAATAGTTTCAAAAATACGACGAACAATTCCCATGTCTAATAACAGTGACATCATAAATGCTAAGCTTGAAGCAGTTTATCTGCAGTTTACACACTTGACAGTCGAGACAGAACACGTTGACCGGAATGACTTTGAATCCCGTCACGGACAATTTAGGGTCATACAAATATAGACATAGGTTTTCTAAAGAATTAGCTTTAGGTCTTTTTGCGAGGAAGCCAGCTTGTACAAGGTAAGTTTGGACTGTATCAACACTACCGATACGCTGACTTATAGATGCATAATGTTTGACACGTGAATGAGTGAGTGGATACCACCGGAATGATAAATTTCCGTAGATGATAGAAAACATGAAGATCCAATTAAGTTGAATTAGATGTAAACTATATATAAGTCTTGGAACTTTTTATAATTACACGATGATTCCATCCATTTAAAATGTGTCTAATACCGAATTGCTGGCTCAGAATATGTTAATTTGACTAAGTATTTTGATAACACGAATGACTTTGAAACGTGAATACAAAGTCAAATGGAAAAACTACAAAAAAGTAAAGACGCTCAGCACTAATAATCTTTAAAGTTAATTATACTTAACAAAACTAATTGGCTATGGCTAATTATACTTAACAAAATTAATAGGCAATAAAATACTTTTTTTCATCGACTATGACTAATCTATACTTACAATATTGCATTGATAATATGGATGTCAGTTTAATAATATATAATCTAAAAGCTACCATCTTTGTAAAATGCGTTCACCACTATTCCCTCGATAACTTTCCTGGTCACGATAAAAAATATCAGGATCCGGTCAAGGGATTTTTCCGTGAACAGATCACGCATGAGTGAATTAGCAAGAAACTCTCACATTTATTTTACCTTTTTTTTTTTGGTATTTATTTAATTGGGAGGATGACAAACATTAAGATTTGAATAACCAGTAAAGTAAATTAGCATTTTAGTAACCTGATCTCCGGTTTCAAACATTTATGCTTTGTTAGATGAATTTCGCGAACGCATTATTGGATATATTTTGTGAACGCTTTATTTAGTTGCAGCGGATTTTAGGATCGCATTATTTAAGCGTAAAAAACGAAGCTAGTCTAAGTAGCATTAAGTCTAAATTAATTGCAAGAGGCCCGATTTGCAGTTCACACACACACATAGTAGGTACATAGGTTAGATTTGTTAGGTAGCTTCAAATGCCTGAAGGGCAAACCGCCGAGAAATGGGAGCCCCGCATAGCGGGGCTCCGTCAACGTATTAAATAAGAGAGGAATTTGGAAAATACATATAGCGGTTGCGAACTTAGATCATTTGCTACATGTCTTATGTATGCGTTTTAATTTTACATATAATAAATTATGAAAACATAAATAAAGCTTTCGCTTAAAAATGCTACTCTGAAATTTACTGCAACTAAAAAAGGAGGTCGCGAAAATCATCTAATAATAAATTAGGGGAACATAAATAAAGCTTTCGCTAAAAATGAGACCCTGAAATCTGTTGCAACTGAATAATGCGTTCGCGAAATTCATCTAACAAATCAATTAAACACAACAGATGATTAAATGTTTGACGTCTGTCAAAATATATTGACTAACATCCAATTATGATTAAACGGTTTGTTACATTGGTTAGTGAAATCCGGCAAGTACAGTTGCTATGACCAAAAGCACTGTTAAACAAGAAACCACCACGCTCTGTTAAATGTCAATCGACTGTTAGTTCATTTTGAGAGCTGTCAACACTCGAGTCGTCTGTTAAGTGTCATGACATCCGACATTAGCGTATCTCTTTGATGACGTGACGGAGTTTTAACAATGGACCAATTGAAGATAATGCGTATCGTGTTATCTTATCTGTGCAAAGTCCATTATCGTAACAGGTCTAATTTAAGGGCTTATCGGGATGTACTCGTAGTAACGTTCATTTCAGAACATAAACAATGATGCGTTTTTAATGTGTCTAGTTGAATTATTTGTATTTCACGACGAACCTGTCCTGAACGGGTGGGGTTAGAATGAGGGTTAGAAGTTCTATAATGAGACAGGAGAATGGGAGACATCAAAATATGTAGAGAATAGTGTGATTAGTTCAATAGGTCCCTTTTCCGCTCATAAAATCGATCTTAACGCATTCACTGCCGGCATTGATTTTCGAACTTTTGCCAGGTGCCGCATCTTTTGTTTTACATGAAACACTGGTTCAAATCCGGTTCGAAGGACCAATCTTAGGCTCCTTGGGACCCCGTCGCATTCGCACGACATTAATTTAATTATATTTTATTATTTGACCGGGTTATTGTTTTAACGACGGTTATACCAGCCCTATTTTATACAGTCCGCTATTTTATTTAACGTCCCAGGACCCTAACAAACACGCATACTGTAAAAACGCACATATGCGTTCAAGGCACTGTGCGTAAGTCTCGAGAACGCTTATATGCGTTACCGGCAGTGAGTGCGTTAACTGTGTAACATTGTAAGCTCAGAATAAATTTTTGATCTTCATTTTAATTAACAGATCTTCGATACGTATGTATGTCAATAATAATCTACCGTAAGTCTATTTTCAAGTGGAAAAGGCTTAATTTATTTGACAGATATGTTTTACTTGACGATTGTGAAACAGGCGGTAAGTATTTTGCCCATTATTCACACAAATGATTGGGAAATTCCCACATTAATAATACAAGGATAAAACAAACGCGTACACATACATACACATATGTTCGCTAAGTGTGTAGTCACGATCTAGAGGCTTCGTTTGATTGAGTGAAGCCAAGCCATTGTTTCTGTTAGGAATCAATCAAATCATCCATATTTGTGCCAATGGGCTATTACATTTATATATACGTAAGTAAACAGAAAATAGTGTATTAGTTTTATAATTTCTAAAATATAACATTTTATAGTAAACGCGTATTGTTGTGAGCACACACAGCATTCAGGCGGGACTGGAACATATGCATTTTGGCGTTATGCTTAATATGCATCGTTCAGGCCCCGTGATCTTGAATTAATGATTAACCTAATTCTTGAATGTACCTATAATAAGTAATTCCAAAAAACAAGCCAATCTTTAAATTTACTTATGAGTTAACTCGCCCAACTGCTATTGGATTTTTTAAATCTATTCTTATCAATCTGAGCTACAGGGCAGGACAAAAAATTTGTACAGAAAACAGGCACTAAAGATTATGATACAAATAGGTATTATTTTTATATTATTTATACATTTATTTTTATTTAAGAGTCAAGGTTTTTTAATAAGTGGGTAAATTTCCGGGCGTTTCAACCGCCGCCGTCATTAGTGTCTTCAATATATTGATGAAATCAATGACATCCTACCAGCGACTTCTGATGTAGACATACAGAACCGGGGGTGTAGTTTCTATTAGCATCAGAAGTTGCTGTAGTGTCATCGATTTCGTCAATCTATTGATGACACTAATGACGGCGGTTGAAACGCCCTGAAATTGACTCAAGTATATGATTTTTATTAAAAGTTAATTTATAACTCTACTAGCGACCCGCCCTCGCTTCGGATAAAGTTCCCCCTCCCATTTCGCCCCTTAAAAAATGAAATATCAAATTTTTCTCTTCATAAGAACCTTCTCATGACAATAACAAACACAACAAAAAAGTAATTAGCGAAATCGGTCCAGCCGTCCACGCGTGATGCCGTGAGCAAGGGAAATAGAGATTAATTTTTATATATATAGATAGATAAAAACATTTTAACCTACCCTAGGTTAGCTCCTGTGACTCCAACCCTTCAACCAGCTATCCAGCGAGCCAAAACAACTATCAGGACAATGATCGTAACAAATCTCATTTCATTGCACCATAAATTTGTGAATACCTGTTTTCTTTGCCAAGGGTACAGTAATCAGGCGGTTACATAATGGTGTCCATGGCTATAAAGAGGTTATCGTTAAGTTGATATCGCTATGAGCTACACATACTTTCCATCGCTTATGAATGTGTTGACGTCAAAACTATTTATTCAGTAACGGCGGGAGATAATATTTAATTTACCGTAAAGATGTGTTATTTATGGGTCTTAGATGTCACTTACCATCAGATGGTGTCTAAAAATAACTAATATTCATTGTGACAATCAGATCTTCAGTAATATTGTTAATACTTACTACTGAACATAGAAATGTGGAAAGGAAATAGAATAATTTAATACGGTACTTGACTAATGTCAATATAAATTATTTTACACTACCACTAAATCAAGCTTTCCAAAATAACACGGAAAAACCAAGTTATCGCTTATATTTCCAATTTAAACGATTTTTAATTCAACAAAAATTAAATAAAGGAAGCAGTTCGAACACTCAAAATTGTGACGTCACAAGCCAGTATTTTCATATTAACGAATCGTTTTGACGTTTCGAAAGTTGTTAATTTGACCAGCCAGTCAAATACCAGAAATAGAGACCCAAACTCCCGAGATAAAGAAGGACTATGATCTCTAGTAATAGTGCCGGATCAAGCCTCCTAAGCATTTTCGCCTGTAGGCCCCTGCGTCTGTCCATCAACAAGTAGATCAAAACACGTTAACGTAAAAATGAGCCTTATAATAAATTACTTTTGCAAACATTTACGTATGACAGCTTTGCCTCTGTATATGAAACACTTTGGCAGAGTAGGACATAATATATGTAAATAAGTTCACAGACAATGACAGATCGATAGCTGTTAAGAAAATTAGATTAAATAGTATACCGACCTAGCATAAGTTACTGTCATTTCCACAGAAAAAGTATCTAAACCACGCATATTTATACTGCACTAGTGGTTGCCTTTATCGCGGTGGATAAATGTGGATAAAAGTGGATAAAGCGTCTGTCACTCTCGCACTTACAGGTCAGAAAGTGACACACGGCCATAGGCCCGCTGCTGTGCTCTAGGTTATAGTTAGAATAATCACTACATAGTAAAAGGCTTATTACACCACCCTTACCCTAAAACAAGAGGGACGCCGCAATACCTTAGACACGTATGGAGATATCTCCATCTCATTCCAACGTATTCCTCTCGTTAGGGTTAGGGTTACGGTGCTGTAATAATCCTATAAAACTAAGTCACTTCCCACCGTCTGTCCCTTTGTATGTACGCTTAGATCTTTCAAACTACACGGAGAAAAAAAATCTAGTTACCTTTAACAGAATATTGTAAATTCTACTTGATTTTACTGTATTATATGTGACAACTATACGTTTGTACACGGAGCGAAGCCTGAGCGTATCGCTAGTCTTTGACTAATTAGACGTACAACTACCAGCATATTTCACATTCCGTGACTAATAACTGTAATTGAAAACATGCGAGAGCCCGTCTGGCTAGACTTTGGTTTGCAAATGACAAGCCATAACTATGTATGAATTGTAAATTTGTCTTGTTACACAAATGGACGTGCTCGTAATATATTAAAACGTTACATGTTTATGACAAATTACCCAAAAAAAATTTCACAAAAAAAAAAAAATTCACACTGTTTTGATTTTTTGATTGAACCCAAATCACTTTTTTAATATAACACAAAATCCTCCAAAATGACGCTAGGTATGTTCTAAACTCAGGACATGAACAACCAACACTTGTCCAAAATTTAATGAAATTACAAATGTACCTATGAGGAATTGAGGATAGAGCAAATACCTTGTATTTAGAATTCAACACAAAACTGCGCGTATGTCTACGTATACGTGTACAGTCGAGGACAGAAAGATGTTTACACTTTTTCACCTTGTTCCATTGTAATAAGGTCCAATAGTGTAAACATCTTTCTGTCCTCCACTGTACAAACAAGTGAAGTTTATTATATTACCCGTAGGTTAAGACCTTCTGCCAAATGTTTTGAGCACACAAACAAAGCCTACGACAAAAATACGGACGAAATTAAACCTCTTTTTTTTTCAAATTTAACAAACTAAAAAATACGAGATCTCAATACGTTAATGTGTTTGCTGAAAGCGATCGCAATTATATATTCTGTTCGAAGTATACACGAAGTCACACATGACAAGATAAACTCTTATAAAGAGGCTCATTCAAACGATGCATGCAGATATATTTAAGAGGCAATTTAACCCATTTACTGCCGCACTCAGAGATGTCAATTATTTTTTAAGTTTGATTAAAGTTGCTGCGTCTTATTCTATTGCTATAGCTAAGAAAGTAACAGCAGCAACTTTAATCAAACTTAAAAGTTAATTGACGTCTCTTGAGTGCGACCGTTACTTCTTAGCTTTAAAAGATGAATTCTAAACTAGACCTTTTTTTATCGATCGAAGCGATATAAATTAAATAAATATTATTTTATGAGATTATGACTATTAACAACTAGGTTAAATATATTGTGATCTCTAACTAGGTACGAACAGCTGTCCGCCAGTTTATCCGCTGATAGAAAGAACGAAATCTAATACTGATTGCTAGATCATGGATATTTTTGAACGCATTCACTGCCGGCAACGTATATATGCGTTCTCGAGACTTACACCGAGTGCCTTGAACGCATACGTGCGTTTTTACAGTATGCGCGTTTCATATAAAACAAAAGATGCGGCACCTGGCGAAACTTCGAAAATCAATGCCGGCAGTGAATGCGTTAACCGACTTCAAAAAAGGAGAAGGATCTATGTTCGGCTGTATGTATGTTTTTTATTTTATTTATGTTCACCGATTTCTCCGTCAATTGTGGACCGATTTTGAAAATTCTTTTTTTGTTTAAAAGGGTATACTCGAGGTGGCCGTGGGGTGGTGGAGGAACTCCTCAAAAGTTATAGGCACACGTACAGCGATTTTGGTATTTCCTGTAAGAATCATATATCATTAATAAATAAATAATAAATAAATATCAGGGGACAATCTCACACAAATTGACCTAGTCCCAAACTAAGCTCTAGGCTTGTACTATGGGTACTAGACAACGATAAACATACTCATATAGAGAAATACATACTTATACATAGAAAACATCCATGACTCAGGAACAAATACTCGCGCTCATCACACAAATATTTGTCCATACCGGGATTCGAACCCGGGACCGCTAGCTTCGTAGGCAGGTTCACTACCAACTAGGCTAACCGCGTCGTCATCATTGCCTTTGTGTCTACCTACTTGACACCGGCTTGGATATATTTCATGTACCTATTAGGCACTAAATAGGCAATTCCTAGGACTCCTAGGAGGCCAGCGTTTGTTTAACCCTTTTCAGTGGGTTTTTGTAGACTTTTTTTATACTTGTACAATGTCACCTTAACACTACTCCTGAGATAAGCATCGAAGCAGTGAACCTGTTAAGATATTCGCGATTATCAGTACAAATACCGTTACAATGAATGTTTGTTTCGGATAAGCAGACGGCCCTGGCGTGTTTGGCAACAGTCGGAGTTCCTCCAGCGATCATCGAACCCGCCTCGGTTTGTTGACATGCCGATTATCCAAGAACCGGTATGTGTTACTGATAAAATTCATGGTTACTAGTTTCTTAACGCGGCTGCGCACGTGTGGATGCATTTTTAGGGTTGTAATGGTAAAAAAGGAACCCTTAGGTGAGACTGCCCGTCCGTCTGTATGTCACAGCAGTTTTTCTCAGCAACTACAGATGCTATCAACTTGAAATTTGGCATAGTTGTATAACTTGCTTGCCCGCATGTTTTTAGTACAAACAAAATGAAATTAATTTTACAAATCATTGAAAAGGGGTCTAGAATGGGGGGTTAAAAAGGAAACTGATTGATTTGTGGTATGATTCCCTTAGTCGCCTTCTACGACACCCACGGGATGAGATGGGGTGGTGCAATTCTTGCCCGGACACCACACGGGCCATGTAATTACTTGGTGCGATTTCGACGCAACTTAATTTACGCTTCATGGATCTATATCGGGTGTCAGAATCATTGTTTGACCTAATGTATCGTTTCGTCGAAAATCATTTGATCAAAACGTTGATTTTTTCAATTAAAAGGGCTTTTTTTTCAAATTTATTATAAAACTAACCTAACTAATCACAACAGATATTTATTAAATTCTGAAATTTCAGACTAAAAGAGTGTTATTTTATTTATTTATTTGGTTTGCCAACAGATATAACACCATAAGCTTGATATTAAAATTACATGTGTAGAGAAGAAAGTCAGGGTGTTTACCCAATTACGGGCAAACTCAGCTTGCGTAATACAATCGCTTCTGTGCCGACGTAGCTGAACAACTTAACTTACGCAAAAATAATTTCCAACAAACAATAGGTAATGTACCTATTGTTTAGCGACCGCACTCTAAGACGTAAATTAACTTTTAAGTTTGATTAAAATTGTTGCTGTCACTTTCTTTCCTATAGCAATAGAATAAGAGGCAGCAAATTTAATGAAACTTAAAAAATAATAGACGTCTCTGTGCGGCAGTTAGTCAAACAATTTTATGCGTGTCAACGATGAGCCCACACTGCGCTGCGCACACTTTAGAAGTTCTTCATATTTTACAAAAACCGGCAAGTGCGAGTCGGACTCGCACACTGAGGGTTCCGTACACATTTGGCCGGTTTTTAGTATTTATCATTTTTATATAGGGCTTTTTCTATAATCATACCAAATTTGACGCTTCTCGCGTAAAAACGGTAATACATACGTTTTGACGATAGACAAATACAATCACATATTCTGCAAAAAAATCAACGGGCTATCTTTTACGGTTCAAAAGATACAGTTCTTTTAAGTTAGGACAGACGGACGGACGGACGGACGGACAGCGTAGGCTTAGTAATAGGGTCCCGTCTGGCACCCCTCGGGTACGGAACCCTAAAAAGAACGTCTCCCTCTCATGTCCATTACAAAACCTAAACAGTGAAATGATCAGTAGCGTGACGCGGAAATTTCGAAAGTATAGCTTTACCCAATAGGTAGCGTAGACAAGTTTTGAAATTTTCGGTTAGTTGAGGCTTATTAAAATGTACGTATCCACCGAAGTACCTTGTACAGCTGACTATATGTATACGTGCGTATAACATGATACATTAGAACGATTTGTTGAAAAACAAGACAAGCAAAAAACTTACTTTATATATTGATATTGGAACTCTTGATAATAATAATAAAGATGAGGGGACAATCTAACACAAATTGACCTAGTCCCAAACTAAGCTCTAGGCTTGTAGTATGGGTACTAGGCAACGATATACGAACTTATACAGAGAAATACATACTTTAATATATAGAAAACATCCATGACTCCGGAACAAATACCCGCGCTCATCACACAAATAATTGCCCATACCGGGATTCGAACCCAAGACCGCTAGCTTCGTAGGCAGGGTCACTAACAACTAGGCTATATAACCGCGTTTTCAATAATTGATGAAAAGACTTTGGACTGTTGGAACCTTACACAACAAATAATTAAATAAAAGTAAAAAATCGTTTAAACAATCATAATCAAATTATGATTTAATCGATTTATGATTCGGATGATTTTAGAAAATAGTAAAAACGATAATGATTTGGAAACCATTATAATCAAATTAAACGTCATCGCGTCAGACAGAGGGCTGGCCACATCTATTGCATAACCAACAGCCGCTGCTGGTGCAAGCGGGTTCTGGAGTGGAGACTGCGTCTTGGTAAACGTAGACACATAATAAACAGACCATGATTACCACGAAACACTCATTTCGAACGTTCGCATGCATTATCCCTATCACTCTAAGAGCTAACGTAACTCCGAACTTCGATCAAAGTAGCCCCTCGGTAGAAAACCTTCGAACAAAGGTACATCGTTGAATTACGTGTCAATATGTATACTCTGACGTAGTGTAGACACCGTCCAGCCAGATGGCGAAAGATACGGAAGGGCAGGAAGCCAGGAAGAGACTTGATGCGTAAAGCCGAGGACAAGGATTTGTGGCACCTATTGGGAGAGGTCTAAGTATGTCCAGAAGACTGACTGTTGAGTTTCTTGCGCTTCTTCTCAACAGTGGTATCCTCATGGGAAGCGCTGGTAGACTCACACATGTGAAAGTGCCTTCAGGGCCTACTTACAGATTTTTTTTAATTTTCCGAAGCGGCCTTGTGGGCTGAGACAATAATGAATGTAAAACTGAAGGAAGATGTGGACATACACAAGAAAAAGAATTATATTGAAACATTGTTACTACTACGGTTCGTAGTATGGATGGTAGAGCATGGAGTAGATCGGTTTGGTAACTAGATTGTATGTAGTGTTATTATCAATTGAGTTGGCAATCCAGTGGTATCGGAACAAGCATTCAGTGTCAAAGGTCCCGAGTTCAAACCCGTCACGGAAAACTTTTGGACATTACCAAGATATGTTAGTATCAGTTACGAATAGTTAGGATTTGTCATACTTATATCAATTCATTTACAAATTGCTGAAGAGTTTTAAAGGTATTCATATATTTTCTAAGACGTCACTTACTGAAAGATAATCAGTTCTAAAAACTTATCAGTTATGTTGATCAGTCAACACAATCAGTTTTAATTTAATGTTTCAGTTAATGAGATAAACTCAAGGTCTTAATCTAGCTCTGGTACTTAGGTAACATAATGTTTTATACGCATATAGGTGTTAAAACTTGAAATGTATGTAAAAATTACGACACTAAAAGAAATAATAACATTAATAATAATGATGATGAAATTGAGTATACAATTGATAAATTCAAACCAAAACAAACCACAAAAACGTTTGTGAGGATATCGAAAAATAATGACATTTCACAATAACATTTTATCCACACTTAAACTCTAATAAAGATAAAAAATACTTGAAATTATCTAAATCTAATGTCAATAAAACGCCGATTAACGTACCTTTTGATAGATAATAACGGATAACACGCACGTGTTTTCTCGCCCGCGATCGGCGTGCTACTGAAGTATGACAGAATCGGGTCACTACGACCTCTAACTTATCAGCAAGGGTCAATGGCAGAGGGTTAAATCTATTTCGTAATATATAAACACGCGATTGATGTAAAGAAATATTAATAATTTAATATGAAACCCCAAGTTCACCAGTATTCACAGATATAAATTCTTGAACGGTCTAATCGATTTCCATCAAACCTACAATTTAGTCTAGTTCCCGATCCCGGTTAGCCTAGTTAATTACTTAAGTTACTCCTCTTAAACGCGTGTCGCAGGTTAAGTAGCTGGGGCACTGGGTTACAGAGACACTGAATGATGAGTTGGGTATGGACCTGGAGCGCAGGGGCATTACTCTGAACTTCGAAATTCGAACTTCGTATCGCCCCGTCACTTTCTTGCGAATTAGCTACGCGTCGAGAGCAAAAAGGATAGCAATAGACGAAGTTCGAATTTCGAAGTTCAGAGTAATGCCCCAGGGCACTGGCGATCAGGTGTAATATGTTGGCCCGTAGGTTTGCAAAATGCACAAAGAACGTCAAAATAACACTGTTCAAAGCTTTTTGCCAGTAGTTTTATACATGCAGGCTATGGGTTAACTACACGAAAAAATCCTACAGTGCTCTGCGTGTCCAATACAATAACGGCTTCAGGGCAACAATGGGGCTGGCGTGGTACTGTAGCGCATCGGGAATGCTCGTCGAGGCAAGCGTAGACACAATACAGGCCATTATACGCAAAAGAATCGCATCCCTGACGCGCCGTCTCCGCAACAGTACCTACTAACAGCCTTTTCATAGCTGTTGTAGCTGGCGGGTCGAAGGACGAATTGTTGAGCACTGGACAGGACACGAATGCATGAGACATCGTGCCCGGTGCTTAAATAGTTTGTTTTCTTTTTATTATTTCCGTTTTTATAATTTTACTAACATAGTTTTGAGTGTCTTGTTAATTGTTACTAACCCGTATGGATGTAGTTTTTGATCCGAAATAAAAATCAATTTAATTTCATTTAAGTCAGATAGACAGACATACTCTGTTTTGAACTTTTGACAATGTCCAGATCGATATGAATATTATGATTATGTATTAACTAAAATACATAGAACGTAGTCGGATAAAATGTACACTGAACTGCGATGCGGTCGACACGCACGATCTGCATTAAATATGTTAAGTAATTAACTGCCGCACTCAGAGACGTCATAATTGGATATTCTATTGCTATATAGCAAAGAAAGTGACAGCAGCAACTTTAATCAAACTTAAAAGTTAATTGACGTCCCTGAGTGCGGCCGTACGTCTTAAACATATTTAACAACATGACATTTCCCTCCATTTTGACACAACTCAAACTGATTTAAGACTTAAATTTGAGTCTCCGTGATTTCATCTTATCATCTGTGTGAGAGGGGTAGGTACGCTACGGAGGCGAGACAAATAAATCGCGTCTCTTTTGCTTTCATTTAGACTCTAGCGTGACAGATACTAAACATAATTTAAATCTGTTCCGATTGACAAACGATAAGATGGCGCTTGTCTAAATACTCCCCTGGCTGTTGGCCAAATTCATTCATAGGTTTTAGATTAGGTACTCGAAAGTAAAATATCGACTGATTTAAAGGCAAGCTTAGAGCTTAATTTGGGACTAGGTCAATCTGTGTGAGTTTTTCCCTGATATTTATTTATTTATGTTATATTTATCCCTTTTGGCGCTAATCACGACAAATTATCAAACGTTGTTGAGCACCGATAGTTTAAAGGGACTAAATCCGGTGTTATGAAGCACTGAACGTAAAATATATAGGTAATTTTACATGTTTTTGAAAACGTTCTGATTTGAAGACCTACCTATACCTAGTCAGAAACTTACATATCTGTTAAAGATTTCTTATAATTTAACATTTAATCGGCCTCACTCATAGACGTCAATTTACTTTTAAGTTTGGTTAAAGTTGCTGCTGTCACTTTCTTTGCTATAGCAATAGAATAAGAGTAAGACGTAGCAACTTTAATCAAACTTAAAAATTAATTAACGTTTCTGAGTGCAGCAGAATTAATTTAATTGCATTGCTTAACAAAATATGAAAATACCGTAAAAGATATGGCAAAAAGTAAAATTAAAATTAAAATCAACCAAAAAATACGGATAATATAAGCATTTAACTATTAATCAGACAGAAAGATCCCACATGAACAGTTAACTGTGACGTCAGCGTGCACTACGGCCATTATAAACCCCATGTTAAATTCTGTTTTGCTAGAAAGAGATAGATACAAACCTTTAATGGCTTGGCTTATATATTGGTTATTTTTATAGTTATTCGAAAAAAGAAATTCTACTGTTTGTTACATGAATTACTTTTTACTAAAACAAAAATAAATATGTATATTCCCTATTGTAAGCTGTACCCAACATCGCCAATTTTTTTTTAAATATCTATGCCGTTCAACGTCAAACAAATTAAATATACTCGTAATATTATGCTATTTGATACGAATAACCTAACAAGCTTTTATTGCCGAATGTACATTTTTTTTCATCATCAGCTTATCAAGAAAAATCTAACGAGCCCAAACACGACGGGTTTATCACGTTTAGTTTAGGAGTTCCTATGACCACCTCCCGTCTCCATCATCAGACCAGCTCAATGACACCATAATATTGCATTGTCATCGGATTTACATACGTATTCCAAATTGCAGCCTATTCCATTAACGGGAACTGGTTCAAAACCTAAACAAACACACACACACACACTCACACTCATACGCGTACGCGCGCACGCACGCACACACACACACACACACACACACACATATTGCAAGTTACATAAAAGCTTTTAAAATAGCGGAGTCAGGACCTTTTAAAAATGGCCGAAATCCTGCTCAAAATATTCTACCCATAATTTAAAAGTACCTAGGTTTAAAAAACTTTTCTTAGTCAACTCTACGGTACCCAAAGAATATTCCCTCTAAATTTGGAGTCTCTGGGACCAGCGGTTTGGGCTGTGCATTGTCAATCAGTAAGTCAGTGGAATTTTACTAACTGTGTTTCACCATCGTCAAGCATATTGTCAAATCAATTTAGCCCTTTCCCTTTCTTACACTTGATAATAGACAAGGGGGCTATCTTTAATTGACAGATGAATTTACTTGTCGATTGTGTGTGATGTGTATGTGATAAAGGAAAATCGTAAAACAATACTGACTATTGAATGAATTAAATCACCTAGTTACCAAGTTAACTAAAACCACAACGCGTGTCATGTGGTTCTGTGAGTGGATGTGTTTCTTTATTCAGTGCCGTTTGGTCGTATTAATTTCTTAAGATTCCAGCTAATTCCAATAACACCGTTATTGGTTCGTAATTGTTTTAAAATTGACTTACAAATTTTTAACTAAACAAACAAACAAACAAGTAAAATAAAATCTTGTAAAAGAGTTCCGGATCACTGCAGCATCTCATGATTATCTAATATGGGACCTATTTTTAGCCAGACAAATGTCAAATTGCTTTACACAAGATATTTTTGTGTACACATATCTAAACCTTGGCACTAGTCTGGAGTTTCATTCTAGTTGCATGCTTTAATAATTGCGGGAATTACATATAGGAATATAGACCCTGTTTACAAGTGCATAAAGATGATAGTTCATTGATTATGTTACGAAAGTGAGTATTCCTTACTATTTCAGTAGGATTTTAATGTTTATAATGTTTGTTTTCGTATTATAGGACGTAATACAAAAGGACTGTAAATCAATGGAAATATATATGTAGGTGTGAATTGTAGAAAAATATTGATTAGATTTATAACAAAATTTTGCCAGTGACTTTGTCTATGAAAAAGTTGTTTATACCTACATATCAGGAACTTTTTGTATATGTACAGTCAGCAGCATCACATATATCAGGTGGCCTCAGTCAGGGTGGCCAAATGGTTCGTCACACCATACAAAATATATGGTGTTACAAATTATTTGGTCACTTTGGCTGTTACAATATATTTGATGCTGAGTGTACATACATAGACACAAGATTTTATTCGCGAATTTGCACGCGTCACACTTTTCTTTTTTCCCTTGGGAATTATTGAGTTTCCTAGAATACAAAGTATTCCATGTCTTTATCTAGGACTTAAGTAGGGTTGGTTTAGGCGTGAGGGCGTAACAAACAGACAGACAGGCAAACTCATTTATAATATTACCTCTAGTATAAAAATGAGATATTAGAGAAATATAATCGTTTTTCCAACCTCCTTAAGGGAAATTAAGTAAACATGAATAGAAAACATTTATAATTGTTCAAATAGTTTGCATACCAACCAGTTTTATAAATTACTAATGTAGGCGTTTTAAAAGTATAATAAATAAAAAAAATTAAAGTGTAACTTTTGTTGTACATAATTAACTTTAGAGGAGGGACATAAAAACTGAATAGGATATTGTCCGCAATAAACAAAATTGGATAATGGTAAGAAATTTGTATAAAACACTACAACAATTGTTGTGGAGAGGAGTATGAAGAATACTATGCATATAACACTGTCTAGGGATAAATCATGATAATTATTATAGCTATATATGTGGGTCACTATTAAATTTTGTGCAGGTAAACTTGGCCCAACCTAAAAAAAAGTGGTTTCCGTTTACACTATCCATTTTCTGCGGATATTTGAGTTAAATATTTGTAATAATGCATGGTAACAGAGCGGTAGCTCCATACAAATAGTAACAGAATGTTCTGTGCAAAATTTGATAATGACCCATGTACAGAAATTCAAATTAGAGTGCTTTTTGAGACTAGCTTAGCAAATGCCAATTTGGGAGTAGATTAATGCAAATTAGAGTCCAAGTTTTGAAGGTAATCACTAAAATTAATTCATCAAAATTAATTCGGTTCATAGAACTCTGTCACAACAATTAAATATTAAATGCAACATTACATTGTTCAAGTTTATGTGACATGGTCTGTCATTGAGACTGGGTTCTTCTGAGGTATAAACATCTATTTTGATGACTGGTAACCGCCATTTAAAAGGCATTCACTGAGCCAAAACTAACACTGAAGGGGTTTTGGTACCATTTATTATAATTTTTGTTGGAACCCTACCTCACTAAACTTTTAAGTTTCTAGTCATGTGGGATAGGGGGTCAGGTGAGATAGAAGTTCAACCTTAAAGGTTGAACCTTTAATAAAAAAAAGTATAACAATGTTGAGTAAAGTAACTTCAAGTTGGATCCAAGTGGGAAACCTTGATCTACTATCCATAAAGTGCCTACCTATGCTGTGGCATTGAAAGTAAGTTGTTTGTACACAGAGTTGCCAGCAGTGAAATCGATTACACTAAAGACGATTTTAATTTTAATTATTACACAGTATTATTATATATTTATTTGAATATGAACTTGATAATCATTTGAAATATAGTAACTTTTATTTCATCTAGTTTTCACAGAGTGATTAAGGTTATAGAACTCAAATTACCTACATTGTGGATGAATCGATACCATCATTAAGTACTCATTTAAATATTTTATTAAAATATTTCTTTTATAAATTTTCCTTTTAAGTATAAAACTCAGTAAACACGACGAAAGATAACCACGCGCGCGCAACACACTGAAACCACTGAAATGTAAAATAACAATACAGTATGCCTAAACTAAACCTACTTAAAGCAAACCCTAAATCTTATCTCACCACTTAAAAATCTTAACATAAAAGAGTTCAAATGTTAGTGTCAGAATAGTACTAGGTAGGTACCTAACAGATACTGGATAATTTCCTTCATGAACCTCGACGCAAAAATAAATAACTCTGGGGCAAGTGCAGAGTGCAAAACAAAATACGTACGTAATTACTTGAGCACATATTTAGCTAAAAACTTACCAAAATGATCAGTCTTCCTCGTCTTGAGCAACGATTGAAATCGTTTTTGTTATATTAAAATTTCGTAATAATCTAAATGGTTGATTACTTAACACCGTTTGAACTTTTCAAAGCTAGGCAAGCGGCGCAAATACGGACGAACTGACGTGAGACGGCAGTGACCGACGTGACGGTTCTGATTGTGACAGTGACAGTTGACAGCTGTGGTGAATGCCATAGAGTACTTTATTATTAGAGTTGTTTATTAGAGTTGTCACTTCTCACAAAGTACTAGCACCATCTATAATCCAGTGTTTGAACCAATAAACTGTAGTATATATATGTATATATATATATATATATATATATATATATATATATATATATATATATATATATATATATATATATATATAGCTAGCTACCTATGCACTGTGCGTATATAGTACCGAAACCACCTCTTTGATTTAAGTATACGATTATTAATTCTGCCGTTCGTACTAAGTACAAAGTCTTTTGGTCAAAATATTGAACGAATGGCAGATTTTTTTTATTTTATTGATAATGGGTTTGCTCTTGACCAACTCCCGCCCTTGGAGGACGAAGATTCAGTCTACGATGTAGCGAGCTCACCCAGAAGATGCCTATTCACCCTAGCTTTAAATAGGTTTAGATTGTAAGCACTTGGAAATACAGACGCCGGAAGCGCATTCCACTCCTTTGCAGTACGAATTATGAAAGATGATGCAAAGCGCTTCGTTCGAAAAGGCGGAATTTGAACCAAGTACGGATGGCATCCCGCGGTGCGCCTGGAAGTCCGATGGTAGAAAGGAGACGGCGGTATTAGCTCGTGGAGCTCCTGTGCACATTCCCCGAAGTACAGTCTGTAGAACACCGACAAGCAGGCAACGTTCCGTCAGTGAGCTAGGCTGTGAAGCTTAGCTTTTTCGAGAATTAATAATCGTATACTTTTACGTAATTGTGGCCGTTTCCGCAACTCAGTAACATCGGTCGGAATTAAAATAAACACGTGCTAAAAATAAATACACTTTACAGGTTTCGATTACGACAGAATATGTATATTTTCAAAGAACATTTAAAAATACGATTTTTTCCACAGCACAATCGTTAAGGTTTATCGAACATCCGTAAAACAAAGCCAAATTAAAAATATTAAGAAGTTTCCAATCCAGTGAGCACAACCAAGGTTAACGTTTTAAGGGTGAAATCGGTGCCCAGAAACAAAGAAGTTTGTCGAAATAACATACAAAAAACACAGAATGCGATAATAAACAACTACGTCTCTAACAAAGAGTAAAGTAACTTGCGTTAAGTGCTGCCACCTAGAGAACTGTGGTTGAACTAAAGCTATACTATGTACCTAGGCATGTATCGTAGTTTACCACCGAAACATTATATTGCGACTCTCCATAGAACCGTTTCATAATAAAGTGACATCCATTTTGTGCCTCTCAGTATGTCACTTTATTATGACGCGGTTCTATAGTGTCACAATAACAAAGTATTCAGCAATACATTTAATAATGAGAGAACTCAGAGAAACGCATTTCCGCACAGACAACGCTTGACTGACTGATATTGGACTGACAGATGTTTGACAGTTGACGTTTTGTATTTTCATCAACACTCCAGAGGTAGCTGCCGTCAGTGAAAATGGGAACCATTCTAAGTGTGCCCCCCCTGGTCTGATGCATTTCGTTCAGAAATTTTACATCACTTTGGCAGTTGAAACCTCTTAGTTTCTGAACGAAGTTTAACGATGCTGCTGCCATCTCTAACACAGTGTTCGAACTAAATTCAGTGTGTCGTTTTCTATACATAGGTA
Organism: Tortrix viridana; assembly: GCA_963241965.1. NCBI lineage: Eukaryota > Metazoa > Arthropoda > Insecta > Lepidoptera > Tortricidae > Tortrix > Tortrix viridana. The sequence goes on from OY725186.1 coordinate 10,422,354, forward strand.
AAATGTTCTAAGTGAAGTGCCCCTGGTGAATGCTGCCACTATAAAACGTTAAATAACGTTATGAAAAGTTTAGTGTTTAAACTTTTGTTTTAGTTTACCTATTGAGTATATACACCAGGAGATAAAATGATGAGACATAAAAAAATGAGAGGAGAGAAAATGTGCTGGTTGCCATTTGAAACTATTGTAGTTCCAGCAGTCACCACACGTACTAGGATCTTATAATCTGTGGCTAGGATATTGGATAGAATGCGTGTCATGTTAAATTTCTTTTGTTTGTTTATAAGGGTGTGTTTTTTGTTTTGTTTGTATAAAGTGTATATTTTTATTCACGTTCATGTATTTAATTTTTGTGTTTTGTTTTTGTTAATAGGTAATGTGTATTTTATGTAATGTGATGTGTTACTTTATAATTTCTTTTTAAGCTGATGGCCTAGAAGCCAAAGCTTTAATAAATTTATAAAAAAATGCGTGTCATGTGTCATATCGTGTCAGGCAGGTTGTTTTCATTTCATAAAAAAAGTTTGTTTTGTTTTGTGTAGTTGTTATTGGAGACTATCTGATAAATTCACGAATACTTCTATTGTATGTACATCGTTCTGCATCTCCAAATGGCGACTGAAACACTAATAAAGGACGTTGTTGAATGCTGCCGGACTTGTATGACGGATTCTTCTATCGAAATGATTGGGATTTTCACGCCAATTTATTCGATAAGCGCAGCTGAAATGATAATGTCCTGTACTTCGATTAAGGTGAGGAGTCAACAAGAAATAAAACTTAAGTAGGATTGTTCACGCAACTTTGGCTACGGGTTTACGATTGTCCCTTGCGAGTTCAATGAACCGTCAGTGATACACATAGTACATTTAATAGATTCACTTAATGCCAGTGCCAGTATCACTTATGGTCTACCGCTGGACTAAAAAGCAAACTAAGTTCAACCTATATTGCAATGGCGGGCCAACTCTAACATCAGTAATTTTGCGGTGCCGTTAGGGGTCAATGACCGTAATCATTATGCTAATATGGATATGCCTCGGGATTCATGTTGTTTGAAGAGGACCATGTTTATTGTTGAATTGCATGATATAAATTGTAATTACAGGTTAACATATGAAACAAATTTTATGGATTAATTTTTTCATATTAAATCTATTTGGTAACCACCTAGGTGTATAGTATTCTAAATTTTGAATAATTGTCCAAATATCTTTGGTGCTATTTATTACTATAAGGGCTTGTTTCACAATCAACAAGTAAATTCATCTGTCAAATAAATATAGCCCTCTCCTTGTCTATTTTCAAGTGTAAGAAAGGGAAAGGGCTAAATTTATTTGACAGATATGCTTTACTTGACGATTGTGAAACAGGTGGTAAGTTTGTTAATATAATGTTAAACTTTCTTAACTAGGTGGTACCTGCCACCAAGACTAAAAGTTAAGTACGAGTTTTATAAATTACAGATCAATAATGAAGACTCTTTGCCGAAAATCATTTGTGATAGTTGTTTTAACTGCCTGCATGAATTCTATGAGTTCAGGAAGCAAGCAGAGGCCATTGACATACAACTACATACAAAAGTCCTGGAGAATAATATGACTGATGTAAAACTTGAGGTTAAACCTCCTGATGACACTGATTTAGATGATTCTGTGGATCAATACTATGATGACATTAAAATAGAGTATGAGCAAGAACAAGAAAATATAGACACTTCTCCCCATGTCTGCACTATTTGTTTGGAAGTATTTCAAAACAAGTCACATTTACGCAACCACAGCAAAACGCATTTAGATAAAAGCATGTTCAAATGTGACGTTTGTGATAAACAGTTCAGAAAACAATCAAAATTAGAAAGTCACAAACACACACATGATAAAGGTACACATGTTTGTACTGTGTGTTCAGAAACATTCAAATACCACACCAAATATGTAAAACACCTAATACAACACAGTCAAAGTGGAACCGAAGAACAAAACGAAAACCAAAGTTACGAATGTGATAAGTGCTCTGCTACATTCAAATCTGTACATTCCCTGTCTGGTCATATGCGGAAGCACAGCTCCAAGAACCGCATACTAAGTTGTAACATATGCCAAAAAGTATTTAAGAAAGTTAGTCATTTAAAAAGACATGAGCTCTGCCACGAGAATAACAGGCCTTACAAATGTCGGCTATGCCCTCAATCATTTACATCTGAAATAATATTTAAGGAACATGCAAATAAACATGCTGGAGTGAAAAATCATGCTTGTCCAATTTGTTCAAAGGCATTTGCTCACCTGTCTACTTTAAACACGCATATGAAAAGACACACAAAGGAGAGATCTTACTTATGTCCGACTTGTGGGAAAAAGTTTGATTCTAGCACTAATTTGAACCAGCATATGAGAAGACATATTGGGTTGAAGCAGTTTGCTTGCAGCTTGTGTCCTAAAAGATTTGTTAGCAAAGGTAAATGTATGTATAGTATAATTTAGCTAAGCACAGATTTAACTATGATTCTACATATAAATACTACATAAATCTTCTTTGTTGCATTTAAAAAACCTTACTTGATTAGCCCAAATGATTTAAAACTTCGCTATTTCTCGCCCTATCATAGACGTATCGCACTCCTAGATCAAAAGAGTAGCAACACGAAATACAACTGTTTTAAAATCAACTTTAATAAAAAGTTCAATTAACTTATGATCAAAATTAGCCGGTATTTGAGTTGATGCTGTTTCGATCTAGGAGTGCGGTATCATTTACCAGGCGTTCCTATTATGTTCCAGGTGAACTACAGTCCCACGGCACTACGCACACAGGTGAACGCTCGCACACATGCGAGCAGTGTGGTGCTACGTTTACTAAACGCAGTTCTTTGGGCAAGCACGCGCTGCGCCATCGTGGCATCAAGCCACACCCCTGTGATGCTTGCACTATGAGGTAATGGTAACCATGCTTCTTTTACTTGGTCGATTCCCAAGGCTGAGGGTCGTGACTACTAACCACGATGATGATGATGATGATGATGGATGGGGACGCCCGACCGGAGCAGGCGGGCGGTCGACCGTTTTCGCAGTCATTCCTCCCTGTTCCCCTTGGTTAGCCGTAGGTTACTGGTCCGGCGACGCTCCCATCCAGCATGGATCCCATCTTCTTGTTTTCCTACAGAACAAAAGTACGTCCTGTAGGTTAATGCTTTTCAATGTCTCTGTCGATAGTTCGTGACGCTCAGTGACGAGTACATTACACACTCGGCTAGAACGTGTTGGCTAGTTTCCTCTTTGCCGCAATATGGGCACCGAGGATCCTATTATTGTCAGGTGTCTGTTGAGTGGACAGTGTCCTGTTAGTACTCCTGTTAATATACTAAGATTATACGTACCGAGGTTTATTAGATACCTTGTTCTGTTTTTGTTTAACCTTTCTATCATGAGTTTGGATTGTCTGCATCCTCGTGCCGTCCTCCATATCTCATTTGTCTTTGTCTCTATTCTTCTGGCGATAACTCCTTTCGTTACCGTTGCGGATATCGGTAATACTGGCTCTGGGCCTAGGTACTGCTGGTCCGCTCCCGCTCTAGCCAGCTCACCTGCCTTTTCATACTACACCACACTCCAAGCTTCTCTTCTCTGGGCTAAGTGGTTGGCCCCCTAGCTATGTTAGCGCCCGTGGCGTCGCGAATAGCATCTGACCATCGCGTAGTTGCTCTGCCTCTACTTCTCTTTCCTTCAACATAGCCAACCAAAACGAGCTGCTCGAATTCACCCACGTCCTGACGTGCCGTGACGTGAGAAGTTACCACACCATGCACATTTGGTCAAATGAGTGGTCTTTCATTGGACACAATTTTCGATGGACTCTATGGCTATGTAATTTAGGGATTAAATGACAGCCTTTCTTGTTGGATGTCTGGTTCATTCTCGCTAAATAAGGTTTTTACATCTTAAAACCGGGCAAGTGCGAGTCGGACTCGCGCACTGAGGGTTCCGTACACATTTGGCTGGTTTTTATTTGTTGTTATTCTTTAGGGTTGTTCTATAATCGTTTTGCCGTTTTTACGATACAACAAAAATAAAAATATGTTGAAAAAAAAACGTTTCTTGTATGGGGACCCCCTTTATTTTTTTATTTGTTAGTAATAACACATATTCTGAAATAAAAAATCAACCCGCTATCTATTACGGTTCAAAAAATACAGCTCTTTATAGTCAGGACAGACAGACAGACGGACGGACGGACAGCGTAGGCATATTAATAGGGTCTCGTTGGCGCCCTTCGGGTATGGACCCTAAAAACATGTTGAGTGCACACACTACAGCCACTATGCCAAAAATTGTTTTTTTATTTCCCCAGCGACGCCGTTAATTCTGGACATTTGAGCCAATTGGGCGGATATCCTATTGATTTCTACAGGACATCTGACCAGTTGGTTTTGATGTTCAGAATTTGAGTGGGGGGGCTATTATTTTTGCAAGTAAAAACGCGATTTGTGGTTAAGTCTGATAACAATGAGATTCAATATCAATGTTCTCTGCTCTCAGATTCACAAGCAAGGACCACCTGAAGCGCCATTACCGCATCCATACCGGAGAGAAGCCATATCGTTGTACACTTTGCGACCGTGCCTTCACTCAGAGCAACGACTTGGCGAAGCATCGGCGCGCGCACCTTGGCGACAAACTATACGAGTTAGTATTGACAGGCATTAGCCACTCCCGCCTATTGGCGTGTCTCACTATGCTGATGACCGGAGCCCGGATTTCGCGGTGTAAACGCCAGCCACCAGAGGGCCGAAGATAGCCACGATTCACGCCGCTCGCGAGGCCCGTGTCGCGCGGCTAACTTCACGGCATTGCTATTAAGAACTCGTCATGGAGCGCACGCACGCTCCGTTCCCTTTCTCATATATTTAAGTACTAAGAAGCTGTATTGCATTATAATATCTTCAAGCCATCGCCGTTGTTATTATTTAAACACGCGGCAAAACAAAAGACTGTCACAATCTAGCTAGTGTTAGAAACACTTTATTTATCGATATCGAGTATTATTATATAAAAAAAATCATGCCGATATATTTACATTATTTTATAATCATTCGCAACAGTTGTTTTATTTGTGTTATTCCATCTAAATCTTAACTATAATTTATCATATCAAGTAATAAAATAACCCGTCGGGTAACTAAGAGGTAAAACTTTCAATGAAGTGACTATACTACCTTACTGAAAATGATAGACACTTCAGAAAATGAGTATAGTATAGTAGTACTCCTATCACTATCACAAACCAAATAAAATGTCATGTGCTGCTGTGTGTACTGACGTGGATTTCGAAGAAGAAATTGCATCTGTTTCTATGTAATTTTATACAAGCCTCACGTAAAATGTTTTATTATTTTATTTCGTGGACCGTTTTTTTTCTTCGTGTACACAACTATCGATATATCGATAAAAAAATATTTCTAACACTAGCTAGATTGCGACAGTCTTTTGTTTTGCCGCGAAAAATCCGGGCTCTGCTGATGACACAAAACAAAATGTCAGTATGCGCTTATGGACTTCCCGTTCTTGTACTGTCTCTTTTGTGCGACTGCATCTAAACTGCATCTAACTTGACTGAAGAGAAGTCATATTGTAGTTCGCTTGACCAACTTTGAAACCTTATCCTAGTCATAGTAAAATTAACTTTTGACAAATGTGTTTAAGTTTTAAATCAGTTTAAGTTGTGTCAAAATATATGGAAATGTCATGCCGTTAAATATGTTTAAGAGAAACATTTTTAACGCAGATGGTGCAAGCGGCCCTTAGGTACAGTACGCTCGCAAAGCGAAACATACTAAGTTTTTCGACTCTCACTTGGCCGGTTTTTTCTAAATAATATTTCTCTTTTCAGATGCCTGCAGTGTTCAGAGAGTTTCCGACTCAAAACAGAGCTAAGACAGCACATATCTCAACACTTCGTAGCGCAACTAGCGTCCGTGGTTTCCGTTGATGAAAACGTCAATAAAATAGACTAGTGTAATGACGATTATGTGCCTTTGGATGATGTTACGAGGAACGTAGTTGCGGGTAAATGTGATGGCGAGTTAGCAGAGCCTTTTGGCGGAAGATAGACTTGATGCGATGGCGCTGTGACACAAAAACCGGGCAAGTGCGAGTCGGACTCGCGCGCTGAGGGTTCCGTACACATTTGGCTGGTTTTTAGTATTTGTTGTTATTCTATAGGGTTTGTTTTATAATCATACCAAATTTGACGCTTGTATGCTTTACCGTTCATACGATACAACAAAAATAAAAATACGTTGAAAAAAAAACGTGGACCCCCTTTATTATATCACTTTTTTATTTTTATTTGTTAGTAAATCAGCCGTAATAACACATATTTAAAAAATATCAACCCGCTATATATTAAGGTTCAAAAGATACAGCTCTTTATAGTTAGGACGGACGGACGGACCGCATAGGCAACATGCCATAGGGTCCCGTTGGGCGCCCTTCGGGTACAGAACCCTAAAAAATTGGTTGTTGAGCCCAATTCGAAAAGCTGTAACTGTTGTTGTAAAATTTTTTGAACTTGGCCTACCTTTAAATACGTTCAGTGTTTAGAGTTGAACTTTAATTAATAATTACTGGTGCCTTTCTGGACACCCTACAAGTTGAGACTCAAAAATAGTGCCTTAAAAGTACATTCTAATGATAAATGTTATCTGTTATGTATGTTAGCTGTAAGCATAATTACAAAAAAAGTTAATGATTATGTTTTTTTTTTAATAAAATAAAAATGTTAAATCTACTATAGGTTTCTATTTCATTAACAATACGAATCTCTATAAATATTTTGCCTCTTTACCTATTTTATTTTGGATTTGAAATCGGAAGCAGAAAAACATTACTGTGACGTTTGTCTGTGAATTTTTAGTTCTTGTCCTGCAATATTAACATCGAATAGGGGTAATCTTCTGACGCTGTGTGTTATGTAATATCAGCACACTTCAAATCTTACTAATATTTATTTATTTACTAGCGACCCGCCGTCGCTTCGCTCCGGGTAGTATTATATGCATAAACCTTCCGTGAAAAATTATCTAACTGATGGTGAAAACCGCATCAAAATCCGTTGCGTGGTTTGGGAGTTAGCGGGTATACAGACACGCGAAAAGCGACTTTATTTTATACTATGTAAGGATGGGTACGAGTATAGCCTATGGGTCTAACAAACTAGCATTTGCCGGCGACTCCGACCGCTTAAAAGGGGTAAAAAGTACTCTATGTGCGACTCCGGGTTGAAAACTATCTCTGTACGAAAAAACAAACAAAAAACACTTTCGCATAAATACACAGTATAATCGCATCCCACGTCTATCTCGTGCATGCATGCTAAGCCCGCAACTATTTCATCCATCAACTCGCGCTCAGAGTTACGTCAAGCAATCAAAACTTTCCCCACCCCCTATAACTAGGTTAACATTCCAAGAAAACGATTGAAGACCGAAGACTGTAATTGAAAACGTCTGCGTCCACGTGCAGGAGTCACGTGTACCTCTTTTACCCTTACCTGTTACACAATCAGTTGGGTATTGCTTGGAGTCTAGTGATTCAGCGGTGTTAGGTAAGGAGCCGTTGTTGTAGTAATTGGGTGGGCTACAGCGATGTGTTGAAATAGCACCCAGTAACTTAGCAATGACTACAACTACTACAGATGCTGATAGACGTCAAATTTTTGCTCCGTATTTCGTATTAAGGGAATATTATAAAACTTTTGTAATTTATCTATATGTCCTTATAGATAACTTTGTTTTAGTCTATATGTTAATAAATAAATAGTGGTAAAGCCTACACACGCTCAAGAACAGTAAAAACAGCTCGCGTCGGCGCCTGTCAACCGTCAACGGACGTTTTCAAATTCATCACGAAAACCTGGGGAGTATTTCTTTTAATCTTACCATTCTTATTCATACATTAGTTTGGTTTTAACCCTGTGTTCATGTTCATACTTCTCATTGCTCACTGTTGAAGCCGTGAGCTACGTCAAACACAAAACATTGGCACCGTGCGATCTCTCTTTGCTTGACGAACAGTGGAAGCGAAGTTGAGACAAGGCACATTCGCTACAGACATTGCCCTACACGATACACTGTTCACGAACATCTATTCACACACATCCTTGCTAAAATAACCTGCTCAACAAACTATCCTTACTCAACTTACTCAGTTGTTTTATATCTTTCAGTGGATTGTGGAGTTCCTGTGAGAAAATGAGCACATTCAACATCAAATCTCGCAAGGCCACGGCCCGCCAACTAGAAATGCAACTGAAGGCTACCTTGAAAGAACTACAGGAAGCTAAGATCTTAAATGACCAGCTATTGAGTGAACGCGATGATAGCGAGGAGGAGCTGAAGAAATTGATGGACAAAAACACAGTGTTAAGGAACGACCTGGTGGAGTATGACTATAAATTAATAGATGCACAAGATAAAATAGATCAGTTACAATTCTTAGTTGATAGTTTTAACCAGTGCGCTTCTACCCATGAAGTGGCATTAGAGCGCATTACAAACCTCGAGGAAGAGCTTGGTGTAGCTAATGAAGAGTTGAATTACTTAAGGAAAGAACGGGAACGTTATAATCCTTCAGTTTCACAGAACCTGTACCAAGAGCTGGTAGGCAGTAAGGATAATAAGGACAGTAAGAAGTTAATATTTTTTAATAGTAATAATAAATTGAAGAAATATATTAAGGTAAATAATTATATTAGGCGTACACAGAAATTAATTAAAAGCCAAAGTTGTATTAAAAATTACTTTAAAATTAAATTAGAATTGTCAGTAATGAAAGATAGGGTGCGGCATTACAATGAGAAATTAGATTCTAACAAGACTACATATGATTTAAATGTTCAGAAATTAAATGCTGAAATAAGTAGATTAAACTAAATTATAAGACAGCGGAAACACCTCTGAGTATAACTATAGTTCACCAAAATATTCAGGGTTTTCCAGCAAAGAATTAGAAGTAGGGTTATTTTTAGATAATGAAAATGTACAAATTATGTGCATTACTGAACATTGGCTTAGACAAGACCAGTTGATTTTTGATTTTGTTAATTTTAAATTAGTTAGTTTTTTATGCCAGAAAATCCGCTATTCATGGTGGCTCCTTTATCATTGTTAAAAGTACTCTTAAATCTAAAGATAGGAAGGACATTGTAAAGCTGTCAATAGAAAGGATTGTAGAAATCTCCTGCGCAGAATTAGAAAACTATATAATAATATGTATTTACAGACCACCATTGGCTGATTTCTGCACATTTGAATCTACTATGGAAAATGTGTTGAAATTAGCATGTAATAGTCAAAAGCCTGTTATAGTATGTGGAGATTTTAATGTTAACTTACTGGAATCGTCAAATAATACTATTAAGTTACCTACTTAGTTTATTTCAATCTTTTAACTTAGTTAATTTGTTTTTTGAACCCACACGGGTAGGTGTTAGTAGTGCAACTTGCTTAGATAATATTTTTTGTAATTGCGAATGTTTGGATAAGCAAATATTTAATTGCTTTCATTCCGACCACAGTGGTCAAAAGGCTTCATTCCTTAATTATTTTAATCAAATTCCACAGACTATAAAATACAGACCCATAACTAGTAATCGTTTGGAATTATTCAAAAATAAAGTTCAGAGGGATCTCTGTGCGATACCGTTCTCACAGAATGATTCTAATAGTATTTATAAAGAACTGTTTGGCGTAATTCTTCATCAATTTAATACCAATTTCAAAATGAAAACTATTTCTGGGTCGAAAACCAAGTTTAGTGAATGGGCTACTTTAGGCATTCATAGGAGTAGGAACAGACTTTATGAGCTGTATAGAGAGAGGGAGGAGAACAAGAACGCTGATTTCCTAGATTACGTTAAGAAATATTCGAGGACCTTCAAGCAAGTTTGCTTAACTGCTAAGGCAAATTTCCTTAGTTTAAAACTCAAAGCTTCTGACGATAAGGTAAAAACTGTATGGAATATCATAAATCGGGAAACGGGTAAATCTAAAACTCGTGATAATCAAATCATACTAAACACGGGAGACAAACAAATCACGTCAAATACAGACGTAGCCTTAGCTTTCGAAGATTTTTTTTCTAACATAGCAATTAATACAACTAAATGTCTTCAATCATCCGCGATTGACGCTCAATCTTTACTTTGTAATAATGTCAGTAAATGTAATATAAACTTTGAATTTAGTCAAGTAGATTCTGTTGCTATTGTAAAGGCATTTAAATCTCTCAGTTTAAAAAAAACCGAGGATTTATGGGGAACGTCAGTTAAAGTTATCCATCATATCATAGAGGTAATTGCACCCCACTTAGCATTAATTTACAATAATTGCATATCTGAGGGGGTCTTTCCAAATCTAATGAAATATAGTAAAGTCATACCCCTTTTTAAGTCGGGCGAGAAGAGTGATTTAACGAATTTCCGCCCCATTTCTATACTACCAGTTCTAAGTAAAGTCTTTGAGAAGTTAATGTTGAGTGATATGTTAGGTCACTTCAATAGAAATAAACTGCTTAACAGTAATCAGTTCGGCTTCACCAAGGGACGATCCACTACTGATGCAGCATCTGTTCTTATTAAATATATATATAATATCTGGGAGACATCTTGTGATGCAGTAGGAATATTTTGTGACCTTTCGAAAGCTTTTGATTGCGTTGATCATGCGACCCTTATTTTAAAATTGGAACATTATGGTCTATCAAATAATGCTCTAAGACTTATGTCTTCTTACCTCAGTGATAGAACACAAACGGTTGTTGTAAACAATACGCAGTCTGCTGGCGCTGCAGTTAAATTAGGTGTGCCCCAGGGCTCTATATTAGGTCCTTTCTTATTTTTGGTTTATATAAATGACTTACCACCCATAGTAGATACACTTTGTGATATTGTACTATTTGCTGATGATACATCACTCATTTTCAAGGTAGACCGAAAATCCGTCGACTACAGTAGGATAAACGCCGCGCTTGTTAAAGTACTTAATTGGTTTACGAGTAACAACTTACTACTCAATGCTAAGAAAACTAAATGTGTTAGGTTCGTTTTGCCTAATGTTAAACCGGTAAATTCTAGTATTTTTCTTAATGGCAAGTGTTTAGAAATGGTAGATAAGGCACTTTTCTTAGGCATAACTATAGACAATAATTTGCAATGGAGTCCCCATATAGCAGTTCTAGCAGGCAAATTAAGTAAGGCCGCTTACGCCGTTAGGAAAATTAGACAACTTACCAATGTTGAGACAGCTCGCTTAGTTTATCATAGTTATTTTCATAGTGTTATGTCATACGGTATTCTGGTTTGGGGAAAAGCAGCTGACATACAAACTATATTTGTGTTACAAAAAAGGGCCATTCGCTCTATATATAACTTAAATTCCCGTGATTCATTAAGAGAACTTTTTAAACAAATTAATATTTTAACAGTAGCATCCCAATATATTTATGAAAATATTATGTATGTTATTAAGAACCTAGACTCTTTCGTTAAAAATTCTGATATACATAATATAAATACTAGGAATAAAAATAAAATTGCCATAAAAAAGTTTCGTGTCCGTAAAGTATATAAATCATTTGTAGGTCAATGCATTCATTTTTATAATAAATTACCCGACGCACAAAGGGGTAAATGACCAATCTAGGCGGCCAAAATTATTTTTTGATCGGAATCAGTTCTAGACAATGTTACAAATTGAAACAAAGGTTTATATACAATTTTTATTTAAAAAAACCGGTCAAGTGCGAGTCGGACTCGCGCACTGAGGGTTCCGTAAACTTAAATAAATACCATAGACTCCTTATATGTTTTTCTGTAATCTATAGGTGATTAACTATTTTCTGTATTTTTTTGAAAATTTTATGTTTAGTAGTTTTGAAGATAAGTGGGGGAATGGTCAATTTTCACCTATTTTCTTAAATAACTTAAAAACTATTCGTCTTAAAATTATAATAAATATATATTTGAGATCGTCGCAATAAGCCCTTTCATTTGACATGTCTCACGATATAGTTTAAAAACGTTTTTTAAATTTTCTAATTTACCCCCCAAAAGTGGCCCCCATGACATAGGGGTAAATGGTCAATCTAGGAGACCAAAATTGTATCTTGAAATTTAAGTGCTTTAATAAGTTTTATAATGAGTATTATTTTGTGTTAAGTGGTTTGGGTATGAAAAATACACTATAATATTTACCGATTTATTAAACTACAAAAACAATTATCTACAACTCTTCATCGGAAGTTTCCTCTGTTTCTTCTGATGACTCTCCTGAATTTACATCTACGTCGTCATCGACAGCGTGGTCGGATTCAGCCGGAACCAACATCTCAACTGCCTCCTTGGAAAAGGGCATAGACCTTTTTATAACTTTAGGTCGCATGCTACTCACGAGAGGATCTGAGCTAAGCAGCAACCTGTTTAAAACATCCAGATTACATGTTTCTCTCGTAAACTTCCGTGCAAAGTTCTGTCGATATAATCTGAAATGCTTATTTCTCGCTTCAGCAGCTTCTTCAGAAAGCATTCCTATGGACACTAGAGCTTTTTCTATAACTGTAGCACCATGAAACAGAATTTTGTGCATGGTTGGTGTCATCGGATGCCATGGGTATAGTTCTATGTAAAGCTTCGCAGTATCATATCCATAGTCAGCAAATTTTTTTAGGTCCACTTTATGACCACTTGATATAACTTCTAAAATTACTTTCAGTCTATAAATCAAGTTAAAATCAACTCCAGTTATATCAGCAGCTACTTGAGGATCAGCAAAAAATCTTCTACTCGTATTTCCGTCGTTAGTGTTGCCGAAGCCGGCTTTGGGTACGTCAACAATTAATCCTGTTTCACGTCTAAATGCTTGTTGTAGTTCTGTTTTTCTTTGTTTGACAATAGCTTTGTCATTATTTGATCTTAATTGCCATTTTTTCACTGGCAGTTTGTAGGAAAGGTGCAATATGCTTTCAAATAAGCGAATTCGAGCATGTAAAGTAGATAACCCAAAGGTTAGTGCTTCTGAGTCAACATTTTTTTTGATGGTTAAATTGTTGAATTGCTTCGAGGTGGCACCACATATATAGCACCTCATTGTTGAAGTCGTTAGTGTAGCCGCATTACACACTTTACCATCCACCATGGTGAGTGTAAAAATATGTTTCACCGAGAAAGATGTTTCATTTAGGATATATTCAGTGTTATTTGAACGATTTATGGCTGTTTCTACGTAATCTATTTCACTGTTCGTAATATCGACGGACTCTTTAACGAATCTTATTCTGATAGGCCGACAAAATCGCGGTGAAGATGGGCAAGGGTTCTGCCATACTACTCTCTTGGTCTCACCACAGACTAACTTGAGCGGCACAAAACTACTCTGAAAAATATTCGCATCAGTGACATCACTTTGCATCTTCTGCTTGTATTGACTTTGCTGTGAGCCGTCGCAGCCCCATTTAGAAATCAATTCCAAGGTACTCCTTTCTTCTGCGCTTAAAGAACTTAAAATTTCTTCTCCCAGATACGTTAACAGTCGCGTAACCGTATGATTTAGTAAATCTTGAATGTTAATCTCGGCACATGTTTCCGTTACTCGATACGACTCTTTTGGTGGATAGCAGTTTTTCTTTTCTTTTTGTAGAACACTGTAGCTGGGATAGTATTTTTTTCTAGTCGATCTAACAATTTCATATTGTCGTCGTGAAAGATCTGCCTCAACAAACATCGAAAGAGCTCGTAATGGTGTTAATTGGGTCTCGTTTATCTCTTCAGACTTCGAATATGCCTTTTTGAGTTTCGTAGCTCGCTTTGGTGACTTTGTTATGAGTTTCAGTAATTTAGAAGCATCTCTATTTCCAGAAGTCATTAGTGATGTTTGAGTCGCATGCACCAATATATCTTTATCGACGATACTTCGAAGGTCTTCTGTTTTTCTTCTCTTACTTCTCTCACTTGACTCGATAAAAGACTTTCCTGGCCGACCGGAACGCTGCATAAGTATCGGAATATGAAACGTTCCTTTTAACCAGTTGTCATTACTTTTTAAGAACTGGTCTTGTTTTTTACGGGCCTTAATCCACCTTTGTTTAAATTGAGACTTAATATATGAAAACTTGTGTTTCATGTCCTTAATTTGTTCTTCAGAATAATCTTCACACGACAAAAGATAGTGTTCAAGATATTCTAATTTGGCTTCAAAACTAGGCAAGTCTTGCTGTTGCATTTTATCAAACAATGCTTTTCTGGTCACTACCTTCATGTTAGAACACTCAGCTGGACCTAAAAATAAAATAAATTTAGTTTTGACAAAAATTGTAAAATCGCTACCGTCATGTTCATATTCTATTTAAAAACAAAAGCACGGGTATGCACGGCAAATTTTTCAACAATGTCCAAGGTGAAGGTCTGTTCTTAATATTAAATAAAGAAATAAGCCAGGGACGGACCCTGAAGTGCAACTAAAACATAAATCTCTATATAAATATTTTTTAAAATATCATAATATTGGAGGTATTTTTGATCTACTAAAACATAATTAAATTTTGTGCTATCAAAATCATAATTGTACAAAATGTATACATTATTACCTTGGCTATTAGGTTCCATCACTATTTGAATTGATACAATAACCAACAAACAATATTCAATTTGTAACGAAACTGCTTTGCAAATTTAGACTCGAACAGATACGTGCACTCAGAAAGACGATTAAATTTCGACTGAGCTGCTGAGTCAACGCGCCGTGTAGGGGCCGTGGGAACGATCGCCTATTGTCCAGCGTCTTATCAACTTGAGCAGGTAGTAATTTTTTTTTACCTGGGACGTACTTTGGTAAATGAGCTTTTGGCCGCCTAGATTGGCCATTTACCCCTATGTGCGACGTAGTTTTAGAGTTACCCCTTCCAGCACTTAAAAATTACTTGAAAAAGTCGTTGATGTCAAAGGCGTACTATAGGGTCGAGGACTATCTAACGGACAAAAATGCTTGGCCTAAACCAGAAAATTAACTAATGTTTAATGTTCAATAGCTTACCTACTACTCGTACATACCTCATAAAAATCATGTAAACGCTGTATCTTGTCTAGGGGACTCGGTTTATGTAGGAAGACATGTCAAAACTGTTTTGTGTGATATACATTCAGTCAACAAAGTATCGGGAATGGATGATTTGTTTATGGTTCCAAATTCAAATTTTTGTTTTTTTTGTTGTTGTTAGATTGGCACAACTGTTTTCTATTTTGGCGCGGAGTTTGAGTTGCATCTGTTATTTATATTAAATACAGTGCTGTTTTTAGTTATATCATATCTAGTGTGTATTGCGAATTTCATAATGGACAAAAACATTGAACAAAGAGTTTGTCTTAAATTTTGCATCGCCAATGGAATTTCGTGTTCGGAGTCACTGAAAATGTTACAGAAGGCTTACGGTGATTCGACTTTATCAAAAACACGTGTTTATGAGTGGTACAAAGCGTTCAAAAGCGGTCGAGATGTGATGGAAGATTTGCCTCGCTCTGGTAGGCCATCAACGTCTGCAACTGAAGTTAACATCGCAAAAGTGAAGGAAATAGTGACTGAAAATCCTCATTCAACTTTGAGAGAGATAGCCGCCGAACTTTCTGTATCTCACGAGTCGATCCGTACTATTTTAACTAATCATTTGGGTATGAAACATGTTACCGCTCGGCTAGTCCCAAAAGACCTGAATTTTCTCCAAAAACTCAATCGCATGAGAGTCGCTGAGGACATGCTAGAACGAGTCAATTCCGACCCAACATTCATGAAACGCATTGTTACTGGTGACGAGACGTGGGTTTACGAGTTTGACATGCAAACTAGTCAACAAGCTTCGGAGTGGCGCCTTCCAACTGAACCGAAACCGAAGAAACCACGCCAAAGTCGATCAAAAGTCAAAGTCATGTTGACTGTTTTCTTTGACTATCGCGGTGTTGTGCACTCGGAATTCTTGCCGGAAGGTCAAACGGTAAATAAAGAATATTATTTGAGCGTTATGCGGCATTTAAGAGAGCAAATTCGACGAAAAAGGCCAGATTTGTGGAATGAAAATTCTTGGATTTTGCACCACGATAATGCGCCTTCGCACAAGGCCATCATTGTGAAAGAATTTTTGACCAAACACTCAACAAATACCATCGAGCAACCACCATATTCACCAGATATGGCTCCTGCCGACTTCTTTCTTTTTCCTAAACTCAAATTACCACTTCGTGGCACCCGTTTTCAATCGGTAGAAGACATAAAGGAGAATTCGCGCCGAGAACTGAATTCAATTCCGGAAACAGCGTTTAAAAAATGTTTTGATGATTGGATTATTCGTTGGCGTAAGTGTATCGTTTCTGAAGGAGCATACTTTGAAGGTGATAAAATAAATTTGGATGATTAACAAACAGTTTGTGTATTATTGATCTTTTCCCGGTACTTTCTTGACAGAGTAGTATATATAAATTTTCTCGTAGTCATTCTGACATGTTTTCCTGCAAAAATACGCAGATATTTAATATTATTTTTACAGTTTTATATAATGTTAGAATAAGTAGTGACATTGTTATATTTTCATTTAAAAAATGACTAACTGTTGAGTTTCTTGCGGCGCTTCTTCTCAGCAGTGGTCTCCTCTTGGGAAGCGCTGGTAGATTTTGACGTGTAAAAGTGCCCGTGCGGCCTACTTACTGAATAAATATCTTTTATCTTTTTTATCTACATATAACACATAATATAATAATAATCCAGCCTATATGCGTCCCACTGCTGGGCACAGGCCTCCACTCACAATGAGAGGGTTTGGGCTATAGTTCCCACGCGGGCCCAGTGCGGCTTGGGAACTTCGCACACACCGTCAAATTGCTTCGCAGGTGTGTGCACAGGTTTCACGATGTTTTCCTTCACCTAAAAGCTCATGGTAAATATACAAATTATATTTCGCACATAAATTTCGAAAAACTTAGAGGTACGAGCCCGGGTTCGAACCCACGACCCTCTGCTTGAGAGTCGGCAGGTCAAACCATTAGGCTACCACGGCTACCAACTACTACAACATATATTATGTATACTAGCTTTTGCCCGCGACTCCGTCTGCGTGGAAGTCGTTTATCGGTATCCCACAGGAATTTGTAAAATTTTCCCGGGTAAAAAGTGTTGTTAAGTACGTGGGGGTAGGTAACTTATAGAAATGCACAATTAAACCGATAATTAAGAGTTAGACTTTCGATCGCCCAGTCCAAGACAATTCCAGATGGCCTTTCTAGAATAATCGACGTTCTTCGACCCGCCGTCGGGAATGTTCCAGTAGTCGTTGAAGGAATGTTCTATAGCTGTCTCTGTCTCGTTTTTTATTGCGACGAATCTTGAAAGGTTCTCAGTATTGCTATCTCTTTCTAATCATGCTATCTCTTTCACTTTTTCTGGAAAATTCACCATATTCTCAAATGTACTTCAAAGGCCCTTAAGGGGTCCTGAAAACGTCTGAAAACGGGGTTTTCAATTTATCTCCTAATCTGGTAGAGGTGGCCTGAAACGGCCTGAAAACACTTTTCAGGCGTCTGATAACAACGACAACTTGGTTGAAATTTTGATAAACTGGTATGTGATAGAGCTACCTCTGAAACGGCCTGAAAAGATTTTTCAGGCGCCTGAAAACAACGGCAACTTGGTTGAAATTTTGATTAACTGGTATGTGATTGAGCTACCTCTGAAACGGCCTGAAAACATTTTTCAGGCGCCTGAAAACAACGGCAACTTTGTTGAAATTTTGATAAACTGATATGTGATAGAGCTACCTCTGAAACGGCCTGAAAACACTTTTCAGGCGCCTGAAAACAACGGCAACTTGGTTGAAATTTTGATAAACTGGTATGTGATAGAGCTACCTCTGAAACGGCCTGAAAACATTTTTCAGGCGCCTGAAAACAACGGCAACTTTGTTGAAATTTTGATAAACTGATATGTGATAGAGCTACCTCTGAAACGGCCTGAAAACACTTTTCAGGCGCCTGAAAACAACGGCAACTTGGTTGAAATTTTGATAAACTGGTATGTGATAGAGCTACCTCTGAAACGGCCTAAAAACATTTTTCAGGCGCCTGAAAACAACGGCAACTTGGTTGAAATTTTGATTAACTGGTATGTGATAGAGCTACCTCTGAAACGGCCTGAAAACATTTTTCAGGCGCCTGAAAACAACGGCAACTTGGTTGAAATTTTGATTAACTGATATGTGATAGAGCTACCTCTGAAACGGCCTGAAAACATTTTTCAGGCGCCTGAAAACAACGGCAACTTGGTTGAAATTTTGATTAACTGGTATGTGATAGAGCTACCTCTGAAACGGCCTGAAAACATTTTTCAGGCGCCTGAAAACAACGGCAACTTGGTTGAAATTTTGATTAACTGGTATGTGATAGAGATACCCCTGAAACGGACTGAAACGATGTTTCAGCCTGCTGAAAACGCTTCCAAAGCAGAAGTCGTTTATTACTGCTCCCTCGGGAACTCCAATTTTCCGGAATAAAAATATCCCATATCCTTCCCCGGGCGGGACTCAAATTATCTCCATACTAATAAATTGTATATACCTTACTTAAGAAATGATTGATTCCCCATACAAACTTCCAACCCCCTTTTCACCCCCTTAAGGGATGATTTCCGGGATAAATAGTACCATATGTCCTTTTCCGGGACTCAAACTATCTCCATACTAAATTATATATACCTTACTGAAGAAATGACTGATTCCCCATACAAAGTTCCACCCCCCTTTTCACCCCCTTAAGGGATGATTTCCGGGATAAAAAATATCCTATGTCCTTTCCAGGGACTCAAACTATCTGCATACCAAATTTCATCTAAATCGGTTCAGCGGTTTAAGCGTGAAAAGGTAACAGACAGACAGACAGACAGACAGACAGACAGACAGACAGACAGACTCTCATTTATAATATTAGTATGGATTTATTTATGGAAAACCAACAGCTTTAAAACAGATCATAAACTTAAAGTAGATACAGAAAGCTAATTACAGGTTCTCGCCGATTGATACAAGGTACCTGTACATGTACCTATGCAGTAACAGCAGATAAAGGGCTGGATGCGACGACAAGTTATTCGTCGACGAGTTTGAAAATAATCAATGCTCTCATTATGTTTATAATATTCAACTTTGCTTTCGCCAACGTCCATACCACGTTGAATACACCGGTTCTCGTCCGATCACCGAAGTTAAGCAACGTCGGGCGCGGTCAGTACTTGGATGGGTGACCGCCTGGGAACACCACGTGCCGTTGGCTTTTTTGTTCATCTGGCTAATATTCGGTTTATTTGTAAGGTGCGTTTAGTGCATTTTTCGCGCACATAGCTACAGATTTCAAATAAATTCTTTAAATTTCCTAGACTGATTGCAATAATTTTTTTTAATTGGCGCCTGCTAAAATAAATTACCCATGTTAGTTAATACAGAGTGTAATTAATAAAACGCTAGGCGTTTAAGTTAATGGTCTAGACGGACGTACAATAAAATAAAAAACTTTACTGTGAGGGCGGTTAAAACGAGGTCTTCCTTCACGGGCTTTTAGTTCAGGTCGTTAATTCCTTTGTGGAAAGTTATGGAGCTTCCTCTTTGTACGAAGCAGGTAATTGTTAGTGGTAAAACTACCACGAGCCGTTAGGTACGTAACTACATTGTGGAAAACAAATTAATATTTCACGTATAATGTGACATAATGCTGTGGTGAGTTTTGAAGTACTCAAATTTAAAGACCCTTTGGGCGATTCTTCGGCGTTTTAACCGCCGTCATTGTCGTCTTATTTTAATTTATTAATTTAATTTTAATTTTGAGTGGAATGAGAACTACTCACTGTTCTTCTTCTATTTACATTGGAAATTGTTGATAGTCATATGTAGCTATTTTCGTCAATATACTGGGTGTTTTTTTATTAGTCGAAAACATTTTGGGGGTTAAATCAGTAAGTAATACTGATCAATTTTCACTATGGGACCAACCCCGAAATCGCGAAAAAAAATGTGACCATCCCATACATTTTGGCTGACGATGTTTTGTATGGGAGGGTCAAATTTTTTTTCGCGATTTCGGGGTTGGTCCCATAGAAAAAGTAAAAAAGTTGGTCAGTATGACTTACTGATTTAATTAACCCCCAAAATTTTTTCGACGAATAAAAAAACACCCAGTATATTGACGAAAATAGCTACATATGACTATCAACAATTTCCAATGTAAATAGAACAAGAACAGTGAGTAGTTCTCATTCCACTCAAAATTAAAATAAAATTGTTAGTTTAATTTGGAATAATATGCGAAGTCGACAATGACGGCGGTTAAAACGCCGAAGAATCACCCCTTTATTTTTGGTAGTCACCAAGACCGGAGTTCGAATAACTCAAACTCAAAACATTTATTTGACAGACACACAGCAACACAACGGACAAAGTTCAATGAAAATTATGACAGAAAACCATTGTCGAACTAAAAAGATACACAGATATAAAATTAAAAATGAGCAAATATTTAACTAACTTAATTAATTTAATTTAACTCGGGCGCATATAATTCTCGCAGTTGATTGCTACCTATGTTGAGCGCATGGCCCAGCCTTATGGTCGCCTTTATCCCGGTGGATAAGTGTGGATAAAGCATCCGTCACTCTCGCACTTACGTACTGGTCAGAAAGTGACAGATGTTTTATCCACGTTTCTCTACGTCTACATGAAGACGACTATAAGGCTGGGCGTATGCTGAGAAGCGGGCGACGCGGTTCCACGCAGCGCAGGGAGCAGAAATCTGTCCCCTTTCTACAACGAGGCGCAGAGCGAGCCCTTAGCCAAGAAACACTACGCTAACTAGCGTTTCTATTCGTTTCGTTTTTAAACCAATTAACCAACCAACCAAGTGATACGAAGAGTCACGTGATCTACCAGTGACGCGATTGGTTTAAAAACGAAACGAATAGAAACGCTAGTTAGCGTATGGCATCTTGGCTAAGGGCCCTGAACAGACAGATGCCTGCGTTGCACGTGCCTGCGCGCATTTTATTTAGGTACTCTTTAACGTAATTCGTTGATGATACTCCAACGTTCTAATTTTTTGAAACACGGGTATTTCTCGATTATCGCAGGTAATGCGTCTCTTGCAAGGAACGCGCGAAAAAGAAGTTGCAATTTGCGGTCTTGCAATTTGCATAACACTTTCGAGCAAAATTCAAAAATATACTTAGTTTTCTATTACTTGTAAACAGTTATTATAAATAATCATGTTTTGTGACACAGAAAATTTACTTTCGCTTGAAAAGTACGACGCTGGCAAAAAATGTGAAATTGGCCAATGATGTCATTTCTATTCATCCGTCATACTCACTGCCTCTGCTGAATTATTAAACGTGTGACTTTGCAAAGCAATTAAACAAGGAAACCCAAGTTGCAGTTTCCCTTTCGTGTTTCTAAGACTTGTATTCGGTTAAACCGGAAATAGTTAGGGACCTATTGGGTGAATTTATTCGTAAATACGTTAACCTTGAAGCGAAAGTAATTTCTAGGCTTTATGAGAAAATTTTAGATACGTTTTATGAAATTGTCCTCAACATAGTTTTCGTTATTTAGGTAAGTTACTTTGTAATTTTGGATATGTTCAGTTTCTTATTACGAGATTAAAATGGTTCTAAAGATTAGGAACTTTGCAATTTTTTGTAAATTTGAAACATTAATCACGTTTATTTGGATTAAAGAGCAATGCCACCCATCCATACAAGCTTTGACTAAAATCAATCAAATATAACTATCACACCCAGCTAAAGTAGAGCCACTAGAGCGTACGTTTAGCTCATTCCTAGCTACAATCCGACATCGAAATCTATTTACGCAACCGATATGGGCCCCTAGTCAAATAATTGCACACGTGCCTCTCTCTGTCACGTTTCTTAGCAGACTGGCCAGTCCACACCACCATGTTCATTCAGAAGTAACGTAGTGGAAGGGTTATTGTAGTGCCGCAACGCGCGGGAAACGCGCGCACGCGAATTTTGAACGTTCGATTTTCAAATCGAATTTTGAAATCGGAATTTTCGAGGTGAGTTTTTTTAATTTTATATGTGATCAGTGTTGCCTGTTTAATACTAATCTAATATTTTGTAATTAGAACAGTGTTTTGAAAGAATTTGTTAAATTTTACAACTTTGATGAATTTGACACTTTTTTTTAAATCAAAAAGCTCATCAAATACCCGCATACTTATTAAATTAACTCTACAAACTCCCGAAATATTTCCGCACAATTCGACAAATAGTAACTCAAACTTAAACACGCAATCAAGTCTAGGTTACTTATTTTAATTCTGGTTTGATCAAGACTTTGGGTAATAAATCCTCAATGTTGAAAATGGGGAAAAGTTGCAAGATAAAACTTGGGTAAGCGGCGACATTTTTTACCGGACATTTCAGGTAGGTTTTGCAAAACAAGTTGCGAATCTAGATTTTAATTACGCAAGTAATTGGCTTCACTTATAACTGCAAAACTTTAGTATTTAGTGTCTTTAAATACTGTACTTATCTAGTTAAGTCTATTTAAATAATGAATTATAAACACAGTTTCCGTAGTTACATAAACGGAAAAGAAAAGTTTTATTTCAATTTCCTCTCTGAAGCCATACATCAGTCGTAAAAAGCTTGTGCTGAAATTGCAAGCAATAAATACATGTAGGTACTTAATACTCGTATATCATTAGTGTGTAAGCTGTGGATATCTATAATTAGGTGTATATTATTTATTAATATTATGTGTAAGTGTTTTAAAGTAAGTTTTATTTATTTTAATTAATTCCGCGTTCCGTCTAAACGTTAGGTATCTATGAGCGGGGGCGACCCAAAGTTTTGATTTCGAAGTTAACCTAATGCCCAGCTCATACGGTTTAGGCGGAACGCGGAATTATTTAAAATAAATAAAACCACTAATTAATAGTGATTATTTTCAATGCGTACACAATAAACAGCATTCATACATCAATTTCCATAAGAAAAAAATAGCTAATATAATTTCTACCTACGAGTTCTAAGCGGCTCTGCTGCAGATTATGCTCTCAGAGCCACTTTCAATACCCATTATTTCGTTCCCTAGTACAGAAACAGCCATACACAGCATACGTACATTGTGTACGTTCAACGTACAGTCAAGTCGTACAGTCGTATTAATATCTATACAGCCATCGCGTCAAATATATGTATACATGGACCTTATTGCCAGTGGCATAAAGGTGTATAGATATTTTTGAGATCTTGGGAACGTATATATATTTATGCCCTTGACTGTACATCATTTTACAATATAATTAATTGATTTTCATTATGGTGGCGCGGCTGCAGAGCAGCATACTTTGTTTAATGTCTAATGGCTAATCCAGAACTGGGGACCCGTCGAACTTCGCCAGACACACTACCGTGAGTCTAGATCTTTTATCATCAATTTGGGGTCGGGGGACCCTGCTTGGGGACCCTAAAAAGCCTTGCTTGCCTTGCACTATTTGGTAAAATGGTGGTATTGTTCGTAAACTTGAGCAAGAAATCCTTGGTTACTAAATAGACGAAATTATTTTACTTAGCACTTTAGCGCCCGTAACGTTGCCAAGTAATTTTTTATGTAAATAATAAATCATAAGCTCTCGTTATGTAAATACTTGCGTAAAGAGGCTTTAAAGTTAATATTACACTAAAGTCCAAATGGCACAGGAATTAGATGTATTATTAGAAATTTTACACTAGTTTTTACGCGCAACTTTGTCCACGTAGGTAGGTAGAGTTTATATTCACTTTTCTCTCCACTGTAAACGTAGAGTTTGGAGTCGTTAGATACCTAAGCAACTGATGTATGGAAAAATGACAGTCGGCAAAAGAATCTAGTCTGAAAAAATATATTTTTTGAAAGAAAAGAAGTTTAAAAAAAATCCTAAAATCCGAAAATGCAGTTTTTCTTCTTTCTAAAAATAAGACTTGTTTCCTTTCAGTAAAAATTGATATCTTCAATATCTAGGGTAGGTACGTCTCTAGGAAATTGGTCTGACTAATCCTGTATACTCGCCAGAAGCTTATTTTGGTCGGGGAGAAACATAACTTCTGTACAGCGGAGGTATTGAACAGCTAACTTCTCACTCGTCACGGTTAGATAAGTGGTATACCCGTTTAACCAGCCTGTTCACCCATTTTAACCAGTTTGACTGCCTGTGACGTAAGGGACGAGGTTGCGTAGAATCTTTACCGGTCGGGGACCTTTTATTCCTACTAGGTAACTAGAGATCGGATATTCCGGCGCTTATATACCTAAAGTTCGCGGAGTCTCAATAAAAGCTAAGTTAATGTAGAGGCGGCTTCTTAAAATAAATTATTTTATATGTCTGGATTTATTTAATCTTAGCAAATTAACCCATTAACTCAGTTTTTCCGATCCGTACTTACTGAGACATTGTGGAAGTAAATGCGATATCTCATAAATATTTATACCAAGCATATAATAATTATATAATAATTACCATAAGTAAGTGAGTAGGTATGTATAATAATAAAATAATAATCCAGCCTATACGTCGCACTGCTGGGCACAGGCCTCCACTCACAATGAGAGGGTTTGGGCTATATAGTTCCCACGCGGGCCCAGTGCGGATTGGGAACTTCGCACACACCGTCAAATCGCTTTACAGGTGTGTGCAGGTTTCCTCACGATGTTTTCCTTCACCGAAAAGCTCATGGTAAATTTACAAATTGTATTTCGCACATAAATTCCGAAAAACTTAGAGGTGCGAGCCCGGGTTCGAACCCACGATCCTCTGCTTAAGAGTCGGCAGGTCAAACCATTAGGCTACCACGGCTTTTTTTAAGGTATGTATAACACAGATAATTCGTCGATCGATTTAGCAAATTAAACGTCCACTTCCATAACATGCAAAGCAGCGGCATCACAGAACTTTAGAAAAATAAGCGCCTGAATATCCGATCCCCCAAGTAGCACAAAACCTGTATAAGAGCTTATATAGCCAATATAACTCTAGTTTCAGCATTTTAAGGGCTGTATAAACTCTTATACAGCTTGTGTGCTACTCGGGTAACGCTCGATTCGTAAAACATGGACAAATAAACCACGTGGAAAGAGAAATGTAAACGTTTCGGTCGCCTTTTATGTGACATAATATCTGTTACAGTAAAAGTGCAGTGAAGGTTTAAAAAAGTGCAGTGAAGGTTTCGGGTTCGGGTGAAGTCGGTTAGACTCGCATTAAAAGCGAGTGAGACAGTACATAGAAATCGGAAGGACGTTTTAAGAGCTATTGCACTGTACTATCGGCAAAATGGAACTCTTGACCCACCATAGAACTGTCAAAGTGACATTAGAAAACAGTTTGACAATCCTTACGATTCGATTTATTACGTCGCTGTGACATAGATCTATAGCGGGTTAGGGTTCCATTTTGCTTACTAAGGTGTATAATGTTTTCAATTTTCGAACACGCGCCCCACTTTTTATTTATCGTTCGAATTTTGAATTAACTGGAGGTAGGTCTCTTGGATTGAAAACACTATAGGTCGCGGAAAATTAACATTGGTTAGAGTAGCCTGCCCGTGACCAGGGTCGTTGCACTCCGATCGAAACGCCGTCAGCGTATTTAAAGTTTCGGAGAGGTGGTTGAGAAAACACCAGTGTTTGTACGTACAGTCACCAAATGCTACCTATATGTGACGTTCTCAATATAAAGGGACCTTATGGAGGAAGGCAGATACGCCCTTCTTATTCTTGTAACTATACGAATACTATGGTAACAGTTCTAAAAACGGCGTAACCGCCTGCCTCCATAAGGTCCCATTATAATGAGAACGTCACATATTATCCACCATTGGAGTCTGAAAATATGTGACCAGTCTATAGGTATAAGATAGCGTGTGAGATACTTTTGAGTCCAATGTTAGATAATTATTATACTTATTGTGATTGAAATGCTTTGTTATTAGAAGCAGATAATGGCGAATTAAAAAGAGAATAAGGCCCAAGGAAGTGTAACGACGAAGATCTATCTCCAGAAGGACACCAGGCTGAGACTGATTGATTAGTGATTGCGTAACCGTTACGAAGAAATGATGTCTCGTTTATTTTACGTGTAATTACTTTTTTACTTGGATATGGAGTTATTTAAGTGCAGGCAAAAATCTTGGTTTAGATAACGACATAAGTAACTACCTTGACATTTTCAGTTATAACAATTCGTTACATAAATAAAAATTGACCTCATCCCAAACTAAACTCTACACCTGTACATAAGTACTAGACAATAAACATACCCATAATAGAGAAATACATACTCATCATAGAAAACACCCAAGATTCAGAAACATACTCGCATTCATCACACAAATATTTGCCTTTGAATCGAACCTGGGACCACTAGCTTCGTAGTCACTAACCAACTAGGCTAACCGCATCGTCAGTCCTTTAATACAGACCAAATAACTTAAGTTATATCAATGTGTTTTGAATATAGCTCTCAATCTCCCTCTAGTAAATAATTCAGCATCAAAAGAAGCATAACCTTGCATTCTAAGTATGTGTCCATCGCAAATCTGAAAAATAAATCATAGAAATTGCTCTTAACAACCCAGCTGTTATTATATATATTATATTACTCTATTTCATTCATCTACTACTATAAAATCAAGCTTAGCATATCATGTTCCCTTAAAAGAAAACAAGAGACTATAGTTTACGTTCCTTCTATTCTACTCACGTTAGGGTTTTTGACACAGGCCTCTCTATTTTGTAACAAGAGTTAGATATACAATTATCATAAAACTGGTCAAATTAGCATGTCATCGGACAGGTTGTGATAAGGCTGCAGTATTAGTCAACAAGCGATTTGAATATTTTTTTGTAGAGGTTAGGTGATTTTATTATGACTAAAAGAAGGACAACGAACACCTAGAGACCTATTGGACATTTGTAATCTTAAGATACTGTCGAGTTCATAAATATGGGTACACTTTAGTACCTTGTCACTGTAATCGTTGTGACAATTTCATATGGCAATTTAAACATGACGGTAAATGGACAAAGTTCATTAACTGTATTGAAGAAGTTGTTTAAAATTACATGCTTGCCCGATTTGTTTTAATTTTAACTCCAGTAAAGGTTTTCAGTAGGGTCCTTGAACTTTTCTCGATAGAAAACTCGCCTCGCGAATTTCTTGTAATTTTGCCGCCCGACAGCCCGGGTCGAACTTTGTTACTTTTGTCTGCAAGCTCGATAATTATTCCACGAATATGTTAAAAGGTCCACAGAACCCGTAAGGGAAGTTTTCTCTCAGACGGAATTTAACCTCGACGATTTGTTTAAAAGTTCAACCGTTATGTAACTTAAAAGTGCTGTACTAGAAAGTCTAGAAACTAAGTTCATAATTATTGCATTGAGTTTCAAAAACTCGTAGGGTAGATTAGAAAGTAATACACTAAAGAGCAACGAAATCTGATCACGGTGTTTGCACATTGACCCATTATTGTTGCTGTTGAGTGTTACGCTACAAAAATAGAGTCTGATAATAATTTAGGTTATAAAAACACCAGTAAATAACAACTAGCGACTTGAGTGACAGACCAGACAGGCATAATGGCTAGAAATCAAAGTAATTCAGTAAATTAGCATTGTTAGGGCGCAAAATTTGTCTCAATATAGTTACTCAGTGAACTAAATATTTTGCGAAATTTTAGCTTTCGCTAATATTAACAACAATTTTAAATGTCATAAACAAAAAGGTTGATAACGGTTCCCACGATACAAAACGGAACTATTGATGAAGAATGTTTCCTCGCCGTACCTATACATAATGAAGACACGCATAGCATACATAAAGATTTATAGACAGACAAAAATAATGAATGTATGGTCACGGATTTTATTCGTTAAGCCAGCGCAGAACCTCGTCATAGAAAGGCATTGATTAATTTTGACGTAATTTCTCTCATGATATTTGGTGTTACCTTATTATGACGGGGTTATATTGTGTTAGTTATAATCTGTAAATGGTGTTAGTATAATTGAAGTTTGATGCAGATGATAGGTAACTATTGGATTTGACAATTTTGGCGTTCAAAAGTGACCTTAAACAGAGATGCAAAAGTACTATAATTTGGTAAAAACATATATATTAACCAAATACCTATAGTAGAGCAATCTGTCACCGCTATAATAATAAATTATATGTTTGTTATTACTTTGAATGGCAGAGGGGTTCGGTATGATTTTTTGGCAGAGAGGTAGTCTATGGAAAGGCTAGCGAGTGTTAGGGAAAAGTAACCAATAAAAAAAAGTAACCTATAAATCACGAAAAATACTCTGTTATCGTTTGAAAGAGATAACAAATTCTACGCCGCCGGAGTAACGGGCAAAAGCTAATTATAATAATACACTTAATTTGGTTTTTAAGTAAAACGATACAATAAATCTTCAATAAATAAACCTTTAAATACAATAAATCTGAAGAGTCGAATATTTGTAATAATGATATATTGTAAAATGTATTCTGTTATCCGAAAACAACATCTGTTTTATATTTTGACTAATCTAAGTCAAGTTTAACTTCTAGCTAATCGAGTTCTAGATTCTAAAGAAGATAGGTAGCGGAAATTAGTTATTGGATAACGAATTTCATTTGAATATCCACTTTAGTTTCACTTTTTTTTATACGCTCAGTGTATTTTATAAAATAGATAAAATTGCGATAAATAGCTTTAGAAAGAACTCGTCATAGAATATAACTTAAAACAATTACGAATGATTTAGGTATAGGTAGGTATAATACGGTATGAAAAAGAAACATAGTTGACCTAAGACGATAATGACAATTGACAAAAAGTCTTCAATATTATCTATTAAAATAAATAAATACCTCATAAATCTCAGTTTGTTATTTAATCACATTTACATTTGTTAAGGTAATTAAGTAAGTGTAAACAAAAATTCTAAATAAGCAATAGTTCGTAAGCCAATGGAAGCAGAGCACTGACACGTCAAAACTCGGCAAAACAGTTTTGATTGGCTATTTAACACAGTCACGTGGTTTAGTTTATTTACATTCTTTTAAGTACCTAAAGATATAAAGTATAGTTTTTATCTAGTGTTTTTTGGTTGGTACAATTGTAAAAAAAACAATAATTGACCCTGATAATTTTTTGTTAAGATTACTCGCTTTATTATCTTCTTATAGCTGCTAATTGGTTATATCCTCAATATGTTCGTAATTAAGCGACATAATAGCGCTCTTTAGTTTTTTATCAAGTCGTGTTTTGGAAACAACATTGTTGTTATAATCAAAATTATCATATTTTTAATGCGGCAAAGTATCTCAATTGGTTTTTTATTGTTCCTTATTGACAACCAGTGTTACTGGAATAACCTTCGTTCTTAAATACATACATACCTTCACGCCTGTCTCCTAACCTAACTCACCGGTCCAAACATACCTCTTTCGTCTTTCTTCCTCTACATTCATCAACCTCTTCATGCACGTACGTCTGTTCTTAAATAATCT
Organism: Tortrix viridana; assembly: GCA_963241965.1. Taxonomy (NCBI): domain Eukaryota; kingdom Metazoa; phylum Arthropoda; class Insecta; order Lepidoptera; family Tortricidae; genus Tortrix; species Tortrix viridana. Next base: position 10,451,982 of record OY725186.1, read on the forward strand.
ATTTTTTTTAAAATTTTGTATTGACCCGCACTGATTCCGCTCAGCACATGCCAAGACATGTCCTTAACAAGCTTTACTCTCTTATCTCATCTCGGCATAGCGACCACGACACACTGACACGGCTCTCTGCTACGTATTACGTAGTCACCTAAAATTCTACATTTATGGAAAAAACACGTTTCTTTAGATGTAATCTATCTATACTTAATATGACGTGCTTCCGTGGTTCGCATGCACCACACCTAGAGACTTCAAAGCCGAGGTTCTGTGTTTGACCTATACGTACCTATGTTATAATATGTATTAAGTAGGTAGGTACCTATACAGGGTGAGTCTTGATAAAATGCACATTAAATTAAATTTTATCGACGAAAAAAATTATTTTTTCATGACTCTTCAAAAATAATTCGCAACTGTAAACATGTAAACACAAAAAAAATGTGTGTGTGTGTTTTTTATAGCAATTTGGTTTCTAGAAACAACTGATCTATAGGAAAGCGAAACGGCTATTTCAGCATTTCTTTTACTACCGCTCTTAGTTTAGGACTAGTTCAATTTTCGTGAGATTGACCCATAAATATATATTTTTAATAAGTAAGTACGGCACCAGTTTTGACTGTTTCTTTCGAAAATATAAATTACTAAGTAGCTACTAAGAAACTACGGTTAAAAACCCACCCTAGCCTAGCGTGCATGCAGGAAATACAATTCTATATTCTAACGTAGGTAACACTTAACGCTTGAGTTTAAAACAAGTGTCTCGATTTGATAAAATCGCTATAGTCGCTTAGTAATAAAAGGTAATAAAATTCATGACGAGACACTTTTATTTTAAACCTTAAGCGTTAAGTGTTACGTTAGAATATGGAATAGTTGTATTTATTTCCCTAGCACCTATCAAATTTTATCTCGTGTAAGCATGTTAAGCCCGCTAGGGTAAAGCTGCCCTTGTAATGTCGTACAAAAATGTCAGTGAATAAGTACATTAAGTACCAGTCTTTCCGTATTTCATACAAAATTGACCCATTTCAGCATTTTGGCTACTGAACGAACGTCTCATTATTCGCAGTTACATTATCGATAAATCAACTCAAATCCGATCAACGTTGACCGATTTCAGTTTCGAAAGTGGATGAAACATGGCCGATTTTTACCGTGAAATGTCTGGCTTTCTTAAATTACGTAACTTGAGATAGTAATCACTTGAAAAAAGATAAATCTTGTAGGATTTTTTAAGGAGGGATAGCTTTAAGCTGGTTTGTAAATATGTTTCATTTTTTACTTGTTTTCGCTGCAAAGGCCTCGTTTGCTGATGCTTCTGCTCTAGCTTTACTATATATGAAACTGTACTTTATTATCGTTTAAATGTTAAGTTGACTCTTGAAACATATAAGTTCCTACCTACTTATAAAACTTTGCTTCTTTCATAATGTACCTGATTATCAAGAGAATTATAAAAAGTTAAAGTCAGTTGTTCAATGTAGAAGCATTCTAGGTAAGTTAATATAATTATATAATAATTAATTCAACAAGTAAAACACAAAATACTATAATACAATATCTTTAAACTACATAAACTAAAAATCAAAAATCAAAATTAAATTAAATAATTTCATTTAGATAAATAAATATACTTAAATCAGTGGATATAAATTCACGAAATTCACACTAAAATATTGACAATAGCGCCGCGTTTTTTTGTTCTAAGTAACAAAATGTTCAAGAACGTTCCACGGTCAAGCTACTCGTATTTGTTTTTCGTCGCACACTTCAAACGAGTTCAAACGGTTTTTTTAATTATGAACTAATGGCTATTTAAACTTAGAACATTAATAACTGAGAAAAATGTTGCAAGCCGTTTTGTAACTCCTTTAAAGCAAGCGTTACGCAACACACTAGGAAATATCAAATAAGTATGTGTTTCACATTACAAGATCCTAGCCAGTAAAATAAGCCATATCGTTGTTATTAAGAAAATTACAATAATTGTTTACTTTCTTTTTAGTGGTTGTTATATTTGTACGCACTACGCAGCAAAGGCAAGCATTCAACCAACAAGCCTTAAACCCCTTCCACGAATTGATGCATTACCGACGCGATAGACTGGCGGCAGCTTACGTCAATTTTGACAGTTTTGGAACATCGTTATCGATAGCGTCATGAATCTTGTCTAGGGCCGCGGGTCCCAAAATTACTTTATTAGTTTTACTATGGTTAGACTTTAATAATAACAACAAACTGCAGGATGCACTGCTGCAGGCGCAGCGGCATGGAATACTATTTTTACCCGACTGCGCGACGCAAAGGAGGGTAATGTGTTTATTATTATTTTAGGTAAATTTTCAATGTGATTTTTGTACTTAAGTCTTAGAGCCTTATTAAGTTATTACACTGGCGATATGCTGGCGATATCGTTGCGAGCTCGCGGCGAACTCGCTGCGCGCTCGCCTCGCTTCCAATTCGCCAGTGTGATATGATAAGGATCTTATTTATATTTTCGTCTTTTACTTTAATTTAACATTTAGGTTTGTTGTAATAAAAGACAATATGTACATCCTGGAGTTTAAAAGGGACGAAGAGAAATGAACTAAATTATTTCCTAAAATGGTTTATTTCTATTATTTCTAATCTAATATTATAATATATAAGAACTGTGTTAAACACAGTAACGATTACAAGACTGATAGGAAATTGAAACTTCGATCATAACGGAAGATCTCCAGACGTCGATCAATTTCTACGTTATCAATACTGGTAAAGTATCAGTTATAAAACTTATACTGCTTTAAGATACTCCAAATCAGTAGTCGTCAATACAATATTTTATACATCTTATTATGTGAATAAATACAGGAGATAAGGATAATATTTATGAAATTAATCAAAGTAACCCCATTTTACGGTACTAAATAGATACCTGCAACTTCTTCCTTCAAGGGAGAGAGATGGATAGGGTGGCAATGCCGACAAGGCTGCCCGGTAGTTTGTTACTTAAGTAAGTATACCAAGAATGCTCTCGTGAATTTTATGATCCTAACCGTATCTATGACAACTATACTCATAGCCACATATTCACTGAGAAATATTTGTTCAAAAATACGGTTTCAGAAACAAAATCTGCGTGTTTCTAGAACATGTAGAAACTGGTGCGGTGAGCACAGCTGTTAATCATGTTTCTGTTTCCTGCATTGTTTCTGTGTATCCGAAACATTGTTTCGCAGTGAATAGATCCGAAATACCGTCAACACCGTGTAGACTGAAACATTGTTTCTATAAACATCTACGTGGAGTTTAGAAACAGTGTATCGGACACATTGCTGACTTTGGACTATCATGTTTCTGAAGAAGTCTTTAAGAAATACAATTATTAATAGCTCTAAGTTTTCGAATTATGTTCTGGCCATTAAAAGCATAAACGCTTGTAAATGGTACTTAAGTAGTTCCTAAAACTTTAAGTATCTCCCAAGATACAGGCTTCGCCTAGTTTGGGGGCCTCTGTTTGTTTTCTCTATAAGTCAAACTATGCGTGTGTTCTTTTAAAGTTAGTTTACCAAATAACCTATGAATGAAACGGTGTACACATTTAAATAAACCATTTTTTTTTATTGTTTCTAGTGAATACTTAACTTTAGCTATGACCACCGGCCGAAATAAATGTCAATATGTCTACTAATAAACCCGTCAAGGCAATATCCTTGTCATTCAGCAAATAAATACATACTTTCCTTGTCCAAGATCTTTTGCATAATTTGGTCAACGTAAAATTTTACGACGACTTCGATTTTTATCGGAGCCGATTTTATTGTCGATTAATTGGTATGACGAAATCGATTATTTTGTAATACATTCTGCAAACAAGTTGCTCAAGTTCGTAGCACATCTTCATGCTAATGGTTCCGTAGGTATAAATTGAAAGACGCGCGGACGCTGGCTTCGTGTCGATGAATACGTTGTTGTATTGAACAGTTAAAGGAATTGTGGGAAAAATCATACCTAGACCTTTGTTACGCGGTTTATGCTGTCCAACGTACAGTCGAGTTCATAAATATGTGTACATTTTAGTACCTTGTCTATTTAATGTCATGTTTAAACAGTCATATAATATAATGAATTGTCACAGCGACTAAAGTGTACACATATTTTTGAACTCGACTCGACTCGAATGTACGCTGTGGTGCAATGAAATTGACACCTACACTTTGAGACTCAGGCCGTTAAGTTTATGTTAGCAATAATGTGAGAGTCGAACAGATGTCTTCAATACCTTTAGAAGACGGGTAATAACACTACCAAGATAAACAATAATTTTAAGTTAGTGAGATTTGTTATACTAAGAGCCGCACTCAGAGACGTCAATTAAGTTTTAAGTTTCATTAAAGTAGCTGCTGTCACTTTCTTTGCTATAGCAATAGAATAAAACGCAGCAACTTTAATGAAAATTAAAAATTAATTGACGTCTCTGAGTGCGGCAGTAAGTGCCGATTTTCCAATCTCCGTATAACACTATCTGTCAGATAAATATTAGCTTTGTCCTTTTCTATCACGGGACAAAGATGAAAACTTTAACTTTCAGATAATTTTATTTATTTGGATTTTGAAAAATCGGCTCCAGAAAGTCTAAGCACTTGGTTGACGAAAGCGGTGACTAAAGAGTCAGTAGCTTACTCTTTCAACTAATTAGCATTGCTCGTCGTATTTGGCAAGGTGCCACAGGGGACATTTTTAGATTTAAGTAGTTTAATTTTCATGTACCTATCTATAAGCGACTATTGTGACATTTTTTCTACCGACGACATTGACCAATATCTGACAGTGTTATAATGCCTGGTCTTATAACTTTTTGATGACGGTACCCTAAAAGTCCATGAAAAGTGACTTTGAGGCTGCGATGAATGGGACGTAAAATTTATAACGCAGTCGTTCCTTGACCGTGTTTCATATGTTTTGCACATATTTCGCCACGCCGTGGAAATTTCCTTGAATTAACACGTTTTTGGATAATTTTCACGTTGGCACACGTTACTACGTTCGGATTGGAAATAAACTAGATAATGTAAAAGTCCCGAAAAGAGGGAGACTGTAGGCACAGTAGCATCAAATAGATGATCAGCGAAAGTGGCCAAATATATCGCCACACATCTTTATTACTGGAATTACACTTGTAAGTTACTCACAAAGACAAATTACAATATGTTACTCTCAAAGAGTGTTTACCTACATTTTTGCAAATTTATCGTGAGTAAGGGCCTGTCTCACAATGGACAAGTTAATTTATCTGCCACTTAAATTTAGCCCTCTTCTTGTCTATTTTCAAGTATGCGAATGGGAAAGGGCTTAATTTATGTGACAAATATGCTTGATTGTGAGGCAGGCGGTAAAACTTACAAGTGTTATTTTATTCCAGCTTTACTATAGGAATAAGCATGTGTTGCGATATGTTTGGCCATTTTGACTGCTCCTCTTTGATGCTGACTTTTCTTCATTTCATTTTTGCCCATCTTGTTTCTATATGTATTCTTGTAGATTTAGATCTTGCGGTCAAATAAAAAGCTACCATCTCGGTAAGGGCAAATATTAGTGCGATGCGATGAGCTAGATTTGTACTACCACACTTGGATGTTTTCTATGTATTTTAATATGTATTTTTGTACATAAGTATGTTTATCATTGTTTAGTACTCACAGAACAATAGAGCTTAGGTCCCAAAGGACTAGGTCAATATGTGTTTTTTTATATACTTATGTCATTATTAACTTAGTTTCTCTTTTACTTCCTTTACTTTTAAATAAAGAGTGTTAAGTTAAGTGTCGGGAAGCACATATTGTCTGTAAGTTTGTTCGGGTCCTATCACCTACGGCCTGAATGGGTGGACTGGACCTAATCAATAAGGTTTTTGTTATTTAACCGCTTATATAATTTAGTAGTTATTTAGAATTGGGGGCAGACTTTGTGTTGTCATATGTTTATCAGGCAATATCCTAGGATTATAAATTTAATAATTATGCACAACCACGTAACAAAGTAATACTTAAGAAATACATTAATTTAAGCGCTCGTAAATATTCCGGATGCAACTTAAACACTATGATACCGCCTAATGACTCTTTCTTGTTGTATTTCCTGTCCTTGTTGTATGTGGGGTTCAATAAAGAGTTATTGTATTGTATCGTATTGTATTGTATGTTTATAATGAACTCGTTAAGAATAGAAAACGTTTCGTATACTTATGCATGTACACTAACTTGCATAACCCGAGTGGCTACGAAATGTTTTTTTAAATGGCCACATTCAAATTCAAATTCAAATTCAAATATTTATTCAGTAAATTGGCCACATACGGGCTCTTTTACACGTCAGTAATATAGAGTGAATCTACCAGCGCTTCGGACAAGACCATCATTGCGGAGAAGAAGCGCCGCAAGAAACTCCAGCAGAAGGTCATTTTTTCCAATATAAAATACAATAATACTTAAAAGTAAGTTAGATATAAGTAATCTGTCACGTGGTACAAAATACTTTTTAACAACAGACCATGGAACTTAACGATCTGCCGTTAGCGCAAAAATTGTAATCGACACAGGCAACACCTCAGGCATTCACTTTCACTAACTCGCTATTTTTTTTTCGCAGATCAATTCAAGAGGCTGCGGTGGCGAACAGTTTGGTGCATTCTGTTGGGAGACAGTGTTGTGGGGATACCGATTGTGGATCGATATTGTGAAGTGATAGTGTGTGTGGATTCTAGTTTTTTGAGGCTGAGAAAAAAACAGAATGGTAAGTTTTAATTTTATATATTTTTTAAAATTCTTTTTTGTTCTTAACACCATTATCGGAACATACAAAATTAGGCAGATCAACTTATTCAAGTCTATCAAAGTGGTGTACATTTTTCACACAGTTCTATGTCCATCGGTTTCTAGGTTATAATTTATTGTCGTCTTTAAGCGATAGAAAAAGTTGGTTAACGCATCCGACACACTCGCACTTGCATACCGGTCAAAAAGTGACAGATGTTTTATTCACATTTATCTACATCGTAAAACACGACCATTCATAATAGGTCCGCAATATATTTCTTCACTATCAAAGTTCCGAGTAATGTGTGGTATAACGAATTAACCTCAATTAAAACTATATTACACAAGTGTTGTAAATTACACAAGTATACGATACGTATAAAGCAATTTAGAGATAGTATAACCAAACGAATACTAAAACGGTTTACTCACGTGTTAGTCAGGTAAGCCCGACATCCTCTCATCTCCGCCTCTCCCCCCTCTCATGCCCGACATGGACTCATTCATTAGGTTAGGGTCCTTCATCAGGGGAGTGTTATCGCGGGCGCGGACTCCCGTCCTGACTATACGTGAGTGTGAAACTGTTTGTGTTCGTTTGGTTCTAGGAATGACTCACACTAGTTTAAATTGTAGTAGGTAGACTCGGGTCGAAACCGAATTTTCATCGATTTTCTATACATAAACAAGAAAAAAAAAGAAAACAGAAAAAAACAATCCATAGCTGGGGTTCGAATCTGCAGTCTTGGCGTAGTAGGCCAACGCTCTAACCATCAGTCTATTCAGACGGCGGCAGCCGCTCCGAAATTACGAACCCTATTGCGCGGGAAATGTTTTTGCGTGAAAATACGGGGAAACCCTCTGCAAACCCTCTGTAAACCCTCATGTCGCAATTTTCATCGAAATCGTTAAAGCCGTTTTCAAGAACGTGAGTACAAATATATATATATATATATATATATATATATATATATATATATATATATATATATATATATATATATATATATATATATATATATATATACCTACCTGTTCCTCATTTAACAGTATAAGATAATATAATAGAAAGATATACTAGAAACTACTAGAGGTCGCCCGCGACTTCGAACGCGTAGAATTAGTTTCCTACCGGTTGGAGGTTGATTTTTGAAAAATCCTTTTTAAGTCACCCTTAGGGTATCCAAGAAATATTCCCTCCAAACTTCAAGTCCCCAGGTTGAGCGGTTAAGGCACCTGCCTACCCAATAGTTATGACAGGAAAAAAAATGTCAACCTAGCGTTTGCACATTCTAGCGTCTATACGCTTCATACTTTCGATTGGTATGTAATTGATCTATTAAACAAACAAGTGCAATATTTAAATAACATTTTTAAATTTTTAATTAAGTACTTAATCATATATTGGACTGAAATGTTTCAGTCAACCTATTCGCGATATCTAAGTAAGATGGCGTGAAATGGGAGATGACTATGTCCTTCAGTGGACTAGTATAGGCTGATGATGATGATGAATTAGCTGACTGGCAAATTGACAAATCTATAAATACGTGGCTGAAATCATCAGAGAGCCAGTCCAACTAGCCCGCGACTTGTTTGTCGCTTGGATATCTCTTTCTCAGTAGTATGTAACAATAGAGACACACTGAGAGACAAGCGAGAAAAAACAAGATGTGCCAGCAGCTCAAATACCAGCGATGGTACTATCTCATTCTTTCTAGACTTCAAAAAAACCGTATCTTACGTCCATTTCCAGAGGTTTCCTACTACTTAAGCAGTACCATACTGAATAATACAATTAATTCATTTAATTGAAAACTTAGCTGCACATTAAATAAATGCAATGTTGACGAACCCGCCCTTCAACTGACAACAATTCAAACGCTTCCTTAATATAATCTCATAATTGCTCGTTATCGGGCATTCTTCACGCTGTTTTAGATCCACAATAGGTGCTTATCATTACCTTACAAGCTCTCTGCATACTAATCTGTTTTACTATACTGCGAATGGTATCGAGGAAATAATCGACAAGCGCCGAATTTATTTGGAAAATGTGCGTCAGGGTACTAATAAGCTGGTCGGTTTTACCCCGCATGTAACCACGAGATAAAATTTGACAGGTGCTAGGGAAATGAATACATCTATTCTATATTCTTACGTAAGACTTAAAGCTTAAGGTTTAAAATAAAAGTGTCCCGTCTTGATAAAATCGCTATAAAAATGTGAAAATCGCAATAGTCGCTTAGTAATAAAAGGTAATAAAAATCAGGACGCGACACTTTTATTTGAAACCTTAAGCGTTACGGCTTACGTATTCAGTCCGCTGAATGAATATAGAAATAGAAGTAGAAAATATTTATTTAACGCACACAGAAGAAGAATATTAGAAAAAAATATGGCTTTTAAGTTACTGGCAGCGATTTTAACCCCCGACGCAAAGAGGAGTGTCATAAGTTTAACGTGTGTGTGTGTGTATTTGTGTATCTGTCTGTGGCATCGTAGCTCCCAAACGGATGGACCGATTTTGATTTAGTTTTATTTGTTAGAAAAGTGACTTAATCGAGAGTGTTGTTAGCTAGGTTTGATGGAAATCCGTTAAGCTATTTAAAAGTTACGAGTTCTGAAAGTAGAAGTCCCGATTTTGTTGGACGTTTTTATCTATTTATTAACAGTGTGCCTAGTCTCCTCATGGGAAGCGCTGGTATACTTACGCACCTTTAGAATAATGACATAAATCCAAATTTTTTGGATTACGAATTTTTCGAATTGAATTATGTCTCTATAATAATAATTTTTAGACTCGAATTAGAAAACATAACATTTTGTATTAGGTTACTTTAATTATAAAGGTGCGTTATGGCCGGTCCCTATACCTATTCAAAGTATTGATAGATAAGGTTAGGTACAGTCAACGACATTAATATCTATACAGCCATCACGTCAAATATATGTATACATGAACCTTATTGCTAGTGGCATAAAGGCGTATAGATATTTTTGAGATCTTGGGAACGTATATATATTTATGCCCTTGACTGTACTTCAAATTAAAATCTGACACATGTATGGAGCAAACGTTTAATTTTAACTCCCTAGTATCTATCCGCTGTTCGATTGTACGGACCGGAAGTTAGACTTGGAAAAACACCCGAATAATGTATATTATAATATTATATAATTTAATTTTTGTGCTTTGAATGTAAGGTTCTAGTTCTCTGACCCAGCCCCAGATGAACCAGCGTATGTAGTCCCTACAAGTGAAATAGGGGGAATCAAACTATGGTATTTTAACTTCCGTTGTCAAAAAATGTAGCCGACTAAGAAGAATATACAATTCTTCTTAGTCAATATGAAACGTTATGATTGTAGGTATACGTATCTCTGCAAAATGGTCTATAAGTTTTATTTAAAATAAAACACAGGGTCTTAATCAAATGGAATGGTTTACAAACCACTGTACCATTAACGTTATTTATAGTATACTTACTTACATTTTTATAGTCGTATCTATCGCTCCCTTCGCTCTCGAGATTGCGCAGCAGTTTGCATTATAAGATGTGATGCTTGCTTTGCATTCATGATAGCTTTGCATAATTGTTTTAAAGGAAATTTATCTTTATCTTTGCATTTTCGCTTTACGTAGCTTAGTCGTTTTATAGAGAACAAAATTTATATGTGTAAATGCCGACCTAGAGCAAATCGCTAGAAAAAACTTTAAGAACAAACTTGTGGTCAAGGGTTTAATACATTCTTTATTACTTTTCCCGGTAATTCATTTCGCAATTATGCGCTTACATTTGGACGTTTCTAACAATGAATGCAGTAAACAGAACGCCTTTGAAAACCGCGGAAGGAAGCCACATCCGCGTTAACCGCCATTTAAATAAAATAACCCTCATTACAATAAAGTAATTTTGATATCGACCACTAATCTTAAAGCTGTATTACAATCATAAACATAACCTAAAAATTATTCACTAGAATTCATTTTAGAACGTTAAGGAAAAGCAGATGCGTTTCAAGCGAGATTGAACTATATAGATAGTAAAAATAGGGTGTGTATTAAGATTGTTTGTGCCGGGTGCGTTCGGAAGTTATGCAACCAGCGAAAGTGTTCATGCTTCACATTACTCTCACCGCGGTACGGTCACGGTCGCGGTTTCGGTTCATATTTGCGAACGGACGGACGGTTTGTAGTGTTGCCATTACGCAATATTCGTGGCAGTGTTGCTGTTACTGGCGTTTAATGTTTATGTGCGGTTTTTGTAATGGTTGAGCGTACATTTTGGATTATAAGGGTTTTTGTTTTTCTTCATCATCAGTCAAAATATTATTGAGAACTAGCTAATCTGCCCTGCTAAGGTAAAAGGCAGTTTTTTTACACAAAACCACTGTAGCAATTGCAACCTTATTACCCAGTAATGAGGTTGCAATTGTTACAGTAGTTTTGTGTAAAAAACTGCCTTGTACCTTAGCAGGGCAGTAAATGCCCGCTCCGTCTCCGTCTCCGTCAACTAAAGTTTTTTATCAATACTCTCGGGAAATGTTCAAATTTCCGGGATATAAACTATCTTTGTACAAAACTTTACATCGATTGGTTGAGTGGTTCAACCGAAAAAGCGGAACAAACAATCTAACAAACACATTTATAATATCAGTTAGTAGGGGAGACCGGGGATGGTTGACTATAGGGGCAGGTTGACTAACTATCAAAAACATAACCGGTGACTGAGCGGGGGGACTCTCGTGCCTTATTGATTGGCTCATGGCATAGGCCATGCGTCGGACGAGTTTTTGATAGTTAGTCAACCTGCCCCTATAGTCAACCATCCCCGGTCTCCCCTAACCATAACCATTTAATTAAGTATTAACTAAAACCAATTTTTCGCTTTTCACCGACACATAAATATTGCTCCGGCGCGGAGGGAGCTTCTGTATATTGCTACCTAGAGACATTAATGTAAACATGGTTACATTGGGAGATTTTTCTCTTACGCGGCAAAACGGAACTCGCTTGATCGCAGTCTAATATAACTACGCGACTATCCTTGTCTAGTAACTGGTTTAATCAAAGCCGGGCTGTACCAATGTCGTAGATACGAATCACCGCGCAATATTTGCGTGGATCAAGTTAACTAGACGATCGAGTACATAAAATGGTTTAGAACTTAAACTGGTTTATGTTTATTTAATATCTACTTTTAATATAATAAACTCCAAAGTTATTTAATTAAGGCAGTAAAAAAAATGATTGTAGTGGTCCTTACCAAGCTAAATCTCTTAAGTACCTATAGAAATTAGCATATTCATTATTCAATAAATCAATATTCATCTAAGCGGATGGCTAGATAAATATTTAAAAAGGTGTCAGACACTGTAAAAAAACTCAAGTAGGTACTTACCTAAAAAAAGTTCGATAACTTGTGGTGTAAAGGAGCATGTCCACTAATGTCAATGCCCATTATGCAAACCGCCGATGGGTTATGTAACTTCAAATTAAAATTTGACATATTTTGTAAATTGCTAATGTCAATTTTAACTCGTGACCTTATCTGTAGTTTGAATAATCAGAACAGACATAGGATGGATATAGTTGGATAGTAGGATATCTACCAAAGCTAACAGCAACTTAGTTCAACTTGTCGACTTAGTTGATGATTTGAGTATTTGTTCCTGAGTCATGGATGTTTTCTATGTATTTAAGTATGTATTTCTCTATATAAGTATGTTTATCGTTGTCTAGTACCCATAGTACAAGCCTAGAGCTTAGTTTGGGACTAGGTCAATTTGTGTGAGATTGTCCCCTGATATTTATTTATTTATTTATTTATTTAACTTGATGTATGCGTCTCGTTAGGCTTATTTACAACAATCAAAATCTGATAAAAAACAACCAAATTTTCAAATGAGGTTAGGTAACATGCGGGTCATGCAGTTGTCATTACACCTGAAGTATCTCGATACGTTACTCTATTTATGACTATTGCTATTATACGCATAAAACCATCTAAGTTCCAACAGTTTAAATATTAACCGATAGAAATATAGACATTGCACAGCCTAACTGCATTCAAACAACTAACCTTTCGAAACCTTTTCATGCGTCATGCTTGATCAATAATCAATACTTTATCAATACATTTATAGACATAATGCACCTTAGCATTTCTTAAGAATTGTGAAAACTTATAATCTATATTTATACTTCTATACATAATATTATAAAGAGGAAATATTGGTTTCTCTCTAAAACTACTGAGCGGATTTTAATAATTTTTCACCATTATAAAGCTACATTATCTAGAAGTAACATAGGCTATAATTTTAACGTATTTTACCGGAGCGAAGCGAGGGCGGGCGCTATACATAACAGCTTTACAGATAGATTCTGTACCTCACGTTAAGCAAAACTTTATAACATTAGAAGTGATCTACCCTTGTGATACAATTAGTAATGTTACAGTTTCATGTTCATCAGCATTTGAACTATTAATTAGTACCGAAAACATACTCTAAAACTATTGGGTTTACTCAACAGCTTGTTAATTCATTAGTAAGAACATGGCCAGCCCTTTACCAAAATACAAGACTAAGTTCGCAAATTACATATGCTTCCGTCTTAGTTTGTATTTGAGTATTATGTTTTATTAAAGGTTTACTAATTGTCAGTAATAATCATCATTATAATCCACTGCTGGACCATATGCCTTCCTTAAGGATGGTCAGTTGGGGAGTTAAAGTTCTCGGCGATCGCGTACCGGAAAGTGAAGGGTTAGCATATCTTACATATATTACAATATCATATATTACAAATAAGACCGCTGATCTGAGCCTATAGCCAAGTGCCACACGCTCCGTAGCGTTTCTGTTCGTTTCGTCTCTAGTCCAATCACGTCATTGGTAAACCACCTGAATTATCTTACACTGAAAAAAATGTTTGGTTACTGATTATTTTAAATAAGCTTCTTGATTCAATTTGAGTCTGACAAGACGTTAGATACAGCAAATATGATGTAAGTTGAATCACAAAAGACCTTGCTGTTGTGACTACCAGCTTTGTTTGATGTAACTAATATTATGTATATTTTTTTTTTTTTTTCAACTAACTAAAAATCTTTCTCGACTGGCTCACATTTTTTTGAAAAAAGTATTCACTGAAAGGCAGGCCCGTCTGCTCGTCTGACTTTTATAAGGGCAATTTAAGAATGGTGGCCAAGATAAGTGAACCAGTCAGTTGGCAGACCACCCTGTCCGATTGATGATCAGATCTGGTTAAGAGATTATTTACCATTATGTGACCTGCTTGCTCGTCTGCCTCCTATTTGGGATTCCGTACCGCAAAAAATAGCGGTACCCCAAAGATTACTTTGTAGTCCGTGCGAGCTAGCAGAAGTGGCGTGAATGACATGGCTTGTAAATTCATGCAATTAGTTCCTTTCTACGCGTTTGTTTCTAACGCCGGCGCGGAAGCCGCAATTCCTGGTGTACCCACGTGAACTATGAGCTGAGTAGCAAAGACCTTGAAATATGCACAGGAGTTCATAACTTCTATAGAGCTTCTTCATATACATAATATGTACAAATTATGTGTCAAGTTTAGCTCAAATCTCGTAAGCCAATTTTTAACCAGTTCCTGTTATTAAAATTGGTTGAAATTTTAAATGCATGTGTATAGCCGATGACAATGAAATATAATGTGTCTGCTAGGAGCTGACCTGAACCCGTACAAGGAGCTGTTAAAACCCGCTAAGTTCCAGTTAATAACAAGGATAGAGCTATAGCAATAATATATCTTTGTCCCTTTTATTGTTTGCGGGAATTGTCGGTTTTGACAGCTCATAATACGGCTCCTGATCATGAAAGGGATCAGGTAGTAGATCACCGTTGTACTTAATGTAGACCCAGCGAGTTTGGACTCGTTAGTTTGGTCTAGATAGGCAGTTAAAATTTGTTTAAAAAATACGAATAATTAAGAAACCTGAGGAGGAATATTGCTATGATTTATTAAAAATCTATGCTTTGATCTCAATGAAGTCTTTTATCCGGAAACTATGCCTACACTGGCAATAGTTCGAGCTAATAATATAATAGCTCGTATATGCTAGTACATTTAGATTTTGTTATTTTGTGTACTAGCGACCCGCTCTCACTTCGCTTCGAAGTTCCCCCTCCCATTTACCCCCCTTAGAGTTGAAATATCCAATTTATCTCTTCATTCCAGAACCTTCCCCGGGCTTCAACGAATATTTGAAAAAAAAAATTGCCGGATTGGTCCAGCCGTTCTTGAGTTTTAAGTCTATAGAAGATGTTCGAGTAGATTTACCCGGTATATCCATCCAGTGACATACATTTTTCAAAATAAAACACTTTAAAAAATGGCATTTCCTTTCTGACTTTTTTAATTAGATTATAAAACATGAAACCCATCTTGTAACCAAAATACGTGAACACCGCACCCGATGGTGTAGCTTATAAATGAGAGGCCGAATTAAGTTGGTCTTTGACACAGCGAAACTTCCCCGACGTCTTGATGAAGTGAATTTTCAAGGAAATAAATTTTGCTTTTGATTTACGAGCGTTCCAGCAAGCGATTACAAAGTATTGTTGGTAAAGAAAGAGAAAAGTGTATAATTTTTAAAGTTTTTAATTCTAAATCATAATGTCTCCAGAGAGGAGGCCTTTGCCCAGGAGTGGGACACAATAATAAGGCTGATAAAACAATCAGTCAAGTGTGAGTCAAGACTCGCGTACCGAGGGTTCCGTATTAAAGCCCGTACTTCAAAAATATAGCTTTTTATTCTTCTACCATTCAAAAATAAATAGAGCACCCGAAGTCTTAGGGACATATTTAAGATCAAGTAACTATGCAAACTTTGGGCTATTGACTCTGCAAACCGCCGAATTTATTTAAATCAATTATGTAACCCAAAACGGGTTCTACAATCCTGTTTTACATACCAAAATTCCGTGCGATAAATATGCAAATATTGTAATTTTAAGTACCGATAATGTTAAATATTTACAAAGATAATTGTGCTGTTAAAACGTCGCTAGCAGCGTCTTTAATTTTGGTTCAATTTAGTTTGAAGATTGGCCCTTTTGGTTTTTGGCAGATTTATTTAATTGATAAGCTTGTGGCGTGGCAGACGAGCTGGAATCACGTTGTTAGTGAAGGTCAAACTTCACATTTCTTGACCATATTGTATCTGGTCATCGTGTTTGATGACTTAAATTGACCTTTCTCAAGGTTAAGTTCTTTCCTTTTGAAGATAGAACTATTTTTGAAGACCATTGAAGAATTTGAAAATAGTTTTTTTTACCAAAAAGTGGTGTAGTTACTTGCCAAATACCTATGAAATAGATAAAAAACCTTGACATAGCGACCCCTACTTTATAGAGCTGATGAATCTTAAACGGCCCAACCAATTTTCACCAAATCTAGCTAAGAACCATACACTAGCTAAACTAGCTTTCTATTTCGTTCGATCGTACGATCTCCCTCCTCCTGTCCAAGGGGCGTCTAGCAGGCACACCTCTAGGCGCAAGCAAGGGTTATTTGATGACGCTCCAGAAATCCAGATCCTAATCTTCATTCAGTACCTACTTACCATCAACATACCAACCTTTTGGTTTTAAAATTACCTTTTTATTATTACATTACTTTGTTCTCGTTTTTGAAACATGATAAACGAGCCCACATACTGTTTGATTGTTGTGCGATGTGTGTTGTGTTGAAGAGACTGGAGCACTAACCGCTTGGTGGTAGCGGTAGGTTGACCACACGGACCCAGCCAAGGTCCTACCACCCATAAAATTCTACTAACCAGTACAGTCAGTTCACCATATAGTTCAACACCTCTGAATGTCTAACAGGTTTGAATTCGGCATCTCATTAAACGTTTATGGGCTATGTTACGATTAACATACAAACACTAAATTAGTTCTTCTTGACATCTTTTACTATTTTATATCCAATTTAATTCAAAGATTTTGTGCACGGATCTCGTAATTTTTGGATTTCAAGATGTATTTTAGATATATTTTTTGGCTTATTACGGAGAAATGAATAAAAAATTATATCCTTTTTTTCATGAAAATCTTTTAGTATTTTTTGGGAACTGTCGCGTTAAATCATCTCATTTGCTAAGAATCTTGTTTGTCTAACTACACTATTATAAACATATTTCTCAATTTCTGTTGAACATTAGCCATTCTGGCTTCCAGCACCCTTATCGCACGTTCAGAATGAAAGTGTCCTAATCCAAAATGTTTAGATTTTGAATTAGGTCTCTATAACAATAATTTTATGACTCGAAATAGAAAACTTAACATTTTGTATTAGATCACTTTCATTCTAAAGGTGCGTTATCTCGGTCGCCTTTATCGCGGTGGATAAGGTGGATGAAGCATTCGTCAATCTCGCACCTACATATTGGTCAGAAAGTTTGTTTTATCCACTTTTATCTACATGATAAACACGTTACGACCATAATATAGTATATGTGTTAATCATGATGACTACAGACTAAGGGTTCATGCTGTACTTTGTAGAATTACTTAATGCTCGAGTACCTAATTAATATGTGACGTTCTCAATATAAAGGGACCTTATGGAGGAAGGCAGTTACGCTCTTCTTATTCTTGTAACCATACTATGGTAACAGTTCTAAAAACGGCGTAACCGCCTGCCTCCATAAGGTCCCTTTATATTGAGAACGTCACATATTATTAATGCGAAAGTTTGTATGGATATTTGTGTTTCAATCACATCTAAACGGCTGAACGGATTTGGATGAAATTTGGCATACAGATAGTTCTGATCCTGGATTGACACATAGCTGAGGATGCTATTTTTATAATAATAAAAAATATAGTTCTCGAGGGAAAGCCATAACTGACTTTTACGCGGACGTAGTCGCCAGCAAACTGTAGTTGCTTATAAACATATACTGCCGCACTGTCAGAGACGTCAATTAAGTTTTAAGTTTCATTAAAGTTGCTGCGTCTTATTCTATTGCTATAGCAAAGAAAGTGACAGCAGCTACTTTAATTAAACTTAAAACTTAATTGAAGTCTCTGAGTGCGGCAGTTAGTGAGGTAAACATAACCCAAATATTAACAAAGCAGATAAAAACATAAACGTCACAAATACACAATGAAACCGCTATTAAATAATATTTCCCAGTACACTACCGAATATAAACGGCGATTTTACGTAACGGTTGCATAACACAGAAAAATGCGTTCAAACGTAACGCAAAGTTAAGTTTACCGTCGACGGACACGCAAGATTCCCTGCAGCGCACTAAATTAGCACCTTTCGCGCAGTAAATAAAGAATCTTGAGTTTTATAACCACGATTGTAACAGTAAATGTACGTTTGTATAAAATATTACCGACCTCCACACTAACCTACTGGCTTTAATAAGTTTACTCGAATACTTTCACTTTATTTTCATTATCAATACGTTTCTGATTGCGTTTTTGCTGTCGCATGAATGCTGGTCGCTGTAAACAAACGATATCGCTTTCCTAACGCAATTTCATTACATAAAGCCTAATTTGTGTGAGATTGTAGGTACTGTATTTCGTTTATTTATAAAGAATGGCGAAAATGAGGGGAGGCCTTTGCGGTATGCCCTGTAGTACCAAAAAAGATTTAAAAAAAAACGTAATGGATATCTAAATAATACAAATATTCATTTATAAATCTTTTTTAGGTCGATAACCATGGGGAGACAAATCTGAACTGTAACAAAAAACAGAAAATTAATTATAAAAAACGCTTGGTTCGGTTCTTTCTCCATATCACCATATCCCATTCCCATTATTATTATTCCCATTAGTTTCTTCCCATTATTTCTTTAAAAAAAAGTAAAATTCATCTTACGAATGACCATAAAACTAATCTGCTTTGTTTACAGAGACAATCTCGTCCAAAAAATGGTGTATATAGGTGTACTGCTAACTGCATTTTTTCAATAATTTCTTATTAATCTATACTTCATTGAAAGAAGGCTTAGGGTAAAAAATGTGACGTTCTCAATATAAAGGGACCTTATGGAGGAAGGCAGTTACGCTCTTCTTATTCTTGTAACCATACGAATACTATGGTAACAGTTCTAAAAACGGCGTAACCGCCTGCCTCCATAAGGTCCCTTTATATTGAGAACGTCACAAATGTCCGCACTGTAAACCTGCGTTACCTCGCTTGCCGGAAGTCCGCGTGCCCGTGTGGGTACGAGTACCACACAAGGAGAACCTACGCTGCCCTCGTAAGAAAAAAGGGCACATCTGCGAATTATTCACAGAAGCATATTAAATGTGTAGGTTAATAAAGGTCGCATGTGCAATACCAGTTCGTTTGCACATGTGCCTTTTCTTCTTATGAGGGCAGTACGATCCGCCGAAGATCAGTCGGGGGCAGCACGGGACCGGCCTTTCGTCGTCATTGGTTTGAGATAAAAATATTTCAAACAGACCATTTTGTAGAAACTATTTCATTGATTATAAATTATTTTCTTTCCTATAGTAACCTAATTTCAAAAAATGTTGACCTGAAACCTTAAAAAGTTCAAACAAACACAGACAAAAAAACGTGCGGTCAAATTGTAAAAATATAACATATCCGAAATTGTGAGAACGGCCTAAATCCATTAAGCTCCGGCTACACGCTCAATATTTATTGCAAAAATTCCAATTTGCTGAAGCAAACATGCACCTTAAGACGGCAAAACGATATACCGCGCAAATAATTTTAGATTGAGCGTGTAGCCGGAACTTTAGAGGTCGGAGTTGGTCCGCAATATTTTAGTTGTCAATTGGTTGTCAGCATAGAAGAATTCCATCTTAGTTCTCAAAGTTAACAAAGCATTTGTGACGCTCTCAATATAAAGGGACCTTATGGAGAAAGGCAGTTACGCTCTTCTTATTCTTGTTACTTTACGAATACTATGGTAACAGTTCTAAAAACGGCGTAACCGCCTGCCTCCATAAGGTCCTTTTATATTGAGAACGTCACATTTGAAACTTTAGAGCTGACTTGCTCCTAGCCCCTGTATTAAGGTCACTTTCGCGCTGGATAGGGTTAAAGCATCCATCACTTTCGCACTTATATACTAGTCAGAAAGTGACAGATGCTTTATCTAAGTTTAATTTAACCACATCGATAAACACAACCATAATAATAGCCCGCAAGTGGTCCGCATGCCAGTGCACCTGCTCGCTTACATTCTCCACATCATAACACTGAAGTTTCAAGTGCTTCAATGGCGTGATGAACCGTGAATATTGTGTTATCATCACGTGACAAACCAGCGTTTTCTCTTCCTACGTCTCATCTGTACTTCCTGATTATGTTCACTGCCGATATGATCTTAGTTAGGTAACGCGTATTATGCCGACGACATTACGAAATATGTGCTCTTCAAACATTGCGGTTCTTATAATATATTTGTACTAACGATTGTCAGATGTAGGTAGGTACTAATGCTTGAATGATGAATAAGTTCTCCGTTTGAAGCGTCCGTGCTTTAATCAAGGGCCGATTAAAAGGAAAAAAGGCTTGGAGAAGGCAGACGAGTATTCAGGCCACCTGGGAGCTTAGCATGCACAGATAGTTCAAGATCAGGATAATCTGTGTGCAAAATTTTATCCAAATCCGTTCAGCCGTTTAGACGAGATTGAGACACGAGCCTGGCTCGGTTCGCGCTATCACGCGCCGTTTAAATCCACTTTAAGGCTCGCTGATAGTAAGTAGGACCTTAAGAACCATAAACACTTGCGACTACAATGCTAAAGGGCACCACAGACTAACAGCAAATCTGCAACAGCGAGTCGTCTGTTGCTTTTGACACTGCAAATGCGTTACTACCAACCCTGAGGACCAAGATGTAGTATTTGGGTTTGAAGCCTAAAGAGATTTATGTGTTTTCTTGTTGGTATCATTATCTTGTCAGCCGAAAGACGTAGGTACGCGGCTTTCCCCACGCTCTCGGTCTAACAAATTATAGTTATTAATAAATATTTCGTTTAACTCGTCGAGTACTCATTTAAATGATTTACTTCAAAATACGCTGTTCCGTATTTTCTAACAGTTACATTTACATATTACATATCGACGACGCAGTTAGCTTAGTTGGTAGTGACCCTGCCTACGAAGCTAGCGGTCCCGGGTTCGAATCCCGGTATGGGCAAACATTTGTGTGATGAGTGCGAGTATTTGTTCCTGAGTCATGGATGTTTTCTATATATTTAAGTATGTATTTCTCTATATAAGTATGTATATCGTTGCCTGGTACCCATAGTACAAGCCTAGAGCTTAGTTTGGGACTAGGTCAATTTGTGTGAGATTGTCCCCTGATATTTATTTATTTATTTATTATGACCATCTAGAATATAACATAAATAAACGGTAGTCAAAATAAATAGTTCGCCAATGCATTTACGGCGGAGCTCTTCAAATAAATTATTGTTTGTGTTTGTTGTACCAAATTAACACTTATGCACATTTATACCGAAAAATATCACTGATCCCAAGGGATGGTCTATGTAATGGGATGTGTAGCGAATTACTAATTCTATGCAGACAAAGTCGCAAAACTAAGCCTATAACTTTTATGACACCGCGAACCCAACCACAACTCATTTATGTTGAAATCGGGCCGCCATTTGATCGCTACGATGAGACATCTTCATCCTTCCCTTAGGCTGCCTTTCCATAGAAGCGGAGACGAGCGGAGCGGAGAGGAGCTGTGTAGGAATCGACCAATCACATTGGTTGTAATCCACGTCTCGTCTCCGCTCCGCTTCAATGGAAACAGTCAAGCGGAGACGAGCGGTACGGAGAGGAGCCGTGTAGGAATCGACCAATCACATTGGTTGTAATCCACATCTCATCTCCGCTCCTCTTCAATGGAAACAGTCAAGCGGAGACGACTGTATCAAATTTGTATAGTACGGTACGCCACTCATCCCCGCTCGTCTCCGCCTCAGTGGAATCACATACCTCTTTTCACAGCTTCGCTCCTCTCCGCTTCTATGGAAAGGCAGCCTTAGGCCTATATTTCACCGGGACACTAAATACTTAGTATTTTAATTCACGAAGTGGCGCCACTACTTTTTTGTGTCAATAGGGATATGATGACTATTTTTTTTTCTTTGTTGATCGGGTAGATTATCAAAAAGTATTGGACACGTACTTTTTTTATATAATCAAAACAATCGCATGACGGCTTGGTACAATTTGGTACGTACCATTTTTACACAGAAGTGACATCACGAGCCCCCATTCCCGAACTTTGAAGCGCTTATTCTTTGTAATATTTTGTTTGATTGACAAACGAAGAAATACGTGTCCAACATTTATTGATAATCTAACTGATGGACTAAATATAATTTCGTTTTCTTTAACCAGTCATCATTCCTATTTAATTGGCGTGCGCTTTTGTAGTTTGAAAATAAAAGGAAAACAATCAAGACTTTAATAATAGACTGGTACTGTAGCGCCTGAAGCAATAGGTGGCAGTACTAGTAGTTACCATCCAACAATAAACTTTTATGTCGCGGGTGCCAATAGTTCACCTATATTTGGGTCATACACAGACTAGAGTTAAGTTCAACATTGTCCCTTCTGTTCCTAAAAGTTAACGACGTGGGAGTTTTTAACTCATATAATATCGATACAAGCCAAAATTACACCAGACTCCCCATAACGCGGATATATCCCAACCCGAAAAATTTGGTTTCAATAACTTTCTGGAACAGGAGAAACAACTTTTGTTTCTGTGACTGTGTATGGCCCATTTGCATTAAAAACGGTTATTAAAACTGTTTTTTCGGCTTCTCGTAGTCAGATAAAACTGTTTCCGTATTGTTGATTTCCCGATCACCTTCAAGGAAAGTTCACAAACATTTTGAACCTCAATTATAATACGGCTGTGGGGGTGCAGGCGGTGATTGACGTACCTACTCGTATCATGACAATTTTGTAGATTGCCTTGATTTGAACCGTGACATGATTTTAACGGATTTGTCTTTCTACTTATACATTTGTGGCGTTCTCAATATAAAGGGACCTCATGGAGGTCACGCCGTTTTTAGAACTGTTACCATAGTGTTCGTATAGTTACAAGCATAAGAAGGGCGTATCTGCCTTCCTCCATAAGGTCCCTTTATATTGAGAACGTCACATTTTGTTTTGTTTTACATTAATATAATGGTATTTCATCACTTTATCGAACGTACTATTTCACCGAAAGCTAATTTCTGCTGAAACCTTATTGTTTTCAGCTATGTTATTCTGTTAACTCATCGTCGTTCAGTTCTACTCAGTCGATGAATAGCCGGCGAATTTACGTCGTCCGTCAAGGTGGGTAAATGACATTCAACTGCCTGCACATTCATTTAGTCGCTGGTTTCACAGACGACCAGCTGTGAAACCAGCGACTAAATGAATGTGCAGCAGCAGTTGGAGTTGGAGCAGTAATTCGTGTTTTATATACAAAAACAACAAAAATAGGTAGTGGGTTTTACAATACAATAAAATTAACGAGGCACGACGTGGCACTGCTTCAAAATTTTCTCAACATACCTTAGAATTTTTAAAATGGATTTTGAACTTAATTTATAATAATAATTAATGGCCCATTTACGGCATTTACATTCTCTAGGAAGCTCTTAGCACACTCTGGAAAGTGGGAGAGCTGGCAAAAAGTGGGAAAGTAACCTATGTCCAACTCAAAAGTTGCAATTAAACTCATGTTAGATACAGCTAGCGTATACTCTTGGGGAACACAACAATACCGGCTTTTAATCGACTACTAGCGACACCTATTGACAGCTCGGCGTATTAATTTAAAAACTACAATTCCATTTTTTTCAGTCTCCAGATAAATCGAAACGGCGGATCCAGGATTTGGTTCAGGGGAGATCACGGGCTTCTAAAATACCAAAAATACGTCATCTTTTTATAGCACTGTATATTATACTGTAAGGATTATTATTTAATTTTTAACAAGTCTCAGGGGGTAATGTCATCACCTCAATGACCCCCCCTGGAGCCACGCTTGATAACACTGCACTGTCACATACATTTGTGACGTTCTCAATATAAAGGGACCTTATGGAGGAAGGCAGTTACGCTCTTCTTATGCTTGTAACTATACGAACACTATGGTAACAGTGCTAAAAACGGCGTAACCGCCTGCCTCCATAAGGTCCCTTTATATTGAGAACGCCACATTTTAGCTCGGTCCTTGACTAACCCTATCGGAAAATTATCTGACAGTTAAGTCATCGCCTCCCTTCATCGAACAAATTGGAGGGCTTGCTTTGAGCTACACCGACAAGAGCATAGCTCTTAAATAGAAAGAAGAAAAGTCATCGCCACAGACCACAGAAATACTAAACTCCGTGGTTATCGCTTTCCTTTTCTTTGTCATAGGTAATGTAAAAAAAGGATGGAGCTAAAATTTACCTGACGGATAGTGTTATCTGGAGATAATAAAATCGGTCCTTTATGGTAGATTAATTAGACCTAAAATAAAATCACAATAGTTTTTTTTCATTTTATATGTTTAGTTGTGGTTTTTATAGCTGGCTCTTTATATTAATTATTAACTTATCTCTCTATGTATATTATAAATAGCAAAGACTTGTTTGTTTGTAATGAATACACGAACTCTGAAACTACTGAACCTATTTTAATTATTCTTTCACCATCAGAAATCTACGTTGTCCAGAAGTAACAGTAACATAGGCTATATTTCATTTCATAGGTTAAATATGTTTTAACTTATTTTACTGCTACAAGGGTCAGTTTGTCATAATTTCAGAAGAGTTTATGGTATATTTTCAAGAATCTTTATAAAACTGAAAATCTAATTACTTTCTGTTTCAGCGTTTTGTGATAAGTAGGTGTACCTAATTAATCATTTCTTCATTAAACCATATGTCTCCAGCGGGCTTAACATTCATGCACGAGATAAAATTAGACAGGTGCTAGGGAAATGAATACATCTATTCCATATTCTAAAGTAAGACTTAACGCTTAAGGCTTTAAATAAAGGTGTCTCGTCCTGACTTTTTAAACCCCGACGCAAAAAAAGAGGGGTGTTATAAGTTTGACGTGTGTATCTGTGTTTGTGTGTATGTCTGTGGCACCGTAGCTCCTAAACGGATGGACCGATTTTGATTTAGTTTATTTTATTAGAAAGGTGACTTAATCGAGAGTGTTCTTAGCTTAGATTGATGAAAATCCGTTAATCCGTTTAAAAGTTATGAGCTCACGATTTTGTCGGGAGTTTTTTAATACTGGAAATCTTCTAGTGACGAAGTCCCTCCACTGAAAATGTACGTGCTCGGAGCCCGTTGGAGTTTTTGCTCATTGCTCAGAGGTTTTTTAGGCGCTGATGTCGGGGGCTTTTAACTCGGTTAGGTTAGGTTAGTTATTACCTTTTGTTACTAAGCTACTATGGTGATTTTCACATTTTTATATCGATTTTATCAAGACGAGACACTTTCATTTTAAACCTTAACGTATTATTATTAACGTTAAGTCGTACGTTAGATTATGGAAGAGATGTATTCATTTCCCTAGCACCTGTCAAATTTATCTCCTGCATGCTAGGGGGCCTAGAATTATGACAAGCAGTACCCATTGTTAACTAAGTACGAAAATGGTGATTCACGCAACTCGAATTTCACGCTATTTTAGATCACAAAACACCTAAGCATGAAATAGCGTGAACTAAACGTTTTCCTGTAACTAATGCGTCGTAAAACCCATGTAAACACTTTGTTAGTAAACAAAGGTTGTACAGACGTACAATAGAGAAACATTAGCGGTTGACTTATTTGGCTCGACCCACCGTACGCGTATGTATCAAAGCCTCAATATGAGTAGGTACTTGAGTAGCATACTAATAAGTTTATAGGAAGCTAATGTAAGTAGTCTAGGAGTATAATTGTGACGTTCTCAATATAAACGGACCTTATGGAGGTAGGCGGTTACGCCGTTTTTAGAACTGTTACCATAGTATTCGTATAGTTACAAGAATAAGAAGAGCGTAACTGCCTTCCTCCATAAGGAGTTTGTTTGTTACGCTTTTGCGGCTAAACCGCTGAACCGATTTCGATGAAATTTGGTATGGAGATAGTTTGAGTCCTGGAGAAGGAGATATAGTACGTTTTATCCCGGAAAATTGGACAGTTCCAGAGGGTGTAGCGATAAACGACGTACGCGGGTGAAGTCGCAGGCAAGAGCTAGTTATTAATAATTTTGACTGGAACACCGTGTTTATTTATTTATTTATCTTTATTAACAACACAAAAACGATTTCATTAAATTGTCAGGATGATTTGGTTTTTGTATGAGATATTTTTAATATGTGAGTAGTCAATGCAATAAAATGTTAATAAAATACAGACTTAACACAGTTATCTTTATTACTTGCTCCGTCTAGCATTATTAATAACTACCTGTTTAATAATGTCTTTGATATTTAGTTGCTTTATATTGTTTTTATTTCACAGTAATTAAATGAAGCAATTTCAAAGATTATATAACCTTAATATGACTAAAAGGTCATTAAAGAACCATAAAACTTTTGTTATTAAAAAATACACTTTTTTGTTTTTAATTAAACTTTCAATACCTTTGGTATAAATAAATTGGCCAAGACCACGATTGGCATCAGTTGCAAATTAACTATAGAACGAAAACGTATTTTTTTATTAAAAAAAAAATTACTTTATATATTATTTCAACGTTCCTTTCATATTATTAAGTTTATCTTCTCTATGGTCGACTGAAGCGGCACAATTTTAATTAAATGCGACGTTCTCAATATAAAGGGACCTTATGGAGGAAAGCAGTTACGCTTTTCTTATTCTCGTAACTATACGAATACTATGGTAACAGTTCTAAAAACGGCGTAACCGCCTGCCTCCATAAGGTCCCTTTATATAGAGAACCTCACAAATAGACTAAAAAAACCCGTCAAAATCACGAACACTACTTTCAGTGCTGATCATCATCAACTCCTGAAGGGCTTGACGGATTTTCTCCAAACTTAGCTAAAAACACTCGATCAAATCACCTTTCAAACAAAAAACGTAATCAAAATCGGTTCATCCGTTTCAGAGCTACGAAGTCACAGACAGACAGATACACACGTCAAATTAAAAAATTGATAATACCCATCTTTTTTGTGTAGGGGGTTAAAATAGGCTCCACTCTTAACTTATGCCCGCTTCCCACTGCGAGCGGAGCGGACTCCGTACGGTCTGAGTTTTGCTTACAATGGTGACTTTTTGTGCTTCCACCGCTAGCAAGTCTTTTGAAGTCACCGTTGTAAAGCTAAACGCGGTCCGTACGGAGCCCGCTCCGCTCGCAGTAGAAGACGGGCATAAGATCTAAGGTAAATTGTGAATTTTTAATCATGTAAAGAAGATTTTCGTATTACTAGTATAAAGCAAAGTCGCTTCCCGCCGTCTGTCCCTTTGTATGTAAATATGTAAGCTTAGATCTTTCAAACTACCCAACGGATTTTAATGCGGTTTTCACCATCAGTTAGACAATTTTTTATTATTATTTATGTATATAATAGTAACCGGAGCAAAGCGGGGCGGGTCGTTAGTATTGTATATACCAAAGAGCCAAATAAAACACTATAGAC
This sequence comes from Tortrix viridana, assembly GCA_963241965.1. Lineage (NCBI taxonomy): Eukaryota > Metazoa > Arthropoda > Insecta > Lepidoptera > Tortricidae > Tortrix > Tortrix viridana. The sequence continues at coordinate 10,479,457 of OY725186.1, forward strand.
GCAGGTGTTGAACTAATCCGTCAATATTTGCAACGTTCTTGAACCATGTTTGCGTTTAACGAAACAGTTCAGTGAACTCACGATTCGGTTGTGATGCAAACTGAAGTACTTTGAGATGCTAATAGGTAAGTTTTGATTACCCCGTGAATTATTTCGTTTGGTTTATCGGTTTTTACATGTCAACACTAGATGGCGTTAGTTGCATAGATTAATAATATTTGTATTGAATTATAATATATACTTCCACTTAATATTACGGTGTCCCTTGTTTTGCAGCCACTATTTCATCGAAGTTCATTTCATCGAAAGCATTTCTGCTGAAACCTTACTGTTTTACGTAGGTTAGGTTAGACCTGTGACCACCAAAAAAATCTTTTTTACCTGCTGAATTCGAACTGGAGACGTGTAAAAAGAGGAACTGGGGCTAAAGTGTACGTTGACAACTACCTACTAGTTTCCTTGAGGGTCAAAAACAAAAGGAAATATGTGACGTTCTCAATATAAAGGGACCTTATGGAGGCAGGCGGTTACACCGTTTTTAGAACTGTTACCATTGTATTCCTATAGTTACAAGAATAAGAAGAGCGTAACTGCCTTCCTCCATAAGGTCCCTTTATATTGAGAACGTCACATATTTTATAGCAATAATACGTTTGACCATTTCGTCCGTTCAAACATGACGTTAAAGCAACAAGGTACGAAATCGTTCACACATTCGTGATGTGTAAACTTCTATGAAATATTTTTTCCTACTATTACGTCGTATTGACGTTGAAATTACGTCACGGTTGCACCGTCTGTGCTAACAGCCTCGTTTTAACTGCTTAATTAACTCTTACTTAAATATTAAACGGCCAAGGCTGGATGAGAAAAGTTCGGAAACTGTTTTTAAAGCTAAGTATTGGTTTAACTAAGTTAGCGGTTTCACGCTTTCTGGGTGGTAATATAATAATTAATGGCTAAGAGCCATTGTGTAAAACTAACGTGTGTTTTAATATTTACGACTTAGTAGGGTCATGATCCTAGTGCTAGTATTTGTGTGATTAAATTAATTATAATAATTAATATCCGGATACAATTTTACGTAAATTGACTTATATATTCCTAAATTAAACTCTAGGCTTGTATGTACTATGCGTACAAGATAAAGAGAAACACGCTTTTATAGAAAAATAAATAATTAAATAAATAATTAAATAAATAATTAAATATGTACATAGAAACACATCCAAGACTTGGGTCCTAAGCTTCCTATACAAATACTTGCAACACACATATATTTGCCCTTGCCGGGAGTCGAACACGAGGATTGAAAATGAAAAATGAAAATGGTATGGTTACAAGAAATGCAATAGATGGCGTTAGTTTTACCACTTAATGTAGAAAAAACACTGAATTGAAAAACATCTAATCCACAAATAAATCATTCTCATTGTACAAATATTTGCCATTACCGTGATCGAACCAGTAACCGCTAGCTTTAAATATTAGAGCTACATAAACCCTGCTAACCACGTGGTCAAGTGGTTATTATCGTAAGTATTAGCAATACCTGCGCCAGCGCAACCATGTCGCAATTAGATCACTATTGGTCATTTCACTTTGCGAAACGAAACATATTACCAATCGACCGAAAGTCCCTACTTCGACGGCTACATGACGCGGTTAGCCTAGTTTGTAATAGGTACCTTAACAGCACCAGGCCCTGCATTACGGTCGCCTTTATTTCGGTGGATAAAAGTGACAGAAGTTTTATAAACATTGTATCCGCATCGATTAACACGACTATAATAGGGGCAGGATCAAAGGTTAAAAAGCCTATCGACACTCCTTGGTTTTCAGGGTTCCGTACCAAAATGGTAAAAAAGGAACCCTTATGGTGAGACTTCGTTGTCTTCTGTCTGTGTCACAGCAGTTTTCCTCAGCAACTATACAAGCTATCAACTTGAAATTTGCCATAATGTATAACTTGCTTGCCCGCATCTGTTTTTAGTAATAAAATATGAAATTATTTTTTTAAATAATTGAAAACGGGTCTAGAATGGAGGGTTGAAAAATTATTTTTCAACCCAAGAAGCAACGGCAACTTGAGAAGAGTTGTCGGTATGTTGCCGGCCTTTTAGGGAAATGAATGCTCTTTTATTGTATTCCCCCCTGTCATAACTGGTCGGAAATACCGCCTAAAGACCTTTAAAGACCTTTCCAGCACCGTATTGTGGTAGCCGTTTTCGCGGTGGAAAAGTCTGTATAAAGCATCCGCCACTCTCGCACTCACGTACTGACTGACTGGTCAGAAAGTGACATATGTTTTATCCACGTGTATCGACATGATAAACACGACCATGAACCCGCTGAGATAAATCTTCAAAATACGACATGTAGTTTAGTCTACAGAAGGTACAAAGAAACCGACAAATACCCACGTAGGTACATGCGCATGCGCATGGGAAGAATATTACATCTTTTATTGTCTTTTCTCCTTTTTTTACTTGCGAAAGCAAGAACAGGACAAAACTTAGAAATCCCATAATCGATTGGAATAAAATATTATTGTTCGGTCAATGGCAATATTCCGTAAGTTAAAATTGAAGATTGTTGTAGTTGTACTTACGATCGGGTATCGATACGAATAGTAAGTTTATTTAAAATAGCAAAACAGCCCTCACAAAATAAATAATAATAAATAAATAAATATCAGGGGACAATCTCACACCAATTGACCTAGTCCCAAACTAAACTCTAGGCTTGTACTATGGGTACTAGACAACGATAAACATACTTATATAGAGAAATACATACTTAAATATATAGAAAACATCCATGACTCAGGAACAAATACTCGCGCTCATCACACAAATATTTGTCCATACCGGGATTCGAACCCAGGACCGCTAGCTTCGTAGGCAGGGTCACTACCAACTAGGCTAACTGCGTCGTCAAAATATGTTACTAACGACATCTAGTGAAGTGTAGTAACACTACATTAGGTATGTAATGAAAATATCAGAGTTTAGTTATGGACTAGGATCTATTTGTGGAAGGTATATATTTATTTGTCGGTATGAGTCAAATCTAATAAGTACCAAGCTTTGTGCTAGATGAATCCCTCACAATATGACGCAACATCTTTATTATTCTTCTTACTAATATCTGTGCTAATATTAGAAATGCGAGTGTGTGTTCGTTTAAATTATTTCCAAAAATCTTGTATAGGTATACTGTAAATATATTACGTGAAATACTACTAGACGACAGATGGCGCTATCTTTCGTCTTTTAACGCATTATTAGGTGTCACTGTTCGAACCGAAAACAGAGTATTTTAACGAAGTATTTTTCTGACAAAGGTAAAGTCATGGATTAAAGGTAGTTATAGTTATTTAGAAACTCATAGCAAATGCTCAGGTAAAACCTAGTACAGTTGTATAAATCATCGATAAGCTAACTTAACTAAGCTTTTTCATTAAAGGATCTGATATCGGTGCTCACAGGACACGGTAAGTAATAGGTTGGAGCGAGCTCGATGTTACTCCTATCTTACTCTAACCCATAACTGCGTCCCGTGTTTGCACGATATCGTATCGGTCCATGAAAAAACGCTCTAAGCGAGGGAGCAAGATAGTTTAAGAAGTCCGACCTAACACTCAGTCGTATGAATAATCACCACAATATCTACAAAATATGCTTATATGGGAACTAATATTCAGATGTCCACATGTTAAAATTCCATTAATAGCGGTTGTATGCGCGCACGCACGAAACAGTGTCAAACAACAATAGCGAACCCATCCCACGGCATAAACACAAAGTTACTGTCAAGGGTAATGATAATAACTAACATTGCAAAACAAATTATAGTCAACCCTTTGTAACCGGTTTTAAAGTTTGTTTTTTAAGTTCTTTTAAACGTTTTATAACACCTTTGGTATAGTTAATTGATCAATTATGAAATTAGTTAGTTTTACATGTAAATTGATGTACAGTCGAAGTCATAAATATGTTTACACTTTAGTACCTTGTCTATTCAACGTCGTGTTTAAACTGTCATATGAAATTGTCACAGCGATTAAAGTGACAAGGTACTAAAGTGTAAACATATTTATGACTTCGACTGTACGTTAGGATTTTGAGGAGGCTTATCGTCGGTGAAACTACAACACAGCGTAACTAACAAATTTAATAGGTTGTAAAATGCACCTTACTGACTTACTTTGTAAGGTGCATTTTGCCATTTCTTGAGTTTATTAGTTACGCGGTATTGCAGTTTCACCGACGTTATGTTAGATTCATATGAGAACTATTTTCCTTATGTAGCCTTCAGATGGTGATTCCTAGAAGCATGGTACAGTATTTTTCTAATCTGTACCAGTGAGACCGTATTATGTTTGACAATAAACTAGCTTTTGTCAGCGACTTCGTCTGCGTTGTAGGTATTAATTTATCATTATTCCCTCGAAACAATAGATTTTTCTGAGGTCAACATTATCCTTTGATTTCGATTTAGTCGTGAAGGAGTTACGTAAATAGACACAGACAAACTAAGATATATAAATAGCAACATTGGCAAAGTCATAGCTTTTTAGCTGTCTATTAACTTAAAACACCTTAATAGTACAAAATTCTCAAAAACCAAAGAATCTGCTAGTAAATGTCTGTAAAGTCAACCAATTTTATTTCTAGGGACCATAATCATAGAAGTCAATACCAAAATCTCGATGTTATTTCTCAACATGATATTAGGTATTACGTTACCTACTTCAACATACTCGTAGTACATAATAATATGGCCTAGTAATAAAATCGATTGACTTTTGCTATACTAATATCTCCTAACTTCTCCCGAGTCTCATCAGAAAAATAATCTCTATTTTTTTTCCAGCAAGGCTCACGATGGCCAATACTGTGCCTGCCCATCCTATTGGCGGCATCAGTCTGCGGCAGTGATATCCTCATGGTCACCATGGGAGGCACCAAGTCCCACAAGATGCCCTTCTGGGAGCTGGCCAGAGGTCTCATCAGGCGGTGAGTGATTAGTTTCTGGTTAGTTGTTCATTTGTTTATCATGCGTCAGCGATACCCTCATGGTCACTATGGGAGACATAAAGTCAGACAAGATGCCCGTCCGGGAGCTCGCCAAAGGTCTCATCTGGCAGTAAGTGATTAGTTGCTTATAGTGGTTGTTTATTCGATTACCTTGCGTCAGTGATGTCCCCATGACCAGCATGGGTGGCAGGCACTAGGTCTTAGAAGATGACCTTCTGGGAGCTCGTCAAAGGTCTCATCAGGCAGTAAGTGATTAGTTGCTTATAGTGGTTGTTTATTCGATTACCTTGCGTCAGTGACGTCCTCACGACCGCATCGGTGGCAGGCACTACTAGGTCTTAGAAGATGGCCTTCTGGGAACTCGCCAAAGGTCTCATCAGGCAGTGACTGATTAGTTACTTATTACTTTTAGTGTTTGTTTATTCGATTAACTTGCGCCAGAGATGTCCTCACTCATGGTTGGGTGGCACGAAGTCTAACGAGATACCTTTTTGGGAGTTGGCCAGATGCGTCGTCAGATGGTGAATGATGGGTTTATAGCCAAATCACTTGGTTTTATCTTTGCTTGTGTGTTGGCATAGCTATACTGATTAAATTATGTCATTGGCAAATTATATTTTTAATTTGTATGTGCGTCAATTTTGGTAGCTTCAGCACTACAACCAAAACAGCACACCCTTAAGTTTTGTTGAGACGTGCGTCTGTGTGAGTGCAACGTTTCGAACGTTTGTTCGTAGTTTCTTTACTGATTTAGCTATATTTATACTGTGCTGTATTTAAGATGTCTGTAGACACGTCTGTTTTATAATATATGTTTCATTTCATAAGTATATCAGCGGTTGTACAAAATGTTTTTTTTTTCAAGTTAGTCTTCAATAGTACTGTCAGTTTGTCACGTACATAATTTATGTAGTACATCTGACACTCTTAGGGCCGTATTAATAAACTCATCTCAACTGTGATCCCCGTCACAAGATGTGTCAAAAATGACAGTTTTCTATGGATTGACGTTTACTTTGACATATCTTGAGACGGGGATCAGAGTTGAGATGAGTTTATAATTACGGCCCTTAGAGAGCCACTCTCAATCAATTTACGAGTGTAAACAAAAGGCTCTTTTATTTCAAATCTCAAGTCTTTCTAATTGTACTATTTCGACGTGAACTGGTTTATTATTAATCAGCACGTTATAGTTTGAAGGTTAATATAGAACCTTGATGTGCACTTGTTTATTTGTTTAACCTTAGTCAAAGTAGATTAATTTATGTATAACTCGCAGTTTTTATAAAGGTACTTATGTATAAATGCGTAATAACATTTTGACAGTACCGCTACCGTTCATTGAGTAAGACCGTTCAATGTTTATAAATATGAACAAAGACATTAAAAACTACATTTATGTCAGAAAGTAATTTATAAGTTTTCGTATCAGTTAACCTAATTTTAAGACTCGTAATGATTTCATAACATTTAATAAATTAATGCTTACATAATGTGCCTCACTTCATTGCTCAGCGAGCCAAGGAAGAATTCCGTGGTTAATGTAATATTTCTGGACCTGAGCAATACACCAAAGTACTCAAATGCCGACAAATACTAGTTAATTTGTTTGTTTTAAAGAATTTCCAAGCAAATGTTATAGCAATTTTAGGATGTTCAAACTCAGAATTTAGAATGTTTACATTTTACTGGCCAAAACTTTATATATTCTGAATATTTTTTCCATCTTCATAATTATATTGCCAATCTTCACAGAGCAACAAGCCTTAAAACAGTATTTTCAACAAGGTTCGTATTTATTTATCGCCCGCTCTATATACTAAAAAAACAAACAAAATTAAAAATGTATACATTAAGCGATACACAGTCACAGTAACAAAAGTTGTCTCCCCTGTTCCAGAAAGTTAAGGACTTTGAAACCAAATTTTTCGGGTTAGGATATATCCGCGTTATGGGGAGTCTGGTGTAGTTTTGGCTGGTATCGATATTATATGAGTTAAAAACTCCCACGTCGTTAACTTTTAGGAACAGAAGGGACAATGTTGAACTTAACTCTGTGTATGACCCTAAACAACTCAGCAAAAAATCAAAACTACCGGATCCAACGCATGGTACCCTTCTCTATCTTCCGGAAAGTTTTACCGTGTTATACGGAATGTTTATGGATTGTTACAGTTACACTGTACCACTTTATTTAATTTTAACATGTTTTTTCTTTCATTTCAGGGGGCACAACATTACGTTCTTCAGTGCCTTCCCGCCTGACTTCCACATCCAGGGCCTCGAAGAGATAGCTCCTGAAGGTCTGGTGTCCTACGTCAGGGGCTACATGACTTACGACCTGGTGGGAGCAAGGATGCGAGGAGAAGAGCCGCTGCCAGTCAAGGATATCTTCAGATACGGATATGAGGTAAACGGTAATATATTGTTCAGTTACAAGAATCAAAGTAAAACAGAACGGATTTTTGCCGTTACTATACGTACTTTTTATATTACCTACAAAATAATTGTAATAGTTGACGGTCAAAGAGTTCCCACCAAAATGCAAATATAACGTTAAAACCCTATTTAAAAACTCCTTTGCAGGTTTGCGATGCCTTCCTAAGCGACGTGGAGACGAGATCCTTCCTCCGGTCAGGAAGAAGCTTCGACTTACTCATCCTCGACGGCACATACCCTGAATGCGCTCTAGGCATCGTCTACAAACTAAAAGTTCCGTTCATGTATATTAACACTGTTGGATTCTACGCCATGCCATTAAGCAACTCCGGAAGCCCCTCACCATACTCCGTAATACCTTTCTTCGGCAAAGCCTACACGGATAACATGGGTTTACTAGACAGAGCTATGAACGCTGCGTGGCATGTTGGGGCTAACACCATGCATAGTGTCATGGCAATCTTCCTTCAAGCTGTTCTGCGAAGGCATTTTGGAGCTGAGATGCCTCACGTGTACGATATGGCGAAGAATGTTAGCTTTATTCTCCAGAATGGACATTATTCTGTGTCGTATCCGCGGCCATATCTGCCGAATGTTGCCGAAGTAGCGTGCATACATTGTAAAGAAGCGAAGAGACTGAGCCCTGTAAGTACACATAATTTATAAAACAAAAAATCATAACTTCAGCTTGATTACTTTCGAAATTGAAAACCATATTTTAAAGCTCGTTTTATGATGTAGGTACCTAAAAAAGGTTTTTGTTTCATTTGTTTTGCTTACCATCAATTTAAATTAATATTTTCATAATATTCTGTTTATTATTTACAAAGCACAAAGCACTCAGCCTCTGATAAAGGACTCTTACAAGTCCGAATACCATCACACGAAAGTATAAATCCAAATCATTCCACAGGACATTGAAGAATGGATCTCCGGTGCTGGCGAGGCTGGTTTCATCTACATCTCCATGGGCTCCTCGGTCCGGACATCCAAGATGCCACTGTCCGTCCACAGGCTGATCGTCAACGCGCTTGGGAGACTGCCCCAGAGGGTGCTGTGGAAACAGGATGCTGAACAGAATATGACTGACATACCTACCAACGTGAGGCTGTATAAGTGGCTGCCACAGCAGGACTTGTTAGGTAAGATTCTGATGTAGCTTCGTATCGTATTGTTAACGTTATGGTATATGATCCTGGTTTTGAAAACAAGATGGGGTATAAATTGGAATAAAGCTACCATCAGCAAGCATTTTTGATCGTAACTTTAGTTCCTTGTTGCTTTGCTTAAAATTCCTCATAAGAATAGGTTGCCAATCTTACCGAATTACACGGCGTGAAGTTACGCGCGTTCCCCACGCTATTCCCATCTGTAAAATTCTGTACACTGAGGAATGAAGTTCAAAGTGGCAATAAAAATGTACTGGGTGGTAACAGGTGGGATTAGCCCGCAACACAGAACTCAAGTTTGCAACTGTAATCCCGCGGGACGGTGTTCTCGAGCTTGTCTTTCTCACAACTATTTCTAGATTACATTAAGGCTGCGTTTCCACCAGAGCTGTGCTAGGCTGCGATCCACTAATACGATTACTTTATTTTACTAGCCTCACACAGCGCACCTATCCTATTGGTGGTTTTTTCTCGCACGCCGCTTACCTAGCTGCCTCGCGCAGCTCTGGTGGACACACAGTCTAACTATTTTTATATCAGAGCCCTGTTAGCATTGATTAAACCAGTAATTGGGTTTTGTATTGACGACAAGTCCTATTAAGTCTTATTCCCGACGTCGTCTAATTATTTGGGTATTCCTGTGATGTAGCAAATTATTGCATTTTTGTTTCTTCTATTTGGGAGCCAATTGGGGTCATTGGGGCCAATAGCTTTAAAAAAAGAAGAAATATTACCGCTAACGCATAACGTTTTGTTGTTAATACTTAATAGCGCCTTGACACCAATGTTTTTTTCACGCAGACAAAGATTTATTGCTATGTTTGAATATTCAGGCACTTTTTTTGTGTCCTCAGAATGTCTGGCTATAAAACTGTTGATAAGCTGGGTTGAATTTGTTTTGCTGAAATTATTTATTTATTCAGACATATTCTAACAGAACTACGTTAATCGCCACATTATATTTTCCACATTAACTTAATATTTACAGTACCGTTGCAATTAACGCACAAACTAAGTATGTATGTATAACAAAGAACTATGTAAAAAAGAACTAGCAATAGAAAAAAAAACATAAAAAAATACTTTTTAATTTCAGGTCATCCAAAAATAAAGGCTTTCGTCACACATGGGGGTCTACTAAGCATGTTCGAAACTGTCTACCATGGGGTCCCTATAGTCACCATCCCAGTGTTCTGTGACCACGATGCCAACGCTGCCAAAGCTGAAATAGACGGCTATGCGAAGAAACTAGACCTCCAACATCTCACTTCTGAAAAACTCCACAGCGCTATCAAAGAAGTCATTAACGAACCGAGGTACAAAATAGAAGTGAAAAAGCGACAGACGTTGCTAAGGGACCAAAAGGAGACACCATTAGAAAGAGCTGTGTATTGGACCGAGTATGTGATCAGACATAAAGGAGCATACCACTTACAATCACCAGCTAAAGATTTAAGCTTCATCCAATATTACTTGCTGGATGTTGCGGCAATCGTACTTATAACAGTTTTCACCATTTTAACACTTGTTTCTTACGCTATAAGGAGCGGGTTCAAACGGTTAGTAAGTTATGTGCAAAACAGGCAAATGAACCAGTTGCTTGACAAGTCCAACGATTTGTTGAAACGGTCGAAGAAGTTGATCGATCACACGGCGATATCCAAAAAACATTTGTAAATACCAAATTTAGTTGATATGGGTTATATTTTGGTGATGTAGTGCGGCTCTTTTCGTGATGGAAAACCTCTGAATGAAAAATTGGTTTAGTTCTGCCTTTAGAAAAGCAAAGGGAAGGTTTATCATCTTCCTTAATAAAAACTAAATCAGGATCCTATTCTAATATCTTTTTCGTAACATCAATTCTGAAGATTTTGAGAAACTAATCGAATTTTATTGAAAATTAGGGAAATAAACATTCTAACCTAACCTAACCGTTTTGTAGGGCTACACTTGATAATGAAGAGTCCTAAATGCTTTAAACCAAGTAGACAAGATTGCTCACTGTGAGTATAATCACAGAATATGCTCTCAAGTCTTCGAGAACGCTCAAATGCTCAAAAAATAGCGAAACTATTTGGTTCTCTTCTTTGACTTTTCTGTTCCTGGGAGCTGTTAGTTGATATAACTTTGGCACGCGAATGTCCTTCAAATAAATAAAGAAATTGATGTTTAACTTTCGGGAAAAGGCGGGACAGCTAATTTAATTTCTGTGAGGTGTGATCCGATTTGTACGATAAGTGCTCTATGTAAAACTTATTTGTTTAATTAATCCGTCCAAGCAAAGTGTCTGAAACCAGTGATAAAATATGTTACCAGTAGAAGTTACCATTAGAGATTGTAATCTATTTTAAGAAATAATGTCTTATTTCAAAACTACACCGGTTTGATCCGATCAAATACATAGTAAGTTAGTATATTTATATTATTGTTTGGTCGAATCGGGTCGGAATTGTTATTTATAAACCTTAGAACACTGAAAAAAGACCTACATACATTCTATTTTGTTTATAGCGAACAGAATTACTTTGTCACAAGATATTGGGACCTTACTTTGCCGACATCCAAGTTCGAAGTTACCTCTTTCGTTTTTTCTCGATCTTTAGTTTATATGAAAAGAGAGAGAAATGGAATATCCAAAGTCTCGAAGCACTTTAGCTTCGTAATCATCCCACCTTTTTGGAGTCCTTCGGATATTGCTTATCAAAAACGTTCTTATTAGTTTCTCAATAAACTAATTCTTACTGGTTCATTTATATTGAAATAAAATGAAGAATGCGGCTGACGACTTGCGGCTGGTGATTGCCAGTATAATAAACCTTCATCAGTGTTCTACAGTCGAGGAAAATATTAATATATAAGTAAGTACCCAAAATTCAGGGATTGTTGACAGAAAGTGTTGTTAAAATTATAAAGGTTGTGAAAACGACTTGTTTGTAAATATTATTTTATAATTAGCTATATTGGGTTGATTGATACGATGTAGGTAATAATTTATTTTTAAGGAAAATAAATATTAAAATAAATGATTTTTATTAAGTTTCTATTTTTTCATAAATACAATTTTGGCGACACTCCCCACGGGTTTGGGGATGGGTCAACGCCCCAGCACTCCCAGTGCCTCACATCCGAAACCCCATACAAAATGAGCCCGATATGGAGCTTTAGGCACTGAATATAGCGGCAACGGCGTCGAGAAACGAGGAACATTTTGAATCTGTAGCCGCTTAATTTTCAAAGCATTTCTCAAATGATGCATTATGAAATTCTTCAACTCAAATGAAACTGCAATTAGTGGGCATTCAGAATTTATTTGATCTCCAATTACCTACGGGTTCGTATTTGCAGTTGAATTAATAGAAGATAAGAGAGAATAACCACAAAATATAATATATTCACTTTATAATTGCATTAATTATAATAATGCATCATTGATATTAGGGACTAGATTTACTTTTGTTCTAAAATCTATTGTATTATGTAATATTGCACTACTTTATCACGAAAATACATTAAATTAGGAAAATAATGCCAAATTCATATCATCTCTTAACAAAAAGTAGGTACCATTATTTCAACTCAATAATAACTAATTAGGTAGATACATATAATTATATTAAATAAGGTAGGTATTTATAATATGCGTCTAACAGCCGCACTCAGAGATGTCAATTAACTTTTAAGTTTGGTTAAAGTTGCTGGTCACATTCTTTGTTATAGCAATAGAATAAGACGCAGCAACTTTAATCAAACTTGAAAATTAATTGACGTCTCGGAGTGCGGCAGTTATACGCTTAAAGTTATGATAACTACGAAAAAACTACCAATTTTCTTACATAAATAAATTATCTGCTATCTATTCCTAAACTCTAATAATAATCTTCTAAAAATATATTGAAAGAAGAAAAATACATTATTATATTATTTATTACTTACTGCCTGTTCTTTGCGTGTATTATATTTTTTTTTCAAGCGGAAATTTAACTACACTAGGGTTAAGTAATAAATGAATTTAGAATATAAATAAAATAAACGTAAGTAATAATGTAATTCTTACTTATTTTCTTAAGTTACGTACGTACAAGCAACCTCGTTAACTTGAACGTCCGCACCCCCAGTACAACACTGCACTAAGTTAAAATATTTCATGTTTTCAGAATTGACGAAAAACCGCAATCTCATGTTATATCAAAGTTATTGCAATATAAACAGTCGATTTTGAATTTTTTCGACATAATACAGTGTTGTACTGGGGGTGCGGTATCTTTGACTAGCGTAAACTTAAAAGCCTTTCTTTAACAAGACAATACATCGTACAAATCTGCAAAAAAAAACCTAAAAAAAAAACACTAGTCACCAAGTTCAAGTTTTAATACGCCGAGAAAGAAGCATAAAGGTCTGCCTCCAAACTCCTCTCATGGGCACCCCGTACAGACGACTCCATGTCAAGGTCAACGCCAGGAGCCGTCTCAAGGTCGATTACATGGAGATTTTCGCTGGCTCCACGGCCTGTCCAATGACGCTGATGTCTTTCTCTTCCTCGGGGTTGATTTTGGTGACTGATGCTGAGTTTTTGTTGACGGCGAAATTCATTATTCCGCCTGAAAGTAGTCATTCAATTTCATTATAGCAAAGACATACAGACACACATACAGGTGTTTTTCTAGGTGTAATTGAAAGAAAAGTCAAAGAATGGTTGTGAGCTACATAGTACAGTCAAAAGCACTAATATCTATACGGCCGTCGCGCCAAATACATAATTATATATAACTCAATATCACCAAAAATGTCGCTTATCCAATTTCTCCTTTCAAGCGTCGATATACATAGACCTTAATATCAGTGGCATAGTGGTGTCTTGGGAATGTATATATATTTATGACTTTGACTGTACATACAAGCAGAGATTAAAGTGGTGCTGACAGTCTGCGTTATTTTAGTATAAGCAGTTACATTGAAAGTTGTAAATCACGTTCTATCTACTAGGTGCTATTGGCTAGATTATTTTAGATTTATGAAACGTACCGTAAGAAAATTTGAGGGGGGTAAGCTGTATAGTATGTAGTAGGATATTTAAACTAGAGCTTGCCCTACTCTAACTTTCTTGTTTGTTGTTGTGTGCCTATCGTACATGCCCGACATGCTCTTAACTATTTTTTTATTCTATCTACATCTAGTGTTTACTTAGTAAATAATCATCCTAAACGCACCGCACGGACTGTACCTTTGAAATGATACAAGGCTCCCCCCAAAGCCCCCAGGATTCCGAAAGATACCAGCAGCCAACGCAGCACGCCCACGGCCCGCTTCGGCCAGAAGAGCTGGTGCTTCAGCATGTTCACGAAGGTCTTGTTGAGGGCCAGACCCTGGGGACAAGAAGGTACAGTCCTGGTAAGGGTTTTGCGAGTATAGTTTTTCTCATGGCCACGGCTGTTGTAACGTTATTACCATACCCGTTATCAGTGGAGCAAATCTATTGAAAACAAAAGGTTTACAACACTTAATATTTTTAATATGTGAAATTAATGAAACTTGACAGTATGCTTTTTTATTTTTCAGGCCTTAAAACTATTCATATTCAAATTCAAATTCAAATATTTATTCAGTAAATTGGCCACATACGGGCTCTTTTACACGTCAGTAATATAGAGTGAATCTACCAGCGCTTCGGACAAGACCATCATTGCGGAGAAGAAGCGCCGCAAGAAACTCCAGCAGAAGGTAATTTTTTCCAATATAAAATACAATAATACTTAAAAGTAAGTTACATTACAAGGTAATAAAGTAACAAATATTAATTATTAGAACTAGCATAAATGAAAACATTACAAATGTAAGGTCAAATACGTTACACTAAATGTAATGACTAGGAGAACAACACGACGAGGTCTCTTCGTCAAATGCATGCTTTGTTATTCTGTTAAAACAACGTCATTCAGTTCTACTCAGTCGATGAATAGCCGGCGAATTTACGTCGTCCGTCAAGGTGGGTAAATGACATTCAACTGCCTGCACATTCATTTAATCGCTGGTTTCACAGACGACCAGCAGTGAAACCAGCGACTAAATGAAAGTGCAGGCAGTTGAATGTCATTTACCCACCTTGACGGACGACGTAAATTCGCCGGCTATTCATCGACTGAGTAGAACAGAATGACATAACGTTAACAGAATAACATAGCTGTTTTAAAATCCATTAAGTATTAAGTCATTGATTTGTGATCATTAATGTAATTTAATTAGTTTATTTCTCATCTGTGTGGTTTTAGTTTGATTTATTTATTGCGATGAGGGAATAGTTAATAAATTACATAAGCGTAATATACAACAACAATATGCAAATATTGTTGTCTATTCGCCAAGTGATTATGTCTAAACGCTCGATATTTAGGTATTTAAGAAAAAAGTCTGACTGAATAAAAGTAAGTGCCTATTAGAAATCTGTAGTTTTATAAATTAAAATATGTACAACCGGCAAAACGGATCTCTGACCCACTTTAGAACTGTGGCAAAATGCCATTATAAAACCATTTGTTCGACACTTCTAACAATTTGATTCATAACGTCACTGTGACACGGTTCTATGGTGGGTCAGGTTCCATTTTGCTGATAGTACATAATAATGGTGTCATTACCAGTCCGGTAAAAAAGCCTTTGAACCGTATACCAGATCAATTAAAGATCAAATTAAAAAGAAATTAAAAAAATATTCCCTTACGTTTCTCATCCAACTTATCAAACAACTTTATTCTAAACCTTTTTCTTCCTTTCTTTCAAATATAGCCCCTGAATAAAATTAACCAGCCATCATTGCTGCTTAATGATTGTGATTCATAAATTAACGACCTGTAAAATTACTTTGTTTTAAATAAAATTTCATGGGTCATGAAGTACTTATTAAGGAAAAGGGTCACCTCGGTAAAGAAAAATTGCTTTAAATTTAAATTTACTTTCTTTAAAACTGCCCTAAGCGATGCAGATATTTACGTCTCCCTTGTGGATAGACGTGTATATCTGTCACTTTTTTTTATTTACACTTATCCACGCGATAAAGATGACCAAAACACGGATGGTCATACTTAAATAATCGTTGAATGCGGGTTTAATAAGTGTTTAAGTTTTTGTAATGATAGTAGAGGACACGTTAGGTTGACTGTTTTTTCTCTTCTGTTTATTCCTGCCTACCAAATAGGTATGATGGAAAAGAAATAGTCAACCTAACGTTTGCATGTGTATAGGCTTCATACTTTCGATTGGTATGTAATTCTAATTAGTGTATTAAGCAAACAAGTGCACGTTTAAAAAAAAAAATTAAGTAATCATACTTGCGAGACTTATGCGGCCACTCATGGCCTTAAATACAATGTGGTGAAAAGTGTATACATGGTCTTTGAGACCGGCCGCTATCGCATGACGGAATTTCCTCCCATACTCCTTAAGGGGAGTCCTTTGGAAAGAGTGAGGAACTTTAAGTATCTCGGTCACGTGGTGACGGCCGACCTCAAGGACGACATTGAGCGGGAGCGGAGGGCCCTATCGGTTAGGGCGAACATGATTGCCCGCAAGTTCGCGCGATGTACGAGGGAGGTGAAGTTGACACTTTTTAGAGCCTACTGCACCTCCTTCTACACGGGTAGCCTGTGGATGAAGTTTACGCAACGGGTCTATGGGGCCCTCCGGATCCAGTATAATAATGCGTTCCGGGTGCTGGTGGGGCTGCCCCGCTTCTGTAGTGCATCAGGGATGTTTGCAGAAGCGCACGTAGACTGTTTTTATGCAACTATGCGCAAAAGAGCAGCATCCCTGGTGCACCGCGTGCGGGCCAGCCCCAACAACATGTTGCGGACGATTGCGGAGAGGCTAGATTGTCCGTACCTGCGACACTGTGACGCACTACATGCCCCTTGCAGTGCTCCAATTAGAAAATATTAATATTAAAAGGATGTTTATACTAATCATAGTTTTTAAGAGCGTGTATACTAACAACTTTATGAGTCTTGTGTTACTTGAAATAAATGAAATTTTATTTTTTATTTTTTATAATCCTGGACTGAAATTGTTCAGTCAACCTATTCGCGATAATTACTTAACATATTAAATTTGATATAATAATACTTTCGTCCATTAAACAGACGGGTGAAGGTCGTTCCCTACTCGGATTTTATGGCCGCACTCAGAAACGTCAATTATCTTTTAAGTTTGATTAAAGTTGTTGCTGTCACTTTCTTTGCTATAGCATGTAGAATAAGACGCAGCAACTTCAATCAAACTTAACTATTAATTGACGTCTCTGAGTGCGGCAGTAAGACTATAATGCCCTTACTAATAAACGTTGAGTAACCGCTGAGTAGTTATACCATGCTTTGTCCTTATCTGTCATTGTGACATTTGAATTGGACAGATAAGGACAAAGCATGGTATAACTACTCAGCGGTTACTCAACGTTTATTAGTAAGGGCATATGACTGCATGTTTAGTCATGTTCAATGGCAATTTCAAGACCCGTCCGAGTTGTTACCACCACCGTCCTGCCAGAAACCAGCAGAATTGTATCGTGACGAAGTGTTATTTATTTATTTTATTTATTTCCCTAATCATATGAACCTTTCCATTTATTTCTCATAAACGGACCATATTCTCTATTCCTTTGGTGTAAGAAAATCGGCCCTAGAAACAATCTCAGTTGTTTTAATTACAAAGTAGACAAGGTTAAGTTTCTTCTTAACTTTTGCGTAATGAGAAACCTAATTATTTTTATTTAGCTTGACAAAGCAAACTCAATTTCAGTTGAACTTCATTAGTTTTAAGTAGGTACAGTGGAACTCGTAAGTAGCTTTACATTTTAGTACCATGTCGCAGTTACGTATTAAATTTAGTATGTCAACACTGCGACAAGGTGTAAATGTACAGCTACTTACGAGTTCGACTGTACTTTATAAATTTCCCAAACAGACCACCAATACAAATGAACAACAAATAATTGTGACAGATTTATTGATCTGGAAAGTATCAAGTTTGTTCGTTCCTTTACCTCATAATAACACGTCTTTACTACAAATCATAACCATGTTGTATTGAAACTATACATTGGCGTTACGTTTTTTAAACATTATTTTTATCATTTCCGGGTCTAAAATATAGGAAATTCATTGAAAATAAAAGTTGAAAACAAAAGTCATTGGAAATAACCAAATGTTTATTTGATTCCAATCCAATCTCACGTTATATTTCCTAGGAATAACGTGAAATAAGCTCGTATGTTCGGAATCGAGGGTAAATTATTGGGTTTAAGCTATGCTATTTTAGTCTTCGAATATGAAATCACAAGAAAAATGTAGACAACACGTGACGTTTCTCAGGCCACTGGGAAAATAGGCATGCAATGTTGGGTCCCGCCATGATGATCAGGAATGTAAAACTTTTCGAGTGATTTTAGAAAAGGGCTTTGATTCTCTACATTATTTAGCGAAGAGTTCGTTAGTGAATAATTAACCAGTGAGATAAATTAAACTAGAATATGCGAATATGACATTAACAGCGCTTATAACGCCGAACTGTCACTCCAGATGAGGAATAAACAAATATTAAGTGACAATCTTACACAAATTGACCTATTCTCAACCTAAGCTCAAGGCTTGTATTATGGGTACTAGGCAACGATAAACATACTTATATAGTGAAATGTATATTTAAATACGTAGAAAACATCCATGACTCAGGAATAAACATTCACGCTCATCACACCAAAATGTGTTCATACCGGGATTCGAACCCGATAGCTTCGTAGACAGAGTTACTACCAACTAGGCTAACTGCGTAAATGGAATGGAATGGTAGGAATGGGTGTAAATCGTTTTTATAATTGTAAAATTGGTAGTATACCCGTAGTTTTAGGATCCCGTCAACTCTGCAAGGTATATCGGTTCCAGGGTATCCAGTTTGGAGTCACCCTCAACGCCAATTCGTTCCAATCTTGGGCTTTCCCTCGATAGAGCGAGTCCGGAGAAGATGCCGTTTTGTTAATACGTGTTTGACTCATTTTGAATACTTCAAAATGATCAAATTGTTGATCGCGACATTTTCAAATCCTTATATGTCACAAATTTCTCGAAATTCGATTTATTTAAGTAAGTATTATACTTAAATCTAAATAAGTAGTGACGTCATCGTTCAAAATTGACCTTTAGACAAATAAATTAGTTAGATATTTATACAAACTGGATCAAATATTATCCTAAATTTGCCTATTTTATCAAATAAATCGTTATAAAATAACATTTTATATTTTTTGGGACATCGTGCCTCTAGAATCAGCCGAAGATCCCTTCTTAATAAATCCAATACTACCTAGCGCCAATTATACACAGCCTAGAGCAAAATTGGCGTTCGTACAATGTTTCAAGTATCAAGGACGCATATTCCCCTCGCTCAAGAACAATGGCTTTGTTACAAACATGGTAATTATGCTAATGAATCGCGTTTTTTTCCAATATTCTGTAAATTAGGTACATATTTTATGAAGGCCCTTAATTAATAATTTATTTCCTCGTGTCTTCATTTATATTTGAGCAGGGTATCAAGTTAAAGTTTAATTCCATTTACTTATAATTACAGTAATTAATTATCTATCCGCTAAAGAAACGTCGTTACATTAAGAACCTATTTTGAGGTAGAATGATCAAGTGGATTAAGTATATTGACTGTTTTAGCAACCTACTTAGAATATCTAAGGGACATAATTATTAATAAACTAATCTCGTTTGAGATGCCTGTCTTAAGACACGTCAGAAATGTCAGTATTCTATGACTGTATAATATTATATATTAGCTTTTGCCCGCGGCTCGGTACGCGTAGTCGTTTATCGGGTTTCCTTCGATAACTACCAAATTTTCCGGGATGAAAAGTAGCCTATGTGTTTATCCAGGGTATAAGCTATCTTCATTCCAAATTTCATCCAAATCCGTCCAGCCGTTGCAGTGTGAAAGAGTAACAAACTAACACACATACACAAACTTTCGCATTTATAATATTAGTAGGGTTCTATGGCTTCCTATGCTCGTAGGGCCGTATCAATCTTAGCTGAGATGCCCGTCTCAAACACGTCGAAGAAAACGTCTAGTTTTCGTGAAACTTACAAAAAAAATTAAAGACCTGTACTAAAATTTAGGCAAGTCAAAATGGACCTTATTACATAC
Source organism: Tortrix viridana (assembly GCA_963241965.1). Taxonomy (NCBI): domain Eukaryota; kingdom Metazoa; phylum Arthropoda; class Insecta; order Lepidoptera; family Tortricidae; genus Tortrix; species Tortrix viridana. The sequence continues at coordinate 10,499,300 of OY725186.1, forward strand.
AGTAAGTACATAAAAGTATATTTTCGAAGTACAGGCTTAAATATGGAACCCTCGGTGCGGTTGAATCTAGGTTGGCGCAGGGACGAGGCATCTGTGCGGCAGCGGGGGTGGGTTGTGTAACGGGGAAGCGAGCCGCGGGCACTACCCGTTAGCTCCATCCCTTTTTCTCGATATAATCACGAATGACGAGTGAAAGGGATGGGGCACCCAAACTTTCGAATCGAGTGCTTCGTGGTAACCCATCAGTTGCTCGCCTCCCCCAACGTCTGTCCCCCGCGAGACGGTTACGCACCAATTCTTATAATAAAACAAAGGTTAATACGAGTACTAAGGATAAGTGTTGATATAACATCCATCACTCTCGCACCTACATAATGGTCAGACAGTGACAAATATTTTATCCACATTTATCCACATGATAAACACGACCGTAATATGCCGCATAACCTTAGACGCATTCACTGCCGGCAACGCATATAAGCGTTCTCGAGACTTACACACAGTGCCTTGAATGCGTATGTGCGTTTTTACAGTATGCGTGTTTTATATAAAACAAAAGATGCGGCACCTGGCGAAAGTTCGAAAATCAATGCCGGCAGTGAATGCGTTAACTTATCTTTCTATGCCAGCTTAAGACTTAGGAAAACTGTAAAAATGTGTAGAATTAACATACTTAACTACCTACGTCAATACATTTTCATTGATTTCGGCAGTCGTTTAAGTTTGCGAAATGCATCTTGTTTAAGCCCACTGATAACTTTTCAACGGCCCAACATACAGGGTGAGTCTTTATAAAGTGCACATATTAAAATGAGGGACATTAAATTAAATTTTATCGATGAAAATATATATTTTTTGTGTTTACATAATATTTTTCTTCGATAAAATTTAATTTAATGTCCCTCATTTTCATATGGGCACTTTATAAAGACTGGCCCTGTATTTTAACACTTTTTTTGATGTGGAGTTAAAAATATTTTCTGTGAACTCATCTCAATGTTCTTACCTCTTCAATCCAAAATAAAGGTGCCATGGTATTGGGCATGTCTTTAAAAAGATCCAATTTATCCGTTTTTAGTAGCACCATGTTAAATTGAACCCTTTGACGGGCTTCCATCGGCGTTCCGCTAATCTGAAATTATAGAATGATGTTAATACAGTAAATTAAAGTATGTAAGTAGGTACTGAAGTTTCGTTACGACGGAAAAATATCGATTCGCAGAGTTAACATCTTTCCTTAAACAATTTATTTGCCAATAAAATATAAACATGTTTTCGTCCAATCTTCACGTATGTTATTTCGTCCTTTGCTATGTCATTAATTTATTATGCAAGTAAATCTCCCGCTATAGTAAACAGAAAATTAAAAGTCAATCCTGACATCTGTCATCCCAGTACTGATTGCGTCAAACTACGAAGATCTTGACGCATTTAGTACTGGGATGACAGCTGTCAGGATTGATTGTCGTTTACTATTGTAGAGCCGAGCATCTCCATCCGACATGATTGCATTGATAGAGTCTTGAAAATATATAATTTAGAAAGCGTCTTCGTCTTTCTGATAAACTGCTAAAACTGAGACAGACTGAGGTTGGGCTGAAGTCTCGGCGGCTTCCGTACGCACCGCCGGCCCAAATCCTTATCCTGTAGCCCGCACCCAAAATATTCAAAATATCTTAAGATTGGTACTTGGCCTCCGTAAGAGTCTAATACAAAAATTCTCATCTCAGGAATTAAAAGTATACTTAATCTTGATTTACGAATAACTGGAAAACTATTTGAGAATTGTGACCCCATTGGCCCTTCGTAGGTAATAAATACACAATGTGGTACGTGCAATTAGAAATAAGGAAAAGTATTTACAGATATTTATTTTTTACATGTATCTAAGTTTGTATAGGTTGCCCTAGGACACTTTTCTAAGAGTAATACGTATTGAACCCGGTGTCTATTGGTTGGTACGTCAATGTTTATAACTTTATTAGCGGCCCGCCCTTGGTTCGCTTCGGTTAAAGTTCCCATTTCCCCCCCTAAAAGTTGAAATATCCAATTTTTCTCGTCATAAGAACCTTCCTCGAACTTCAAGGAGTTTTTGAAAAAAAAAATAGGATTAATAATAATTTATTCCGATACATACGTATTTCAAATAATACATATAACATTTTCAAGGGCTTCATACCAAAATTTTAAAAATAACAAGCCGTTTTGAAGAATCCAGTTAAAAATTGCGTACTAACCGGTTCAAAATCGATCTCAATACCATGCGCGTTAACATCGGGAGTCAATCCCTTCACATTTTGCAGCAACGAAGGGTCACAGTCCAAGAAGTGGGGCAGAGACACATATAAAGGTGCCCCTAAGCACTTTGTCAAGTCCATGAAACCTTTGGGTGGGCATTGGTCAGGGGCGTCGCAGAAGCACTGGAGCTCAGGGTCGTTGGCAAAGTCTCCGATGTTGGCGACGTACCGGTTGGTCTTGATACCACGAAAGGATGTCTTCTTTTGGTACCAGGGCTTGAAAGACCTGTTAAGGAGTAAGGTTTGATGGAACTGCTAGTGTGAAGAATAGTTGAGCAGAATCTTACGTAAAATTTAATTTTATAACTTGTATATTGATTCAAAAGTTTTGAAAATTTATAAAGAATGACCACTACAAGTACTGCAGCAAGCACTTGATGGGTTTTTACCAATCCCTAAGCTTTAAATTAAAACGCAACTTGGTAAAACAACATAGTAATTATCAGACCTGCACAAATCACTGGAGTAAGACTCAAGTTTGTCTTTTTCAGTCAAGAACGGCGGGAAAACAGTTCCGTCAGTTCCAGAAAAATTGTTGCACTTGCCCTGCCATATCCCCTGGTATGAATTCCCATCTATGGCGATCACCTGTCCAACGTCCATCACGTTCTTCATGCCTCGACGGACGGTTACCACGTGAGGGTCTACCGTACCATTGCGCTGATAAAAAAAGATTAGGATAATTTTTCAACACTACCGGCACCTTAGCTAAAAACGGGTTATAACTCGAAATAAAACAGCATACAATATAATAGGTACTGTGTCACTGTGATTACGACAAGAAAGAAATGTATTTTTAATGGCAAATATTTTCTTCACTTCATTAGGTCTTTATTCGTATCATATGTAGGTATACATATACGACCTGTATGTTTAAGAGTACTCTATGAGGAAAAATAAAGAGGATACTTGGTTGGAGAACTTGTGCCTCAGTTTATATTAAACCATGTTCTCACTTAGTAAGCGTACCTACCTACAAGGATGAAATACGTGGTACTTACCATACCAAACAATGAGAACCGAAACTGATTATTAGGCTCCAATATTAGACTTTTGACGCCTTCCTTCTTCAAAGACGTGCATACAGCCTTCGGTGCAAACTCAGTTCTGGCACAATTGATGATCAGACCTCTAAACATGAGGTCCAGCGCATTGGCCCTCAAGAAAACATCTTCTGGATTGTCAAATATGCCGTTTATAGCTTTGCCGATCATGTTGAGCATCGCTGGTTTGTCGCGGTGGACGACTGTTGCCATGCCCTAGATAAAAAGCAATGTAAACTGAAGTTGTGATATGGTATAATGGTCATTAGAAGACACGGGAATCTTTATGACGTTTTCAGATTTAATAACAACTCTTCTTACGTTGAGGGAAAAAAAAAATAAGTTTGCAAATGTCTTTTATACTGATTTGTTGCCTAACATTGTGTTTTCCATAAACCACAATCGTAAATATTTTCAGACCGTGAACAATTTGAAAACTAAGCTTACCATCATGAACACATGTGGTATGGTGACAATTTCTTCTCCCGTCAACCCTGGCCCAGACAGCTCTGGTTTGAACAGAAACACGTCCACTTTCTTGTAATTAATTGTGTCATTTTCTTCGTTGTCTTCGATTTCCACCTTCTCTTTCCATTCCCTGTGAAGGTAATTTTTAGGTTATGTTTGGTCAAATAAAAAAGTTAACTGCAACACTTATTTGGTGCGTCAACTAATCCACAGGTTATTTTACTTAACTGAAGGAGCTTTCCTTCCTACGTACTATTCTGTTTTAGCTTAGATACATGTCTTACCGACATGCAAAGTTTTTATAATAGTTACCTTGATAAGATAAGATAATTTATTTGATAATAAAATCAGGTTACAACAGAAGTGATGCTGTAGTCCCCACACTAGGATTCCCTTTGTTGTGGCGGGCTAAGCTCTTCTGTTTTGAAGAATATTATAACCAAAAATACATTACACAGCAGACAAAGGAACAGTAGTTAATTAAGTTAACAGTAATAGGTAAAATTACTAATAGGTAACATGTTCTATAGTAGATTTCTATGTAATATCAAGAAACATCTATTTAAAATCAAGTTATCAAGTACAGCTACAGTGTAAATGCACTTAGGAAATATTTAGAAAAAAATAATAATATACGGCGTGAAATTAAATTCAGTGTCCAAATTTTGGGGGTTAAATCAGTAAGTCATACCGACCAACTTTCACTATGGGACCAACCCCGAAATCGCGAAAAAAAATCGACCCTCCTACACAAAACATCGTCAGCTGACTAGCCAAAATGTATGGGAGGGTCAATTTTTTTTCACGATCATTTTTTTTTTAATTTTTTGGAAATTCGCCATAATAACACACATTCTGAAAGAAATAGAACCCGCTATGTATTACGTTTCAAAAGATACAGCTCTTTATAGTTGGGACAGACGGACGGACGGACCGCGTAGCTGTAGGCTTAGTAATAGGGTCCCGTTTGACACCCCTCGGGTACGGAACCCTAAAAAGAACTTATACTGATAGTAGTGATAGTTCTTGATCTCAGCATGATCGGAAGCTCAGCGTTGTTTTTAGACCTTTTGGGTGGACTGGTCGATTGGCGTGTCGACAAGATGAAGGAGTAGAAAACGTATATGCTTGTGCGTCTGTGTGCGTATAAGTGCGTAAATGTGTGGGTTTCTTCATGTTTGATTTGAGTGAGCTGTGATGTAACTACCACAAACTGTGTCCATCCAGGAATATTCCCTACGGCGGGCCTAACATGCATGTACAGTCAAGGTCATAAATATGTATACATTTTAGTACCTTGTCACTTTAATCACTCTTACATTCATATATGGCAGTTTAAACATAACAGTAAAAAGACACGGTAGTAAATTGTTCACATATTTATGACCTTGACTGTACGAGATAAAATTTTCAGGTGCTAGGGAAATGAATACATCTATTCCATATTCTAACGTAAGACTTAACGCATAATCACTAAGGAATCCTGACTTTTATTACCTTTTATTACTAAGCAACTATTTATATATTTTCACATTTTTATTGCAATTTTATCAAGACGGGACACATTTATTTTAAACCTTAAGTCTTACGTTAAAATATGGAATAGATGTATACATATCCCTAGCACCTGTCAAATTTTATCTCGTATAGTCTCCACACGGGATTGTTGAGCCACCATAGAACCCTGTCATAATGACAACGTCAAGTCACTCAAAAGAAATTACGTCAAATTTTTCCGTCGACTTTCTGTGAGAGGGTTCTATAGTGGCTCAACCATCCCGTGTGGTGACTGTACATGCATGCTAGGTGGCCAGCTTAATTTATGTATCCAACCTGCCTGATAATTATTTCATGGAAAGGGATTGCTCCACAAAGCCACAGAGGTCAATAAGGCGGACTGCTTAATGTAATGCATACCAAATGGGTTCATTGTAGCACCTTGGGAATTAAACTAATCGTAGAATAACTATTTAAATATCATCATCATCATCATCATCAACAGCCGCAAGACGTCCACTGCTGGACAAAGGCCTTCCCCAAGGTTTTCCACAACGATCGGTCCTCTGCTGCTGTCATCCAGCGGTTTCCCGCGATCTTTATCAGATCGTCGGTCCACCTTGTGGAAGGCCTGCCGACACTCCGTCTCCCGGTTCGCGGTCGCCACTCTAGAACCTTTCCACTCCAACGGCCATCGGTTCTACGAGCGATGTGCCCCGCCCACTGCCACTTAAGGTTTGCTATTCGGTGAGCTATATCAGTTACTTTAGTTCTCCTGCGGATCTCCTCATTCCTGATTCGATCTCGCAAGGAGACACCTAGCATAGCTCTTTCCATCGCCCTTTGAGTGACCTTGAGCCTTCTTATGAGGCCCATTGTAAGCGACCATGTCTCAGATCCGTATGTCATCACTGGCAACACACACTGATCAAAGACTTTTGTTTTGAGGCACTGTGGTATTTGAGACGAGAAGATAGTGCGTAGCTTACCGAACGCTGCCCAGCCGAGTTGGATTCGACGATTGACCTCTTTCTCGAAGTTGGACTTACCTAACTGGATTTTTTGTCCTAGGTATACATAGTCGTCAACAACTTCGAGAGTAGAGTCTCCAACTTTGACAGGAGTGGGTACGACATGGACATTTGACATGATTTTCGTCTTGTCCATGTTCATTTTAAGACCCACTTGTTGAGAGACTTTACTGAGGCCATCGAGCATTGTACCGAGGTCCTCCAGGGTCTCAGCCATGATGACAATATCGTCGGCGAATCGAAGGTGAGTGATGTATTCGCCATTTATGCTGATGCCAAAACCCTCCCAGTCCAGAAGCTTGAAAGCGTCTTCCAATGCAGCAGTAAACAGTTTTGGAGATATTACATCTCCCTGTCTCACTCCTCGCTGCAATTGGATAGGCTTCGAGTTCCGGTCCTGAAGGCGAACTGACATAGTGGCGTTTCTATACAAACACTTTAACACCTCGATGTATCGATAGTCGATTTGGCACCGCTGAAGAGACTGCAGTACAGCCCATGTTTCAATCGAATCGAAGGCTTTCTCATAGTCCACGAACGCTAAGCATAGTGGCTGGTTATACTCCTCGGTCTTCTGTATAACCTGCCGCAGCGTGTGGATGTGGTCTATGGTGCTAAAGCCTTTTCGGAAACCGGCTTGTTCGGTAGGCTGGAAGTCGTCAAACCTGCGTGCGAGACGATTCGTAATGACTCTAGAGAACAGCTTGTAGACATGGCTGAGGAGCGTGATGGGTCTATAATTCTTCAGCTGGGTATTATCACCCTTTTTGAAGAAAAGAACCACCACGCCCCTGTGCCATGCTTGTGGCGTTTTACCCTGGGCTATGACGGAATCAAATAGCTTCTGAAGAGCTTTTAAAACCGGTGATCCACCTGCTTTCAGAAGCTCAGTCGTAATTCCGTCATCACCCGGCGCCTTGCTGTTCTTAAGCTGTTTTAGAGCCACTCTAATCTCGTACAGGCTAACGTCCGGGATGTCTTGGGTGTAGTGTCGGGACAACCTAGCTCTTGGGTCTTCTGCTAGGTTGCTGACAGGTAGGCGTGTTGTCGTGTACAGCTGTCCGTAGAACTTCTCTATCTCTTCCAAAAGCTCAGACTTCGACGATATGATCCTGCCGTCATCGGTCTTCAGCCTCATCAGCTGGCTCTGCCCAATAGACAAATCTCTTTTAAACACTTTAGAGCCCTTGTTTCGCTTAATAGCCTCTTCTATACTATTGGTATTGAATCGGCGTATGTCGCGAGTCAGGGACTTAGAGATCTGTCTATTGAGCCGCCTATACTGAGAAGCATCTTGTGATGACTGCAGAAGCATGACACGTCTTCTCTCCATTAGCTCTTGGGTCGAGTCAGAGATTTTCTTGGTTCCTTTTGAACGGCGAGTTTTGAAAAATTTAGACCCAACCGTTTGGACAGTTTCCACGAACCTGTTGCAGTAATCATCCACGTCTACGCATTCGCCTAGGCTTTCGAAGCGGTTTTGGAGTTCGAGCTGAAAGTTTTCGGGGTTTTGGATATGGATTGGTGCTGGACGGAGCGTAGATTTCATCAGGCGTGACCTTTCCAAGCGTACGTCGATATTCAATTTGCCTCTGACCATTCGGTGATCGCTCCCGGTTTTAACCGCATTGATCACGGAGACATCATTGAATATTTGCCTTCTGGTCGACATGATGAAATCTATCTCATTTCTGGTCGCACCGTCGGGACTTACCCATGTCCATTTGCGGCATTCGCTCTTTTTGAAGAAAGAGTTCATCATAAAGAGTCCCTCTTTCTCCATAAAGCCCGCCAGCAGCTGGCCACGGGAATTCCGACTTCCAATTCCAAATTGCCCCACTCTCAACTCATTGCCGCTTCGTTTACCCAGCTTTGCGTTAAAGTCTCCCATGACAACGTTGTAGTGAGTTTTGGTGGAATGTATGGCTCTGGAAATATCCTCATACATTACCTCCACCTCATCATCGGAGTGCGTCGAAGTTGGAGCGTATACCTGTATGACCTTCAGCGAATACCGTTTGGTGATTCTGAGTATAAGGTAAGCTACTCTTGACGACACACTCTCAATCTTGACAACGTTGTTCACAAGAGACCTGTGGACGATAAACCCGACACCTCCCTGGGACTGTTGGTCGCCCTCCCGGAAAAAGAACAGGTTACCCGACTTAAGAGCTATCGTGTCCTCCCCCTGTCTTCGGACCTCTGATAAACCCACTATGTCCCAGCGTAACCTGCTCAATTCTTCCTCAAGTTCCACGATCTTCTCGTCCGTCCTCAACGTGCGTGTGTTATATGTTGCCAGGGCCAGGGGTCGTCGGTAGTGGTAGCCATCTCTCTGCCGGAGATTCTTAGCACCCCCCGCCCCGCCGTTACCGTGACCGCTACCATAGCCAGGAATAGCGGGGCCGCCGGGGACTGGGGGCCGATTCCTGTGTTGTGCATCCATTCTTGTTTTTTTCCCCTTGGGGAGAAATTGCCATAATCGCCACGCTTGGCAGGCGGGTTGGCGATCGCAGTTTGATGTTATAATGTTCAGAAGGACGCTGCTGCCCATCCTCTGGTATGATTCCCTTAGTCGCCTTCTACGACACCCACGGGATGAGATGGGGTGGTGCAATTCTTGCCCGGACACCACACGGGTTATAATTTAAATAATTAATTTAAATATACCAAGAGGGAATGTTATATATCCGTAAAACAACCCGAAGCTTCTTTGGTGCATTCTGTGGCTATCAATATTTTTTAAAGTTACATACATGTGCTAACTCGGGGCATGTTCTAGGGATTTGATTTCGATAAATAAGATGTCGATATTAAATTTATACATGTGCTCATAGAAAATCTTCGATTACTATAAAGAGGTTCAATGTCATGTCTACTATCGAGCCTTTTAAGATAATAGAAGTATACGGATGTAATTTAAATAAAACAAGACAATTTACTGCCAGTGCCATGCATATGCTAGAATAGGAACATGAAGTAATATCCCGCTTCGATTGCCACGAAGTCCATAAGAACCATGCCGCTGATTGTTTATTTTAAAATGAAGTGAAAATAAAGGATATTTCTTTATCCTTAAATATTATCTATGTGTTGACAGTAATATCGATATAATTTATTGTCCTAAAATATTTTGCTCATCACTTTAGAATTCGTGCCCGAGTTAGCACACGTATTATAACTAACGTATTATTGAAGTCATGGTTAACAGCTTAAATTGGGTTGTAATATTGAATATGAAATAATTATATTAAACAATACATCCTTAGGTAATAAATGCAAAGATGGATTCCAGAGATAAGAGCACCAACTTTAACAGCATAACCTTGAGTTGCATAACGTGACATTACGTAAAACAAGTATAATCTTTTTATTTTCATAAATGACACATTCGATGCTTTAGCATGAAATAAAGCAAATTTAAAAAGAAAAGCATTTAAATATTTAAACAGGAAACACCTAGAAAACCTTGACATCCAGCCTTTGCTGCATTATAAAAATGGTGAAGCCTCGGCAAATAACCACGTGCCTGAATCACTTGGAAGTTTGAGTCAAACATGTTATTTCTGGCCCCGTGTTTAGGCTAATAAAAGAGTGTCACAACCCTTCAATTACAAACACGTGTTTCGCAACGCGGTCATTACTGAACACTTTGTTTGGCTTGAGGGAGTGAATATACGAACAAGATTAATAATTGAAAACGGTGTAATGTCAGAACAAAGGTTGTTTAAATTGGAACGGAATTAAGGCACTTTAAAATCGATATTTAGGACAGCTGCCGGCTACAGTCAAAAGCTCCAAATACATGTATGTACATAAACCTTATTATCAGTGCTTAGGGGTGTGTACATATTTGTCATCTCGGGAATGTATATATGTATTTATTTTTTCGAGTAGGTATTTTTTTTTTAAAACACGGTTTCCCAGTTTAATATGTAAACAGATTCCAGTTAAAATATTGTTCTTTAACAACCTAATCAAGCACACAAACAGCTTTGATTAATTAATTTCCAATTACAATCAACATTGTTAGCTTACTTTGCATAATTGCAACCGCCCCAGTTAATTACATATTAAACGCTTGATGGAGGTTTATAGAGTAATTTAGATAAATCGGGAATCAATTAATTAATTAGAATTAGAATTAGAATTCTTAAAACACACCCCACATTCAAAGTTTTCTATTATTTTGGACTAGTGGTTTTTAACTTAAGTTAAAAAGAATAATTAACAAAAATATATAGGTATATTTTATTTTTTAGGCGTTACCATTATATCTACTTTTAATGATATCCAAACATTAAAGTTTAGCTTACAATCCCCTGATAAAAAAATAACTGCCAGATAAATTAAGATCTCTCTATTTTTTTAACATGACAAAAGAAAATGACAGGGCTTTTACCGCCAGGTAACTTTATCCGACGATGGAAAATCAGGTAAGTATTCTTGAGTATAGTGAAAAAGGACATATTATTGTTTGATAATTTATCTATTTCCCATTTCTGATTTTTCCTTAAGATCATTTGCCCAATGTAACGGCTCGGTTTATTAATAGTTTACCTAGTTTTAAATCGACTTTGTTATGTTTGATATGTTGTGTTTTCTGGGCAGATAAAAAAAATAACCTCGAAGACCAAAGCGGGAGCAAAGCTCCCGCCTTGGTCTTCTAACCTAACCTGTCCGAGTCGGTTCTGCCTGATTCGTCTTGCTCGATGCATTTTCTGGATATTTAACAAATTACAAGCAAGATTTTCTGGGCTGAAATGAATATTTGACGTAACAACGTAGCGAAATCTATATGTAGCATTGATGAAGTGAAAAATGGGTTAAGAAACAAAATACGTAACGATCCCGAGGGTAGTTGTAGCATTTGTTAAATGAAAAATAGGATTTGAAATAAAATTTGTAACAATACACAGGGCAAGTGACTACAAGGAGAAAAGTTGCTCGTACTAAAAATATGTTTACTTAATGTCAAATAATGAAATAAATTTACGAATCCTCTCATCGGACAAACGATAAAAAACGAAACGTTTTCGGTCAAATGAAATTCGGTCAAAAAATTTTCGCGATTGCGATAGGTTACCAATTTTACTGACGATGTAGGTTATTAAAAACCTCTAGGAACCGTAGAAAGGACATACATAAAGTCATATTCTGTTTTCTCCAAATTACCTCAAACTCTGTTAAATTTCAATTTTTTTTAGAAATACAAATAGAAATGTTTATGTTAATGTTTAGAATTATCATTTTTTTTAAAGGCGCATACACACTTCACACTTTATTAATATTGACATTGGATTGCGTCTCTATAATTATTTATAAAATACCACCATGCCGTATAGTAATCAATTTCCAACAACCAATACCTTACCACTGGATTGCGTCCTACCCTCATATTTTCCATATCGGTTAATTATTCCTAGCCGAGGGTGACATCACGACCCTCATTACGAAGAAACGGAAACAAGCCGAGTAAAATATCAGGTGCAAAGCTGCTATTAGGTTTAAGCGGCTGTAAATTACTTTATTAGCTTTTTTATTTCGAGTGCGTGTAAATGTATGTATTTACTACTTATTAATTATCAATTGAACTTTAATAAATAAATAAATCTAGGTAATAAACGGCTTACTTGGATTTAAGGCCTGATTTTTAAATTTCCAGAAAAAACTATCAATTACATACATTTTACTCTGTTCTATCTTTCATATGACAAAGAACAGGGAACAGATAATTTTCACTGTGAGATAACTTTATCTGAGAATTGAAATATCGGCCCTCAATGTATCAGAGGTCGTATTACCAATCATTAAAACCTGCCAACTTTTAGGCAGTCAATAGGGATATCTGTATTAATAGCGGCTTAAAGGAGTCCCTCACTTCCTCCCTCCACGTCTGTAACCCCGCGGGATGATCGCGAACGAACTTGTCGGACAATAATTTGTCAAATTCCAGTCGTGTTTATCGATTTGGATAAACGTAGATAAAATATCCGTCACTTTCTGACCATGTAAGTGCGAAAGTGACGGATTGATCTACTGCGGTGCGCGCGGTGGGCGCTGGCGATGGGTGTCATAAGAAAGCTCAATATCACTTAAAGGGCAATGGAGGAGGCTATACTCGGAATATCTCTGCGTGATCGAAACAGAAATAAGGAGTTCCGCACGAGAATCAAAGTCACCGACATAGCCCTTACAATTGCTAACTAGACTTAAGTGGCAGTGGGCGGGGCACATCGCTCGCTGAACAGATGGCAGTTGGGGCCGAAGAGTTCTCGAGTGGCGTCCGCGTACCGGAAGACGCAGCGTGGGCAGACCTCCAACAAGGTGGGACGACGTGGTTAAGATTGCGGGAAACCGATGGATGCAAGCGGCGCAGGACCGGTCCTTGTGGCAAACCTTGGGGGAGGCCTATGTCCAGCAGGATGTCTTACGGCTGAAATGATGATGATGATCCACTGCAATAAAGGTGATAATACCTATGTCTGAATATGTAAAAAGCGTCTACTTACTCGAAGTAATAAGGTCCGATTTCCTTCACGATAGGAATGGCTCCCTTTTGCACCTCAGCCGCGTTGGTATAGTTAAACAAGTAGACCTTGAAGTCGAGGGGGAAAGGAATCTTCTCCCACATCTGGCGAACGTCTGTCTTCTTGGAGAGCGCCATTTCCTGAGAATTAACTATAGAGTTTAGGATTTTGCCTAAGTACTATTACTCGTACGGTGAAAGGGGCTGTCCATTAATCACGTGAAGTTCGAAAGGGGGGGGAGGGGTTCGGCAAAAATCACGAAATATCACAAGGGGGGAGGGGGGTTATAGTAAGATATCACGTGTACTTATTTTTTCGTCAATTTGACGTTTAATTGACAATTTAGTGTCAAACTTTGACGTTTATCATGGTCCTTAATTTTCTAGAATAGGATTAGATTATACTTTATACCGGTACTTAAAAATAATATTATAAACATTTTAAGATTCTTTGTAGGTACTAAAAATTACACGTGATTTTTGGTGGGGGGTGGGGGGGTAGTCTTAAACCTCACCACGTATCACGTATCACCATGGGGGAGGGAGGGGTTAAAAAATGTTAAAAAAACATCACGTGATTAATGGACAGCCCCAAACTGTGGACCTTAATTCTCTCTGCTGAGTTTTGGAACAATTATAATACCTATGGATGGAAAAAAATTTAATTCCACATATCTATCGACGCGCAATCGGCTGAAGCCGGTGAAAGCTTTATGTCCATGCAATAAGATCGAAAAAGACGTCGTTTGGCTAAAGATGAAAGTCATCTGTCCTTGTCACAGGTGTTGAAATGAAAAGGGAAGTTGCAACTTTCCACTTGGCTGGGTCTCGCTCGAATGTGACGCGCAGCCGTCAGGAAAAGTGTCCCCGCCTTAATGTTAAGCGGTGGTACGGCCACGAACGTTAATTTGGGACCCATTTCAAAAAAATATTGCTTGAAGTTGTCAATATCATTAGAGATGCCAAGTCATTTGTAACTTACAGGAAACTCCATCTTATTGTTGTAGAATGTAAGATTGACTTTGAACCTAAAGTGTGTCCCAAATTAAAGTTGTAGTTGAAGTTATTTAAATCTAGTAATTTTTGATTGCCTCCTTTGATGTCGTAGGAATTTCAGTATTAGTACTGAGTCCAGGTCCATGCAGTATTAAATGTATTAGCAAAATGTTACAATCATCTTAATCTTCTTACTGCCGCACTTAGAGACGTCAATTAATTTTCAAGTTTGATTAGGCTGCGTCTTATTCTATTGATATAACAAAGAAAGTGACAGCAGCAACTTTAATCAAACTTAAAAGTTAATTGACGTCTTAAGTACTGGTATATTGTCTTTGCCCTAACTCTAATCTAAACTATCAGATACCACTACTAAAACAATGTTGTATTGTAGATATACTTCATTTTTTTTTTGTTGTATCTGTTTTTGTGTGTTCAATAAAGTGTATTTTTATTGTATTTTATCATTGAACTATTAAACACTTGATATACTCGTAGATAATACTTGTAACACAAAAATATTCTGACTGTAAAATATTCTGACTGTAAAATATTCTGACTGTAAAACATATGATTTTTACTGTGTTACTTACCTGTTATTAACTAGTTTCAATAGTCTGAAGAAGGAGAGGTTCAACAGCTCTTTATTTATTATTGACAATTATGTGCAATACAAACATACATCTTTTTATAGTACACTATTTAAGAAGATGATGTGCAAATGTACTTCTAATGCCTATTACTTATAACCACTTATCTAAACTACCTACGAATAGGCGGACGTAGCCAATTTCCTCGAGAGATTCATTTATTAAGTCATAAAAACGAATTACTTTGTACGTAATTGATCACTACAATCAAACGAGACAGAACGACTAGTTGCATTTAATTTTTCCTAATCCTTGTAATACGTGTTACTGCCGCACTGAGACGTTAATTAATTTTAAAGTTTGATTAATCAAACTAGACTTTAAATTTGCTGCGTCTTATTCTATTGCTATAGCAGAGATAGTGACAGCAGCAACTTTAATCAAACTTAAAAGTTAATTGACGTCTCTGAGTGGGGCCGTTACAGAGGAATCATACTTACTAAATAAAACGCCAATTACTTAATCCTATCGGAAACGCGCAATGCAATACCGTTAGTTAGTAATAGTGATCCTTAGGGCCTTCCCTACATGTCTAGCATGAAACTAATAATGTTTCAACATAAAAATTATTAGCACATACTAACGAAAGAAACGCCAGATTACTTCTTGCCTCACTATCAGCACTGACTAAAGAAATGAAGAGACTTCGCTTAATCTTTTGAGTTTTTTCTACGGAAATAAAGAGTGATATATAAGATTTATAACTCTCTGAGTTGCCCTATTTCTTTTTGAAAAGCCCTATACTTTTTGAGTGGCCCTATATACCTTTTTGAGTTGCCCTTTAAGGATGGCGGGGAACATGACCCAGCCAAAGAGCACGCCAAAGATGGCCGCCCCAAGGGACCCGGTCGCCACCTTCAGGTGCTTCGGAAGATGCATTCTTCACTGGGAATAAAAAAAAAATTAGGATCATCATCAAGGCCTTAACCTCGAAATTAACTGACGTAAATTTTTGTTAGCATTCTTATTCTTCTCTTGAAATGTGCGATATATTTTATAGGGTAAGTTATCAAAAAATAACCAACAACATTTCAATGATTAATAGCTCCGTTGTTTCATAGATAAGAATCCACGTGGAAATCTCTTAACATGATTCCCATGGGAATAATCAAAATTGCTAGTAATCTTTATTCTAATCTAAAGTTTAATTTTTTGTTCGGTGTGTCAAACATACAAATCAGTTTACCCTTTTTGAGTGAAAGATAAACCGCCATACATCCTCACGTTTTTTTACGTTTATTATTTTACAAGAATAAGTAGGTAGTTGAAGGAAAACATAAATAAATTAGAACGACCAGCACATATTTTTAAAGCCTCTTAAAATAGAAAAGTCGTGTGATACGATACGATAGTGACGGAAGACAGTAAGATTATGGTTTTATCATTACGCTTTTTAATTTAGCGCATTATTATCCAAAGCCAGAATTATCAAATCAATGCAACAGTCAAGAGTTCAAGGGTAGAGTCTTCCTATCATGAAACTAGTTATTTCAAGGGAAAGCCTCCGTAATGACGCCCTTGCGTTGCAAATTGATAATTACCTGATTACCAGTCGCGAATCGATAACAGAAGAGCTAACTATGCTCTAAAGCAATAAAAACAGGTCACTGTACGTACACATTTGTATGAACGGTGATCCGTTAACAGCTGCACTTGAGTGCAGACAGCAAGCCGTCGGTTCTCAAGGATTGAATGTCATGGTGCTAAGGTTATACAATAGATTCAAGGAAAAGAAAAGGTACCTAATCTTGAATAATAAGCACTTAATAACTTACGAAGAAATATGTTTGATTTTGTTAAAGGTATTCCTTCATATTGAAAATATAATCTACTTCCTTTTACTTTCAAAATCTTGCGCAGTACCGTAAAATCTGGCAACTTTGCCAAGGGATACTAGCTTTGCCACCTGCAGTGTGTGGGTACAAACTACCCATATTTATGGGTACAAACTTAAAAACTTTACCAATTTTATGGTAAATAAGGATTTGCAATAGCACACTCCCTAAGCTAACATCCCTTGTCAAAGTTGCCAGATTTTACGGTATCAAAAGTAATGGTTTTGAATGCCCAATGGCGTAAATCACAGTTAAGCTGAGCAGGAGGCCTAGCCAAGATGCATTAGAACTCTAATCTAACGATTTTCGAAAATCGATAAAATGTATTGAATTGACATAAGCGGCTGACGCGACTGATCGTTAGCTTACAAAAACGTCAATGTTATACATTTTGTTTGACTTCGAAAATCGTTAATAATAATGCATTTTGGCTTGGGCCCTGAAGCTCTGATTTCACAGCGATGACATAATAGAATAATAATATAATAATCCAGCCTATATCGATGGTCCCACCGAATAAACGTGCATGTGAAAAAAGCTAATTTTACAGGAAAAAATAAAAACGTTAGAACTGTGATTACGAGCAAATGGGACAGAATTGGTATATAACATGTACATAAAATAGATAGATTTTAAAATAATCTTTCTATTAACTTTATAATACATTAAGTATAAATGCTAGTTTTCAAGAAAATTGAGAAAAAGCATGTTATTTTTTTATTCTAGTGTAGATAAACGCAGATAGTACGTGCTTTAAACGTTTACACGTTTTTTCGTGTTATAAGGTCCGACTATTTTAAATGTAATGCAATGTTGCGTTATTTTTTGCGTAGAATCCAGACTACTGCTGTGATGGGTACTAAGCTCTCGCATGCTTTTTTAGGAAGAAATACACTATTGTTAATATCAGTTTTAAACAGTAACACGCTTACTTGTGAAAGATTGCGTAAGAAAATTTTGTGCAAATATTCTTAACAATAATTAAGCCGTTCTTGTTAATGTTTTGTAACTAAAACTGTCTTCTTTTTTACTATTTAAACTTAATATACCTTTTGTTTTTTTGTGAATTTAATAAAAATTTGGTTAAAAATGGATTTGTAAAGTAAACACATACAGTAAACACGGGTTACTTTAGCCCTGGGGGGTAACATTGCCCACCCAATAAAAATACTTTACTTTTTTATTTTTATCAAAATACATTATACGGACTTTCACTACGTATTCTAAAGAAAGTATTTGTTACTTAAAATTACAAAATATACGAAGAAAAGCTGGAAATATAGGGGCTTAAGTTAAAGTTACCCGTGTTTACGGTACTCACCTTGTAAAAAATTTAGAACTGGTGTCAGATTTAAACACCGAAACGTTTTTTGGCAGCTCTTAAAAGAATAGGCGCTAGACGAAGCCTACCCCTACACATCTACAGTGACAACGGTATCAATTTTATTATTGCGGCAAAGGTGCTGGCACAATAAAAAGGAAAAGCTCTTAAACGTTACATCAACACCGAGATCATGGATACACTGGGCCAGCTCATACATTGAATGGAATTTTACCGCGCCCGCATAGTAGATATGAGCGCCGCCGCCGCCGCTGATTTCGCCGCGCCGCCGCCGCCGCGAAAGAAGTAACGGCGCGCCGAGTGAGCGAGAGATAATTAAATCGTTCACTTGACTAATACTGACTGTATGAGCGTGCTCGTTGTTGCCGTAGGACGCGTTACGCAGTCAGTCGTCAGCTACGAAAAATGGCTGCGTAGTTGGTTCTTGAAAATGTGGACGTTTATAAAACCAAAATAGAAAAAATTACAGTGACTAGGTATGTACGCTCTCCCGTGTGAAATCAAAGCAGTTACTACTGGAACTATTTTGGATACGTAATTGTAAATGTAGATGGAAAAAAAGAACAGTTCTCAACGATCAAGTGTTTTGTTTAAGAAATGCAAAGGAAAAAGACTATATACAGGGTGACTGTAATTCGACCTATTCCTTGAAAGAGGTTATACTAGAGCTCATTTGCAATATATTTCGCCCAGTCAACCAGGGGTCGAAATTCGGTAGTTTTCGAGTTATACGAGTATTCAGTTTTTTACATAGTATATAAAACACACACACACATACACACACGCGCACACCCACATTCACACAGTAAGTCAGGGACATAATTATAATGTAAAAAACTAAAAACTGGAATAACTCGAAAACTACCGAATTTCGACCCCTGGTTGACTGGGGGCTAAAAACATTGCAAAGAAGCCCTATAATAACCCCTTTCAAGGAATACTTAGTTCGAGTTACCAGTCACCCTATATAAAAAAGTATTTTTATCGATAAACTACGTGATTATTTTATTTTTTATACTGGCAACGTTAAAAAAATCCTTTGGAGGCCACGCCGCCGACGACGCCGCCGCCGCCGACTCAAAAAGTCGGCGCGCCGCCGCCGACCTTCCCCCCATCGGCGCTCATATCTACCGCATAGCCTACAGATAATGGAGAGTGGAAGATTGCAGTTAAGACCACCTACGACAAGTGATTGGTGAACAAAAACGAACACTTAAAGAGTATTTACTCCACCCTCCTGGCATAAATAGAGAACTGTCTCAACTCCAGACCTTTAATAGTACACCTCTAACAGAGGGCATAGGTGACTTGGATTACCTCACTCCGGGGCATTTCTCCCTTTTCGCCAGAAACAGAACCACGTAACCTTCGAACATGGTAGCAACTAACCGGAAAACTGGCTGAATACCTGCAAACTCTACAGACCCGGAGTAATAGACCACTGTCAAAAGAGTTGAAAGTCGGAGACATGGTCTTAGTGAAAGAGGATAACATACCTCCGGCGAAATGGTTACTAGGAAGAGTTACGGACACCCATCATGCAAGTATTCAAGTTTAAATGGGCACCAACGGTGGTGCTATTATATTAATATGGTGCTATTATATAATTAACTACACAGCACAACACAACTACAACATGACTTGAGAAAATTGGAACATTATAACGACCTAATTATCGACTCAAAATGGATCACACGCTAAAAGAACAAGACGTGGTCTTATTAACGGCGTGGGTTAAGTCGCAAACTCACTATTAACAAACACTTAGCAGAATCAGACAAGATTGACCGCCAAGACAACCGTATACGACTGCCACAGCACTCGCCCCAGGGATGGACATGGACAACCTGCGGCGTCCACAACAAAGGCTACTACTGGACTTGATAAATGATGCCAACCTTCTAAAGCCGGAACAATTCGAGGAACGACTAAATAAATCGCTGGAAAACTTCCTAGCGAATTATCACTACCCTGCGTCAATTCTGTATTCCAATTCCGCAAATCGTCTCGGACACCACTCAGCGAGTCGTCGTAACATCGGAATACTTAGCAGTCAACCTCGAAAAGGAAAGGCGTGACGCCACTCTTGTTACAGGGCACAGGAATAATTACGATAGAAACGGGAGCACCATGTTATCCATTCTTATACCAACTTCCACAGTGACATTCGACGCGGTTAGCCTAGTTGGTAGTGACCCTGCCTACGAAGCTAGCGGTCCCGGGTTCGAATCCCGGTATGGACAAATATTTGTGTGATGAGCGCGAGTATTTGTTCCTGAGTCATGGATGTTTTCTATGTATTTAAGTATGTATTTCTCTATATAAGTATGTTTATCGTTGTCTAGTACCCATAGTACAAGCCTAGAGCTTAGTTTGGGACTAGGTCAATTTGTGTGAGATTGTCCCCTGATATTTATTTATTTATTTATTTACATCACAATCAACGACATGTATATACAGCAATCCGTAATAAATAACTGTGAAGAAAAACTACTGCTTTATAATTGAAGACTATGGAGAAGCTCTAGACAGAATAAAGGTCAGCATTGAGGCGGTAAAAGGACAACAGAATGCATTCGAAGTCAAGAAGAAGAAGTCATCCTATCAGACGCATCACTACATCTTCATCGCATTTATCGTGGTTTGCACGATCGCCACCACCACCTATCTGTATTGGAATATACCTTCTGCATCTGGCGCAGACTTCGGCACACCGCTGGCTGGTGAAGGCGTTGCTCCGGAACAAGGATCCAATGAAAACATTTCATTTCGTTACTTTTCTCAACCGCGGGTCTCCGACAGCGTCAAAGAGGTGATTGTGCGTGATCCAAAACGTCTGGATAAGATAACCTCACCGTAATAATCTTAAATTTTCTTTCACTTTCTTAAATTTGGCACCATGTACGAGCACGCTCGATAGTTTAGAATTAAGCCGACAATGCACCTAGTGCGCGTTGCAAACGTTTACTAGCTAGTCTTGATGTCACGCGCCACTCCCTGCCCCTATCTTTCTTC
Organism: Tortrix viridana; assembly: GCA_963241965.1. NCBI lineage: Eukaryota > Metazoa > Arthropoda > Insecta > Lepidoptera > Tortricidae > Tortrix > Tortrix viridana. The sequence continues at coordinate 10,520,003 of OY725186.1, forward strand.
AACTAAGCAGCCATTGCTGTTTTAATAACAGGTGCAAAGAAAGTCTAAGCTCATCAAACGAAATTTGACGCGTAGAATTTTATCAGTGAATATTCGTATTTTGAATTATTACAATATTACGTAGAGAAATTATATGCTGCAACCGCTATTACACAATGTGAGTGTTATTTTATTAAATAGCAAACAGTTGTTACTATAATTTTTATAGCGACTTTATACTGCAAGAAGCGATACTCTCAAAATTCATATCGTTCATAACACCAAAAAGCGTGCATCAGAATAAAACACAAATATAAAATTTAGTAAAGTTTTGAACAAAACTGTTTTAGACTCACGCACGTTTGTTCGTGTTTAGGCGTTGGATTGTAATTTGTGTAACAAGTGAGAATAACACTATTCGTGTGGTCTCGCTGATTATATTTTCCGTAGAATAAAAATATTTTCTTTAATAAATCGGAAAATAATAAGCGTGGCCCCCTCAAAAAAATAGGGGGGGTGTATTACAACATGGGGAATCCAAAACGGCAAAAAAAAATTTTTACTGTATTAACCTTTGCACGTTTATTCGGTGGGGCCATCGATATACGTCCCACTGCTGGGCACAGGTCTCCACTCACAATGAGAGGGTTTGGGCATTAGATCCCACGCGGGCCCAGTGCGGATTGGGAACTTCGCACACACCGTCAAATAGCTTTGCAGGTGTGTGCAGGTTTCCTCACGATGTTTTCCTTCACCGAAAAGCTCATGGTAAATTTACAAATTATATTTCGCACATAAATTCCGAAAAACTTAGAGGTGCGAGCCCATGACACGCGACTATCAAATTCGTATTACCAGGGTTGTCAAGGATTTTATATGCTTTCGAATCGCCACCGTCGCTTAGAAATGTCGGACCTTAATGTTCTTGAACTTCGTGGTTAGGATGCGAAGCAGAAATACTCTATTAACAAAGACTTGAGTTTATTTAAAATTAGTTTTAATTTAATTAAATTCTTTACTGAAGCAAGAAGTAGCCACCGTCTCTGATTACATTATAACTACACAAATAAACTTTAAAATGTTCCATTAAAGCAGCTCTTCTAATGGTAATCTAACGAAATTTTATAATTTAAAACACATTTGCGTCAATATTTTCATTTAAATAAATATATCCCAAAATTAAGGTTACGCTTAACTACTCAATATTTAAAATGCGTCACGTCACGCCACGATATTTTAAGCAATTACTAATACATTTGAAATTTAAGACAGTTTTAAATAACACTTTATTTTATTACTAATGTTCTTTTTTATAGGGCTGCTCGCTGCTCGCCAACTCGTTTCTAGTTTATAGATCTACTCGCTTCTCGCTCGACAAGTGCCTTTGCTTTTCAGCTTTCTAGTTTAGTTATTGCTTAGGCCAGCCCTCAATTTCATAAGTACGAAAATTGGCCACAGTTTGAACAAAACATGATTTTAATTTCAATCCTTGACAATTTTGCTAGTACCGGTCGTGTCTGTAAAATAATCAAATATTTAAAAACTCCAAATTATTAACGAGTTCCGTTGATTTTCCATGGATCCGACCCCCAGATCTTAACAAAATTGAAATGGGACCACCCTTGAAATATAACGTATCCAACAAAAAACGAATTATTTAAATCAGTTCACAAATGGCGAAGATATTGAAACATACACTCAAAAAACAGTAGAATTGAGAACCTCCTCCCTTTTTGAAGTTGGTTGACAAAGGGCTTAAGTTGCTCAGGTAGCGTATAGCTCGATGTATAACTCTAGCGCGATCAGTCGAGTCAGCCGCTTATGTCAAATCCATACATTTATGTCGATTTTCGAAAATAGTTAAGTTGCGTATGCGCCTCGGCTAGGCCAGCAGGTGTGATGAAGTTATCAGTATTCTAGTTAGCCTACGTACGTGCAAGTCCGTCCCGGGAGGCAGCTGTCAGAATACTTGTCAGGCCTGCACCGTTTTCCAATGTATGGGCGGAGTATGGGTACTAGTGCGCGCGGAAGTGTCTAAAATGACGTGAAATATAACGTCGGTGGTACTCGTACTGCAATACCGCATAACTAACAAATTCAAGAAATAGCAAAATACACCATAAACATAAGTTAGTAAGGTGCATTTTACAACCTACTGAATTTGTTATATCGTTATTACTTTTTTACTATTAGATTAGAACACTATAAACTTTTACAAATATTACACACACATAAACATAACGTTTGGAAATATTGATGACGCGGTAAGCCTAGTTGGTAATTTTAGTGACCCTACTTAACTAGTGTTAGCTAGTGGTTCCAGGTTCGATTCCGATTGGGGCAAATCTTTGTGTGATGAGCATAAGTATTTGCTCCTAAGTCTGGGATATATTATGTGCATTTAAGTATTTGTTCTTTATATAAATATGTTTAATAGTAGTTTCCCTTGGTAATTTCAACCCTAGAGCTTACTTTATGTCTACGTAAATTGTCAGGATGTCTCGTCTTTTTATACATAATTATAGTATCGCGTGCCATTTAAAACGACGAATATATTTATAAAAGGGTGATTTTCAACATGCTTTTGACTAGTACGTCCACCGAAATTAGAATTTCGGCGGCCACATGCGTTGACAATTTTGTGCGCACACGTTGTATAAATTTCCCTAGAGAACGAACGGGAGTGCGAACCAATCATATATTTCATTAATCTTTTAGATCAATGAAACGTAACTTGCGAGCTTGTGACGCATCAACGCTTGTTTATTTTTTTCCGGAATTTCACTATATTTTATCATTAATAAATAATGTAAGTAAGAAACGCCGTTACTACAAACACGAGAAAATCAATTTCCGAAAACCATAATTAAAAATTAATATTCTAGATAGACAGACATAGCGAATCTAGCTAGTTTGACTATGGTATCCTAAAATCAATTATTATATTTATGATTTTGGAAACAAGATGTGTCTAAAAAAAGTAAAATAGAACGCCAGCTGTCCTGATTGACTTCTCATCTAAATAATAGGCTTATTATTATCTTTCTTATTATTCTGCAAAAAGTTTTAAATTCCTTGAAATTTACCCAAGAGTAGTTACCCGTACCCGTAAAGTATCTGAGCCCTTAGCCAAGATGCCCATCGCTAACTAGCGTTTCTATTCGTTTAGTTTTTAAACCAATCGCGTCATTGGTAGATCACGTCATACGGAGAGTCACGTGATCTACCAGTGACGTGATTGGTTTAAAAACGAAACGAATAGAAACGCTAGTTAGCGATGGGCATCTTGGCTAAGGGCTCTGACGGTTAAAGTTGTCACTTTTCTTTTCTTTGTCATACATGTAAAACAAGGATAAAACTTAAATTTATCAATTTATCTGTCTGGATATTGAAAATACCTAAATAGAGTAAAGCATTTCGTGCGGGATTGTCCACCACGCCTCATCGTTATGGGTGGTCGACGCCGACGGCGAGGCGACGGAGCGACAGGCCGTATTCTTTATTGCAGCGAGTGGCTGATGGCTTTAATGGCAGACAGACCAATATCCTGTACTCATCATCATCTTCATCATAAGCCGCAAGACGTCCGCTGCTGGACAACGGCCTTTCCCAAGGTTTTCCAAAACGATCGGTCCTCTGCTGCTTTATCAGATCGTCGGTCCACCTTGTGGAAGGCCTGCCGACACTTCGTCTCCCGGTTCGCGGTCGCCACTCTGGAACCTTTCCGCACCGACGGCCATCGGTTCTACGAGCAATGTGCCCCGCCCACTGCCGCTTAAGGTTTGCTATTCGGTGAGCTATTTCAGTTACTTTAGTTCTCCTGCGGATCTCCTCATTCCTGATTCGATCACGCTAGGAGACACCAAACATAGCTCTTTCCATCGCCCTTAGAGTGACCTTGAGCCTTCTTATGAGCCCCATTGTAAGCGACCATGTCTCAGATCCATATGTTAAAATGGCAACACACACTGATCAAAGACTTTTGTCCTGTTGTTTTGTTGTGTTTCTTTATCCTGTACTATTACACTTTTATTACCTTTTATTACTAAGCATATATAGCGAATTTAATTTTTTTATAGCGATTTTATCCAGACGGGACACTTTTATTTTAAACCTTAAGCGTTAAGTCTCACGTTAGAACATGGAATAGATGTATTAATTTCCCTAGCACCTGGCAGATTTTATCTCGTGCATGCTAGGGGGCCTGATAGATCCCAACTGTAAACAAACTAGAACTCTAAGTGACATACGGCTTCAGTGGCATATACGTTTTCAGGGGTCAAAACGACAAGGCTGATTATCTTTAAACTCAACATCGAATGCCGTTAAGGAATAACACCACAAGTCGATCGTGAATTATTATATCCCATCGAGTTATGGCTGAGACACTGACAGTTTTAAAATTATATAGGACATCTACACAATCAATGACTCAATCAGGAAATAGAAATGGAGCACGTTTTCACGGCCCGGCCACTACTTTGAGCGGTGGCGGGCGCGTGAATTCTCTCTTCATTGCACGGCCGAGACGCTCTCCGCACAGCGGTTCATAGGTATTACACGCAATGTATTAGGAAATCGCTTGCCGCGCCGCCGCTCGCGCTAAGTCGGGGCCAGACAACCTCCCCGCACACTGTCTTTCTATCGGCCGATTATACGGTTGTTTATCTATTTTTAATCACCGACGCAAAATAGACTGGCGTTATAATTTTCGTGTGTTTCTGTGTGTCTGTCTGTGGCATCGTAGCTCACAAACGGATGGACCGATTTTGATTTAGTTTTTTTGTTTGAAAGGTGATTTAATTGACAATCTTCTTATTGTTAGTTAAGTTTGGTGAAAATCCGTTCGCCATTTGAGAGTTATGACCTCTGAAAGTAGAGGTCCCAATTTTGTCGAGGGTTTCTTATCTATTTGTGACGTTCTCAATATAAAGGGACCTTATGGAGGAAGGCAGTTACGCTCTTCTTATTCTTGTAACTATACAAATACTATGGTAACAGTTCTAAAAATGGCGTAACCGCCTGCCTCCATAAGGTCCCTTTATACTGAGAACGTCATATTTAGTTACAAAGTTTGTGGAAACAAAACACAATCGCCCGAGTAAAGAGTCTGCAGTCTGCGCGGGGCCTAAATTCAAACTGTTTTGAGTTCAACAGTAGAATCGCTAAAATAAATTGAACGGCGTATATTTTTATTGGTTCGTAAATTTGTAAAGAAGGTGTTTATTACAATTTATATTAAAGAACCAATTTACCAGGAAAGTAGTAAAATACACTATTAAATAAATGAAATAAGGACGAAAGGACGTTAATATCGCAAAGTAGATGTTGTATTTCTAGTGGGCTCCGGTCGGAGCCGGCAGGGTCAGGAAATAAAAAAAAACTGTAAATGTAAATAGTTATGCCCTTACTAATAAACGTGGAGTAACCGCTGAGTAGTTATGCCAGGCTTTGTCCTTATCTGTCATTGTGACATTTGAATTCGACAGATAAGGACAAAGCATGGCATAACTACTTAGCGGTTACTCCACGTTTATTAGTAAGGGCATTAATGTATAAATAATCTTAATTCGAAAAATAATAGAGTATCTCCTTTGAGTAAATTCGGCATTACTTAAGGTAGTTCACCTTCATGTCCCGTTCGATTTTTCCACCCTGTATGAGCACACCGTGTACACGCCTATATAGCTTAGTTTGGGACTAGGTCATTTTGTGTGAGATTGCCCTCTGATATATAACTATATGTTTATTATTTATACTTAATATAGCTGAGAATCTGTGAAGCACTGTGCCTAAAACCATTTGAAAAGACATCTTTATCAAAAGTCAGTTTATATTATTTAGTTTAGCAAGTAATGAAAGAAACGTTCGTTTCGCCCGAGAAGCGGAATACCAAAAATTACCACATTTATATTTATTTATGCAAATCGACAGCTTGAGGCAAAAATGCCAAGCAATATGCAATAGCCAGCCTTCATTTAGCCTTTTATTCAATGCCTGAAGACGTCGGGATGCGATATTGTGGATTTCCTGGATTTTAAATATTCCGAGACATTGGAAAAATCGCAAGCTTTGTCTGGGGAAGCATACCTCGAGAAATAAGATGCATTTTCCTTTAGTGGAGAAAATGACATGTTTTTAAAAACTACGCTCACCCATTCCTGTTTACCAGTAGACTTAATTACAAGTTGAAATTTTGCTAAATTAAAAACCAGTTCTCGCTTTTGGAATGTGCTAGAGTCGTAGGTATTTTAAATTGGTCTTTCTTCAAATGTGTCCTCGACACATAAACATTGTTCCTTAAAATTCAATAGAATAAAACGCGAGATTTAAGGATTTGATAATTTTAATTTAAAAAAACAGTACGTTTGAAACTAGCTTCATATTAGACTTTTAAGAAGAAATTAATTGGTAGAGTTTGAATTCGCCCAAGTAGCGAGGAAATGCCCAGCTACAAATACTTATCAAGCTATTCCTGCTATGTTATTCTGTTAACGCGTAAATTCGCCGGCTATTCATCGACTGAGTAGAACTGAACGACGATGTGTTAACAGAATAACATAGCTGAGAAATGTTTGTTTAACTAGCCCAATACAAGAGGAGGATGGAGTAGTGTAACGTAAATGGAGATAAGAGTTGAATAATTTAACAAAGTTATTTATTTTCTCCTCGGCAAATTGAAAAAGTTGTACACATTTATGAAGGGCACAGACATAATCTATTTTGAAAGAGTGGGTGGTCAGGAAAATACTCCTGGGTATAGTTATACGTCTCCATCAAAGTTTGTTCAATATTAATGAATGTTTATTCAGAACAATCATTTATAATTAACAATACAACGAATATTATAATAATGAGTTACATAGATATTATGTCAACAGGTTTGGTCAAATAAAGTTTTCTGAACATTAACATAATGTATTTACACGTAATATAAAATGAAAAATAGAATGTTGCTTATTTTCCATATATTTCTTCTTTTTACGTTAAGGTGAAAGAAATGTCATAAAAACCCTATTAATAAATCTAAAAACAACTGAATGCGAGTCAGTGAGCCTTATTCCTCAATATGTTTTTTGAATGTATGTAATGTATGGTACATTATAATCAGTAATTAGTAACCATTCTTCTCTATATTTATTTACACGGAGTATTTTTTAATCACTAAACGTAATTGACATAAATATACCTAATAACTAACAGAGAAGACCCTTAGCGCATTTCCTCATAGCTAGTGTTCTATTTTCAAAAAGAATATTGTATCGATCTTGCGTTCGTAGAGTTAATTTTATTTCAGCTTGAAGTGCTCCAGTTTGTGTCCGAGAGACATGAAAATGTTTTCGACCGTGCAGGGGTTCTCTGGAACAGACACAATTTGTAACGTCACTGATTGAGTTTTGACTTCTTTGTTGGGAACAAAAGTTGTGTAACTGAATTGTGAGATTGAAGGGATGATCCCGGAAGTATCTGACTGTTAGTATAGTTACTTTTGTACTTTATCGCATTAACATATTTGACAATCTTGTTTGATATTGCTGGTTGTATAGCGTAAAGGTACTCGTACAAAAGTGTGTATCTTCTTTTGATGTTGACTGCACTTTGATGGCACGTCATCAAACAATTTAAATAGGTACCGCGCAAAAGTTGACTTTATGTTGTACACAAAAATTTTTAGAATAGTCTAACAAATGGAGTTTTTCTGCCGCACTCAGAGACGTCAATTAATTTTTAAGTTTCATTCTATTGCTTATTCTATTGCTATTGCAAAGAAGTGACAGCAGCCACTTTAATCAAACTTAAAAGTTAATTGACGTCTCTGAGTGCGGCCGTTAGATTACCTAATTACCCCTTGAGATGTTTATTTTAATCACTTAGTTTAATCAGTTTCAGTTTAATCGTTATAATTTTTTGTATATCAGATCTGAGCCTATCGATAGCTATTTAAAGTCTTTTTATCTTTTTAATTCTTTATCTTACATAATTTCGAAATACATAAAATAAATATTTCATTACTATAATTTAAAATGGGATTAGGCCTTTCTCAAAGATGGCCTAAATATGGGAGCGCTTTGTTTCACATAATTATTTTTCTACATAAGGTTTCGTTATTCATAATCATCGCAACTCCTAAGTATTTTTAACTGAAACCGTTTTGTTTCAAGATTTTAAAAATATCCAACTGGTGGTTTGGTTAGGTTAGGTTTGTTTTATAAACATCCTAAAATCAGAACGGTTTCAGTAAAATTCACTTAAGGACTCGCGATGATTATGAATAACGATACATTATGAAGAAAAATAATTATGTGAGTCAATATGGACCCCCTAAATATTCATACCTATATCCACCCAGGTGTCTTCATACCCAGCGTCCAGTCGAGCAGCGCGCACAGCATCTCGAAGCGCGTGGAGTATAACCGATGACAGGCACAGGGCTGGCTCCCCCGTTGCTGTATCACAAACATTACAATGAAATAAGTATGAAATATGAAATATGTTTTTGTTAGATTTGAATAAATAAATAAATATCAGGGACAATCTCACACAAATTGACCTAGTCCCAAACTAAGGTCTAGGCTTGTACTATGGGTACCAGGCAATGATATACATACGTATATAGAGAAATACATATTTAAATATATAGAAAACATCCATGACTCAGGAACAAATACTCGCGCTCATCACACAAATATTTGCCCAAACCGGGATTCGAACCCGGGACCGCTAGCTTCGTAGGCAGGGTCACAACCAACTAGGCTAACCACGTCGTCAATATAAAGTCAGTCGAATTAAAAAGACTGCCAGGCTAATAAAGATCAGGAAATCAGGGGATTTCATAAAATCTATCAAAGGTGACAATTTTATTAAGTCAGTGGTATACTGGTATTTATGTTACTCGATGACTCTGTGACTCGAAAGTCTGCTATCAGGGGGAAACAAATCATAGTTTTTCTAGCCATAGCTTAATTGTACGAGTATATACAAAGTAAAATGCACCTGCAAGGCGAATTTTGTAATTTTTTAAATTGTGTACCACCTATAAGGTTCGCTTTAGCCCGATTTTTTTAATTTACTTTTTCCTTGTCCTCGTACTTGTTGTGATCTGCGGTTTACGATATCTCAGGTATCCTTTACCGACGGTAACTCTGAATATATTTAATATATATCTGAATATATATAATATTTAGGTGCTTATGAACTATTCATCTGATGAGTTAAGGAAATAAGAACGTTTTTGGTAAATATATTATGCCTCGTCAATTTTCATTGCGCTACTTAAACAGAGTAATCAAATATGTATTCAAATAACACTTTGTAGTAGTATACCTTACCAAATAACATAGTAAGGTTTCTAAACTCGATACCCATATTGAAACCCCGCAAACAATGTTCATTCATTTTATAGAGAGAAATGAATGCCACGTTCTAAAATAGTTTACGAGTACATATTTATGGATTCATTCTCGCATACAATACGCCATTATTCAAAGTTGCACCAATGTATTGAATCGTTGTTTACCATAACAATCTACGATATATTTTTACTCGTGTGGTGTCTGTGACAAACCTCATGCTTTATCTGTGGGGTGTTCCGTCATGTTGTCAGTTCTGCAACCAGCCAGTAAACGGTTACTATGTTATCCTGCAGTTTTATTATAAACATATAACTTATATAACAACTCGTTAAACAGGTTTAGAAGAAACGTAAAGAGTAATATAAGAAAAATGGATTGAAAACAGATTGAAATCAGACGGCACGACATACAAACAAAGATTTGAAGCGTAACATCCCCTCTTTTTTTGGTCGGAGGTTAAAAATGGCTGTCTTTAGCTTTGTGGTGGCGTTTGGTAGCATAATTAATTACGATGGCAAACTGCCTAAAAACCCGCATAGGGTGTTTTTTTTCTCTTTCTAAATCCTACCTTTAGACTGGAGAACGCCAAATAGGTTGCCAGCGTTCCTGCGAAAGTAGATCCTGAAGTCAGCGGGTATATCCTTGATCCCCGGTGGTTTGTAGGTCCACGTCCGGTCAGTCAGCAACCTTCCTGACTCAGGATCATAGATAGTCTTCTCGGATGTGAAATATCCCAGACCCATGACAAATGCGCCTTCAATCTAACGACAAAAGAAGGCTTTAAAGTTACTATACCTCTTAATACAATATATTTTTATTTTTTCAGGTTAAATGATGGGTTAAACAAATTAGGAGAAAAAAGGGAATGGAAAACAAAAAAAAAACATAAAACTTACTTGTCCTATGTCAATTTCAGGGCTCAAGCTTCTCCCTATATCTTCAAGTAAATCCACCCTTCTCACATCATGGTTTCCAGTCAAAATGTCGACCTCTATTTCCATAACGACGACACCGTAAATAAAATAGGGTTGCACTCCATCATTTTTTGAAAACATGTGAGAAGCTTGCAAATCTATTCCAGCTTTGAAAGCTTTTTCTACAAGGTCTACCCATGAAGAATTAACCATGTTGTCTTTGAATGGTTCTAGGCGTTTGAGTAAAATTTCACAAGCTTTCATTGTAGCAAAGCATACACATTCACTTCCGATGCTAGCGCCCGTGGTCATTGCATTAGGAGATGTGAAACTTGAGCTTGCTTTGATGCTTACTTTGTCTAAAGGAATACCAAGCATGTAAGCAACTACTTGGGCTACTTTGGTATTAATCCCTTGCCCCATTTCAATACCTCCATGGGTTACGACAACAGTGCCATCGCTATGCAAAATTGATACTATAGAATTGTAATTTCCAAAGTAATGTAGCTCATACGTCATTGGCATTAACTTCATTGCCCGCTTTCGCCATCTATTGTTTTGATTGAACTCCTTTACTTCTTTCATCCTAACTTCATAATTCGAATCTCTTTTCAGTTGCTCTATTAAATCTGGAATTGGATTATTTTCCATTTGCATATTTTTTAACCTTACTTCTAACGGATCTTTTTGCAGGTTATGGGCAATTTTTTCCATTATATGTTCTATCATAGCTACGCCTTCTGTAGATGCTAAAAATTAAGCGAATGAATGTTTTTTTATCACCTAGAAAACCAAAAAGAAATGGAAAGAAAAGAAAAGAAAGCTGACAAGATAAAAAATTAAAAGAAAAGAAAAGTTGCTTGCAGATTTCGAGTGACATGAAAAGTGATACTTAAAATACACCAAATCCCTACTAATATTATAAATGCGAAAGTAACTCCGTCTATCTGTCTGTCTGTCTGTTACCTCTTCACGATAAAACCGCTGCACCGATTTAGATAAAATTTGGTACTGAGATAGTTTTTATCCCAAAAAAATTGATAGCTCCCGTGGGATACACGATAAACGACTTCTACGCGGACGGAGTCGCGGGCAATAGTTAGTAAGTTTTAAAATAAAATAAAAGTAGCTTACATGGGGCTCGGCACCACGTATTCGATGGAGTGTCAGTTGCAACACTATTTGCTTCTATGTACCATCGTCTTGTATCATAACAATTTAGAAAATGATTGAGAGTAAGCGGACTTATTGTCTCATTAGGCGAACAACCGTTGTCCTGATAAAAAGTGTTTTTTAAATACTGTATTACACCTTCTTTATTTACACCAACCTGAAAAAGTTCAACTTAAACTAGTGTACAATGTTTAGTACTCACTCAAGCGTAGCCTAGTTTTTGAAAACTAGATGTTTATACATTAGGTAAATAATGTATACGAAAACAATACTTACGTAGTTAATTAAGATGTGCTTGCGCAATTACAGTAAAAGAATCGATATTGATATATTTAGAAATCCTACAAAAATGGTGGGTAGGTAATAATGAACTTCTTTAATTGTTGTAAACATTGATAATGGATTTATAGTGTTCTACCAACTCGTGGTCGACTTACCTCGTAGTTTGAAAACGTGGGTATCCTTTTGCCAGTGATTTTCATATTTGTTTGTAACGGTACAATAAATCTACAGACTTTTCCCTGCAAATGCGATACTAAGGCCGCAGCACATGCTATTTGAGAAGATCGGGTAATTTTGCCACCGTATGAGCCACCTACTCGTCGGATGATGACATTTACACTAAAACGTAAGAAAAGTCAAATCAGGAATGCAAAGGATCGTTCTGGTTAACAACAGTACTGCGTGAACTTCATATTAGTAATTATACAAGTAAAAAGTTTGAGAACTACTAGTAGAAGTAAATATACTTATATGATAGATGAGTACCGCACACCATGTTAGATAAAATAAAATTTGCGGTTTATATTATCTGGTGATTGTGGTGACAAATTATAGATCAAGAAAAGAAAGTAACATGAATTAACATTAGTTTTCATATAAATACTACTAGGAAGTGACTTACTAAATCGAATCGCAACAGACTTCTTACGATATCATTTATGACGTTACTATGAGATCTTTGTTACTAAGAGAGTAGTCCTTTGTCGACTATACCTACCTGTTTGCTGGAATCTTCAAGCACTGTGCAACCGCTACATTAGCTAAATCAAGCCACTGAGTTGCCGAGTACACTTCCATTCCATCTTCCGTCGGTTTCACTACGCACGTTTGAGGTTCCATGTAATAATGATACTGGGTTTCCAAATTAACTTCACCTTTTAGGGTCAAATAAACATCATGCCCCAAATCAACAGGCTCAACAGTCATATTGTTTACTACTCTTTTAGAACGTTGAGAGGATTTCAAGACATCTCTCACAGTTAAGAGAGGTTTGTTTTTACCTTCTGCACTATATTTAACTTTTACTAGTTTAGCAGCTTTGTTGGCTATTTTTTCTCTATTGGCCACAATTATTGCTGCTGGTTGACCAAAGAATTTCACTTCTTTTGAACATAGAATTTCTTCGTCCGCAAGAATAAGTGGGACGTTTAAAGGAGTGAACGTATTTTTTCCTGGTATATCCTGAGCAGTGTAGAAACCTATTACACCGGGGAATCTCTGAAAAAAAAACATTGTTACGGTTTTAATGTCACTGTAATCCTAATGAATCAAAGGAACAGCAGATAGCAGATAGTAGTTCAGAAACGGGTCACGTATACGTAAAAAATAAAAGCAGCAGATAAAAGCAAAAGGTTTAAATAAAAACATGTTGTCTACCATAGCTTCTGTAGCGTCAAAACCACTAATGATACTCCCAACTTTTGCGTCAGCACATACAAATGCAGCAAAAACTTCACCAGCCACCGACGGCATGTCATTGGCAAACGTAGCCTCTCCACTACATTGCACCAAAGCTTCAATTTTGGGAACAGGTTGGTTTAAAGGCCAAACTGATTTGTCAGTATCAAAAGTTTGGGTTCCGTGAGACATCTTTCTTTTCATAGCTTCACCTCCGGAACGAAACTTGGAATTCATTTTGTCACTCGGACACAAACTTAAAATTGCCTGAAAAACGCAGTTAATTTTAATCATAGGTATATTTTGAACATTTTTAAAGTGTTTTATATTTATATTTTTAAGAAAGTATATACCTAACTGCAAACGTAGAGAGCAGAGTTAATTTTGTTGTCAAACAATTCAAAATCCACATGTTAGTTTAATTTTCATTATAGTATGAAGTGTAGGTATAATAATATATGTGTATTGAACACGATATAGAGTATCTATTTGTATTGTATAGTATAAATAAATGCAAGCATATTAGTCACCTTATAAAATAGACAAACGGCAAGCATTCTTCTATATGCAGCTGACGGTTCCGGTGGAGCCTCTTCAGGCAATATTTCATCAAACAACGACTTTAGAGCTAGTTGCAATACACTGTTAGTAAATAGGTCTTTACCGGCTAACATGGCCTCAGTCTTGCTAGCGTGAATGAAGTTGGCTGATATGCTTCCAAAAACCAAAGTAGATTTTACTAAAATACTTGAATTGCGTTTAAATTTAAACAAAAAACCTGCATTTACGGCAGCGTGAGCGTTTTGTGATCTCGGCATAATCTGAAAAAAAGTAAAACCAAACAATAAAAAAAACGTGAATTACTGATGAATTGCCTCAACCAATATATTTAGGAAACAATGCAATGCAAAAGAAGGATGACGCTTATTTTGTATTTTAATTAGAATCATCATCTTCTATTACATACCTTAAAGGTCTTAACAGAGCAGCAATTTGAAAGTGGTGGAAGCGTAATATTGATAATAATTCTTCGCGTCATGTTTATCTTCAAGAATGCCGGAAATGTTATTGTTTTCGTTTTGTGTGCTCCTTCAGCTAAAAATTACAAAATAAAATTAAGCTAAATGTCAAATGTCTCCGTATTTATACATTTTGTCGAAGAAAGCATCGCTCACCTATCGTTATCATTGCTCCTACAGTTTCAAAAAGCAGAAAGAGGTCAGATTGAAAATCGTTATTTGTATGTTTCATGAACAGGTTTCCTCCAATGGTTCCAATCTACAACAGAATAGAAGTTTAACGATGCAAGTGGTAATTTTTTACAAAGTTTAATGGAATCAACAAAACCTACTTACATTTCTCACCGGTATGTGTGCTACTAAATCAAGATGTTCATAAAACGGTTTTAAATAGGAAAAGTCTTCGTTTTGTGAAGACAGAGTCAGAAACAGTTGCATCATATCTGATAGTGTCATCCCGGCTCCTAACACAAGGTTTACATCTATAATGTAACCTTTTAATTCAGCAACGTCAAAAATATCAATCACGTTTGCAGGATAGTTTTCAACGTGGTAGACTCCTACAATGTAAAACGTAGTTTAATGTCTTAGTAAAATAAGTATCAGTTTAATTGTTAGTAAAACGTTACAGTATACAACATTTTCTCTTATTTCATCTACTGTTGCAAAATTATCTCCAATTCAGCTAAAATATTAATTTTTACCTTGCCCTGTATTCCCAGCAATAAGCTTATATTCCTTACACATCCCCATAATTTGAAAAACATGCTCCAGCGTAAAAGCCTTGTACCATTTTTGTGCGCCATATTCTACAGCAGTCATTTTCCTACCCACATTTTCAACAAAACACCAATCACCATCATCTATTTTACTTTCAGCATCGTCAAAGTTGTTGCAGAAATTAAGTTTTCCTAGCAATATGTCATTTTCTTTAATTTTGTGCGGGCATTTCTTCTTGCAAGTGACTCCACAAGACTTAAATATTCCTAAGTCTTCCAGGTCAGTCAGTTTGTTGACTAGTTCTCTGTCAACATCTGAAGCGAAGGTTTTGAAAGCGTCGGCTATGGATCTGTATCCTGTGCATCTGCAGATGTTTCCAGCGAAAGAATTTTCTATTTCCGTCAACGTTAATTTCCCATTTTTCGAAGTATAAAGGCTGTTTAATAACAAAATTAAAGACTTTAATTTTAATAGGAAATATTTTCCATTTAGCGGCATACTTTTGACATATTATATTATGATTAATTCCACAAACGATTAATCATCAACGAATTGCGGATAAATGACAGTCAAATAATATGGTGTATATTTAGTCACAACAAGACTACTAACAGGAAAATTCTGCTAAAATATTAGAGGTATATTTGTACATTCAAATTCAAAAGTTGACTAACAGTTTTTATGAGTCACAGTTACGTTCATTTAATCTCAAATTAAACGTGATCAACACGTTGTTTTAAATAGCTCTAATGAAAAAAGTTGACTATTCTTATTATTTTTACCTGTACATATTCATTATCCATCCAGGAGTACAATAGCCGCACTGTGTTCCATTGAATTTTGCTAGTCTGGTCTGGATCTCATGGTAGCCCTTGGTTTTACTTCCAATGCCTTCCACAGTAGTAATTTCCCACCCATGGCACGAAAGAATGGAAACGAGGCACTGCAAATACGAAACAAAAAACATTCAGTAGATAATTATTCATCATCATATCTGCCGAAATAACACCATAGAACCCTGTGATAATGACGCAGGACCTAGAAATTACGTCAACATTAATTATTGGCTTCTTGCGACTAGAGTTAAGGTTAAAGTTAAAGTTTTGAATTTGTAACTGGTTGACTGTGCATACAGAATTGACAGCGAAAGTCCTCATCTCATTGGTGGGCGGCGCGGCTGCGCGCACGGCGACCACGCATGCGCCGCACCCGCCTTCGTGGCACATCGCTTTCGTGCCACGCAGTTCGGCCACCGTTCGGATGTACTCGTTGAGAGACACGTCAGGCCCGAACTTGCCATCCGCTGCGAATAATAAAAAATTTTTACGAGTAAAATATAGCAAAATATTGAGCACATAGGCGGTAGCAACATCTAGCTCCAATAACTAGTGACAAGTACAAGATACGAGCAGTGCCTACAGCGTCAGACAGCGCAAATATATCTGACAGTGCGCTGCATGCTTCCCCATAAAAAGTATATATAATATTAATATATACATATTTATGTTGTTGACATTTCATCATGATTGATGCTTCATCTCCAGTGACACGAGCGCGTGTTTAATTTAAAAGCGTTAATGCTAAACTTGTCTGCCAACCGCATACGCGTGCTTGAGTGGTTAAATGGAGCTCATAAAGTCCTACTTTATTAGGCACACGAGGCAAGTAAATTACATTTTGCGGCGCAGTTTTGAAACATTTTACTTTGTTGATGCAATCCTGGAGTTGATAGGAAAGATTTGATTTTGCGCCTGAGCAACTTTAGTTTTCCGGTTAATACTACTTCAAGCTGATTGGAAAATCAGCCCGAGAAGAAAGAAGAAATGTTCTGCTATAAAACTTACCTTCATACTGTTTTCCATTGATTTTAAATGATATTTTCGACATTTTAAAATCACTTTGGTGCACCTGAAATCCAAAAAAAATATTTAAATAGGAGTTTAACTTCCACAGGTTTAAGAAGTATAAAAAAAAATATTGATTTGAATTGAAGTTATAAAACACTTGGTTCAATACATTACTATCCCAACTCACTTTTCTTTAATTTGATATATTATTTTTGCAAATGATTATTAATACATATTTTATTTCTAACAAAAAAGTATCCAAAAAAGTTTCGTGACGGCATATAATATTATAGTACTTTTTAAAGCTCTCTATTACTAACTGGACTGTAAAGCCATACATGCCACAGTGCTTGTGTGAGAATGATAGTTCCGATTGCCATCTATTTGAACATATTTACACACACATGCAAACGTCAGCTATATCTAAATGTCATTATTTACGCTTCCATATCATCAATTCCCAAAATTGACAGTTACAAAATGTATCCTATCAACAGACTGCTCCGTAACCAAATTACCGGGTTACCTTCATTAAGCGAAGCTAGCACAAGAATAAATTACATGTTGTGTCTAATTTTACAAAAGTAATTGCAACTCTAATGAGTGACTGTTAGACCGCGTGTAATGGGTGTGCTAATTGGATTATTTGGATTGTATTTTATATGTACACAATACCTTAGAATGGGTATACAGAACTTGATGATGATTTGAAAATTATAATCACCGTGGTCAAATGGTCAGTATAGGTATTTGGGTTCAACCTTATGGTTGGGCTCTAGTGAAAAAGAAGCATAAGTACGTCTTCTGAGGTTAAAGTGAAAACAGGTGTTTGGGGCAGTTTGCTAAAGAGTATGAGTTTGTTACAATATCATGTAATCTGTTGAGTATTTGAGAAAACTGCCAAGTTCGAATTCAAAATTCGATTGTCTGTCAACAATATAATGCCCGACTTGGCGGAACGTGAGAATTAGGCCCATTTTTTCCTTTAATGTTTTTGGTGGGGTGTGGATTATTAGGGCAAGCGGTATTGCAGGATGTCTATCCAAATCTTCAACAACATACCAGATAGTTTTAAATCTTACGAATTGTTTAAATTTAAGAACAGTGTACAAAAATGGCTGTTAAAAAGACAATTTTATGACTTACATGAGTTCTTTGAGAACCGCGGAAGTCTGTAAATACGAGTAATTAGGTTAGCATTTAGTAATAATTTTATGTCAGTACTTGTTTTAATGTTAATAAACAATTTGTGATAGTGTTAAAACAAACACATTAGTAAATAACAAAGACTTTGTAGTTTATTTAGTATTTAATACAAGAAAGTTTTGTTTAATAATAAGTTTATAAGTAAGTTACTGTTGTACCTACATTGATTTGTAGCAATTATTGTACACCTATTTTGGTAGATTGTAGTGATGCACGCACAAAAAATTTGTCATCTGTATAATTTATTTATACTTGTTACCTACAATCAGGCAATAAACATATTTTGAATTTTAAATTTTGAATTTTGAACAAAATATGCATGCTTTTGTTATCCCTCGTCAGTCCGCATTCGACCGTTCCCTTAACGACACGTTTTCTTTCCGTTTATTTCAGTGAATGCACGTAACTTCACTCTACAAAAGCAAAGTATCTCCGTAAACAAATACTTTACGTCCAGAAGATTTCTCTTTCAAGGAAAAGTTGCCATTTGCATTCATAGAGGGCAACACAGACTAACGGTCCGTCGGCAGCCCCAAGTCTGTCAGGCGGCTGGTTAAAATCTATGGAACGCACACTTTATTAAGAAACTGTATTTACTAACACTACGGTTGTATAGTCCGAAATAAACGATTTTGTATTTGTATTTTAAACGATTCATGCCTGCCGGCAATATTTTGTACGGCCGGGTTAAAACTGTTGTACACCACACATCATCAGTTTTCAAACGAAAGTTCGAGATCGCACGATATGTATGGCGCATTTGGCAGTGAGGCTGAGGCGTCGGACTGTCCGGCCGAGGTCTGTCCATACAGATCACCGCGGGCCCCACACGTGCAGTTCAAAGAAATCAAGTATTAAATCGTAAGAGTAACGGATAGTCTGTGTTCCAATACGACATCTGACAGGCCGAGAGCGGCCGGCGGACTGGTTGTCTGTGGTGCGCTTTAAAGAGAAACAAAGTGGCTGCTAGATTCTCTTATTGTTTTGCATCTTCCTTTCGTACTTTGAAACCTTGTTGATTGTATTGCTTTATATTTATGGAATATCTCTGATATCTATGAATGTTTGTAAAGAATATTGCCTTTAACACTTTGGCGTGCACTACCGTGATTAGTGATCAATTAGCTATACTACTTGACGTCTATAGACGTCACCGCCGCTCAATGTGTTAAGATGAACTCGTCTAAAAGTAAGGATGGAAGTATCTAGATGGAATTTTTGATAAGGTACTCGTGATATGAATTTAGACAGGATTGTCGATTTCAGTAAATAATTATCAACAAAGCAGGTTTAAAAGGTCGTGCTTTCAAGCTCGTGGTCGTAAGACGTAGATTCGTAAATTTCCAATTTTTAACCTTAAGATCGCGGGAAACCGCTGGATGACAGCAGCAGAGGACCGATCGTTGTGGAAAACCTTGGGGAAGGCATTTGTCCAGCAGCGGACGTCTTGCGGCTGTTGATGATGATGATGAACCTTAATGATAACTTATATTATAATTAATGGTCGGCGACAGGTAGCAATTTTCCGACTAAAGAATAGATAGATAGATAAAAACTTTATTCATCGAACACACAGGGCCCTTAAAATAAATATAAAATTAAAACAAACAAAACACACGAAAAACAGCTGAAATAAAAGTGGACAAAGAAAACAATATATTCATTTAGTTTTATAAACTTCACTTCGATCGCTTTAAGCAGCGATATAAGAGCCATGTGTCGCGCGAGGAAAGGGCGCTGACTCAGCACAATGCTGCAGAAACTGCAGCGCTGGTATTCTGCCAGAAACAAAATCAAAAGAGGCAAGTCTGCGGCGGTCGCATGAACCGAAAAAAGTGCCGAACTGTTTTATGCTGCATCACAAAAACACAATGAAATAAGTAATAATAATATATAATTGAAAATAAGGATGACAAAATAAATTAATTTAAGCAGGTGTAAAACGACGTACTTAATAGAAATCGGTAAAGAATTTACAAAGTAAAAAATTATAAAAGCGATATATTCTACAGGCGATATTCTACTGGGACTACTGAGAAGAGAAATCAGGAAGTGCCTTTTTGTTTATCCAACAAATATAGTTGATATTTTGTTTTAAAAGTAGACCTATGCCTAAGGTCACGAATGGGTGGGGGAATGTTGTTCCAGCATTTTGTAGCCTGATATCTAAAGCTCCCCCTAAAAGCAACGGTTTTGTGTAGAGCAACTCTCAGCACGACAGCACGCGAGGGTCTGATGCCATGATGCTTCTTCTCGGATGACCACCTTCACTTTTTGTACAGGTAACTGGGAGCTTGATTTTTAATAGTGTCAAATAGGAGACATGCAAGAGAAAGCTCCTGTCTATTTGAAATTTTTAACATGTTGGCATTGTTAATAAATATTGAAGAAAATTGATTGAAAATTGTAAAAAGAATATTGTGGATATGATTCTGATCAAATTTTTAGTACGATTTTTGAATTATAAATTACGCATTTTTATGGTTGTTTCTGTAGTCGAGTTTTGTTTTAATGTTATCTTGTTTACTTATGCTTTAATTTAAACTATACCTACTTAACATACCTATCCATACTAGCCTTACGTTTGACGTGAAAGTGACAAATTACTCCCGTCAGCCGATCTTTAATTATAATAATAGTTTAAATTGGATTGTAAGCTTTTTAAATATCATCTCAGGTAGGTTGGTTGTTGGTTGTTCATGGCAAACATTTTAAGGAAAAAGTTCCTTCCTTTGAATCAATGACAAACAGCGTCGAGGAAAAATCTACTATTATCTTTCAGTTCACCGCTAAAAATCAGAAAGTAAAATCGGGAATCCACGCTTTACTAAGCTGAAAACGAAACAGAAAACTACATACCTAACTTTGACCTTAGGTCAAGCTGCAATCAAAGTTATAATTCCATGACTAAAACACCGGCTAAAGCGTACAAAAATTAAATTAATTTCAGGGAAACAGAGGTATTTAACAATAAACTACTCAAATAATAGCAATACGAACTTCAGGAGTCAGGAACTAAGTACATAGAGCACTTGCAACTGCTTCCCTATTTCTTTCCTTAGAATTCGCAAGATTGCAGTAGTTTCAAACAAACTACTCAAGTCTCAATCCTGTGGGATTAACTGTGCATTTATCCTTCTTTAACTTGGCTGAGTGGTTACACTCGCTCTACGTTATGACTAGAGATCGAAAATTAATTACATATGATTGGTATAAATGTTTATGAGATATGTTTATATTTATTTACTTTACAATGAGTTCGTACGGATCGGAAAAAGCATGTTAAAAATTATAATGGGTTAATCGGCCAAGTTTAACATCATCGTAAATATTAAATAATTCCCTGCCAGACATAATAATCCAGTCTACATACATAGCTGGGCACAGGCCTCCACTCACAATGAGAGGGTTAGGGCTATAGTTCACACGCGGGCCCAGTGCGGATTGGGAACTTCGCACACACCGTCAAATTTGCTTTGCAGGTGTGTGCAGGTTTCCTCACGATGTTTTCCTTCACCGAATAGCTCAAGGTTTTACAAATTATATTTCGCACATAAATTCCGAAAAACTTAGAGGTGCGAGCCCGGGTTCGAACCCACGACCCTCAAGATTAAGAGTCGGCAGGTCAAACCATTGTAGGCTACCATGGCTTTTTTTCCAGACATGTTACTTACAAAATAATTAATTTTAACAAGCCGCCTCTACATTAACTTAACTTTTTTAGATTACGCAAACTATAGGTAAACAAGCGCCTGAATATCCAATCCCTATTTATTATCAGTTACTTATCACATGTTTATTTTTAGATAACATTTTCTGAATTTTATATTTTCATGAGTTTCATGACTAATGGTGGAAATAGGCAAACGATATTTAGTTGATTAATAAATAAATAAAATAAATGAATATCATAGGACATCTTGCACAAATCGACTTAGTCCCAAACGAAGCTCTGTGCTTGTAGGTATATACTATGGGTACTAATCAATGATATTCATACCTACTTAAGTATGTAGATGAGTAAATAAAATAAATTAAAAGAGACAACATTAAAAGACACTTACAAATACCTATTCGTGGTCATCACACAAATATTTATCCTTATCGGAGATCGAACCAGGGACTGTTTACTTGGCGGGCAGGGTCACTAACAACTAAGATCACCGTGTCGTCAAACTGTTAAATTTTTAACTCTTTTATTATTATGAGGTCCATAGATATTAACATAAGCTTCTGCTCAAGTTAAGGCAAATTGGGTTTACCTGTACTAATAATTGTTTCTGACATTACAACTTTAAAAAACTTTGTTTTTTACGTTTTCTGTAATTTGACATATTTTGTCACGAAAATTAGTCATACGTACATTTATATACTTGCCTCATACGCTAATAGGTGGTAACTGAAATTCAAATACCGAAGCTAATTCAATCCTCGGGTTAGTGATATGGTTGCACTTGTTACAGGAGTTTTCTCTGAGATACCACTATTTGTGTTTGTATATAGCAGCATAGTTAATTTTCGTGACAAAATGGAAAAGTTATCGTTTCTGTTTTTAACTAAAACTAGATATTAAAAAAAAAAACGCCCACAAGTCCCTTACCTAGTATATAAACCGCAAATATACTACACTATTATTATTGTATGTACGTGCAGTTGTTCCATCAATTCTCTACTAAACTTGGTGTCATAGTGCAGACACATTTGTATGAATTTACAACGCTCTGCATGGGGTGTAATATCAAAGCGATTGACATTTCTAACGCTCGACGTTCGTATTTTAACTCGACTGCCGGAGAAGGAGTTGGTTATGTGTTCCCTTGTACAGTCACCACACGGGATTGTTGAGCCACTATAGAACCCTCTCACAGAAAGTCTACAGAAAATTTGGACGTAATTTCTTTTGAGTGACTTGACGTTGTCATTATGACAGGGTTCTATGGTGGCTCAACAATCCCGTGTGGTGACTGTACAGTCGAGGACGGAAAGATGTTTACACTTTTTCACCTTATTCCATTGTAATAAGGTCCATCTTTCTGTCCTCGACTGGACAGGCTGAATGGATGGACATGTCGATGTGCGATGCCATGTTCATACGTGAGTAAAATGGGAACACACACGGAGAAAAAAAAATCTAGTTTCCTTTAACAGAATATTGTAAATTCGACTTTATTTTATTGTATATGTAACAACTATACTTTTTTTTACACATTAATAGAAAATTCTACTTCTGTACAACATCATTTCTAGTACCTATTACCCACTTACCTAATATCGTAGGAAACAAATTTTGTGTAGTATACAAAACCTGTTGTAAGCTAAATGCATATTTTACTCTGTAACTAATAGATGGTAACCATAACGATATCAGAGTTTTCGTGTAGATACTAGAATATTTTAACTAGAATATTCTAGTGTTAACAAAAATATTATGACTTGTTGTCATAAAAAAAACTGTTAACTGTTAAATCTTTTTTCCTGCACCGGAATCATAACTACTACTTATAAAATCTGGTAATATTGTAAAAAAAATAATTCCGTGCATTCTTGAATGAACCAGTTTGTATAAATCGAAGATACCTGTAGGATCTTCACCTATTACAGTACCACTTATAATAGTAACATCGTGTTGCTAGTGCGTGGTTGTAAAAATACTTTGATTTAACTAAAGAAATAATTAAATAGGCCGTCTGCTTTTCTGCCACCAAAACAAGTCTTATTGGGTCTTCATAACTTGCAGTCGAGCTAAAATATGCATATACCTACCCTATAATTAACCACTAATCTCACGAGTTTCGGTTTAACTGGCCTCTTTGCACGACGTTACATTGTTGCATTGCGCTTGTTGTTTGTCACCAACTGCCTTATACTATCTAAGTCGTTAACCGTTTTGTATGCTACCCTCTCCTATTTAGATTTAAGCAAAATTATTGTTTTCTCAATAAGTGATTTACGTAAATCTTTTGAGAAATAAATGTCTTAAACCATAAACCATAACTAAGTATGCTACAAACCGGGCGAGAGCATTTCGGACCAATGCTCAGTGTAGCGTGTCTCGTCAATATCTCGACCGCTTTGAGCATCGGCGCAGCGCCCAACACAACATCTGATCATACGTTCTTACCCATTATTTACGAACATCCGCAATGATGTCTTTGTACTATGAGTCAGTATCAGAAAAGGGTATTCATTTAGCTTTGTCGGTCGCCGTAACGTCACGTTTTAACCTTCGGACATGAATTCGACATGGTGCTAATGTGGTTTTCAGTTATTTTTAGGTTCCTGCGCAAACGTTAAAATCCTAAAATCCTCATCTATCGAAAAATGAATACTAACACATAACCGCTTACGACACTATCCGTTTAATTCGTATCAAAATACTATCTTAAAGTGCTTAAGCTACTGACGGAAAAATTATTATTAATTAACAAGTTTTTTTTGTTAAAATAAGCGTTTGCTCGGGGCGAAAAGTTTTTAATTCAACCACAATGTACGCGTATTTTCATATCGTTTACCATATTGTTTTTTGATGTCGAAATTAACATTAAGTCGGCTACTTTGTTATAATGTTCAGGGAAACGTAATATCAAAATGTAATTGATTAAAGGCAAAAACTATAAATATTATCCTTGTCTAACTACATTGTCGAGCAAAAATAAAGGGTCACTTTGTTAAGAGCTTCAGTATAATTTGACTCAGGTTTAAATTTAAATAAAAAACAAAATATCAAGGGACAATCTCATACAACCATTTTTCCTAGTCCCAAACAAAGCTTTGCTTGTATTTCAGCTTTGTTATTATGATAGTGTCAATCATAGTAGTAGACAGACAGGCAGACAGACGGATGGCCATGACGAAACTATGAGGCGTCTTGGTTGGAAAAACAGGAATGATGAGTTGGTTATTTTTCCTTGTCATCATCATCATCAGCCCACTTCTGTCCACTGTTGGGTCTAGCCTCGGAAACGTCTATCCCAACGGTTGTTGGTCCTGCGACAGCCGGCCCCCTGCCACTTCAGCTTGCTAATTATTTGGGCTATATCGATAACTTTGGTTCTCTATCGGATCACCTTGCTTCGGATTTTTGCTTGTAGGTATCCATAATAGCAAATCAGAATCCTATCCCTAGAAATAATTTGCAAATACGTACTTACATACCCCAATCGGCACAAAACAAACCCATTATAACATACGAAGTAAATACCTATCTAATACTCATATATTTATGAGATATTAAAAGTTGAAAAATGAGCTCCCGGAGCTATTTTCTGACAATACTCGTACTTATTGTTCAAACAACTTTGCATAAATATAAAACGAATAATTTGCTCTGTTTACGCAATCAAGTAAAACAAATATAATTCGTTATGTTTATTCAGAAACAACTAAAAGTATAGACAACAATATTAATCGTTTATTTATTTTAATACGAAATGTTCCAACTTGTGGCCGACTGCCATGAAGATGTTTTCAACGGTACACGGATTTGCTGGAACAAGAAGAAAAATATGTTATATACTCGTAATTACTAATTACCTACATATTAATGACACATACGAGGGCCGGACCCAAAGTTTTTAACTGTGTCGATATTTATTTAAATATATGAATACTGTTGATATACATTTAAGGCAAATTCCAATATAAATATTGTACCCAAAAATCATAGATATAAATTAATTCGTTTTTTGTTTAGGATTTTTTTTTATCACGAGACGTGTTAACGCTATGAAAAAACTGCGAGCGACGTATTCCTGCGCTAGGTTTTTGCTATAATGAATATTGTCTCAAAAAATACTAACTACTAACCTTTTAATTTTTTCCAATATAAATATAACAAAACGTGTGTTTTATCAGTCCATATGATTCCTTAAACATTCGATATTAGAATATGGAGTAAACTTGCCTTGAAGACATGTCTAAATTACAGTCCCAGGAAAATTAAGTGACTTTTAATGAAAACATTTTGTGCAGTACTATATTTGGAAACAGAGTAAAACAAGCTGCTCAAATATACTAAAAATACTGACAATTCCATCACGGATAATACCATCAGAATCGGACGATCCTTTAAATTTTAGTCAGGTTTTGAATACCAAAAAAGGTGTTTTTTCCACCAAAAATTAAAATTTCATAGAAAACAACTCTGTGAAAATTAAATTTCAGAAAATAAGGAAACTCTTTTTTACCATTATATTTAGCAAAGTTGTTCGTAATAAAATTTGTTTTATGAATGTTTCAACAATAAATTTAAATTACAATCGTAATTCGTAATACTGGCACAGCTAAATACTTTCGGACCGGCCCTCGTACACTACAAGTAACATTCAAATATATCTAACCTAACCGAGTTAAACCCCCGACAAATCAAGAGTCCTACTTTCAGAGCGCATAACTCTTAGATGGCTTGACGGATTTTCATCAAACAAAGCTAAGAACACTTGATTAAGGGCCGTATTAATAAACTCATCTCAACTCTGATCCCCGTCTCAAGATACGTCAAAGTAAACGGCAATCCATAGAAAACTGTCATTTTTGACGCATCTTGTGAAGGGGATCACAGTTGAGATGAGTTTATTAATATGGCCCTAAGTCACCTTTCTAACAAAAAAAACCGAGAGTTCCGCACAACCTTGTAAGTAGTGTTCCAAAGGACTCGAGCCTTTTTTAGGATTTTTTCGTTTACTTGTGCTATAAGACTTTGCTTCTTGCCAAATTTCACAATTCTAAGTCAACGGGAAGGACCCTATAGGTTTTGATTCCCTTGAGATTCCCTTCAATATGCGGCATAAACGGCCGTATCTTTTGATTGCGTTGACTTAGATGTTTGATTTTTTCATTGATCCATGGGATTGCAGACTTAAGTATTTGATATTAATTTCAACTTGATACCTTTACGCGTTCCTGAGAAAAAGGGTCTTCACAGACCCACAGACAGACAGATAGACAGACGGACAACAAAGTGATCCTATAAAGGTTCCGTTTTTTTTCATTTGAGGTACGGAATCCTAAAAATGAAAATCGGTCCATCATCGTCGATGCCACAGACAAACACGGATACACAAATACGCAGATACACACGTCAAACACCCCTCTTTTTGCGTCGGGGGTTAAAAATAAAAACATAAGCTAACATACAGGAGTGACAAACACCCGTTGCCGAATTTATGTGCTTGCCATTCGCGTTGTGTACCGCAATTTGGCGTAACAGGAAAAAGGCCCTAACTTAGTTAGGCTGGTAAATTGCCAGAGTTCAGTAATCTTCCCTGACGAGTTTTATACTATTTATATACTAGTTGCTGACCGCGACTTTGTCCATGTAGCATTACTCATTTTCCATCCAAATCCGTCTAGCCGTTCCAGTGTGAAGAAGTAACAAACATACAAACTTTCACCTTTTTAGGGTTCCGTACCCGAAGGGCGACCAACAGAACCCTATTAATATGCCTACGCTGTCCATCCGTACGTCTGTCTGTCCTAAATATAAAGAGTCTTTTGAACCGTAATAGATAGCGGGTTTATTTTTCAGAATATGTGTAATTACGGCGGATTTACTAACAAAAAAAAAGTGAAATAATAAAGGGGGTCTCCCCATAAAAGAAACGGTTATTTTAACGTATTTTTATTTTTGTTGCATCACATACAAGCGTCAAATTTGGTATGATTATACATATAACAAACCATATAGAATAACAACAAATACTAAAAACCAGCCAAATGTGTACGGAACCCTCAGTGCGCGATATTAGTGTGATCAAGTGACATTCTTATACCTATATCCACCCACTGTTGTTGATAGCCGGCGTCGAGTCGCGCCGCGCGCACCGACTCCCTCAGCGCATGGGTTACCACCACGGCGAGGCACAATGCTGGCTCGCCGGTCGCTGAAAAGCAAACAAAGCATTTTAAAATATCTAAACACTTTTAAACGTCTCTAACCATAAAAGTTCAACAACAGAAGTTGAATTGTACATTGCAAACGTGCAACTTTAATTTGAATGCGTTTTTTTTTGTCTGTAGAGTCGATAAAATTTAATACCTTTCGACTGTAATACTCCAAACTCATTCCTTGAATTCCTTTTAAAGTATATCCTCATGTCTGCGGGAATGTCTTTTATGCCTGGCGGTTTGTAGGTCCATGTGCGGTCGGTTAGGAGTGCTCCGGAGACTTTGTCGTACACCAGTTTCTCTGATGTCCAGTAACCAAGACCCATGACAAAGGCACCTTCGATCTGAGAGAAAACTGTTTGTTTGAAGTTATGTTATACTTTAACCCTTAATGTGCTTAATATACTTGTTAACATCTCTGTACACGGTTAAACAATAAATCTTTATTCTATTCTATTCTATTCTATTCATCACCACTCATTACAAATAAAATGTTATCTACCTGTGCAACATCAATTTCAGGACTCAAACTCCTGCCGGTATCTTCAAGAAGATCCACTCTTCTTACGTCATGATTTCCAGTTAGTATATCCACTTCAACCTCCAAAGCACATACAGCGTATACACTGTAAGGCTTTACATTGTCATTAAAAGAAAACATATAAGACGCCTGCAGATCAACATTCGCCCCATACGCTTGATTAATCAATTTTTCCCAAGAATATTTCTCCATCTTGTCTTTAATAGGTTTAAGTCTATTCATTAGAATTTCACAGGCTTTTTTAGTAGCAAAAACGACGCATTCACTACCAATGCTTCCTCCTGTAACCATAGCATTTGGAGAAGTAAAACTTGTACTTGGTTTTACACTTATTTTTTCCAACGGTACGCCAAGAATATAAGCGCAGACTTGTGCAGCCTTCGTGTTTATGCCTTGACCCATCTCTATACCTCCGTGTGTAATTACTATTGAACCATCTCCATGATAAATTGCCACGATAGAATTATAGTTTCCTAAGTAAAACACTTCAACTGAAATGGGTAGTAAATTGAGTGCTCTTTTACGCCATCTGTTGTTTTTATTAAATTGTTGTACATTTTCCTGCCGTCGGTTGAAGTCAGAAGTTTTTATTAGTTGCTCGATCATTTCTGGGATTGGATTTTCTTTGGACATGTTTAGAAGTCTGACTTGAAGAGAATCTTTACCTAAATTGTAAGCTATTCTTTCCATTATGTGTTCTATCATTGCTACGCCTTCTGTTGAACCTGTAATTTTATAAAAATTATAATGAATTAATTCTGGGCTTGATGACTTTATTCCTCAATCAACTAATTAGGGTTATTATTACCAGGAGCCCTACACCAAGTATTAGAAGGAGTGTCTGTTGCCACGCTGTTAGCTTCAATACCCCATCTTTTGAAGTCGTAACAGTTTTTCACGTGCTCAACTGTTAATGGTGCAATTACTTCATTAAAAATATATCCACAGTCTTGGTAGAAAGTGAGGTTCAGATACTGAATAGAGCCTTCTCTGTTGACACCAGCCTAAAAAATAGTAAGATCAAAATTAGGTCGTTTCTAACTATAATTGCGTAATTTAAGCCTTATGCCTTTTATACGTTAAATTAATCACGGTGATATTTTTTTTAAGTTCTTTATATTATTATTATATTATAAATTTAATCTAAACTTACTTCAAATTTACAGGTTGTAGGAAGTCGTTTCCCTATAGACTTCATATTAGTCTGTAGCGGAACAACGAATCTGCAAGTGGTGCCCAGAAGATGGGAGACTAGAGCTGAAGCACAAGCGATCTGAGAAGCGCGGCTGATTTTACCCCCGTATGCCCCGCCTAGGCGACGGACTATAACATTCACACTAAAAAGATGAAATAATAGAAAAAGTATAAAAAAGCATAATAAAGCCAAGTACAGTCAATTTACTTTCTTGATATTGAATAGCAAAGCAGTCATTCGCTCTGTAATATCAGCGTCTGTGTCTGTAGAACTCAAGATATTGTTATTAATAACAAGAGATTAAATAATAAAACAAAAACGGCGGGCGTAAACGTGTCTTAATCAAAAAGTATTAGTAATATTTCAATAGTAAATTAATTCACTCGTAGTTACCTGTTCACTGGAATCTTTAAACATTGTGCGATTGCTACATTAGTCAAATCAAGCCACTGTGTAGCCGAGTACACTTCCATTCCATCTTCTGTTGGCTTCGCTATTGCCGTTTGAGTCTCCATATAATAATGGTACTGAGATTCCATCCTATATTCGCCTTGAACTATAGTCCTTATATCATTACCCTTATCAGATGGCTCAACAGTTCTGTTAATAACCACCCTTTTATCTTTTTCTGGAGATTTCAACACATCGTCAATAGTTAATAAAGGTCTTTTGTTACATAAACTTGAGTAGTTGATTTTTACTAGTTTTGCTGCTTTTTGGGCAGTCTTTTCTCTATCAGCTACAATGATCCCAGCAGGTTGCCCATTGAATTGGACTTTTTCTGAGCATAGGATTTCTTCTTGTGCAGTCATGAATGAAATGTTACTAGGAGTAAAGGAATTGTCTCCTGGTATATCTTTTGCTGAATAAAAGGCTACGACTCCGGCAATTTTCTGAAAACAAAAAACACCGAATTTGAATAGATAAATCGAGTATATGCTCACGAACAAGATGAACAAAAACATATAATATTGAGATGTTTCATGCATTTTTTTCAAGTATAAGTATAAGTATTAAAAACAAGTAGCCTGTAAAGGTTTGACAGATAGAAGTCGATGCTTATGTGTCAGCAAAATATTGCCAGTAGGTAGTACTTACAAGTGCTTCTGAGGCGTCAAAACTTTCAATTAAGCTTCCCGGAACAACATCAGCAGTTACAAAAGCTGCATACACTTCATTCTCTTGCTTTGGTAAGTCATTAGCAAAGGTTGCCTCGCCGCTGCATTGCACCAATGCTTCTAATTTCGGTACAGGCTGATTTAGTGGCCAGACACTCTTGTCTGTGTCAAAGGTTTGATTCCCGTGAGAATTAATTCTCTTGATTGGAGCTCCTCCTGATTTGTATTTTGGGTCTATTTTGTCATCTGGACACATACTAAGAATAGCCTGAAAAAAAAAATGTTGTTACTTTTTTCTTATTATTCAATCTTGATTACTTATACAAACTTAATATTTTATAGAAATAAAGTTTATTTAAAAGTGATGTATCTATTGGGACCGAAACTCGTGCAAAATTTATAGATGGTCTTATGAATTAAGATATTACCTTATAGTATAAAGCCACGGCTAACATTCGTCTATAAGCAGCGGAGGGTTCTGGCGGCGCTTCTTCAGGAACTATTTCTTTAAATAACAATTTGACAGCCAATTGTAGTGTTTCATTAGTAAAAGGGTTTTTGCCGACCAACGCAGCTTCAGTCTTGCTCGCGTGTATGAATTTAGGCGATATACTTCCGTACACTATGGTAACTTGTTCCAAAATTTGTGAATTGTGGGTGAACTTAAATAGAAAGCCTGCATTGACGACTGCATGAGCATTTTGCGAGCGGGGCATTATCTAAAATGAAAATGCACATTTTGTATACACGCATTTTGCTATATGAGGTTATTCAGTGCAGTGGTATAATAAATAAACATTTAAAAAATATAAAAAAACTTACCTTAAATGTTTTAACATTACAGCAGTGTGACAGAGGCGGTAATAATACGTTGATTAGAATTTTACCTTTTAAATCTGTATTGAGAAATTCAGAAAGAGTTACTTCTTTTTTTTTATTTATAGATTCAGCTGGAAATAAACAAGAGAGTTTGTGAATTACCGCAAAATGTTATTCATTAAAAGAAAACAATGCGTACTACCAGATGACAGGAAGATAAACAAAGTTATTATTAAATCTGGTAGGAGCATTTTTAGTTTCTATAGTTCAAATAAGTCTTAACAACCTTGTTGAATACGTATTACAAAATTGAACCTATCAAGAAATAAGTAAAGGAGACCCCATTTCTAATATACATACATACAGGGTGTAATTAAGACTCCGTCTAATAAAATAACTAACCTTTAAAATCGGAAAAAATAAAAACGTGTCGTATGGAGAAAAATCGTTCTTGTAAACCTGACCTGACAAAAGAAATATAAAACGAATTTAGAATTTCTCCGCTTTGTGCTAAGGGCTAGTAAATCTTCAAATGGCATTTATTTGGACGGGGTTTGTATTGTTTGTTTGTACACCAATAAAATGAATACCTACCGATAGTGACCATAGCCCCAACAGTCTCAAACAGTAAAAATACGTCCGACTGGAATTGGTTATTTGCGTGCTTCAGGCATAAATTTCCTCCAATAGTCCCAATCTAAAACACAAGTTTCAATTTATTTCAATAACAAGCGATAAATTTATGATACGGGTTAACTTTGATTTCTGGATATGATAACTATTATTTTTATAGATTATAATCTAATTATGTTTCATCATAAAAACACTCGATGTATTTCTAAAAGTTCTACGGAGTTAGGTACATAAAAATGATAAATCTAAGAAAAAATGCTAAGTGGTTATTTTTTGGGCATAAAAAAAGTACAACCACTTAGAACTTGCCCATTAACTTAACCAGTAAAATCTCTAGCTTTAAAATAGGTAATTTTAAAATTAAAGTGAAAATATTAAGCTTCACGTTAAACTAATCATCATCATCATCATCATCAGCCTATATTAGTCCACTGCTGGACATAGGCCTCCCTCAATGAGCGCCATAGCGCCCTGTCTTCAGCTTGCCGCATTTAAGAAATTAAACTAATGTGACTTTTTAAAAACAAAAAAAAATTAAAGGTAATATTTACTTACGTTTCTTACAGGGATATGCGCTACAAGATCCATATGATCATAAAACTGTTTCAAATACGAAAAATCTTCGTTTTCTTTACTGAACTTGAGAAATAGATCCATCATTTCGGTCAAAGGCATGCCAGCGCCGAGGATTAGGTTAACGTCTACTATATGCCCTTTTAGTTCGACCACGTTGAAAATGTCGATAACATTTGCTGGGTACTTCGTCACATGATAAACCCCTGC
Source organism: Tortrix viridana (assembly GCA_963241965.1). Lineage (NCBI taxonomy): Eukaryota > Metazoa > Arthropoda > Insecta > Lepidoptera > Tortricidae > Tortrix > Tortrix viridana. The sequence goes on from OY725186.1 coordinate 10,552,868, forward strand.
GAAAATAAACTTAGGTATGTAAGATTTATTGTTAATTTATTGATACAAAATTCATATTTAAAATTCTTTGCTTATGCAAAAACAAACAAACATGCATACAAACATTTTGATTTTTATTATAGTAGTTATAACATGACATGTGTAAGTTAGTATATACTGTCTTTTAGGACAGCGTTAATCTTATTTTAAACGTCGAATTGGTATCTGGATACAATTTTTTTTTTTTTTAACTTATTAAGACTTGCCTTGTCCTGTATTACCAGCAATTAATTTATAATCGCCATCAATTTTCATAACTTTAAAAGTATCTTCTAGAGTGTAAGTTTTACTCCATTTTCTATTTCCATTTTCTTTGAATTCAATTTCTATTAATTTGTTCTCACTATGTACTAGTTCACACCAATCTTCATTTTCCTTTTGTTCAACGAAATCACTTAAATGTTTTTTCTTATGTGGACATTGCTTAGTACATTTGACTCCACATGATTTTAAAATGCTAAGGTCTTCAAGGTCGCATAGCTTGTTTATAAGTTTCCTATCCGCATCAGTCGCGAAGGTTTTGAACGCATCTGCGATGGGTCTGTAGCCTGTGCATCTGCAGATGTTACCAGCAAACGAATTCTCTATATCCTTCATGGTCAGTTGTTTGTTTTTGGATTCATTAAGGCTGTAATAAAATTTCAAATCAAACTTCTTTATTGTATTTTTATTCTCTATGTTTGCAGAATTTATGCAGTAGCAACAGGTTTTTAAAATAAAACCTAGTCGGGTGGATTAATGAGATGTTTGTCTACAATCGCCAAAAGTTTATCCATTCTACTTCACCTACATAGTATATTTTAATGACCTACCATTTAATCAAGGCCTCCTCTTATTTATTTCTCACTTTTTAGTTAGATGAAGTCCCATTACTTTAGTAGAAGTTCCTTAATTAATTGAAAATTATTATTAAATGTTTGAATTTACCTGTACATGTTCATAACCCATCCCGGTGTGCAGTAACCACACTGTGTGCCGTTAAACTTGGCCAGTCTGCTCTGTATCTCATGGTATCCGATCGTCCTGTTGCCGATCCCCTCAATCGTGGTCACCTCCCAGCCATGACAGGACAGTACTGACACCAGGCACTTAAAGAGGAGCTTTCATTTTACTTTTTTTTTAAATTAGGTGTACGGCAAGCGATATGAATGACACGGATTTTCCGTCTTTCCCAATGCAGTGTCCTGGGAGATAGGAGGCCGAAGAATTTAAAAGGGCGCACTGTCCACTGATCAGTACGTGTGTACTATACGCTATTTTTTTAAAGAGTATCAGTCGTTATTGGACCTAGAGGGCCCCGACGGTAAAACAACGAGCAACTAACGTAGAATGCAAACAAGCACACAAGCCAACCAATGGTAAGTGTGCCCTGAACCCCATAAAGACATAAGTCCTAAAGTGGTAAGTCAAATACTATCAGCTTACAGAGTTGACAGCGAAAGTCTTCATCTCATTTGTGGGCGGCGCGGCTGCGCGAACGGCGACCACGCATGCGCCGCATCCGCCTTCGTGGCACATCGCCTTCGTGCCCCGCAGGTCCGCCACCGTTCGGATGTACTCGTTGAGGGATACGTCGGGACTGAATTGTCCGCCCACTGAAATTATAATTATAACGGTTGAAGGCCAGTAAGTTCTTATATATACGAGTGGCACGCCGCCAACGGCAGAGGCTGTTGCAGCCGTCGCTATCAGTTGGCGTCAGCCGTTGACGCGTCACCGGCATCTCAGCGTCAAAAGAACGGCAAACCGCCGGCCTTGGCGACGGCTGCAATTGTTTCTGACGTTGGCGGCATGCGAATACGAACCCTAACAGCCTGGCCACGACTTTGAACGGCGGCGGCGGCGGCGAGCGAATTCTCTCTTCATTGCTCGGTCGAGACGCTCACCGCGCAGTGATTAGTTGACGTTACACGCAATGTATTAGAAAATTCACTCGCTGCTCAGCCGGTCGCGCAAAGGTAAAGCTTACGCTATAAATAATATGTCCGGTCCCTATATTCAAACCGCAGATAGATAAGGTTACTTCAAACTAAGATTTTACACATGTTGTATGTGGTAAATGTCAAATAAGTAGAGATTTCAGATTAGGGGGTGGTCACCTAACTACCGAACGCCGAAATTCGGTCAAGTGAGACTATTTTTATTTATTGATTGCAACACGAATAAATTCTGAACCTAGATCTAAGAGTGCCGAAGGGGGTGTTCATGATCTACTTGACCACCCCCATGGATCCGCCACTGGGCATCCTTATCTATCTGCGATTTACTCCGGTTATATACTGTTAAGATAGTTACCCTTCTATTGGATTTACCTCTCAGATGGATGAAAAGGGACTTACTTAGTATTCTTTAAGATAGGAGAAAACGCGATTGTGTAAATCAGATTCCGAAAAAAACGTTATAAGAAAATTCGCGTAAAGACAATGTTGCGTTGGACGTGTATCTTGATTGGAATATAATGATGCTGGTAGACAGACAGTCATTCCGTCGTTGATGCTTAATCATTACACGACGATTTGAACTCACCTTGATGCTGCTTCCCATTGATCTTGAATATAACTTGCGACATTTTCACCAGTCATCTAAACACTGGGCCGTATAGAATGTGCTGGAAGATTTGAATTAGGTTCTAGGAACAACAATCAAATGAAGAAGTTAATAGTTTTATGAAGGTCCTTTGATAAAGAAGCTCACAAACACACTACATACATGAAACCCTGAAAACATTACGCTCCTTTTTTGGTCAGCCGTGTAAAAAATAGCATAATAATATTTAAAAAAAATTGTCAAAGTTTGCTAAAAATTTAATCAAAATTGAATCTACATCCAAATAAAAAAATACAAGTTTGAAGTATCGAAAAACTTTTACGAAGGTCCTTTGATAAGTCCACTTATTGTTTTGTATTCTGGCAATTCTCAAATTTAGGTAGCTTTATTTGTAATAAAATTTCAAGTTTCAAACTCAAACAAACTCGCATTTAGTAATATTATTTAAAAGTCTGGGCGATAGAATTTGGAAACGAGGAGTCCCTAAGTACTTCAAAATATTTTTAGTTAAATTTTTTGAGTAGTGGAAACTTAAAAGTTGTTTGTCAAATTCTTTTCCCTTTAAGTAAGTTTAAGTTTATTGTTCCGTACTATTAATAGATATCTTAGAACCCTTGAAGGATCACTCATGTGGCAATCCGTTTGATATGAACATATTAATAAAAGAAAGTTTAAATATTTCTATTTGTAGTTTCATCAAAGGGAACTTCCTTTGATGAAGCTACATCACAAATGTTTTTAATAATAAAATATCATTGTTCTGCCATAACATCAGCGTCCTAACTATTTAACGTTACCCTCAATTACTAGAACAATCTGACAAAAAGTGCATACCCTTACAGGCTAACTATGCCATTCCGTTTAGCCATCTTCGTAATTAAGAAACATATAACCGGAAACTTTTACTCTATCAGTTAGTTAAATATCTTTTCAAACTTACTCCTTAAATTCCCGTCATCACAGTAGTCTATTTAAGTTGAAAAACTGAGAGTCAATGGAAAAAAAATACTGCTACGTCTCTTTATAACAGTCATGCCTTGTGATTACAGCTAATTTGATGGTTCTCGCTCAGGCTTTGTTTTTTTCTACGTAGCAAACGTTTAGTATTTTACGGCATTTTTCTTCCTTTCTTACATAAACATAGTAAACATTGGTGAAAACTAAGGTATCGGAAAAAAATACTCTTTTTTTATCACTGCAAAAAAGCAAAATCGCACGATTCCCAAATTTATTATATTCTTGCGCGAGACAACTGCAGCACCGAAACGTAAAATGAAATAAAAATATATCTCGTTTCCCGTTATTCCTCACTCAAAACTGAATCTTTTTTAACTTCTCAATTTTGTTTCGCCCGATAAACTACAATTTAGTAATTTTATAAGGTTTACTAAATAACAATAGGATAAATAAAATTAAAGGGACTCGGCAGTGGTCCAGGTAGGTGGTAGTCATGGTGTATGGATATATTTCGTAATTTCATTTATTAAAAACGATCGCTTAGACGGACATCGGCATCGTGAGATTTAACTTAATCCTACCGTCCGTACACAAATGTGGCTTTCTCATAACCTACGATTACCCAGTGGTAATGCAGTGTTCTTCCGAAGACAAAACCGAATATTACATTAATAGTTAAATTGCTAGTTTTATTATATCCCAACGCACAATGGCATGACGCCATTTGAAAACACTAAACGCTAATTTATCACCTGCTTTAAAACACCTTACAACCAATGCCATTGTATTGATAATCGAATAGACAGTAAATTCAAATTGTGACGTTTTTTAAGTAAGGTAGATGGTTGTTTGTTGGTAAGTTTGTGCAAAAGTATGCATGTGCATTCTAAATTATGACATTAGAGGTAAATGTGTTTGCGTGTGCATTGCTGATTGCATGTTTAGCTGTGGTGCAGATGACAGATAGGTTTTTAAGTTTGTACTGGTTTTCAGGGTTCTGGTAATTATAGTTTATAGGTTGTCGGGTTCGTATTACAGTTCTTGCATACTAGTAAAGACTTTGTCATCATGACTTTATTATCTATGAATATTTCGTATGGTAGGCCAAACCTTACAGTTGCCGAAGAATATTTACTGTAAAAGACATTACGAGGAACGCTTAGATGTTTTTAATTAAAAATCTGCTTTTTAACTTTAATTATCTTTGTTTATCAGGGAACTTTAAAAGTATAAAAATATTTTTTTTTTTACTTTAAATTCTCACTTAATATATTATTATATTAAAAAAATATCATGTTGTTTTATGCACTACCTCCTGAGCTATCGATGCGACAATGCTCAAATGCAGTTGAATTAATCAAATGGTGATAATAACGTTGAAATATAGTTGACAATTTGAAATTTCCGGCGATTTGCGTCATTACACTAATGATCATTATTACATGGCCTTTTTATTGTGAACACAATGGATGTTTTTGGGAGAGTTCTCAGACCAGGAAGTTTCTGGGTAATTATTAAGTGAGTAGAATAAACGCTAATTGCAGCTGAAAACAACAAAAAATAATAGGTTAATTACTAAAACCCACTTAGTGTTTTTTATGAACTGACAATGTGGTAGCTTCTTGTACACTTTATTATAACGAAAAGTCATACTTCCGATTGGATGTTAATCCCGGTTTTTAATAATTCGAATAGTTTATTTATTAAAGTTTTTTTTAAATAAAACTTGCGTGTAGCTATAAAGTTATGCATGTTATATAATTTGCTTTGCATATTGCAGCAGCTTACGCAATAAATAATATTCTGAAAAAATCTGAATTTTAAGTTGCTTACGTAATTAGATAAGTATTATAATAATTGTAGGTATCTCCGTATTTTTGTTTTTGTAAAAAAATAACCAGAAAAAATGTATAACATTACATTATTTAGTATGGTTTTAAATACAAACGTAATAATAATTAATATAATTAAAGAAATATAAAATTAAAAAGAAGAAATTATTTTGATAAGTTGTTTGGGAGTATATCCTTGCAGGAAGCCGTTGGTCGTATTTACGATTTGTTTCTTCATCTCGTCTATAAAAAACTGGTCCTTCTGGCTCACCATTTCCCTTATTTTATTATTGACCTCCATAAGGACAAAAAAGTTACACTCGCTTAGATTTACCTGAAAAATCAATAACTATTATTTAGCAAATTCACTATCATCTCCATGAAAACTTAGCGTCCAGTATAATTTAAACCTTGACGCTTAAAAGGGTGTTATCTGTTTAACGCCTTTTTATGTATATGTCTGTATTTCTGTCCGTATGTCTCTCAATGCTATAGGGCCCGAACATGTCACCCGATTTTGAAATGAACGCAAGAACTCGTAAATGCTGGTCTTGACTCTGGTGAGTTCGCTGACGAATTGTACAATAAAATATCTATGTAAACATTTTATTTTCTAGCGTTTTATACAGGCGTACACGAGCTGATTTCAGATTTGATAGCTCTTGTTTTTCTAACAGATTTTCATGATACCTACTCGCCTAAGAACTACCTTCGAAATAACACAAATAAAATAAGAATAAACAGAAGAACAGGCATTGACAAACACAAAGACATCAAATACATAATACTACTTCTTTTTTATGTCGGGGATAAACTAATCTAACTGTCAAAAAAATATCAACTCTTAGGCACCACGTTATCGCTTTGTCGTCAAGTTCATGTATTCTTTTCAGAGCCCTTAGCCAAGATGCCCATCGCTAACTAGCGTTTCTATTCGTTTCGTTTTTAAACCAATCGCGTCACTGGTAGATCACGTGACTCTCCGTATGACGTGATCTACCATTGACGCGATTGGTTTAAAAACGTTAGTTAGCGATGGGCATCTTGGCTAAGGGCTCAGCTCCGGTAAGCCTCGTGCCCTAAATTCGGCTCGTATCTTAAGAACCTTCATTATGTGACAGTTGTTGAGTAATGTGAGTTTGTGTGTGTGATGCAAATGCCTGTTATTTTAAATGCATTTTTTACCTCCACGGAGCCCACTGTATAGTCCAGGTCAACTTTTTTTATGACAGTATTGGAGCCTTGTGACTCAAACTCCAAGCGGGCAGCGACTTGCATGTTGTTTACGTCAAGGCTGTAAAGTTAATAAACAACGTGATTTAATAAAATAAAAAACATAATACTAAAAACACAATAATCATTTTGTTGCACAAATGTAACACAATTTGTAAGCTTACTCATTCGTTCTGAATATAAAGGGTTTGCATAGTTTTTCAGTCTTTTTAACCCTTGCTTAATAAACAAATGAATATAGGTAGATAAAGGTAGGTACACTTTGAAGGAAATATAATCAGATTTATTGTTAAATTCTTCCGATGAATAGTACAAAACCGATCGTCGTGGAGATCCTTGGGGAAGCCCTATGGCCAGCAGTGGTCGTCTTTCGGCTGATAATATAATGGTTGTTAATGGTTAGCTTGTTTTTCTCATTTTTTACCCCTCTCCCGTTTGGGGACTATTAGTATGTTATACCTGGGGGGCGTCCCTACCACAAAAAACGTTAACCCGTACTATGCGAATAGTTGCAATTTATTTTTGCCACGTTGACTAGGTTTAACGGTGCGTTATGATTTTCTTGATTAGCTCTGTATTTACCTGAATGTACCCTGATTATCAATACGAAATATGAACGTTCCTTGAAATCGATACCAGTCTGGAAAATAAAAAAAATTTATATTTCGTAATAAAAACATTTTTTCTATGTAATATGACGCAAAAGTGTATACATATCTTTCTCCTCGACTGAACATGCGCCACAAATCCAACAAACCTGAAAGAGCCGCTACAACTGGTATTTCAAATATTATAGATATTGTTAGGTCCAAGTTCGATGCGGTTAATCTCTGCACTGACATGTTTTCCAACCCCCATATCTTAGATTCACGTACAGACAATTTGTATCTAAAAAACGTGAAATATTCACAATTAAAGGATATCCCTAAAATAAGTACCTACTAAGACTTAAGGGAGGGTTACGCTATGCCCACGCCGCGTGTCGCCACGCGCTGGTTTCATAAAGGACATGGCCCGTTTCTGCCCCAGACTGTTACACGGATGAGACATATGTGAAAAATCTTTAAATAATTAATAATTATACATAAGATTAAATTAATCGCTGTACAAGCAACGGAAAAAAAGTTAATTAATAAAAGATATTGTGTGCATTGGGAACCGGAAATTACCCACTTGACAGTCCGGCCCGCACACATACACACGTGCGCATGCCTGTCATTAAAAATTGTTGAATTTTGAATAATTACATGGTTTTTATTTCCCACCAGCATGACTTTTTGAAGTTTTGTATCCCTGGAGGTCGTATTGTGAACTCTTAGTATCCTATGCAACGAACAAGGGACAAGGCTATTATGACTGCCTTTACTCTGTCCCTTTCACTGAAAGTGAGGTTTTAGGACTTCATAATGCCTACGCCATGTCACTTTAAAAACCTCCATAAACCGCAAGGTGTGCAGACTCGGGAATAATATCTTTAACAATGAGTGTGATGGATGTGTGATCGTTGGGATGCCTTTGTCACCCATAAAGTTGTTGTATCGAATTTTGAAAGTCCGAAATTGATTGTCATACTATCTATGCTCATAACTATCGATAGTCATAAAAACTGTAAAGCATAATGCTTTATAATGCTAAAGTGAATAGTCCATAATGTTAAGGATTATAAAATTCACATCATAAAAATTATATCTATAACATTCAAAGGCATATTGATGGTTAAAAATAAATATTTTAAAGCATATATTTTAAGCCACTAATTATTATTATTCATACCGTTTCATTGCCTCAGTACATAAGTATGTAATTTTTATGACTCCAAATGTTCTTTCTTTTTTAATTTTAAATTGATATTATGAATATGATGTAGATATATAAGGAAGGTCTCCGTTAGGTACGACGAAGAGCGAAGCGAGGAGGATTGTTAGGTAGAACTGCGACCCTACAGCGCGCGAGCCGAGCGAGCGAAGCGAGCGTGCCGTAGCAGCGGCCGGCGAAGCGCCAGAACCGAACATATTTTTTAACTAATATAGTACGCGAAACTTACATTTTATTTATTTTACTTTTATGATAAACAAGTTTGGACCTTATAAATACTATGTCAAGCAATATTATTACCTTTAACATTATGAGGTGTAATTAATACATTATGATGTAAAAAGTTATGAATAAAGTTTTAATGACTTTCGACAAATATGACCAGGAAATATCGGAAATACAAAAATATACTCTCAAATATTATGACAATCAATATTATGACTAACAATATTTATGACTAAAAACGTTATGGAATCTTAAAAACGGAACTAAAACTTTATGGAAGACGATATAGACCCGTGATCGTTATGTAGTTGCAGTCGACAGTAGCCTTACGCTACTTTCCTGAGAACTGGCGTTTAACTGTACTTAGCGAAGAATCTCGATCAAAACCTCAAAAGACTCTCGCTAAATGGCTGGATCAAGGGATAGATACAGAAAACAGTACTCTTCAATACGGCAGGGTATTGTCAGCAGGTTCATCTCTGCAGCCCTAACCCTAAGGCTTCCTGCGATACCTAAGTTTCGATACATAATACTTGCACATGGTATGACCGGCACCGCACCGACAGTCGCTTTGTCGACGGTGGTGGGCTTTGGGAGAGGCAATCAGGGTGCCAAGTAGATTGTAAAGGCAGATGGAGTGCCATACCTGACGTAACTTAGCGCGGTAACTTCGAGTTAACCAGGAACTGCATGCGGTTCACTAGCTTATACAGAGGCCAGTGTGGGTATACTAGATAAAATACATTCGAGTAGGTATTCGCCCTTGTTAAGGTACCTACTATTCGAATACTGATTAATGTTATAATGCTGATGAGTGTGCGTTGTAGAAGATATGGAATTGGAGTTATAAAACAAAGGATGGTAGCGATTGAAATGTGTGCAACAACCTTTAAACGTAATTGTCATTTCCCGACGTGTAAGGTTTTGAGGTTAAGTAAATAATAACCGAATTACTTTTAAACCGCTGCTTTATAAGTTAAATGACATATATATTCTAATAATACATATTTTTTTCTTTCGTTTAACATATAAATCATTGCTGTAACGTTTGGGGCACAGCGCCATAGTAAAACGGGCCATGTCCTTTAGCCGTCACGCGGGGCGGGACCAATTAATCAATCCTATAAAAATTTACGAAATCGATTTGCGTAGCGACACGCGGCGACACGCGGCGTGGGTAAGAGTGTAAACGCGGCATTAGTCACAGCACTTTTTGTCACTCATAATGGTAAATTAATTCAGGGTTTCGTGCCATAAACGAAATTTAGAACCCAGAGATATAAATCGGAGGCATCAAAATATAGTAAGTAGGTAGTTAAAATTATTTTCATTCATAAGTAAATATTTCATATTTGGGTTTTACGCAGGTAAAGTCGTGGTCAACGTCAAATAGGGAATATGCATGATTTTTTTTACTTTAATAAAAGGTACTTTAACAGATAGTAGAGAAAACATATTTTTTTAATAACTATAAAAATAACCAAGATATATGCCATTAAAGATTTGTTTCTATCTCTTTCTAGCAAAACAGAATTTAACATGGAGTTGCATAAGGTTGCATAAATTATGCATGATTTTTTTTATCGCATTTCTTAACAAAATATGAAAATACCGTAAAAGAAATTTTAAAATTTCGGCGTTGACCGCGATTTTACCTGCGTAAAATCCAACTATCGTAATTCCTTTGGAAATTTTATTGGACGCTGACGTTATATAAATTATTATCCCGATTTATTCGAGTTTTCGAGTACATAACGGATTCTACGCGGACATTTTTAAAACATACCCTTCGTATTCAAATTGAACGTGCGCCTGCGCAAGCGGCAAGGGTGGGAGGGCAATCGGTAAGGACCGCACCTCGCCCCTTTTCCACTTCTCGATTATTTTAAGTAAACCTTCTTCAAGTTTGTTCCGAGCTGTAATAGATACCATATACTTATAATCATATAAGTTAGTGAGAGCTCAAAATGGCACGCATGGTATAGCGGAATGTTAAAATAAGTTATTCATTTATTACTTACTTGCCACATGTGAAAATGCAACGGCGAACAGCACCAGCAGCAATAAGTAAATACAATTATTGTACATTTTTATGTTTATTTAAAACTTTTTTTGTGCCCGATAGGTACCAAAGCTTAAACCGTACTGTTGCAAATTGAAACACTGTATTTAAACCCTTTATGATTTTATCCATTGATTTAGATAACTGCTGTTTTTTTAATTAATTTATCAAAATAATTAATTACAGCCCAAATCGCGAAAGTACATTATGTTTATCGAACGGAATTTTGTATGCGGAAATAATGATGATGATAAATGTATGATTAATAATAAAAAACTAGTCAAGTGCGAGTCGGACTCGCGCACCGAGGGTTCCGTACCGCTCAACTCGCACTTGGCTGGTTTTTATTATTTGTTTTTTTTTTTTAGCGTTTGCACTACAGGGTGTTTTTTTATTCGTCTTAAACATTTTGGGGGTTAAATCAGTAAGTCATACTGATCAACTTTCACTATGGGACCAACCCCGAAATCGCGAAAAAAAAATTGACCATCCCATACATTTTGGCTAGTCAGCCGACGATGTTTTGTATGGGAGGGTCAAATTTTTTTTCGCGATTTCGGGGTTGGTCCCATAGTGAAAGTTGGTCAGTATGACTCACTGATTTAACCCCCAAAATGTTTAAGACGAATAAAAAAACATCCTGTATAATCACACTAAATATTTGACGCTTTTATCGTTTTTACAATAGAACAAAATAACTTTGATAATAATTACAAAAAATGTATCTTGTATATGGCTCCCTCGAACTTTTTTATTTATTGTATTTTTATTATTTGTTTTTTAGCGCCAATAGAAATACACAATCGGTGAAAATTTCAATTTTGAATATGCATATTTTTTGTTATCGCCAAAAAATACGGATAATATAAGCATTTAACCCCTTACCGCATGGAATAGGTAAAATTAAGTAAAAAAAATATTCTTCTTAACAGACAATATTTATTTTATGAGTAAATTTCAAAAGTACAGGTAGGGAAAATAAATTTTCAACACGAATTTTTCAAAATCCATATTATATGGCTTCGTATGCATTTCAGAACTAAATAATAACAAACCATAAATGGCTTGGTATGTATTAAAAAAATCTAAAACGTCGAATTTAACATAAATTAACATGACTTGATAGGAGTTGGAAATTAAAAGAGTGATAGAAGAAGTACAGTCTGTCGCAAAGCGTGTCATTGATAATGTTTTCTTAACCCTCTGCAACTGTGGTGACTTTTTTAGAAACATTCTACTGACGTGGAGTCTATCAGACGTCATTTTTAAATAAAAAATATAAACAATACTAATGGGTATATGATGAATATTATTTTAATACATGGTGATATAATACGTAATTTATTAAAATATATATAAAAAATTAGTTCTTAAATAAAAGACATAAAAATATATAATCAACTTTAATGAGATCAAAATTTCGAGTATTTATCACTAAGTTTTACTTAAATATTTATTAAAATACAACAATCAACAACTTCGATAAACTTAAGTGTTCATTCTTTTTTTAAACATTGTTCATACTAACTAAAAAAAAATCAAAAAAATCTGTAGATAGATTAAGGCACAAATCAGTCTTGAAGTTGGCACTTATTTTAGAGATCCATTTTGCAATCTACGCATATATGCTCCGAACATTGTAGGCAAATGGCCTTGTTACAAGCACAGCAAGTGAATCTTGTTTGCCTTTTTAACCCCCGACGCAAAAAGAGAGGGGTGTTATAAGTTTAACGTATCTGTCTGTGTATCTGTCTGTGGTGTCGTAGCTCCCAAACTAATGGACCGATGTTCGTTTAGTTTTTTTTGTGTCATAGATAGTTTTATCCCGAGTGTTCTTAGCCATGTTTCATGAAAATCTGTTCAGCCGTTTGAAGATCATCAGCTCTTTTCTAGTTGATGAGGGGATCTGATTTTTTAATTCTTGAAATCTTCTAGTGACGAAGTTGATACCAGCCAGATCCAAAATTCTATAGAATATGGCCATAGGCCAACGACGTGTCTTGCGATTGCTGGAGTATATCAATCAATCATCCACGTCGCTAAAATATACTTCTTCGTTCAATTGTTCCAGCCATTCACTAATTTGTTGATCACTAGCGACTGTGAATCCGCTATGATTTCGTTTTGATGGTCTAGACTCCAGCGTGCTGTAACCTGCCATCTAAAATGTAATGATTTATGTGGTTACGTCTGTAAGACACTATAGAAATATAAATATTTTTATGAGGTAACGTCTGACAGACACTATGAACATGTAGATCATTTTTGTGAGGTAACGTCTGTCAGACTCAGGGCTTATTGCTGTACTTACGTCTGTGGGACACCCGCAGCTCGTATCTCCAAGCGTGTGCACCGCGTCGCCGTTCTGGCGTCACTGCTCAATGCATCGAGTCGTCCGAGGAAGGTACTGAGCGAGACAGAGCTATATCACGCCATATGGCGAAATGGCAACATGCAATCAGTTTGGCGGTGACTGATAGACGTCACGTCAGTCGCAGAGGGTTAAGTTATTACTTTGGCATTTAATGAAAAATCTCATATCTCTCATCAACCTCACAAGCAATGATTTAAAATTCACAATGCATACAAAGCCAAATGTGACTATTATTTTAATATCTCTGATGCATACGAAGCCATATAAGGTTCGTGCAAAAAAGCGCTAAAATTAAGTATGTATGATAATATTATGTATAACAATCGTAATCATACACTTAATTAGGCTTAAAGGTAGCAGTAAAATATGTTTTTAACGTATTAATCATCTTGATTACGCTGAATGCACTTCAACAACATTCAGATTTTTGTCAAGTTATGTTTTTTGTATCCCGACAGAATCGAGTGCCAGTAAAATTGCAAAGTACCCCACAACATACAAATAAAAATACGTTTTGTTTTACAGACACTTTAAGCATTATATTAAAATATATTTATTTCAAATACAATTAATTTTCATAGGTAAAAAAAAATCATAAACATGAGACACCATATTTGGATTCCTATGAGGTAAAGGGTTAAAACTATTAATTAGACAGAGAGATCCGACATGTATTGTGACGTCAGCGGGCACTACGGCCATATAAACTCCATGTTAAATTCTGTTTTGATAACAAGAGAAACAAATATTTAATGGCTTATATCTTGATTATTTTTATAGTAATTAAAAAAATACTTTTTCTCTATTGTTTGTTACATGAATGACTTTTTAATAAAGCAAAAAAATATATCATGCATATTCCCTATTGTGTCTACCTATTAGGTACAGTTCATCCTTCAAAGGGGGTTTGGTTTGGTTGGTTAATTGTATATTTGTATATTGTATTATATTATTATTTATCTATAGAGGAGTGGAGGAATGATGGGGAGGGGAGAGGGGAGGGAGAGGGGAGGGGGAGAGATAGGCTATTTAGATTAGATTAGAGATCATTCTCATTTATTCGTAATATTTCATAGTAATTACATGTCATAATACTTCTTCGATTCATTTAGTTAATAATAAATAACAATTTATAATCAAATGTAGTCAAATTTTTTCTTGGGAACTTAGAAATTCATCATAAGTGTAGAATGTGTGCTCGAGAAGACAATTCTAAAGCTTTCTCTTAAAACAGATCAAAGAGGAAGCTGAAGTGATTGTTTGGGGCAGCTTGTTGTAGATTGCTGGGCCCATAATATGAGTCACCTTGCCGGACTTTGCAAGCCGTCGTTGTACTAGACGAAGCCTTTGAGGGTCACGCAGTGGGTTGACATGTCTGCACGCTTTTTATATTCGCTAAGGTGATCATGTACATAAACAGCTACTTGAAACATAACTAACGACGTTAGTGTCAGGTAGTTACTCAAGGTAGTTACTCCCACTTGTTCAATACTCGTGCCCTCAGCCTTAACCTGCATATGTGCAACCTTACGTATTTACTGGGTTAGTGCTAGTGGTAGAGGGATACCTACACTAAAAACAGCCTAGGTATATTCTTTACACAACACAAATAAAAAAAATAAACAAACACAAAAAACAAAAAAGCCAATCAAAATTCCATAAAGTTTCATTTCATTCCTTTTGTAAACAAATACAAAATTTCTCAGCTCTTGAAACTTTCGCAGAATGTGGCAACTTTATCCAGTTCTGTTCACGGAGAATTTTGCAAGCTCCGTTTTGTTTGGCATCCGTTTTCACAATATTTACCGAAATAAATCAACATGGCGCTCTTATTAACAGAAACGTTCGGTTTTTTTTGTAAAAATGGTAAAGGTTTTTGGGTAGAGAACCTTAAAAATATGGTGGCTACGGGAATAAAAACTACCAATCCATAAATTTGCTCAGTATCATTTAATACCACTCCCAGAGATCCCGAGACCGAAAGGTGACGATGACGCCGTGCTGAAGAAGTACAGTCCTGGACTGCCCGACGCGTTGCCCATGAAGGCGACCTCGTTCTGCGCACACGCACCCGCGCTAAACAACGTGTAGTTTTCACATTTGCGAGCTGAAACAAATTTTGGAAGTGATCATTTTGCAATAAATAAGTTGATTTTGTAGAAAAAAAAATTATGGCACAGAAACGAATACAGCTCAAGAATGTTTCAATTCACGAACGTCCGACACGCCACTCAAAATGTTCTCATAAAATTAAGTAGTGGGGCGGGACTTCATGGATTCAATATGCTCAGGAGCAATAACACAAATGGACCTGGTCCTGTGTCTTATGAGCACACCCGTGACATAAACTTGAGCTCATTACACAAATATAGCGTTACCAACAACTGGAGTAGCAGTGGACGGGGTAAATTCGTCGATGAATCGATGTCCGCTGGGGCGGAAGGGCTCCTAATTAGTAGGTAGGCAGGCCTCCGACATGATGGATGGATGATTAAGTAAAAGTCGTAAGAAATAGCTGGACCCGAGAAGCAAGTTACAGGACCGATCATGGAGGTATTTTTTGGGTCAGGCCTATGTCCAGCCGTGGACTTCATCCGGCTGACTTAGTGACGATGATGATAATAAGACAAATATTAATCTTTACCAGGTATCGAACCTCATTAGCTTCATAGGCAATGCCACTTAAAACTATGATATTCTAAAGTCTAGTTTACCAGGGAAGTGGTCTGGAGCGTTGATGGCTTCAGCCAGCAGCTCCCAAGCTCTGGTGTGGGCGCAGGCGGCCGGGATATAACACCCTGGCTGCTTCAGCCCACCGTTGGGATAGAAGTCTTTATGACCTGCGGAAATAACCAGGACAATCCGATTAATACCTTTAATACGGTAGCAAAGAACTTAACAAGCAAATTTTACGACAGCTCGCTGATAGTAAGAATTCGTTGCTTCTTTTGAAACAATACAATTTTTACCTAAATATTAAAAAAAGTATATTGACATAAAAATAATTCAATTGAGAGTCCAGTTCTACGATTCCTGTATGCATCATACATACAAGTTCAAACAAAAGATGCAAGTCAACATTTGATTTAAGTAAATGCAATGCAATTTAATTTAAGTAAAAGATTTGACCAAAAAAATATTAGAGTGGCATTTTATAAAATTCATTCTAAATGTCGGTGAAAGAATTTTTGAAATCGGATGAGTAGTTCCGGAGATTACCCCTTACATAAATATAGTTAACTAGTATCATACCTAGGTATTTTATTTATTGTATATCAACTAAGGGTCATTAATACAGGTAACTGCAAATATATGCCTCTGCCGTTAGCGGGGCCTGCTGCCAGTGTATAATAAATAACCCTAAGAGAAAATCTCTCTTGGTTGATTATTTCTTCGTGTGCAATAACAACATTACCACCAAAACTGTTTACCTACAGGTTCAACCAATCCCAGCTCGCCTGCGTTGGTGTGTACGACGTCGACGTACAACGCGTCGCTCCGGCCGAGCCGGGCAGCCGCGCTGACGTTGCTGAAGCAGAGCCCCGCGGGGTCCAGCGCCGTGATCCGCCCCACCTGCCGCCCCGTCAGGGCCCTGAGCTGCTTGCTGGCGATACCGGCGATGTGCGCGCCGAGGCTGTGGCCGATCAGAACAATGCTTGAAGGGTCTTGGCCACCTGCAAAATTTGTAACAATGGAGCAGTGGTTGTAAGACGAGTGGTCCAGATCGCTATCATTGTTAAGTTCCGTTGTGAGGATAAGACCACTAGTAAAATGTCTAGCTTAGATGGGTAGTTATACTCTACCGTTCATCCGCTTTAAGTTTCCTGGTCGCATTATTAACCATTTCCCTGTAGGTTTTGATTACCATTTCCGGTTGTTTTGAAGAATGCCTGGACTCCTAGAAAATAACTGAAAATGGTAATCCGAATCTACAGGGATATAGTTAATAATGCAACCAGGAAACTGAAAACAGTTGAAACACTTGTAGAACTACCCAGATGCGTTCCATCTTATTTACTCAGGCAACGAATTCTTGTAGTCTTAAGATTGCAAAGTTTATGGATCTTATACTGTACAACACCAGTACAGAGCCAAAAGGACGCCCTCTATAGGCTTTACTAATTAAAACAGCCTTTTGGTTGCGAACGAAGTATATTAAAAAAGGGTTTTTAAACACATATTAAGAAATCCAGGGTGAACAAACGATAGCGCGAAGTAATCGACTGGTGGCGCCATCTCGTATAAATCTTAGAACTATATACTACCAAAGAGAATGTAATAACTACGTTTACTGTATAATACAACAAATATTGCTTTGCGCAGATTGTACATATACCCTTTCCCTCAGGTAGCTTGTGTTTTCGTTTGCCATAAATAAAGTTACAGAGCCGGAGCCGACATAAGAACACTGACTGGTAGAGCTAGTCCACAAAAAGTCGTTCAACGAGCGTAAAATTCTGAGCGACAGGTAGACAACCAAGGTGACCGACTTAGCGCTCAAAGCTAGCAGGTTGAAGTGGGTTGGCCACATCTGTATCATAACCACTGATGCAAGCATGTTCTGGAGTGGAAACCGTCTTGGACTCTTGGTGAAGGCAGTGCGGGTCGCCCTCTGGCGAGATGGCGAGACGATCTAATAGTCGACTGGATGCGCAAAACAGAGGACTGGATCCTATGGCGCCTTGAGAGAAGCCTATGTCTATAAAGTACACTGCTGTGGGCTGAGATGATAATAATGATGAGCAAATTTAACTACGAAGGCGAATAATTATATAATAGAAACGACTGTTCCTGAAATTTTTAAATCCAGGTATAGCCGTCCAAGACAATCATTTTTCATGAGTAGTGAGCACCCATAATAAAATTGTTATCATCTTGGGGATCTCAGCCAAGATCAGTTTGTTACTATGGCTCTTACTGTTGAAGTCTTCTTTTAGTTATGGATTTAATATACCGTCCTTTTCGTAAATAAATATACGTGTTGTAAAGATTGATTGTTACTGTACACAATATAGTAAAAATTTCGGTTTATCCCCATTTATTCGACATTAGAGAATAATTTGTCTAAATTTTTAGATATTTACGAAATACCTTTCGCAAGAAACGCCGTTGTGCAAAGTTTTCTATTATTCCCATATGAAACCTGTTAAACTCTGCTTTCCTAAAGTTAAACAATATCGTAAAAATTTCCTTTTTAAATTTACGGAGAATTCTTTTGAAATAATTACCTTGGAAATAACTCTTGTGTAAAACTGTGGTCTGCGTAAAAACGTGATTTACTGTTGGGGGAATTTTAGAGTCTTCAGGGGAACTTGACGTCATTATGTTGAAGTAAAATAACCTTCTAGAGTTGTAACTCATGTGCTTGTATGGTTTTACAAGCACACTTATAAAGGCGTCAAGTTCCTATGAAGACTTAATTTCATTATCATATAAAATTATTATTTAGGAAAGGTTTGGTTTCAAAACGCAAATTCATTAGAAAATATTGGCTGAATATTCCTCGCATTTAAAGATCGTAATAAATATTTTCACGGGACCATCTTATTTTACGGTAAACGTTTGAATGCGCGGTGCAAAATTTCGTTAGTTAGATTAATTAGGTTAACTTACGGGGAATTTTCATTTTGATAAAAAAAATTATAGGTTGTACTCTAGGATCTATAATAATATCCTAATTTTCAAGTCAACATTATAAATATATAAATGATTGAGTACTTATTGAAATGTACCGTCGACAAGCATAGATGTTTCTTTGTGAAGATGAATGTTCTCTTTGAACGTTGATTGACGTTCCGTTCAAAGTTAACCAGAGGTTACTAGACTAGACAACAATCGAAGTGACTTACTCTGGACAATATCACTTAATAACCTGCCGAGTTTTTCCCCAATGAATCGCACTTGCGTCGAGGCTTTAAAATAATCGTAGTTGATCGCTTTCCGACCATCCAGGGCTAAGATCTTCAATCCTGACTGTTTCAAGTACTCAGAGGCTAAGGCTTGTACCATCCAGCCATCTGAACTCTCCAAAAAACCATGTACGAGGATAATTACGGTGTTAGCATTGGATAATACCCGGGCAATCCTCCTGCTGGACGAAATATTGTATTTTACTTGGCCCGTTTTGGTGACGACGTCAATGGTCAAAACGTCTTGGTTGGAGTTGTTCTTTTCTTGCATCTGTTCGTATGTTATGCCAAGGAGGCTCTTGAGCTTGTCACCTGTAAACATGAATGAGGTTATTCAAACGTTGCAGTTTTTTAAGCGGCATGAAAGTGGTAATTTTAAAATACATGCGCCGCCAGAGCGCATCGGGTCTGTGTATGTTTTTTACCTTGAAGTGCGCGATGTACAGTCACCACACGGGATTGTTGAGCCACCATAGAACCCTGTCATAATGACAACGTCAAGTCACTCAAAAGAAATTACGTCAAAATGTTCCGTCGACTTTTTGTGAGAGGGTTCTATAGTGGCTCAACAATCCCGTGTGGTGACTGTACATACGAAATGGCAAAATTAATATGAATATGAATACATATTGCTGAACAAAAATAACGAACTTCAATAATAAAACGCCGAATAAATATTTGTTTATTCAATCATCAGGACGGTTTTAAACAAGCCTCAGAATTATATAACTAACATAAGATTGGTACGCGTTTGAATGATAATACTTATTAGATATCTTGAGATACGTTTGCTATTCCCACGGAGATAGTGGTCATCATATTTTCCTTCGAAGTGCCTCGCACAATAAATATCAGGGGGCAATCTCTTACCAATTGACCTAGTCCCAAACTATGCTCTAGACATGTACCTACTATGGGTACGAGACAAGATAAACATACTTATATAGAAACATACATACTTATATCCATAGATAACATCCGAAACTCAGAAACAAATACTCGCGCTCACACAAATATTTGTACACACCGCGGGATTCGAAGCTGGGACCGCTAGCTCCTTAGGGTAACTTTTTATTAGGTTTAGAACCTGTACTACCTATCCATGTTAAGCAATTAATAAATATGAATATGAATAACTAATATGTGACGTTCTCAATATAAAGGAACCTTATGGAGGAAGGCAGTCACGCTCTTCTTATTCTTGTAACTTATACGAATACTATGGTAACAGTTCTAAAAACGGCCTTCTCTTTAAGTATATTGAGACCGTCACATATGAATACTAGCAACTAGGCTAGCCGCGTCGTCAAATATACTTACACTGGATGGACTCAGAAGTGACTATGGGGTAATGTAATCCCTGTAACATGCGTAGCGATGTGTCGTATAGCGAGGTAATAAAGCTGATTGCCGCCGGGACCCACGGCTCTGCATGTGCGCCGGTCGGGACCCAGAGTATCACTGCCCATAGTACTGCGCAAACCATAAATGTTAGAACATAAAAGAAAGAGAGGGGAAGATGGAAAATAACTTTTAGGAGCCGTGTTTCAAAAGTTGAGCTGATATCAATAAAAAAACTAAAGAATGCAACTTTGCCTGCTCATCGTTTGTGAGAATAAATAAATAATAAAATAAATATCAGGGGACAATCTCACACAAATTGACCTAGTCCCAAACTAAGCTCTAGGCTTGTACTATGGGTACTAGACAACGATAAATATAGAGAAATACATACTTAAATACATAGAAAACATCCATGACTCAGGAACAAATACTCGCGCTCATCACACAAATATTTGTCCATACCGGGATTCGAACCCGGGACCGCTAGCTTCGTAGGCAGGTTCACTACCAACTAGGCTAACCGCGTCGTCTATCAATTAACTTTTAAGTTTGATTAAAGTTGCCACTCTCATCTTCTTTGCTATAGCAATAGAATAAGACGCAGCAACTTTAATCAAAATTAAAAATTAATTGACGTCTCTGAGTGCGGCAGTAAGTTCTATAATCTAATGTATAATAATATGGAAATAAATCGTTGTGGAAAACCTTGGGGAAGGCTTTTGTCCAGCAGAGGGCGTCATCCGGCTGATGATGATGATGATGAAATCTCACCTAACAAACGTAGGAAGTTGTTTACACGAGCTGTAAAAACCAGTCAAGTTCTAGACAAGAAAGGGACAGAGTTATAGCAGTCATTTAGCTGTTTTATTTACTTCCTACAACTTTGCAGGTTTAACAGTTCATAATTACAGATTCTAGTCATAGGAAAGTATTGGTAAAATTTAAATAAATAAGTGATACTCACGGCTCATGTTCCTGCACACCACCGACCAACATCAGTAAAAAAATAACAACGTATTTCACAAAGCTGGTTGCACCACCACAGAACAAAGCCGGCTAACGAGTCGCCCGATTAAAAAACGAATGTTCCAGATTTAAACGGGAAAAAATAATCCGATTTCGTGTGGCTTGTTAGAGTTTTTGTAACTGGCAGCTTATGAAAAGAGGATTTTAGCGATCTCGTGTAGTACCTAGTTATCGAAAAGTTTAATGGGGATATGACGAAGTTTATAAGTTTTTATTTTTTTTATTTTTATCATTAATGAGGTTAAGTGACGACGAGCTCGAAGATGGTACACGCTTACCCAAAAAATGCCTATTCACTCTTGCCTTGAAAACACGAACGCCAAGCCAAGTTAACGCGAAATTACGGACACGTTTCTCGCACTGTAATTACAGGACTTGACAGGAGTGAGCAGAGAAGGTCAAATATATCTTCATACGTTCTTGCGCTTCCTTAAGGATCCTTAAGGATAGGCGTGTTTATATGTTTGGCAACCAAGTTTTCTATAATTTATTGTGTTGTTTTTGGATTTGTGGGGGCCTTTGTGCATTTACGCATACCACCCAGGTCCGGAGGTACCCGGGGTGTTTATGTCGGACTCGCCAACCACGAGCTGCTGGAATACCCACTAAAAATCCAGCGGTAAATCTCACCGCTTCTTAGGGAGGTGCCACAGGACTACGAACTAGCGGACTCTGCTGCGCTTATGACTCCGGGAGGGTGCCAACTTTATTGGTTTACGAAGGCACCCTCAGTCTTCTGGTGCGCCACAGTGCACGAAGGGGTCTGCGTTATCATTAGTGGTCACATAAACGTCCGTTATCCGATGAGTTGATTGTATAGTGGTCGGATAAAGGTAGTTAAAATTATTTAAGTTCTAAAGTAGACCCTTTTGTTAGTTTAGTTAGTTAATTTAGTTCGTTTAATACATTTAAAATATTATTATCTATTATATATTGTAAAATAGCTACTAATCCATAACCTTATATTTCTTATTTAACTATTATTTCAACAAATGCCATTTTAATTTATTATTATTTGTTGACTCTGTGTATTTTAAAAATGACTTGTTCTCGTGTCAGAGATCATATCATACCATTTAAATATTATTTATTTCCAGCGAAGCATGAAGATTTTATCAAACACATGCGACACGCCGTCACAGATCTCACCTCGATACAAAACGTATGGCAATTAGAACCATCCCTAGTTTTTCTGGTTATACAAACTGATAGCAGTTAATAAAAACCTACCTATAGGGCCAATTTCATTCACTGACAAGCAATGAAAATAGATCACGATGCAAGTAATTTTGTACGTACAGTGACCTGATTTGCGCTCAATTTATATAGACAGGATAATTGTTTTGTCGTAGAATATTGGAAATCAATTTAGTAAAATGTACTAAGTAATACATATTT
This sequence comes from Tortrix viridana, assembly GCA_963241965.1. NCBI lineage: Eukaryota > Metazoa > Arthropoda > Insecta > Lepidoptera > Tortricidae > Tortrix > Tortrix viridana. The sequence goes on from OY725186.1 coordinate 10,575,629, forward strand.
ATTTTCCAGATAGAACTAAGCGGTTGTCCAAGACGAGTCCTTAGTGAGGTCTATGATAATATGTTAAGGAGCATGGTAAGACAGAAAAGCAAGGATTTAATGGACGAGTTGAAGGAAGATTTAAATGATTCTCCAAGGAAGCACTCCGGATCAGCTGATGCGAATTATTTCTTCTATTTAATTGTGTTCAAATACTATTTGAAATCTAATGTTCGGAAATAAATAAATAATTTCACTTCATTATACTTAGGTGTTTTTTTCTGATTCCTATTCAACATACGGCCATACTTTATTTCTTGCAAAATACGCCCTTTCCCCGAATAAAATGACCATACAAAAGACAAAGCTGCACGCCAGTACAATGAGTGGCAATTTAACGTGCTCGATCTGGGCTTGGAAGTGTGGCCCTTGGCACACCAGCGGAGCCAGCGCGTCGTTCTGAAGCAGCCTTCGGAGTACGCCAGTTTCTTTGGCCCGTAGTGTACTGGAAACAAAAAAAAAATAAACCGTCTTCAAAAATCGACTAAAAAGGGTTAAATAAAGATCGGCCTCCTAAGAGTCCTAGGAATTGTCTAATTTAGTGCCTAAAGGTACATGAAATATATCCAAGCCGGTGTCAAGTAGATACACAATAGCAATGACACCATGATTCTTGCTTTTTTCTTCTTCATCTAAATACATTATTTCACCGCCGGGGAGCGTAGTTGGGTAAGGTTCAAAAATTTGAACCCAAATAGCAAATAGTTAAGCGTAGTTAAGAGAATTGTGAATTGACGGCCTTCCATACAAAAAGCGATAACGTTGTCCACCCCCTAAATGTTAAACAATTTCGACCAATTTTTGATATGTAACAAAAACTGTGTCCGTACGTTTCGTTTTTTCCAATATTATGAATAAACTTCAATGTATTCCCGTTTTTATTGTTGTCATACAAAAGTAATTTCGGTCATAATATCTTTATAATTAATAAATATTGAGAAAACGAAACGTACGGATATAGTTTTTGTTCCGATATATATAGTAAATTAAAATTGGAAAAGGTTACATAGTTTCTGTATTCAAAACCATTTCAAAACAGCTGTAATCCCTAAAGTAGTGTTTTCGATCCGTAATTGATGTTATTTGACATTAATGTGAGCTTAAGGTCTTTTGAGCTGTAGACTTCAACAAAAACATTAAATTTCCAAGTGGTTTCTAGGTATAAATAGTTTTATGGAGCTTATTTTATTTACCTTTCTTAATTTTCATTTATTCTAACTAAGATAGCTTTGTATCGCGTACGAGCACTATCTTTGTCAGTAGACTTTCATCTTATCCTAAGGATCCTCAGATTATAATAAATGCGGTCCTTTTTGATAGCGCTGGATCAAACCTCGGACTATAATTTCCGGATTTTGTATCCTGTTTGTAATACATTGAAGAGTCAGTGATCAGTATATGTGTGTTACTTACCTTTCATAACCGGCAGTGAACTACGAAACAATTTAAGTAACCACAGTATTAAAAAGTTATATTTAAATATTTTTGTATTTTGTATGGAATCATAAAAATTTGGCCAATCTTCGTGAATTGTAAATGGATAACTGAGTCTTATTTATCAACACTTATGCAAAGATCTGGTAATGTTAACAGTGGATTTGAAATATGATTCAGTTGATGAAAAAATGAAATATTACTCTATCCCAAAAGATAGATAGATAGATAGATAAAACGTTTATTTGGGTACTACAAATCACACAAACACTTTACAGAATAAATCAAAATAATAACACTAAAACACTAAAATTACAAAGATTATTAGAACCCTAAAAATAACTATCGTCAATGGAATTTTGGAGTATTAGAAAGAAAATTATTCAGATTTGAAGCGCATTTATCTGAAAATAAGCTTGGCACGTCTGAATGTTTTAAAATCTTTCATTAAAAATATGTAGGTAATAATTAAGTTAAATAAAAAACAGCTTTTCTTTATTTTTGTTAGATAAAGGCGTTTTAAGATACCTTTCTAATAATTTTGTATTTAATCGAATGCGTTCGGTTCGTTTTATATCACTATAATTTTTTAATGGTTATAACAAATTAATTAAAAATAATGTAATGTAATGAGAATATAAAGGCCATTAGCGTAACTGCTTATTGTCACGATATCTTACCTTTAAAAACCACTAACGTGGACAAGCCAACGACGAAAAGTTAAATCTTACTTTTGTCTATAATGCCTTATATTGGATTAAGTACTAATAGTAAAGATCGGATGACGGGAGCAATTTATGTCACTTTCACGTCAAATGTAATGGATATTGTTAGGTATGGTTAAATTAAAGTATAAGTAAACAAGATAAAATTAAAACTAAAACTCGACTACGAAAACAACCAACGACATCACGGCGCCTCTTATGCTATTTTTATTACTTGTATTACAAAATAATGGTACATTTCTTATAGAACAACATTTTTTTTCGAGATGTATGCATTAAAACCTCACATTTAATAAGAAACCAGGTAAATATTTTACATTTTGCCTTAAAAGTCGAAAATGCGTACATTTATAATTCAAAAATCGTACTCAAATTTGATTAGAATCATATCCATAATATTCTTTAATCGGAAAGTTGCTACCTGTCGCCGACCATTAATAATAAGACTCGATAAAAAAATCATACATTTTTAATAGGTATATAAATTGTGAAGGAAATTAAATAGAGTCATATCCATGTAATACTTTCGTCATCAAAGTGACATAAAATGCTACCGTTGGCCGATCACTACTAGTTAGGTAACTTACCCGATTTTGAATTCCTCGGTGTACCGAAAATTTTTCGACGTAAAGAAATATTTGATAACATTGGAGAATAAGTCCACCTCGATGAGATCGCAGACAGCCGCGTCATCGTACGCTGCCAAATCAATTTAAAAATTGTATAATATTCATATACCCTTAACATGCATGCGATGCGCGAGGTAAAATTTGACAGGTGCTAGATAAATTAATCCATCTATTCCATATTCTAAAGTAAGCCTTAACGCTTAAGGATTAATATAAAAGTGTTTCGTCCTGACTTTTATTACATTTTATTACTAAGCTACTATAGCGATTTGTTTATTTTTATAGCGATTTTATCAAGACAGGACACTTTTATTTTACTTCTATTTTAAACCTTAAGCAAGTAATGTGTTACGTTACTACGTTAGAATATGAAATACACTGGCCCGAAAAACTAAGTATCACACTTTTAAAATTTCATTTTTTTCTAAACTATAGAAGTTAGAGATTTAAAATAAAAAAACGTTTTATAGCAAATTTTATCAGCATTAATTCCAACTATAACTAAAATAAACAGTAACATTATCAACTTAAAAAAAGATTTTTATTTATTTATTTATATTCTTTATTTATTTAGAAGCTTTGTTCAACCGTGAACATGTCAGCTCCAGCTGGCCTAAATACTACACTTAAAATAAAATAAAAACAATAAAATACCCATTTTTAGTTATTGCAATTTTAAAAGTGTGATACTTAGTTTTGCGGGCCAGTGTAGATGTCCAGCACCTGTCAAATTTTATCTCGTGCAGAGAGCATTGCCAGTAGGTAATACGAGCAACATTTTCACCATACGATGTTAATGTTAGTTCATACATTTTGACAGCTGTTAACACTCTAATCATCTGTTAAGTGGTTGGTGAAATCCGACATATGCTTTGGTCTTTTGATCGAGACGCACAACGCTGCGGTAAGCGTTACGCGGTGACTCTATTTGTATGGAAAATACCTGGAATGGTCCGTTATCCCGTCGACGCATGCGTCAGCGGTTTCTTATAAACACCGCATAATGCTTTCCGCAGCGTTATGTGTTCCGATCAAGAGACCAAAACTTTAAAGGTAGGGATTTGATTGAGTCAAAACTTGGTCAATATAGGTAGAAAACAAAAAGTAAAAAAATTGCATGTTTTATTGTTGCCGACTATTTGATAAGGTGCAATTCTTGCCCGTGTGGTGTCCGGACAGAATTGCACCGCCCCATCTCATCCCGTGGGTGTCGTAGAAGGCGACTAAGGGAATCATACCAGAGGATGGGCAGCAGCGTCCTTCTGAACATTGTGTTATAACATTAACCTGCGATCGCCAACCCGCCTGCCAAGCGTGGCGATTATGGCATTTTCTCCCCAGTTTGGGGAAGGCCTTTGTCCAGCAGTGGACGTCTTGCGGCTGATGATGATGATGATTTGATAAGGGCTAGATGATGAAAATGGATGATGATTAAGCTCACTGTGTTTTATAGCCGAGTATAAAGAAGTGTAGTCCGACAGCAGCGCCTTTTGACTGGTCCTCATTTCTTCCAGTCCTGTAGTTATGTTGACTATACCAACGTCTACCAAATTGTTGCGAATGAAGCGTTGAACTTCTGGGGTCAACTGAAAAGTGGACAAAGTACTTGTTTCCAAATTGATTTTACACTCCCACACACAAATCGGAAATTACCGGATGTTTGATTTACTTTAATGTGACAGTTTTTATTCTGACGTCAAAAAAACGACATTGATACCAATGAGAATAATTTAAAAATGTTCGGGAATAAATAATAATTAAGAACTTACTTCGCTATCATTAGTCTTGACCTGAGCGACGAGCATCTGAAAAAAAGATGACTAAGAATTATAACGTATTTTTTTAAACAGAACCAAGATTTGGAACTATTTACCAACTTAAATATAGATAAATAAATAAGAGCCGCGCTTAAACATAATAGTTACTTAATGACTGTAAAATTACAATGAAAACTGGTGTTTTTTATGAAACTGACAGACTAATGGACGTACGGACAGCGGGGGCTTAGTAATAGGGTTCCGTATTCCCTGGCATCCTTTGGGTTCGGAACACTACAAAAGCAAATACAAATAAATAATTCACTCCAACAACCATCGCCTCTATCACCTTTATTATAAGAGCAACTTTATCCAACACAATGTTCCCGTAAGTGCTGTCGGCTAGCATTTCCAGGTCCATCTGGTTGTCCTTGTCATGCACCAGGTCAGAGAGCAGGGTGGATGTGTAGTAGGAATAGATCACGTAGCTAAACAGAAAGAAACTGAAGAAGGCGATCCGACGTGACGTCAGCTCCATGGAGTTTACCGGTAGATCTAGAAAAAGATATGGAAAGATGAATGCGATAGGTATAGATAATAGTACATTTCGATGCTAGTGCGAAAAGTATGTCATTACTTCACGAGTACCGAGATATCTTGCCGCGAGCCGTAGGCGAGTGGCAAGACTCGGGACGAGTGAAGAATGACATTTCCGCACGTGTATCGAACGACGTTTTTTAACACAGTTGCGAAAAAATAAATCAATTTCAAACTCTGATTCACTCATTTTAAAAACAACTTTTTCATTTGACATTTGAAGAAATTTTTTGACATTATGAAGAGGTGTTTTTTTTTGCTTTCATTCGACTACTATGGATTTTGTTAATATTATTGAACCCACTTCATTGAAAGTTTTTTTTCAAATGCCTGTTCTTTAAGACATAAACAATTGTAAATATAAAACATTGTACTATTATTACCTAAGTATTGTTATTTACGATTATTTGTGTATCATATATTTATAAAAACAATATCGAATGTTGCCTTTGGAAACTTAAAAAATGCTTGCAGTAAGAAAAAACGCCTCTTCATAATGTCAAAAAATTTGCCAGGCGTTTCGACGGCTATTCCGTTCCAACTTATTAAGAACGGTTTTTTAATATTCAATATTAAAAAATAAACGTGTTATTATAATGATGAACAGGTAAGTAATAAAATATGTAATATGTATATTTTTCGTATTCTTACATTAACAGTAGGTTTTTATGTTGATTATGATGTTTATAGGAAACTAATATTAACACTCATCAATAAGTAGTCATGAATTGGAACAAGAATAAATTTAAAAAAATTGGAAAAGTAAAAAGCACTAGTTCGCGAAAACCAACTTTCCGCACGATATACAGCTACGAAAAGTACCACTATTTGAGCAACTGTGTTAAAAAAATATATACATTGTTACGTAGCGCTACGCGTACTACGCCGTAACTCGTAGTACAGAGTTAGCTGTCAACAGAACTCTACGTAGCGAAATCGGCTACGAGTCGTTTGCAATTAAGTAATTATGCAAGCTTTTAATACTCGATTGAATATGAGACTCGATAATTATTCATATTAATTCCCGAGTTGTTTATACGTGTATTATTAGAAACTTCTTTTAAAACCCTTTATTTTGATACCTCACACGATGGGATTCGATGGTATTTTTACAGATACAATATATTACTTAATAGTTTTAAAACTGCTGACCTGATTCTTTACTGTAACAATAAAAGTACATACAATGTTGACAATACGCTCCAATCGTAAACAGCAACTCATGAGATAGGTAGCACTCCAAGTTGCCTCCAAGCAGCCGATGTTCAGCCCACTTCAGCACATAGAACAGCACTGACACCAACAGCATCATGATGAGGAGACCGTGCCAGACTGGCGTGGAGAAGGGTCGGAGGTAGTAGTGCTGGACGTCAGGGCTCGATCTGATGAGAGTAAAGCCTAGCCTGGAGGAAGATGTGGTTGGTTATTGCAGATAATTTTTATTTGCCCAAAGTAGAAAACTTACAATAAGCGTAAAAATAATACAGGTAGTAAAGATATTTATTCAGTAAGTAAACCGTACGGGAAGTTATACACATCAATCTACCAGCGTTTCCCAAGAGGATACTGCTGCTGAGAAAAAGCGCTGCAAGAAACTCAACGGGCAGTCGTTCTTTAAAACCAGACAACCAGAAACTGAAACCGAATGTTATGATCAATTTTTAGATCAACAGGACCATTTAGGAAATATTGATCTCAAAAAGTTTTCGCTAGAGTTGCGTGTCCTTTAGCTCCTAAAGTATTGATCGTAGAGTAAAAATTAATAGGAACAAAGTAGGATTTTTTGAGTGGAAACATTTGTCAGAAGTAATCATAATGCCACGGATATTCGAGATATGAGCAAAAATCTGAAAAAAGGACCTTTCAACCCCTTACGTCCTCTGCACACTCCTCACTCTTGAGGACTTTTAGTATATTCATCAGGACATCTCAAGGTTAACTGTACCAATTTACAAAACTACACAAATTATTACCGCTGATTGCCCGTATTCGGCTTTATTTTCCCATAAATGAATGAATGTAAAGTTAAAATAAAAAACCTATCATATTTAATATCCCCTGGCGCTAAGGCATCAGCCTTAACAAAGAAACAAATTGTACGAGTCCATTGAAACCCAGCGATGCAATTTCTGGTGGATATTAAAGAAATATTAAAAACGATCATTTTGTCTATACTTTAGTTGTTTTTGCAAAGGTTTTGTGTGCAGCTTATTAGCTGGTGTGGACTGAATAGGCGCCGTTAATACTGCTAAAGTGTACTGACCTGTAAATTTTTCATTAAATGTGCTGTTTTATAGCAACCACAATTCAGTGTCATATCGGAAAGTAAAAAAACGAGAGCATGGTGGCACAGAATGTAGGTCGAGCTAAAGATTACCTCCCACTAGAGCATACTTCATCATGATACATAATCACCCTAATTAAGTGATCAATCCATATAGGTAAGTCCGAAAAAATAGGGGTAAAATAAAAAGAAAAAAAGAAAAACATTTATTCGTGACAAATATAAACAAAGGACAAAGAAAATATGTAGGTCACGAAAGGGATAGATTAATGCTGTTTTCTAAGATAACCGAGACGAGCAGGTCACCTGCTATGGTCAGTGATCACCGCGACCTATAAACACCCACAACACCAGAGGAATCGCAAATGCGCTGCCGGTTTTTGATGAAACAAAAGGCTCGTATTTTACAAATTGAACAGAGACAAGGTTCGTGGAAAAAGGCTCGCGAGAAACGCAGCGGTTGGTCAACTACCTATCTATATGGTGGGGATAAAACAGAGTGCGGTGGTGGAATTCAGCAGCAGCAAATAATCTGAACAATTATTCTTTGGAACACTCCCCGTAATAAATGTTATCGATTTAAATTTAGATTGATATTTGTGTTCCAGCTTACCTCCAAGAGAACACAGGCAGTATAGGCGACGCATTGTAAAGTGTCTCCGACCACAGTGTCCTGGGCCTAGCGTAGATATCTACGTGCTCGTCATACTCATAGATGCCTCCCTTTCTCTCAGCATATTCGTAACCCAACTCTGCCGCTTCAATATACTTTATGCTGTAAACAAAAATTAGCTCGATGGTAATTTCGTGACACTATAGGCCGAAAATATTTATTACACTGACTTTTATAGAGAGAACGGAATGGTTTTAATAGGCTAGATAGAGATTTAATTGTTCGAAATATTTCAAATCCTCAGCTGATTCTGACAAAACATAAACACTACCGACCAATACAAAAGAACACCTATTATAGAACAGACATTTAACATTTAAGGAATCCTTACAAAGGTTAACGTATCAGTAATATTATAGTTATTACTAACCCGCCCCAGCTTTACACGGGATATCTTTATATAGCTTTACACCTTTCTAGATAATCCCTATTTCTATATTGGTGACAACCGTATGAAAATTGACACACAAACTGCTATGTTATTCTGTTAACGCATCGTCGTCGTTCAGTTCTACTCAGTCGATGAATAGCCGGCGAATTTAAGTCGTCCGTCAAGGTGGGTAAATGACATTCAACTGCCTGCACATTCATTTACCCACCTTGACGGACGACGTAAATTCGCCGGCTATTCATCGACTGAGTAGAACTGAACGACGACGATGAGTTAACAGATTAACATGGCTGATCGCGGCGGGGGACTTTAATTTATAATACTCGTAACATGTAGAGAAGCTTCTTATCTCACTTAAATTTGAACATCTCCTGAAGCAGTAGAAGAACTTTGCATCCTGTTTGGGTTTCCCTCCATAGATAATCATCGTCGGACGGTGCCACATGTAACAATTCGCCGCAATCCAACACAGACGCCACGGTGAAAGTTTCGTTCATGATGAGCTAAGTGTTCTTCTAGGAAATAAATAAAACCTAAACATCCTTAAAATAAGTTTCTGTCGAAAATTTCATTTTTGGTACAAGCTTTTCTTGCCGACTATTTTTTTGCACAGTCGTCATCTGCTTAAGACAAATGTAATGAGCCCAAACATGGCGGTTCTATCTCATTCCGTCACGGAGTTCCTATGGCCACCTTCCTATGACTGCGTCATCAGACTACATGACACTTTTGCTTCACGTAATTATGGTAAAATGTACGGAGCCCGTCTACTAGGCCTAGCAACGGATAACTCTGATATTCGCCCGCACGGGCACTTTGACAAGTTTAATTAAGTTCATGCTTTCTCTTTCTTAGCAAAGCAAAAATGCGACAACATGGCGCACTAATGAATGCTATTGTTAAGGTAAGGTCGAATATTAGTGTCTGAGTTGGCCAAGAAATCATAAAGTTATAAAAAAGCGAAAATTCATAAAATATTTTGAAATTAAATTAGAGAGGCCACTCAGACAATCACTTCTGTCTAGATGTGAAACTGAGACTTTTGGTGTGAACTGTAACGCGATATTCGTGTTGGCATCCAGAAAACGTTATCATTATATTTACGTACTTAATTTGTTTGTGAAACATATTTCTTTTATATTGAACTGCTCATTTTACTTCAACCGTCTTGGTAAAATCTGTAGGATGAATAATTTACAATTTAATTTGTTACGTTGCATTACTTTAAACATATTAAGCTCTCTAAGTAAGATTCTAAAGAAAATTTAAATCCAAATTAAATTACCATAGCAATATTAATGTGTATTTTAAATGATAACTTATAAACACTTACACAATTTATGCCATCACCAAACCTGCTTTCAGCAAACTTACAAACTGAAATAAGGCATTGCTGCCGCACAGTTCGCTATTATGTTCGTGAGAAAGGCCGGCTGCCTAACCGAAATTTAACGAGGAACAAATATTGACATTGCATTAACTCGTTGACTGCCTCCAACTACTGTTTGTATGTAATTTGTATGAACCGGGAGTGTCGCTGGTAAGGAATATGTTATTTCTTGAACACATTAGGAAACATACGCAAGGCCACACGTCATACCAAGTTGCAAGTTCCCTATTAAAACATCGGTGTAAACCAAGTTTGAATCACTTCACATTAAACAAGCCAATTTTTTTAGACATTTTTAACTACCTATACAGCTTTTCAAACGAAACATTCAGTATCGGATTGCCTTTTCGGTCGCCGCGCCACCGCCTTGACTAAGGGGCGTTAACAAGAACGCGATCTTTCCCAAGCAGCACGCAAGCTGTATAAGAGCTTATACAGCCCTTATGCAGCTAAAACTAGAGTTATAATGGCTGTATAAGCTCTTATACAGCTTGCGTGCTGCTTGGGTTAGCGATTCCATTTTCGAATATTTAAATTTACACTCCTATAGTGCGTTTTTTAGTGTGAAACTTTTTTAGTTGGCAAAAAATAGTTTGTAAAGGTTATTTTTATTTTTTAGACTTACAAATTCCACACAAATTATATTTCAAAACGAGGCAACAAAAATACATTAACCGTGTCTTACTATACGGATGTGAAAAAAAACTGGTTTGACACTAAGAGCCTCTGCTATTCGAGTTCCACCGCCGAGGATTCCACGGCAATTGAACCTCCGAGATGCCCTAATTCCCATTGTCTTCGGTCTTAATACGCTCGTCTACCAACGAACAATGCCCTGCCGTTGAATACTTCAACGCTGAGGTAAATAGACGTATCTCGTAAGATTTATAACACTCCTTTTGTAGATTAGTTCCGAACGTTATTAATTAGGTATATCGAAGAATATGTATTGATTTGAGATTATAATGTTATATTATTAAGAATACCTATTGTGTTTCAAAGTAATGTAACAGTATTATAATAAATATTTTGGGTAAGAAGAATCTTTTGGACAAGATTAATAATTCTTCTTGTGTTGCCGGAGTAGGGCGGTGGTCAGTAGTTCCTATGCTCGTTTGTTTCTCACACATATTAAAAAATATAGTCCTTACCGGATTGATACATAGAATAATTTTCATTCCGGAAAATTTGTTCCTGACGGAAAAGCGATAATCTATTTCTACGCAGATGAAGCCGTAAGCAAAAGCTAGTTATCTCCTTTGGCTATGATTTACAGAAGCAGATATTTATTAAAAACACTTGCTAAAGATATATCGAGAACCTTTAACCAATAGCCAAGTAAAGGCCACTATAAAGTCACTAACACCTTTACAATAAAAACAAGCAAGATTAAACTAAGTGTCCATTTTCTTTGCAAAGGTATGTAATAACCCTGGCACAAAATAACGCATGAGATACATATTTTAAAGTCAACTTTTTTATTTTTGACAATACAATATTTTTGGACCACATTCAAATAATTCTCACGAAAAAAGCCGCATGTGCTTAAATAACGCTTCGCAAGGTTGAAGTAACAAGACCGAGGCCCTTAGTGGAACCGTCCCATCATTTTTTGGTAACAATGGCACAAAGGTTGAATGAGTATGTCAGAGAGAATGTCAGAATGTAATAAAGTCGCTAAAATCATAGCACAACGGCAAATCGCCAGTCAATATGTGACAGTTTTTTTACTAGATACCTACTAGAAAGCCTATACCTACGGGTGAATCTTTATAAAGTGCACATATATTAAATGAGGGACATTAAATTCATTTTTTTTAATTTTTTTATTTGTTTTTTTTTTATGTACCTGCCCTTAGCTAGCTCAGGGCGCAGGGTGGTGTTCCGCATAAAAAATTGTAAATTGCAGTGAAGAAGCGCATCATTTCACCTTAGTCGAGCTGTATAGGTTTCAAGGTTTCCAAAATCTAGTCGGTTCAGATTTTGACATTTTTACACCTTTTATTGAATCCTTTTTCCAGAAATATGTGTAAAACGTGTAACTATTTATTACCAAAAAAATTCTTTTGCTACTTCTCTTTAGACTTCGGGGCGCGATGCGTCGGAATAGCGATGATCGTGGGTGTCTAAAACAACAACATAAATTATAATTCGTATTAATTGAAGGGTATTTTGATCAAGTGCAATTCATATCAATTAAAGAAGAAAGCCTTCTCCTCTTTCAACTATCTTCACTGTTACGGACATGATATGCATGTGTCCTACACAACAGGATGTGCATTATTATTTTTTTAAGCCCCCGACGCAAAAAGAGGGGTGTTATAAGTTTGACGTGTGTATCTGTTTATCTGTGTATGTGTCTGTACCATCGTAACTCCTAACCGAACGGACCGATTTTGATTTCGTTTTTTTTGTTAGAATGGTGCCTTAACCGAGAGTGTTTTTTTATAGCTTGGTTTGATGAAAACCCGTTAAGCCATTTAAGAGTTATGAGCTCTGTAAGTGGAGGACCCAAATTTCGTCGGAGGTTTTAAACACGGTTAGATTATCAACCTTGTCAATGCCATGTCAAATACAAAAGTCGTCACTAACACGCCAATGACAGTTGAAAACCAGAGCTATTTTCAACTTTACGTCATAGACATTCAGGTCTATTTTTCGCTGTCAACCGTGACGGATATATCCGTTGACGTTGAACCAGTGGTGCGGATATATCCGTCAATGGCGGTAAAAAGGTTAAAAAAATTCGCTTTTCATTGTGCGTTATTTTGAGGGGGCGGAAAACACGCCGTTCACTGATTGAAAGTATCAGGTGCATCAATCAGGTGTCTTCTTCTAATTTAATTTCAGTGTGGCTCTTCAAGTTTGTGTTAAATTAGATAACCTGTATATGAGCAGTATGGACACAAATGTCTTGTGGGTGGTTTCAACTCTCACATTATCTGTGTTCTCCAATGTATCGACTATTATTCCTGCAACTGTTGGAGGTTGTGAACTGTTCCAGGTCACGATGGTTTTGACTATCATTGCAACGATGATGGAAGTGCTGTACATGAAAAACTGCGACCAATGCAAGTTCTTCGCCTGGCGGAACTGCTACGGGTACAGCGTCACCACATTAATCTACGCCATCCTCATGCTGATTATGAACATGTGGTTCTTGTTGGTGGGAGTCGAAAGGGTAAGAATATAAGGAATAATAAACTTTAGTCTCAACTAGCGACCCGCCCCGGGTTTGCGCGAGCACTAAATTAATATATTCTAGATAATCCTTCTTTCTATTGGTGAAAACCCTATGGCAATCCGTACTGTAGTTTCTGAGATGCCCGAACAAACACAAACTCAGCGCGGTGGGGGACTTTAATTTATAATAATATAGCGACCCGCCCTCGCTTCGCTTCGGTTACATAAGTTAAAATATAGCCTTTAGCGAACCGCCCTCGCTTTGCTCCGGGTTCTATTATATACATAAACCTTCCGTGAAGAATGAAAAAATCTAACTGATGGTGAAAACCGCATCAAAATCCGTTGCGTAGTTTTAAAGATCTAAGCATACATAGGGACAGACAAACGCGGAAGGCGGCTTCATTTTATAATATGTATTGATATTATGTACCTACCTAGTGATGATGAAGTAGACCGTACCGCCGCTTTTACAAGTGAGAGTATACCAGCGCTTCTCAAGACTACTGCACAGAAGCGTCGTAAGATACTCAAAACCTCAAAAAATAAAACCTCAAGCTTACCTTTCAACCTGCTGCCAAGTGGCAATGTTTGCATAGTTGTGTTTCGATGTGGGATTAACACACCAGTGTAATGCGGCTTAGGGATTCGAGCTTATTATAAAATCTAACTGCAGCCTGTTTAACCTTTTCAAAGCCAACGACAGATATTTCCGTCATGGTTGACAGTTAAAAATAGACCTGAGGATATATCCGTCATGGTTGAAAATAGACCTGAGAGGCTATGGAGATAAGGTTGACATTAGCTCTGATTTTTAGCTATCATTGGCGTTGAAAAGGTTAAAAATCGTCACGTAAATTTGACAGATAAATTTAGCCCTTTCCCATTTTACACTTGAAAATAGACAAGGAGAGGTCTAGTGGCATATAAATTTACTTGTCGATTGGGGAACAGGCCCTGACTTAAATAACCGTTTTTAGAGGAAATCATCAGTTGTGCTGAGCTGGATCGCTGTGACGTTAATATTGATGGTTCAGCTGTTCTTCCTCTTGATTATACTGATATTCCTGTATAGTGCTGACACTGACATTATCTCGTGGGTGCTATCTTTAATACTTGGACTTCTCTTTATTGGTGAGTAGACCCATTTGAATCGAAGTATTTTTTCAAGTTGGAACTGACAGATTAAATATGCATATAAAAGTATGTAACGGCAGTTAAAACTAGTAGGTACTATTAACACATACTCATGTCATCCGTAGACATTCTTAGCCTCTTACCGCCCCGTTATTGTTTCATTGCTAAAAAAATTGTAACATAATAGACAGGATAGATTAAAAAATTGGACTAAGTAGAGACAAAGACGGGGATTTTCTAAAAACCTCAAAATTAAAAGAGGTTTACTATAGGAAATGCTACAGTTCTGTTATCTCCACCGTCATTGGAGATGCGTAATCCAGATAAACCCAAATTAATCATTCATTACCTATGTGTTTTGTTTCAGGTTTACTTATATACGGTATCCTGGTGGTCGTAGCATTTTGGATGAAAATAAAGCATGATGACGAATAATTTATAACTCTTATTCTATTCAACTGTGGAATAAAGGAAAGGAAATCCTTTCTTAATCTCCAAGACACAGTCCTTAAAAAAAAACACAGGATTGAAATCGACACACCCTAAGATAAAGTGTGTATCTGCAAAAACCAAATTTTACAGGAGAACAGTTTAAAGTTATTATTTTCTGTGGAGTTTTTTTAGCATTGTCACTTACACGTTTTGAAAAAGATATGTTCTGGTCACCTTTTTTTATGTACATGATAAAGTCGATATCGCAGATTACGAAAATGCCATAGTAGTATAACTGTGTATCGGGCAGATAGATACTTTAACATGGGATGTGTCGAAATAGTGTTCAAGGTCGCCAAAATCTAGTCGGTTACTCAACTGACACAGTCATTTTTTCTTTTTACGCTAAGCTATATTCGAATCCAAAAATGTGTTCTCGTAAAAGTATAGCTCGTTATATGCCGAAAAAATTCCTGTGCAAATTCCCGTTAACCACAGGAGCTCGTTGTGTGGGATTGCTTATGTTTGTAAGATTGTTTAGATTATTACACATTTATTTAAAGCAGCTTCTTCGGCAACGTAAGCATTGCTATAGCGAGGAAATGGGTCATACACAGATTTAGGTTCAACATTGTCACTTCTGTTCCTAAAAGTTAACGTGGGAGTTTTTAACTCAAATAATTTCGATACAGGCCAAAACTACACCAGACTCCCATTACGCGGATATATCCTAACCAGAAAAATTGAGCTATTACGGTAAAAGATACAGCTCTTTATAGTTAGGGCAGACGGACAGACAAACGGACAGACCGACGGATGAACGGACGGACAGCGTAGGGGTATTAATAGGGTCCCGTTGGGCGCCCTTCGGGTACGGAACCCTAAAAATTAGGCAGGACGAGGCTAAAGGTCGTTTTCACCATAAGGATTCTTCCGCAAGCAATGGTCAAACACCAATGGGTGGTTGGGTTTTCCATCGCATTTCACCGAATCTCAACAAGTGACCCAAAGAGAGGTCCAAATAAAAAAAATACGTAATCAACGAGCCTCCATGAATACATGAGTGAAAAGTGGTTGCAACAGAAACCAGACTAAGAGATTGTTCCATATGTATGGCCACTACAAACAGTCCTGCATTGAATGGTTCCGTAGGTCTACCTTGCCCTTCATCAGATGATCGGTGTCGCTGTTAAAATAAACAAAAGTGGCACGCAAAGCTAAAGAGAATTACAATCGTCACCTAAATTTTCAATTCAGTAAACTATTGATACTATGTATCTGTACTTGTTTTAGTTCGTCATGATAGCCGTTACTGTCGCTACTGTGGCCCAAGTGATCTGCATAAATAAATGTACAATGTGCAAGTCCTTCGCCTGGCGCGACTGCTACGGGCACAGCATCGTCGCCCTTGTCTACATAGTCATCATGTTGCTGATTAACATTTGGTTCCTCTACAAAGGGGTTCACAAGGTTTGAATCTTTCATCAATTTTAAAGCTTGATACATCGCAATCTCCGGCTTTTTATTGATGCTATTATAACCATTATCTTTATCATTAAGTATATTATTTAGTGTTTCACATTTATCTGGTTTATTGCTACGATTTTACACAATTTTAATCATACTATCAATTTAAACAATAGTTTTGTATTCCGTTGTTAATTTTGAATTTCCTTTTACCGTCTTGGTCATTAGTCTAACACGCCTGAATTACGGTACAAAAGAATATTCAAAGCAAAACTAATCCCCAAAATGTTGGCTCTCACTTCGCACAATGATTAAGTAAGCATTACCACTCAACAAAGGAATAGCGCTAAAAGACTTCTATGCAAAGTGAGTAAGGTCAAAAGCTACCTGTGTAAATCATTCTTTATTTCATCGAAACAATTAAATTTTACTTAATAGATTAGAATTTTTGATAACGTCCCGGTGACTTTGAGCGTCAACAGCGTCGACGAGCGAACACTCACTTGTACGGTCGAGACGCTCATCAGTTAATTGGCACGGTGCGCCAAAGTTCACATAATAATTTGTAGTCCGAATGTATTGTTTCTCCTAATCATCGCAAGTCTTAGAGTATTTTTAGCTGAAACCATCATTGTTTCAGGATTTTTAAAATATCTAACTGGTAAATAGGGTTCGGTTAGGTTAGGTTTGTTTTAAAAAAATCCTAAAATCAGAACGGTTTCAGTAAGATTCACTTTAGGAGTTGCGATGATTATGAATAACGATAGATTCGGATTACAAATTTTTCGCTGAGCCAATATGGACCCCCCTGACTTTGAAAGACTTCTATACTTCCTGTAAGGCAGCGACCAGCGTGCACGCAAAACCACGCCCCGCTGCACGCTCCGCTATTCCGAAATTGCGGCCTTAGAAGTAACGGCTAGGCCACGAATCGGCGCGGCTAGCGATTTCCGAATAAATTGCGTGTAATGCCAATTAGGGTCCATATTGGTTCAGCGAAAAATTTGTAATCCGAATCTACTTCTAAGGCCGCAATTTCGGAATAGCGGAGCGTGCATAGGGGCGTTGTTTTGCGTGCACACTGGTCGCTGCCTTACTGGAAGTATAGAAGTATTTCATAGTCAGGGACTAGTGTACAAGCAAAACAAGAACGCGGCCTAACTTCTTACATATATTATTTCAGAAACATGCACCAACTGTGTTATGTTGGATCATTCTGACGTTAGTCTGGCTGGTGGAGACTGTCTCCCTCCTCATTGTGCTTCTTATCATGTACAGTGCTGACACGCAGCTGATGTGGTGGTTGATAAGTTTAGTATTCGGACTCATCGCCTTTGGTAAGTACAATAGAATGCTTTCAATCTACGCACCGTACTGCCAGTCAAATTGTTGCGTTTGCGTCACTGTACGAAGAATTAAGGAGCAGGGTGGGACGTGCGTGAATTTAAAATACTATATCGCACAACAACCTGCTCAAGATTCTACAAATATTCAAACAACATATAGCCAGTAGCTTTCACGTTAGAATGTTAGATAAATATCAAAAAGTTCATATTAAATGCAAATGTTATACCAGCGAGCATATCGTGAACCCACACCTAAATAAATAAATACACGTGTTTTCAACTTAATACAAATATGACTTAACATAATTATTATGGTATGAAGCTACATGCCAAATAACAACATTTCCATCTTACGCAAAGACAACAGTATGATAATCGTTATTTACTCTAAGCTACAATATTTGTTTTACTTAGAGATTATGTTAATTTCTAAATAATATTGCTGTTTATAAAGCTAACTGAATAATTTACTTAACTATTTGGATAAAATATAAATGAGATTGTGATATGTATGTAGGTATATTTTTATTTAGGGTGCATAGGGGTTATTCCGTGTGCGGGATAATTCCGTAAAACAGGTGTTTATGCCCATTCATAATGGCGTCACGCCACTATCTCTGTTAAAAACACAGAACTAAAAAGTTCCCCTGCTTCATCGACAGAGTTAACAACGGCGTGCCGTTCTAGAATGGGCATAAACGCCTGTTTTACGGAATTGCCCCGCACACGGAATAACCCCAATGCACTATATATCTATTTGTGGCGGATACGACTACATTATAATACACACATACATATGTACATTGTAATTTGATGGCAATAATGTTCTTTTTGTTTCAGCAATACTTATTTATTGTTGGTGCGTGGTCGTCGGGTTTTGGTTGGAGCTGAAGTCAAGTGATAGATACGACAATTCGTAAGCTACAGATCTATCCATTTTTAAACGACTCCAAAGACAACGAGTTCAAAACTTTTTGTACCAATCCCCATTATTAGAATGGGTAATTTGGAATATGTACGTATGGAAACCTGACAATGACAATTCAATATTATAGCTAATCATGATAAAGTCGTACGGTGGCAACAGGATTTGCTGTATTAAAAAGACAAAAATAAAAGTTAACAACGCTTGTGTTGAAGTAATTACTTCATTCCCGAATTATTGGCAATAAGTTAACAAATATTAACTAACTTCATAGTCACCCTACATTTCTTGAGGTGCAAACGTCAGTTAAGACAAAAAACAGTTGATCAGGCGTAGGGTGACAATCATTTTGGATAAAATTTTAATTCTGAATTGAAAAAAAAACTTAATAAATCTGGTTTGTTTCATGTAATGTAACTCGAAATAAATTACCATCGATGATGGTGTGATGTCAAATTTTTCTCTGCAAGTCTCCTTCTGTCCATCGGCTGATGGACACATTCTGGGTCTCTCGTAGCTTCTGCTACGTCACGTTACGTCAAAAGTGGGAAAATGTTACGGTGCTCTTAAAACCCTTCATAAAATAAGACCATTTCTGAGTACACCTGTGCAACTCAAACTGATGGACACTAGTTCTTTCCAACTTGGACTATGGGGATGCTGTTTACGGGCCTCGTTAAACAAGAGAACTGAGAAAAAGATACAGAGAGTACAATACTCCTGTATAAGATTTTGTTATAATGTAGAAAAACGGTCACACATCACGCCATGGCTCAATACGAGTACTAATGACATTATACGTATGAAAAACAGACGCATCTTAAAGCTCAATTGTCTAATTTATAAGTTAAGGAAATACAAGACTCCAAATTATTTATACAGTAAGTTAATGTGGCGTGGTGAGAGGGATCGCTCTTTTCGGTTTGCAGCATCTAAGTGCTGGAATGTCCTACCACCTCCTGCTCAAACTTGCAAATATATTATTGGCCTTAGATTAGCTTGTAAAAAATGGCTTATCACCGCGAAAAAAACATCTTGTCATTGGACTAAACTAACGTCAACCAATAATGGTCGACATAATTGATGTATTTAATTAATTGCTCCCCCTTTACCCTGCACTCTGCCACCGTTTTGTGTTTTTATAGTGAAATGCGCACTGTAAATAGTTTTAAGGAACATAACTCTAGTTTGTATTGACAGCCGTCTACCTACTACTCTTATGGCCAGGTGAGGACTGAAAAACGGCGCAAGAGTTCTGCACCTTTTCACCAGTAATTCTGTTCTTTATTATTGTGTTATTATGTTTTTATTTTATTTATGTGTGTTTGCTTGTTGTTGGTGATTAAAGATTCTTTTTTTTTTTTTTTTATTTAGTTCTAATGTACCGAAAACTACCTATATAAATAAAAAACTCAGCCTTTTTTATAAATATTATATATTACTAATTGGTATTGGTATCGGTGTTGGTATTGATATTGACATTCGTATTGGTGTTGTTTCGTTGGTTCCCATATCTGTTATGTGTTTGTTCACAAGAAAAACGAAGTAAATTGTAACTGAAAAAGAAAATTACAATTAGAGTGTTTGTTTGTAACATAATGTAACATAATGGCCCCGTTGTTAAGGACCACCACTGCACCATGCTCGATCTTTACATGCAGCAGAACGATTTTTCCATTGAGTCGGAGACGAGCGGAGCGGTGCAAAAAGGAACAATCAGATTCCTCTAGTTTCTGTGTGCTATGCGTTAGTGTGGGTACTGTACAAGGTGATTGGTCCTTTTCGCACCGCTCCGCTCGTCTCCGCCTCAATGGAAAGGCAGCCTCAAGCATCCTTCGGGTTTCTCCTTCTCTCTCACTCGCTCTCGTCTGACCGACTTCACCCGAACCCGAAAGACCTTTTAAGACTGCACTGTACTTTCCTTTCACTAAACACAAGCGGCGCTTGAGTCTATAATTATATTTTTTCAATAAGGAAAACTTATACAACAATCAAATGCTTTAAGGCAACTGCAGATGACAACGGGCAAATTCCCGCTGACCTTCTGTCCTTTGTTCCTTCATCAGAGGCTGTTTTGAAAAATTGAAATGAAAAATATTTTATTTATTTTTATTGCGTGTAGATAATTTGAGTTTTTTTATTCATTCAAATGTTTTTTCATTAATGTTTTTAAAACGAACCCACGATAAAGCTGTGTAAGTGTAAAAACAACAAAAAATACATTGTGTGGGGAATACTTACGAATATACCAAAGTATGGCCATAATAACGACCACGACGCGGCGGTACAGTCGCCGTAACGAGAACGACACGGCCAGAAGGACCATCAGTACGATCATGATGGGCGCGAACACCAGCGTGTACCAGATCCAGATTGAGCACATTAAAACACTATCCTGGAAATAATGCCGTTTAATTGCTAGGATAAAAAATTATACTATCGGCCGCACTCAGAGACGTCAATTAACTTTTAACACTGAGAAAAATATTTAACCAAACTAGTTCGGTTTATTCAGAAATAACCATAATTTGATAAGGCGTTAATAAAGTTTTGTTGATTTAACAAACTGTTTGTCTGTAAGGAACAAAACACTTAATGTTATTTAACTCGACTGATTTGGTTAGGTATTGCCTTAGTTTTGTAGTCCCTTTTTTAAGCTACACGTAGACGAAGTTTGGTTTCATTTAACAAACTTTTTATCAATTCTTTTTCTCAGTGAAGTTTCATTAAAGTTGCTGCTGTCACTTTCTTTGCTATAGCAATAAAATAAGACGCAGCAACTTTAATGAAACTTAAAAACTAATTAACGTATCTGAGTGCGGCAGTATGACTCGGAGTTCATGTATTCTTAAGAATGTCTAAGAGCGGATGGCAAATTTAAAGCTTCCTGAAACAGAACAGACGTAAATATAAAGATACAACAAATTCGTAAATATATCTACCCCGGGTCACCGTATAGTTAAGAACGCTAAGGCGTCAGTTGTCCGGGTTCGTAGATGTCCACGGAGTCGATTTTTTAACTTATTATCCGGTGACTAACGCTCACTAAAGTCACTAAAGATTTCTGAAAATCAAGCGCTATTTTTTTCATTTGAGAATAAAAATAAAACGATGATGGTTGGTAGTGTATAGTGACAGTCCGGCCAGCGATTTATTACTGACCGAACTTATTAAGATACAGGAAAGTCAGTTGGATTCGTTTAAGGGCGTTTTAAAAAAAAAGTGTACAGTTGAGGACAGAAAGATGTTTACACTTTTTCACCTTATTCCATTGTAATAAGGTCCAAACGTGTATACATCTTTCTGTCCTCGACTGTACATTTAAAGACAAAATTTAAGAAACAGTAACTTTTCCTGGTCGTCACGAAAATTAACGATACTAAATAAATGAAATAAAATAAATAAATCAAGGACAATCTCACACAAATTGACCTAGTCCTAAACTAAGCTCTAGGCTTGTACTATGGGTACCGGGCAACGATATACATACTTATATAGAGAAATACATACTTAAATATATAGAAAACATCCAAGACTCAGGAGCAAATACTCGCGCTCATCATACAAATATTTACCCATACCGGGATTCAAACCGCTAGCTTCGTAGGCAGGGTCACAACCAACGAGGCTAACCGCGCGTCGTCGAAAATGTATAACTTATTTTCGTGACCCACTGGAAAAGTTAAATTTTCCAACTAATGCGACTTATCAGGTGGACCGACGTGTCAAAAGAAATATTGATAAGTCTTTCTCCATCGCACTCACCATTGAATAGCTTAAACGTCATGCGTAATAGGTATTACAGTACATAATAAAAGCCATTTTATTAACCTGCACAAGACCGCAGAATAAGACGATGCTGGCTGCAAAGAACAGCGCCAGAAGGAACCAGATCGTGATCATGATGTAGCTCCAGGGCACGCAGCACGTGCACCCGTACGCCACCGGGTGGACCTGGAACAAGATAAATAGACAGGTGCTACTAAACCTGTGGAATGATTCAGCAAAATAAATGTATGCTTTTCAAAACATAACTTAACCGAGTTAAAACCCCCCGATATCAGCGCCTAAAAACCTTCTGAGCAATGAGCAAAACCTTTAACGGGATCCAAGCACGTACATTTTCACTGGAGGGCCGTCGTCACTAAAAGATTTCAAGAATTAAAAAATCAGATCCCCTCACCAACTATAAAAGAGCTGTTGATCTTCAAACGGCTGGACAGATTTTCATGAAACATGGCTAAGAACACTCGGAATAAAATTATCTATGACACAAAAAAAACTAAACGAAAATCGGTCCATCCGTTTGCGTCGGGGGTTAAATCAGGATAATAAGGAGCCCTAGCCTGGCTAAGACGCGTTACACTAAATTGACGATTGTCGTTTTGTCCAACATCTTCATTACATCTCTTTTATTCGATGTTAAATGAAAAGATAAGATCAATATTTGGCAAATAGTGCCTAATTTAGTACCACCGTAACATTGTTTACATTAAAAAATTACAAAAATTGTAATAGGAATAAAACCAGGCAACGGATCATGCTCAGTGTAGGCTTCCGTCGCAGTACCTACTATTAACACAAAAAAAACTATCTACAAAATTTTACATGATTATTAATATAAGGTATAAAGATAAACAATTTAATCGCCTGTAACTCGAGAACCAATAAAGTTTACTTAGTCGTGATAATTTTCCTTTCAAATTTATTATATTATAAGTGCTTTAAATTCAGATATTTTCTAGATTTTTATTATTTGCAAATCAGTCCCCCAAATCTAAAAAACTGATAATAGTTAACACACATCGGACGCACACAGCGACCCCAGAGTTTGCCTACGGGACCCTAAAAACACCACAATCATAAATCGGCACACGGAAAGAGGCAGGGTTTCGCCGCCAGTTCCATTGCTCCATCTCAATGGATTTGGACAAATCCTCTACTATTACCTACATTGTTATTTAAGTGGCTATTCATTTGGTTTCGCAAGTTAATATAAGCCGTAATAGTACCTACCTACGTTTATAATTAGTTACCACCTAATACTTCACTTTAGAGGTACTAGATCTTTTACTTCCGGATGCTGTAGACTGTAGATGTAAAACACGTGTATGAAGACATAATTGATAAATACCTACAATACTGAGTGCAGCGATTATCATGGCACTTGTCTTAAGATCCAACCCAAGGAACCATTTTACATCGGGCAAACTATCCAATGGCGACATTTCACTACTCAAAATGTAATTCACTAAACAGAGTTATTTTAAATGGGTAAATACTATAAATAACAGGTGTCCGTGTCTAACTTGACAGTGAAGTAAAAGTATTAAAAAATTAATTGAATTCTCGATGGCATAAATACGAGTATACTCGCTTAATTTGAAATGGGGTTGTCTATACCTAAAAAGGTTGTATTACAGACTGCCCACCGACAATATTTCAAGTTACACGACTACCCAAGGAGGGTAATGTTTTTCGGATGTACGAGTATGTACCTTGGATAAGATGTAAGCTAACAAGAGCAGAATTTTCGATTGAGTAATTAAAAACATGAAAAAAAGGATGATGTTGATAAAACGAAACAAAAAACATTGTTTTTATAATTACCTTCCAGAAATCCTTACGGGCAAATCATTGTTTATTAAACCCTTGTATAAAAAAAAACATCAACCCTTACCTTATCTCAGTATCGCTAATCATATTCGCTAATTACCATCCAAAAATAATACATAAATGCGTACAAAGGGAATATTTATTAATTATCCTATAGCAAGTTTGGGTCTCTGTTTAAAAGCGTTGTTTTTAAATTTTGTAAAATTTTATCCCCAACGCGGTTGTTATATCATGTGAAAGGCACAAGTATTTGCCTTCATTATAACATTTATAAATTAAGAAAGGATAATTGGGATTCGGGAGCTTATTTACCGAAAGGTCTACCAATTTACTGAACTGCTCCATGATTTGTGACGTTCTCAATATAAAGGGACCTTATGGAGGCAGGCGGCTACGCCGTTTTTAGAACTGTTACCATAGTATTCGTATAGTTATAAGAATAAGAAGAGCGTAACTGCCTTCCTCCATAAGGTCGCATTATATTAGGAACGTCACTTTATACGGATCTAATTAAAGCATGTTAAAAATGTTACTGGGTTACCAGGGACTGCATAACCAGAAAATACCGTTTTAAAACGGCATGACGTCGTATCGTTTCGTTTCGGTTAGGTTTCGATACCGCAAAATAAATTTTTCCCGTATTTATACCCGTAGCGTACTCCTATATATTTAAACCGGTATAATTCTACCTTTGTCACGAAGCGGTATCGATATCCAATACCAGTACCATACCGTTTATACCGTAACGAAAGCGGTATATAGGTACCACGTTTTATATATCGCACCCGCAGTACAACACTGCACTAAGTCAAAATATTTCACGTTTTCAGAATCGACGAAAAATCGTTCTCATGTTATATCAAAGTGATTGCAATATAAAAAATCGAATTTGAAATTTTTCGACATAATACAGTGTTGTATTGGGGGTGCGATATCATCGTAAACAACAATTAAATCCAGACTTGTTATACAGGGTGAAATTAAATTCTGTGACCAAATTTCGGGTTTAATTGGTAAGTCATGCTGACCAACTTTCACTATGCTCCGAAATCGCGAAAAAAAAATCGACCCTCCCATACAAATCATCGTCAGCTGACTAGACAAAATGTATGGGAGGGTCGATTTTTTTTGTTCCAGTTAATAATAACATAGTACTAACATATTCGCTAAAAATTAATGTAAATAACAGATAACCTAACTTACCAGTAGCCATATTTAACAGTAATCTTAATACTACTATTTTAATTATTATTTTTTCTTTTTTTACTTCTTAAATATATCCATAAGTATGTTGTTCTCAACAATTCACTGTACTAGTTTAAGGGCAACCACTGGGGGCTGCAACACAGTGAAAACTAACGCAGTCTCCATGGCTCCAATTGTAAAAATGTATGTTTGAGAACAATAAAGATTTTTATTATTATTATTTATTATTATTATTATTAAGACGTCCACTGCCGGACAAAGGCCTTCCCCAAGGTTTTCCACAATGATCGGTCCTCTGCTGCTGTCATCCAGCGGTTTCCCGCGACCTTTATCAGATCGTCAAATGAGCAGCGAAAGTGGCCAAATATATCGCAACACATGTTTATTACTTATTACAATAGGAATAAAGATGTGTTCCGATATAATATGTATTTGGCGATTTTGGCTGCTCCTATAGTTAAAGACAAAAATTACGAAACGGTAACTTTTCTCGTTCGTCACGGAAATTAACGATACTAAATGTTTGACTAATTTTCGTGACGCTCTGGAAAAGTTAAAATTTCTTAATTTTTGTCCTTAACGATGTACACTTTAAAATACCCTATTTGATGTGATGACTGATGAGTTGTGTAATGGATAACTGCAATGAAGTAGCCATGGCAACAAGCTGATTTAATTAAACCCTTTCATGGATACCGGCTTAAGCCAATTTGTCTCTCGTGTCCGTTTACTCTGCAGAGATTCAAGAAACAAGAGCTCAGCTTGTATGAGAGTTAAAATAAAACGGAAGACCTAATACATTTTTTGATATTTAATATAATTTTTATGTTCCAAATCCTAATTTCAAATTTAATCGTTAACGTAACCTGATTTTTTAAAACCTTTTATTTAAATGAGCATTTCTAAAAAAGTTTGTACAACTTTTAGGATTTAAAAAAACAACCTCTGATTTAAAAAAAAAGTCGTAGATAGATTGCGTGCATGAAACTATGCAATTTTAACATAAATTCCCAAAATATTAACAAAAAAATGTATAGAAACTTCTTATTTCGTAACCAACAATGTATGAGCTTTGATAACAAAATAGGAAAAATGTGTGCATTTTTTATGGGACATTATGGGAAATTATTTTAAAATTGCTTAGGTTCATTTATCCAACCTACCTACCAATTTTTTTTTAAATCGGAGAGTTGAATGAAATGTAATTTTTTTTTTACAAGTGCTCCAATATGACATTTTAGTATCCAAACTCAGATCTAGGCTTCTACCTGTGTCGGCCACCACTATATATTTTTTTTTGTTTTGTTTTTTACTGTTTTTTACAGATTCGCAGGGGGCGGGGGGTAGGGCGTGCCCCTGTTTTGAGGCACAGCCGAACCCTGTTAGTTAGAAATACATACATACTTTAAATATATGTATAGAAAACATCCATGACTCGTGCTCATAACACAAATATTTGCCCATACCGGGATTCGAAGCCGGGACCGCTAGCTTCGTAGGCAGAGTACCAACTAGGCTAACCACGTCGTCAAATCGCAGTAAATTAACATTTTCGTTATTACCACGACGTTTTAACAATGTTGCAAAGACCGTGGACACGCGAATTATTACTTTTTAGTAAATAGCTTTTGTTAGACAAACTTTTTATGGTGACTTACGACTTTAAAAAGTCATTTATGTAACAAACAGTACAGAATAAATATAAAAAATAACCAAGATAGAAGCACTTAAAGATTTGGTTCTATCTCTCTAGCAAAACAGAATTTAACACGGAGTTTATAATGATGACGATGAATTGATGATGTATGAATACGAATATATGGCCGTATGCTGGTGGTGGTGCGTAGTTCATGTCGGATCTCTCTTTCTAATTAGTAGTTTTCAAATATTTATATTACTTATACGTATTTGTTGGCCGATTTTAATTTTAATTTCACTTTTTGCCATCTTATTTACGGTATTTTTATATTTTGTTAAGAAATGAGATAAAAAATATTTATGCATATTCGCTATTACTAACGTGTATTTTATTTGTCTCCGTTTCCTTACACGGAGAAAAAAATATTCTACAATATTACCAGATTTTATTGTAGTTATGATTCTGGTGTAGGAAAACAGATTTCAGCTATGGTTAACAGATTTTATTTTAACGACAACAAGTCATCATTTTGTTAATACTAAAATATTCTAGTTAAAATATTCTAGTACACGAAAACTTTGATATTGTAGTGGTTACTATCTAATAGTTACAGAGTAAAATATGCATTTAGCGTCCAACAGGTTTTGTATACTACACAAAATTTGTTTCCTACGATACTAGGTAAATGGTAATAGGTACTAGAAATTATGTTGTACAGAAGTTGAATTTTATATTAATGTGTAAAAATGTGTGTATAGTTGTCACATATAATACAATATTCTGTTACACGGAACTAGATTTTTTTCTCCGTGTAGGGTTCAAACGGTCCTATGTTCTTCTGTTTGATCTTAAGTAAAGGGTCAGTAGTTATGGAAGAACATACAAGTCTTACCTAGATAGAATTTATACACTGCAGCTGCGAATTCTTAAAGAAATACTTCCTCCTAAAATTAAAATAAAATATGCTAACGATGAACTACAGATCTTTAAACACTGCAAGAGTCTACCTATACACCAAACAGTCAAGTTTAACTTGATTAAGGAACAATTTTTTGACACAACCTACCAAACCTTAAAATCTAACATGAAATGCACTCGAGCAGTCTCCAACAGAAAATTAGCCACTACTGGATATACCAATGTCTATGGGCAGAGAACCAGCGCCTACTTGATTCCTCGTCTCATAAACGACCTTGATGTTAAATTTAGAGATAGCGTTACTCCCAATAACATTAAGTATAAACTTAAATCTTACTTCATGAATATGCTGTAATGTAATGTAAATAGAAGTGTGTGTGTATTATGTAATTCTGTAATATTTTAGAGCGTATTACCCTCGCACAAACCCTTGAGTGGTTTATGAGGTGTTTTTTTGAAATGTAACTATATCGTTATTGTACAATAATAATAATAAAAAAAAAAAAACATATCGCACTATTGTAGTGCTTGACTACACGATATCACACTTGAGTGCAAAGCCGGCCGTGACGTAAAAACATAAACTATGAATCAATATGGTTTGAAAAACAGTGGAATAGAAAAATGATCGGGTTAGAAAATATCCAGAGTCGCTCATGCTTGTGCCACGCGTCCAACACAATGCGGAAAGTTGCAGTCTGAAACTTTTTAAATCGCTTTTAACACAACTCAAAGGATTCTAAAATCAGTGTTGAAGGTTTCCTCGCGAAATGTTTTACGGTCCGGACACAAAAAAACCGGTCAAGTGCGAGTCGGACTCGCGCACCGAGGGTTCCTAAATAAAATTATTAAAATAGGACCTACTAAATACTGATTGTTACTTGGGTTACACTTACCATGAGAATTTTTATTTATATATATCTGCACTATACTCACACCAAATCTGCCCTGCTAATCTAAAATGCGATATCTCAGACACAACTGCTGTAGCAATTGCTACCTCATTACTAACAGGAGAGGACTGAATCTGCTTTGAATTTGAGACATTGCCTATCTCTTCTATCACACAATTCACACATCTCTATCGATTTGCTTTTTTCGTTACCAAACAACTGTGGTAAAGGAAGCTGGAAATTCACAGTCACAGCTGTGTGAGAAATGTGTAGACAAAATGGAATGTATGGTCCACTCACGGTTCTAGTAGAATAAATGGCTTTAATTTCTCGAACCACGTACCCGCAAATGGATATCGATTCATGCCGCTGATCCATGCCGCGTCCCACGGCCACACCATGGGACCTAGCCAAGACAACTTAACGATTATTGTAAGCTAAGACGCGGTTCACACGGCATTGCACTGCACGTTTTTCTCTTACAAATCTTAACGTATTCGCTTGCTGTTCGATAATTTTACGATGGAATAAACGTGCAGGACAATGCGGACAATGCCGTGTGAACCCAGCCTAACGATCAGTCGCGAAAACCCTTGTATGTCGATTCCATATATTTTGTCGATTTTTGAAAATCGTTGTTAGTGTAAAGCTTAGTTAGGCGCCCAGCGAGCCTAACATGCATCACAAGAATAAAGTGACAGCACGAATAAAAAGTTGCTAGAGTAGCTTAGAACCTGAGCACACTAGCGTTTTTAGCCCTTAGACCCCCGGTCAAAAACGATAGGTGTGTACAGCCTCTTAATAGATTTGAACTATTTATTTCATTAAAAAAAATCGCTTAGTATTAAAAGATAATAAAGGTCTGGACGAGACACTTTTATTTTAAATCTTAAGCGTTAAGTCTTACGTTAGAATATGGAATAGATGTATTAATTTCCCTAGCAACTGTCAAATTTTATCTCGTGCATGCATGCTAAGCCCGCAGGGCGCAAGATTTTCGTAGACTCGATCAAATGACGTGACTACAATACCAGGGTAGAAAATTCTGTGATTGGTCAGCAGTCCAAAATATACAATAGACTTTAGCGTAGAACTTGTTTTACTTATCGCTTTTTCAATATTTTTTTTCTGGGATAAATAGTATCCTATGTCATAACCCAGGATAATCACAGACCTCCAAACATCCTTAAACACTTTCACATTTATTATATTAGTTAGATCTTCACATCAAGGAGAAGTATCACGATAATAAGTAATGTTACAACATCACATTTGTTGCACTCGACTCGTCTGTTCCAGAAATTCCTATTAAGATTTATCAACAAGAAATGCTATTTACTTTTAATCATCTCGAACTCACAGCGAAAGAATATTTTTTCTATTTCTAAGACAATCTGCAAGAAGCAGATCTTCTTCTAAATGTATACCTGCGTCATAGTACAGTAGCGTAACGTACGCCAATGTAATTTAAGGGCTTTTCCAATAGCGAAAAAAAACTGAAAGATATGTTCCCAATTGTTAGATTCCACTGCAACTTATTTACTATCAACGTCATTATCGTGTTTTCAATCGACGTCGACGGGCCGACATTGCACGTTACGACATTACGACAAACAAATGCGTCAATGTACCTATATATTTAAAAATATGTAGTACCCACGGCGCGCCGTCGCGTGGCCCTCGTGGGTTGACAGTTTGACACTAAAGCGTCTAAAGCGACGTCATCAACGAACTCTAGACCTGTTGGGCTAACTCTTGGACGTGTAAATAAAAAAAAAATATCAAGTATTCTTGAAATATCGTCATTATTAGGTTGAAGGTGCAGACATACCTACATTTGGACAGATTTCTACTGTTCAAGGGTCGGTGAACATTAATTTGTGATCATTCTAGTCTTGGGTCTAACTGCCGCACTCAGAGACGTCAATTATTTTTTAAGTTTCATTAAAGTTGCTGCGTCTTACAATTGCTAAATAAATTATATTTTATTTTTATTTTTATTATTTTTTCTTATTCTATTGCTATAGCAAAGAAAGTGACAGCAGCTACTTTAATGAAACTTAAAACTTAATTGACGTCTCTGCGTGCGGCCGTTAGAACTTGGCGTAACTCAGAGCTCAGAGATGCATAACGTCCACATTGTGATTACGATATGGGGTAAATATAGCAATATGGGGTAAAGTGGAATAAAGGTGCAGGTTGGTTTACCATTAACGTGGAATAAAAGAATTCGTATTTTTCTTCTGCGACTCAGTATTCTTTGGACATTCAATCCGATGTTTATATTAGTTTTCTCTTGACGCTGCGCTCGAGTTAATAGAACAGATACTTATTATGTTCTCAAAGCATAGCTCTTCAAGTACCTTTCTATAATTCAAATATTTTTGCACTTGATATGTTTCATATTGTTCTTAGTGGATTGTATTTGAATCACTGCTGCCTTAATCTCTGGTTTAAAAGTGGCTATTTAGTTTTTAGGGGTCAATGATATAAACGCCATGTCATATTGGGGTAATATAAAAGTTCGCAAATCGTTACCAAACTTAACTGTAACCAGTATTATAAATTGCGCATGTGTGTTTTTTTCTGTTTTCACGGTTTTACGCCTCAACCGATCGCTCAATCGATCGACCGATTTGGTAGAGAGATACATAGCTTACACAGAGTTACCATTTGACCATATTGGAAAAAACTGCTTAAACCTTTAAAGAAATGTTATACTTTCATAGGATGTAAGAAAAAGGGCCACAAAAGTGTTGTAATCTACTCGTAGGTAGTTCCAACCTGTTCCAACTAATCAACTTATGTTAATAGCATTTACATTGCTTAATAAAAATGCAATAATGTCTGTAATAGCCATTACAAAGCACTTGTTGTATATAAAGCTTAGCTGAAAAAAAGACTATGAATGTAATTTATTAATTTCCTTCAGTGTACCGTAATACCTTTATTATCTACCTTCCCTGACAAGGCATTGAGGGATTAAAAAAAGGAAGCTTTAGAAAGCTTTTTTACCTATATTTCTTTTAATCTTCTTTTATGAAAAATCTTCTGCCATAATCTGCTCATGGCAGAAATATAAAAGGACCAGCTAATACGGATGTATCCAGCGGGCATAAACACAACCATAATATATAACTGGGAAAGTTGGTGTAAGTCACTCCATTCACATTTTAATGAGAATTAAATGTATGGGAGAATTAAATATATAGGTACATGTACCTATTTGATTTTTCAATGGCTCGTACCTATCTTATTGTATAAATTAATATGTTGTGCGTATTAGACAGATAAGTGTTAAAGATAAGATAAGATAAGAAATTAGTTTAAACGGTCAATTTAAAAAAAAGGGAGTTTAATTATTTTCGTTTGGTCTTAAATTTTCTATAAAGTTTTTTAGGTGAATTTTATGGTAAAACGGTTAATAATTAATAAACAAATTTAATTCCGTTTTATTTGGCTACGGTCAAACGCCCTGACGGAAATTACGTTGCCTACGTAATTAAAATATCTACTTACCCAAATATTCTCGAATAATTTGTCGGCTAATTAATCCAATTTGAACCACGTCAGGATAAATCCGAATCTCAATTATTATGTAATTTTATATCCAAGTATCCGCTATACTGGCGAGAAAAACGGTTCATTTGTAAACAAAACAACGTTATTCTTTTTTTTCCAAAATTCCCGTAGGGTACCTAGCCTAAAAGTGGCGCGAAAAAGCTCGAATAAGACATTTTTATTGCCATTCTGTTGAATAATAATAACAGGTTGTAATAAAGTTAAGGAGGTCAAAATAGGTACATAACAACGAAATGACCAAAAGGGTGAATTTCAGGGCGTTTCAACCGCCGTCATTAGTGTCACCAAATATATTGACGGAATCAATGACACTTACCAGCAACTCCTGATGTAAACAGAAGCAGAACCGGGGATGTAGTTTCTATCAGCATCAGAAGTTGCTGTAGTTTTATTTATTTATTTTATTTATTTGGGGCATCAACAGCGATACATGTTAAAGAATCCATATAAATATAATACGAAACAGTAAGCCAATGAAAGATGTCCACAAAAATACAGCGAAGTAATACATAAGTGAATACGTACAACATAAGCAACATTTTAGAACTTGCATATTTGAGGTGAGAGAACTACTTATCATAAGAATAGTGTGTTTGGTAGTGCGCGTGTGGGTATGTGTGTGTGTGTGTGTGTGTGTGTGTGTGTGTGTGTGTGTGTGTGTGTGTGTGTGTGTGTGTGTGTGTGTGTGTGTGTGTGTGTGTGTGTGTGTGTGTGTGTGTGTGTGTGTGTATCTATACACCTAATGTTTCCCCATAAGTAGCGTGACACGTTTCTTAAGCACAGGTTTACTACAATCAAATAAGTCTACATTATAAAATCGTTTATTATAATCTCTCAAAATATGAATAAGCGGCGAATTCTGAGCATATTTTGTTTGTGTTAAAGAGAGGCTAAAAATGGTTCGTTCAGAGTGCCGAGTTCTATGCACAGGAACGTAAAACTTTATTTCTGAAAGTAAAGTTGGGCTGTCAATACGTCCAGACAAGATATCATGCAACACCGATATGTCCATTAAACGACGGCGGTCTTCTAGGCTTAACACATGATGTCGGCAACACATTAACTCATATGTTGCGTCCCATTTCTTGATACGAAAATTCAAGTATCGTAAAAACTTCTTTTGGATTTTTTCAATTCTATCCCTGTATGTAACGTACTGAGGAGACCAGATGCAGCTGCCATACTCAAGCAGGCTTCGCACATATGCAAAGTAAACACTCTTAACGCAGCTTGCATCAGTGAATTCCTTACAAACCCGGAAAACAAAGCCCAAATTCTTACAAGCACGATTTACAATATCGTCAACATGCTGTTCGAATGTCATTTTTGCGTCAAGCATTACTCCTAGATCACGAACGGAATTGACATGTTGAACGGGCTGGCCGCTAATGGTATACTGATATCTAATTGGGCAAGGACTGCGAGTGAAAGAGATCTGAACGCATTTGGCTACATTTACGTTTATGCGATTGAGTGTATAATATTCAGACAGACGGTCTAGATCTTCCTGCAACTTGCTACAGTCAGTAAGGTTGCTAATGTCTAAATAAATTTTTTTGTCATCTGCATACATGAGAGATTTAGATTTTTGAAAAGTTGTGTATATGTCATACAGATAAGCGTTATATAATAATGGGCCCAGGTGAGAGCCCTGCGGCACCCCAGAAGAGATATCCACGAAGTCTGACCTGCATCCTCCCAGCACGACTGCTTGGCACCTATTAGCGACATACGAAGACACCCATCTGAAAATGTTACCACGGATTCCAAGCCAGTGCAACTTTCGTAAGAGAATGACGTGATCCACACGATCAAAAGCCTTTTCGAAGTCTGTGTAGATCACGTCAACCTGTTTTCTTTTGTCCATTTTGCGAAGTACAAAATCAGTGAACTCAACTAGGTTCGAAATAGTGGAACGATTTCTTAAAAAACCATGTTGTTCCGGCGGTATGCCTCTGCTTAAAACGCTATAAATAAAGGTGAGGACTAATTTTTCAAAGACCTTGCTGAATTGATTTAAAATGGAAATCGGGCGGTAATTAGTAATTTTTACTTTAGGTCCCTTTTTATAAATCGGCACAATCAAAGCTTCTTTCCATATCTTCGGAAAAACGCCCTCAGCCAAGGATCTATTATAAATAATTGAAAGTGGTTTAGCCAGAGTTGATGCACAACACCTAATAAAGTAAGGTGGAATACCGTCACTACCGGCGCTACCATTGGGATTAAGTTGGGACAGAATTTTAAAAACCTGCTCAGTAGAGATGTGGGCAGAACTAATTGTTTCTCCATTATCGCAAAATGGTGCTGCAAACGAATAGTCAGGATAGTTACTAGCTGGTTCGCTGAATACAGACTTGAAAAACTCACTGAATCCCTCGCATATAGCTTGATTGTTATCCAAAGTGCGACCTTGGTGCTCAAATGACCCAGGGTAAGCAGAGCCTCCACGACGAGTTTTAATAAATGACCACAGATGTTTTGGGTTGCATTTAACGTTCGTTTGAACTATGCGAAGATACTGAGCCCAACATTCCTCCTGAGCAGTTTTCTGACGCCGCCTTAATAATGAAAATTCGTCATAATCTAATGGGTTTCCATATTTTTTCCACTTATAATGTGCTCTACTCTTTTCTTTTATTATTCGGATAAGGTCTGCGTTATACCATACTGGGTATTTGCGCTTCTGACTACGATTATCTAACGGTATGTACTCTTTTATAACCTCATTAATAAGCGCGTAGAAATTAGAGAGCGCATCGTCGACGGATGGCACTGAAGAAATGTGCAAATCCCAGTCAATCTCATCAAGACGTTCATTGATAACTTTATAATTACCCTTGCGAAACTTAAGTTTTGGTTTACAATTTTCTTTTAAGGGGGTTGAAAAAATATCTTTAATAAAAATTTCAAGAGAGGGATGGTACGTATCCTCCTTAACTAAAGGAAAAAGGGACCTTTGCACTTCCACAGCAAAATTACTAAAGATAAGGTCTAAGACATTTAGGCTTGAGTTTTTTGTTAGGTTATACTGATTTAAATTTGCAGCACTTAAGCTCTCAATAAGCTTAAGAGCCACCATTTGAACTTCAACAGCACCACGGCGTTCAAACGCAGGACTAGAGTCATCGAACCATTGAATGAGGGGTAGGTTAAAATCACCTGCAAGAAAGAAATTAGAGTCAATTGAGTCAGTAAATACTGTCTCGAATATGGAAATCATACTAGAGATGTGATTCGGCAGAGAGGGACCTGGGGGCGCATATGCTGAACACATGTGTAAATCACGCGATGAGGACCGAGAGGTACAGTGAGTACTTAACGCGGCGGCGGGGATTGTCACCCAAAGGCATTCGACTCCTGGACGAGACCACTCAGGGCGCGCACGCGCGCTGAGGGAGCGTACTACTAGAATCATGACACCGCCACCATCAGATTTCCCACTTTGCATCCTGTCTCTGTCCAACCTGAAAACATCATATCTACTATCACACAGCTCAGTGTCCAGGACACCATCGCACAACCAGCTCTCAGTGATAATAATAACATCATAGTCACTATTTAAAACGCCCTGATAAAACTGATGTGTCTTCGTTCTTAAGCCTCGCGTATTTTGGTAAAATATTTTTAAGTTAGACTTGGAGCCCATAGGGGATAGGTACTGAATTGCCGAGAGAAGGATATGTTCGTAACGATACGCCGCCTCAAAATGACGGTGATTATTGCCGAGGAACTCAAATTAATATTTAATGTATAATAAGGGGCTAGAATCATAAATGTGTATAAATATAAATATATGTGTGTATTTGTGTAACGTATGTGTTGGTTTCGTGAATGAAAAATGTATAGAACGTTTAAACAAACATGCCAAACAAACATAAATAACTTAATTCCGGTAACAAACTCAGGCAACGGTAAAAGAAAAACGACTTCAAAGTTATACAATTTTCCGAAAGTCCACGGCCGATCTGATGTAAATAAGCGGCGCCTGGTCTGCTTTGCGGGCGTATACTTTACAATTCCGCACCCAGACATGCTCGTAGCCCTTTGCAGAACAAAGTTGCTTACAGTCCTTAAGCAGTTTTTTGTTTGCCGGAGTCAGGTGGTCGTGCACGTAGATTTTCTGAGAGTTACCGCTGAAGCCAATGTCCGATGTCTTGACCCCGCGGCATCTGCGCAAGCCCGAGAGGATGTCGTCTTTTAACAGGCGCTGTCGCAGTTTCACGACGATATTCTTGGGCCGACCAAGTTGAGGGCGCGCGGGCTGGACTCGGTGCGCAAACTCTACGTCTTCCAATCGGAGAGAAACGCCGGCGTGTTGAGCTATCTGCACAATAATATTACCGGGAGACTCGCCTGCCGATTCTGGCACTCCAGATACTTCAAGGTTATTTATGCGTAACCATTGCTGGTGCGCGCCAAACTCAACTTCGAGCTCAAGTATACGCTGCTGTGAGTTCTCTAGTTTCCTTTCCAGATCCTGAATGACGCTGACCTTCTCTTCTAGGTGTGTTATTTTTTTATTTAACTCTCCAGTGATCGAGGCGACTTGCTTCGCAATTTCAGATTTAATTGTCACCGTAATCAGTTTTTTTAATGACTCATTGGAGCTCGTGATAAATTCCATCAAACGACTTTCCAAATCAGCAAAAGCTGGACCGGGCGCAGGCGCCAGGACCGGGGAGAATGTGTAAGCAGGCGCCGATGCGAGATCGCGCGGCGTCGCGGGCGTCGCGGTGGCTCCATCCGCGCTGACTGGAGCGGGCCCGGAGGACGGTGTAAGCGCGCCCCCAGCGCCGGCGGCGCCCGCAGAAGCGCCAGTGCGAGATGGGGTACTATTGCTACGTTCCTCCATCTTGCAGACAGAACATTTCTTTACCTTTTTTTGTTCGTTAGAAAGCTTTTTAAAATCCTCTATTGGTATACGTAGGCACTGATAATGAAACAAGCGAGTACAGCAGGCGCATCCCATAACACCTCCGGTAGCAATGAATTTGCCGCATGCTTCGCATTTAGCCGTCATAGCGGTGAGCGGCGCACGGTTCGCAATAGTTAGTGGGTACCTGAGGTTCTCAATGCGATAAGTTGATCCTTGAGTAGTGTCATTGATTTCGTCAATATATTTGGTGACACCAATGACGGTGGTTGAAACGCCCTGAAATTCACCCAAAACCTAAATAAACATTTCATTGAACATAGTAAACTCACCATTATGATAATTAAAATCGACGACGCGGTTAGCCTAGTTGGTAGTGACCCTGCCTACGAAGCTAGCGGTCCCGGGTTCGAATCCCGGTACGGGTAAATAATTGTGTGATGAGTACGAGTATTTGTTCCTGAGTCCTGGATGTTTTCTATATTAATATGTATGTTTATCGTTGTCTAGTACCCATAGTACAAGCCTGGAGCTTAGTTTAGGTTGTGTAAGATTGTCCCCGATATTTATTTATTATTTATTTATTTATAAAATATATACGAGTATAACTACCACCTAACAAATCCTAGATGAATATTTCGATAACCTACGGGGTTAAAAATAATTTTGATATGCTAACCTCGATAGGTTAACACATTCAGTGCTCAGACTGACCAATTTTGAATGTGTTAAGTGTGCAATACCGGAACTCTATATTAGTGAAAAATACTAGTTAGCCTTACGCTACGCGCTACGTTCGTAACCGATTCCAGCTTTTTTCCACTTTGTAGTGAAAACTGCCTGCGAACACAAAACCCGCCTAGCGGGTTCCTGGCACTCAAAATGTTAACCCCTCGTATGCTTAAGACACGGATCCGTGCTTTGGATATCTTTTTGTATTTTTTTTACTTATTTTTGCGGTCTTCATCATAATCTGAAGAGACTAGAATTTGTTATTTTTTTCATCTCCCGCATACGACGGGTTAAGTGCAGAATAACTAAGTAGCGGCCGCGTAGGCTTAGAAATAGGGTTGCCACGGTTGGGTACGGAACCCTAAAAATGAGCATCTAGCTTGAACAGCAACTTAATACTTTAACAGATTTTACCAAAGATGAAAATGACCCCTTACGGGTAATGATATTCAGTATCCCTTTTATGTGAGCAAACAATCCATTGTTTTTCAGCTGAGCATATTTATTCTAACCTTTTCAACAAAGCAGGCTCAGAGGAAAGATTTTTCGCGACCCATTCAAGTGGTTAATGTTTAGTTGAGCCCGATTTACAGCTCTGAGTGTAGGGGTTAAATTAAATTTTATCGGGGGGATTTATCTGTTTAAACTTAAATACTACGTCACAACATAGTACGAGCAAACGCTACCCTTATTTACCAAAATTAATAAAGCCTGCCTATATTATAAATGTGAAAGTTTGGATGGACGGATGTTTGTTACTCAATCACGCCAGAACGGCTGAACGGATTTAGATAAAATTTGGCACAGAGATAGATTATAGTCTGGAATAGCACATAGGCTACTTTTTATCCCGAAAAAATTGACGATTCTCGAGGGAGCGGCGATAAACGACTTCAACGTGGGCAAATGCTAGGTTCATATAATAATAATCCAGCCTATATACGTCCCACTGCTGGGCACAGGCCTCCACTCACAATGAGAGGGTTTGGGCTATAGTTCCCACGCGGGCCCAGTGCGTATTGGGAACTTCGCACA
Source organism: Tortrix viridana (assembly GCA_963241965.1). Lineage (NCBI taxonomy): Eukaryota > Metazoa > Arthropoda > Insecta > Lepidoptera > Tortricidae > Tortrix > Tortrix viridana. The sequence goes on from OY725186.1 coordinate 10,614,535, forward strand.
CACCGTCAAATTGCTTTGCAGGTGTGTGCAGGTTTCCTCACGATGTTTTCCTTCACCGAAAAGCTCATGGTAAATTTACAAATTATATTTCGCACATAAATTCTGAAAAACTTAGAGGTGCGAGCCCGGGTTCGAACCCACGACCCTCCGCTTAAGAGTCGGCAGGTCAAACCATTAGGCTACCACGGCTTTTTAGTTTCATATACTAGGATAATATTGCCACGCATCTTACTGAATTTCAGCGTTTAGACTTAAGTATTATATTAGTATTTGGAGAATGCCAAATGCAATAATTTTAATTCTTCGCAATCTTTCTACACTCCTAGTAATTCCTTAAATGGAATGCACCCTCTTTTCCGCTGGCTTTTGCTCAAAATTCAATGCCTTTTTTGTAAAAACCTGAAATTTTCCATGGCACCGACTAAAACACAGTAAGCAACAGGTGAAATCCCGTTGCCTATAAATAGGGGTTGCTACCCTGAACCGCCAGTTTCGCGTAGACCACGCTCCAGAGAGGGCGTCGCGCGCTCCGCGAGTTTAATAAGTTTTACGTAATTTGCTAAGGATTGTAAGTGAATGTGGTAAGTGTTTTGATTTAATAAAAGCCTATGTTTTTAAAATATTTTGGACTTTTTTAACGTAAGCGGGAAATCATGGCTAATTTTAAGTAGTTTGCAACTTTGGATAACTTTGAAATATTTTTTCTTTACCCATGAGACTTTAGTTATGAGAAATATTTTTGGAAACTCTAGAAATAATGTGGAACGTCTGTGTTGAATAGACCATAAACTCAACACTAGTTATACCTACCCAGGCGTGGTATCCGTCAATCTGCTGTAACTTTAATTAGCACGCGTAGTATTGCCAGGTCTCCTGATTTTTCTGGGAATCTACTGGGTTTTCCTGAATGTACTGATTTTATAATCCAAATCCAAGACTCAAAAATCATTGGATTCTAAATAAACTTTTATCAGGTTTGTCTCCCTTTCGGCATCGCGGGTTCGAATTATTATTTGTCACAAACAGGTTCTCTACCGATTCAGATAACGTTTTAAGGTTTCCAAAAATATCTTTGGATTGGTTAGGTTGGGCGGTGTCATTGATATGTGTAACACAGAAATAATTGTACTAACATACCGGAAATTGCATTGTGCTATGGACGATGAATCTGAGTAATGATGCATCGAATTGAGAGACGCGACGGCCAGGGCCGTCAACACTGCTGCTTACTGGGCGTCATGCATCTGAGGAACCTCGACTCGAAAGAAGAAGTAATGATGCATTAGGTATTATAGAAAATTTGAATTTCCATAATAATGCGGTTCAAACAGATTATGTGGAGAGCGCTGTTTTAACCTTTAGTTTTTAGCCAAGGTAAAATAAAGTGTATGTGTGTATGTATATATGATATGATCATTCTTTAATGCACAAAAAATATGAGTAAGTAATACAATGACATCGTAAAATTAATACATATGTATGTATGTAACCATTAATATAACTTGCCAGCCAGCAAGTGTAGATAAGGGCCATTAGACGAGCAGTCCTTGTAACTTGCTCACTGAGCCCAATTTAATGCCCTGACATTACCATACCGAGTGCCCTTCTGGCTGACTATAGACGCTTTCTGCATCACAACAGCTTGATCTTAATATTGATCTTTGGATGCGTAGAAAAACTTTAAAACCGGGGCTCAGCGTTTGCTGGTCCACACAGGCCATTTAGTTTCATCAAGTTGACATAATACGGAGAAAGCGAACGCGTATCAAAGTACCTCAAAATTAAATTTATTGAATGAAGATTTTGCCAGTTTTCGCCTAGACAGTTTTTTTTTAATGTAAATATTTGTCTCTTTCCATGTGACCGTGTTCTAATTAAGTAGTCTTCGTCTAGGAAAAACACTTTTTTTTTTACTATTTTCTTTTATTTTTCTCCTCATGTGACTGTAGTCTGATGATATTCGATCAGATAAGATTACTGACAATGCCCTCTGGATCTAGTTGGATATAAATAAGTTCATGTTTCAAAGGTTGGATATTATAAGGGTCTCTAAGATCAGGTAACAAATTAGAGAAATCTTATAAAAATATATTTTTATCTTCGCTCGATTTATTTTCTCGACGTCATCATTGCTCTCTCTCATGGGTAAAGTAGTAGTTGATTTTATATTACAGAAACATTTCTTAATTGGTTTTTGAATGACGTAAAATTTTTGGCTGACGTTAATTATAATTGGTTTGTTAAAAAACACGAACGAAAAGCGAAACCTTTGCGCAGGTACAGACTTCAAAACGACTTATTTCCTTCTCCCTCAACTCAAATTTCGACTTAATAATGTTAAAATACAATAGGCTATAGTGTCCTGATAAATTATATTTAGTCCGTCATTTACATTATCAAAAAATATTGAACACGTATTTTGTCTGTTGTCAATTAAACAAAATATGACGAAGATAATAGTGCGTTGAAGTTGCACGTGACGTCACGCCGTGGCACACTATTTACCACGTTGTGACGTCACATCACGAGCCCCCACTCCCGAACTTGGATGCACGTTATCTTTGTCAATTTTCATTGCCCGGGGCTAATGCTTACATATTTTTCCTGTTATAGATAAGCATGTATTATAAAAATTTCTCGCAAGTTTAGTCAAAGAGTACTGTTATTCTCAGTCGCATTAGTGTAGAATCGATATCGAATTACCCAACAAACCATTTCTGTCTCAGGCCTCGAAAATTTGTTATCATAATAGAAGACCAAATGTCGATTCGAAAAAAAGTCATATGAGAAGGAAAATATGCCTTAAAAATGGTTTGGCAAATTTCCATTCTCGTGTGACATTTTGTTTTTATTTTATTTTATTCTGAATCCTGTTGCAAAATGTTGTTCCACAAATGGTGGCTTCGTTCAAAATACGGTTGTCTTGTTTAACAAAGGTATCAACGTCATAACTTCATAAGTGCCTTATCAGTCTTATCACTTTTTACACGTTTGACAATAGGGAATATGCATTAAATTGTTTTATCGTATTTCTTAACAAAATATGAAAATGCCGTAAAAAAAATGGCAAAAAGTGAAATTAAATTGGCCAAAAAATACGTATAATAGAAGCATTCAAAAATTACTAATTAGACAAAGATCCGACATGAACTGTAACGTCAGCGGGCACTACGGCCATATTAACTCCATGTTAAATTCTGTTTTTCTAGAAAGAGATAGAAACGAATTATTTTTATAGTTATTCGAACTGTTTGTTACATGAATGACTTTTTAAAGCAAAAAAAAAACCCTATTCCGAAAATTCCTAGTTTGAAAATCAAAGTTCGAAGTTACGTTATCCTCGTCCCTTTCTCGTGAATTAGTCTCAAATGACGAGTGAAATGTTTCATAGTAACCATATAATTATACTCACGTAAAAGTATTAATATTAATCACTGGGCCACTTGCGCGGTCCAGAGTTAATTAAAATAACCTCGAGTTAAATGCTAACGCAGGGTTAAGTAATTATTTTTTCTTGTACTGCCAAGACTTAACGCTTAACAATGGGTTAAATATTTAATTATTTACCCCGGTAACACACCTCCGATGCGGAACTATAGTAGCGAAACTCTGGCAACGAAATAAAGTTCAATTTCGTATTAAATATCACGATTCCGCCACAGTTTCGCGGTTTCGCGGCGGAGGTGTGCTACCGGCATTAACCCGCCAAAATTGGAGGGTAAACTTTCTCGGGTTTTAAAATGTCAAATTGTGAGGTACCGATTTGACAGATGAAATAAAATGACGGTCGCCATTCAACATAATCGACCGAAAACGTAATGTCACTTCAAATCTGACAGAAAGAAAAGGACTTATGGAAGTCTACTGTTATGTGAGAGAGAGAAGAATACTGATGTCATTCGTTATTCGTTCTCTTGTATTTCGCCGGGTGTAAATTTCCGTGCAAGCCCTAAACTTTCATAATTCAGTATTTGGGGTTAAGTTTGTTATGTGAGAGTTAGGTTAGTAACACACTGGTTCAACTATTGGCCACTAATGACCCAATTATCCTTTGTAATATAAATAGGGCAATCAAATTCATGACACTTTCCGATTCAATGTTTGTTGTGTGTACACGGAAGTGGGTAAGTGGACAAAGCGGACCAATTTGAATTAAATGACTTTTATAACACTATTTAGTGATAAGAAAATTCTTTTATCATTATTTTGCTAGCTGGGATCGTACGGCCCTCAGACATTAAAAAAGTGCCTACGGTATAAAGATTTTCTTTTTCAGTCTCATTAATTCTATAATTGCTTAGTTATAATTTGTTAAGCAAAAAAGGTTTTTCTTAGGTGGACAAAATTACCTAAGGCTAAATTATACCAACTTTACTATACTCCGATAAACAACATTTTTTTTTAGCTAAAACATATTTTAAAATATATAACTTTACCTAAATATAAATAAGAGTAGGTAGGTAGGTAGAAGGTAAGAAACTTGACGAAAATTCATTTTATATTTTTCTCGGCGGCAAAGTAATCCGATTATACATTTGGCGTTAAATCTTCAAAAAGACGTAAATATTTCATGTTATATAAAAAAATTAGATGTTTAAAACTAGTGATAAATCGCTATTTTACTTAAAAAGGGAATTCTCAATCACCCTAAAAAAATACGAGGTGTACAGAAACCAAAATTCGGATTTACCCTACCCTATTAATATGCCTACACTGTCCGTCTGTCTGTCTGTCTGTCTGTCCTAACTAAAAAGAGCAGTATCTTTTGAACCGTAGTAGATAGCGGGTTGATTGTTTGTTTCAGAATATGTATTATTACGGCGGATTTACTAATAAATAAAAAAAGTAAAATGAATGGGGTTCCCCATACAAGAAACGTTTTTTTTTTCAACGTATTTTTATTTTCGTTGTATCGTAAAAACGGTGAAACATACAAGGGTCAAATTTTGTATGATTATAGAACAAACCATATAAAACAACACCAAATACTAAAAACTAGCCAAATGTGTACGGAACCCTCAGTGCGCGAGTCCACTTGCCCGGTTTTTTATCATACATCGACGGTGTCCCCATGTTTTGCAGACACTCATTTAATCGAATGTTGTCGTTTCACCGAATGTCATTTCATCGAAAGCTAATTTCTGCTGAAACCTTATTGTTTTCAGGTTATCTTATGTATGGGTTACGTAGGTTACCCTAGACCTGTGACCAACAAAAAATTATAACTCCTGCACGTGGAAATGCCTGTCGATGAAATGAAAATTCGGCGAAGTAAAACATGAGTGTCGGTGATTCAAGGGTAAACCTACTTCGACATTATTGCCATCATTATCAGACCTCACTGTAATCGATGCCCTGCCTACGATACTAGCGGTCCTGGGTTCGATTCATGATAATGGCAAATATTTGTATGATCTGCGCAAGTATATTTTTCGTCTTGGATATTTTCTAAGCATTTAAGTACAGTGCGAGCCTAGAGCTTAGGTATTTGGGTCTAGGTAAAGATTATCTGTGATATTTATTTATTTGACTAGCTTTTGCCCGCGACTCCGTCCGCGTAGAAGTCATTTATCGCTGCTCCCTCAGGAACTGTCTAATTTTCCGGGATCAAAAGTAGCCTACGTCCTTCCTCGAAACTCAGGCTATCTCCATATCAAATTTCATTGAAATCGGTTCAGCGGTTTAAGCGTGAAGAGTTTAGGTAACAGACAGACAGAGTTAGTACCAATTTCACCATACGATGTTAAATGTTAATCGACTGTTAGTTCATACATTTTGACAGCGGTTAACACTCTAATCGTCTGTTAAGTGGTTGGTGAAATCCGACATTACTTTCTTATTTATAATATGTAGGGATTCGCATTAAATACAATTACTCCAGGAAAGTTATGGTCGCTAGTATGGTGAAACGGAAATAATTTATAATAGCTGATTTTTCCCGTGTATCGGATATATTATAATTGTAATAATTAGGTAAAAACATAATCCAACAAATTATGAGTCAATAAGATACTTAAAAAAAATTAATAATTTAAAAAAAAATCGTGAAAATTTTGTTAAAAATAATTATAAACATTTTTTTTTTCATATTGCTTACTTAATATTTGATCTATGATATTCAAGATGAATCGCACAAAAAATAATTAAGGATGTCTCATTTATATTAGATTAACTAGAATATTGTTTTCATTTTGCATATCTCCGTATTTAAAAATCGTAATTGGCTATAGTTTTCTTCATTCCTTGTTGACTACAATAAATATAAACGTTGCAAACAAATCATACACAAAATAATACCGGAAGGTGGATTTTATGGTGGTAAATAAAAATTCCTTGTAAAAAAATACAAATTGATCAGTGTATTTTAACACTTATAAATAGTTTTATGTCATTTTTATCAAAGCACTACTTATTACTAACTTTTTCTATCATTTAAGGGTATATATAACCGAAGCAATGTATTTTGCTGATTTAGTGGCTTTCCGTGTAAATATTTTGTTAGATTTCACCTTCTACTCATTATCTAGACAAAAATATTATTATGCTTAGACACAAAAACTACAATTACGATTTTTAATTTAAAAGAAAAATGAATTTTTTGACATTATATTTATATACCTACTTCCAGGTGGAAAGTTTGTTGGATTCATGAATATAGTGTCTTAGAATATCTTATAAAAATGGAGTAAAAAAAAATCAGGCTATTATAAATTAATGTTTTAAAAACCGTAACTTTCCTGGAGTAAATACTTATAATAAATTATACGTATTTAAGGGCAACAACTCACTTCAAAATAACATATATTTGTTTGTTACAACTCGGTGAGACGATGACTCTTCGTGAACAAAAGATTAAGGAAATGGTGGAATCCTGAAATTAGAATAACAATTGAAAAAGACCTCTATTCCGCTTTGTTTGAATCTATCTCGGATACGTAATCACATTGTTCGTTTACACTCAAAAAGAGCATTCGAGCCAAACAAGAGAAATTTAGTTGACATAAATTAAATAAATAAAAGAGGTGTAAAGTTATTAAAGATAAAAAGGTAAGAGATATTTATTCAGTAAGTAGGCCGCAACGCACGGGCACTTTTACTCGGCAAAATCTACCAGCGCTTCCCGAGAGGAGACCACACCGCTAAGAAGCGCCGCAAGAAACTCACCAGTCCAGTATTCTTAAAAAATATAACTTACTAGCTTCGCTTCGGTTAAAGTTCCCACTCCCATTTCCCCCCCTCCCCCCTTCAAGTTGAACTAACCAATTTTTCCAACCAACCTTCCTCGGACTTCAAGGAAAAAAAATAGCCGAATTGGCCTAACCGTTCTCAAGTTATGGCGTGACCAAGGGAAATAAGGATTCATTTTTATATCTATATTGATACTGCTCATTCTAGCTTTATATGAAACTGTAAATCTAAAACAATGCGTAGCTCTGCACTAAAACGTGTCAGAATTGGGTCCATATTGGCTCATACAAAATTCTTATTCCGATTTTTTGTTTTACTACCGATTTGTATTCCTAATAATCACTCTTCATATTTTTTTTCCTCATACTTTTTTTGTTCATAATTTATTATTACTACCATCGGAACTCATAACAGACAGTAATCATATTTTTTTTATTCATACGCATTTGTATTCATAATAATCACTCTTCATAATTTTTTTCCTTATACTTTTTCTGTTCATACATTTTTATTACTACCAACGGAGCAGGAACTTAGAAATAGAAGGGTGATTCTTCGCTCATCGTCTACTATATGTAAGTATTAGTTAAAAATATGTTCATTTCTGGCGCTTCGCCGGCCGCTACCGCGGCACGCTCGCTTCGCTCGCTCGGCTCGCGCGCTGTAGGGTCGCAATTCTACCTAACACTCCTCCTCGCTTCGCTCGTCGTCGTACCTAACGGAGACCTTCGTTATGAATTAGAATGATTAGGAGTTTCGATCGTTAGTATCAGAAAATATATGAAAATAAATATTAGTATAAACAAGGTGTATAAATATTGATATTATGAAATCTGATGATTATGAGTTTCGATCGTTAGTAATAAAAAAAAAATTATGTACAATGATCATTAGGTTGTAAAATTGTATGAGATACATTTTCGGAGTTCCAATAATCTAATTTGCAATTTTATATGAACTTTGGCGCACCCGTCAGAATTATTACGAGAGAAATAAAAATACACATTAACATTATGTAAATTTACAAACATGATAGTTTAATCACAAAAGAACTTATTCTTTTGTGAATAAACTATCATCGTCTTCGATAGCATCGTCTTGTTAGGCTTATATGGAATCAACACTCATTCACGGCGACAATCACAATCACAAAGCTCATCCTGTGCATTCCTATCCGTTTCTGCGCTCATCTCTTATGCACAAAGACATGCAAACACTCGTATATGCTCCAGGTTGACGTGATCTCAGTTACGGTCCACTCGAGCCTCAGCCTTGCGGTCTACTAACCGAAGAAAAAAAGGGTATATCTTACTATAGAGCTGCCGTTGCAGGTTCAACCTTATCTATAGCCTTACAGAGTTGATTAGCAACGGTTTTTAATGTAGATGTAGCCTTGTGACTGTGAAAGTCTTGTGGTTGAATCCTTGCGTATGTAACACGGTGATAACAACTCTTAAAAGGTACAATCACGTACTTTAGTTACTCAGTCTTAGTACAGTCAACAATTGTTGAGTCGGTTCCTAATGTTTCACAAATTATCATTTGGCAAACTGTACCGTTTTACAAATTTTCATTTCGTAAATAGGTACTTCGTACTGTAGGATTTTATTTTTTGGCGGTCACAAGTCTAACCTAACCTATGTAATGTATTTAACCTAAATACATATATGAAGTAAGTACTTTAAGCATAAATGGGTCATTCTTCTTTTTTACTTACAATTGCCTGTCCTCGTTTTACCATACGTCATTAGATAGAGTATTGATTATTAATGTTTTAGTGTGTGAATATACGTCTATACAATTATTCATCTATTAGTACTAAATAGTCTTTCACAATTTTTTTAATAAGTTTGTTTTTCATAGAATCGCGTGACAGAGTGGTAATGTGTTCTCCGCTGAAAACGGACACTCTGTCACAGTATTTTCTGAAAAACCATCATAAAGAAAAAAACATTATTGCCACGGAAAGAATCATTAATTAGTCCTAATAAAAAATACATGAAACGTTTATTGAAATGAAACACTTAAACCATAATTATCAATAGTTGAAAAACGCAAAAAACATAAAAATGACAATATGTTGGTAAAAAAGAACGACCTAAATACGTTTTTGCGAAATGAAAGTTTAACGGAAACGGTAAACGATTGCGCCTGAAGTCAGCCGCATGTGGCCAATTTACTGAATAATTTTATTCCCTGTTTCCTTTTTATTGCGAACTGCTAAAGAGTGGAATTCGCTTCCTTCATTGTAATTTCTGAAAGATATAACTTGGGTATCTTCAAAACAAGAGTGTGGTTTCTACTGAACCGGCGAGCTCCATCCAAGCATTCATCATCTACCATCAGGTGAGATCGAGGTCAATCGCTGGTTAGTCATGAAAAATAAATTGAGTTTGAATCAAAGGTTTGAGTTCACGTCTGGCTACCTAACACATTTATTTCTCTTGGGGCCGATTAAACGAAATGAAAGAAGAATTTAATCCACAACTAAATAGCAAAACAGATGGAACCATATAACAAAAGCGATATCTGCTCCTGTATTATCGCGGTGGATAAATATGGATAAAGCATCCTTCACTCTCGCACTTACATATCTGTCAGAAAGTGACAGATGTTTTATCACATTGATGATAATAATAATAATAAATATCAGGGACAATCTCACACAAATTGACCTAGTCCCAAACTAAGCTCTAGGCTTGTACTATGGGTACTAGACAACGATAAACATTACTTATATAGAGAAATACATACTTAAATACATAGAAAACATCCATGACTCAGGTACAAATAGTCGCGCTCATCACACAAATATTTGCCCATACCGATGATTGATTGATTGATCAATCAATCAATCAATCAATAGTTTATTTTACATAAAACATTGATTGTTATTTGTTTTAGGTAATCCGTCTGAACCTCCCACAATCTGTTAACTCTTTTTACCCAAACGTTTTCTGATCGTGTCTGATGTCTACCCTGAAGTTGGCATAATACATCTCACGAAAGATGTGAAAGCCATTAAAAAAAAAAACAGCCATAATAGGCCTTATACAGAAGAAGAAGAAGAAAAACATTTATTCGTGACAAATATCAGCAAAGGACAGAAAAATACACACAGAAAGAATGTAGTCACGAAATGGTTCCAACTCAGCGTAATGGCGGCATTAAAGTCGGCGCTGGTCTATACCTCTGACTCTGACTGATACCTCTGAGTTCCGTTATGAAATTTATTTTATCTTCTGCCTAATCAAGTTATTTCGGGACGTTGCTTTTCCAGATACCTTGTACCTATTAAGAATTTTATTGAAGAATGGAAATGGAGCGCTCCGTTTATTTATGGTAATGATATCCAAAAATATCTTGACATTTTGACATAGATTTATTTAAATTCAGTATTTCCTCTTCGCTTTTCGCTAAAAAGGCCCAAAGACTGTAAAATTATTGACTGCAAGTGGATATTTAAAAAGAAAAAGGAAGAAACGGGAAAAGTAGCTACATTTAAAGCCAGACTAGAGGCTAGATATTTTCAACAGAAAAATGAGGATTTAACTGAAGTTAGCCCAGTAGCAAGACTGTCGTCAGTACGTTTCTTTTTGGCCTTATGTAATGATATATAGGTAACGAAGATAACACAGTTAGATGTGTGTAGTGCTTTTTTGAATGGTGATATGTATGTGGAAATACCAGAAGGGTATGAAAGCAAAGAGTTGGAACTGAGTGAGAATGATTGTGTGCTTAAACTTAGGAAGTCTTTAATGGTTTAAATAATTCACCAAAGAATTGGAATACTAAGTTTAATAGTGTGATATTTAGGTTTTGAAGGTCATGTTATGAGCCATGTTTATATACTAAAACAACGGGTGCATGTAGAGTTTGCTTGTTATTATTTATCTGATGGCTTCAACTAATGATCAGTAACTTATTAATACCAAGAATGCCCTAGGTAATATTTTTAAGATGAAACATCTGGGCCGTGTTACATTATTTAGGCATGCATATAACTCAAATTTGTCTGAAAACAAAATTATACTTAATACTTGGAAAACGTATTAAAAAACTTTAATATGCAAGATTGTAAACCTGTAAGTACACCTCTTGAAAAGAATTATGACCATAGCTGTCTTAAACGTGAAGTGACAGAAAGCCCACAGTTAGAGGAAAAGTGTAGACAACTAGTTAATCCGTTCTTTAATGTATGCAATGTTATGTACAAGACCAGGGGGCTTATTGCCTAACGCACTCGAGATCGCGATCGACTTGAAAGTGGAACAATTGTTTTCATTTTGTAGGCAGACTTGCCTTCAACTGTCAAAAATGAAAGCGATCGCGATCGCGAGTGCGTTAGGCAATAAGCCCTCTGATCTTAGTGTTAGTATAAGTTTTTTGAGTTGATATCAGTCATGTGCAAAGCTTTGGATTCAATTAACCTCCTGAGGCCCAACGTCCTACATATAGGACAAATGTCAAAATTACTTAACTTTTGTTGACTGACATAAGGTTCTGTTTCGAACTAGCGAAATTTTGACGTAGGACTCAGGAGGATAAAGCGGGTATTAAGGTACATAGGGTACAATAAACTTAAGCCTAGTTTATGTTAAGACGAAAGATGTTGATACAATATCCGGCTATGTAGATTCTGATTGGGCGGGAAATAGAGTTGATCGCAAGTCAACAGCAAGATATTTATTTAAAATTTTTGGTTGTACGGTATCATGGATGTCTAAAAAACAAACTGCAGTTGCCTTGTCCTCAACAGTGGTTGAATACATAGCATTAAGTGATGCAGTTAGTGAAGCCTATTGGTGGCAAGAGTTAATTAATGAACTCAAGTTGTTAAAAGATAAAGTATACTTATAACTATACATGAGGATAATAAAAGTCTTATCAAAATTTGTATGAATCCATGTGTACCTTGCAAACTGAAACATGTGGATATAGAGTATAACCTGGAAATATCTTGAAAACCATATCTTTTACTGAGGTCATGTTAGGCTGATTCGGTGTGGAGATGATACGTAACGCATTTCCACCCGTCAAAAAAAACCTGGTTCGGTCCGTATTAAGCTAGTCTACCTCCAATGTCAATATGACGTACGACTCATGAGACACCCGTATTTCCAATTGAAATCTTGTTAACATATTCCTTTTTTATTCCAGATACGTGCAGTGCGTTTACAATGCGTTCAGTGAAGTGAAGTGTGGTGATACGGTCACATTCAGAATGACGTCGTTCCCCGTAAATTGGAATGAGACCATAGTTAGGCCGTTTGAGGAAGGGTTCCCCCTCCTCATGCCGCGGTGGGGGTACGTGGCCTCCGCCTTTGCGCTGTTCCTCATCGGGTTCTTTGGATTCTTCTTGAACCTCATGGTGATCCTGCTCATGTATAAGGATCGTCAGGTAAGTAAAAGATACCGGTTTCTCTAGTTCCTTACCGTCACTTGTTTTTTGCTAGATGCGGGTCTCCTGGGGCCCTAGCCAAGATACATTACGCCGACTTTACGATTTGCAAAATCAATAATTATTGTATTGTATAAGATTGCGGTTGACGTGAGCTAACAATCAGTCACGTTAGCCACTTATGCCAATGCACGGTTTTAAACGACGGTTTAAAACAGGCGATTTAAAACCGTGTAGACAGTGGTTTTAAACGAAATTTCGTATGACCTTTAAACGCCCTTGACAGACAGGCGTGCGCTTGTTTGAAACCGTGTAGCAGGTCGCTCCTACCAAGGTCACCTTGGTAGAAACTGTGTTTTAAAACTGCATCAGGCTGCTAGGCCCATAGGTAACGGGGAAACAGTTCACCGGGAGCTTCTGCAATTTTTTATTGTTATTCTTAATGAAATAAGAATAGCAATAAAATTTGAAGAAGTTTAATGCTATCTTATTCTGACTTTTAATCATAAAAGAGCAACATTTGGCTTCCTCTGCAATTTTTATTGCTAGTCTAAGCTCAGCTTAAGTATTTAGCCTTTTCGTTTTAACTTCAACAACTTTTTTAATGTTATAATTGGATAGCGTTATGCACAAAACAGCCATCTGCCTTTCAACTTCATATCAGTTTGGCTGTTTTCTGCATAACGCTATCCAATTTATGAGTTGGACGCGTGTCAGCCAGGCACGCCAGCGAGCCTAACATGCATCACAAGGATAAAGTGACAGCACGAATAAAAAGTTGCTAGAGTAATTAAATATCATGCTTAGCTTAGAGCCTGTGCACACAAGCGGTTTTAGCCCTTAGACCCCAGTTAAAAACGGTAGTGTGCACAGGCTCTTATTAGATTTGAACGATTTATTTCATTGCTCTAGAAATACCGAATAAAATCGCTTATTAATTATTAAAGGTAATAAATGTATGGACGAGACACTTTTTTTTAAACCTTAAGCGTTAAGTCTTATGTTAGAATTTTATCTCGTGCATGCATGCTAAGCACGCTGCAAAGACGCCAATCCACTTTGTGGTTTTAAACCTGACTGGCTAACTGGCGATTATTAATGTTAATACGAGTAGGTACCCATATCTGGTTACTTATGCCTTGCGTGCAAAGTTTTAAACTTAATTCGTGTTTCCCCAGGTTTAGTACTCGTATGAAACTTACTAAACTAACTAGACTAGTATGAAAATAGTTTTAGTTTAAAACGACTCGCTGAATTCAAACGTTTACTTTATTAACTTACTGCCGCACTCAGTGACGTCAACTAATTTGTAAGTTTCATTAAAGTTGCTGCGTCTTATTATATTGCTATAGCAAAGAAAGTGACAGCAGCAACTTTAATGAAACTTAAAAGTTAATTGACGTCACTGAGTGCGGCCGTTAGCGTGTTCATACTAACTTTAATTGGAAATACTTGTTTTTACAACTTTCCTCCACTTATTCAAGAGACCCGATCACTCGGCTTATTTAATTTCCAAGAGTAGCGCTAAGCTCAGCAACAGGTCCTCGCAAAGTTATAATTTGAATTTGATGACAAAGGTCGTTAATTTTCGGCATTAAAAATAATTATTAATACAAGTTGAGACGCTGAATTCCTTAGTCTTATTGTGTTTTATAATAAGTATCGGGGTTCACTAATGTTTTACAAAACGTTTTACAAACTGATTCATTTCACAAACATATCATTTGGCAAACAGCTTTTTTCCGAAACTGTAAATATTTCAGGATTTTTATAAAACGAACCTAGGTTAGGTTAGGGTTCTACACGATGGTCCTGAAATAAATCCTGAAATATTTACAGTTTCGGAAAAAAAGCGGTTCGCCAAATTATATGTTTGGGAAATGAATCAGTTTGTGAAACGTTTTTTTGGTAAAATGACAGGACAATTAATTTTGGACCTAGATTAATTAACCGCAAAACACTACAAGCATGTAAACTCAAACTCTATCCTAATTAAGACTTTCACTTACTAAAAACTTAGTTATTGATCTTCTTTCGCTCTCTTTGACCCGCTGATAGACAAACAAATTGTACGTTTGGTATGAATTTCCATTGTTTCCATAAAATCGTCTTTCACGTTCTTTGATCTATAAAAGTTCCCCTTTTTTGCCACAGAAGATTCTACCGGAAGAGAAGGCTCTATTGGTGGGTGAGAAAGGAACCACTTTGTCAGTCAGTTACAATCTAATTTAATTACATCAAGGTAGAAGTATATATACAAGATTAACAATAACTTATGTATGACTTATCTAGATAATTAGAACACGTCTAACACGTATGGATAATTCTTATCCTAGATGTGTGTGATTAATTAACAATTACGTGACGACCGGCACAAAGATCCTCGTAAGTTTCCAAAACAATGTATTGGAATATTTAAGGTCGGGTATCGTTATTTGTGACTGAAACCGTCTAGGTCTTATCTTATTGAATAATAAAACGAAACCAAATGTCGGTGTCTCAATACTGAGTGCTATCCGAAAAGTAGAGCGAATCCGATAAGATGTCTATTATTGTCTATGTTATTTACAGTTTAGAACGAGTGAAATTAAGAGCAATCTTCGAAAATCCGATTGCTTAGTAGAATACGGACTTTTGCATCACCAGCGCATGGAGATAACATTTTAAAGAAGCTAGGGAAATTAATATTCCATATTCTGACGTAAGACTTAACGCTTAAGGTCTAAAATAAAAGTGTTCCGTCTTGCCTTTTATTACGTAAAAGCTAAGCTAAGCTACTATAGCGATTTTCACTTTTTTTTACAGCGATTTTACACGGACATTTTTATTTTAAATCTTAAGCGTCTTACGTTAGAATATGGAATAATGTATTCAATTCCCTAGCACCTGTTTTACGTTCATGCATGTTAAGCCCGCAGGGGGCGTAATGGATGTTACGCTAATTTAACGATTTTCGAAATTAAAAAAAAAATTATGTCAATTCCAAGCATTTTGTAGAATTTCGAAAATCGTTACTTTAGCGTAACGCATGTTGGCTATGCCCCGACTGAAGGGTCGGAACTTGAAATTTGAAGGAAAAATCGTCGCTTACAATGACATTTTCTAACAGTTACTTAAGTTAAAATAAAATTGTTCAACACCCATTATTAGTCTAGTGCTGTAATGTTTCAGCAAACTAGAATTCTTACCATAGCAAATGAGCCTACAGTTTTCATACCTAAAGCATATTAAACCGTCTCAAGTTATTATTAAGGTTCGTTATGAAATACAATTTCTGTAACATTGGCCCTTTTTGCTGAGGGCTAAATAAATATTACCTGAAACTGGTGAAAGTTATCAAGAGGTTTTGGAAATAGTTAACTGAACTATCGGGAAAAGACTGAAAAGACTAAAGCAGACACGTTAGAATATAATATAAAATAACGATGTTTTTATTCATCGGTCTCAAACCAGGCACATCCTAGTAGTTTACATTTTAATTATGTTTGTACAAAGAAATAAATTATATAGCAAAGGTCAAAAGTTTTAACTGCCGCAATCATAGACGTCAATTACCCCCTTACTAATAAACGTCGAGTAACGGCTGAGTAGTTATACAATGCTTTGTCCTTATCTGTCATTGTGACATTTGAATTCGACAGATAAGGACAAAGCATTGTATAACTACTCAGCCGTTACTCGACGTTTATTAGTAAGGGGGTTAATATTTAAGTTTGATTTATGTTGCTGCTGTCACTTTCTTTTATCGATTTTTGCCGATGATAATGCCAATGATTAATTAATTTAAACTAACAACTCATGTTAATAATCACTTAATTAAATGATTTACTTTGACGTGAATACGTTACTCAGCTCTCTTCACCCCTCACACAGCGCTCTCCATTTCAATGCAAGCGCGCATGAGTGAGTCGGCAAAGGAAAAGCCATTATTCCGTCTCCTTCACGCATGAAGTATTCAGCTTTCGTGAAGTGATGAGTTTTAAACAACGCTGTGAACTATTTCAAAACGGCATATGTCAAAAAGCAAGGCAAGGGAGATTCAACTTTATGTAACTAATAATAATAATAAAATATGTAACTAATTATTGATTAAATAGTTGAAGTGTTGGCCTGTCAGTAATCACGCGATCGGTTCGTGATTGATATAAATCGCCGGTGAAAATACCCGTAACAAATTCAAGAAAGAGCAAAATGTTGCTTACAAAGTAAGTCAGTAAGGTTTATTTTACAACCTATTGAATATGTTAGTTACGCGGTATTGCAGTTTCACCGACGAATTGGCCTATTTCGTTGCATTCGTGGCATTTTCGGAGAAATACTCGAAACCCTTATAAATAAATTAGCGACCCGCCCCCGCTCTGCTTCGGTATAGTTCGAGATTTTAACCGAAAACTTTTTTTTATTAAAATAATGTAGGTAGGTATATGGATAATTTATGCCTGTACTCGTATGGCTAATGTATAGGAAAATGTAACTAACGTTCAGTTTTTTTATATATCGCTAGTTACAGAGATTACCCCAACATACAAAAAACAAACAAACACACATTTTTAGGGTTCCGTTAACCCTTATAGGTTCACCATGTCCGTCTGTCCGCGATTTAAGCACCAAAGCACTATAAAGCACTACGTTGCAAAGGCAGATGGACTCGTATACTCTAGAGGGTCTCAACTCATTTCGGCAGTCTATATAACTCGTCCATATATTGCATATTTTCTCACCTCTGCAATAATGTACTATTCTTCTGAAGTCTTCTTATTTTCGCTAGAGGGCCTCAACTTCGTTTCAGCAGTCTATCTAAGGGTGAAGTTCAAAAAAGTGTACATACTTAAGGACTGTTAAGGACTTAAGTGATGAAACGGTAACTTTCTCAGTTGCGTAACGAAAATTAATGATACAAATGTATGACTAATTTTCGTTACGAAACTGAGAAAGTTCCGTTTCTTAGCGTCAGTCCCTAACAATCCGAAAATTAGTCATAAATTTGTATCGTTAATTTTCGTTACGAAATTGAGAAAGTTACTATTTATTCACTTAAGTCCTTAACAGTCCTTAACTATGTACACTTTTTTGAATTTCACCCAAAACTCGGCCATATATCGCATATTTTCTCACCACTGCAACAATGTGTGTATGCAACGACAACTATGTAATGAAGTCTTCTTATTTTCGGTAACCTTAAAAATTTATAATAAGTGAAAAATAAAATAAGTGACTCACAAAATTTTAACTCCCGCGGTGGAACCAAGAAATTAATCGATTCTGCGTATTCAATTCAACTCTTTAATTACTTCAGTTCAAATTATTAATTTAAGGCTTGTTATTTCATTAATGTCAAAGAAAACCTACCGCTGTAGGAAACCTCACGCAACGAGACGGCAAGGGCCTCTTGTAACTCTTAAGGGAAAACGAAACCTTTTAATTAATTAAATAAAGATAAAGATAAAGAAAGTTTATTGATAGACCAAGCACAAGAATACATACAGAAAATGTCCCTTGGACTCCAAACTAGGCGGCGCCTGTATCTTGGAGCCCTGTGAGCCGGTTTACAGAAAAGGTTTACAGAGTGAACTTAAACGAACAATAGTACAGTGAAGCACAAATTATTAAGTTATACTTTAAAATAATAAAAAGGAATACTGTAGCATTTCATTTCGTAAGACTAAGGATACCCAAAAGATTTACTCCAGAACCAAGTGTGTGTGAGTGTGACTATATGTGTGTGTGGGAGTGAGTGCGTGTGTGTTTGTGTATACGAGAATGTTTGTGTGTTGTGTGTAAGAGCAGGTTGGTAGCGATAGGGGTACGTGGATACATGAGAGATTTCTATGCCCAGGAACGCAACAAGGCCTCCGTGTCTCTGTATGATAAAGTCATGAGCCACTTCTTTAAGATAATAATGCTTGAATTGTTGAATAATGAACACCAAAATACTTTAATTACTGACCCACTGACTTTTTTTGCACATTCATCATCTACTTATCAAAACAAATCCAACGAGCCCAAACACGGCGGGTTTATCATGTGTAGTTTGAGTTCCTATGGCCACCTTCCGTCTCCATCATCAGAACAGCTCCATCGTGCCATATTATTGCATTGTCATTGAAGTTACTTAGATATACCTTAGTTTAATCAGTCAGTCAACAGGGAGGGCGTAAAACAGTTAGGTACTAGATTTGAAACAAGACAAACACGGTAAGCTAAATAAAGCTTGTAAAAAAAATCCAGGCTTGTCTTTTACGCATTTAGAAACAATTCTAACTAATTTCGGACTAACCTAACTTTGGCTAGGTATATACAAAGGCCCAGTCATTAAATTTTGATGATATAACTAATTCTAATATTTCACAACATTACACCATTTAATCAACATCCAAAGTTTGCTTTGAAGTACAAACTATAGTTGTCGTGAACCTAATTACAGAGACTGAAATCGAGTCGAATTCAAGCTTAGACTAAATATATTAACTAAAACCTAAGTCGCAGACACTTAGTTGTTGGACTGTTCTAATTCCTGCTCAGACCTTCGACCTCAATTTGTGAAACTTCCTAACGTTTACTTTTCCCTATAATTAGCTTTTAATATAACGAAAATGAAGCTGATACCCAACCCCGACTGAATCAGCCTTATTAAGAAACGTGGAGTAACCGAGGAGCAGTTCAATTCAATTTTTTGTTAAAATGGCGTCTGTCCATGAGGACAATTCTGCCAATGTCAAAGTTTTAGGTTACATATGATCGGTTCTTGAAAATGTTATTAAAACATTTAGAGTGTTATATTCTCCGAGATCAGAGGCAAGAGTGTCGGCCGCCGCTCGCGCTGACCACTCCACCGAGCTCTTCAACACCACTGAGGCACCAAAAACGCGACAAAATAATCGACACGTGCAGCAACCAACACTCTTGTCACAGAACTCGAGGAGCAGTTAAAGCCATGCTTTGTCCTTATCTGTCATTGTGACATTTGAATTCAACAGATAAGAACAAAACATGCCTTAACTACTCCACGGTTACGCCACGTCTATAATAAGGGCAAATGTGTTTTAATATTTTAGTGTAAGTAAGTAATTATTTTTGCTCAAAACAAAAATATAGATGACACCCCTGGTATAAAGACCAGAGACACACAGGTACACAGGTTCTTTGATAAAACTTAACCGCAAACGCTTTCACTAGCCACCGAAATTATACATCTGCCACTGAAAACAGAGAATAAACATCCTACACACCAAATCAAGTCACCTTAAAGGAAATCATTCAGCCTAGCTGGTCCTATCTGACATTTATCCGTTTACAGTTCTGAATGGGTTTTTCTCCTGGTGTTCAGGATCTTCAATAATTTTGCATTAGACGCCTAGCCTAGAAACATCCATTTCAGCCATCAGGGTTGGCATTTTATTGCAATCTTGAGATTGAAGTCTTGAAATTGCAATTGCATGACAGACCCCACTTAGCATCAGCTTGTGTGCACCTTTGCCTTATCTATGTCATATTGTTCCGTATTGTTCCAGCTATGGACACCACTCAACATCATCCTGTTCAACCTGGTCTGCTCTGACTTCTCGGTGTCGGTCCTGGGAAACCCCTTCACGCTGATATCCGCGCTCTTCCACCGCTGGGTCTTCGGCCACACCATGTGTGTGCTGTATGGCTTCTTTATGGCGCTCTTGGGTGAGTTCTAGAATTCTAGGTTTGTCTCACTACTTATCCTTTTCGCTGTCATGGCAATGAAGTGATAGTGTCAACTACGCCAAGCAACAACTTGCACGTAAACAACCCGTCAAACATAAGGAATCCAAGAGTCCAAAGTGATGGATACCGGATATATACATTGTGTAAATCGAACATGTAATTATAGAAGATAGAAAATATAAAGTACCTACTTGAGTTTACTTGGAAAACCTGACCAAAGCCTCGACTTGATATGAAGTCATGGCGACATGGCGAGGCACTAAATGTACTGATTTTTCATATTCATAACATAATGTTTATTGTATTAAACACTAGCTTTTCGCCCGCGACTTAGTCTGCGGGGAGTCAGTACTTTCGTAAGTTAAAATACACTCGTAGCTTATGTCCACCCAGAAAGCCCATTCTAAATGTTGGTGAAAGAGTTTTTTGAAATTGGATGTGTAGTTCCGGGGATTATTCCTTACATACAAACAAAAAAACAAATTTACAAAATGTACCTCTTTATAATATTATAGATTATAGCTTAGTATAGATACATAGTCAGATATTTATAATTTTTAACTAGTAGGTAACAGTTCTACGATATTAAATAATTTTTACCTAGGTGGGTTCGCAAAATTTAAATAACAAGATATACAAATTTAATTTGCGGTATAGGCCATTAATAAAAATAATTATATGTATAACAAGAAAAAATCGAAGAAGTTAATACATTATTCAATATTGCCCATAGGAATAATTCAAGTGAATTTAAATTTTAAGAGATTTGCAGCCAATAAATTTTATTAAAAATAAATTTGCAGTAGAGTCCAATAATTTAAACTAATTACATATCTTAATTCTGTTTTAAAATTACTAATTTTGAAAAAATATTTTACACTTATACAAACATGCACACAAGTTCTTTATCCATCAAGGAACTCGTTCACGGGGTAGTAGGCCTTTTGAAGAAGCATTTTCGAAATAAAGATCGCATCTGAGTTGGCGTGGTTGAACCCGCGCGGCAGTTTGTTGTGATTGCGCGTTGCCATGGCCAGCAGGGAGCTGCTAGTTTTATGCAGCCGGTGGCTGGGCAGGCGCAGTTCGTGCCATTTCTTCGCGTACCTCAGACCGCGGGTCTTGCTATGTTCCAACTCACTAATGGGCTTCCTTGCATATTTTCCGATTTTCGATTTTAGAAAATTCGTCACTTGATCTTCTGTCGTTCTGGGTGCAAACGACCAGGCTTGTATATATTTTAGTTGCTCAACGGTTGGAAGACTATCGTTATTTCCTGATCCCACCGTTACTGTCTGTGGCTTGCGAGAGTCTTTTTTGTTTGTCACCAGCCCCAATTTTTCAGGATGTTCGTCGTCATCATCATTTACCGGGTTGGGATTATAGGATGGCGTTGTAGTCTCAGTTTCAGTGGGCCCACACTTACGCGCATTAGATAGTTGTGCGGCGGTTGGTTTCGGCTGCGCTACGATTGGCGAAGACGATAGCATACGGTGTCGGTCAGTGGTCGCGCGTTTTATCGCGCCTGTTCCGGATTCGTTGATACTCAACATAGCTCTTGCGTGTACAGCTGTCTTCGGAGGTTTGATTGGTGCAACAGCGTCGCTCGGTGATTGTTTTGCAGTGGGAATAGAAGGCGAGGCAAAATCCCTTTTTAACTGCTCGAGCATTTTATGTTGGATCAGAATGATTCCATTTTGCTCGATTATCTTCAGTTCCAGAGCATCAACTTTATCCACTAAGGCATTCATGGTTTTAGTGAAGGTACTTATCAGCGCACCGGTTAATTTCGTCGGCATTTCCGCGTTTTAAAATTAAAACTTCGCGGAGAATGTGTTAGTGATACGCCAACCACTCGAGGGGGGCGGAGGAGACACAACCATGACACAACTTTAGACACAACCGTCATTTGACTGACAGGGCACGCCATCTTGGATTGAAAACTCTAACCACATTATCGTTTCTAGTGGCAAATAACCGCATACAGGATGTATACCAAAACAATTGATGGTACCTATATTATGCTGATTTCACACGGGGGCAGATTTCCGTGGGAGAAAAGGAAAGCAACTATTCATTTCCCTAGCACCTGTCAAGTTTCATCTTTTGTATCAAGGCGGGACACTTTTATTTTTAACCTTAAGCGTTAAGTCTTACGTTAGAATATGGAATAGGTGTATTCATTTCCCTACTACCTGTCAAATTTTATCTCGTGCAAGTATGTTAAGCGCGCCGGTATTTAAATTAAACAGTTCCTCAAACATTAACCCCATCGATATCGTCGTTCAGCAAACTAACTTGGAACTTCGGAAATAGAGATCGTTGAAGTGAACGACCACCACAGTAGGTACTTGAAATCATGAAACTTGAAGCACATTGTTTTAGCTCGTTGGCTCTAGTCGATGACCTTTGTGCTGTGGCTGACCGGGATCAATAGTACGGGTCGTGTGGATAGACGGGGATAAAAAATCTGTCACTATCTGACCAGTGCGTAAGGAACCCGCACCACCTACCTAAATAGATTTTTTGCATATTCTTACTTTTTTTTTGCATCGAATGGTCTATGTCTCGTGTTTATACGATGAAAAATAAAATCTTTACAGCATTAGTGAATTGGTAGAACAATGAAATGTTGTAACACTTAAAATCCGGTATTTTTGGTCGATACGAGACTTACAGCAAAACAATGTAAGAAACTTCCTCTCTGGGACATTGTACAGCGTTTTTGCTTTCCCAATTTTGCCCAATAGGTTTAATTTTGCACTGCTACATACGGCAATTCAAATGTGATTTTATACTATTTAATAGCAGTTATGACATTTTATATATTTTATGAAGACATTATTATAACAAGAAACCTAGAATAAATACTCGTAAGTATAAGAATAAGGTTATTGAGTAAATAATAAAAAGGTTAAAAGGTTAAGGTTTTACACAAAGTGATATACAGTGGACCCCAAACAAAACTGAATAATATATTTGGGGTCAAGTGCAATTTTATGAAGGAACCCAAAATCGGTACAAGTATTTTCAGCCCGGATTAAAAAACAAGGAAAATGTAACAAGGAAACCATTAATGGTGATGTTAAATAAAAATCTTGTAAAAAAAAGGAAAAAGTTTGTAAAAAGGCACGTCGCGCAATCAAACCGATCTGAAACGAAGTTGATCCTATTTTCTCGAGTTTATAAACAAGAAGAACAATTAAGAAGCTTCTAATTTCTTTGTTCTTTCACGAGGTTATGACCCGAGACGTAATACGATTTCAATGACAGTTGAAAACGTTTTGTCCGGCCAATGGAGCAATAAGGCGACATTAAAAAAAACTTGATTCGGAAACCTCAGAATAAGCAGAGTTAGGGAACACTCATACGAGATGGAAAGATTAGGGCCGTATTAATAATCTGATCTTGCCTGAGATACCCGTGTCAAGATGTGTTGTTTGTATGGCTTGACGTCTACTGTGAGGTATCTTGAGACGGGGATCAAAGCCATTTCATTTTATTACGGTTAGGGCGATAGTGTCAGGAACCCATAATATTGTTTACAGCCAAAAATTCAAACTAAAGAATAACCCTTGCAGAGATATTCCCTGCCTTTCTGAGCCCCAGCGGGCGTAGCATGTATGCACGAGATAAAATTTGTCAGTGCCAGGGAAATCAATACATCTATTCCACATTGAAACGTAAGACAACGCTTAAAAAAAAATAAAAAATAAAATAAAATTTCATTTATTTCAAGTAACACAAGACTCATAAAGTTGTTAGTATACACGCTCTTAAAAACTATGATTAGTATAAACATCCTTTTAATATTAATATTTTCTAATTGGAGCACTGCAAGGGGCATGTAGTGCGTCACAGTGTCGCAGGTACGGACAATCTAGCCTCTCCGCAATCGTCCGCAACATGTTGTTGGGGCTGGCCCGCACGCGGTGCACCAGGGATGCTGCTCTTTTGCGCATAGTTGCATAAAAACAGTCTACGTGCGCTTCTGCAAACATCCCTGATGCACTACAGAAGCGGGGCAGCCCCACCAGCACCCGGAACGCATTATTATACTGGATCCGGAGGGCCCCATAGACCCGTTGCGTAAACTTCATCCACAAGCTACCCGTGTAGAAGGAGGTGCAGTAGGCTCTAAAAAGTGTCAACTTCACCTCCCTCGTACATCGCGCGAACTTGCGGGCAATCATGTTCGCCCTAACCGATAGGGCCCTCCGCTCCCGCTCAATGTCCATGTCGTCCTTGAGGTCGGCCGTCACCACGTGACCGCTTAAGGTTTAAAATAAAAGTGTCTCGTCCTGACTTTTATTACATTTTATTACGACGCGATTCTATCCGGTATTGCTATACTAATAAAATAAATAGTTCAAATCTATTAAGCTGTGCGAGACAGCAACCATAGACAGTAAACATATGGCCATTGTTGTGTGGTAAGGCCTTAATACAGAACAATTATAGGAGCAATTACTTGTCTATGGTTATTTATTGCACGCATAAAGTGTGACAGTCTCGGAACACCTTAATAAGTTTGAAGAAAAACAATATTGAATTACTCTGGCAACGTTTTATTCGAGCTCTCATTTTATCTGCGTACATCTGTGGTGTACATGCATTAGGCTCGCAGGGATTTCCGGAGCTCACTGCGAGAATTAGCCGAGTTAGAGAACATCCGGTGCCTTACGGTTTCCCTGCCCGCACTTAAAACTTTCCCGTGACTTCTTCAACAAATTCCTACGTTTCCGGTGTACGTAAATAGAGAAAGTTCAAGTTGGTCGGGACCGAGCTATTTATAGAAATTGTATTTATCTCTCTCTAAGAAAAAATGGGATGTTTATGGTTACCCCTGTAAAATATACTTAACTTAAGAATTAAATAAATCCAATAAAATTTAACCGAACAAAAACACGTTATTTTCCAGCACAAGTTTTCGACGTTATCGACTAAAGCAAGTAGATTTAACGCTTAAATCCTTACCAAGAAACGTCGCACTTCGGCGTGAAATCGCATAGCGTCGGTGAAACTGCATTCCGCGTAACTAACAAATTCAACAAGGTCCAGGAATAAGAACTTTTCTTAGTGAAGTCACGCGATATTGCACCTTATTTGCTTTGCTGGTTACGCAATATTGCGGTTTCACCGACGATAGGATTTTATAAACTTGTGAAACATCTCGAAATCCTGCGGGATTGGAGAGGCCAAGTGCTGGTATTCTCGTTCCGGAGGAAACGGACAGGAGAAAATGTACTTTAATATAAACGTACGTTTAAGAGACGAGATAGGTACCAATGCACGAGATAGGCAACAAAACCAATCGTCAGAACACAATATGGCCTCGCAAAATATAGTAAAGTTCTGCTCTTGATACGTATTTTTGAGGAGGATGTGAAAAAAAAGGGAATTAATGGTTGTCAAAAGCAAAAAAAAATTAAAGTGGCGCCATTCTGAATCCAAAAAATAAATTGGCTCCTTTAAGAGTACACACTAATGAGTAATGACATAAGTGACAACCTTAAAAATCATTAGGAGGACCCCAACACAATATCCGTTCTAGCTAGCCTGCTCATAAACGATGTTTCTCTATATTGAAACATTATTTAATCGGATATGTCCGAAACTCATATTTATTTGTTTATTAAATTTGTACTGCATAAGCAGCGTAGAGCTGGTGCTGACAATGGTCCACTTGTGTCATTATGATTTTAAATGTTTGTCTAGTCTATTTTTAAAAGAGTTCACTGATAGCGCACTGATCACTATCCCGGGCAAACTGTTCCACACTTTAACTACACGGTAACCCCCTTACTAATAAACGTTGAGTAACGGCTGAGTAGTTATACAATGCTTTGTCCTTATCTGTCGAATTCAAATGTCACAATGACAGATAAGGACAAAGCATTGTATAACTACTCAGCCGTTACTCAACGTTTATTAGTAAGGGGGTTAGAAAAGAAATGGTATCCAGGAGGTTATATATCTACCATCACTTATCATGACAAGAGATGCGTCTTTCTTTATTACATGTAAAGTTATCTGTGGAAAATTTAGACACAGAAAGTTGCTCGAGAACGTTGGGAAGTTAAATATATAAAACACCAAGGAGAGTCCCCATGATTGATTGAAAATACATTCCAACAAGTCCATTATTCATTTTGTGTTGTACGTAAAGTGAATAAACGTCATTGATGTACGTTTTCTGTTCAATTAATTAGATTTATTTCATGGAGCGACAAAATTTTCGGCAACGTGCCATTTTAATTCGCAAATAAAAATCTTCAGCCCATATTTCTCCTCTCCCTTCGTTATAAAAAGCCTCAGGCTAATTCGAAAACAGACTTTAAATGTGTGGCGTTAAAACCGTTTTAAGCGTGGAACGAGAGCAGCAGAGTGGTGACTTGAAAAATACGGCGCTTCCTAGAGATATTATTAAATTTACGAGGTGGGACTTGTTTTCCGATGGCACCAGAGAACAGAATAATTACAGTACCTATTGTTATTATCTCTTTGGAAGATAAGATAAGAAAAAAGATAATTATTCGGTAAGTAGGCCGCACGGACACATTTACACGTCAAAATCTACCAGTGCTTGCAGACTACTGTACCTTGCTGTAATGCTTTTTATTTTTTTAAACTTTGTTAAATCTACGACCCCAATATGAATTTGATGTGAAACAGGTTTTTAACGAGCGGTGAGTGTCAGTTTAAAAAATACCTAGTTAATTTACGTAGTGCTTCCATACCGTTACCTACTGTGCTTGTATGGCGTATTCCGTTTATCCAATTAACCGCCGGCTCCCCGCTGCAATAATTGCTTATAAACCTCCAATTGCTTGAAAACCACCATTTGTATAATTTCGTTATCGCCCGATTTCCAATAATTCTACTTCGCTAATTGTTTGTTGGAACCACCACCATGACGTAAAAAATGCGCTTAATTCAATGCCTACTTAATGCTGTGTTTACATAATGGGTTGGTAATTTTGATTTGTCAGGTATAAGTTTTAGCGCGTACTTTGAAAAAGTTATAAAATTTGCGGGCGGGCCGCTGACTTTTCTGCACTAGTTAGTAGTTAATGCAAAGAAATTGTATTTTTCATGCGTGATTAGGCTCATAAAAAGAATACTTTTTAAATTTTAAATGTATAATTTAATTTTGTTATATTCGGTTCTTAGTACCTATCTTAAATCGCTAAGAACCTATGTAAAGTAATATTTTTAGTATTTCTGACTTTTTTGTGTTTTCTCTAAAAACAACCTATTGCATGCTGTGGTTGTCTGTAATTAGTGTAGCATTTAGATTAAAACCTAGTACATTTTATTGTTCCCTACTAAACAATGTATAAACTGTTGACAATCTTAAATAAATAAATTAAAAAAATTTACTTCACACGTCATAATTATTGCCTCGAGTAACGCCTCGTTTACACACTCACAACAGCGATCCTAAAGTGTATCACCCTTCACCTTCTAGTGACATCTACAAATTGCGAAGTTAGGTTAACTTGTAAATTCCCAAGATCTAGAACATCCTATTTTAGTTAAAGTATACTTTGTCACTTGGGACATAGAAGAGTTAGGTTATTCGAAATACGTCTAAGAAATAAATGGTTCAAATTGATTAATGTAGTCCGTACCTACCCTGACCGTTTCTACATAAATTGTGCTAGAAATACGGAACCTCATTTTGATATAGAAACAACTCGAATACAATTTAAATTCGGAACAATTCTTGATAAATTTCCAGTTTAACTGCAATGAACAATGCGGTCTGTTAATTGTCGGGAAATTGTTTTTGTATTTGGTAAACAATTGATTCATTATTTATGGGCCTGTACACAAAACTGCGATGCGACGTCGCATCGCAAAAACCTGCGACGCAAATGTAATGAAATGTATAGTAAACTGCGCAGAAAGCTCCTAGATTTTTGCGATGCGACGTCGCATCGCAGTTTTGTGTACAGGCCCTATACGCGTATTCATTTTTGATTACTTTAACACTCGTAAGGTTATGTTAAAGTCGGACAAAGTTCAATCAAAGTTAGTGCTAGTACATTTTAGTACTAAATACGGACGTGGAGGCGCTGTTCCTGTCTCCATACACCTTTCCTCGATGACAATATGCTAACGTTAATTACACGATAGAATCGCGGACGTGAGAATGACCCTTGTGCGCAAACTTGTCGGACTAGGAGAGATCAGTACTTAAACAAAGAACCGAGCGAAAGAATTTATTGATAAATCTACAAATAGATTGCTTGAAGCTTAACGCTTCGCAAATAACAAAGTGCCCAGATGGTGTCTTTGTTTTCTTTGTTCTTTATTTATTGGCTGTTAAAAAGCGAGGTCGCATGATTCCATTTTGTCCTTTGATATTACAATAATGCTTTTGCTAATTAAATTCCTTAATTCCGAGAGATTTACTGTTTCAATCATATTCACAAACTGTATAAACTCTATTTTGTCGAATCATAATCGATAAATTATTTCAGCCTAAAAGGGTGTTAGGCGAAAATAAATTTACACCAAACAATTTTTTGACGATCGGTCGTAACAACAAATCGCCCCGTGTGTGAGCCCCTTAAGAGCGCGCCACACCGAGCGATGTCACGTGCACCCGCCGCAACTTATCTTCTCGGTGTCAGCGAAACGAGCCGACACTATGTTGCACTCTCTCTCGGATAATCCGCCACTTGAGACGAGAATTTGTGCGGTGCTAAGATAGAATTTCTTGTATTGTATTGTTTGATATATTTCTACAAAAATGTGTAGTTATTTTGTAATTTTTTAATTTACCTTGTATTTATGAACATCACGGGCCGCTGGTAATTATAAATATTTATTTATAGTACGAGAATGTCGAGTAGATAGGTACTTAAATGTCAGTTAAGTAGTAGACAGCAGGGCTTGATTTAACGTTAAAAAGTTGCTAACGGTACCCGCTGATCGACAGTTAACGTTAGCAAAATAATATATTGTTATTTTTTTTTTAATAATTCTTATCGTTATTTTTACCGGTAAATTGAGGTAACGTTAAAAGCACAGAATAGATAATAGTACAAGTACAGAAGGCACACTCCTTTGATCTTTACAAAAGCCGCTTTTTTCTTAGCCTAAAAGATTATGATTTATGGCCCTCTGACGTCGTCGACCTCAGCGCAAGCCAAACGGACCTTTAAGGCTGTGTACGAACGGTGAAAATGAATTGTCTCACTCGCCGCGACGCCGATAGTGAGGGCTGTCAACGACTAAAAATAAAATAATAATGTATTGCTCATTTATTTCTTGCATTCAATATAGAGAGCAATAAATGTATATTCTTCATACATTATATACATTATTTTATTATTTATCTCTAAAATAATAAATCTCACAATTTGGACGAATTGAATACACCAAGACCGCCAGGCCACATTTTATTGGCTTTGCTGCAACACACAGTAATGCAAAATCTTGTTGCTTTATTTTTAAACATTTTAATATGTATAATAAAATAAAATAATGCAACGAATGCGTTACGTTACCATGCAACGTAACGAATAGAAAAATAGGTATAGATATTGGTGTATTTTTTTTATTCATTTCAACACACAAACAGACGAATGCAGCACGTTCACTCGCGATATGTTTTTACGTAAATGTAAGCGTGTGCGCGCGAAGTAGCGTGCGCGTGCGATCCTATGCACAGCGTGGCAGCCACTGGATAGTACCCGTCAGACGGGTAACCGGCATGTACTTGTAGCGATGAACGTAAATCGCGGAGTGAGCCGCACCTGTTAAAAGCAAAGTATTGTTAATATTAACGTTATTTTACGAACGTTATCAGCGTCCGTCCGTCCGTCCGGTAGCGGTATTTTTATAAAATTACCGTTAAGTAACGTTATTTCTAGTAATGTTAACAAGCCCTGGTAGACAGGGGTTTCCAGGAGAATTTGATGTCAAATATCGTTGAATGAAACTGTAGTAGAAAAAATAATAGCAAGCAATAACTTATTTCATAAACGTTGTTTTAATGTATAGTATAAATGAAAAGTAACGTATATACTCTACTAGCTTCGTATATGCTCTAGTAGCGCTGACCATCTGACGGGAAACATGTGTTAATGTGATTCAGGTTATACTCGTAAGCTATTTTCATTCCAAATTTTATCCAAATCCATCCAGCCGTTTCAGCGTGAAGGTGTTACAGACAAACTCACACACAAACTCTTCTTCTTTTCTCTTTCTCCTCGACGAAATTCGTAATTTAATTTTAGACTAATAATTATGAGGAAATTTTCTAAACATTTCCTTCAATTTTCACTTTTTTATAGCGATTTTATTTTACGGTACACTTTTATTTTAAACCTTAAGCGTTAAGTCTTACGTTAGAATATGGAATAGATGTAGGTATTCATTTTCCTAGCAGCTGTCAAATTTTATCTCATGTATGCATGCTATGCCCGCAGCGCTTAGTTCTGAAGTTACATAATTAGGTATTAAGTGGATTGTGAATTGAAGGCTTTCCATACAAACGGCGATAACGTTTTCCACCCCCTAAATGTTAACCGATTTCGAACAATTTTGATATATGGTCAGTCGGAACAAAAACGTCCGTACGTTCATTTTTTAATATATTTATTAATTATATAGATTTTATGGCCGAAATTAGTTTTGTATGAAAACAATAAAACGGGAATAAATTGAAAATTGATAATACTGTAAAAAACTAAACGTACTGACATAGTTTTTGTTCCGACTGACCACATATCAAAAATTGGTCTGCCTGCTCAGTTATTTATATTTGTATGAATATTCATTATTTATTGGTAATATTCATTACATGTTATCCTTAATTCACACAAAAAAACATTACCCTCCTTCAGTAGGTAGTCGGGTAAAAATAATACGCCTTGTTCGTTATCATCATTCTCAACATTTTCGTAAAGTTTAATTGATTGTAAAAAGGTATAATGAACTTTTAAGAGTTTGTAAATTAAGTCAGTAAGACCCTTTTTTGCAGTGGATGGATTAACGCCCTTCATTTTAGGAAATTAAAGTCACTCTTCGCTTACAGGACAGAAGCTCTTACGGAAGTCTTTAATAAGTGTTTTAAATTTTTCTAAGGCGCGCCGATTTTTTAATCAGTGAGATACAAAATCTTATAAAACTTATATAAGAAACTAATTGGGTTAAATAATTTCAGACCATTTTTAGCGAAACCTTATAAACTTTGGTCTAGGTTTATGTGTCAGTGTTAATTTTTAGTTATTGTAATAAATAATTAAGATTTCAGGGATCGAGGTTTTAAATTTGCTGCCGTCTTTGCCTTGTCTTTCCCCAGGTGGCATATCTTTTGTTATATACGAATTTATTTATTTATTTATTTATTTATAAAATAAGGTACACCAACAACAAACATATTAACACAATTACAATAGCTAAGATAATAAGAGAAGAGTCTGATATGCATGTCAATAACAGGCGTACACGACATTCACAATATATAGCCTATAAAATAATTAAAAAGTACAATTTTACGAATCACAAATATAATAATATCCCGATCTCACTAAGCTTGGTGGGCTACAAAGCCAAAAAAAGACAAAAACGTCCAACGAAGACAAAAAAAGGCCGAATAGAGAAAATAACTCGGGTAAAAGCTAATTTTGGCACAGTCGTGGATAGGTGTCTTAAACAAGATACCAAAAGTACTGATGGGCGGGGGTGAAGCTAAGGGATGGGGGAGGGTGTTAGTCCCTTTTTTAGTTTTTTGCCTATATCTCGAATATCAGTACTTTTGGTATGTAGTTGACTCCTTTCCCTAAGGCTGTGCCAAAATTAGCTTTTACACGAATTATTTTAGATTTTCTTAATTTTCTCGAAGTATTGGATAAAAGGGCGGATAACACTTATACGGGTAGCTATCACTTTATCGAAACTCCTTTCATCGAACGTATCATTTCATCGAATTTCATTTCATCGGAAGCTAATTTCCACGTGCAGAAGTTATAATTTTTTGGTGGTGTCAGCTCTAACCTAACCTCACCTACGTAACCCATGCTTAAGATAACCTGAAAACAATACGGTTTCAGCAGAAATTAGCTTTCGATGAAATGAAATTCGATGAAATGATACGTTCGATGAAAGGTATTTCGATAAAGTGATGAAATACCCACTTATACATAAATGTGTTGCCAACCTGTGATATTATTAATTAGTTATTAAATCTAACATTTAGAATGGTTTTAACTTTGAACTGTGTAAATAAATAGTAATTTATTTAGGAAGACATGTCAAAACTGTTTTGTGTGATATATATATATATATATTTTTTTTTTTTTTTTTTTTTCTCGTTGTCATTCTGACATGTTTTCCTGCAAAACTACGCAGATATAACTGCTGAGTTTCTTGCGGCGCTTCTTCTCAGCAGTGGTCTCCTCTTGGGAAGCGCTGGTAGATTTTGACGTGTAAAAGTGCCCGTGCGGCCTACTTACTGAATAAATATCTTTTATCTTTAATTCCTGTTACGTTGCCGTGGGGTTTCAAATAACAATCAATCAGTTTCAGTAAAAACCGAAAACAAGCAATCAATTTCAGTCACAAAATCGAGAAGACAAAAGAATATTTACGTATATGTGACGTTCTCAATATAAAGGGACCTTATGGAGGCAGGCGGTTACGCCGTTTTTAGAACTGTTACCATAGTATTCGTATAGTTATAAGAATAAGAAGAGCGTAACTACCTTCCTCAATAAGGTCCCTTTATATATAGAGAACGTCACATATCACTACATAATGTCATAAATTAAAGTCCTCCGTCGCAATGTTTGTTTGTTCGAGCTAATCTCAGAAACTAGTGTGCGGATTTTCATGCAGTTTTCACTAAGAGGAAGAAGTATTATCTAGGAAGGTTAGGCTTTTTGTTATTTGTGACGTTCTCAATATAAAGGGACCTTATGGAGGCAGGCGGTTACACCGTTTTTAGAACTGTTACCAAAGTATCCTATACTACAAAAGCTTTGCCTTTGAACATTATTCTTAATATAAAGAAGCCATTTTGCATTGTGCTCGTATTTTCCTCTAAGAACGTTTGAAATTCCTTCCGCAAAAATAACTTTGATTCTTGCTTTCTCGGTAAAGGTACCCGTGGTATTAACAATAAAGAGGTTTCAACATGTACTACCTAAGTATCAGTATCGGTACCAAGTATTAATAAAAGTATCGATATCTGTTTACCGGTACAATTATCGATATATTCGGAAAGTATCGATATGTTATCGATTTTTTTTTAAATATCGATATATCTCGGTTATATATATACAGTCCCTGCTACATACGCCATTCCGAGTTCTCGCTAATGTCTATTTTTAGATTTGGGGAATACATATAAATATTGAACCCTACCCTTTGTAACTGTTTAATTAGTATTTGGCCTTAAAGCTAATCAATGCCAACATCCTTTGTTTGTCGAACTAGCAATTTAACCGTCAAACTCAAATAGTATCTACGAGTATCAAAGCCCGTCTGCGACCGTGACATGTATTAAAGTGGTCGAAACCTCAGGATCAAAATGGGCTAAGTAGCACAAGGTTAGGTCAAAGTTGATCTAGTCCCGGTCTCTAGGCTTACTAGACAACGACAAACATATAGAGAACCCATACTTAAAAATAGAAAGCATCCAAGACTCAGAAACCAATGCTCGGGCTCATCACACCAATATTTGATTCGAACCCTAGCTTCGTAGTCAGGGTCACTACCCAACCGCGTCTTTAAAAAAAAATTAAAAAATATATATTTTTCGGCCAGAAGACTCGACCTCGAAAAGTTTCCGTGTTTATATAACCAATTGCCAATTGTTTAGAAAATACCTTGTCGTTGTTGATGACAGCCGTAGTGATCGGTTCGTTGTTTGTCGTCGTCCGTCCGGGGCGTGTTTGTCAGAGCCCACTATACAGCTTTGTTAACCCCGTAGTTTGTTTACGCAATTATACAGCTGTTTCTAGCCGAGCCTTCAATAACTAGGGGATAGAGTTCGAAATAAAACTAGTTAATGGACTAAATTAAAATAACTATACTTAGAGCCTGTTTCACAATCGACAATTAAATTGATCTGTCAAATAAAGATCTCTCCTTGTCTATTTTCAAGTGTAAGAAAGGGAAAGGGCTTAATTTATTTCACAGATATGCTTTACTTGACGATTGTGTAACAGGCGGTTAGCCTATTAGCCACGAATAGCTTCCTATTAGTGGAAGATATTTTTTAAATCGGTTCAGTAGTTCTATAGTTTACCCCCAACATAGAAATAAATAAAATTGTCACAACGATAGGGTTACATAGCGGTGGTAAATTAACCCTATGCCGTCTATCAGCCAGAAGTCCTAAAAATGTGTTACAAACCAGATTAGCCCTAGGCGAGACGGATGTCTCATTAGTACCAAAGGCAAATTTTTGTTCAGTCAAATTTCTAGCAAGAAATTGCTTTACACCGACATGAAAGTTCGGGACTCCAGAAACCGCCTAAGTATTCAAGAATGCATTTCCCAACTGCCATCCGCTGACGTTACATTTGCATCCTGAATGCATCGCGTCACAAAGAACGCCATCAAAATGCATTATCCTTATTTACTCTTTGTGTGAATATAACAAATGTTGAAATAAGGAAATGTAATATTGCTTGCACGAGTAGACATTTTGAATTCCTTCGAGAACGAGTGGAGTGAGTGACAAGTGATTTATTACAAAATTCGAGAGAGCTTGACGTTTAGGGACTTAAAAGAAATACACGTCTAGACGACACCTTACACCAAATGTACATTATTTATTTATTTTGTAAAAAAAAAATTAACAAAAAAATAAAACCGTCTTCAAAAACCTACTAAAAAGCGTTAAATAAAAACCAGCCTCATAGGAGTCCTAGGAATAGCCTATTTAGTGCCGAATAGGTAAATAGAATATATCCAAGCCGGTGTCAAGTAGGTATACACAATAGCAATGACACCATGATTCTTGCCACCGACTTCGATATATTCTATGTACCTATTCGGCACTAAATAGGCTATTCCTAGGACTCCTATGAGGCTGGTTTTTATTTAACGCTCTTTAGTAGGTTTTTGAAGACGGTTTTATTTTTTGTTAATTTTTTTTTTTCGCTTTTTAGTGATGCACTAAAGCACATAAACATCACATTAAGAAACAATAGCCTAATACCAACCTCTCATCACCCTTAACAAAATGTCGCTGCCCAAGATGCAGGGCCGTTAATCATTGAGGAGTTCTCCCGGTACTTCACCATCAGTTGCACTTCACCATATGTGTTATAATGAGTATAAAACTAGCTTCATAGTCTTAATAAAGAAATCTCATTGCTGGCGTCAATCACTTACGACTAAGCCCAGTTCCGGTGGTCACCTCTGGTCTTCATCATCAGTTCCTCGTCGCCAAGAGGTGCTTTTGTAATCAATTTCTTAAGGTCTTGCAGGTAATACCAAAATCGCTGTATGTGTGCCTATAACTTTTGAGGGGTTCCCTCGATTTGTCATGGATCCCATCATCAGATTCTGATTTCGTGACAATGGGACCACCTCGGAAGTATACCCTTTCAAACAAAAAAAGAATTTTTAAAATCGGTCCACAATTGACGGAGTAATCGCGTAACAAACATACAAAAAAAAAAAGCAACATACAGACGAATTGAGAACCTCCTCCTTTTTTGAAGTCGGTTAAAAATACACAAAGTAGGGGTGCAAATGGCAGACTAAAGCACACCACAGACTACCAGTCTTTGGATACATTTCAGGTACCTATTAGGTACTAAAATAGGCAATTCCTATGTCTCCTAGGAGGCCGGTCTTTATTTAACCCATTTTAGCGGGTTTTTGAAGACGTTTTTATTTTTGTTAATTTTTTTTTATTGCCATCGAAAGACAAACCGGCAGACGGCCCGTCGTTGCCGGTCCCGAAGAAATTTAATGACACACTTTTAAAAAAATCCCTTATTGTATTGCGATCGCGTAATTGGGAATGTGAATGATTTTTTTTTCTTTATTAAAAAGTCATTCATGTAACAAACAGTAGACACACACACTTTTTGCCATCTCTTTTCATATTTTGTTAAGAAATGCGATGAAAAATGTTCATGCACATTCCCTATTGTGTTTCGGCCTTTACCCTCACATCGGAATTGAATAATGCATATAAAAGCTATTAAACAAATGAGACGCACTCCGGTCCCCCCTCTACCGGCGCAGTGGGAGACGTAGTATGGGCGCGCGGAAATAAGTCCTTACAGCGGTTTATTACTGTTTATTTCTGTTTATAATTTGTTTTATGATATTACTAGCTTTTGCCCGCGACTTCGTCCGCGTAGAAGCCGTTTATCACTGCTCCCTCGGGAACTGTTCAATTTTCTGAGATAAAAAGTAGCCTATGTCCTTCCCCGGAACTCAGGCTATCTCCATACCAAATTTCATCGAAATCGGTTCAGCGGATTAGCCGTGAAAGCTTTACAGACAGACAGACGCAAAAGTATGTCTACTTTTGCGTTTATAATATTAATATATATAAGTATAGCAACCCGCCCTCGCTTCGGTTCGGTTATAAGTATAAGTTAAAATATAACCTATGTCCACCCTGAAACCTCATTCTAAATATCAATGAAAGAATTTTATTATGATAGGATTACGTATTATTATGCTGAAAGTAGACATGGTTAAATTCGATGTTACTTTCTTGATGTGACAACAGAAAATGAATATTCACATATTATTCTACGCTATTTTAATATTTTTAATTACTGTCATTAAAGAAGAAGGTTAATTTTCGTCATTAAAGAAGTTTACGCAAACATGCATTTTAACAGGAGTTATTTAGGCTAATTAGTTGAAATTATGATATCTCTTAAAATCGCACTTTTTCGCAGCTAAAAATGATATTGATAGCCAAGACTTCAAAGGATGTTTTGATATACAATTCACTGGTAGGCCATGGATGGCAAGACAGTTACAAACGATTATTTTTCAAAAACTTGTCGAAAATCGACAACCGCATTAAAATAATATAATAAAAAAACGAGTGGCCTTTCTCGAAACCAAATTTACTTTTTCAATAGTAGGTATAAAGCTTGGCATATTATTGGAAAAAAAAAATTGTTAATATCGCCTTACTAGCAGTGTTGTAAAATAACCATAAAATTTTGTATAAAAGGCAAAGCGCGCAGTCAAGTACAATTATACAGCTGATTAACGTTCTTATAAGTAACATGTTGGACAAATACTTTGGAATTAACTTAGTTAAGGGGTCTATTTTACATAATTAATGACCGCAATGCATTTTTAGAACATAGCAAAATGAGACTTTTTTCCTCCGATCTCCTACAGTGCGGCGGGAGGTAAAAATAGAAACAAATGGTTACTCAAATAACACAAACCACCGGTCCAGGACGGAATTCGCGGAGTTAAAGCCAACGTGTACCAAACTGTCTCCACGCCTGAGCAACGGAAATAGTTCATTCCGATAGATATTCTATTATTTTATTGTGCTTGTTGCCTTCGCTGTTTAGTGAGAACAGACTGTCCTAAGTCTAAAATAATTTTATTAGAGCATCAAATATAGTTATATCTCCGAATGGATTAAAAAAACGACTCTTAAATACGCGGAAAACAGTCTAAATTAATGATGCTTAATATAAAATAAATATTACATTTGTAATATCACATCAAGGTTACGAGCCTAATTATAAGGTTCTAATCAACAGTTGTGATTTTTCAAAACTTTAGTAATGGTGACGGAACCCTGCACTGAGCATGGCCCGACATGCTCTTGCCCAGTTTTTTTTGTAGGTAACATTTAAACTAATATGAGCCAGGCTCGGAAAAACGCCCGTCATTTTGAAAACATAACCCTGTTCCGTACAGCAGAGACTTCCCTATGATGTTACGATTTTATCCATATTTTTTACTATTTATTTATTAACACGTTTACACTAAATATCTAGTACATATAGTTTAACCCATTTATCGATAAATTACCACTAGTAGCTCCTTCTTAGAAGAACACTATGATACCAATAACTCAAATCCGCAAAAAATGTTAGTTATGTTGTTTTTGTAAACATCCCTTCATATAAATTATGGTATAATAAATCTATAAAATACCTAATAATATTTATATTAACGTCATGAGGAAGTCCCTGCTGCTATGTTATTCTGTTAACGCATCGTCGTTCAGTTCTACTCAGTCGATGAATAGCCGGCGAATTTACGTCGTCCGTCAAGGTGGGTAAATGACATTCAACTGCCTGCACATTCATTTAGTAGCTGGTTTCACAGCTGTGGGTATTATGCATGACACAGCTTTATCGTGTGGATATGTATAAAACTTTATCATATTCGTTAAATTTATCGAAAACTCTAACATGGTTGACAACGTGGATAAAGATATCGCGTCGATAACGCGATATCTAATGTGTATAAACCAGTGTGACAAGAATTACGCAAAATTACCACTATTTTACAAAAAGGTTGCCAGTGTTATGAAATCAATCCATTTTTGTACATTGTTTGATATTGAATGGCGGACTTTATGTAATGCTTCCGAAATGAGTTGTTTAAAATCAGTCACTGAACGGAGCGGACTCGGGGTACTTTTCTAAATGTATGGGTTATCTTGCTTGACAAGTCAATCAGTTTTATTATCTATGTATGTATATAAAATATTATATTGAAGTTTTGTTTCTGAGTTAATAAAATAATAGAAAATAAAAATGAGATTGGATGGGGACTTTTAAGAAGAAACACAAGTAACACAACGAAGAAATACAGTTGAAACATGAACCAAGCAAGGTAGAAAAGTGTAAGTTTAACATGTAAACTAATTATGAGTCTTATTTAGTCGATTCCTTATTGTGCCTCGTTAAAACAATTACTTATGTTGTGTTACAGCCGCTGTACTGTACGGCAATGCAAAAAAGGAAGTTCGTTGAATATATGGCTAGCCACCACTCTTTGCAAACGGAGGATTTAGTGGGCCACTCGGGTCTCGGACACATAGTCGGTCTGAGTGGCAAACTTTGCGGGAGTTTGGGCCAGGCAAACCTGTGGCTGTTTGGAAACTCGTAAGTATTTAAATTTTTTTCCATATATATTTACCTACTCAGGAATATTATTCGTAAAATATTTTATCACAATATTTTTAACAATATAATAATAGATTCATTGAACTCTATCATCGGATGAAGTCACACCAGCCAGTCAAATTACAGTCTGGTAAAACATACAGGTTATAATTATTTTAATGTAAGAGTTGCAAGTATGAATATGGATAGCTTCATTCTAAGTATAAATATGGAGAGATTGAGGGAACATAAAAATCAATAAGTTTTAATTACCCATACTAAAACAGTTTGTCTGTTGCACTTTTGCAAAATTTGATTGGGTAAGGAGGTAGCTTGAGTCTAGGCTATTTATTATATAGGAAAAAGTCAGTTTGACATTTATTGTTTTTAAAAATAACACTGTTCAATGTGTCTACTCTAGTATGAAAGTGAAATGAAATGCTATAGTATGTAAAATAATTATTTATTATGGCTTCCCTTTTCTCTTGAGCCACTCTTAATAGGAGGCCATTTGCCGGAAGCTGCTGGGTGGCAATGACTGGATTGCTATCTGCGGCAGTGTCCAGCTATGAGCCAAGTGTTCTGAAAAATAACATAACATTCTGTTATAGCAGATTATCATTATAGTACCTACTTAAGTTAGGGATTTGTAATCATAATAACCTATAATAATGCATCATATTATACAGTCAGTATACAACAGGTGTTAATTATTTCAGATTTCTCTAACAAATTTGAGGTACCCATTTGTTTGCTCAATGGTGTTGCGAACCCGACAGTGCCAGTGGGTGTATTTCTTCTGGACTATTTGGGGCAGCACATTCAAAATAAACATCATGAGCAACAGTTCACAAGCCTTCCCCCGAGTCAACAACAAACAATTAATTACATCATGGATAAATTATACTCTTTTTTTCAGGCTCGAGGTCAAGCAAGTCAGCACCAAGGAGGCCATAGAAAACTATTTTATTTAATTTTATTTTTAGGGTACTAGTTTCATATATGTTTAGTTTTTCTTTTGTTTAGATTAATCACAATTTAGTATGTAATACTATATGGAGGAAAGATTTGTTTGTTTGTAATCATAATAATAAACTCTGAAACTAATAACCCAATTTTAATAATTCTTTCACCATTAGAAGGCTACATTATTCAGAAGTAACAGTCAGGCTATATTTTATTGCATAGCCTCAAACAAACAAACATACATAAACAATCCTACTATCCTATTAATTATAAATGTGAAAGTTTGTGTGTGTGCGTGTGTGTGTGTATGTGTCTGTCTGTCTAACTGTGTGTCTGTCTGTCTGTCTAACTGTGTGTCTGCCTGTTTGTGTGTGTGTCTGTGGCTTCGTAGCTCTCAAAAGGATGCCCACTATGCCCTCGCCGCGTGTTGCACGCAAATCGGTTTCATACATTTAGTATAGATCTGATTATATTGCTCCCGCCCCGCGTGACGGCTAAATGTATGAAACCAGCGTGTGGCGACACGCGGCTTGGGCATATGTAGTAGCCCTCTGGCTTAACTAAACTGTGCCAGTTAGTTACTGACGGTGGGTGGACTGTGGAATGCATAACCAATATTCCTGCCCTATTCCACGTTGGTAACTTCCATACGCCAAAAAGTGCAACGGAGCTAGAACCTGTGAAAGAGTGCACTTGAACGAGTTGATTTGCC
The DNA here is from genome assembly GCA_963241965.1 of Tortrix viridana. Lineage (NCBI taxonomy): Eukaryota > Metazoa > Arthropoda > Insecta > Lepidoptera > Tortricidae > Tortrix > Tortrix viridana. The sequence goes on from OY725186.1 coordinate 10,655,582, forward strand.
AGTTGTTTTATTAAGCCCTCATAGAGCCTATACTAACGTTATGTAAGTCCTACCGACTTACTATACTTACCGAATAATAAAATTTTACCTAGGTACCTTACCTTTATGTAGAATGTAATCCATCACCGTTGTGCGGCTGGAATTCTGAATCCAGTTTGGCACATAAATAGAGTGCCATAATATATCCTTACCCACTCTATAGGTAGGTATAAGTGCCGAAATTCGGCCTCCGGAAGTTCGAAACGATTTGAGGCATCCCTTATTGTCCTCCGCTGCTGTTTACTTCGTTCTTTTTCAGCTTGCATCGTGAGACGATATTGACATCCTACAAATATTGTTTACAAATTATAATACGAGTAACGCCATTTTTCTAGGCAACTGAGTTGTTTTTGATAAGTAGAACTATTAAAAAAAAAATACTTACGCTTAAATGTATGTATTTTTAAGTTTTAATTACTGCGAGATGTTTATCGTCACCAACACGGAACTTGTATAAATTTATCGAATTGAGATGTCAAAAATAGATTAAAATCGGCGTCCATGTTAGGTAAATCGATATAATTATCGTTTTATCATTTACCGCTGTCAGAAATGGATAATACAGTTTAACCGATGCCACCATGTTAGCATACGTCGACAATGATAATTTGTCGATGATCTCGTGATAAAAATGGTTTATCGCGTCGATAAACGTGGCCATAATAGGCCCACTGGTCGTCTGTGTCACGACGATGTGTCAACAGAATAACATAGTACGGAACAGGGTTATGTTTTCAAAATGTCAGGCGTTTTTCCGAACCTTAAATATGAGACATGAATAAATATGACGACGCAGTTAGCCTAGTTGGTAGTGACCCTGCCTACAAAGCTAGCGGTCCTGGGTTCGAATCCCGGTATGGACAAATATTTGTGTGATGAGCGCGAGTATTTGTTCCCGAGTCATGGATGTTTTCTATATATTAAAGTATGTATTTCTCTATATAAGTATGTTTATCGTTGTCTAGTACCCATAGTACAAGCCTACTTAGAGCTTAGTTTGGGACTAGGTCAATTTGTGTGAGATTGTCCCCTGATATTTATATTATATTTATATTATATTTATATAACGGGGAAACGTTAAATCTCACGATTATAAGCCGGAACGATCCGACTCGGAGTCCTTCATCAAGGGACGAGCATTCACGGCGGCGTTGCGTTGTATTTTTTTAGTTAATAGAGCAGGTTAAATATTATGTGCGACGTGTTTCATCAAACTTTTGCAATTTGGCCAAGAACATAAACCGCAATGTAATATGTATCCTGCTAACGGCCGCACGTGTTTATTGCCAGCAACTTCCGCATCGCGTTCTTTTGACCACACGGGCTCTCAATTTATTCGATGGTTTTGTTTTTATAACTTTTTATTTAGCAGGTATAACCTGAATGTACCAGATCACACGAATTGACTCAAGGCCCCCTAGCATGCAAGCACGACAAGCACATCTGTTCCATATTCCAACGTAAGACTTAATGCTTAAGGTTTAAAATGAAAGTGTACCGTCTTGATAACATCGTTATCAAAATGTGAAAATCGCAATAGTCGCTTAGTAATAAAAGGTAATAAAAGTCAGGACGAGACACTTTTATTTTAAACCTTAAGCGTTAAATCTTACGTTAGAATATGGAAAGATGTATTTATTTTAGCACCTGTCAAATTTTATCTCGTGCATGCATAATAAGCCCGAAGGACTAGTTTCCTTGCGCCGCAGTTCTGCGGCACCAGCGTATTGCAGTGAAATTTCTGATTGATGACTTAAGGGCAACACAAACTATCAGTCCGCCGGCGATCTCAAGTCTGTCCGGCGGCCTGTCGGCAGAAATCTATGAAATCGTAGAAGAAACTGAGTCTGAGACAGGCCAATATCGGCCGGCGGATTTAGGGTGAATTTCCGGGCGTTTCAACCGCTGTCATTAGTGTCACCAATATATTGACGAAATCACTGACACTACAGCAACTTCTGATGCTGATAGAAACTACATCCCCGGTTCTGCTTCTGTTTACATCAGGCAGGAGTTGCTGGGGTGAATTTCAGGGCGTTTCAACCGCCGTCATTAGTGCCACCCAACATATTGACGAAATAAATGACACTACAGCAACTTTTGATGCTGATAGAAACTACATCCCCGGTTCTGCTTCTGTTTACATCAGGCGTTGCTGTAGTGTCATTGATTTCGTCAATATATTGGTGACACTAATGACGGCGGTTGAAACGCCCGGAAATTAACCCCTTAACAGTCTGCCAGTGACTATCGTCTGTGTTGCCCTTTAAATTGAATAGCCATATTCATATTCATATATTATACATTCAGTCAACAAAGTATCGGGAATGGATGATTTGTTTATGGTTCCAAATTCAAATTTTTGTTTTTTTTGTTGTTGTTAGATTGGCACAACTGTTTTCTATTTTGGCGCGGAGTTTGAGTTGCATCTGTTATTTATATTAAATACAGTGCTGTTTTTAGTTATATCATATCTAGTGTGTATTGCGAATTTCATAATGGACAAAAACATTGAACAAAGAGTTTGTCTTAAATTTTGCATCGCCAATGGAATTTCGTGTTCGGAGTCACTGAAAATGTTACAGAAGGCTTACGGTGATTCGACTTTATCAAAAACACGTGTTTATGAGTGGTACAAAGCGTTCAAAAGCGGTCGAGATGTGATGGAAGATTTGCCTCGCTCTGGTAGGCCATCAACGTCTGCAACTGAAGTTAACATCGCAAAAGTGAAGGAAATAGTGACTGAAAATCCTCATTCAACTTTGAGAGAGATAGCCGCCGAACTTTCTGTATCTCACGAGTCGATCCGTACTATTTTAACTAATCATTTGGGTATGAAACATGTTACCGCTCGGCTAGTCCCAAAAGACCTGAATTTTCTCCAAAAACTCAATCGCATGAGAGTCGCTGAGGACATGCTAGAACGAGTCAATTCCGACCCAACATTCATGAAACGCATTGTTACTGGTGACGAGACGTGGGTTTACGAGTTTGACATGCAAACTAGTCAACAAGCTTCGGAGTGGCGCCTTCCAACTGAACCGAAACCGAAGAAACCACGCCAAAGTCGATCAAAAGTCAAAGTCATGTTGACTGTTTTCTTTGACTATCGCGGTGTTGTGCACTCGGAATTCTTGCCGGAAGGTCAAACGGTAAATAAAGAATATTATTTGAGCGTTATGCGGCATTTAAGAGAGCAAATTCGACGAAAAAGGCCAGATTTGTGGAATGAAAATTCTTGGATTTTGCACCACGATAATGCGCCTTCGCACAAGGCCATCATTGTGAAAGAATTTTTGACCAAACACTCAACAAATACCATCGAGCAACCACCATATTCACCAGATATGGCTCCTGTCGACTTCTTTCTTTTTCCTAAACTCAAATTACCACTTCGTGGCACCCGTTTTCAATCGGTAGAAGACATAAAGGAGAATTCGCGCCGAGAACTGAATTCAATTCCGGAAACAGCGTTTAAAAAATGTTTTGATGATTGGATTATTCGTTGGCGTAAGTGTATCGTTTCTGAAGGAGCATACTTTGAAGGTGATAAAATAAATTTGGATGATTAACAAACAGTTTGTGTATTATTGATCTTTTCCCGGTACTTTCTTGACAGAGTAGTATATTTTAACTTTTTAAACGGTTAAATTTAGATTAAAGCTAAAAATAAATGAATGAAGGGATAATAAATTATCGCACTTACATATAATAGCAAACATCAAAGCCGCGGTTGCTAGCGGGCTGTGTACTGAGTGTCGTTGATGGTGGTACCCATACCTCACACCTAATCCGAATGAAATCCTTTCTTATCTCCAATCTCTTTTGTTTCAGGCATAGCATCAATAACGACCCTCACAGTTCTATCCTTCGAGCGGTACATGCTGGTGACCAGGCCGTTCAGCTCGCACCACCTCAGCTCCAAGGGCGCCGCCGTCTCCGTGGGCTTCATCTGGACCTACTCCCTCGCCCTCACCACCCCCCCGCTCATGGGGTGGGGGAACTACGTCAACGAAGCTGCCAACATCAGGTAAGTTCTGAATGATGTAGTTATGAGGACCTTTACCACCAACGAGGTGATGGTGTTACAAACCACACCATTAATTCAAAAAATGCAAAGTAAAACCCGACTAGTGACCAGTATGTCGCACTCTTGTAATTTTTATATAGCCTATGACACTCGCACGGTTCATATGACACCCCATTTATTAAAATTGGTCCAATAGTGTAGGAGATAGGGTGAAACATACGATTTCACTGATCACAAACATGTACTGTCAAAATCGGCATCCTATAAATAATCCAGCCTATATACGTCCCACTGCTGGGCACAGGCCTCCCCTCACAATGAGAGGGTTTGGGCTATAGTTCCCACGCGGGCCCAGTGCGGATTGGGAACTTCGCACACGCCGCCAAATTGCTTTGCAGGTGTGTGCAGGTTTCCTACTAAATGTTACAAATTATATTTCGCACATAAATTCCGAAAAACTTAGAGGTGCGAGCTCTGGTTCGAACCCGCGACTCTCTGCTTAAGAGTCGGCAGGTCAAACCGAGAAAATGCATTTTACCTTCAGTTGTTTTTTTTTACTGCCTTAGACAAACAGGCGGACGGCCCACCTGATGGGAAATGGTCACCGCCGTCTATGGACATTTGCAACACCAGAGGCGTCACTAATGCGTTGCCGGTCTCGAATAAATTTAATGACACCCTTTTAAAAAGCCCGATAATGTGGCGCATTGGGAAAATCTCAGCGGGAAATTCATTCCAAGTTCTTAAAGTTTTTATATTTGGTATTGTATTAGAAACATTATTGTTTTACGTTTGCTTTCACCACAACAAATTCCCAAAGCACCGGAATCAACATTGCGCTTGCGCAAACCACCCATTTATCAAATTACTTTACTTTATTACATAATTATATTGTTTTAGGATATGAGCTATACTTGAAGGCTTCTGGTTATCAAACTTTGATTAAAATATTGATGGCACTTTATCACGAAATCTATTAAGATTAGTTCCAATCCAAAAATGCCTAGAAAATACGTATCTTGCTCGATATAAGGTCCAAATTCCTCGGCCGTTACTGAATACTTAATAGAGTTCACTTAATGAAAATAGCTTTTTGGGATTATTACTCCTTTGAGAATCGGTAGAGGTGTATTAGAGAGCTTTCTAGAATTTATTATGCGTATTATTTATAGAGGCCAGGAAAATTGGTTTTACGGATTACAGGTATATTCAGGGTAGGTACCACACGTCCGACCGATGTATCGATCGATCAATGTGTTACCAATAACAAAAATCGATCGATTAATTATCGGTTAACAGATGATTGACAGTCTAACTGTCCGGTCACTATATTCAAATATAAGATCGAAGCCATTAAAAACAAGGTTACTTCAAATTAAAATTTGACACATGTATGTAGCAAATGTCATTGTGAATTTGTAACTCGAGGTATAGTAGTCGGCACGAGAGTTGATGTGAATTATTATGCAACAAAGGTAGTGAATGAACGAAGGAGTGAATGTGAACAAAATCCCGCTGTCAATACATGACATGGTGTTGTGTGCGTGACTCAACTCTTGTGCCGATACATACACTGGCCCGCAAAACTAAGTATCACACTTTTAAAATTTCATTTTTTTTCTAAACTATAGAAGTTAGAGATTTAAAATAAAAAACGTTTTATAGCAAATTTTATCAGCTTTCCTTCTAACTATAACTAAAATAAACAGTAAAATTTTCAACTTAAAAAAAAGATAAAACAATAAAATAGCCATTTTTAGTTATTGCAATTTTAAAAGTGTGATACTTAGTTTAGCGGGCCAGTGTATACCTACCCTATCTATTAATTTTTTTAAATAATCGAATGGCGTAGACAGATAGTTTTGGGCTAACTTTTGAAGTACCTATAGTTGGATAAAGGGCACAAGAAAATGGCAAAATGTGCCGTTCTCAATATGGAGGCAGGCGGCTACGCCGTTTTTAGAACTGTTACCATAGTATTCATATAGTTACAAGAATAAGAAGAGCGTAACTGCCTTCCTCCATAAGGTCCCTTTATATTGAGAACGTCACAAATAATCAAGTTATTATGTAGCAATATGTCTATCGGAATTGATATCCTAGATTTTGACTGAAGCCTTGTAGGTTTCTTGAAAAGGTAATTAACCGGAGGGCTTATTGCGTAACGTACTCGCGATCGCGATCGCTTTCATTTTTGACAGTTGAAGGCAAGTCTGCCTACAAAATGAAAACAATTGTTCAACTTTCAAGTGAATCGCGATCGCGAGTGCGTTAGGCAATAAGCCTGCAGGTTAATCTAACATAAACCCGTTTATAAACTACCGAGTATTAGAGCAAAATTAGAGGATTTGTCACAAGATGTGTCAAAAAAGGCAGTTTTCTATGGCTTGACAATAATTTTTACGTGTCTTGTGCATCTCAGTCTTTTATAAACTCATGTTATAAACTCATGTTTATAATACGGCCCTTAATTCTTTCAAGAGTACCGTTAAATTTTAGCAAAACTGTGTAATAAATGTTGCCCAAAATTCATGACCGTCACATGCCTGAAATTATTTTTACTGAACCCGTTATTGTTACAGCATATTTAAGATATCTAACTGATAAATAAGGGTAGATTTAGGTAAGATTTGTTTTGAAAAAGTCCTCAAATAAAACCGTTCCAGTTATTATACTTTCAAACTTGAGATGATAATGAATACATTCAGACTACAAATTTTTCAGTGAGCCAATTATGGATCCAATAGACACCCCAACAAATTAATTTAAGTCTTTTCTGTTTTACTAGAAAACTTTGCTCGATCGTTACAAGAATATATATATATATATTTACGTACGAAACTTAATATTTCTCTCGTTACTTTAAATATGTGTGGGTGACTCGAATATTACCTTGCTTGTATGCAAATAAGGAAAACAATCATGTTTAATAAAATAAAATAGGTAAACATATTTCCGTGACCTACTTACATTATGAAAGTATCCTTAAAACGTTACATTATACGAGTATTATATTATGGATACAGAAACGGCGTTAAGTTCTCTATTACGTCTGATATTATAGCGTCTAAAACAACCTGTACCTACCAGAAACATAGGTTGGTAAATTAAAGTGTTCCTTTTGGTATGTCAGAGGTCATTTGGAAGGTATAACAGAGGTCATTTGCCGTTAAAAAAAAGTACATTGTTACGTAGAGTTATGTTGAAGGCCGAAACGAAGTTAAGGCCAGACGTAAAGCTTTTTTCAACTACTGCGAGGAAATAAAACTAAACCATACACGTAGAAATATCAATTAGTAGAGTTACTTACGAAACGGGCCAATCATATTTATGCATGTATGAAAAATAAGTTACTCGTAGAACCGATGGCCGTTGGAGCGCAAAGGAGCGGCAGGCCTTCCACAAGGTGGACCGACGATCTGATAAAAGTCGCGGGAAACCGCTGGATGACAGCAGCAGAGGACCGGTCGTTGTGGAAAACCTTGGGGAAGGCCTTTGACCAGCAGTGGACGTCTTGCGGCTGATGATGATGATGATGATGATAATGATGATGAAAAATAAGTGATGCCTGTTCATAATAAGTGAGGTTTTGCGGTCCCAAAATATTTCCCAGCTGTGTTAACAGACAACCAGTTAAATCAGTACCTCAAATATTGGCCATTTCTTTTTATACTGTCACAATGTCACGATCTCGCAAATCCCAATCGCAAATAATCGCATCGATATTCAGTCGTACGCTACCATGGCGATTTGTGTGTACGTCAATCCTGAGGCAATTATACCTATGTACCTATATGCCGGTTTATACTTACCCGTGTCAATATTGGCTTTACTGGTAAAGCCAATACTACTCCCAAAGAGCCCTCAAGTTTACTCACCCATATATCGCACCTCTAATGCGACAACGACGTAAATGCAGAAAGTCGACTTTGACATTCAATTGTTTTTTACAGCAATAACGTTTTCTTTGAACTGTGTTTTGTTTGTGTTCTGAAGAGTCGTTGCATTAGAAGTGCGATATATGATCCGGCAGTTGAAACATCTAAAATACGGCCAATGAGACGAGATAAACAATGCAAACAAACTGACCGTTACTGAGTTATATTGCAATAGCGAGCGATTATTATATCTGTCCTTATTTCTCGTACGCAATAATATCTTCAGTTGGTCGATGATGTCTGTCGTTGCGTGATTCGTGGTACAGGACAGCTGTCAGTACAGAAGTTGTCAACATTAGGGCCGCCATTTTGTAAAGTTCATTCATGTTTGGATTGCGTTTGAAGTGACATGATTTTTTTCGTTTCCGTATTATTTTGTTGTTGTTATTACACGTAGCTCGCATATAATAATACCTCATATAAATTTGAAGATGTGAAAAAATTGCCACAAGAAGGAATCCAGAATAACAAATGGCGAAATTGTGTGTTATCATAAAAAAGAGAACAATTTTTGTAGCAAAATTGACAACATGATTGATAGATAATACAATAGATAGTTTTGACATAAATACGGTTGATTCGGACTCTTCTAACGAATCATCTTCTGATACAGATGACTAGAATAGGAAGTGTAAAATTCGTTAATTTCTTCAAATAAAAATGTTTTGAACTCCTGAAAGCTTGTTTACATTTTTTATCTCGTCTCGTTGGCCTTACTTTGCCTATCAACTTTATTAAACAGACAAATGCCTCCTACAAAATTGCGAGCCCTATTTTTAGAGCTTATATGTGACGTTATCAATATAAAGGGAAGGGACCTTATGGAGGCCGGCAGTTACGCTCTTCTTAACTATACGAATACTATGGTAACAGTTCTAAAAACGGCGTAGCCACCTGCCTCCATAAGGTCCCTTTTTATTGAGAACGTCACATATTATTACTTTACTCTTAAATGGCCCAACGGATTTTCATCAAAAAAACTCTAGATTTAGTCTCCTTTATTTAAAAAAAAATAATTTAATCGTTCCACCAGTTTGGAAGCTACGTTACCACATATAGATACACACATACACAGATTCACATGTAAAATGTATAATACTCTTTTTGCGTCGGGGATTAAAAGTCATACACAATGGGCGGATCTGTCACTCATTCAAAGTCTGCATAATATAACCGTAAAATGTATTTCTTTAAAAGTGACGAGGATCTTTTCCATTACGCCTGCGTTTTATCTCCTTGGTCATTACGACCTAAATTTATCCAGTAGAAAATGAAAAAATAAATGTGTTTCGTTTCATAAACTTGTCCTTACAGTCTGAAAATGACAGCTGTTCAAACAAGTCATTGAAGAAGAATATCTTTGTAGACATGACAATGTTTTATAGTGATAGTTAAAAACGGCAACAAGGCGTGTAAGGTCTAGGGGAGATACACTACTACAGAAAGGGAGTCAATTTATTTCATTTAAAAGTAACAACTAAATTTCCGAGCAACTTTTCATCGCCCTGTATATTAATTTCTACAGCAAGTAGACGTATAGCAGAGTACAAGTAATATGGCGCGCGGGTTAATCAAAAATGGACTCTTGGTCCACGGCGTAAGCGCTTTGACACACGCTATATTCATTAATTATGTCCTTCTTCTGATTATTGGGCCACCTTAAAACCCGGTCATATTTTTTTTATATATTTACTGAACATAATTACAACAGAGATATGTGACGTTCTCAATATAAAGGGACCTTATGGAGGAAGGCTTCTTATTCTTGTAACTATACGAATACTATGGTGACAGTTGTAAAAACGTCGTAACCTCCTGCCTCCATAAGGTCCCTTTATATTGAGAACGTCGCATAATGACAGCATTAAACGAAATTACGTCAAAATTAATCATAGGTTTTCTGCGACACGATTCTATAGTGGCTCAACAATTAAGTTGTTGACCGTACGTAACGTAGAGCGTTTACGTTGCCCACTGTCTATTCGCGGTTCACGCACGCCGCTGCTTCCGAATTCTGCACTTCATAGTGCGGTGTTTAAAGTTTATATTTGAACGCTTTTCCTAGAAGCAGTAATACCTACAGGGTGAATATAACATATACTACATGTATGTATGCAAGTATAATTATATTATAGAGAGCTCGGAATTGCACATGTAGTGGTATTTGTAAGTTTACTTGAATTCTAAATTTGAAGCTTCATTTTCCTTGTACTATCTATCACTACATAGTAACGTATAAGACAAAGTCGCTTCCCGCCGTCTGTCCCTCTGTATGTACGCTTAGATCTTTCACGGATTTTAATGCTATGTTCACCGTCAGTTAGATAATTTTTCACGGAAGGTTTATGTATATAATAGTATCCAGAGCGAAGCGAGGGCGGGACGTTAGTCACCAATAAATGAGGTTGTAATGTATTCAAAAAGTAATAAGAAAAACAGCAGCGTTGCGTAATTTATTATTTATTACTTATTTTGGTTTTTATGCCAACGGTACACCACTACATACGCCATTCCGAGCTCTCGCTAATCTTTAGTATAAAACAAAGTCGCTTCCCGCCGTCGTCTGTCCCTCTGTATGTATGTACGCTTAGATCTTTCAAACTACGCAACGGATTTTAATGCGGTTTTCCGTCAGATAAGATAAGCATCAGTTAGATAATTTTTCACGGAAGGTTTATGTATATAATAGTACCCGGAGCGAAGCGAGGGTCGCTAGTATATCTATAGGTGACGTATTTATTCCTTAAGCCATATATTTTCTTATCTACTAAATTCGGGGAAGCTCTTACTTTCGAGACGGCAAACACGTCCTTTTAACAACATCCTCGGAAAATATTTATTGTAGGTAAATATGGGGTGTTTGAAGACCTAATATCAAATATTTATACCTGCGGGAAATAAATATTAAGTTACTCTGTAATTCTACTTACTTTTTTAACTATTGATTATTTATGCCGTTAAACCATATTAAGTTTTTACTAAGTAATTTTAATACAAAACGCCTTTAATAGAATTAATAATTATTTTTAATGATTAATTTATTTAATATTCTTTTGTTCTTTGTTTATTTCATAGTGTATTAGTTTCACCAACCAATTAACGGACTGTTAAATCTTAATCCGCTGTTTGTCAATACATTTTGACAGCCGTCATACTTCTAATCGTGTGTGTAATTGTCGATGAACTCCGCACTTAAAGTTACATTTAACTGTATAAATGATTTTTATTTTTACCCTATATTCATAATATTAATTAAATTTTTGTATGATGATTGTACACAAGCCAGGTTTCGTATTATATTATAAGGCAGACAAACATTTGCATAAAGTATCTTTTCATCCTTGTCGACGCGGTTAACCTAGTTGGTAGTGACTTGCCTACGAAGCTAGCGGTCCCGGGTTCGAATCCCGGTATGGGCAAATATTTGTGTGATGAACGTGGGTAATTGTTCCTGATAAACGATGTATTTATACTATTTATGCATATCAGTATGTTTATAGTGGTCTAGTAGGTACACCTAGAGCTTAAGAGTGAGATTGTCCCGTGATATTCATTATTTATTACCCACACAATCGAGTTATCTCTTTAGTCCTTGGTAATTAATTAGTCTTAGGGTCTAATCGTTTGTAAAGGGCAACACAGACTGGCAATCCGCCAGCCTGTATTAGCCTGTCAGATCATCGTATTAGAACAGAATAATTATCAGTTTCTCGTAAGATTCATACATTTTTAACCGACGACGGCGCGATATATTAGTTCAACTCGACCGATTTTATGTTGATGCGATTTTTTTTTGTGATATACTCTTATCACTGAAAAGCGAAAAAAAAAAGCGAAAAATTAAAAAAAAAAAAAAAAAAAAGTCTTCAAAAAACCCACTAAACAAGACTAAATAAGAATCATGTGACATTGCTATTGTGTAAACCTACTTGACACCGGCTTAGATATATTCCACGTACCCTATTAGGCATCCATCAAATAGGCAGTTCCTAGAAAACCGGTCATTATTTAGTCTTGTTTAGTGGGTTTTTTGAAGAGGGTATTATTTTTTATTAAACATTGTTTTTTCGCTTTTTTTTATTATTATTTTTTTCACACATTTCGGCCGGCAGGCTGCCTGGCAGCCTCGGGACTGCGCCGGCAGACTGTTAGTCTGTGTAGCCCTTCACAGGGACAAACAGAGGATCCCAGATTGTATCTCGTTAATATACTACGGTCATGCCCAGTCAGCCAATGACAATGTTGAGGATGCCTAGAACCCTGTCATTTTAAATATCATAGAATTAATTGTATTTGTCATTCTAGTATGTTCAGATTGAAGTTATTTATGACTAGGTACTAAGGTACTTGAGATTTTCTTTGTATTTGAGTGGCCGTAAAAGGAAATACCTCTTAAACACCACAATCACTGAATGATTTTTAGGGTTCTGTACCCATAAGGGTGGCACATGGGTTCCTATTACTAAGCCTACGCGCGATCCGGCCATCTGTCCTCGCTTTATTATTTCCACCGTAATAAATAGCCAATTTTTTTTCATATGTCTTACAGCGGCGGATTACCTAAGGACTCTTTACTTTGCTTTTCACTAAAGAAGCATTAGTTTAAAGCGGTTACCTATCTGAACTGCGAAAAATGTTTGGCTGATTTTTGGTTCGACAAAAATTATTCAACAAATATGATTTGTTTTTTTACCGATTTGACAAATTATCTGTTCCTTATTACTGATTTGGCCGTACCATTAGTTGTCCAATGTGATTGTTTGATAATTCATAATAATCTATCATTTGCCTAATGTAACGGCTCGTTTTATTAACAGTTTACTTATTGTTAAATCGACTTTGTTATGTTTGTTTTTTTATTTTCAATTATGTATATGTTACCCTGATTCGACTGGCTCGTTGCATTTTCTGGATAGTTAAAACAAATTACAAGCAAGATTTTCTGGGCTGAATATTTGACGTTACGTAGCGAAATCTATATGTAGCGTTTCGAAACGAATTCGGTCAAACAATTTTCGCGATTGCGACAGATTACCGTTTAAAGCTGATTATCTCGTTTGTCCCCAGCTGCTCGGTGAACTGGCACGAGCAGAGCATGAACACGCTGACGTACATCCTGTTCCTGTTCGCGATGGGCCAGATCGTGCCCTTCATCATCATCACCTTCAGCTACGTCAACATCGTCCGAACCCTCAAGACTGTAAGTGCACCGATTACATTAGAGCTTCTCAAAGTCTCCGCGGAGCCTTGGAGCTCCGCAAAGCCCTTGCAAGAGCGATGAAAAAACAATCTAAAGAAGAATATTATATAGACTAGGTATCTTTTTTATTTTTAATAAACAACTTCAAGGATTTAACTCACTTGGGGCTCCGTAAAAAATGTACTGTTTCAAAAAGGTTCCGTCGCTAAAATAGTTAAAGAACCGCTGGATTATGAGTATCTTCAATTTTTACTTGCGGTTGGTAATTTCATTTCATTAATTATTATTTATGATGCAATCAGTTTACCAACCGCAAGAAAAATAATATAGATACAAGCTTGAGAAAGTAGCACGTCGCTATTAGGATTTGGTTTCCTGTCGGATCACCTCATTACGGATCCGATCCTTTAGAGAAACTTCTAACATAGTACCTAATTTCCATAGCAACTATGTAGACCACATATAACCTACACCTATATTATAGGTAATATAGGTGTGTACTGCAATATTTTGTCATGATGGGGCTTGAATATAAAATAGAAATAGTTATGTAAAAAAATTTAATTGTCCGATAACTACAATCACAAAAATATGAAGTTCAAGGACTTAACGAGATTGAAATTTGGCTCTTGTTTTTCTTTAGTCAATCGTAAAAACACAGTACCTAAATCTCCTCAGATAAAATATTTTAAAGTCCTGTTCTGTTTCAAATTCCTCTCGCATAGTCTGCCAGGTCATTAGCATTCCTTGCAGTTTAACGCTGTGTTAATGTGCATGTGCAAGTGCAGCGCCCGACTAAAATACGCTGTTAACGGACTGCTGTTAGGGACCGTAAAATAACTGAACAGAAATGCAATATTTAATTGACCAGTTTGACAGAATGTTGCCACTGTTGAAGAATTATTCGAACTAATTACCAGCCACAGTGTTCCACCATCGAACTAAGTCCAGATTTCATCAACACCATCTTGATGAATGTGGACACTCAAGGTAGGGTTCTGGTCCACAAAGTCGCTATGGAAATTATTATGTTGGAAGTTCCGTTTTCGAGCATAATAAATATGGAACGATCTTCCGCCCCACTACGCACTATACCTGAATTTTTAATCTCACGGAAAAATGTAAACAAAGGTGTTGCCGTTAACGAAAAAAATTTGAAGCATTCAAAATTACTTGGCACATTTTTAAGAAATCGACTTTGTATAAATAAAATGTATAAATCAAGATAATTAATTGTAATTTGAATATGAATATGAATAAGTAATTTAATTTGTTGATGTCAAACTTTATCTTGACATAAACTCTTTGTTATATTAATTTAAAAAGAGAATACTGTTTTCGTATCCACAATTTATTTATTGCACTGGTATCACTGTCTCGATACACCCAGATCATAAAGTTGCGGGCCGCTTAACGTAAGACGTCACTCCTCCTTTGATCCCATCGCTTTCCAGTGGCTGTTCTGTTGAATTTTTATTGTTGTTACGTTTTCTATTGTTGTTAAGTTGTTCATTGTTACGTTTTCTGTTGTTTTTCGTTCACTGTTGTGTGGAAGGATGGACCCTGGTCCGAGTACTTCTCGGTCAAAGGAAGACTATATGTTGTCTCCTGTGAAGAAACGACCACGTCTTTGGTCTTTATCGGAGATGGAGAAAAACATATACTTTGAGATCCCCTGAAATGTCACTTTGACAGTGACTTATCTTTGTTTACATTTTTTCCGTGAGATTAAAAATTCAGGAATAAAATGTCGCTAACTTTAAACTTAAAATTTGAAGAACATTACTCGAAAAGCAGCTGAGCCGAGATGACCAAGAAACGACCCCCCCCCCCCCCCCCCCCCCCTTTATCTCTGACCATTAAAAATCTTATTGAACTTAAAATTATAATCAGGTCTGTTCTAGTCGTCGGGATGCTCTGTCTGATTAATTAATTAACTAAATTACGTATTAAGTATTGTTTTATGTTTTGTATGCAGTATGCCCTTAAGGTTTATTCTAACATTGAGATGGAGGTGCAAGCTGAAAAACAGCACTGTGAAGACCCCAGCCTCACAGCATATGCTGAGTTCTGTCTGAGCCGTTTGTCATAACAATGTCATGTTCATTACGTGTACCTATCTATTGTTGTGACTTTTGTAGATTTCTTTTTATTTTATTTTGCTGTTTTTGATTTAAGTACCTAATATATGTAATACTACCGTGTTTGTTACTGGCAATAAATCTTTTTCTGTTTCTATTAATTAAGTTCGCTCTTGATCTAGTTAGGGAGGGCCCAGGGCTGTATTTTAATCAAACAGTTTTTGCAAACAGAAAATTCAATTAAACGTTTAAATGAGTTTACCTTGTATGTGAGCTTTCGAATAAATAGAATAATTTAATACTAGTTTAGTGTATTTAAAGACTGGAACATCTATTTTACAGCGTATACACTCTTATCAGTTTGCTCATAAACTAGAAAGAGTGCGCCAAAAGGGTGTCGGCGTTTTGAGTTTTCAATTTCTCGGAAGCGTGCAGCGTGCTAGACGCGTCGCTTCCTGGAATTTTAGTCGCATGCTATAACGCATCCAGGACGCGACGAGTCTAGCAAAATACGCCTCCGCCTTCCCGCGCAGTGCATTTCCGAGAAATTAAAAACTCAACACGCCAACACACTAACACACTGGTACACCCTGTATTATAAATGTGAAAGTAACTCTGTTTGTCTGTCTGTTGCGCTTTCACGGCTAAACCGCTGAACCGATTTCGATGAAATTTGGTGTGGAGATATTTTGAGTTCCGGGAAAGGACATTTTTATTCCGAAAAACTGAACAGTTCCCGAGGGAACTACGCGAGTCGCGGGCTAAAGCTAGTAATGTTATTAATGTAAAGTGTGTTTGTTCCGTCTTCACGGCTCAACGCCTCATAATTATACGTAGATGAGAGTTTTATATTTCTATGGAGCCGCAAAAAAGGCTTTGCATTAATGTGCTCACTGGCGGATTACGGGTTTCACACACTTCGGTTGATTCGCAGATTTATTGGATTTCTAACCGGAAAGGCCACGGTAAACACAAAATTCAATTAAATACTAAAACCTCGTCGTTTTAAACAAATTATTATATTATTATTATTATTATAAAAGCCCTATGTCGTGTTATCATTAAGTTTTTACCAATAAAGTTATTCTATTATTCTTATATTAACCGTCGTTACGATTTATGCCCGTTATAAAATTTACATGCCGTATATCTATGTACCTTTATGTTATTTTAATTTCTTCCTGTGTTCGTTGTTGTGAATAAATGATTTTCTTCTTCTTCAAAATCATATAATTATTTATCTTTGCTGTTTCTTTCTTTTCTGTCCTCCCGGCTACAAGATTGCTTTCCGAAGTCTTAAAAGGCTTCAGGTCTAAGATACGCACGTCTTACCACTAGAATACGAGTTCGCTGTGCATGCAAACAGAATGAATAAGTGCTCACACGTTATGTTACCATTTCCCAACGGTAGTGTAAAATTCAGGCATTATTTGCAATAGGGATGTTCTGAAACTTCCCTTATATTGGAAATATTAACACTTTCTGGACTTATTTTTGGTGTTCTTGATGTTTTTAGGGTTCCGTACGTCAAAAGGAAAAAAAGGAACCCATGTAGGATCACAATGTTGTCCGTCCGTCTGTCTGTCTGTCAAGACCCTTTTTCTCGGGAACGCGTAGAGGTACCAAGTTGAAATTCATATCAAATACTCAGGTCTGCAATCCCTTGGCGTTGTTAAAACAATCAGACTTCTAAATCAACGCAAACAAAAGATACGGCCGTTTATGCCGCATATTCAAAGGAATCTCAATTGAATCAAAACCTATAGGGCAAAATCAAAACCTAAACCTACTTCCCGTTGAGTTAGAATCATGAAATTTGGCAAGAAGCATAGTCTTATAGCATAGCACAAGTAGGTACAGGAAAAAAACATAGAAAATAAAGGCCAGTATAAACTAATACTCACTAAGTACGAGAGTGCATACTTAGTGTGTGTTAATTTATACTGGAATTTGTTTCTATTGTATTCCCGTGATTTACGGACTATTTACATACCTATAAGTTATGAATAAACTCATCTTGACTGAGATACATGTCTGAAGAGACGTCAAAATGATTGTCAAGCCATAGAGACCTGTCATTGTTGACACATCTTGAGACGAACATCTCTTTAATTTAGCACGGTATCTACGGTAAAAATAAGGCGACATTTAATTACAAACAGCTCAAAATACTATTCTCAATCCAAGGTTCAACTTAAAGTGGCATTATGACACAATGGCTAATGAGCACAGTTGTGTTTAAATCACACACGCACTGATTATGACGATCTCTCTTCAAGAGAGCGAAATTATTTGATTGCGTCATACGCGTAGCGTAAATACAAATACATCTGCCGTTAATTTTGTTGCATTACGAACATATTAATGGTTAGCGCGTTTCTGTAACAGAACAGTCTTGCAGTCAGCAAAGAGAACTATTACGAGTCAGTTGCGGGTGTACCAGCAGGCTGAGTAGGGTTGAGCCTATGGCGGCAGGTTTTAGGAACCGGACGGCTAATTTGGGACCGATTTTTTTTTTCTGATGTCTTGCAAAAATAATTCCGATTATAAAAATAATCTAGGATAATTCATAATTCTTTATTCTGTAAGGATTTTACATGGTCATAGTTGTGACGTGTTGAGAATTAAATAAATAATATTGATAATAAAACATAGAAGCAATGTCAATTAATATTAAGTACAATATTACAATACAATCATTACAGCTGATTATATTATATAATTTCAAATAAGTACTCGGTCAAAATTAAATAATTATGTCAATATCATCAAGGTACTCATTGACGGAATAGATACTGACAATTGAAGAAGGGCGGCAAAAAAACAGGCTATACCTACTTCAGAAATGTGTAAATCCGCCACTGTTATGAGTACCTACCAGAGACTGGACCACCCTTCCTCGCGAAAAGCCTTTCAAAGGGCTTCCCCTTGAAATAGCTAGCCCAGTAGGTAGATTTGCTCACCCATTCCAATTGATATCCCATACGATTGACTTTCCCTTGTCGAATGAAGAACCCAACGATAAGGCTAGCCATTTAAATTGGTTACTGGTAACTGATTCACCTTGATACCCCTATAAAAGGGTTTCCCTAGCGATTTTAGCGTTTATTATAAAGCTTCAAACGATAAGCCATCGGTAATGTTTATACTAATAAGGGAAAGAGTAAGGGTATTGGTTAGCGCTTAATTAAATGGGCTATGTTTTGGAAATAGCGCTCTAAAAGCACATTTAAAAGGTTTTGACAGGCAGAGGGTTTGGTAAGTTAAGCTTTACGAAAAATCCATACGAGAAAGGGATAGCGGGCCGGTCCCTGGTACAGTTCGCCATCAAATATATCTGTACATATCAGAGTGGTCAAAAATATCTGAACATGCACTCTAACGCCTTGACAATAGAGTCGTGTTCAGATATTTGTGAGCACATTGTTTGCTGCAATATACATGATGGCGACTGTACCTACTTTCCTAGTTCCTATTATAAATAAATATCAGGGATACAAACACCCTGTTCCTGTAAGCATAATTAATTCATGTAAATACCTATATTATTATTTTGATACGACATGGTATAGAATAGTACATTTAACCAAGGCATACAAGTGATCAAGGACTCGCAAAAAGGCTACACGAGCGCCAGCGAGAGCACCTATAGTTTAAACAATATACCTAAAATTTTTAGACACATACAATATAAGGGTTCAAATTGAACTATCGTTTTCAATCAACGAAATTGCGCCCTACTTCTTTAAGTTACGTGCATTGACACAACATTGAGGTCAATTTCAAACAGTAATTTTCACAGAAAATTAGATAATCAAAACAAAGAATAAATTATGTGACCTGTGTGCTTGTTTATTTCTTACCCCATCGATAGGTTCTAGCTTAGTTAAATACACACATATCCGACAAAGCATGTTCAATGTTTATTTCTTCGTCTGTATTTCCGCTAGTTACTTAACGAGATAGCTACTAAGCACCAGCACTGGGTTGCAGAGGGTTCCTTTAGACTCGTTAGTGCCCGGCCGTTAGCGCTGCCGGATAACGAACTAGTCAATGAATATTAAATTACAGGGAATTAGTTACGGAGCACAACACTGTTATACAGCTAGGCGAATGTGGATATGCAGTTTCGAAACTCGGTATCTATTGTTTGTCATAAATACATATGCCATAATGTATCATTTGCCATAATCATCATTTGACATAAAGACATAAAATCTTGCAATTTTTAAGGTTTTTGAAAAAAAATATCTTCGAGAAAATGAAAACTATGGCAAAAGAAGGTCTCCCAGGTGGTACACTGTCTTTGATTATTTTAGCCGACTGTGCAAACACAAAGAACGGTAATGATTTTAACAGTCTATGTATGTGTGTATCTATGTAAGTATGAATGGATCGACTGTTCCACTCTAGCTCCTGAACTATTGGGCTGATTTTAGGAAATCTGAAAGATTCGTCAACAATGTTTCAATCTAAACATTATCGCAATAAAAAATAATTTTAATTTTAATTGAAAATAACAGTTAATACTTCCCACTATTGGGCACTGGCCCCCTCTCATTATAGGAGGAAACCTGTCCCAAGCAAACTTACTTTATTTGCTCAAAAGTTTAAACAATATACCTATAATAACAGCACTACAGCACTGCAGCAGTACTTAGCAGCTTTTATTTTATCTGCGGGCTTAGCATGCATGCGTGAGGTAAAATTTGTCAGAAGCTAGGGAAATGAATACATCTATTAGAGATTAGTTTGGGACTAGGTCAATCTGTGTGATTGTCCCGGATATTTATTTATTTATATTCTAACGTAAGACTTAACGCTTAAGGTTTTAAAAAAAGTGTCTCGTTTTGACTTTTATTACCTATATTATTACTAAACGACTATTGCGGTTTTCACATTTTACAAGACGGGACACTTTCATTTTAATTAAGTCTTACGTTAGAATATGGAATAGATGTATTCATTTCCCTAGCACCTGACAAAGTTTTATCTCGTGCATACATGCTAAGCCCGCTGTAGTTCCCTTTAGTCGAATAGCGAAATACCTAACATCGAAGACCGACAAAAGGAAATTAGAAGTCAAATCTTCTTGTTCATATAAAACTAGAACTTTGCCTTTTGCCTTTTATAAATAAATAAATATCACGGGACAATCTCACACAAATTGACCTAGTCCCAAACTAAGCTCAAGGCTTGTACTATGGGTACTAGACAACGATAAACATATAGAGAAATACATACATACATACATAGAAAACATCCATGACTCAGGAACAAACAAATACTCGCGCTCATCACGCAAATATTTGTTCATACCGGGATTCGAACCCGGGACCGCTTGCTTCATAGGCAGGGTCACTACCAACTAGGCTAACCGCGTCGTCGAAAAATCGTTAGTAGATAAGGCAACGAAATTAAATATGTAAATTTAATGATTAAAGTTATCTGTAAGTGAAATAGCCGAATAATTATGTATAGACCACCCCTGCGATCTCTAATTAACTCTCAAATTAAAATAGGATCTTAACCCTTAGCAACTAAATAATTCTACAGTGACTCGTAAGGCGCGGGAATTATTTTACTAAATCAAAGAGTGAACCTGACTGATGAATTTGCAGAAATGATATTCATAATCCTTACCCTAGTTCTCAGAACATCCACAGATTCTACCCAAGTTTAGTGCCCAAGTAGCGCAAAAGCTGTATAAGGGCTTATACAGCCATTATAACCGTAGTTTCAGCACTTTAATGGCTGTATAAGCTCTTATGCAGCTTGTGTGCTACTTGGGTGTTCACGTAGCTATGCCGGCCGGCGAACGGTAAAATCAAACACGTAGTCGCACGCTTAATAATAAACCGGCTTAAGTCGAAATAAACCTATATCCCATTTTCAAGCGTAATTAGAAGCGCTTGAGATTTAAAATCATACTGCCTTGTTTTGACTTGTGTTCCAGTTTATTATTAAGTGTGCGTAGAAATGTAGGTACAATTACAAAGCATGCCATGCGGCACCGCGCTTTGAAATTAGGCGGTTTCTATGCATTTATTTTCCGCTTACCGCCCCGCGCATCAATCCGCTGTAAGTCCAAAGTCTCCGTCAGGCCGCATAAAACATCAAAAATACACATTTAAATATAGCCATTGTTTTTTCTAACAACGTCCAAAATAATCTCACAAAATATGTCTTACACACGTTTCAATCGAGGCCTATAGAAAAATTCGATTTAGCGGATCCCAACCCACGCAATCCTGCCCGCTTACTGCATGTTATCAAAGAGATCCGTCAGAAAAAAAGGTTCTATCAAATACCAACATTTACATCAAAACCACCGTATAAACATAGCTAAAACAGTAAAGAAACTACGAACAAACGTTCGAAACGTCGCACTCGCACAGACGCACGAGACCCCTAGGCGGACATGGCAGTGCTGTCAGTGGCGGGTGTCGCGTCGAGACGAATGGTTGAAACGTGCGTCTGTGTGAGTGCGACGTTTATCAATCAATCAATCAATAGTTTATTTTACATAAAACATGGTATATACATACAGGTCTTAAGATAAATAATTAAGTATCACATGTTTTGCCGCCGGGGCAGCACGTAAAATTTTTACAAAATAATTCAAAATATATATGTCATGTAAGATTAGAATTTATGTCATAATAGAATTTCAATAAAAGTTACATAAGTTAAGGATTTAAAAAATAGTATTTAACAGCATGTCAATCTAAGTCTAAATATGATTATAATTATATTAATAATATAGAGGGTAGTTTCGAAGTCAAATCTATGTCCAATACATTTTAATAGCCAAGGTGCACCTACCTACACGATCTACTTTTTGGCTCCGTCGTTTAGGTACTCATCCACCGAATAAAAGCCTTTTTGTATAAGCCAATTTTTGAGATCTCGTTTGAATTTATTTAGAGGCAGATTTTTTAGTGTCTCAGGTAGCTTATTGTATGCAGTTATGGCCATACAGTATGTGCTCTTACCATATAACCTAGTATGTTTGGCAGGTATTACTAGACGGTCCGGATACCTAGCTAGCTAGCTAGTTTATAACGTTTGTTCGCAGTTACTGTGTCAAAATTAAGGGCCGTATTAATAAACTCATCTTACCTGAAATGCTCGTTTCAAGATACGTCAAACTAGATGTCAAGTCATAGAAAACTGTCATTTTTGACGTTTTTTGAGTCGGGTTTCTCAACCAAGATCGGTTTATTAAAACGGCCCTATGAAACTAAAAAAAACTCAAGCTCAAAACATTTATTTGACAAACACACTGCAACACAACAGACATAGTTCAATGAAAATTATGACAGAAAACCATTGTAGAACTAAAAAGATACACAGATATAAAATTAAAAATGAGCAAAAATTTAGTAATGTTGCGCTAAAAAAAAAGAGTACAACTTGCCCGCGACATGTTTGTCGCTCGGATATCCCTTTCTCAGTAGTCTGTTACGATAGAGACGCACTGAGCGACGAGCTGTACCACCACCTTATCCTTTAACCTGCCGCCAAGCTGTAATATTCGCAACAATGTTCCAAACCAAACTGATTAAAAATACCTAACCCGGCTTTCCAATCAACTTTAAAAGAATGCTATTGAACGCAATACCAAATACTATCTCTGAGAGGTACAATAAACGTCGTACACAATTCCATATTCCTTTCATTGTAGTCACGTAACGGCCACTGTCATCACTGTCACTGGCGCAATTCGTGACGGTACCGACGAGGCGCAGCGATGCGTGCAGCCAATCAGGGAACGTTCTCGACGAACCGACTTCCGAGAGCTAATCCAGCTTACATCACAGCTGTAACACGACGTTCTAGTTAATTACTCTACATATATGGCATATGGATAAATATAGAGGTTTTTTAAAACATAAGGAAATATTGGAGGTTTTAAAAAATGACTTTTTTTATATCTTGGATTGATTACTTTAGTATTTATTTAGTCAAAGTTTGTATACATATTTCGAAGTGCTACAGAGCGCTACGCAGCTACGTACAGAATGACGTAACTCACGAAAAGCGTAGCTCGTAGCGTTCTCGCTCATTGCAATAAGACAGCGATTTACTCACTTGGTGTGTATAACGTATTACCTTACGGAAGTATTTCAGTAAAAAAAAATCTTCAAATCCAATTAAAATTAATATATCTTCTTCGAACAACTTCTTAAATCCATTATTCGTAGCGATCATTTGCAACAAAGCGACAAGTGCTACGAGATGCGCGTAGCAAAGCTTTGTAGTTCAGATATTGGCGAGAGCTCAGAATGGCGTATGTAGTGGTGTACCATTCTGCCCTGCTAAGGTAAAAGGCAGTTTTTTACACAAAACTACTGTAGCAATTGCAACCTTATGACCCAATTATGAGGTCGCAATTGTTACAGTAGTTTTGTGTAAAAACTGCCTATTACCTTAGCATTGGTATATAAACATAAATAAGTACTTATAAGCGACGAATCATTTTTATTTGTCTTTGACCATGGACTTTGGACACTGATAGTTATTTGTATCTTTTTTATTTCTTCTTCAAAACATTACAAACCTCGTTCGTAGCTGACAGTACAAGGAAAATGAAAATTCTTTAGAATTCCTGTAAACCTACAAATCCATACTAATATTATAATTAAATCCATATTATAAATGCGAAAGTAACTGTCTGTCTGTTACCTCATTCATCCATCACGCTTAAACCGCTGAACCGATTTACAAGAAATTTGGTATGGAGATAGTTTAAGCCCTGTGGAAGGACATAGAATAGTTTTTAATTGATAGTTCCCGTGCGTTAGACGATAAACGACTTCTAAGCAGACGGAGTCGCGGGCAAAAGCTATTATGATTATAATTTCGTATATTCACTATCCCTTTTTTTACGTAAGTAAAAGTAATAAGTAGTAAGTAAAGTAATTTAAAGTTGTCGCCAAACTAACACAAACATACCAATGCCGCGCCGTCCCAGAAGGCCTGGTGTAAGGTTCGCAACGTTTTTTGTTTTACGTATCGATCGCGTTTGAATAAAAATGTCACTTTGTATGGAACTGTCAGTCGTTTCGAATACACGCCGCTGGGGGCGCTGTCACACACCCATCCTAATACGGTATGACTGATATCAAGTCATCAAATCAGCAACTTTTATTGAAACGTCAAAAACGATCCGCTAGTATGAAGTTTGTAAGGAGATACTTGCTTGTGACGTCACAATTTTCAGTGATCAAACTACATCCTTTTTTTCGTTTTTGTTTAATTAAAAATCGTCGACATTCCAAAAATAAGTGAATGCTTTGTGTATCCGTGTATTTTCGGAAGCTTGATTTAGTGATATTGTTACATAGTATTTTATTTTGACATATAATAAATAAATAAATATCAGGGGCACTCTCACACAAATTGAACTAGTCCCAAACTAAGCTCTAAGCTTGTACTATGGGTACTAGGCAACGATATACATACTTATATAGAGAAATACATAATTAAATATATAGAAAACATCCATTACTCAGGAACAAATACTCGCGCTCATCACACAACTATTTGCCCATTCCGGATTCGAACCCGAGACCGCTAGATTCGTGACCCTGTCACTACCAACTAGGCTAACCGTGTCAAATATAGTCAAATACCGTATTGGGAGTAAACGCAAACGCAAACGTAGCGTTTTAAATGACTCAAAACTTACACTAGGCCCTCAGGTGACTTAAGACCTCGATTTATTACTTTTAGTTGTATAACTTGTATAAGACCCGCCGTATTAATAAACTGATTCTGGCTGAGACGCCCGACTCAAGATAAGTCAGAAATTACTGCTTTCTCTGACTTCACGTTCACTTTGACGTGTTTTGAGTCGGGCATTTTAGGCAAAATCAGTTTATTACTACTGTCCTTAGTTATTTGGTAGGTACAGTCGAGTTCATAAATATGTGTATAGTGCATTGGGGTAATTCCGTCTGTGGGGAAATTCCGTAAACAGGCGTTTGTGCCCATTCTAGAACGGCACACCGTTGTTGACTCTGTCGATAAAGCAGGGGAACTTTTAAGTTTTATGTTTTTAAAAGAGATGGCGGCATTACGCCATTATGAATGGGCACAAACGCCTGTTTACGGAATTGCCCCGCAGACGGCATTACCCAAATGCACGTTACATGGTTACTACCTTGTCACTTTAATCGCTGTGTGACAATTAATATATGGTAGTTTAAACATGACATTAAAGAGATAAGGTACCGAAATATGTATGTATGTAGGTATGTTTATGAACTCGACTGTACTATTGTTTTTAATTTGATGTTTCAACACTCACGCCGACAACCTCGTAACTGCTATTTTAATGCCCGCCATTTCCACGCCATCTAACCTAAAGGCTGTTCCGGCCACAAGGTAACTGTGCCACTTTGAACTTTATACACACAAAGGGAGTGTGGAAGTTAAACGTTGCCTTTTTAATTTAGCCTCCTTTTAGTTATGTGAGGGTAGAGCGGCGCTCGAGTTTCACCCAAATTATTTTGATTCACAGATGAATAAACTTGAGGCCAAGGTTAATTACGGTCTGACGCGCTCCCTCAGATTCATCTGATAATTAAATTCTGTTATGTTATTCTCCTACTAAATTTCGTTGTTCATTTCGACTGACAGTAATAAATTGACCGTGCGCTCGTAGGCGTCATGCGGCGCTGCAAGCCGGTGTTATCTCAGTCTAAGTCCATCGCCCAAATACATTACAACCTATTTATTAATATTGTACGATTACTTCACTACACACTGCAACACAGGAAATCCTAGCGCAGGACCCAAAACCTTGTTATACCTTAATTTAAGTAATTCTGAAGTTTTTTTTCTGAATAAATAATTTTCAAATAATTTTCTGAACTACATATTAAAAACCGGGCAAGTGCGAGTCGGACTCGCGCACTGAGGGTTCCGTACACATTTAGCTGGTTTTTAGTATTTGCTGTTATTCTATAGTGTTTGTTCTATGATCATACCAAATTTGACGCTTGTAGGTTTTACCGTTTTTACGATATAACAAAAATAAAAATACGTTGAAAAAAAACGTTTCTTGTATGCGGACCCCCTTGCAACTGCAGGACCAAGTTCTTTTGCATTGCGTAGGCATGAATCATCTTAGAACGGCTCTTACGGTTGGTTATAGGCCACCAGAGGGCGTTACAGTCAGTTTATTTGTAATGGGCTTTAACTATAACGGGTCAAAGGGAGGTGTTACACGTTCTTATAAAAAAAATCCAGCTTTCCTCAAAGGTTGATGTAATAACATCGACCTTTACATACCTAATAAGGTATAAATTTTTTTTTGTAAAATAAATCCTAAATTAAGGCGGAATTCTTCTGGATTGGCGCCAGTGTCGGCCACGTGCCATCTGGCGTAACGTTGGCAGGCCTCCCACAAGGTGGATCGACGATCAGGGAGTCTAGCCAAGTGTCACACGCTCCGTAGCGTTTCTGTTCGTTTCGTTTTTAAACCAATCGCGTCACTGGTAGATCACGTGATACGATAAGTCAGGTGGTCCACCAATGACGTGATCGGACTAGAGACGAAACGAACAGAGCCCTTAGCCAAGATGCCCATCGCGAACTAGCGTTTCTATTCGTTTAGTTTTTAAACCAATCGCATCACTGGTAGATCACGTGACTCTCCGTATGACGTGATCTACCAATGACGCGATTGGTTTAAAAACTAAACGAATAGAAACGCTAGTTAGCGATGGGCATCTTGGCTAAGGGCTCTGAAACGCTACGGAGCGTGTGGCACTTGGCTATAGGCTCTGGCTGGCAAATCTTGTATTTTCTCGCTTGTCGCTTAGTGCGTCGTTACCTTTACAGACAAGCAAGAAAGGGGGATGCGAGCGACATTCGAGTCGCGGGCCACTTGTGCTAGCCGTCCTGATAATAATCGCAAGAAACGGCTGGCTTGCTGTCCGACAGAAAAAAGACAGCTTAAAAGTATAAAAATCACATGCGGTTACCGTCTTTTTGCTTTGAACGCCGTAGATACGAATAGCACAGGTCTGATCAACCGGTGTGAAGTTAGCGGGCTATGTTAACCCGACTAAATTAGGGAGCCGTATTCATTCATCATCATCATCAGCCGCAAGACGTCAACTGCTGGACAAAGACTTCCCCAAGGTTTTCCACAACGATCGGTCATCCAGCGGTTTCCCGTCGTATTAATTAATGCGGTAAAAATTCATGCGTTTTTTCCGCTTTTTTTTGTCGGGACCTACGTATTTAGCCTCTGATGGCTTTGACTACTTCACTGGAGAGAGTTTTATTTTCCTCAAAATCTGTGAATTATCAGTGCGCGCTAGTAGCCTTAATAGTATTTTTGCAATAAATTATATTTGGTCGGGTAAACATAGGCCGCTAACTTCACACCGGCGTCTGATCATGGTATAGATCTTTGGGGAAGGCCCGTTTCCAGCAGTGGTGTTTCGGCTGACGTGATGATGACGAGGAAAGATATAAATAAATAGTATAAGGTCAATACGGCGTAGACCTCGTGGTCAAACTTTTAACGGTTCCTTGAACACATACATAATTAATGCTTAGTATAGATTTTCTGACACTGTACCTAATTAAACTACATTTACAGATGTTTTAAGTGTTACATTCTTTATTTTGCGCTTCCCATGAATATTCCCTTCAGGTTTAAAAGGAAATTGTAACACAATCTAACCTATCTAGAAGAACAAATCCAATTTTTCCAGTACACCCTTGATAGTGCAATCGCGTGCACACTCTCCTAAGTGTTAAAATTGAATTTCTTCACGTCTGCAGTTAGAGGTGGGCGACGGCGGTATTTACCCTATCTACCAACCGAATACATAGGTATGTATAGCTCTTGATTCACGAAGGCGTGTGGGCTTTATTAGTGTTGAACGTGTACATGCACAGTGCGGTAGTGTGCTTGTCTGAGGGAGCGATACACAGCGAGCGCGCCGTCGCTCCGTGTGTGCGTGTATACACGACGCTGTATACAGATACGTGTTTACCACAAGTAAAGCCCACTCGCCTTCGTGAATTGCAAGAGCTATACTAGAGTAAATAGGTACTAATTTGTAGGTGGTTATCTGGGAATACACCCTTTATATTCCAAATGGGGATGATGACTATTTTTTTTCTTTGTCGATCATGTAGATTATCAAAAGTATTGGACACGTATTTTTTTTTACATAATCAAAAAATTACGGGGATATATTGAGTTGAAATATCGCATGACGTCACGTCTTGGTAGGTAAAATGTGATACAATTTTTACACAAAAGTGACGTCACGAGCCCCCACTCCCGAACTTTGACGCGCTTTATCTTTGTCATTTTTTATTTGATTGACTTAAGAAAAAATACGTGTCCGATATTTTTTGATAATCTAACTGACGGACTAAATAAATTATTGAGTACTGAGTATTAAATAGAATTTTGTTTTCTTTACCCATTCAGCATCCCTATTAACTCGGTTTACCCTAGTATTCACATGTAAACTGGGTAAATACCCGCCGGCGCCATCTCTACCTACAGCATGCTAAATGATACAAATGTGTTAGTTGTGTCCATTAAACACATTGTTTTATATGTGAACTCTATATTTTTACCCTTATATACTAATTCAAATTCAAATTCAAATATTTATTCAGTAAATTGGCCACATACGGGCTCTTTTACACGTCAGTAATATAGAGTGAATCTACCAGCGCTTCGGACAAGACCATCATTGCGGAGAAGAAGCGCCGCAAGAAACTCCAGCAGAAGGTCATTTTTTCCAATATAAAATACAATAATACTTAAAAGTAAGTTACATTACAAGGTAATAAAGTAACAAATATTAATTATTAGAACTAGCACAAATGAAAACATTACAAATGTAAGGTCAAATACGTTACACCAAATGTAATGACTAGGAGAACAACACGACGAGGTCTCTTCGTCAAAAGCCATAACTAGTAATAATATAAAAGTGAAAGTGTGTGAATTTGTATCTTCCGTCTTCACGGTTAAACGGCTCAACCGATCGACGTGAAATTCGGTACAGAGTTTCTAACCCGGGGACGGACATAGGGTACTTTTTTCCCGGGAAATAAGTCAATTCCCGAGGGAATAGCCATAAACGACTTCTACGCGGACGGAGTCGGAGTCCGGAGGAATATAAATGATATACGAGTACTTATGTGATTCCGCCATCTTGACTTTTCGATGATCATCGTTACCCGTTAATAAATTTTAAAAAGATGTGTTTTTGGTTTTTTAACAAAAAATCTTTTTTTCTTTATTTTTACCAATATAATATTTTAATTTAAAAATTGTAGCTGCGTTAGCAGTAAATCAGGTATTTGCCGCAACTTTACGGCAATGCCGGGATAATATTCAAGGTCTTACCTCAAGGAGAACGCAATTAATATATTTAATAGATCAATTTGTTGATAATCTGAACAAGGCCATTATCTTAAGAAACCTAATTCACGCAGACAAAAGATTAAATTAAGGTAACGATTATTAGCATTTTATCTCTTTATTTTTATTTCTGATTAGATTTTTCTAGTAATTCTCTAACAAGCTTATTGGTTACTAGCTTTTGCCCGCGACTTCGCTCGCATAGAAGTCGTTTATCGCTTATCCCTCGGCAAATATATTCTGGGATAAAAAATACCTTGTGTGTCAATCCAGGATAAGAACTATCTTTGTGCCAAATTTCATCCAGATCCGTTCAGTCGTTCCGGCGTGATAGAGTAACAAACATCCATCCATCCATCCAAACTTTCGCAGTTATAATAGTAGTACCGATTAGTCGGACAGGATAATTTCAACCTTTGAAGGCATTGAACCTAAGGCGGATTAATAAACCAAGACACGAACAAAACTTAGGTAATTTCTGCTCCGCTGGGCTAAGTAAGCCCTGCAGAAAATTTCTAATTATAATCTAAGATATTTCCAGCGAGCCCTTTGTAATATCAATCCAGCTAAATAACTTCACGGTCAATACGATTACTAGCATTTTTGTTTTCTTTTTATACATTACAATTTAATATTTCTCCCACGCTGACATGACTTACAAAATAGTAAACGTTTAGAACAAGTCCTACAAAAAAAGAATTTTCAAAATCGGTCCACAATTGACTTCGAATCGTCTAACAAACATAAAAAAACATACAGACGAATTGAGAACCTCCTCCTTTTTTGAAGTCGGTTAAAAAGGCAGGCGAGCTTTATAAACTGCCTGTGTGTGAAGGCAACAAAGAAGCAGACATTTTACATGAAGAAGAAGAAGAAAACATTTATTCACAACAACGAATACAGTAAGAAATTACAATAACATAAGGTACACGTTGTCGCGAAACGGTCCCAACTCGGCTTACCCACATACACCCGAAAACAAGTATAAAGTTATAGTACAGTGACACGGGATTGTTGAGCCACTATAGAACCCTCTCACAGAAAGTAGACGGTAAATTTTGACGTAATTTCTTTTGCGTGACTTGACGCTGTCATTATGACAGGGTTCTATGGTGGCTCAACAATCCCGTAGTGTGACTGTACTGTAGTTAAAAAAACCCTAACAAAACCGGGATCCCTACTTTCTAGCGGATTTTCATCAAACCAAGCTAAGAACAATCTCGATTAAGTCAACAAAAAAACTAAATCAAAATCAGTCCATACGTTTAGGAGCTAGGTACAATGCCACAGCTGTCTGTAGCATACACAAATACACAGATCCACACGTTAAACTTATAACACCCCTCTTTTTTCATCAAGGGGGTTAAAAATACAAAAAAAAACTTTTATATTGTAAAATAAAAGTAGAACAAAACTTCGACCAATTTTTGTCCAATGTCCGCATTTCGTTTTTTTAAATATTTATTAATTAAAAAGAGATTAAGACCGAAATTACTTTTGTATGAAAACAATAAAACGGGAGTAAATTGAAATTATTGATAATAATGGAAAGAACTAAACGTACGGACATACGGATAGTTTTTATTCCGACTTGAAAAAAACTTGGAAAATTGGTCAAAATCGGTTAACATTTGGTGGAAACGTTATATAGCCGTTTGTATGGAAAGCCGTCATCTCACAATCGTCTTAATTACATCGTTCCGCCGCCTCATACGCAGGCCGGATCAATATTTTAAACTAATTTAGCCTAGGCACCTGCTAGCTTCGTGTTTAAACCGCCCACCGCTAATAACGTAGCCGTAGGAGTCTCAAATGTTTCGTGTTTACATAAGCACGATAACTAACGGGAGTTCGGTCGCCTTATACGGTGACCTTATCTAATCAACTTATCCGATCAACGTGCTTCGAGTTCACACTACATCTTTCACATAAATAATGCTCCAGTAGTTTTTAAGTGATAGTTTAGTTTTTAATCTAACATATCCTCCTGAAGCCTACGTCAAAATTTCGCTAGTTCGAAACAGAATCTTACGTACTTTTAGAATTTTTGTCTGTTTGTCTGTGGGTTTATGCGCGTTAATGTCAGAAACGGCTTAACCGATTTGGATGAAATTTGGCACAAAGATAGTTTATTACCTGGATTAACACATATAATACTTTTTATCTCGGAAAATTTGATAGTGCTCAAGAGATACACGATAAACGACTTCTACGCGGACGGAGTCGCCGGCAAAAGCTATTTATTAAATAAACATCTGCCCGTCCGTATGTCACGGGTCTCTAGCTCGAATAAGTTACAGTCTAGAGATATTTTATATGAATATTTTTCGTGCATCGTCACTAACTGTATATTATGGAATCCTCGCTGCACGAGTCCGACTCGGACTTGGCGGATTTTTTGTATTTTTTTTTTTATATAAAATGATTAAAGTGAATGTTTTCGTCCAGAACTCGCAGCGGTTGGGGCGCGTGAGCCGCGCAGAAGCCAAGGTCACGGGGATGGTGTTTGTCATGATCATCAGCTTCACGGTCGCCTGGACGCCGTACTCCGTGTTCGCGCTGATGGAGCAGTTCGCCACTGAAGGCATCGTGAGTATCATTTTTAGGGTTCCGTAGCCAAAGGGTTCCGAACCCTATTGCGACGCCTGCGCTGTCCGTCTCCGTCAGTGGGCTGTATCTCATTAACCGTAATAGGTAGCCAGTGGATTTTTTATAGCTATCAAGTAAAAATAAAAGGAGCAGACTGGCCACACACGTCACAATGCCAGTGAATTATTTAAAAAAAATGGTTTTTTTCTCTTTCCTGTTGTCATGGAGATTGCACATACAAATGAGAACTAAAACAAACAAACAAACACACTAAAACATGATTATTGCGCTACAAGAAAACTATTAAATAAAAATAAATAGTCATACAAAACTAATAATAACGTTCCTAACTGTATTCCGCTTCCGCTGAGATATGAAATAATTAAGTTGACAATGAATGCGTTAAGTGGTAAATTTCTATGACTTCAGACTTGAAGTACCTAAGCTCTTGCAATTAAAAGGATTTTATCTTTCTGATTATCTATGTTATGTTTTCAGAACTAAAAACTTGAACGTTATTTTTAGGGTTCCGTACCTCAAAAGAAAAAAAGGAACCCTTATTTTTGTATATGTTAACCCAAATTTCTAGGTAGATAAAGAAAGGTCGCTGTTAAAAGCTAATAAGGAATAACGTTATTTATTCCTTCGTTTTCGTTTATTTATTTGTTCAAACATGCTCATTTTTTTATTGGCCGACTGATTACTTAAATACATTTTTCCGGACAGATTATTTGTACCTAATTAAAGAAAAAATTAACAAATTAAAGAAGTACCTATTTGAGCGTGTTCGATGTCATCCCGTAGCGTAGCTTAAAAGTCAACCTCTAAAACACCCTGTATACTCGTAATATACATGTCTGCACTGCTTTCGTCTGACCTAGTATATGTATCAGCCTATATATCTGTAACCCTTTCACGACAGATTCCAGTGAAATTGGAATTCCGCACACTCCGGCAAATTTTGTGTAAATTTGGCTGTAGTCTGAGAATTCACTCGCGATTCAAATAATTATAAAGAAACTCGTGACCTAGCTGACTAAATTATACATATATGAACATGTTTAAATAAGTGAGAAATGAGTATCCCGAAATAAACGTATAAATAAAACGTAAGATCAATGTGACGTTCTCAATATAAAAGGACCTCATGGAGGAAGGCAGTTGCGATCTTCTTATTCTTGTAACTATACGAATAGTATGGTAACAGTTCTAAAAACGGCGTAACCGCCTGCCTCCATAAGGTCCCTTTATATTGAGAACGTCACATATCGCGAGAAAGAAACATTCACTTTCTACGACAAAATCTCATGGTGGATCAACGTTTAAAATTCATTAATCACCCGTATTCATTTTTTAAGTTTTTAAATCAATACACACTAGAAAAATCTTAATCATTTATTGTTACATTTGGTGGAGGCGCCCCTAAAACATTATTTAATTAAACATTATTTGGGTAATTTGCAAAAATATTGTACATAGTTAAGCGACGTTACGAGCTCAATTAAAGAAACAAACTAATTTCAGTTTTGTGTAACGATAATTAACCATATTATGAATGTTTGACTTATTTTCGTTACACAAAAATGAAATTCGTTTGTTCCTTAATTGAGCTCGCTTAACTATGTACAATATTTTTGCAAATCATCCATTTAGCGACTGCGATTTACTTAGGTTACAAACCCTTACTTTTAGACTTGTGATGTTTTTCATCTCGTTGTTTGCCCGCTTAAGAGATGGTCAAATAGACAATGTTTACAGCTGTAGGTATTTATTTTTCGAATTATCTATACGATATTTATAATTTCAGACAGCGTCCGGGTCCGAGTTGAATTATTGGCTCTGCTTTTTTATCGCTTCATTATATTACAATAAAATAACCCAATATAGGGTGGCAAATCCCTACGAATTCTTAAATTTCTTAATCTGTAATAATCATGATAGAGTGCTTAAAAACCCAATATGTAAATACCCAATAATACACCATCTAATGCAATATTAAATGGTAAAAATTATAGTAATAGGTAATATCTTTACCTTCATCCTTTCCCTGAATATACTTGGTCGCGTCAGTCAACCATTTGAATACAGAGTGGTCTGAATGTAGCCCCGGCAATTTTCTCATACGTCGTAACAGTTCTGCAAATATGTATGAGCCCGCTGTTTAGCCCACATATTAAACAAAAAACAAAGTAATACGAATAAATAAGTTTTGTTAGTAAAACTGTACAAAATTGTACAATTTCATGTTAATTATAATATCACGGGTTTTTAAAATGTTTCTTTTCGACCATATACTTACTATTCGTATTAAAACCATCAGAATTTAATAAAATATTAACAAGAAGACAAAAGGTACCTACCTAATTAAAATGCAAAATGGATATTAGTTTCTTATAACGGGTTATTCCCATCTTCCGTCCTGTCCAGTCCACTCTATATTTCTAAGGAAACTTGGGTGGGCAGGGTGGAAGGGAGGAATCACACCCTATAACGGTCTTTATTTAAATATTTTCAAATAAAAAGTTGTTTTAGAGTAGGTAATAAGTAGATCCTAATAAGACCCTAATAAGTAGATCCTACTGTATCTCTTCTCCCATTTCACCCTGTATGCCACAAGCGTACATATCCATACTAATATTATAAATACCAAAGTAGAGTTACAAGCGTACATATCCATACTAATATTATAAATACCAAAGTAGAGTTACTTTGTCTGTATTTCTGTATGTCTGTCTGTTACCTCTTCACGCTTAAACCGCTGAATCGATTTCGATGAAATTTGGTATGGAGATAGTTTTTATTCCGGAAAACTTGATAATTCCCGTGGGATATACGATAAACGACTTCTACACTGACGGACTTATGTATACTTTACACACGCAAGCTTCGCACACGCGCGCGCACTATACTTTTGTGTAGCAACACTAGCAATTCGCTAGTCGACTTTATCAGGCCCCCTAGCATGCACGCAAGAGATAAAATTTGACAATAGATGTATTCATTTCCCTAGCACCTGTCAAATATTATCCATGCATATTTAGCCCGAAAATAATGTACTAAAGTAAATAATAAAGTAATGATACTTCGGCTGTACATTTATTCATTGAGTTTTTAAACTTCATAGAGTCCAGCGTCGCTTCGTTATTTACGGAGAGAATATAAATTAGAAAGTTGTTTGACAGTTTGAGCTAACTTATTAAAGACACAAAGTTCATGAAACATTGATCTCAAAAGTTTCTAGAGTCTTTTATTTTACAAATATTGATATTGTACCTTTTTTTAAGAGTATACCCAAACGCAAATAACAAACATTTTTGTTGGACTGACGAACCTGCATTTATTGTACATGATCTTCAAAGCTATATGAGATAGATGGCTGTGATCTCGTTCGCCTTCTCTGCGCCACAAATAAATAACATAACCTAACCTCAAAAACTAAAACCTGACTGGCGACAGTATGACGCACATAGTAGGCTCGTTAGGGTTCCGTAGGCAACAAGGAACCACGATAAATAGACTTTATTGGTTCTTGAGGTACCTGTGGGTAATAAGGCCTAGCTAAGAGATATTTGTAATAAAATGGGCAATATCCAGTTCAATTCACAAGTTTTAATGTAAATAATTATTCAACACATTACGAATTACACTAAAAACACATTACATTACATTACGAATACATTACGAACAACACAATACAGCAGACATTTATAACTTTAACTAGAAAAGTGGCTAATATTTATGTTTATTTGGAGATTGTGTTTGTGTTTGTAAGAATGGCGACGGAACCCCACACTGAGCATGGTTCGACATGTTCTTGTCCGGTTTTTTTTGGTATCGCTGTGGAATTCATGCCTATCTTGGCACCACATGATGACAACAATAGCTCTTCAGTAAACGTATCAAAATCCTATAAGTGCACTCGGCTTCTATACTGGGTGTTTTTTATTCGTCTAAAAAATTTTGGTGGTTAAATCAGTAAGTCATACTGACCAACTTTCACTATGGGACCAACCCCGAAATCGCGAAAAAATTTGACCCTCCCATACAAAACATCGTCAGCTGACTAGCCAAAATGTATGGGATGGTAAATTTTTTTTCGCGATTTCGGGGTTGGTCCCATAGTGAAAGTTGGTCAGTATGACTTACTGATTTAACCCCCAAAATTTTTTAGACGATTAAAAAAACACCCAGTACACAGAGAAATATGAAATGTCGTATCAAGGGACCGTTCTAGCGTTGATCTGAATATTCTGGTCAAAAGTTCACAATAGAAACTTGCAAATATTCAGAGCTATCTCTGAATATTTGCAAGTTTCATTTGTGAACTTTTGCCACGCGGATATATTTTGATCCGAAAATCTTGCCTATATACCAGAGGAGAATAGTTTTTAACTTCCCGCGTTTGTTAAATATCTATGATTTTATGCAGTTTTTGAAGCTTTATGAATAATAAAAGTCGGTCGTAGAGTGCTACAAGTTATTCTTAGACAGTTTAAATTATTAATAACGAGTATGAGGGTGACACCTCATCATCATTTCAGCCGAAGCTTAACCACGTCGTCGGTCGAGGGTGACACATTACAAGATAATTTGGATCCGAGCCCAGTATTACACATACTAAAAACAATAAAAGATAAAATATATTTATTCAGTAAGTAGGCCGCACAAAAACTTACGTTGAATAAAACCGAGGTGTGATCATGTCATTTTCCGATCTTTCTTCAGATTGTCAATTTTAACCAGATGACTAGTTTTTATAGAAAAATGGCTACAATTCGAAACAATATCGCAACCCATCTGCATCTTCCAAGATATAGGTTTCTTTTGCTCTAAAAAAATATTACTAAGCCTGTTGTATTGAAAATACTGGAAATTCATTCTATTATAGAGTAGCTTATTTACTAGCGAGAACTTAAACGGATGGGAAAGGATTTAGCCCGTCTCCATTCGGACCTGACAGTTACCCGATAAACCTCAAGTCAGATTACTCCGATACCTAGTTATTCACGTGCGGAATCCGCTAGGGTTTTTCAAATAAATAATATTCTCGCGCTTTCGATGATATTACGACATTCTTAGAAGCCGTCTATTCAAAACAAAATCAATGTTTACTTATATATATATATATATATATATATAAACTTATTTTTGTAAATCAAGATTTATACAAAGTTACTCTTGTAGTATCAGTACAACGAAGGGCTTATCCCTCTGAGGGATCTCTTCCATCTTACCTTTGTTAGAAAAGGTTAGACGTTTGGTGTATAGATTCAATCACTGTCTTGTTTCTAATAAATAATAATTATATTACTTTTACTCAGAACCCCTTACTAAATGAACATGTCATTTTGGCTTTGTTTAACAACCTACATTTTATCTTAAGTAGTGCAAAAAACCTCCAAATAATTAAAGCCATTTTCCATTCCAGATATCGCCGGGCGCAGGCGTAATACCGGCGCTCGTAGCTAAAAGCTCCATATGCTACGACCCACTCATCTACGTCGGAATGAATTCTCAAGTAAATGCTACCCTACTTAAGCTCAGGTAGATCCAACCCCGAATCCGACTACAACTTGTTTATTGTTCTCAGTTCCGGCAAGCCATCAAACGAGTCTTCGGACACCACAGCAAGGGCGGACTGTCACAGACGGAGAGAGGCTACGACAACACTCTCATGTCACCAGCCCACAGAATGTCTTGCATCAACGACTCCTCCCGCTACTGCTCAAATTCTAACGTCTCAACTATCCTCAAGAAATCTAGAAACAGGAAGATTATTATTGCAGAGGAGGCATCAGAAATCACAAACAACGGTACTATCAGAAATTTTATCAGGGAGACCGAACTATGCACGATAAACGAAACAAAGAATTCTGACGTGGAAAGATCTGGAGATACGACGACGCATGATGAAGACAGCGCGACCAGTCGAAAGCCGACGTGTGAAGAAACTATGAAATTAGTTGAAGAACAAAACAACTCTAATGACTGCGAGAACGACAACGCCGGCTACATGATGAAAAACGTCTACGGAAACCTTGCATTCGAAGATCACGTGACAGACAGCCGTCCCGAAGATATTGCTTCCGAACTCCAATCTACTAAGAAACCTAAACTCATCAAACACAGTTTCTCCCTTGACTTGAGCGGTACCTCCGTACAAAATAATAAAAGAAAACTCTCTATAGAAAGCAAGTTAGAAGATTTAAACCATTCGAAAGGTTTTTTCAATAATACCGTAAGCAAGTTTTTTGGTCACAAATCGACGATCGGTCAAGACAATTTTAAAAGCTATTTGTGTCGATTCGACAAGAACGAGGGTGGCGAGGACAATTTGTAGTTGAATGAGTAAACTAGTCCTAGTGGGATCAAAGACAAATGTTTTCAATTATATTTTTAACGCGAATGCTGGAACGGTTTAATATATATGTCGTAGGTATTTATAATATTGTGATCCTCTCTTATTGGAAAGGGTTATCGGTGCTGTAAGCCGGTGCAGGCCACGTTTTTATGAAGAGAGCTATCGTCAAGCGTCTGTGATATAGGTACGTGTGCCAAAAGAAAATAAAGAGTTTTATTGGCGACGTTACGAGAGTAGCTACGGGTAGCGGCTTTAGGAGGTTTTAGAGCTATTTTGTAAACGGCCAGGAATTCGGAATACCTTAGTGTTCATTCTAAATTCTACGTACACGTATGGGAATTATTGAAGTAATGTTGCCAATTATTATAATTAATTATTTGATTACTGAGTAGTTTAAGAGAGACTTTATGACATCGACAATGTTTTATGTAGTTTAATTTTTTAACGAATGTGCATTTATGGAGATGGCGCGGATTGAACGAAGTTTCGTAAGTTAGGTTAAGTAAATTTTTACTTGTAAGTCTCCGTCTCCGGAGTTTGTTGGACCGTTCTGTCCTGAAGGTCCCCGCCTTAAGGTAATCGACAGACTGGAAAATTAAAACCACAAATTTTTAGAATTAGTGTTTCATACATAAATATGCATTGTGGCAGAAGAATGATGGGTTCTTTTATCTCATTAGTCTCCTTGCGTACACAATGTGGCTGTTAATTACGAAGCATTATCATATTACATTACAATTAAGCAGAATTCGTACCCAATATCTTCTCTATATCTTAATTAACCAAAGATCTAAATATATACTTTGTGCAGTCCAGCATTGTTGCTTTAATTGTTTATCTATCAAACAAGTTTTTAGAAATCAAGGGCCATTAACAAAGCGATAAATGAACCATTGCCATTACAAAGAAGAAACTGGATACGAATTAAATTAAGCTCACGTAAAGTGATATAGATATATGCTTATAATTGGAAACGTCGAACAAGAGTATGATCGTTTTCAATATGTAAATTATTG
Source organism: Tortrix viridana (assembly GCA_963241965.1). Lineage (NCBI taxonomy): Eukaryota > Metazoa > Arthropoda > Insecta > Lepidoptera > Tortricidae > Tortrix > Tortrix viridana. The sequence continues at coordinate 10,695,252 of OY725186.1, forward strand.
TATTTACTTTATAAGAAAATTATACCTAAAAATACCAATAATACCAATAATAATCATTAATAAAACTTTCGAGACATTTTAATATAGAGTCCAGTTTCAATACAATGTCACCTAAAGGCTAAATGGCACACTTTTCACTTTGTCATTGTCTATCTATACATATAATAAAATCGTTAAGACCAAAAAGTCTGTACATGGAAGATTTAAAAAAAAAAACCGATCAGGGCGATTTATAATAAGTAACTGAACATATTAAAACCATTTTTAAAATTCTTGTTTGTTTGTTTGTTTGTTTGTTTGTTTGTTTGTTTGTTTGTTTGTTTGACTGAGCATCACGTAAAAACTACTGAACGGATATTGATAAAATTTTCATAAATCTATTTAAATAACATCAGAATAACATTTAGGCTATAATTTTTTTGGAAAATGTTAGAAGAAGGGGGTAAAAAGAGGGGGTAAAGTTTGTATGGAAAAACCAATTTAGATTGTTCTAGGATCATGAAACTCAGAATAAACACTTATTATTAAAAATAAAGAAATACCTGATTCATAGTTTTTTTTTAATCTCATCCAAAAATGCAAAAAAGAGGGTTTTATGTTTAAAATTACTGGAATTCATACAACTATAAAATGAAAACCAATGAAGTTTGACCTTCGAAACATGCTACATATACGTAAAATAACAAATAAAAAAAACTACTTTCGGCGATTTTGGATAAACTACCCCTTAGGGGTAGAAATGGGGGATTAATGTTCGTACGGGAGTTTGGTCGTTTTTCAAATTAGAAACGTGGAAATTGCTATAGAGATTACTGTTAGCAAATAAAAAACACTACTTTCAGTGATTTTGGATATACTACCCCTAAGGGGATGAAATGGGGGGTTAAAGTTTGTATAGGAGTTTGGTCGTTTTTCAAGTTAGAAACGCGGAAATTGGTATACTTATAGGCTACTGTTAACAAATGAAAAAATAACGTTCGGCGATTTTGGATAAACTACCCCTGAGAGGATGAAATGGAGGGTGGTAATTTGTATGGGAGTTTGGTCAATTTTGAAGTTAGAAACGTGGAAATTAGTATATGGGCTACTGTTAAATAACAAAAAATACAACTTCTGGTGATTTTGGAAAACAACCCCTAAGTGGGTGAAATGGGGGACGGAAATTTGTATGGGAGTTAAGTCAATTTTAAAGTAAGACACGTGGGAATTGGTATATAGGCTACTGTTAACAAATAACTTTCAGTGATTTTGGATTAACTTCCCCTAAGGGGCTGAAATGGGGGGTTAAAATTTGTATGGGGGTTTGGTCATTCTTGAAGTTAGAAACGTGGAAACTGCTATAGAAACTACTGTTATCAAATAAAAAACACTACTTTCGGTGATTTTGGATAAATTACCCCTAAGGGGACGAAATAGGGGGTTAAAGTTCATGATGGAGTTTGGTCGTTTTTCAAGTTAAAAACGTGAAAGTTGGTATTTAGGCTACTTAACTGTGTACAAATAAAACATACTACTTTTGACTATTTTAGATTAACTACCCCTAAAGAGATGAAATGGGAGGTGGTAATTTGTATGAGAGTTTGGTCAATTTTGAAGTAAGAAACGTGGTAATTGGTATAAAGGATATTGTTAACAAATAAAAAATATAACTTCTGGCGGTTTTGGAAACAACTACCCATAAGTTGGTGATATGGGAGGTAGAAATTTGTATAGGAGTTCGGTCAATTTTCAAGTTAGATACGTGGAACTATTAGGAAAAAAAAAAAAAACACTTTCAGTGATTTTGGATTAACTTCCCCTAAGGGGCTGAAATGGGGGGTTAAAATTTGTATGGGGGTTCGGTCATTCTTGAAGTTAAAAACATGGAAATTGATATAAAAGGCACTGTTAACAAATAAAATATAAAACATATGGTGATTTCCGAAAAACTATCCCTAAGTGGGTGAAATGGAAGGTGAAAGTTTTAATGGGAATGAAGTCATTCTTGAAGTTAATGAAATTGGTATTTAAGCTACTGCTTACAAACCAAGAGTACTTTCGGTGATTTTGGAAACACGACCCCTAAGTTTGGTTATTTTTGAAGTTAGATATATGAAAATTGGTTTCTAATCTACTAAATATAAAATAAGAGTTTTCTGATAATGGAATCCCAGGTAAATTGATGGAACCCTTCAAAAATTTAAAGGGCTTATACAGCGGTTTTCAAACTTCTGTAAGAACATTTACTTACATTCCAAAAGCACCATTTGGTAAAGTGAAATTAATGACCAGACATGACCATCGGAACTCCTTAATAATAAGTATTTCACAACACGCTACTTTTGCCCATCATTTGTAAGGGGCTGTTTATTTATTACGTAAGACGATTTAGGGGGAAAGGGGTCTGATCAAGTCTTATTTTTTCTAACATGGGTGTAGGATGTTTTTACGTAAGATCACAAAAGCAAGCAAATATTAAAGCGTTTTTATATTTTTGCTACTTTTTCTTTGCAATTTTGGTAGATACTGATCTTACGTAAGATTAAAAAGGAGGGAGGGTTCATCCATGTCTTATTTTTTCTTACGTAGGGGGAGGGGGGGTCAGAAATTGGTTAACATTGTCTTACGTAATAAATGAACAGCCCCTAATGAATGTGGTGAAATGGAAGTTTCGCCAAGTAATAGGAGAGTTCTTCAACGATTAATGTCCCTGAATATTGGATAGCCCCATTTTGTCAAGAGTGACGAAGTATTGGCAATAAGCATTAATGCCATGAATGTAGTGTATATGTGCTGCATGTAATACATAATCACATAATAATTAAACAAACACTAAAAAGCGAACAAATGTTAGAAAACATTACTATTTTTTTGCAAAGTCTGTCCCTTTATGATACGTACTTAATGAAAATTTTATTTGTACCTACCTACTTTTTAACGAAATTACTGACTCTCCGCAGACGGAGTCGCGGGCAGACAGCTAGTTCTTAATAGATCTAAATGAGTACCAGAAAATTTAAGATATTTTATATAAGATAGTTGCCATCAATGTTTTAAAAAGTTTATAATTATCCTGTCTGCCACACAATCGTTACTTTTAAATGAGAAGTTTCTAGTGGTTTACATAGTCTTGCTAATTTGATAGGCCCCTTTCTGTGGTTTTGGGCCTTTTGGGCCGACTTGTTTGGCGAACCGGAAAGTACTGTGATCCCTTCGTTGCAAACAACTTACTCAAAGATTGTTCATTTCATGCCATCACAGGGTTTAATAGAACGCTATCGTAGTGACAAAGCGACAAATCACAAGAAAAAAGTTGTGTCGAAATATACATCAGTCTCTGCGACACGGTTCTATAGTTGATTCGTATTAAATAAATAAATAACTGACCTTCACCGAAAAATCAAAGTAAATCTACGAATTATCGAAGTTGCGGTTGAAGTTGAAGTTGTTGTTGATTATAAAGGCACTTTTCTGCAGACTAACCACGCCCAGCCACGATATCGAGCGGTGGCGGCGACGGCGAACGAAATCGCTGTACATTGCACGATGGAGACGCTCACCAAGTCACCATACAGAGGTAGTTTGGTATTACACGCGATGTATTAGGAAATCGCTCGCGCATAATCGTGGCCGAGGAGTCGAACTTAACTCTTTTTTGCAGAGGAAAATACGTTTGTATGGCAGCCGTAATCGTAAGAATAAAGCTGACCCCACACTAGCTTCTTTTGAGCGTCGGCGTCCTGCCAGCGCCTAGTGTATAACGTAATCCCCTCGCCCCGCTACCCGCTACCGCGGGCGCTGGCAAGGACGCCAACGCTCAAAAGACGCTAGTGTGGGATCAGCCATGTTTGTGGTGATCAAGCGCAGCGAATTACCTTGTTCACCATTTATTCGAAGTTCAGTGTACATACAATAATTTAGAAAAAAATATATTTTTATGTAACTTCTCTTAAATGTTTAAATAAATTATCTTTTTTCAATTAATATATTGTTTTAATGGTTCCCCGCCCAATATGGTAAGAAAGTGTGGTTCTACTATATGGTAGTTCTTATTTACTTTACAGTAAGGCGACCATACCGTAAAAAAGTAATAAGTGGAATATAGGCCATGCAAAATCGCAGATAATATTTTCAATTAGAGAAATATTACAACGAGAAAGTCTCCTAAATTGGGAATATATTTGAATATATTTCCAATTATCTCATCACTACCTGAGAATAAATGAAACGCGATAAATCCACCCCAAAAGTACAGGGGCAAAGGACGTCTTTCGACATCTTATACGAAGATTGAGACATTAACTCAACACCCAATCAAAGGGTAACGTGAATCTACCTTAAAGATTGTGGTTCATCATAATCATAATATGATGATATCCGCTGCAAGATTCCGCTTCTATATGAATATCTTTACCTTCTTCTCAACCTCCTCCTCCTCCTTCCTCGGCTTTGGAACTGTCGTCGCATGTTATAAAACCACCTAAACCAAAATCCATCATTGGACGGACCAGTTTGACAACTCGAAATGCATAAATCTTGTTACAACATGGGTACGAGTAGTGCTTTTCGTTGCGATAACGATATTTTTCGCCCGAACTACTATGTATTTCAAACTATCGGACTTGACAGACCACGTAAGTAGGTGGACCACTACTAAATTTCATGGTGGTTCGACGTGGTTAAGATTTACAATCCAAGTGGATGCAAGCGGCGCAGGACCGGTCCTTGTGGCAAACCTTTGGGGAGGCTTATGTCCAGCAGTAGACGTCTTTCGGCTGAAATGATGACGATGATGATGACATCATCATATTCGTATATCTGTATATCAATATCGATAAATTTCATAAATATCTGACAACACTATCCGTCAAACGAGGCCGTCGAATAATGTATAATGGTTTAGTCTCGTAAGTATAGGTAATTTGTTGTGTAATACCACTAAAGTACTCGATCAATTTGAGAGCTGTCATCTCATACATGCATAAATTAAATTATATTTTTTATGCGTTTCAGTACAATTTATTGCCTTCAAACTATAATTCACAGAATGATAGTTCTAATATTCGACCTTTAGCCGGCTACGTTATTAGAAGTGCGTTAACCCTGTCGGGCGTTAATAGAATGATTCACAAGAGCTGACACGAATGGATTGAATTCGTGAATGGTAGGATAGTTGACTGTAAATACAGGTTCATAGGTCACAGGAAGGTATCGAAGTATATTTCTTTATGTTTTTTTTTAATAATAATAGGTTTGCTCTTGACTAACTCTTGCCCTTGGAGGACGAAAATACAGTCTACGATGTAGCGAGCTCACCCAGAAGATGCCTATTTACCCTAGCTTTACATAGGTTCAGATTGTATGCACTCGGAAATACAGACACCGGAAGCGCATTCCACTCTTTTGCAGTGCGCATTATGAAAGATGATGCAAAGCGCTTCGTTCGAAAAGGCGGAATTTGAAACATTTGTTAAATTAAGAGACGCCAACACGAATCACCGCCGAAGCCGATGTTGCCGCAGCGACCGACTTATCTGATACCAGATATTCCTGTGCCTAATTGATGATCGCAGCTCGTCACTGCGGTTTAGCCTCGGCCTCCAAGGCAGCGGCGTCGGGTTACTGCGGGGTGTCTGATAAATGACCGGTAATTACAACACTGACCTGTTACAGATTTTACACTGTTATCATAGGAATTGGAACTAAACTAACCCAGCCGCATTTTTGTGCCATTCCAGATGAAACATTAATCGAGATGTAATGGGGATAAAGACACGTACTCTGGCGAATATTACTCATTAAAAGGTACCTATATGTAAAACAATCATAATTCCATAAAAGAAATGGTTTTAGGAGCTAACTAACAATACCTCACTCGCTGTTGTAAGAATATACCTTTTTATGTACCTGCTTTAATTCAAAGTTTTTTAGTTCTTTCTCAAAAACTGTATATTTTGAACACTTCATTTTATTTTTCACGTAAAATATAAGTAATTAGCTTCACGTCAGGAATTATTCAGATTTTTTTTGTTCATAAACTTCGGAGATAAGGGGAGGAACGTTCATTTTTTGTACATTTTTGGCTATAAATCAAAAAGAACGTGATGGAAAATTATAAAAAAAATGTGGTTTTAAATGTGCAGATCACTTTCATATTCCAACCCATGGGGGCAACCCATGCTTTTCAGTTATTTATAAAATTAATTATTTTTTTTTTTACTAAAAACAGATGCGGGCAAGAAAGTTAAGTAAATAAACAAATAAATATCAAATAGTCCCAAACTAAGTTAGGCTTGTACTATGGGTACTAGGCAACGATAAACATACTTATATAGAAAAATACATACTTACATACATAGAAAACATCCATGACTCAGGAACAAATACTCGCGCTCATCACACAAATATTTGCCCATACCAGGATTCGAACCCGGGACCGCTAGCTTTGTAGGCAGGGTCACTACCAACTAGGCTAACCGCGTCGTCAAATATAATATACAACTATGCCAAATTTCAAGTTGACAGCATCAAGCAGCAGCATACAGACGGTCGGACGGACAGACAGACAACGAAGTCTCACCATAAGGGTTCCTTTTTTACCATTTTGGTACGGAACCCTAAAAACACCCTTTCTTTACATGTACATGGAAGGTACCCTAAAATATGTAGGTATATTTTTTTTATAATTTTAAAGTCATCGACGTCTCGTATAAATTATATTTAATATAGTAGAAGCGGATTTCGAAAGGCTATTTGTAAGTTATGAATATGAATCGACCCTTTATAAAATCGTCGGCAAAGTTTAATTTGTTCGAAGAAATGTTCGTGCAATGGCCTATAAAGTCTTGAAAAATCGTGTCAGACTATAAAGAAAATAAATCCTAGTCCACTTGAAAATATACACATAATACATTTTGACACGACTTAAACTGATTTAAGACTTGAACAAATTTAACGCAGATGGTGCAAGCGACCCTTATATTCAATTTAGTTTCATTCTTTGGGTGATTCCACGAGCGTTTCACCCGCCGTCAGTTCCTTGATCGCTTTAAAGTTGAAATTTCTTTAGCTTTGGATGCCATTTTCGGTTATTCTATAGAGTGCCCTGACTTCTAGAAAATAACCGAAAATGGTGTCGTGACGCGCCACACGGCACACCTGGCAACCCTAAAATGACGTCACGTATTGGATAGGTGTATTTATAGGGCTTACGCGGCGACAAATGGCATAAAAAGCTACAGAAATTTCAACGTTACTGACGGCGGTTGAAACGTTCGTGGAATCACCCCTTTACCAATTAAACGTTTTGACGAAACGTTTTCAATACAAAGTTATTTCGAGTAAGCGATCGAATAACTATAATAACTTAGGGACACAGAGAGATGGAGTCAAAAGTAACAGTTTTGCGTCATTTCGTCCTTAGAAGAATATTTTATTTCGACTTGTATTTTGTAATATTATAAGCTCATTATCGATAATAAAGATGCACATGTTAGTCATTAGCAAAACATGCAAAAAACCGGTCAAGTGCGAGTCGGACTCGCGCACTGAGGATTCCGTACACATTTGGCCAGTTATTTTTTGTTTTTTTTTATAGGGTTTGTTTTGTTCTATATAATTATACAAAATTTGACTCATGTATGTGTTAAGTACCATTTTTACGAAAAAACAAATACAAAAAACCATTGAAAAAAGACGTTTCTTGTATGGGGACTCCCCTTATTATTTTACTTTTTGACTGTTTTTGTTATTTTTTAGGAAATCCGCCGTTATATCGCAAAAAAATCAAAGTGCTATCTTTTACTGTTGAAAAGATACAGCTCTTTAAAGTTAGGACGGACGGACGGACGGATAGCCTAGGCTTAGTAAATACGGTCCCGTTAGGCACCCTCCAGGTACGGAACCCTAAAAATGGTCTTCACAGTCAGACGGACAACGAAGTGATCCTATAAGATCCTATAATTATTTTCTTTTGAGGTACCGGGACCCTAAAAAAGATTGGATTATTGATTTTCCTCATGGAAAGCGCTGGTAAACTCTGACATGTGAAATTACTTACAACAAAGATTTTTATTTTCATTTTCGTATGAAGTATTTTTAGGGTTCCGTATCAAAATGGTAAAAAAGGAACTCTTATGGTGAGACTTCGTTGTCTGTCTGTATGTCACAGCAGTTTTTCTCAGCAACTACACAAGCTATCGACTTGGTCATAGTTGTATAACTTGCTTGCCTGTATCTGATTTTAGTAAAAAAATATGAAATTAATTTTATAAATAATAGAATGGGGGGTTAAAAATTAAAAGTGACTTGATTATAGCAAGTGGGGTGTCATATGAAAGGACTCAATCTGCACATTTCAAAACGATTTTTTTATAATTTCCGTGACGTACTTTTTGATTTATAACAAAAATTGTTCAAAAAATGTCCACTCCCTTATCTCCGAAGTTTATGAACCGAAAAATCAGAATAACTCCTAACTTACAGATAATTACTTATATTTTACGGGAAAAATAAAACGAAGTGTTCCAACTTATAGTTTTCGACAAATTGACAAAAAACTTTAAAGATCTGTACCTACTAAAATGTAGGCAGGTCAAAATGGACCTTATTGCATACAATTAAAGTACATAATTAATAAAAAATAGAACCGTCTTCAAAAAAACCCACTAAACAAGACTAAATAATTACCCGCTTCCTAGGAATTGCCTATTTGATGGGTGCCTAATAGGTACATGGAATATATCGAAGTCGGTGGCAAGAATCATGTGACATTGCTATTGTGTAAACCTACTTGACACCGGCTTAGATATATTCCATGTACCTATTAGGCACCCATCAAATAGGCAATTCCTAGGAAGCCGGTCATTATTTAGTCTTGTTTAGTGGTTTTTTTTTTGAAGACGGTTCTATTTTTTATTAAAAAAATTTTTTCGTCATTTTTTATTACATTTTTTTTCGCTTTTTAGTCATACTTTATAACTATCACTAAAAAAATCGCGTCAACACAAAATCGGTCGAGTTGAACTAATATATCGCTTAATAACGGATCCATGCGGATGACGTCACGTGGTATCCATTATTCTTGTATACTAAAACCTTCTCCAGAATGTAACAAATACTTTGCTGAAAACCGCATCTAAATCGGTTCAGCCAAACGCGAGATAATTGTGGACAAACATACATACATACATACATACAAACATACAGGTCAAACTGAGAACCTCCTTTTTTTTGAAGTCGGTTAAAAACGTATATTTTTGAAGTACGGACGTAAATACGGAACCCTCGGTGCGCGAGTCCGACTCGCACTTGACCGGTTTTTTTTTATTTGATTTAGCAATCGCGCATATTTACTCTCGACAGCACGCTCTTCATTTCTAAGACAAACCTACGTAAGAGGTCACGTTGGAGACATTTGTGACACTCGGCACACACACGTATCTTGCATCCCGTAGCCCCTTTAAAATGCAAATATGGCCGGAGCGGCTCAGTGCGGCGCATAGCAATGTGCAAGCGATTTACCTCTCCGGACCAAACGTACGTCTTGAATAGGCACTTGTGAACATAGTCCGAACGCTTTCACAAATAACGTTCGTAGATATGAGCGTCCTCACTGAGAGCATTCGCGTGTAATGAGCATTCGGCGTCGAATATTCGAGTGGTGTGGACGTTGAGCCGAGCGTACAAAGCTTACAAATTATTGAAATTATTGCTACAAATGCTCGGGTAAGAATGCTCTCAGTGAGGACTGAGGACGCTCCTGAAGTCATTTTAAATTCCAGTTCATTTCGCGGTAGAGAATAGAAAATACCAATTCTTGTATAAACGTGCTCCGTCGTCCCGAAAATAACAAGAAATTATTGTTTCTAAGCCAGATCGGTAGAGGTTGTCCAAAAAGAAGTGGAAAAATTATTCCTAGAAGTCCGAATAAAAACTAAATTCACTTTGTGTTTGCCCAGTTAAATATTTGTTATACATTACGGCTTAGTAGTTATTTCGTGCAAGTGCTGGTGTTGAATCCTGAAAAAATAGGAGCCTGAGCGTAGCGGGGTTCCAAAGGCACGAGACGCGAGTTACTTTGCAGCCGAGGGAAGTACAAAATTATTCAACTCACGTGATCACCTAAGATGAAAGAAAAAAAGGCGGTCAAGTGCGAGTCGGACTCGAGCACCGAGGGTTCCGCACAAACTTGTAGGCATGTAAATAGTTCGTAAATCACGGGAATACAACAGAAACAAATTCCAGTATAAATTGACACGCACTAACTCTCATACTTGGTATCAGTTTATGCTGGCCTTTATTTTTTATGTGATGCAACTACAAATTAACGGTTTTAGGATTTTTTCCTTTAAGACATTGCTTCTTGCCAAATTTCATGATTCTAACTCAACGGGAAGTACCCTATAGCGAGGGTTGCGTGGTCAAACCCGATAAGTTGAGATAATGAACCATGCAAAATTGAAGATTCTAAATACGCCTTCGAAATTAAATATTCGAAAACAAATTATGTTTACTTATCGGGTTTAACCACGCAACCTTCGAGGCTTTAATTCCCTTGAGATTCCCTTGAATATGCGGCATAAACGGCCGTGTCTTTTGATTGCGTTGAGTTATGTCATGTCTGATTTTTTTACAGCGCCAATGGATTGCAGACCTGAGTATTTGATATGAATTTCAACTTGATTTCACTACGCGTTCCTGAGAAAAGGGGTATTTACAGACAGACAGACGGACGGACAACAAAGTGATCCTATAAGGGTTCCCTTTTTTCCTTTTGAGGTACGGAACCCTAAAAACGGATGGGGATTATGATATTAATGATATAGGAAAATTAAAAACACGCGAAGCACTGTTTCAAGTTTTATTAAATAGTGTTTGTATTAGGGTACAATATATTAATGTACAGTCAACAACACGTGTCGTCGCCTCGTCGGATCGCGTGTCAAACGTTCACGGTAAAATAGACCATAATTTCAATAATTAAAGTCTTTTTTTAGCATAACCATTCGACACGCGACGCCTGGTTGCATGCACAGCTATACGCTTAAAAATACTGATGAACAAAACATAAAATTTACATACAATCTCTCATAGACACGCAATTTCAATAAATTACTTATTAAAATCTTCATATAACAAATTTAGATAAACTAAAATTATATTTACAATGTATCTGAATTAAATTAAATTAAATTACAATCGTAGGTGAGTGGTTGGGGTGATGTAAATGTATCCAAAAACTTTAGCTATGTTATTTTATTAAAGTATTAAAGTGTCAAAATCCTCGGTAAGAATACATCAATTCCTAATCTATAGGTAATCTCAGTTACATAATGAAGCATACAGCCAATTCCCTAACAGTCACACATAGAGAATAAGCAATATTTGTCCAAAATTTCACTAACTAGATATGTGGAAAAGTTACTTGAATATTGTGTACGATGCAATCGGGGAAATTGGAAAAGTACATTAGGCTATAGATTTACGAGAATAGCTTATCTAAATATAGATTAAAATGCAAATCAAGTAATCTAATTTAAAATTTCTCCGATTGCATCTCACACGCAGTCATTTAAAATAATGTATAAAAATCCATGTCCGTTTTACAACTGTAAATACCTCCATTGTTATAAAATTGTAGTAAAAAAACAATACATGCTACTCTATGGTTATTCAAATCACACAAACGCTTATAGATAGTCTAAAATTAACCAATGTCTATGGAATAACATGTACAGTCTTCGACGTTGTCAGTTCATGCAAAAGCGGAAGAGACGTTTTTAAAAACGTTTAAAAATTAGGCACCAGTCGAGCTGAATAAAAAACAAAATGGCATCGGATTTCACAGTTCGTTGTCACACCACAACACTTCCTACTTGACATTTGTGACTTGAGCTTAAAATATAACCACACTCTCTGCTCCGGGATCTCTTCGGTATAGTTAATAGTTACTAGTTTCAATTCCCGGATCTATTTAAAAATAATCTGCAGAAACGCGAAATCAGCTAAATCGACTAACTCTTCTTGAAAGTCAACTAGCAAAACTAATACGTTACCGCAGTTTCTAAAGTCGCATACCAATGCAAACGCTTTCCACCCGGAAAGGGAACCTTGATCCTTTAAAGGTTTCATAAGAGACTAGACTCAGATTCGGATCAGTTCGACTATACCCATTCATCGAGGCATCTGTTCGCATCAGGGTGAGGAATCTCGTCGTTCCTGAGCTTTTTGGACCTTATCAACTTAACGAAACCGTTTCCAAACACCAGACATCAATTACCTTAAATCTCAGATCCAGATTGTTCCATATATCTAGTTCAACAAAGTATCCAACTTGATACTTCACTTTTAATTCTTCGATCTCTCCCTCGAATCCTCTCTGCAGATGCCTCTAGGTGGTGAATCCCTACCTTTCTGGGCTTTAGAAGTTTTCCTGGACCTCTTGAACTTGGCCACGTCGTCCCCAAAGACATCGCCGGTGCGTAGGGCGGAGATGAGGTCGTCGAACTCGCCTTTCTGTCCGTTGGCGAGCGCGGCGTCGCGGGTTCCGTCGCCGTGCCCGTTGCAGTCGCCGTTGGCTTTCCCGAGGGCCTTGCCCACTGAGCTGAGTAGGCTCGAGGCTTGCTTGCGCTCCATTGTGCGTTTCTTAAGCTGTAAATAGAAGATTCCGTTGATATTTAAATGGTTAATACAAATTTAAGACAAGTTATTTTAAGTTCTGGCCTTTTATTTTTGAGTCTCATTTTAGCGATGTTTACAAGATTTTTTAGATTCTCAGAAAATAAATAATAATAAAAGTTCAACGTACACAGCTGTTTTGTTGTTATTCTGTAATTGTATAAATTATTTACTGAATTTAAAACAACCCTGTATTTCGCTTGTCGAATTTAAAAACAAAATATAACATAGGTTTACTAGGCTTAATTTAAGCCTCCCCGCGAACTACCGACTAGTTAGTCGGCCGTTTGTATTTTGTCTACAGCCTTTGTAAATATGGATAAGGACAACTTTATAACCGCCCGATAGAAAGTCGTCAGTGTGTGATGTAGGTTAGAATTTCTCTCAATTTCACTTAATAATCAGTCTTTGTAAGTTGGCTTTAAGTCAGGGGACAATGGGGGCCAGTTAAAAAATCCGTGATGTTGAACCCACTTCCTGCTCGTGCCTCGAGCGGCGCTCCTCCTCGTCGCGGCGGCGGCGCGCGGCGTCGCACTCGGCGCGCGCGTCCACCAGCTGCGCGAGGAAGGCGTCGAGCGCGCCGAACAGCTGCTCGGGCGACGCGTTCGCGTCCTCGCCGAACGCGTGCGCGCACGCTCCCAGCCGGGTCTTCATGTCCTGAAGAAATATAACGCATGAACACCAAACCACACACCAAATATCCAGTTCATTTCGTTATTGTGTTATATTTAAAACAAGTTTCATATGTTTTTGAGCAAGGTACTGTAATGCGATAAGTTTGCAATTAGGGATTGGAACTAGTTGCATTTGCATACGTTATGTCACATTTGCTTTTAATTATTTTAAAAGAATTAAGAATGTGGATTTTACTTGGTAGAACATTGTTATGTGTATCTTATAAAGTGAATAAAAATATCAAGAACCAGTATATATTTTTATTCCATAGTACCTAGTATACCCTATAGTCCCTATACTATACAATGTTTTTTTTCTTAAGTTCGGCAAGCACTATAGGTTTATGTAATTTTGTAAAGGTGGCGATAGGAATAGTTTAGAACTTCTAATGTCACTTCCACGAGTGACTGGACTCTGGCAATTGGTTATTCGTGTGTTAGTCACCTGGAACAGGTCCTCCAGCTGCGTGAAGGTGCACTGCGCGTGCGCGTGGAACTCGCGCATGACGGGCAGGAAGGCGTCGTGCGGCGCCGCCGGCCCGGGCAGCGACGCGTGGTAGTCTAGCTCGCGAGATACCTGCAATCGGACAAAGTTATTACCTATTTTTTCCGTCCGTCCGTCTGTCCGTTCGTCTGTCCGTCAAAAAGTATATAAGGGGAGTCCCCATACACAAAACATTTTATTCAACGTTTTTTGTATTTGTTTTTTTTTTCTTGTCACCGTGTTTAATTTGACAATGTTTTAATATTATATTTGGGAGCCCATTAGCAGGCGCAAAATTGTTTGACCTAAGGAGTATTGTTTTTGTACGAGTATTGTTTGGTCAAAAATCTTTTTGCCTAACACGCTATTAGGCTGAAATTTCAGGGTTTAATAAATATCTGTTGGTATGGTTCGTTTTATAATAATTCTGAAAAAAAAAACCCTGTCAATTGAAAAAGAACGTTTTCGACCAAATGATTTTCGACCAAACGATACATTACGTCAAACAATGATTATGCCACCCGATATAGACCTATTATTTTTAATTGTATAATGGTCGCAAGACACACCCTTTGTCTAGTTTTGAGATTACTGTTCCAAAATTTTGGTTACCTACCTTTTTAGAATTTTGATAAAGTTTTATTATTGTGTTGAAAAGAAATACAATAGTTACCTCGCGCAAGCCGGTCCGCAGCGCGCCCACGTCTTTCTCCAGCTGCTCGACGCAGATCTTGGCGGCCGCGCGCACGTGGGGCAGGTCTTCTTCCAACAACAGGATGTCTTTAAACTGCAACATCAACGTTTTATTGGTCACACATTTTAATGGCCACAAAGTTAAGCCAAGAATGAAAGGTAATATATGAAATGCCTAATATAAGTGTAAAACAGAAACAATAAAAGTACCTTAGTTGTGCGAAATGTTTGAGACAGAATTGTACAGATAAAATCGTTTTCCATATGAATCATCAAAGGTCAACTGGTAGAGAATGCCATTAGGCATTAAGTTCACCTTTTGTACTCAAATTTGTATTTTTGTGCAATAAAGATTAAATAAATAAATCATCAACTATTTTTCAGCATTTTTTTTAAACCGTACAAATTTTACTAATTTTATTTCGATTTCAACCCTTTTTTATTTGTTTGCGATTGGCATTCTCGCTCTGGCGTATAACATTTCGATGTGACCGAAAGAAACAGAACTACGACAGACTGATGCGTACCTGTGTCTCTAGCAGCTCCACCAGGTAGTGCAGCAGCGTGGTGCTGCGCGTCACGCTGGACTTGGTGTCGGCCAGCTTGGCGAGCGACGACAGCCGGAAGCCCGAGGCGTTGCCGCGCGCGCCCCTGTAATATACATTTAATAATAATAAATTATAATCCAGCCTTTATACGTCCCACTGCTGGGCACAGGCCTCCACTTACAATGAGAGGAGGGTTCATACATAATATACATTTACGCATTATTATTTATAAAATATAATGCTCGTGCGAGCAGTAGCGGCAAATAAATGCTAAGGCTAAATATTTTGGCCAAGAGACAAGCTAAGCCCAGGGTACACTCGTCGCTGGAACAGTCACTCCATCATCTATTCAAACTCCGATCCGAAAGTATGCCATTTGATCTCATTTAGTAGTGAAGGATCGTATCGGATGGTTGGGACGCTCCCTGTGCGCAGGCTCGGAGCGTGAGCAGCCCTGACCTGTTCATGTAGTTGCCGAGCGCGAGCACGAGCTCGAGCAGCGCGCGCAGGCGGCGCGAGCGCGGCATGTCGCGCGCCGCGCGCAGCACGACGGCCGCGCGCGCCGCCGCCTCGCTCGCCGCCGCAGAGAACTTCTTCTTGAACAGCAGCGTGCGCACGCGCTCCGAGTAGTGCGGGATCCTGGGGGGGGACTCATTACTAATAGTTTCATCACTTATGTATCTCTAATGTATATGCATTAAAACAAATAAAAATAGATAAATAAATATCAAGGGATAACACACAAATTGACCTCCCAAACTAAGCTCTAGGCTTGTACTATGAGCGCTAGCCAAATAGCTCAGGAACAAATACTCAAGCTCGTCACACAAATATTTGCTCACACCGGGATTCGAACCCAGGACCTCAACTAGTCCAACCGCGTGGTCGTCCATTGAATTGATCGAGTGACCGTAAATGAAGCAGAGTAGCAAGCGGTGTCCCGCGGCTCACTTGGAGATCTCGTAGAGGAAGCGGTCGGCGCGCGCCAGGCTGTCGAGCTCGTCCTGGTGCTCCTCGAGCAGCGCGGCCTCCTCGGCGCTCGGCGTGAACTTGGCCAGCTGCTCCACCATGTCGATGGGCAGCTGCTCCGCGCTGTCCATGCGCAAGATGGCGCTGGAAACAAAAATATTTAACATTTATATTTAAGACAGAGTTATCTGAAGATTGACGTCAAATATACGAATATTCGTGATTTTTTAGGGTTCCGTACCTCAAATGAAAAAAAATTGAACCCTTATAGGATCACTTTGTTGTCCGTCTGTCTGTCTGTCTGTCTACGTGTCTGTCAAGACCCTTTTTCTCAGGAACGCGTGAAGGTATCAAATTGAAATTCATATCAAATCCATAGGTCTGTTATCCCTTGGATCAGTGAAAAAATCAAACATCTATGTTCAACGTAATCAAAAGATACGGCCGTTTATGCCGCATATTGAAGGAAATCTCAAGGGAATCAAAACCTATAGGATACTTCCCGTTGACTTAGAATCATGAGATTTGGCAAGAAGCAACGTCTTATAGCACAAGTAAAGGAAAAAATCCGAAAACCGTTAATTTGTCGTTACATCACATAAAAAAAGAGTCCCGTATAAACTGACACTCGCTAAGTACGAAAGTGCATACTTATTGCGTGTCAGTTTATACTGGACTTGTTTATATTGTATTCCCGTGATTTACGAACTATTTACGTGTCTACAAGTTTGTGCGGAACCCTCGGTGCGCGAGACCGACTCGCACCTGACCGGCTTTTTTTAATGTACGATCTCGTGAATCTATTTTAATGGCGCTGTCGTTGGTGGGTACTCGTTGACGGTGGCAGGCGACTGTCGTCGGCAGTCGTCGCCCCGCTTGGTCCTCGTATCTAGAACTTATGGCGTTGACTGACCGGCATATCTCCTCGTCGCTCATCTTGAGCTTGGACAACAGGATGGTGCAGTTCTGCGCGCGCCGCCCGTCGATCACGGAGAGGATCTTCGTGCTGCGTACGCGCGGATTCGTGCCGAGTTGCCGCAGGTCTTCCACGGAGCCTTCGTTCTGGCCGATTAAATTGATTAGTATTGTTACGAGTATGCCTAAAAGAACCGTAAACATTATAAACAAATTAAACCTAGTGTGAGCCACGAAGGATTATTAAACCCGAAAGATAACTTGTTTATCTTTATCGAATGACCATAGAGGGAGGAGTCATTTTACGGTTTTTAAAACATTAATTTATAATAGCCTGATTTTTTAAACCCATTTTATAAGAAACTATATTCATGAATCCTACAATTCCACCCGGAAGTAGTATATAAATATACTGTCAAATAAATGTTTTTTTTTTATTATAAATAATAATTGTAATTTTTGTGTCTAAGCATAATAATATATTTGTCTATAATGAGTAGAAGGTGAAATCTAACGAAATATTTACACGGAAAGCCACTAAATCAGCAAAATACATGGCTGCGGTTAAATATACCCTTCAATGATAGAAAAAGTTAGTAATAAGTAGTGCTTTGATATAAATGACATAAAACTATTTATGAATGTTAAAATACACTGATCAATTTGCATTTTTTTTAAAGAATTATTATTTACCACAATAAAATCCACCTTCCGGCATTATTTAGCGTATAATTTGCTTGCAACGTTTATATTTATCGTAATCAACAAGGAATGAAGAAAACTATAGCCAATTACGATTTTTAAATACGGAAATATGCAAAATGAAGACAATATTCAAGCTAATTGAATATTAATGAAACATTCTTAATTATTTTTGTGTGATTCATCTCGAATATTATAGATCAAGCAATATGAAAAAAAATATAAGGATTTTTTTTAATAACTTATTGACTCATATTTAGTTTGATTCTGTTTCTACCTAATTACTAGAATTATTATATATCTGATCCACAAGAAAAATCAGCTATTATAAATTATTTTCCGTTTCACCATGCTAGCGTCCGTAAAATGACTGGTCAACGTAGACAGTCCGCCGACAGTCCTAAGTCTGTCAAGTGGCCTGCTGGCCGATCCATACGATGAATGATAGGCCGAGATCGGCAGGACGCCCGTTGCTCCGTGTCACCCGTTACAATAAATATTTTGTTCGGAAATTTTAATTAATTTGTTTTAGCATCGGTCCCGGGTCGGAGAGTTAGGCGAAGGCGAACTATTATATAGCCATTTATTTCAACCAACATACCTGTACACCGTTCTTCTGGTAAGCGCAGAACATCTTGTCAATCGTGTGCAAATCCATAGCGTTGTAGAGCTTCGTGTCGTCCAGCTCCTGCCATATCGTGCCGTGCAGCTTGGCGTCGGGAAGCTTGCTCCAGTTGAAGCTCTTCAAGGGGTTCCCGGGCGTCGGGACGTTCTTCTTGGGCTTGGGGGCGCAGGGCGCCAGCGGGGCGCGCGGCGCGGGCGGCGGCGCGGGCGCGGGCGGCGCGGGCGGCGCGGGCGCGGCCAGCGCGGGGGGAGGGGGGGGAGGGGGCGCCGGGCTGGCCTCGGACACGGCGCTCTTCAGGTTGCTGACCTGCAGATGAGAAGGACGTTGGATTTAACGAATTTTCAGTAGATATTTATTTGTGACCTATTTAAGCAGAATTTCGATTGGCAAAATATAATTCTCGACTTCAAACAAACTTATTTGTAGATCATAAAAATACTAGTATTAGTGTAACCGCACTAATTTATTTTTAAGAATTTGCCTACCACCTCATTTCTGATACAAACCTTCGCATCATCAGGTATGCTCCCCTCGCTAACTAATTTTTCAAACCTCGCACGTTCTGACCTCTCTTGATTCAGCTGAAATCAATAACAATATTAAAGAATACTTTTACAAAAAAAAATCGATATTTCATTCCCCTGCTACAAAAAATCGATAATCCTTGACACATATAACCTTGACAAATATGACTAAGATACTTTGAAACAAACAACCTTCAAAAAATACCTTCAAAATCTGCACTAAAACCAGTTCTACACCTATTTCGAGTTGATAAACCAACTTTAAACGAGCCTTATATCTCATACCTGTTGTTCAAGTTGGCAGGCCCGCACAGCCTGGTGCCTGGCTTTCTCGGTGCTCTCCATATGAGCGGCGGTTTCCTTCTCGAGCCGCTCCTTGAGCCTCGAGACGACTCCCTCCAGCTCCTCTCGCTCCTGGCTCTGCTGGTCTACTTGCTTCTCCTGGTCATGCCGTGGTGGTTATAGGGTTAGTGTGCGGGTGTGGAATGGTTGAGAAGCTTGACCAGACATTGACTTTGGTATGAATGCCAGACATTCATCATCAGTCGAAAACATGATTAAGTCAAGACAGACAATACGGGCCGTATTAATAAACTCATCTTTATTGTGATGTTTGACTCAGGACCTCTACTTGCTGCCTCTGATATGTCTTGAAACGGGCATCTCACTCGAGATGAGCTTAATAATACGGCCCTAAGTCTGCTAAATTGTACTTGAAAAAAAGTTGTGAATTGCAGTCTCCGAATAACTATTTTATAATTTTTTTTTTATTATTAATCATAAAACTGGTCAAGCTTCAAAATGACAATGTATAAAATGATTGTAAATGTTTCAGTTAGATACTGTTTAAAAATTAATAAAAATGTGACTTATAAAAAGCATGGTATTCGATGCCTTGTCATAAAAAGGTTTCGGCACAGAAATATAATTATTATATCTTTCAACCATAAATTAGCGATATAATGACTCATCACCGTTTAATTAATTCTCGAATCATTCGAAATGTAAATGTCAAAATTAAGTTACCATTACCCATGGCAATATTTTAGGTAAAAACCAACAGGTTTTACCTTTTTAGCTAGCTCCGTGGCGAGGTCAACGTTTTCCTTTTCTAGATTCTCGGCCTTAGTTCTTGCGGCGACCAATTCTTCTTCCTTTGCTAAGAGATGCACTATTTCTCCGACGTTGATTTCAAGAGGGGCCACGTCTGGATCGTAGACCTGAGATTAAACAAGGCCACGTTAAAAATGACTGTCAGGTATTTTTTTTATATTTCCGCGCTCTAAATATGGTATAGTGACTTTATGAACGTATTAGAGAGGTAATTAACTTTTTATCTTACCATACACACAAAATACTAACCTACCTAGTCGGCACTAAATAGGCAATTCCTAGGGCTCCTAGGAGGCCGGTCTTTATTTAACAATTTTTAGTGGGTTTTTGAAGACGGTTTTATTTTTTTTGTTGAAATTTTTTTTTCGCTTTTTGTGATGCACTTTAAAAAACAATAGTTTAATGCCAAATTCTCATCACTCTCAACAAAATGTCGCTGCCCAAGATGCAGGGCCGTTAATAATTGAAGAGTTCTCCAGGTACTTCACCATCAGTTGCACTTCACCACATGCATTAGTATGAGTATAAAATTAGCTTCATGTTATTAATTAAGAAATCTCATTGCTGGCGTCAATCACTTACGAATAAGGAGTTCTGGTGGTCATCTCTGGTTTTCATCATCAGTTCCTCTTCACCAAGAGGTGCTTTTGTAATGTAATTTCTTAAGGTCTTGCAGGTAATACCAAAATCGCTGTATGTGTGCCTATAACTTTTGACGAGTTCCCTCGATTCCTCATGGATCCCATGATCAGATTCTTATTTCGTGACAATGTGACCACACGGGAAGCACCAGCTTATATTACATGGGAGTTGCACAGATGGGTATTAGAACGGTGTGGCGGGAGAGGGTAAGAGTGACCTTGTCCCCGGCGGCGGCGGGCGCCTGCTGCAGCGCCAGCTGCGCCGCCACGCGCGCCAGCAGCAGCCAGTGCTGCGCGCGCGGGCTGTACTCCACTGCCGACAACAACACACTTCTTCATCAACTGTGACCAAATTCAAATTCAAATATTTATTCAGTAAATTGGCCACATACGGGCTCTTTTACACGTCAGTAATATAGAGTGAATCTACCAGCGCTTCGGACAAGACCATCATTACCAGAGAGCGGCCTACGTCTAGATAATAACAGAACTTACTACAAACTATTTAATAAATATATTCATCTTCCGGAAGGTTTGATTAACTCACGGGGCAGCAGAAGCAGATGTTGCAACATAGACAGCAGATGCGGGTAGGCAGCGGTGTGGCTCAGCTTCCGCCGGAGCAGCTCGAACATGGCGCCGGCGCTCTTGGTGTCCACGTGCTGTTTGTCGAACCGCCGCGCTAGCTCCTTCTCGTCCTCGTTGCGGACCATCTCGAAGAAGTCAATGTGCCGATCTAACGTCTCGTTCTCGTATTTGCGGAGTTTCTCGATCACTGAAAAAATTTAATGTATTAACTATAAACAAAGAGTAAATGGAGTAAAGATCCCATCTAAAATAAAAGAAAGAAATTAGAGAAAGCATTAGATACTTATTGACCACTAAACACATGTCGACTGCCACCTTTGGCGAACGAGTTTGTCTTGAATTCAGTCGACTGTCGCTTAACGAAGATGACATGATATCCCGAGTGTTTACACCGGATAGAATAAGCGAAATCGATGACATGTCACCAACATAATCTATGTTTGGGAACAACATATATGTTTGGGATATTGTTCCAAACTAAACTAAACTTACCAGGCTGTATCCCAAGCATCAGGAACTCGTATCGCAAATGAAGCCTGAACTCCAGGCTTTCTTCTCCCGCTCCGTAGTTCAGCACGGCGTTGACGAAGGACATGATAGCAGTTTTTAGGCCGAGGTCGTCGCGGTAAGCGCCAGTGCTTCGGTCTAGTTCGTTAATGATTGATTGGAAGCGAGCCCGCTCCGCTGCGTATTTCTGGTAGTGGACCATTGCTTCTAAAACCTGAGAACCAAGGAAATTCAAATATTTTTGAGACCATTATGTTTTATCAGCTCGTGCGAACCACTCATGTATGACAGACATATCTAACCCAACACATTTTGCATCCAGTAACATTCATTGGCGAAAACACATCCAGAAATTCAGGACACAATGCGCAGATTTTGTTTTCAATTGTGATAAAATGAAATACTTCATTTCCCAAAGCACCTCATGCTCTGGATATACATAAATAGATAACTAAATGTAAGAGCTCGCATTACGTCAACAAAAATCAAACACCTCAAAAGCATGACTCGCTCATCAACCAAAACAAATGGCATTAGAACAAAATGAAAGGGTTACATACCTTTTTATGGCCACCAGGGACAAGGCAGACGGCGCCGAGGATCTCTAAAGCGGCCACCTTGGTCTTGGCGTTCTCCGTGTCGAGCGATTGCGCGATCAGGTCTATGCTGGTCGGATGCGCCAGGACGTGGGCACGACCAGTCTGAAAACAAAAAATTGCTTTGTGAGAGTTATATTTAGGACGGATATAGAAAGTCAATTTTACAAAATTTATTTAAAAAACATTTAAAGTGAAATTCTGATCAGAAAGTAAGTAAATGCTATCTAGGTATATATGCTAATCTTTTTCTGTTTTCGAGTTGCTCGGGTCGGTTTTTGTAATTCCCCATATCAACAACTATTCCACTATTTAACTATAAAATTTCACTTCATTTATAAATTAAAACGAAACTGTTTGAACTGAAGGGGATGTTGACGACGCACGCCATATAAGAGTGCTACAGCGCGGTTCCTAGCCTGGCACTTGAACGTTTTAAGACTCCATAACACGGAACACCCCTGTGATATCCAGTTCTGAACAAATGCACTCACCGAGTTATTCATGAGCGCCTTGATCCCCGCGATGAGGTTATGCCTGTTGCCGGCGTCGTCCCGGGGCGCCCGCTGCAGGGCGTCGAGCAGCGCGCCGAGCCCGCCCTGCTTCACGAAACGCAGCACGAAGCTGTGCGCGCGCGTGCGCAGGGCAGTCTTCAGGCCGTCGAGGAGTGCGCAGGATTCGGGCGGCACGCCTTCTGATGAGGCGAAGGCCTGGAATGATGGATAAATGTGATTAAATCGCTATTTTCTATTCAGTGTTTTTAAACTGTGCGTCTTAAAATTCCTTCAAAACTGGCATGGCATAAGGGCCTAAGCATACGGCGTTTTTTAAGCGCGCAGAGGACGCGCGTCATACGCAACTAAGACGCGCAGCAAACGCGATTCAGTGAGCAACTATCGCTACTTAAGCAGCGATGACAACACTTAACAAGATCGCGCATCCTCTGCGCGTTTTAAAAACGCCGTGGGCATAGGACCTAATTCGCGCTCGACGGTCAGCACTTTCCACCTTGAAGGCCGTCTGCTAGTATTTGAAAATAAAAAAAGTCTTGACGATACTCGAGGGATAAAAGAACACTCAGCTTTTGCCCTATCGACCGACAACCAGTCGACAATGTGATATGGTTCTGTCTCCCTAGCAGTTCTTTGAATTTTAAGCCTGTAGGCTAAGTGTTGTTTTGAACACTTCCTGCATTTTTTCTTTTATTACTCACGTCAGCGATCTCATTGAGCGCCTTGATGTAGTCCTCGACCTGCGGCGCGGTGGCGAGCGGCAGCACCTGCCCGGGCGGCGGCCGCCGGCTGCAGTAGATCTGCCACTTCTTCACCGCCGGCAGATCCATCATGGCGGCTTTGTTCACCGCTGTTAGGTCCAACTCTTCCTGCAAAGATAAAGGGTATCGTTATAGGATTGTTGTAGCAGACGTTGGGGAACCATAAGGGTGTGTTAGCGCACTTTTATAGCTAGCAACAACAACTGTCTATACGTAGCTAAAATTTCGTACAATATAACGAGATTCCATTCCATTGCAAGCTAAAAATTGCCGAGAAAAGTTGTTCGTGTTAGTACACCAAAGATCATATCGGCTCTAAAATTCGAACTTGAGCTTCTATTCCAGGTTGTCTTAAACCAAAATGCTTCCGATCGTTTTGTTATTTGTTCATTTTGTCTCTTATTTCCTTTACATTTGGTGCTGCTATAAAGCAGACACAAGCAGTTAGACTCCTTTCACCTTAAATGTCTAAGGTACATCCTTCGCATAAAGTGGCAAGATCGGGTTCCAAACACAGAAGCATTACGTCGTGCTGGCTTATGCGGGGTAGAAGCGCTCATCATGAAGCACCAGCTGAGATGGTGCGGTCATGTCTTGCGAATGGATGACAGCAGACTGCCAAAAGTAGTTTTCTACACCAAGCTTTCTAGCGGGAAACTAAAACAGGGTGGGCAGTACCTGCGTTACAAAGACGCGCTCAAACGCAATCTTGTGGCTTGTGACATACCAACTGATAGTTGGGAGGAGCATTAGACCGGAATGGCGCCATACTGTCCACAAAATTATGGATTTGTACGAATAAAAGCGTCTAGGAGATCTCGACGCAAAGCGCCAAATACGGAAGACCCAACCGTAGCCCTTCACAACTACACACTCAACTCGCTGACCAGCTTTATTGTGTGCCATGTGACCGGATCATCAAGTCGAAGTTCGGTTTCGCTAGTCACATCAGAGCCTACCACATTAACGACTCGGGATAGATGTATAGGAGTCGCCATCGCCGGATACGGCTTGGACGACATGGTGGTGGTGGTGTTTGGGATAATGCCGAATAATGACGATAAAGATTTTTCCACCAATACCAAATGCCACTGAACATAACTATGTGGTATTTATAATTATAAATACAAAGTCGTACCCAAGAATAAAATATTAGTCAGTATCCTTCCCCTATACGTAAACAGTCTTAAATACTAGGATGAATCAGAAATTATTTATACAATATTGTCTCATCTCGAGCTCAACAACAACAACAGCGCCCTAGGGGTTTTATTCCACAACTCCGCAAGTATTTATTGCTTTAAACTTTCGTCAGGCGCTCAAAGGGCCTTCGAAGTAACATTTCAGTCTCATATCACGCGTAAGTCATTAAACGTTATTTTTATACATATGATATGTATAACATTAATTTTAATGAACTATTAAGTTCTTAAGTCTTATAGACGGACGGTATGTCGCCAACGGTAGAAGCAACTGCAGCCTTCGCAACCCGTCGGCCACCCTTAGATTCCAATAAATCTTCACTGCTTCTACTTCCACGAGCTAACCAGGTTATCAGGTTACATCCTTATTATGGACACGTAATGGTTCTATCCTTGACTACATTCACATCATTAGGGCATGCTTTAGGAAATATTTCCACTACCATACCAAGTAACGCCGCGGACCCAAGAGTCGGATTCCGCACCTTATGAGGAAACTAAAACTGGTCATCCAAATAAATGGCATTCATGAATTTTAAATCTTTTCTTTTTTCTGGTAAACTAGTGATTGAAGTCTTAGCTAAGCTACAAAACATATCAAATAAAATATTACATTTATAACACATTCCTTCTTTAACACGGCGATCCGGTAATTACAATAGCTCTCATGAACCGTGAACATGTTATGTTTGTTTAACTTAAGAAACACCTAAAATAATCAACTAGAAATGGCTCCAAACATAATTTAATAATTAAACCGTTAGATCTATCCATTAGCTCAGTATATTTCAAACATATAAACATAATCGTTAAATCACCACCCACATCAAATCAATACACGACCACAACTCCACAAGTCACGAACCAATTAGCTAAAACAAAACTACACAACTCTTACTTAGGAATAATTGGCAACGACGAACGCCTGCGCAGTCTTTATGGGCATTCCTAACGACCTATAGATCCAAATGTCAAATGTTGAGTAGCGGATTTCCTTGATCAGAGGAAAGCTGATCGATCGACATCGATAATAGAATAGTAATATAAGGGTCGTGACAGCTTACTACTGGTCGGGGTTCTGATATGGGAAATGTCAGTGAACGGTTTGGTTCGGTTGACATTTTAAAAAAAGCTGTGGACACAGCTATTAAAGAGAAACAGAAACTGTGGAGAGCAGAGACGTACTACTTCCGTGCAATAAACGAAGCAATTAAGAAAAGGCTGTCCTAGGCAATTTATTTTCCAGAAACATAACGACAGAGAAAAGATTGGCACATTAATATATTCGTACATAACACCAGGAGTACCTACTCAGGTCAATTTCGCCATTAGGTCATTACAAGTAACGCGCCCATTTCACGGTAGTAAAGACACGTCGCCTGCTAGCGGAGCGGTTTAGAAAATTGGAAGTAGGCGGAGAATAAATAGATAATCAGGTCACACAAATTGCAAAATCTGTCACAAAAATTTGAACTACTCGTCCCAAACCGAGCTCACGGCTTGTACTAACTATATTATGGGTACCATAGTAACGATAAACATACTTATTTACACACCGAAACAAATATTTGGACTCATCACGCAAATATTTGGCCTGACCGGTAACGAACCCGGGACCGCTAGCCTCGTAGGCAGCGTCCCTATCAACTAGGCAAAGTGCGTCGTCTTTATCAATAATTTAAATAGTATCTCGAGCACCATGTCACAAAACTCACAAACCTTCAATTTTATATTTCTGCCTTTTACACAAGCAAATTTTTAGAGTAAACCAACGTTTTTTATTTAATCTGCCTAGTGCCTACAAACAAAATACAAAGTATACGTACATCGAAACTTAGACTCTGTAATACCACGCTAAATAAAGATGACCTTAAGTCGAGCAGCAGTGAAAGCTGTTGCTCCCCTACGCTTACCGCTACGCTTGCCGCTCTGCCTGTGTTTCTGGCCACATCACAGTAATGGCAGTAATCGCAATAATTGCAGCGACCGCCCCGGGAGCGGCGCAGGCGCCGGCGTCGGATAAACGGCGCCATTACGCGCCCATTGTCGCGCGTAAGTGAATACGGAACTAGACGCATTCAGTGTTTTAGTTCTTATAGAAAGGTTTAGACTTACTAAAAGACATTATTTGTGCAAAGACTATGCGCGACTGAGGGTGATATTTTTATTCATAAAATTACTTATTTTATGAATTCAATTGTAAAGGGCAGTAAGTACAACTTTTTGTAATGTTAAATAACCGGCCAGATTGAACAGAAAGAATTATAAAAACTTAGGGCCGTATTAATAAACTGATCTTGTTTGAGACGCCCTTCACAAGATGCGTCAAAATGACAGTTTTGTATGGATTGACGTTTACTTTGACGTATCTTGAGACGATGATCACAGTTGAGACGAGTTTATTAATACGGCCCTTAGTCATTTACGTGTTTTAAAAGTGTTGGGTGAGGCGGAGGGAAAATGTTAATGCTTATTGTAGAAGTTTCACAAAGTTTACGGGTTCCCTCTGTCTGACTGAAGTTAATTAGATTAGCGGACACTACTTATTCATATTCATACCAATTTATTTTTCACGCTCTTGCAGCGATATATTTGTCTATGTTACAACGAAAACTTATTGAGAAATTGAACATAAAACGAATAGGAATAGAATAAAACGAATGTTGCGGCACTGGATTGGGCTACACGTCTCAGGTGCATAGCCTATGTTCAGTGCTGCTGATTGGATATATAGGTAAGGTAGTTTGTAAGTTTTATCTCTAATGTATTGGTAGGTGGTACTAACTTTAGCTATAAGTTCTTGCGATTTCTAACACATATATGGATGCATAATCCGAAATAAAGATTTTTATTATTATTATAGTGTTCAAAATTGAATGCCAAGGTTTGCCGCGCCCTGCATATATAAAAAAAGCGATTGACCGACGACCGTGACAGAGATGACACTTGACAAATTGCCCGTTACCCAACATAATATTTACTACAGTCAATGTCGCGTTCAACGAACACGGTACAAACAAATTTGAATGAAGCGATGTTACTCCCAGAATCCGTGAACCGCAGAGAAAACTTTGTACTAAGTAAATGTAAGACTCTCGTCAAATTCTGCTGCTTGAATTTGGAACCTTTTGTTTCCACTTAAAGTGTAAAATGTATTTGGAACCAATATTACCTCTGCCTTTCACGGTAGTAACCATTTTAAAAGGCTAATTAAGGGCTTTGTTTTTACTGAAAAGTTTGTGGAGCATCGTTCGTTAACATTGGACAATTTGACTCGAAAGCTTATTACAGAGGAATTTGTGACAGAAAATGTTAAACAATTTTAATTTTACATGTTTTGTCACGCAAATGGTCACGCATTACAAAAGCGTAGCCGTAAGGTTTATTTAAAGTGCTAAAATATTGAAATTGTATTTCAAAACAATAAAGTAAGTACAAGACTTTGACTTCAGAGAGTCGCTTTTACTGATTTATGGCGCTTTTTGTCTAAAATTTCCCTTACATGCCTTTTTTCCAACCATGTCCGTGTTATAAATGTTGTGAGATAAGTAATTAATTATTTGAAGTAGCAGCTGTTAAAAAATGTAAAAGAAGTTAAGCGTCACGCAAGGTTCACTGATAGGCCCCTCACATTACAGTAAACATAACCGTTTAAACATGTACAATTATGTGAAGAAAAACGCGTAGATTTTAGGCCAGCAGTCGCAATAATTGCTCCTCGGAATCCGCGCAATCCAAGCTCCTGAATAGTCGGCATATGAGACTATTACGCTGTAATTATAGTTGTAGTTAGAGTCCGTCGACCTTTGGCGTAAACAACCGGCCGGTGGTGTATGTGGAAAAGTGTATGGAACACTCACTATGTGTTGTTATTTGGAGAGCGTGATGGATTTTAGCTATGTTTTGGCCTAAGGGGACGGCTGGTGCAATACGTAATAGGGCGTTTTTTTTTTAAGTGTAGAGAGTTAAAGACAAAAATTAAGAAACGGTAACTTTTCCGGTTCGTCACGAAAATTAACGATACTACTCGTAAATGTATGACTAATTTTCGGGACTCACAAGAAAAGTTAAAATTTCTTAATGTTTGTCCTTAACAATGTATGTACACTTTTTTTGAAAAAAACGCCCAATATGTATTAAGTTGCAGTTGAGTCGCTTCTAGGACTTTTCTTGTAGGCTCGCCTGATGGGCTTAGGGGTGACGACTAAAAATTTAAACTACTACAGCTCTTTTGTATCTTAACATAACAATAATGCCCGTTCGTAATAAAAAAAGAGTACAAATATAATTCTTAACTGATATGAGAGTTTCTGTATGTACCTACAACATTATTATGTCAGAAGGCTTAAACCGAAAGCGTTCGAGTTACTCATTTATCGATATACTGCCGCACTCAGAGACGTCAATTAACTTAATTCAATTAATTAACTTAAGTCAATTAAGTTTGATTAAAATTGCTGCGTCTTATTGTATTGCTATAGCAAAGAAAGAGACAGCAACAACTTTAATCAAACTTAAAAGTTAATTGACGTCTCCGAGTGCGGCCGATAGTAATTTAACAAAGAAACTCAGTACCCTTAAAGCGATATAGAAGCGGACATTGGCTGAAGAAAATTAAGTTAAAAATATGTTCAAATAAAATTAAGTATGAAAAAAAAACTGCGATGGGATCTGCGTGTAGATCCTATTAACTTAGCTTATGGATATCTTTGATAATTCGTAAAAAAAATATAGCACAATGAACAAACCAGAAAGCGAAGTAAAATGTTCAATAACATCTTATTAACGTATTACGCTTATTACATACAAAAACATGAAGATATCCTAACAAAGTGCGAAGACTTTCCCGTTGCAAGGAAAGTTATGAAGTTGTTTATCACGCGCCGGCGCGCCGGAGTCGCGCCGAACTGACCTGGCCCAACGTTGCGTACAGTCAGATGCAGATGTCTGTCATGCCGTTTACGTTTCTACTGAAGATAATCGTATCGGGGTTACAAGGGGTTGGTTTTCTATTTACAAACAGATACTATTAACGCGGTTAGGCGAACAGTGTAAAATATTTTAGAAACAAATCTAAAAATTAAAGATTTGAAGAAAGTGTTTGATGCACTTTTATAACACCCGAGCGCGCGTAAGGATTAGGCGGCGATCTATGTCTCTTTCTCCAAGAAATGGACAGTTGATTTTGTGACGAAACTTCAGTTCCGTCATTTCACTCTTTATTTAAGTGGACATTTGTTAACCGTCTAACGTCAAATGAAATAAAGTCGTAGAGATCGCCAATGAACTCTCTTTTGTTGCATTAGAGATATCTGATCTTTCACCTTAGTTATCACACTAATTATAAAGACACCATAGAAATCTTTACGATAGCTAATAATGACTTGTAGAAATGTAGATAATTTCTAATATAATAAAGTATGGAACGAATCCGCGGCTCTCACCTTTGACACAAAGGACGCATCTATTACAAACTTATAAAGCAACTTCTGACTTATTTACAACAGGGGAATGTTGAATTTCCTTTGGCTAGTAAGTTGCAAATACGCTCCTTAAACTTGAGACAGCTTAGTTTGAAAGCGCCTTTGGCTCACCGCCTCTGACAGTTTCATTAACGCATTCAGGGCCGCGATAAATGGTTCTTAAACAAAATGGACACGACAAAGAGTTATCGGTGATAACCAACGAGCTTTCCTGCACTCTATGCGCTTACGCATGTAGTTTAGATAAGGCGCCGTTATCCTTAATGTAACAAATCAAGGTAGTCTTATGCTTGTTTACAACTGGCTTACTGCCGCACTCAGAGAAGTCAATTAAGTTTTAAGTTTCATTAAAGTTCCTGCGTCTTATTCTATCGCTATAGCAAAGAAACTGACAGCAGCTACTTTAATGAAACTTAAAACTTAATTGACGTCTCTGAGTGCGGCAGATAATGTTTCAACGGATAGATTTGGAGAGCTCGAGGTAAAATTTGACGTTTTACTCATACAAAATGTGTAAAATTTTAACTATTAGTAACGAAATCTATCCACCGACCGAATATTGGGTACGAGCGTTAGAAAACATCGTCATTCACTTCTTTCCTAATTTCGCCGGACAATGGAATTTAGATAGAGAATAGAAATTATATTAGAAAATAAAATTATCCGACATTAGTTTACTATGGTTACCCAATAAGGAGTGTCACAATGTCACACACACGTGATACGACCAAACATAATGAAAGAGCAAACACACTTTCCTATGTTGACATAATCTTCCTTCTCATAACTAGTCGATAGTAGAACTCCACGCCTATAGCTGTCTTCTCTACAAACAAAACTAAAATTTAATCTGTTACAGACTAGTGGGGTTTATTTCCGCCGAATGCCTCTTCATTGACATCAAAATTTTCTTCGTCAATCCAATTTCGCTCCTTACCAACTGAAATGTAATTGACATTTTTTATATCGCTGCCATTTTTTTTTAATACTTTTATCGCAACATATTATAACGTCAAAGTTACATTAATACCTTATCCAAGACCATCAGGAAATGCCCTATTACCAACGACCCTCAAATATATCGGCAATACATAAACCTAGGTATATCAGCAATGTCCGCACCGCGGCTTTCATGCGAAAGCTGCGGCCACTTTACATGCATATACTTCTCTCCTGCTTAAGCTCGCTCGCTCGAAAGCGCAGTCTGTTTGACTCGAAAATGTCACAGGCTAGGTATAAATGACTGGTTTGTCATTATGCTAATGCGTCGAGATAGCGAAACTGTGCAAATTGTTATGTTTTTCCGTCTAAATTACAAATAGCTTAAGCTTGGTTGTCGTTGATAAAAACTGCTTTCTATGCAAAACATGCAGTGTTGTCTTTCTACATAATGATTCAATTCTCATGATATAATTATTATTCAATTAGAAAGAGTCGCTAGCAACTACGCCTCCGTACAAAACGAAAATAGGTGATCAAATCATACTCTTTTTAGGGTTGTAAGTACGACCCAACTTCCCGTTGCCAAAAAATAAAACACATTCCTTTGCAACTTCAGTGTACTCCTTTTCTAGCTTAATGAGCTTTTATCAGTTCACTGAAATAGGGTCAAAAGAGCGCATGCGCGTCCATGACCTTACATTATACGCCGCGATGCGCGACCACAAACAAAGCGCGTCTCACGACAAACTGTTACTTGAACTTGGCTTATCTTTTTATCTTTTCTTAACGTAGGTTAAAACTTTATTTAGACGACGTGGGGCATTGAAATGAAGACAATACATTTCGGGTTGAGTTAATTAGACATTACTACTTTATTGCTAACAGTTAGTTATCAAGCATAATTTTTTTATCTTCTGCGTTTAAACATTATCAATGCCGATTTCACAATGCCCAACCAACAAGATTGTCAGATGACAAGGTAACTCAAACTTACGGATCTGATATTTTATTTAACGTTTAAAAAATCAGGCCCCGTTAATATTAAATTGGGAACCCCAAGTAGGTAGTTACGCTTACTGATATGTAATGCCAACGAAATGTTAATCTAAATGTATCCCCGTTATAAGGAAGTTATTGGAAATTTCCGCATGTTAAATATACGTCGCATTGCGGCACTGGATCCCGGTAAAACTGATTGCGGACCCGCTTCATTGCACTTGTTCATTATGTATGTCGACGATTAGGTAGTCCAAACAATAACTCAAGCTAATCATTAAGTAAAGCTAATAATTTAACATGACAATGATCAACAAGTATGTAAAATTATTTGGTACTCCTCAATTGGATCGTAAAATATGTAGGCAGTTAATTCAAGCTGTCGATGATTTCAATTCGAGAGTGAATCTGCATTCTCTAGGAGAGCACGCTTAATATTTAGCCGCATCTTAACTATTTATTACCTTTGCTTAAAAGAATCCTTACTTATTATAACTGTGAAAGTAACTCTTGTCTGTTTGTTAAGCTTTCACGGCTAAACCACTGAACCGATTTCGAAGAATTTGGTATGGAGACAGTTTGAGTCCAGGGGAAGGACATAGGATACTTTTTATTCCGGAAAATTGGACAGTTTCCAAGGGACCAGCGATAAACGACTTCTACGCGGACGAAGTCGCAGGCAAACGCTAGTAATAGTTTGAGTACTGGGGAAGGACATAGGATACTTTTTACCCCGGAAAATTTGACAGTTCCCAAGAGACTAGCGATAAACGATTTCAAAGCGGACGAAGTCGCGGGCAAAAGCTAGTAAGTAGGTAATAAATGGTAATGCGATGTGTTATTTTTTTCCTGTAACTGTAAGAACCTATTAATTAACTGATTTTGGGTGAGATGCGTCAAAACGGCCATACTGTCTTGAAGGCTCCGTGCGGATTAGGGATGCGAATAGGCACAAGCATCAAGAACCTTATATTTAAGTATGATAATTAAAAATACCCAACCTTCTAGGTAATCACCGCCTCAATCGGTTCTTAACGGGGTGTCAGTTAACCGGTTACCGAAGATGACGTTGACACAGGACGTGTCACTAATGGGTTGCCGACCTTTCGAACAATGACGCATTCGCTCCGGATGATCTCAGTACACGAATAAGTTAACTAAGGCATAGATCAACTTGTTATTACAAAATATAATCAAATTGTACCGTTTACAAAATCAATTTCGATAAGAAATTCTTAGGTATGATCAGGATTTCAGGTTTCTTCATAGTGTGACTAAAATAACTATCTCAGCACAAACATCTGAGCCTTATTGGACTATTGCTTGGCAGGTTATTATTACAAATAAATATTTTATGTCGAAAAGATACTAGAACGGTTAGCACAAGTTGCCTGCGACATGTTTGTCGCTCGGATCTCCCTTTCTACCTAGTCTGTAACAACAGAGACGCACTGAGCGACCAACGAGAAAATAAAATATGTGCTAATCTTGTATTTTCTTGCTTGTCGCTCTGAACGTCTTTATCGTTATATACGAGTTAGAAAGGGAGATGCGACCGACAAACAAATCGCGGGCCACTTGTACTAGCCGTCCAGTTGTATCATATACACGAAAAATAAACTGTTCCTAATTTATCAATAATCAAGATCAAATATCAAATCGACAATGCAAATCAAACGGTAATCAATACGATCGAACGACTAACAAGAAATGGTCTACCGTCATCGGTATTCAAACAATTCTATTCAATAGGTGCGTGGGACCATACCGGAGCACCTTGGTGCGAGGATCGTGACTCCTCGCCACCTGAAGGTCGAGGCATATAACCAGTCTAATGAACCAGATTTAATAAACCTATTGAAATTCTAATGTGAATTGGAACGGGAAAGATCTTGTGACCTTTAAAGAAGATAATTGGCTGGTTCGTGGAATTGTGAAAAAAACTGCATTTGAAATATTCGTGATGTTTATTTAGGTGGAGATTTATGATAATTATAATGTATTAGATAAATCTATAGTTTTCAATAAATACATTTTGATGTCTGTATAGCAGATATGTTTTATAATAGGGGGGTCTGGTATTATAAATTTTTGACTGCTTTATGTTGGTTATAGCATCACACAAAAACGACTCAATGTATTTTAATGAAGGATTGAATAGTTAGACAACTTGGCGTCTTATTTAAAATCTGAAAAAATATTTATCTTTTTCCGTTTAGGAGAACCGGAAGATACGGTGCACAGGTGATACACACGGGCGAAGTCACGGGAAAAGGCTGTCAAGAAATCTAAAGTAGTAACAGAATAATATAGAAATTATAAACACAAAAGTAAATACACAGAGTACAATGCCTTCTCGAAAATAATCCGAAACCAAGCTGTCATTAAAAAGATAGATTAGACTGAACGTCATCAAGGGTCCCTAACTATGATTGATGTGATATCGAAGGTGTTAATGTTCCGACTGCGGGAGAAATCATTAATAACTCATACTGGTCTGCAGCCGCCAATCATCTCATGACTCCACAGGGGTCTGGAGAAAGTATCTACAATCAGCACGTTTCTGTATTGTCAAGTCATTTCGATGAACGCAAAGTCAGGTTTTGCCAAATAAGTAAGCAGTCTAAAAACATCCAAAGAAATCGCAATGATTTTTACAATTTTGGATCCCACGGCTAACATTGTTTGATGATAATGAAAGTGGATATACTTTGAGATTCATGTAGGTTTCCGTCTAGACGAAGATTGAAAGTGAGCGCCTTAGCAACACCTAGTGTATGCATACACTCGCTGATTTATTTTGCGACAGTTACATCTCGCCTTATCTGGAGTGATAGGTTACATAGAAATGGCGTCAAGTCACTAGACATCTAACCAAATATACACGAGAGGCGTCGGGTATCAGGCGTCACGTCATTTTTATATGTCCGTCTGCCTGGGCATGCACGGACCACAGTTAACCTATTATCAAGAGTGAAAGTGATATATCACAATGACGTTGCATCACTATCGTTTTGTAATTAACCCTTCATGTACTTGACAGACAATCGCGTTAATTTAAATTATTTTCCGTTATGCAACCAATGCAGAAAATAATTATAAGATGCACGTAGTCACCTTTCATGTTTTTGGTTAAGATAATACTACCATCGCTGGTTTAAAAACCGATTTCGATGTTCATCTTTTTATTGACGTTAATAACGCATGTAATTATGCGAAGGTAAGAAGTGAAATAAACTCAATAGGTAACGTGTATAAAGACAACGATTACAAATAAGTTACAAGCAAGGGGCGTACGTACAGAAGCAAGCAATTAGCGTTTACTTATACCCTCAGGTACCAGTTTCGTAATTGCAAAAGAAATCCTTGCATGACCACATCGTAATCTTTTATTGATTATTGATCAGAAATTCAAGATATTAATTAAGCATTTCGAGGAGCCATTTGCTTTTTACCCGATGTTGTTTATATCTTAATGTGGTGAAATTTATAAGTTGATTTATGGCAATAGTTTTACAACACCCGTTTGGATCTAGTTCGGTTGAAATTGTTGGCTATAAACTGGCCACTTTCGATAAACAAGCTTATAATTGTTCATTAAACGTTACGAGATTTCTACGCAACAACATCATCAATGTAGATGGCTTCATTGGTTTAAACATAACTTTATTACTTTAGAAAAAAATACTTAGACCGGTCAATACTTTATTGAAATTGACAAGGATAATGAACGCAACATATATGGCCTCATTGCTTATTAAAGGTTCTGAAGAGATCTTAATGGTTCGTCGAAAATCTGAATAAATATTTGGTCTCCGGTACAATTTAGTCTGTTGTTTTAATAAGAGGTTTGCTTTGACGTCATTTTGTGACATGGTAAGTCATAACAAGAGGTCGTAATGATCATCCTCCCAAAGCGAATAAAGTTACCATAATCTATAGTTTTCAACGTTTCCCTGTTGGATACTGCAACTGTACTTATTTTAGAAACTCCTAGTACTTAGAAACTCCTATACTTACAGCAGAGGTGTCGTTTTGACAGATGCGCGGGAGTCGCGCCTTCCGGGCGTCGGGAGTCGCCACTTTCTCGGTGGACGGTGGACGCAGCATAGGGTTGTCAAGTAGGTAGATAAACTTAATGGTTACTCGTTCTACTAATCATATCCTTTTATTTATTAAGTTTATCTAATTTATGGGCCATCGCACTTTTGTGAATTAATATATTCATTCAACCAGACACTCTGCAAGGTTATAGGCTGCCTTTCCATAGAAGTGGAAACGAGCGGTGAGAGGAATCGACCAATCACATTGGTTGTAATCCACATCTCGTCTCCGCTTGACTGTTTCCATTGAAGCGGAGCGGAGACGAGATGTGGATTACAACCAATGTGATTGGTCGATTCCTACACAGCTCCTCTCCGCACCGCTCGTCTCCGCTTCTATGGAAAGGCAGCCATATATTATAACCTAATTTTAAAGGATCTATTCCTGCACAAACAAAATTCTCACCTCAAAACCTAACTACACTTGATAAACTAAATTAAAAGTCACTACTGCCTACACGTGGCATTTTTGTTTAATCTAGGGGTCTCACCTCATACCTCAACTATAATTTCTCATTGATCAAATCAAATCAAAACGGATCTTAACACTAGCGTTTCTGATTTCCTAGTAAGTCTTGCCACGTTATTCATTCACAGTTTAAATAATAGTTACTTTAGTAAGGGCCCTTTTTATTCAGTAAACCACATTTTCTGCACACCGGCAACCCTGCGCGGGCGCCCATCAGATAACAAGAGCCGCACAGGAGCGATACGCGTCGTAGGTGGCGTTTAATTTGATTTAGTGCCGCGCAAATTATAGCGAGCGGCGCTATCGCGAGCGTCTCGTAATGCGCTACACTTTAGCAGCTATTCAGTGTAATACTATAAGCTCAGTGTTGTCCGTTTGTCTCGCGGCTTTAATACTGACTATATACTAATATAATTTTGAATGAGAATATCTGTATTTTTGAGGAACAAGTCGGAACAACACTAATAAGTTCGTTTGCGGAATTTATAAAGCAGACGGTGAAGTTCCAGCGGCACTTCTTCTCAACAGTTGAGTCATTTCAGTCAACAGCAGACTCCAACTTGTAAAAAGTGCCCACGCAGGTCCTACATAATGAATAAAGTTCCCTATTCGTTATAATATACGGGAAGCAGCCGTTTCTATTAACCATTAAAATTATGTACCTAATAAACACAGAAAGGGCTACACCGAAAACTAATATTTACCATAACATAAAATAATATTACGGTAAGTATAGGCCAATTGGTTAACCACTTTGTATTGTTAAAAGTTAATTC
The DNA here is from genome assembly GCA_963241965.1 of Tortrix viridana. Lineage (NCBI taxonomy): Eukaryota > Metazoa > Arthropoda > Insecta > Lepidoptera > Tortricidae > Tortrix > Tortrix viridana. The sequence continues at coordinate 10,732,732 of OY725186.1, forward strand.
CCGGAAAAATCACAACCCAATTTTCATTCTTGCATTGGACAAATGACGCCAATGCATCTCAGGATTCTCAGACTGAGTCACAGCTGCGTTGTTATGAGAATGTTACTGTTATTACACCGGACATAATTGTATCGTGATAATGATAAATAATGATGTCATTCCCTTTGATAAATCTTGGGTCGTTGACCGTTAATTATTATAGATAACGAACCGATTAAACCCCCTCGAAGATCCTTTCTTCATAATTCAATAAGAACTTGACATAGAATTCCCATTAGCGATGAAGGTTGTAAAGAACGCGAGCTCTTCAGTTTTTAATTGCAAATTAATAGGCTTTGATTGACGTCGTTGATTGAAGCTCTCGAAGCCAAGAAAGGTTATCATAACATTGTGAAATATTGAATAATATTTTTAAGCTGCCGCGTGTGGAATTGGAATGTTAGGTCAAACAGAAAAGGAGCTAAACAGACGAAGTTGAAGATTAACTTCTCAATGGTAATCTTTCTCTTCTCCTGTCTAAAGTCAAAATTCTGACAGAGCTACATATAAATCCAATCGTTATTAGGTGCTGTTCATAAGCCTGATCCTTAACATATTCATTCCCAGCCCAGTGATACGGGTTGCATTAATCAAGTCTTCGAGGCTAATATCAAGTTCACAATCTGTCGAGGAAAATAAGACAGTCATAGGAAATACGAAAGTTAGAGGGCGTCTTTTGTTTCCATTTTGATCTAAAGTATTTTCTTGGATTTGTTATATGAAATGCTGATGCACCCAAGCTTTTTAACCGACCAAAATTTCCGAGCGACAATTCGTGTTAGTAAAATGTCTGTTAAGTTATCATGCTGTCTCTCAGGGATCTTTGGTTGCAAACTATTCATAGGGAAACTGGTCTTCGGCGAGATGTCCGTTTCAATACGCATCAGAGATGACAGTTTTCTATGACTTGACATGTCTTGAAACGAACGTTTCAACCAAGATCAAAGATCCTGTTGTTGGGTATAGTGTAGGTACAGCTGTACGTACCACGAGCTCGGCGAACTTGGCATCCAGCTCATCCTGTGGTGGCATAGGGTGGGTGGGAGTGACGGCCTGCAGTGCCAGACCGCCCTCGCCCCCCACCACGCAGTACGTGATCTCGGGGGGCTCATCGTTCTGAAACAAAAACAAGCTAGTTAGAAAATATTTAAATCAGGGCTCTTCCATGATGTGTGCGAAGGTTCTTGCGTTTTTTACTTAATTTATGAATTTTAGTAATCAGCAAATTAGGAAAGCTACAAAATAGAGAAAATGGACAAGTAACTTGAAAAAAAATACCCTGCTTTGATGACTTCATAAATGACAGTGGACAAAGTTTAATTGGGTAAATACAAAATTAACTTAAAATTGGATGATCTGTCAACGTAGACTAAATAAAAAATAAGAAAGTTACCGCGACACGTATGTCAAAAATAATTGGTTTTGCTCAAGATGTTTACAATTTAAAATCAAGAATTATACACACGATTTGGTAAAAAATTTACGCATATTGAAAACATGGCAATAATTAATTATTATAAATGTTGAGAACAATAATAACTTTCTTTATGGTGAGTTTATACCTAGTCTAGCCATAAATTTTGTTACAAATAAAAATGATCATAACTTTGATGAATATGATGTATTATTTTTAAAACAACTATGTATATTTAAGGGGTCATCTCAGGAATAGACTATAACATACTTTCACTCAAAATGTCCAGCCTTTGCTTTAACACAGGCCTTCAATCGTTCAGGCCACGCGTCTATAGATTTACGCACTGTAGTCATTGGAAACTTGGCCACTGCTTCCGTCAAAGATTTTTTTTTTTAGAGATTCCAAATTGATATGGCGTTTAGAACATTTCCTCTAACACAGACCAGAATTGGTAATCTAGGGGATTAAGATTGGGCTACCCGAAGGCCAATCATCAGCCTTGATGAAGTCCGGAACATTGGTCGCAAGCCAGGCATGGGTGGTGCTTGCCTTATGACCGGGTGTTGAGTCTTGTTGGAAAGCCCACTGTATATTTTGAAACATTTAAGGTGTTAAGAGGCTTCACTACGGTTTCTAACATGGTGTCTTGATCGACCTTGGCCGATGTTTTTATTCCTTTCTCACAGAAATGAAGCTGTGTCACTCCATGATAGGACACCCCCCCACCAAACCATCACATATGCAGAGTGATGACTACGCTGCACTCTATTAACCACTTGAGAGGCTTCCTTGGAGCTATGAGCATACACTCGATCATTTTGTATATTATAATGCTCTTCGATCGTGAAAATTTTCTCATCTGTGAAAAGAATATTTCTGTGTTTTTCACCGGCGTAACGAAGAAGCAAACGTTTAGATCTTTCCACTCTCAGCGACTTTAGAGAATGGTTTAAGGTGTGTCCCGTATATCGTCGATATATAAGCACCAAGTTTTAGGTCTTGTTTGATGATACCCGACAGAGTTCTAGCTGCTATCTTCATTTCACGGGAAAGGATTTTCTGTTTCCTTATAGGATTTCTAGGAATTCTGGCTCTGACAGCATTTACAGCCTGTGCAGTCCTCGAAGAACGAGGCCGGCCTGATCTTTTATAGTCATCGATAGAGGAGGTGTTGTTGTATCCGTCGATAGTACGTTACACAAACATTCGACTGATATCCAGCTTCTGCAGCATCTTGAAAATGCCAGTAGCTTCCATTCCCACCTCGTGCAGAGCAATCACGGCAATTCTGTTTTCTTTGACACCCCACTCCATCTTATATTATTTCAGCAGACAGCAGATGAATAGTCAAAATGAGGTAAAACTATCCTTGATTCTAATAATTAAACTTCATTTTAAATTTAAACCATTAAAATAAAAAATAAATAATTTTAAATTGTAACAGAATTTATGGCCAGACTAGGTATATAAATAAACATACAATGATATTATGCAACATCTTGCTACAAGTACTCAATTATTATCGTTTAAATTTACGATCATTGTATATTTATGTAATCCTCGAGATGAAGAGATAAATCACTCGAGGACCGATTTGTCCACGAAATGAAATACAACCGAAGAAAGAATCTCAATTTAAATTGCAAAGTTAAATATAAAATGAGGAAGACGGGAATTCCATAAAAGGCGTATCGCCAATAAGGAAGCACGGTAACGGAAAGGAAGAAATACTTCAAAATGGTTGTCGCAAGTCAAAACGAATTACTCGAGGCGATTACCATAATCGGTAATTAATTGCATTGTGACACGCTGTGTCCAAGAAACATGACAAAAAATAAGATGCTTATGGAATTCTTGGCTTCATAATTTAATGGTCCACTTCTTGAATGGTGAGAGTCGCATTACATGACGCGGGTTAAATTGCTTTTCCACGTACTGCTTCTATTTTGGTAGGTAATTTGTTCAGTAGTACCTGCTTGAGATGTAATTCTCAATTAAGGTTAATAGGTAAGGTAAAGCACTGATTTGATCGTCTCGAGTCTAAGCGTAATAAGTATCGAAATATTTTTAATAATCTGACTTTTCTGATGAGAATGAATTATTTTTCTTCTGATTTTTATCGCTTGCAATAAAATATTATGAGTCAGAACATCTACGATAGCAACATCATATGGCATCGCTATTGTATGTCGATATTTTAGTGTATTTACAATAACTGACATGAGTTATGATACAATCTCGTCGAGTGAGTCACTGTCCATGCCGACCCTTATGCGGCGCCTGGACGCAATTCTTCGAATTGTCGCAAACGTCTCGCGAAACCATTGAGTGCACCCAGGGTTGCAACTTCTCCATAGTACAATTACAAGATAAAAATGACAAGATAAAGTTGCTTTTTGGCGATTATATTCCATTTTCCCTGACATTAGGTAACATAAATTAATATTACACTATTTCAGCAATAACTAGAATAATTAAGTTAATACAACAAGATAAATAGTACACAACTAAGACGTTTCGCTGGAAAAACACGTACATAAATAATACTACATTCCAAAAGAGCAGATAAAAAAAAGAACTAGTCCAAGAACACATCATCATCAACGCTACTAAAATGGCCGCTTAGCTAGACAGTGTGCTCATGGACTCTTGGGCAGAAACTTGAATAAGGTACGAAGCACGAGGCAATCAGCAATGTAACTAACTGACAATTATGGAGACAGAGAGAAGAGGTGGACTCTTGAGTCATCGAATCAAGCCCAAGCCCTTTTCGTCACCTAAGTCATAGACTATAATTTGTAACGTCATGTTTATAAATAAACTACTTCATTTAAGAATTGGTATTAGTTATTTCCAAATAAACAATAAGTACTTGATAATAACAACGGAAAGCAAACAGAACGCAGGAAAGTGTAAATCCAACCAGTGTTGAAACAGCAAATAGTCTTTATCTAGCTGATAATAATAACGTGTACAAATAAAACGTAGCCGACATAACGTTATAATTAAACTTTTGTGTAAGGTCAGCGGAAAATATGTATGAAACAATTTACAAGGCATCTACACTAGACTTTTTTTGAACACGTCCTCTAAAGGAAACGAGGTGAAGTTGAGTGGCAATGGCAATCTTTGGATGTTCTGCAGTATAGAGGTTTCGGTTGATAATAAAAACAAAAGCAAAACGCGTACGTAAATTTCACTTACGAGTGAATAGAACGATATCGCAATTGAGAAGAGCCGACGGAAAAGCTATATATTCCAAAGTAACTGCAAGCGATAACCCTTTGCAGTGAGAACAGTCATTATTTTCGTCGATGACTTCACCAGGACGGCCGTCTGCTGCTAAATTATTTATGTTCATAAGGGCAGCCAGGATATTTCACGCGACGCTAACTCAACGTTAACGGCTTCGTTCAAACATCCATAAAAAGTATTTACAACAAATCTGAACACGCCGGCGGTCCTTGGAAGCCGTTCGCTGATCAAATAATCTGTTAGGCGAGAAACTTCAAAAGGGAACCGGCTGCGGTTTATGCGATTCTCGGAAATATTCTCACTTTTTAATTTTAAGTCATATTTGTTAACAGATACTCACAGTATGCAAAGCGAGGCTTAGTTTTCTTTTCAACGTAAAAAATCCTTTGGTATGCTTCTTCGTGTCAATGCAACTCATGATCACTAATAATTAGAATAGCACATTCACAATAGTTAACCCGTACTTCCTGGGCTCTGGCACGCACCTAATCGACTGCGGCATGCAATATTTGCGCCCGCGGAGAATTCACTTGTGAGGCGCTGCACTCCTGGCGCCAGGCATTATGCCTCAATCAATAAGACAACTGTCTGGCCTCAATGATTAGTTCCGCCGATACATCAAGACGTATTGTCTCGCTAACGTTCGATTGACTGCCGATCGACGTCTAATTACAACGGATGTCGCTACACGAATAGCCCTTAAGAATTCTTTGTCCGACGGACAGCTCCTTTAATGACCGCGATAAGCGCAACGTGACTTTGACCTTGTATATATATTTCGTAAATGGTTACTGGCCACAAAAGGAACCAATCAACCTTATCCGTTTCGTCAATCAAATGTTTTGACTTGAAAATATTAAAAATGGTAACGCATTCTGACCTTTTCGTAATGGCAAATCCATGTTGGAGCGCAATTGCGTAAATTCAAAGGTTCGTTTTCACATACAAAGCTATTGATCTCGTTTCTTCTTCAATGATTTGTATAGAATCATAGACATCTTTTGTTCAATTAACGTTGACCCCACTGTTAAACTTTTGACTCCATAATAGAAGCGTGTAACGCCAATCAATTTGGTGGATAGCTTTCTCGAATCGCCGTCATTGCCTTCAATCAATTTAATTGTTTGGTTCCGTAAAAACAAACATCAATTACGCCTTTATGTTATGCAATCTATTGTAAGCACGTCAACCCAAAAGAGGGAAACTGATTTCAATCAGAAGCAGAACCTTCCTTGATCGACGTTCGAATGCTGACGGCGGTACGTGTATATTTGTAAACGTCGAGCCACGGGTCGGGGGTTCAATTCTCATGTCGGCTTAGGTCTTGAATGAATGGATTGGAGGATTGTGTCGCGAATTTATTACTTCGCTGTTGTTGTTAATGATGCAATGTTCTATTTGGACAATGTTACATAGTGGCACGATAATTTATGCTAACAGAGTGTCTACAAACGTTAAGAAGGGCTTCTGAATGGGCTACATTTTTCTGAAATTTATAGCCGGCAATATAAAGGCATCTTATTTTTGCATGCGCATTTAGAAAAAGACAGCTATTATTGCCGGCTACAAATTGCAGAAAAATGTGGCCCGTTTAGAAGACCCTTTAGGATCACATTGTCTTAATTTCAAAAGTCGATTGCTTTATTTAGAAATATCATGTCAGTTTCCGACTTACAATTTACTTTTAATGTTGATTAACACAGCTAATCAGATTGAGCAGGATCAGAATGGATGATCTGATCCCAGAGTTACCATCGCAATATATATGAACCTAGATTTCTAGCAACAAACAATACACCAACATGAAAGTCGAGGCACACCTTAGCTTTCAACATTTCTACAATCTGAAAACAAAACGACAATGAACCGTGGCCCATTCTCGAACAATTTCGCGAAGCACATGGTCGCACACGCATCTCCGCCTGTTGTTAAAATATGTATTGACCGACATCTCCGGCGGCTTTCCAATCCAAACTGGTTGCCGATAGAGTCGGTAGGGCCGGCCCTAGCATTGTGGACGTGAATAAACCGTAATTAACTGTAGATGATAATGATGTATAGGTGTGAATAATTAGGGAAAGTACTGGTATTTAAGAGGCGATCGGTCACTGTCGGTAAAATTGGATTTTGAGATTGCTACCAATTTTTCGTGAATCTAGTTGTCATTTCCGTTCTGATAAAAAGAGCATGAGCGCAAAAAAAAAGTAGAGAGAGAGAGAGAAAAGGAGTTATAATATATATAGGTTCAGTTAGAAGTGAGATGTAACATAATGTCATATAGGATTTCGACATGGCCTCTTGATTCAGAGGGACACGTAGCACAACGTAACTTTGAAATAAACGATTCAACCCTATAAACAGGTGTTTAATCTTATTCAAACGGAGTGCAATAAATCGTTTGATTATGGCGTAATTCATCGGTGTATCGACTGTCACGATCATAACAGAGATCAGATCTAGAACAGTGGCACTCGCAAAGAACATTACATAAAATTTTACAAGTGATAAGGAATTGGCACTGAACCCAGAAGCACAACGAATATGACGGGATATATTCTACGACATAAGATATAGTAGAACCATTAAATAACCTCAGTACAGGTTTGAGCTTAGTAAGGTGAAATTTTGAGAAAGGGAGCTAGAAACGCTACAATCAGAGAAGTAAAAGCGAAAGGGTATAAGCTTACGTTATGCTTTGAGCGTAAGATGTGAGGGAAATCAACGGCTTAGCATATTTTTGCGCATAATTTCGCATAAACCTTATCAAAACATCCTTGACATCCGTTTTATAAAGCCAGGCAATAAGATATGTTAATGATAACGGTCAATCACTTAAGGGATACGATCTTTGTATGTAGTGTAGCAGTAAAGCCAACACGAATGATAATAACAAAATTGACGCGCACACGTCACAGCACTTATGTAAAGGTGGACCTTCACGGTCAGTTCAACTGATTAGTTTAACTGACCGTGAATGTCCACCTTAAGATTGGATGTCAATTGCGACTCATCTATTTGTTCATGTAGCTTACAAACGTAAGGTACACGCTATATCAAAAAAAATTATAGTCACATGAACATATTACCGGTAAATCCTAAGTTTTTCACATCTGAACTGCCTACAGATAAAAACCCCACACCCTGGAGAATCAGCCGGTGAAAGTAGCCGATAGATCCAAGCCTTAGATCAAACGTAACGCGATAGCCAAGTAACAGATATCGATCTCGAGGATATTGATACGTTCTGGATCGGCGCACGCGAAGCTCTAGATCTCGTTTGATTTACTTGTTGTACGGTAGCAAAGGGCTATAAAGTCACTAAGATTGATTTAGTTGTTAAGGAAATGTGAGGAAAGCCAAGGAAAATAAAGACCTTACTATAAATTAATTCCCTCGTCGCGTTTATTTGTACAAGGTGGGCCAAAAGAAATCACCCTATTGGAAGATGCTCTCATTTTTGCAAATTCGCCAATGTCAAATCTGTTTTGACATTTGTGGACTTGACAGATGCAAAATACAAGTGAACAAGCCATGGAGCGATACACTCCCCAAGAACGCGGAATAATCGTGTCTATTTTTTTGCGTAACAATTCAAAAAAAGAGAGTCAAACAACATCGGATGACTTCTTTTGGCCCACCTTGTATGTTCTCGCTAATCTCGGAAGCTGCTGGATGAATGTTGATGCGGTTTTTACTTATTATTATTTAGACTGTATCACGAGCAAGGTTTACAACCATAACTAATTGATATTTTACCCGTGCCAAGCAGAGTGAGGTTTTATTTAAGCTCAAGACGTTCAATTTACCTTTCTGGCAAAATAAAAAATCCATACTTATTATTAGTATTACCGAAAATATTATCAAACTAATCGGTTTTAGGGGGCACATTCGTTTGATAAATAAGAATATCTAACTAAAAACCTTTACATTAGCAGTCATTCAAATGCATTGACCACGGTCTCCGTTAGACTTGACGATCGATGTCGTCTAGTGATTTACTTTACTTATAAATATGAAAATATTTATTCAAAATTTCAACAGGCCAATATGCTAAAGCAAGATAGATTAGCCAGTTTTGCATAAGTAGGTTAGGTCTCATAATGTGAAACAAATTAGGTTCCGAGTATTGAGAAACAGATTTAGTTGGAAATGCCAAGGCGAGCGCAAAATTAATGGAAAATTTTATTTAAATAACAATATAGATGAAACGTTAATGATGGTAATGAATTTATTCATTGAGGGATTTAAAATATTCATAATAATACCAACAATTAAATATTTAAATCCGGACCTTAGTTCTTGAGCCACTATAAAACCCTGTTACAGAAAACCAGCAATTCTTTTTTTTTATTCCATTCAAATCTTAACCTAATTCCCATGACTTGACACTGTCTTCATAAAGTTATCTAGAGGGTCTACAATTAAATTCCTGATCGTGCATGTGTACTGACCTGAAGACATGGGCACAGCGGCCAGCGCCGGCGCAGCGCGTGCGGCATCTTCTTGCGCGGCAGCTCCTCGGGCGCAGGCTCGCCGCACGCCCAACGCACGAGGCGCGCGCGCGCCGCCTCCGCCGCCTCCAGCCCGCGCGACCACGACGGGAGACCCTGGGGAAAGAGGGATAGTTAGTACAATGGCACATAACAGACTGTAATACCTCAGTCGTCCTACGGACACGTCTAGACGAGCAATCGTGCGGGGTTCGTGGGGTGAGGGGTGGTAGCGAGCCCAAGCTGCCATATACTCGCTTGGGACACGCCGTTCAAGAGTGGCGCATTTTAGTGACGCATCTTATTGTTTCGTTAGTTTAATGGTTCATATTACTCGTGCTGTAGAGGAGGTATGTTATTGCTGGTACCCTATATACAAGTACTACCAATAGTACCAATAAACAAATATGGATATGGAAGTAAAAATAAATAAATAAATGTGACAACCCTGCGGTAATAACGAAAGGCGGCTTTTCGCGAGACTTCAGAGGCGTTGTCCTACTGTAACTGTTTAGGCTCAAGTCAGTGAGTAAGGTTGCGCATCCACCAAAGCCGTGAGAGGCAGCTAAGCGGTGTGCGAGGAAAAAATCACCAATAGGATTACTTCATTTTACCTAGACTCACACAGCGCGGCTATCCTATTGGCGGATTTTTCCTCGAATGCCGCTTCGCTGCCTCGCACAGCTCTGGTGAATGCGCAGCCTAAATCAACGAATCCTTGCGATTTACATGAGCATGTTTTCCATTGTTAAAAACAGAGTAAACTGAGCCTACTCAATAACAATATTAAAGTTTAAGTTTCATGAAAAGATATCAATTAAGTATCGTGATTCGTTCAGTTTATTGACCTTGCTCAATGAAATGGCTCTTCAGTTAAGCATCGATAAAATTATTAAAGAAATCAAAACAATATTAAACGCCCTTGCCGATGACGATTTTATTTAGTCATAATATAAGTGTCATAAAAAATCGTTGAATCATTAAAATATTTGTACATTCATCATAAAACAATCACCCTTATAACCATTCGTGATGTAGATAAAAACTCAGGCGCCACAACTTCGCAAACATATCTAAATGCATCAGATACATAGGGCATTGAACTAAAACCGTAAAAACTAGATCGTCTCAATCGATTTCAAGCTTAACTCGCGTACATCACTGATCGCAGTCAAGGACGCACAGCGCACACGCAAGTCTCTCACGTACTTACTTTACAATTTCAATGCCCAAGAACTCTACATCAGGCTAAGGTTGGTTGAAAACTACAATGCTGGGCACGGAACTTTTTAACGGGAACGAAGTTGTACGCAGACACGATTAGTTATAATAAAAATTATGTTCAGCTCTCACTCACTCTTAAATAGACGACATTGACTGATATAACGTCGATGTTAAAAACGTTAAGCGATATTGATCAATGGCCAGATGAAAAGATTGACTTCAAGAAACAGGACTAACTCTGATGAATCGCTTTTTTATAAATAATTGTTTTGCTCTTGACTAACCCTTGTCTTTGGAGGGCGAAGATTTAGTCGACGAAGCGAGATAAATATAGAAACCAGTGGTACAAACAAATACTTACTTAATTTTGGTTTAAATATATAATAAACTATATATGCATCGACAAGCATTACTAGGCAGTGTAAAACAGCGCTTGGTGGATATAACGGTGATCAAAGAGTAAGAGTGAATCTACGCATACCACAAGAGTAACGTAAAAGCGACAATGTTCGCCAATCAACTTTCTTCCAACTGACGTAACGCTTAGGAAGTGTTCTATTTAATGCCTAGTGAATATTTTTTATATTTTTATTGTCAATAAAGCTATTTGGCATGACAGGTTGTTAATTTACGAACACGGCATTAGGATCAATTACAAGAAGTTTGTAATCTGAGATGGTTTTATGGTTATTTTTAAGTGAAACTTTAGTTTGGGTGTTTATAATAAATTGTAGAATTTAGAAATTTGATAGAAGATATGTAACAAAGATGGTGCTCACAACTTATATGGAACTCATCGTTTAGAGACTCTTCTCTTCCTGTATCAATAAACTAAAACACGAGAGGAATGTTATTAAGTATAATCAAATCAACCAACGCAAGACCGCTAACCGGTATGGATCTCCCATCCAATCCAAAAACACAGCCAAAAATCCTTATTACCTAAAAACACGTTTACAGCCAAGAATAAAGTGACATTAATGAGATGCCCCTAATTTTACAACATGCGTCACACCAAATCAGGTTAGCGGACGTTCTAACCCTGGCATTAATAGGACGGATAACGCTCGTCGTAGTGGTGTAGGTCAGTGCAACGAACTTGTAGATAAGATCTGGGAACGAGCTACAAGAGCTTCAGGATTGAGAAGTGAACTTAAAAAATGTGATATATGTGTGGTAAATCGTAAAGCTACCTTTAGTGAACTACCCGGAAGTTCGTTAAGGTATGTTAATTGTTAACATACTTACTGTATGCTAATTAAGAAATCATCGATGTATATTTTAACTTTGCACGAACCGAAGCCATTAGTCATGATGACAATAATAAAGCAATATTACTTTCTTATATACGATCGGTGTTTTACACCTCACTAAATTTCTAGCTTTAATGCTCAATATGATTAGGTTAGGACATAAGTAACTTTAGTATAAAACCGACTAAATACTTGCTGCGATTGCGATACCAGGAGTGCAAAAAATTATGGAACAGCAACAGCATTTAATTGTATTTCATATCACCGTTTTACAACAGTTTTTAAGTGTACCAGCGCGTGCGTTGTGCAAATATCTGGTTTTACTCATTAGGAAGTGGTATAACAGGCTCCTAGGAATTCCACTCATTGCTAATTGTCGTAAAAAACTGTTGAAGGCGTGCTGAATGTTGTCGCTCCGATGAGGCCAGCAGGTTAATTGAATTACACATTAGATACAAAAGACGTAAAGGTGAAGGGAAAATTAATCAAAGGTATGGTGCTAAACCCATAGCTGCCACATGAATATGGCACGTTGTTACGGCGTTTCCAATTGTAATCTACGGATTAATATATAAAAAAACAATTATAAATGGAATACAAATCTTAATTTTGTAATGTAGGGAGACAGGAAGGGAGTCAACTGCTCTTAGATAAGCTCATTTGAAATTATACTGATTCATGTAACTTTATAAGACATTGATGATTTTAACATTTAAAATTCATATAAAGTAAACTTACTAACTGACATTCTAAAGCTTACTAGGTAATATAACTTCAAGACGTAGGTATTGCCATTTTCAAATGCGATTGAATGACTGTTTGTTACGACAAAGCAATTCTGAGGTAATTTATTACTTCCAATTGCTCAGCATATTCCATTACACTTGATTCATTTTATATCGGCAGAAATATTTCCATTATCTTTACGTAATCCGGTTCTTCCTGTCCAATTACATCGTGATGCGCTAAGAATTACTTTTTTATGTATTTTATTATCAATAATTGCTTATAACAAGGCGTTATTCGTAAATTTATTGGTATTAAAAATTTCATTTTCAACAACTAACCTACTTGGGTCACTCATGAAATTATAGATTGCTTATCTTGAACTCAAATATACTAGGTATGCGTTGGCGCTGCGTGGGCCGAAAACACGCCTGTTGACCATGCAGTTATAGATATAGCATGGCAGTTATAGATGTAGTCACCATCCTGTAAAGACTTATTAAAGAAAGTTTACTATATTCAGACCAGATATTACTTCTATTATGATCTCGAAGTAATACAACTTCATGCTCTCACTCTTTTAAAATTTTACAGATCCCGATAGGCAAGATAGAGTCTGCAGATTCGTATTGCGTGCTCCCAACCTGTCATTGCGTCGTTATGCGCTTCATACATTTTGGCATCCGCATAATTGTGACGTACTGGCATCTGTGGTCATGGACTGTCTCTAGCAGACTGATAAAACTCAATATAAAGATTGGAAATAACTTTGATCTAATTTGGAATCGCTGTTTTATTAATTTATGCACACCCATCAGATTTATTCTATAGCCGGTGCCTTTCAACACAGACCGTCATTGTTCACTTGAACTTTGGAGCGGCATTTACTGAAATGTTGCAAGTCCGATCCGAACGGATGATATGCACCAATCTAATGCTCCTAGGCGCTATGTGTAAAGCTAGAAATTGAGTTGTTTTGGTGTATTTAACACTGCTACCATCAGTATCGCTATCATCACACTATGCCGAAGAGTTAATCTTCACACATCATTTATGATTAGGGGAGACCGGGGATGGTTGACTATAGGGGCAGGTTGACTAACTATCAAAAACTCGTCCGACGCAAAGGCCTTGAGCCAACCAATAAGGCACGAGAGTCCGCCACCTCCGCCCGCTCAGTCACCGGGGGAGGTGGCGGACTCTCGTGCCTTATTGGTTGGCTCAATGCCTTTGCGTCGGACGAGTTTTTGATAGTTAGTCAACCTGCCCCTATAGTCAACCATCCCCGGTCTCCCCTACTTTGTCAAGTGATTGAACTCTATCTAGACTGATCGTCACTTTAAAAGTAATAGTTTTTACTATCAGCATCGTTTCAGAAGAAAACTCCTATGACTGGACAAAGATCCCATGAAACACCACAACAAGCATTTCTGCCTCACACTTTATTTAACATATTCGTTCTACCGTTTCCAAGGAAATTGCTGAAAAACGTAAGCAATTTAGACCTTTAGACCATACCCAGCATCGTAAAAGTGTATCAAATCACACAGTGGCCACACTTTCATGCGGCCGTGAAAACAGACCGCCTCCGGTGTCACTGGGCCACCATTATTGGCATGACCGTCACGTACGATGGGTGACTAGGATATGTGGTGAAAGTGAATGGTGAAACAAGGAAAACATTTGGCAACTAGCATCATCGGTATGTTGACAATTATAAAACTAATCAGCCGTCGTATTATGGTCGCCTTTATAGCGGTGGATAAATGTGGATAAAGCATCCGTTACACTCGCACTCATATACTGGTCAGAAAGTGACAGACGTTTTATCTGCGTCGATAAACACGACCATAGTATTTTTACGAAGTTTTTTAAACGATTTTAGAAAGAACATTCAATTTATTGAGTTCGAAGAAGCGGTTTATTTCTCGTTTCGTGCCCTTTCTCGTTAAAGATTGCCCCACTAAAACCGAGACGATTTACTTCAATTTAAAGTGGTCGTTCAGGACAAATTAATGGTCTGAAAACAGTCCACTTAATTGAGCCTTAGTTCCCAAGCTTTTAATTTAACTTAACTTCGTGGTTTATTTTAGAAGCAATATTGCAAGAACCATGCGATTAAGATTAGGGTCAAATATTGCAGATACTTGGTGGTATGTAATATAATACTTTTTCCAGTGGTTATATAAAACAAAATCAGATGCCCATAAACTGTGCTGTAGTCGGGCAGGATATACTAGACACCACATGATTATGGGTGCTTCTTCTTAATGAGCATACATTTTATGGCAATGTCGAACTAGCTTCTTTAGGGGTCTTGCTTTAGCATAGTAGGACAGTTATAGTTACCGTGAAAAGTCACCCGTTCAAATCATATTTAAGGAAAAATATTATTTATTCATTAACTTATTCTAACATTACAGGTATACCTAATGCGATAGAAAAGGCCTAACGAAATTTTATAAATATGGGAGTATAGTGGGACTTTAATGCGATCAAGGGACTGACGGCGGTTGAAACGCTCGTGGAATGACCCTACATGCTGTATTAAAATGAAACGTATCTGTTCAAAAACTGAAATTATGAGAATATGTAAAAGGGTGATTCCACGAGCGTTTTAACCGCCATCAGTCCCTTGATCGCATTAAAGTCGAAATTTCTGTAGCATCGGATGTCATTTTCGGTTATTTAATGGTAACCAAAGCTACAGAAATTCCGAATTTATTACGATTACGGGACTGACGGCGGTTGAAACGCGTTTATCTGAAGCATATTTTGCCTATAATTATTTCTAACGAACCCAACTATCAATATTAAAAAGCCTTCATTAACAAAAGCGATGGTAATGATATTGAAAACACTCGAAATTACAACGCCGCACACGCCCGCGGCCTTTTGCTACTTATACAAAAATCAGTCATGTCAAGGTAAACAGTATTAAAAGTGGTAACAATAACCAAATAGGTAAGCATAAGAACATATTTTATTAACTAATTGAGCATATTCAAACCTTGACTTCTGTATTTCAAGGAGCAAATTGCAAATTCATTAGGTGCTGGTTATTAAATGGGCATCAATCTAATGGTTTTGACATTTTCGTTTTTCTGACCAAACGCTGGCATTCAGGTAGGGAATGAGCAAATTAACACACACATAACTATGTAAGTACAATAATTAAATAGTGATCATCAGAATTTGACAAAACCACTGTGTTGCATCGCATCAGGGCTGCCATATGTACGATTTAAATCGTATTTGAACGATTTTACAATGTTTTAAGGTGTGTAGGTACGACCTAAACATCGAAATCGTAAGTAAAACATACGATTTATCACTAAGTCAACTATTTTTCCTTCTTAGTATTAACTTACAGCAAATCTGGCAACATGCACGAACAAAACGTACAGTGTGGTGTGAAAAAAATAGTAAAAAATAATGGGGACGCCACTGTTATTTAATAATAATTAAAATAAAGTACTTAAATTATTTTTCATTGTACAGGTTTGCATCAAATTAGTTTTAATAATGTTAAATAAAACTATAATAACTAAATGTACAATTTAATTTTTCTATATATCCAAGAAATACGACTTTTTGAAAGCTGGTATACGATCTTAGCTTTTTTTCCGTCTGGCAGACCTGCATCGCATAATCGTTTCATGTATAATAAAAAATAAAAAATAAAAATAAAAACTTTTTATTTCAGACCAGGTATGATCCATAGTGTGTTAGTACATTAAAGCTTAAACCTATGTTAGTAACACACGGCAAAAGTAAAAAATAAATTAAAATTAAAAGTAAGGGTTGAACATCGCAGGAGCAACCAAAGCAGATGGTGTGTTTTAATTGCTCCTCCCGATGGCAACTTGGACCCAGTAACAATTATGGCTCGCCATAATTAATATTATACGAACCGAAAACTTTCTACACTACCCTTACATGGCTTCATAGACTATAGACATTAATAATAGCAGCGTAATCTACACCAAAATAATAAATACTTAGACGCTTTAATTGTAATTAATTATTGACGTGTACCATCTTGTATTAAATATTTTGCCTTTGACTTGGCTTATTCAGACACCTTCTAATATATACTATAATTATCATTAGGAAGTAACAAAATATCATAATTCCTTTATTTTAAAATTAAGTTGTGAATAAAATAAGTACATAATATGTGTATACCTACCTACTTTAAATGCAAAACATAGGATACCGTCACTGTACCTAATCAAAAGTCTACATCCAATTATACCTAGACTTTGCGTTTAAGAAACTCGTCAGTTTGTTGACATCGAATAGTAAATGCCTGTTTGATATTTGCAATGACAGAATAATTACCACTTCGATGTCTCCATCGGAGAACGCATTATGCAAAAAATACCAAGAAACTCCTCGCAAGAGCAGTAAAACAGCAGTTAGAACAATAAAAGGTGTTTACAGCGGCCATACATCTTTCAAGACAATGCGTAATTTTCGTAACTTGCACATAAAAGTGCAAAATAGGTCGATGTTGCGCTTGCATACAAAATTTCAGTATGCCTCGCATGCAAACTAAGGGTACATTATTTTGTGTATGATTTTTAAAAGGCACGATGGGAATGATGTTTGAATCATGGAAAATATATTGCCTAATTGACAGAAAACAATACTATTTATTTATATATTTTTATATACAGCCGTAGTTCTAACAACGTTTAGGTAAAGTTAGGTTAAATTAAAACTCCTAAAACCTAACTACGCATTAAGGCACAACATTACGTAATATAGGCACCCAAATGTAAGAAATAACAAAAGAAAAAAGTACTGTAAATTAATAACATTAACCTATTTACGCACGAAACATCACTCAACCTGTCAGCACAAAACAAAACAAACAACAAAAGCTTACAGGTTACGGCGCGGACGCACACGGAAACGGCAACCGGATCTAGCACCGATGCAGGGCGATCACTCGATCGGCTAAACTCTTGCGCAACTTATTAATGAGCTTAGCTTATAAACTTCCTATTGTAGATTAGTTACGTGCTGCGATATCCCTTGTTTCAACACATAATATCAATTAAAAATATTTCTGGTGTCCTAGTGAAAAGGGGTATAAGTCGATTTAACTCGTAATAAAAAGGAGTATGAATCATTTACTGAGTAGGTACACTAGACTTAAATACCCTTTTTCACGTGAATTTTAGGAGACTTATACCCTTTTTCACCAGGACCCCTGATTGATGGCATGGAGAAGGCAAACGAGCACACAGCTATCTGGGTGACTCACACAAGTTGTCTGTGATTTTGTTTCTTTCGTATATCCCTTTCTAGCTAATCTGTAACGATAGAGACGCACTGAGATATATAAGCGAGAAAATACAAGACAGCCATTCTGATGGTAAATAGGCTCTGAGGCCAATTGAAATTTGAAGTATTAAAACTGTAATCTCAAGACAGGAATGCGTTGCCAACCCTGAGGGCTAACATGGGATGCTTCCACTCGTATGCTAGTAATTTCACTGGTTTAGTTAGTACCCCCACACCGTTACTGAACCATCGTTATGAAGGAATGGTGAAGAATTTTTCTTGCGCTTTCTTGATGAATTTAGGGTACTTTTTTATACCTTTTAAAAAAAGTAGCCTAAATTCATACCTCTACGTCTGATGTCGTAAATGTTCTTCCTCGTAGTGACATTCATGGGAACCATGGGAAATAGAAATGGATATGTGATCAAACTGCCTTTCGGTCTTCCGGCTCCTTTTCTGCCCCAACGGCCGTGGTACTACGAGATGTGTCCCACCCACTAAAGTCAAACCGTAGTTAATTAGCCCTCACCACGTTAAACATTCAACTGGCATTGAAACAACGGCAGAGAAACAAACGCAATGCGATTTGGCCTCTCTCAAGTGACACTTGGCCGGCTAGCCCACTTTGCACTCGATTGAGAACCGCAGTGCAATAGGTAAACGTTTGAAGACTTTGAAGTTCAATGAAAAGAGGGAAACCTAGATAATTAATTTCATGAAAGGTCAAAATCATTTACCTATTATTTGTAAGCATTAAAATAACATTAATTAAATCAGCCAGCCACGGAAAAAAATATAGCCAAACAAGCAAACAACTTTCAAAACAAACTCAACCCCAACAAGGAAATGCGAAATTTAACGCTATAACATTATTTAATTTTTCTTAAAAAATTACCAGCAGATTCTCAGTTGTGATTGCCACTCGCAACACAAATAATCTTCGTTATAACATAATCTTCTTCGTCATAACATAATCTTCGTAATCCCACACAATAAAAATCTTTTTTAACATCTACCTATTCACATGCCCGATACGCATTCCTCTCACGCGTGAACAGTTAGGTACACAAATATTTATGTGTTTGCGCCAACAACAGACAATAAATTCTGATTTCTTATGTCAATCCGTTAAACGCTTGCAATACCAATACAGTTTGAATTTAGGAATGCATCTATCACCGACAATGAGGCATAAAAGTTCGCACGTACGTTATTTCAGTAAAGAGTGAACGAAGGGTGAGAAGATTTTTTTGTTTCAAGTGAAAATCCGTAGGAATTTTACAATAGGTAGTGTTTGATTGATGTCTGAAATAATCAACGCATGCGTATTTAAATTAACACAGTAAAGGTATCATAAAGTGAATTGGATTACCAGCCTAGCTAGACCATAATATAGACTACGCGAGTTCGTTGAAACTTCTATAAAATTAAACCTGTATAATAAATAAAAGATGTGATTCCGATTGCACACAGGCGCATTTATAATTCAATAAGTGCACTGGAATCAAATCATTCAATATGTTAACTTTGTAATAAAAGCAATAAAAGTTTATTTATTTATTAAGAATTGTCGAAATACGATCACAATCCCAAATATATACGTATAGGCATAGAAATAATATCCTTTTAACATTCGATTATGCAAAGCTTCAAACGCAACGCGAATACTTGAAAAATAATGATCGGACTCTTGCCAACTGTTTCCAAGAATATTATCGTAAAAATCCAAAGGCATTGTTTAGCCTTAGTTTAAATTATTCTGTTTGTAAATCCGAATGCATCAAACGATAACATCGAATAATCGCATAAATTGAAATGTTTAAATCAAAATATGTACTTACTTACACACTTAAATTTATAAGACTTTATTATACAGAACACACATGTGATATGGTTTCGTTAAATAAATCAGTATTGTGTAAGCATGGAAAATCCTTAGGCGGCACAAAAATGAAATTAAAGGCGTCAGACTTTTTTTTAAAGGCGGACTAGTTTCCGCAACTCAACGTCTAGCGCCTATTTTGCGTGTCGGAGAGCGTCAGACGTTGCCAAGAGTCTTCTCTGTCTTCTTCTCATCCAACTATATAATTGTACTACATACTTTGAATATAACAAATTAAACTAAAACCGTGGCAAATTAATTTAACTAAGCAAAAATTAACACTTTCTTGTATTTTCCTATAATTGTACTCACTAATCGTTTCTTCATACACGCACACTAAACAACTCAAACAACACAAATAATTGCATTTTTTATACTTCTTAAAAAGCGGGTAACAGCATTTTTTTTTAAATATGAAAAGGCATTAAAATCACTTACCGAGAGGCTAATATTTACATTTTCAAACACCAAAAAGTTTTACTTTAAAATATACTGCACAAAATTGCATCAAAGAAATAAATGTCCGTTAAGAATGCCTGCCTATTCTTAACGAACTACACAGTGATCACAAATCAATCCAACAAAGTCATTGAATGAACTCACGCGCGGCAAAAAACAATGATCACAATGGAGAACAACACAATAATAAGCGTGAATTGAAGTCGAAAGTAAACATTCATTGAACAACTATTAGAGCAGCGTCGGCAGGTCTAAATGGAGAAAAATTGCTATGATACATTTTTTCAGAATGATTCACAAACTGAATTTAGTGTGTGTATGTATGTTTTGGAAAAGATCTACGTTAAGCAGTGGACGTCTTTCGGCTAATCAATAAATGAATAAATAAATATAATGATGATGATATATCGTATCATTTTTAAGGTGATCCTTAATAGTTACCGTTCGAAATAAGGTTATCATTTTAATTGATAAGAAAAAAGTACATGAACAGAAATCGCGCATTTACCGCAAGCACTTAATCACATTTATTTCAGAAGACATCTTCAGATTAGTTACAAAACTAAACAATCCTGTAATAGAAACTCTGTCCAATTGCTTTGTTCTGCGTTAAAACAAGCATTGAGACAGCTCCTACGCAATAGGCGTACCTTGATAATTGCGAATTTTTGCACTGCCATTAAATTGTGCAGCGTTACAAAACTGCAACAACAATACCACTACGTTACCACATTACAGCATGGTTGAAACTATGATGCTTTTCTGCTACTTTTGCGTAATTTCGCGATCATAAATCGTTTAATAAAACTGGTCTTCCGTAGGGTCTTCCTGTCTTATGGATTCATCATCATCATCATCATCATCAGCTAAAAGACGTCCACAGCAGGACATAGGCGTTCCCCAAGGAGCTTCACGACGATCGGTTTTGTACTTCTCACATCCGTCGGCTTCCCGCGATCCTCAACAGATCCTCGGTCCACATTATGGGAGCGCTACAAACACTTAAGAAGCTAAGCTATGGATTATCGAATCAAAAATTTTACGGTACAGGGGTAAGAAATAATATTAAGAAAACACGTTTCATTAAAAAACATTACGAATATCGGATTATCCAGAATGATCTATATACTCGTACATGATATATGTAGTTGCATTGTAATTTGAATAACCATTACCAACAGCGTAGGCCTTTAATAACCAAATGGTAAGTAGATTCCATTATCCCAGACTGACCATGGAGGTCACTTACTATTATGTTATGTATATTACAGCTTCTATCATAATATCTTTCATTTTATCTAATCTACAATGCTAATGGCTACTTAATGCACAAATAAAACGTGGTTGAGGCACCTAAGTGGAAACAGTTGGCGATAAAACTATGTATTCGCAACGAAGGCGAACGTAACCGACGGTTAATTGGGGCATTAATTAACACATCGATCATGGTACGGTACGGTACGCTGAATACGACGTAAACTTTACAAGTACGAGCCTCCAAAAACACCAGTGTATCAAAACATATACAACAGAACCTTTGGGTTGATAACAGGAGTCTCATTAAAATGGTCGACTATCTAATTATAGCTCAATGTCACGGATTGACTGCACTTTGTTCTATATTGTTATATGAAACCTAGACTGATTTTTATGGAGCTTCTTCGCAATTACGCAACTATTTCTTGATCGTTATCATTATAATCTTGATCAATTACTTAGTAACCGTTAGGAGTTCGCTTCACCGTTCACGCACATGATTTGCTTTATGAGCCGTGCCGATTGATTTAGTATCTTTCTTTATCAATTTTATCATTCTGTGTTTTTCTGATTTTGATTTTAATGACAACTTACTCGTAATACCGGTTTTCATAGTGGCCAGTAGGTATCAGACAATACTAACTAATTAATATAATATTTTTCAAATGTTTGTAGCATGTAAATGCATGAGGAAAGGACCACAACGCTATCGTGACTTTAAGCCTTTTGTGGACCGCCGGACTGCAATGTGCAGATTGCACGTGATTTCCATCAAAATCAAATAAACAAACAGATTTCCGTGAATCCAAACATCATATGACATTTAAAAACTTATTTTGTTTCAAATCACCGCAAACCTGCACCGTCAACCTTTAACAGCTGACATTAGCAATTGATCGAGTGACTAATAGCGATCTCTATCGAGAGATAAGCTCGATTCGCGAGATAACTCAGATTAGCTGACAACACAATACTTTACCATTGACTTAACCTAGTTAAATAGTATTGTTCTCATATAATGGACGTTTAACGGCCGCAGAAATTAGACGTGTGACCAGAAGGGCGATTTTTGACTTTCGAGTGCTCGAAATCAAAGTCTAGTGATGGAAAATAATAGCACACGAAAATAAGTCACGATTATTTTCACATGAACCCATTATCCGTATTTTTTAAAGCTCTTACTCGAAACTAGTGATTGACTTAATATATTTACGTGTTTCGTTGTACGCAGAAAGTCGATGATTACCGGTGTTTTTAATCATATTTCAAATATAAATAAACATACGACATAATTAGAAGTTGTAATTGTGGCGAGAATATTATTATTTATATGCACTTTCAGCGTTTTTAATACTGTTAACCAAAAACTTTTACTATTAAACTAATAAATGAAACGTTTAGATGGTTATTTGTCTATGATATTTGAGGTTTGTGCCGTCAACTTTTGTCCAAAGAGAATATAATAAATACGTTTTGATTGATTTGACAGACAAATGTGAAAACAAATTTCTAATGATATAATTGAAAACGAATAGCGTGGACCACTCGTTTTAAAATTTTCTATCGCTCGTATTTCAAAAATACGGTTTCACCAGATTTGCTCACTTTCCAGTGAAACTTTCGAGCGTTCGAAAGTCAAAAATCGCCCCCCAGAATGTTTTTGGTACTAAATATTATTTTTAATCGCTTGGTAAAATATATATTAAAACCACTATGTAAGAAAGTACATCAATAAATAGAGATTTCATGATAGGCAGATACATCTCGTTTGAAACGAGGTTGTCGACCTCTTCCTCGATCGCCAGAGCAGCATCAACTTATCTTTCAACACATCATCGAACATAAAGATTTCGGCAGCTTCTGCAATAGCAATTACTCTTTTATTCAGAAACTGTCTGACATCAGCTAGCACTAATGCAAAACAAAACAAATAGTTATGAGAAAAAATATACTCGAAATTATGCAAAACTTTTTGTAAAATTTCACTCCTGTCCGCTCAAAAACCTATAATATCTACGCTCTTGATTCCGGATTAGAATAGAGCAAGACTCATTACAGAAGGGTTGTATCGTAATATTCGTAGAAGATGCTATTACACATTCTGAGCCAAATGACTATGCACAACAATAAACAGTTTGTAATGCAGACACAGCACGCAACAATCGAGAGTATTTTGCGGAGCACGACTTTGCTTACAATTAACGTGATTCTTGTCTGAAGATGACTCTAAACTACAGGTTACGTAAACAAACTCTTCTCTGGGTTACCATGATTTTTGAGGAAACCGTGGTTGCGTCACGCTATTCATGGGTCACCCATAATTCTCTCCGTACCTGCTCATCTTTTCCGTTGTCCTTAATAAACCTTAATCCTTAATATCAAAGATTAATTGTCACTCAAATGCAATTAATATACAATGCTTGACAGACGAGAAGTAAAACACAACCAAAACCACATAAAAAACTTGTTCACATTCATATCCGTCACGACGTAATCAACCCCACACTATAATTAAACAAGCGAATACATCACAGTATTCTGCGGTCGGTGTTACGATGTATCAGACCAGGCGGAATGCTAAACATGTCAAAACCGCAAAGGTCGGTCGTGACATAACCGGGGAGCCGACCGACATCAATCACTGTAGCCTGAACCGCAACGTATGAAACATGTGGGGAAGTAAAAATATGTTTTTAAATTATTATTTAACACTCGGACTGACTTTTACGCAACACACAAATAAAGACATGGACTGTACACCATAAGTTAATTATGTAAATGAATAGTTAATTAAGCCAGGAGAATGAACCTTCAGAATGCATAGAAATGAATAAAATAGAAAACGTATTTAAAACACGTAATACAAGCTCGTAAAAACATATACGCATTGTATAAGACATATTAACTATAGCTAATCTAAAGAGAACAGGATCTGCTGCAACCTTTTAAACTGATTAAGATAATCATTTAAAAATGTCTATAATAGAGCCGTTGGGGATTTTACATCATTGAATTAGAGGGAAGTGCAAATCTATTTAAGGCCTCCAGCTATTGCTTTAAAACGTATATTGGCCACTTGATTCGACCACACACGTCCCATGACGCCTAAAGTCACAAATTATGCAAGAAACGCTTATAGCTATAATTGCAGTAAAGTAAAAATATGATTAGGATAACATTTTTAATATTAGTGACTGCATGAACGCCAGACAATACTAAAACGAATTTAATAATAATAAGCAACTCTCCTGCTTCTAACCTATGAATGTGCGCTAAGACTGAAATGTAGTATTTCACATCAGTGTTGATGTTAAATATTTTGAAACCATAATAACCGTGTTATTTCTCTGACATTGACATCGTAAATAAACACTGGTTCTCAATTTTATTAGCCTATTGCATCTATTCCAGACACTTAAGACTGCACAATCGGCCTTGACTCCGTTGAAGAAGTTCTCTCGACAATAATTATTGCATTTAATGATGGCAATCATTAGAATCCTTCAGGTCATCGCGATCGATACGCTATCGATCTAGTCAAATACGAGAAAAGAAACTTTTTTATGTTAGATGAGACAAACGAGTCAGTTGGTCACATGATGGAAAGTAATCTCCGCTGCCTATGCGTTACGAGTACTTACAACTGTCGCGTGTGGCAAAAAGCTCAGCAAATAGGCACAGAGGTAGATAGCCATCAATAGAGATGGTGAGGATAGAAAACAGAGACAAAATAAATATTCGCATGTGTGAGGGCAGTTCTCAAGATGAAAATAGAGCCACAGTGCCCCAAATAGCCCCAAAAGCTCTTAATATTAATTAATTTATCGTTGAATTATCAATTATAAAACCCAAATCATCCTTTTGAAGCTAACGACATATTCGGTTATGCTCATGTCATAATCACAATTGGATAGTTTTTAACTAAATTTAAATCACGGTATCATTGATTACGCTTATTAGTTAGTAAACAAGGCGTGAGTATGTGGATTGATGGCGGAGTAAATGCGACGAATCGAATGCACGTTTAAATCGATAATGATCAGCCACTGCAGCAAATGCAACCGAATCGAAATTAATTTATTACCATTTTATTCACGGCTTTGCCTGTTTACTTATTTTTCCGTTGCGAAATTTTGAAAGCCTACAACGGATTCTTAGCATTGACAGGAAAATTGCACCATCGTAGATTTCGAAGTGCAAAGAGGATTCTAATACTTATTTCAGCTTGGAAAGCTTTAACAATACTAATAAAAAAAGAAAAAAAGATGTGTTAAAAGAAGTGTCTGGAAAGTTAAAATGATAGATCAAACTATATACTTAAGTCTAACTTATTGCCACTACACGAGCATTACATGAAAAGTTGTCTGAAACTGGGAGCATCGTACGACGAGATTATAAAAGTTCAAAGACCTTTGATTAAAGCCCAACGCGTCAGACCTCATTTTACCTCAGATGGGCACAAAGCCCTTTCATTAAGTTAGCTCCGACTGTGCGAAGCATTTTCTAGCATTTTGTACAGTAATTTATTTTCTCGCCTTAACTTAGTGGAACATTTCGTTTGCATAAATAAAAAAAACTTCAACATACAGTCTCGCCTTTTGGTTGTACTGTTTTGTGTTGAAAGAAAGAAAAACATTTATTCTTGACAAATATCAGCAAAGGACAGAAAAATACACACAAAAAGAATGTAGTCACGAAATGGTCCCAACTCAGCGTAATGCCGGCATTAAAGTGTTGGTATCTTTTGCTCATAGAGCTCGACAATAAAGTCGGTGTCGTCACAAAATTACTTGTAAGGTTTCATTTCATGGGTGACCTCGACTACGAGTCAACCCTATAGATGTCATAGGTAAAATCTATAGTATTTTTCAATGATTAGACAATTGCACCAACAGCAGGTGTGTATCAGAATTCACCACCGCCGATTTCTTTTTAACTAAGGATCTTTCCAAACGTATTCATCTCTGCTTATGCCTATCATTGTAATTTATACCGACGACTTGATCTTTCCTAAGTCTCCTTTTACGGCTTTTACATCTAACGTAAAGGTCAATGCCGGTAAATGCATAATTTCCTTTCTGAATCACATATTCCGCTACGGATATCTGCTCCTGCCCTGCGACCTCGTCTTTCGTCATTAACCTTCGCTTGGTAAAACAATTAGCTGCATTTGTTTGTTCTAATCGAGTAATCGTTACATTGCGTTCAATGTTGCATGCTACTTCAGATTGATGGAGTACTTTATTTGTTTTAACTACCATTTCTCAATCAATATTCTTTGAGTATATCCATCATTAACTGACATTTATTGAAATTCTAACACTTAGCCACAATCATGTGGAACAAATATTACAGTGTGGGTGTAATAAAACGATATCTTTTGTATTTATCTACAAAGGGTCTTTCGTTATGAGTTTAAAACATACAATTAATAATAATTTACAAAACAATTTTAATTGCACTAGTATTCCGAAATTTCCCTTCGGTGATACAATTAGAATAATTACATAACTTTTAAATGCTTAACGCTGGTAGAGATTCTTATACAATTACAACTTACCACATTGATCTTCCCGAGAATATGATTGATCTGATCCTTGCTGCACATTTTGAAAATTATAAGTCCCAGGTAACGTTCAATCACATCTTCATCACTTGGTTAATGAGTTTATTTAAAATGTTCACTGCTGGACAAAACAAAATGGTTGTCATTTGTTGATGCCATTAAAGAACCTAGTAAGATTATTAAACAAAACTACTATGGTCCTCTTCTATATTTTAAAGGGGTATAAGTTATCTGAAAATAATTGTACATAATCTTAACCAAAGAATTTAAAAGAACAAATGGAAAAGTTCGCTCCGACAAAGCAAGAGAAATTTTGTTATTGGTCTTAAAAAAATCAATACACGAGTTAAATGCAACAAATATTATGATAATGGAGTTATTGAAGAAAATCGTTATGTGCTTAATATAAACTGGAGAGTTGTTCATATGTGTAACGGAACTAAACAGAACAGAACTGTGTAACCAATCGCTTTGCCAGTTCATACGGTAACAAATACCAAACCGGATTAATCAATCCAACTATCAAAGTCGATCAATTTGTACGTAATACTTTTTAAGCCCAATGTAATGAGAATCCAGTTATTCTATTGTCAATCGACTCGTGAATTGAAAGCGGAACAAAATCTAGATTAAATATAAGTTAAACTGAAATTATTTAACAGACAGACAAGAAACCTGATAGTGATTGGATAAATGTTACGTTTACACAGTAATCAACCGGAGTAAATGTAAATTTATCAAGTTGTCAGCCCGTAATTTAATTTTAATACGCTTTGGCAGAGAAACGTCTAACGAGCTTGCAATTATGTTAATTAATTACATTTGATTTTAACAATTAAAATTGCTCTTCGAATCAATATACTATTAAGTACTTAACCAGTTGATGCTGTATTGAGGGGCTAAAATATCTATCCTACTAATCAACAACTATGTTGAATGGCATTTAATTTGCTGGTCCAACTCGCATGTAAAGTGAATAATTTCGCAATACACTTCCTGAAGGTTCCACAGTAAATAGCGAGAGTATTAATTACTACTACTAACCACGAAACTTATTTTGAATAGCTTTCTGATTCATGAAGTAATAGAGATAATCTTAATCACACTAAAGAGAACCTTTCAAATCTAAAAATTGTTCTAACAGTTACTAGTCATATACAGAGAATGAAGAAGTACACAATTCACTTAACCATTAGTATATTAAATATGTGCAAAAGCAATAACGATATTGCAAATACTAACGGATAGCAATCAAATTAGTCAACCGATACTGTTATAATTAGTGCATAATGAAGCTTGCAAAATGTACCACTTGCTGTAAACACCCACACCCAGATCAATATCACTCAACAACCAATTTCAAATACTAATAACCTACAGTATTGATTGAATTGACGAAATTTTCAATTACAGTAACAGTAAGATCTTACATAGGTATATTTTCGAAATAACACGTAATCATAGTCATCCATTCATGTTTATAGAATGTAGTATAACCCTGCACTCTTATAATAATTATAAGGCACATTATCCTCCTAGCGTTATTTTTCCCTTATAGAAGTAGGAAAGTTTGACAACGGTCACATAATTGGCAAATCCAATTTACTCTTCAGAACAGATTACTCTTCTTTTCTGAAATGACTAATTTAGAAGGAACGCCTGTCATTGGGTCTAAAACCGATTTTTTCCACTTTTAAGAACTGATTGTTTACATAAACTCAATGAAATAAGAATTTGGAGCAAATCTAACACAAAACATGGACGTTCTAATTTCAATCACGAAGTCATGAAACCATTTTCTTTACTTTCCCTAAATTACAACAAGCAATTTCAAAGGTACAATTTGAAAATTAAAGACTTGTAAACGTGAATTAGTGACCACCACGCCCTACGCCCACAGTTCAGTCAAAACGCAAATAAAACCGTTGAGGCAAGTGAAACCGCGGCGCTTAATATAAATTGCCATTTAAACTGTTAGTTGACGCAATTTTTCAAGTGATAAATTAAGCCTAGCGCATACCTCGGTTACCGCATCGCGCTGAATATTTATGGGAGACGTAACAGAAAAAATATTACAATCCTATACTAGGTTTTACTTATCGGACAACATTTTGTTTGTGACTTGGTCGACAAACTGAAGCGTTCCGATAAGTTTTCGTATAATGAAATGAAAGAATATTTTTGTTTCTTTGCTCATGTTACTTAAATTACTAGGTAATGTAAATATTCTTTTGAAATAATAAACAGTTTTTATATTATTTTATGCAATAACTACCTAGGCATATAATATAACCATATGAATTAAATTATTGTTCTTGTAAAACAAGAAATTTATATTTACAGCCAATTACAGACTCGATGATTTTACTTAAAACTTTAGTAATAACAATTTTAATATGCCCAGAATATCTCGTTATCACGTTAAATTCACTTTCGCTAAAACCCCATAAAATATACTATTTTATTACTCTTTTAGAAAAGCTATAAACAACAAAAACAAAGTCGTAATCTAGGGTAGCAATAACTCTGAACTGACACAAATGCATACAAACAACCTACACAATTAATGTGTGCATTTAGAAACGTTCCGGGTTCGTCGTTCCCGCTAATTTCGGCTGAAAACTCGCAGCGCGTGCCCACCCGTTGAGAAAAAGAAAAAAAGTGTTTATTACGCAATATGGCGCCGTGAGATGATGGCCAGTGAAATTGTGTTGAGCCCTTGATGTGGTAATGTTTCTTGTGTAACGAGTGCATTATAATTCTCGTCGAGAGTTTGATTAAGATCCAATCAAGTACCAATTGGAAATGCTAAGGGGATTTTATTTGTTTAAATAAGCTGACACAATGTTAGGTTGTTACGTACATAAAATAAGTACATTGATTGATTTAAGTTTTCCGGAATATACCATTTGTTTCATGCAAGTTTTCTATTAAAATTCCATGTTGAAATTGCGGATGATTCTATTATCTATGAACCATGACGTTCTTAAAACGACAGTTTAATGTTTGCAAACATAAATTACCTCAGTCCATTAAATTAACTAAGGAAATAAATTTACCTTACAAAGCAGCTAATTTAAATCTGCATAGAGTGTAAGACAAGTGCAATGCAAATTGCCTTAGTTGCATTGCACAGTAAGGTGGTTGCAATTTGCAACAATAGGGCATCGTAAAATTATGACAGATGTATTGGTAAGTGAGGAGTCGTGTAGCTTGCATGCGGCGGAGCACCATTACTGTGGCGCAACGGAATTCCTGTGCGAAAAGGTTGGGTTGAACGGTACTGTACAAAATATTTTATCCCTCCTATATTGTAAACGTAGGTTTTTATAATTTAGAGTGCAATAGACAAACTAATTGAAACTCATTCAGTTATATACCATGGTTATTACACCATCAGCTCGTGATGCAAAAGTAATGTGGACTGACAGATCAAACCCGCTTCTATTTATGAAGCATCAAGCGACAGGGAGATTACTATGACGTCACAAGACGTACCTACTGAACTTTAACGCCACGTCACAAACCTTGGTGAAACTATATTTTATTCGTTAAAAAAAAGTTCATCAACGTGACAATGACAAGTGATTTTTCATGGCGTAGCTTATATACAATCCAGTTACCTAGAAAGTTCTTGACTTTGTAATAGATATACATATACCGACTATCAACCGACCCTATCGTTTCTGGTATCATGGTCCAAATTAAAACGTACATCGAAGACGGGAAGAACTGTAGGAAGATAACGGTCTAAAGTATCCTTGATTGCAACAAGTTTTTATTATGACAGGCAGATATTTTCAAGATACGAGTTTTTAGCTAAGTAATTAGAAGTATTTGTAGTGCGCGGAAACGGATGATAAAGTATTATTTCTTTAAATCATGTCAAAACGAAACCAAACTAAACATAACACAAACGTTATTCTTGTCTAGTCGTGACCCAAAAAACATTGTTAATGAACTTTAGTTTTTTTTTAATGATTTGCATAAATGCGAATAATTGTTGAAGAATTGTGAAAAATAAGTAACACAGTGGAATCTGTTGACACTAAACTATGTTTGCAATCGTCATCAAATTCACCGACAATAGCATTGCTAGTATCAAGAGTTTGTTATTTGTTTACAGCTACATTCCATCTACTTTTTACTAAACAACTTTACGGGTAAAAATGTAGTGAGAATTCCATCAGTCAAGTAAATGTTTCGAAATTTCAGATGAAGTATCTGTCGCGAGATTTATGATAAGTGATATGATAGAAGATAAAAATTATCATGACGTAGCTTATAACGCCAAACAAGAAAAAAATCCACTTACGGTGTGAATAAATTGATAATTCGAGATGCAAACTTAAGGAAATTTGTATTTAAAACAGATTGCATGAGGTTTAAATTACTTCTTGCTTTCCTGACGAGTTATCAACTTATTCACGCCATCCACGAAAATTGTAACGATAATTGGACGACGTATTTTTACAAACTACCTTCTTCGTTTGATGTAAATTTTTGTACTTAATTATCTTGAATTCATTTTTCCTTTTGTTTAATCTGTCTAATGTAAACCGACTCACATGGTCCCAATATACAGGCCCAGCCTAGTTTGGGGTCCATTGGATATATCGCATTATGTAAATCTTTTATTTTACTCAATAAATTTATTCTTATTCTTATTCTTTTTTTTATCTCGATCAGTTCCGAAAACGTAACTTAATTTGTACGCGAAAATTACAAATGCCATATAGTCAGGGTAACAATATAGAAACGAATGAAGACAAATCGATACTCGCAGAGTTATTAATTATGGTACCGTGTGAATAGATGCCAACAACTGTTATTACTTCATTTAGCACAAAACGAGGGTAGTCGCTGTTCGCAAGTCATTATCTAGATTGAATAGGTTAATTAAATGTTATATGAAATACCTAACACATACGTATACTTACTCGTACACGTATTTTGTTAACTTTACAATGATTATATATATATAATAAAATTTTATTAACTATAAAATGCCTAGGTGGGCAATATCTCGCTTCCAAGTGATAAAACAGATTACACTGCATAGGTTAAAATGCTTTAAACATTTTAACCTATGCAATGTAATCTGTTGTTTTTTGTATACATTTCAAAAACATCAGTTAAAATAACAACACGTGAAATTTCAAGTTTTACCATAAACGAACACTGTTCTTTAAACGCATCAACAAAAAAACATTCCATGCACTTGTTACACTGGCACAACGTTCCACTTTCAAAAAAGAAATTCGCGCCTAAAACGAGAATTCAAAAATCGAATCGATCGATTAGGCGCGCGCGCGGCGCGGCATCTCGTTTGTGTGCGCGTGAGTGAGATCAACGGCAGTCGGCAGGTGACTGCGCGCGCGACGGCAACCTGGTGGCACGCCCGCTGCGCCAGCGCTGAACCGAGAAGTAGGTAGCGATGTCACGGTATGTCAGAGAAAATAGTCGTAGAAAACAACCATCATTACTTACCGTGCCGTACTTGTGTTCGATGATCGTATATTTTTATGGCGCATGCCCGTGTGAATGCAAAGTATACCAACCTGTTGACAAAGAAAACATAGTTATCCGATGGTTCTCATTCGAATCGATCACATATATGATATGATTTTATGATAGCCGCAAATAAAGTTACTATTATCTACTTGTAAACATAGACAATTTCCACGCTATGAATAATTTTACATGGTAACTCTTGAATCACTTGACACTGTCAACAATATGACAAAGAAAAAAAAGTAAAATGCACAAAATCAAATTGGAATAGATCGCCAGTTATTTAAGATAAAAACCTGATTCTTACTATAAATATAACTGCTGAACCGAATTTGAAGTAGAGTGGGGAGAAGGACATCACATCGAGTAGCTACCTGTTATTCTTCCCTGAAACTTCATCTTACTTTGCCTAAGAGAAAATCAATAATGCAGTTTACGCGGGCGAAGTCGCAGACCAAATCTTATTTTCAATTAGTCTTTACGATAACTATAGGGTCAGGAAGGTTTTTTTTTTTCATTAGCATATTTATCTTGCCCGGAAGTAATCTGACCATGAAAAAATGCTAAAAGAATACAGCATCCTATTATTTTAAACGAGAGAAGAGAAGCGCCTTTCAATCATGATAGCATATCAGTGTGTTTACGTCAGATGATAACGATCGCGGTAGAGATACCGCAAATATTCCTCCGTGATTTAATAACAAAGAAACAGGTGCTTATTTACATATCTATAATACTGGCAATGTTTGGTGCAACGTAAATATTCATGCAGAAGTTGTACCAACAACTCACGTTGAAGTTTAAAAGAGTACACACGAAAGCAAAAATAAGCGTCTGTAAAAAACGAATGCGATATACAATACATAGTAGAACAAGCATGCATACTACACAAATTAAACATTTTAGCACAATATCCGAAAAGTCAAAATTAAAGCAATCGCTCTTCGTAAAATCTACATAGGTAATAATTATTCTGTTGCACAACATATCACAAGCTAAAACGAAAGCACCCTAACAGTAATAGATATTTCAGGAAGCAATTTCAAACCATATCCGTCGTCTCCTAATTTGGGGCTCTGTTAAATTTAGACTCGATGAAATCTGATTTTAGTTAGCGTCGAGTGAAATGTGTTGAATGTGTACATCAATCTCGTTAACGAAGTAAACAGAGTTAGTTCATTACGTGTATGCGAGGAAAATGTTCATAATTATGATCAATCTTGAGATGCGTTGCGTTCAAACACATACTATATTACATCTTCGCTTACAAACTAGTAATTATCATCGTTATCTTGTCTTACATCATGGCGATCTCTCCATTTCACTCATAACTATCTATCTCCGCCCAATTACCAGTAACAGTATCGAAGACGATCGTGAAGATACGGTTTTAAATTTCTCAAACAGTTTAAAAATACCATAATCATCAAAATTGCATGAACCCAAACCTTACTATTACCTCAACCATATAATTCTCAACTCATCTAATATTCCTCTCGGAATACGTCTGTCCTTTGCTAACAACAAGGTTGTGAAAGAGATGTTTATTTTAATTCACAATCGGTCAGAATAAGTTCGCGATCAGAAACAATCAGCTGTTCTCGCTTCGCAAATTGCCGGATGCAAACAGCCGGTTGGTTAACTGATTGATTGGAAGCAGCGCTGATACTGACAGGCTGATCTATCCAATAAAGTAAAGGTAAGTGATCTTATTCAACCTGAAGTGTATTTGAACGATTTTCCTGGTAAGCGATTGAGGTTAACACGATAATTCAATATTCAGATTCAATAAACTAGAAGGTACTACGCAATCTCGTTATATGATGTTCTACAATCAAGATTCTTTCACTTCCAAGCCAATATAAAATATTAAAATCTTTGTTGAGAGAGAGATTGGTAAAATTGTAGAGTATAATTTCTGATTTGGGAAAAAGTGCCATGTGTAAACACTCTACACATACGCCCATTACTACACAGAGTAAATGTAATAAACATTCAATATCTTAATCAGATGTTCAATGCCGCAAGCCTCGCTTTTAGGTCACCTGTGCTTACAACCTGTAACGCCTCGAGACCTCATTATTCCGCACAGGGAATAATGCATAGACCTTACACCGTTCCACATAAATCAATGACTATAATTATATGTCTTGCAGGTATTTCCTACCGCTCCAAGGCTTATCCATTAAGAGTAACATGAGTTAACAGTTGGCTAACCTGTTATTTATGTTTATGACCGCTAATGGCGAATGTGTCACCGAATTTCTATTATTGACTACTTAAGTGGCCTAATGCTTTGAACCTTCAATTGCGAGAACAGCTACTTAATGTTCGAACTGACTAATAACCATACCACACCCGAATAATAAAATAGGGAAATTCACAAATACTTTTTGAACTTCCGACCATGTATCATCATTAACGCAAAGTAACAGAGTTGTTACTTGTTACCGACAAACCTCACAGTTGGCTAGATGCAAACAATGGACAAACCGACATGCAGCGTACAAAATCTGCATATCTGACTCCGACTAAGACTCATGACGAAAGGAAGCTGCAATCAACAAAAAGTCGACTGGAAGTGATTCAAAGAAAAAACCATTTAGATTACAAGAAAGCCCGCTAACAATGTAAATAACTAAACTGTAATAAAGTTCCATCGTAACGAGAGAGTATATCTTATTATAAATAATGTTTGAAGCTTACGGCAGTTAAGATTGAAATCGTGGAGGCTTTTTACATAAACGTAAGTGAAACTTTGTTACCCAAAATAAAAAGAAATAAGCCGATTCTTACGTGACACAAAATGTTACATACAAATCTATATCTGGTCTGAAACCTTGCTATCTTCGTTCTGCATCTAAACGGAAACTTCGCACCGGTTCCGATCTAAATTCGATATTCACGATGTGTTAGCGATTACCCATCGATTCACTTTCTCTACGATTATCGAGCGATCGAATAATCGAGCCTTTCAATCAAATCTCAGCCGCGATAAAGTATTGAACGCCTCCTATAATTATATCACGCTAAAACAAAACGAGAAACTCATCTATGTTACATAATTAATAAGTAGCACACAAACACGCGTTAAATCTATCTAATTAATCTTACAGGCGTGGATGTACGAATTAAATCTGTAAGCCGAAATGAAAAAAATCTTCTGTATTTTTGTATGGGATTATTATTAACAAGATTGATAAAGAAATTATAAATTATATAAATGCATTTGGATGCTATGCGTTTAAAATCGAAACGCCTATTGATTAGTAAACTAAATCCATAATGAAAATGCCGTGCCCTTTGATTGGGAATTGGCTCCGTGTGATGATTGATTGTTTGCGCAAGTCTTTCAATCACGTGTGTTTGATTTAACGCCTGCATATAGTGCATTCTAATTTTTTACTCCTGGCCTAAAAAGAAGGGTGCTCTGTATTTGAAGAAATTGTCTCCCTGTGTATGTCTGTCATTATGTTGAGTCCCGGGTGGACAAATTTCAACAGGGTTTATTTCTTTAAGTTCCTATTTTGGAGGTGGTTTTTGGCCAAGTTTTTTGAAAATGCGTTGGTCCAATTAAGTTATCGGCTTTTACATGAGTTCATGTGGGGCCTCAATCGTGGGATTTTACATAATTTTAGTTATACAGACGTAAAATAGGTATCCTGTGACTAATAGGCACACCTAAACTTTCACGGAAACTCAGGGGAATAAACCTCTTATCGCACAAGGACTGACATTTAGTTCAAACGATAAAATTAACACTCATTACAGAAACTTCATGACTAATTCAGATGACCAAAAGCATGACGGTTATTTCAAAACACCATTACGCGGTCGAGCATTGATAGATCACACTAAAATGTTTGGTAACAAAATGAATATGAAACAGGGTTTAAGTTATGGCGCATTAGTTTTAATATGCCGATGTAAATATAAGAGGCAACGAACTCCGTAAACGAGGGCACTACGGCAATATACGTCGTGAGAAGAGAAAAAAAATTAAGATAGTTCAGAAGCTAGTATTATTAGGCACATTACGAACGACCAGTAAAAAGCACAACTTACAAACAACACCACAAAAACACTATTTAAGTACATCCATAAGTCTGGGCAAAGGCCTAAATATAATTAAAAATTCGATTCCGCACATGAGTTCCTAAAAACCCAGAGATGTGAGCTAGGTTCGAAGCCACCGATACCAGAATGTCTGTCTAGAAGGCTATAAACATTGATCAAAGCAACACCTTTTCAGAGCACGAAAGGGTGCCAGCGCCATATCCATCGCGCATTGAAGCAGCTAACGACGGTGCATTTACTTGGTGCATTATGGCGTGAAACCCATGGGTGCCTGTTAACCTGATTACAGTTTTATGGCGCGGCAGACGCTTTGTCTCGCCGCTGCTGCCACTGCACGTAGATACGTGTTGCTAACCGCTTTGAATACTTCATTAGGCTCCATTTTTCACTTGCACGCACATGCACAGATATACTTCTCTGGTTTGTACATGTTTCCTGTTTTTATTGTTTTTTCGAAACATCACTGAACTCCCGAGTGCCATTACAAAAATTTATTGTCAAGAAATTGATCGGGTGTTTTAAATGGACTGCTTCTTGGAATACAAGAAGGGTTCATTTTCGTTCTGTAGATGCGTGCTATGGATGGTCGCGAGTGGTGTAACTCGAGCTGCGCATCTTCCTCGCACAACTACCTCGAGGCTGCGCATCTTCCTCGCACAGATACCTCGAGGCTGCGCATCTTCATAGCGCATCTTCCTCGAAAGGCTACATAGCTTAGCATTAGTGAAAACGGTTACATAGTTTCGTAGCGTAGCTTTCACATCCTCGCAGCATAGCTGCATAGCATATCACATCTCTGGTGGAAAGGCACCCTTAATGATCAACATGATACGGAACGACATAAATGAGACTGACACAATATTCAGATATCTTTAGAAAACGTCCTCCTTTTGGAGCCTCCAGTTTTAACAGTCGGTTGCTTCCGCGTCCTAAATAAAGATCGGGATAAATAAGGAACGAGGTGTCTCGAGTATGGAGACAGCTGCCGAGGGAAAAAGAAACTCTAAATATGTTCGAGCAGATGCATTTGTTTTACGGATGAATTGGATCGAAGTATTACATTTATTAAGCATTGTACTATTTAGCCCTGTTAGGTTACATATATCTTTGAAGGAATATTATTACTAGGTTGTGTGAAGAAATATTTAAAGTGCTTTCTGCTGTAAAAGAAGAATGAAACTTTCACGTACCATTGTAACCGTTCATTGTAAGGTGTTTAAAAAAGTTCAAAGCGGGGAAAGTAACATAAACCTACAAAGCCAAAAGAGGATTTTTATATTGAGACCGTCATCAAATATTTTGCAGCAACGTATTCGGTTCAAGTTCTCATAATGCAACCTAGCGTTATATTTATTTATTTTTATTAAAATTAATAAGAGAGATCCTCTTAACTGTTCAGATTTTCAAATTATGCCACAAAAATTGTAGTTAATAACTTCCTTAACATACTCCTCTATCTATACTCACTATCAGATAACAGATATTTAGGAAGACATTGCCATTGCACGTGTTAATGATTAACCCCATTGCAACCAAATGGCAACAAAAGGTAGGTAGGTAGGCATTTATTTCATATTGAAAATTACATTATTCTATGTCACATAATAACAATGAATTCACAATAAGATCTTCAGTATAAAAATAAAAAAATAATAATAACACAAATAAAATAAAATAATAGAAAAATTGGCAATGTCAAAATGTAAAAAGTCTATGTCAAAAATAATAATAATAATTAAACAAAGAAACAATAAAAGTAAAATAAAAATATAAAGTGTTTGATGTCGTTAAATGCGAATCAAAAGATAATAAAATCAAACGAGTCGATGTTGCGATTAAAAGCATCCAAAGTGAAATAAAATTAGAGTTCCATTTTTTCGATGTAGAATATTATTAATGTAATGAATAAATATCATATGAAGTCATTGCATCTTGTTTATAGTTCCGTCGTATAATCGGTTGCGTAAGGTTGAATCTATAGGTTAGTAGGTACCGAAGCATCTCTGTAGTAAAATATTTGTGTTAAGATGATCAAATCGTAAAACTCCTGATTAGGAAATAATCAATAGCAACAGAAACTAAGTAGTAACATGTCCAATTATGTAAACATTTACAGACATTACAGTAGAATCTTTCTAGTAATTCAGAAAGAGGTTTTACAAAAGATAATTCAAACCGATACATTTAGGGCTGTATTAATAAACTCATCTCAACTCTGATCCCCGTCACAAGATGTGTCAAAAATGACAGTTTTCTATGGATTGACGTTTACTTTGACGTATCTTGAGACGGGGATCAAAGTTGAGACGAGTCTATTAATACGGCCCTTAGATGTGTAAAACTTATGAATTCCTGTCACAGTGTGACACAGTGCCGGCAGCGGAAAAACCTTCAAAGTACGACCGGATTCGGAACGTTCGGCGAAAGTGGAACGATACACAGTAGCAACAACTTCATTTGGATGACTATCGAATTTATAATTAACTGTTTACGATGATAACTTACCAGTGAACAGTGAACAATTTTGTCTTAGCGGTTATGAACACAGGCAAACTTGCTCAATCTTTAGGGTAAATCCGTGATAGATGCCTCAGGGGTATAGTTGTCCCGATTGTAATTACTCTAGTTTCGCGGATGAATCGTATGCTATTTTATTATCTATCGAAAGACTCTCCAATTACAACTAAGTTGACCGTGTCGCGTGTCTCTGATCAAAGGATTTGCGGGATAGATCTCCTGTTTCTCGGTGGGCCATCTATCCCAAACGTAGGTTATATGGATTAGGCAAATATCCCCTATGTGGGATAGATGTCCCAAAGAATTCCAAAAATCGCTAATAGGTATTCTAGAAATATTAAAGACACAAAACCAAAGTACCGCCAGTTTTACAAATGAAGTATTTTGCTTTTTGTTCTGAGAGATAATAGAGTGATTACAAAAAGTGTGGCAACTATCCCTGTTTTACCCTGTCAAGTCAATGCCCAACTTTTCAGTACGCGCTGAAGCTAGAAACATGAGATTGAAAATAATCTTTCGTTTATCATATGAATAGGGATAAAAGAGTTAAAAATAATAATCGCGTAGTACGTGTCTAAAGGACTGATGACATTTAACGTAATTTACATTGCCAACCTAAAATATGGCTTTAAAGGGAAATATTTTATATAATTTCTCCTATTGAGTCTTACTAATCGGAATCCACGAGCAGTAGATATCTTCAAGATAACAAAAAAGCTTAAGACAAGCTACGACAAATCCTAGATCCTTTTCTAGAGTAGGTACAGAGGGAGACAACCAAATGCGTAAAGGTAACTATATTCATAACAGAATACTGACTGAATTAAATAGTTATTACAGATATTAAAGAACAATATAACACGTTTACGAAACCAAAACTATTCTCAATAAATACAACGATTATATTTTAAGTGCCATCGTCAAATTGCAAATGTGCAGCAGTTATCCTCCGCAGCCATTTAAGAGGCTATAAAACGCCCAGTCCATATCGTTACGACCTCGCAGCGATCCAGTAACTCGAGTTAATGATAATGACCACCATAACCTGTACATGGATGAAGTTATTGATTTCTGAACACCCGGACAATGGTACGGAAATGAGCTGATGGAGGGAAAGCTGGTTATATGAGTGACGTCAAGGACTTGAAAGTTGAAGGAAGTAGAAGGAAAATTGGAAGTATTTACTGCGGTTATGAGTTTCGTAGTTCTTCTCTAAATAAAAAAATATTAAAGTTTCGAATTTACAAACCTGGTCATTGATAGAAAAATCATCTATGGTTAACAAACACGCAAACAAATATATACAAACTCAACCTGTGAGGGCGGGCTACTACGTACCTATGAACAAGAGTCATAGGAGACGACAATCGAGAATATATTTTTAGAACAACTATATTTTGAGAAGCAAACATTTCTACAAAATCCGCGCAAATCAAAATATGAGACAATGTATCTTAACATACATCATTAAAGTGCACATAAGTTTAGAAAGGGTCCAATGCCACATTAACTAACATAATATTCATCGCAATAATTTCAGCTTCATTAAACAATTCTTAACACACAATATCCAAGGCAGTGTGTAACTAACCGTTAACTTGACATTAACAAATCTCTGAATTAATTTATTAACACGGAGATACAAGCACGTCGGAAAATATACACGTGTAATATTTAAGCCGTTGAAACAGATTTAATTGACATCTATTATATGAAACTAAACACAGACGAGCCTTCGGATAGGGACCTCACCACATCTAGCAAAATGTTGCAATACTATTATTTACATAGGTGTAATAATATATTTCGTTTAAGGCAATGAAAAACGAATGTATGGAAGCATCCCATATCGATGCAAAACACAAAACCAAGATGACAAACATTTAACTCGTTGCTTTTTACAGCCTATTACTTCTGAAAATGCGGATTCGTATAAAGCGATAGTAGAGTTATATAAAAGCAATATATCTGAGTGACGATTGACATAAAATTGCATCGTATAAACGTACCATTAAAATATTTCCTTACTTATGGCTCATAACCTAACCA
The DNA here is from genome assembly GCA_963241965.1 of Tortrix viridana. NCBI lineage: Eukaryota > Metazoa > Arthropoda > Insecta > Lepidoptera > Tortricidae > Tortrix > Tortrix viridana. The sequence goes on from OY725186.1 coordinate 10,773,752, forward strand.
TCAATGTTAAGTCTTGAATTGTGCGCGTAGGTGCCAATATCACGTTATGTAGCTTAACCGCATAGATAGTGTACTTAACCGAGAAATAGCAAGAAGAAATATGTAGTTGCTTCTGTTAACAGACAAACTTTTATATAAACACTACAAAAACTTACGTATACGTATTCAGAACGTTATTCATGTTATTATCCAGTTTAACTAAGTTCACATAATTATTAAATAAATTGGATGGCATCGCTATCTGGCCCATATTTGGCAGGATCGTTTAAGATAATCTCTGAGAAGATACTTTGTGGAATGACAAGAGCGAGGCGAAAAAGCCCTCTCAGACACAATTTCTCGCTCGCACTGTCTCTCTCGCTCTAATCTTTCTCAACCACACAATAATGAGAAAAGAATTCTCTTTCTGTATTCTTTGTTCACAACCTAAGCATTCCTATTCCAGTTTCGGAAGACCAGGACTTTGACAAAAAAAGTTTTCGAAATATATGCCGATTGCAAATATAGGTATGTGGCAGACGTACTATTAAAAGAAATTGGCTGTATAGTAAATACTTTAGTTACATTAATACAGTAAACATAAAAAAATAACAGCTTAAGCCAAAGATCTCGAACAAAAGATAACATAAAGATTAATATTTATCATGTATATTCTATGCTTAGTTCAACTTTGTTGCTAAGGAAATAATTTTCGAAATAGCAGCAGCTTATTGAGCAGCCATATACAATATGCATTTATCCTGTTTATATTACTCATACCGTACTTAGGATTGCCAACCGTATAATATATAGTATTGTACTATATTTTGGCTACTATACTGTTAAAGAAATATATAGTCTTGAAACCCAGTCATATGAGTTTTCCCGCTCGGTCTTATAATTTTTGCACCGATGTAGTTGGAGTGGAGAAATGGGCATTTTCGCAACTCGAATAGTTGCCTCACGCAATCGAAATCGCCGGCGAAATTTTAGCAAGTAGTCATTTTGTATTGATAAATATGATCAATCAATCATGCCTTGCATTCTTTTTAAAACGTTATCCTTGAAAGTGCTGTATTATCTTTGAGTGAACTATGTTATTTATACCTTGGGCTGGAATACTATATTAGCCCAATAAAAAGTTGACAAACCTAACCGTACTTTTGTGGTTTCAATTTAGAATTAACATTTTTCTCAAGTTGCTAATGTATATAGGGTCGTCATTTAATCGTTGGTTTACTGGTTTTAACCTCATAATCTATATTAACTTTTTAATTACTTCCAATGTAAATTATCACCATTATGAAACCAACAATCCAGAATATAACAATTTTCGGTTCTAACGTTAGCGTGTTATATTATACATCTAAAATATCCGACGTTTAAGCCCCCGTTATTCTATTTACCCGTGACTATGATGCAGGAAACGATTTCAAAAAAATTGCACTTTCGAAAAAAAATTACAGCGTTTAAAGGAGTGGCATTATATCGAGAAGAAGCGCCATAATAAACCCAACAGTATATTTTTATTACGATGTACGACTGGACAAACCCAAAATAGCGAATTCAAAATATACAGCTCGATCTATGTATACTAATCGATGGAATGCCAGAATAATGCAAATACAACAGATTTCGTTATAATTTTACACCTTGCACCTGTTACTGGCAACATTCATCAACCTTGCGAACCTGTTCGTTTCCGATACCAAATGGCTATTATCCAGCTATCGGGTGTTTATTAAATCGTTATCAGTATGAAAATTCAGCTTTTTAAGTGGAACCGCAATATTATCCCTTTATCAATCCGCAGCGACGTTAATTGGCAATGCGCGGTCATTTTGCAACAGACTGGCGCCTGCGGAGGAATTCTTGGCTGCGATCACTTGGCGTACGTTTAGTACGGGCTTTATTGTTAACATGGTTTTACCAAGACTCTGTACGAATAGTTAGTTTAACGATAATCACTCGCGAATGATGCAGTTTTTTGGGATGAAAAGGAACTTATCGAGCAATTGACTTATTGACTTTTCTCTATTATTTGCCATGAAAAGACAAATTGACGCATTTTTATCTACAATATGCTAACCTTGCACTAATGTACCTAAACGGGTATTAGAGTTTACTAGAGTTAGAAAGCATAAAATACTGCAATAAACACAAAATAATTAAGGGAAGAACAGGTCCTAGCAGTTTTTGCAGCATCACATTTAATGAATTACCAAAGGAACAAATAGTGTCATGTTCTAACCAGTTGTGGATTAGTATCTCATTTGAATTGTGAATTATGCCCACGTTATAGGAGACAATGGACTAATCTACTTGTCCTATGATGAACAGAATAGGCAACTTGTAGTATTGTCATAATTTGAAGAATAAGGTCGACCACATAAGCTGCTTTGCATTACTTCCGTAAAATATGCCGATTGTCTTTATAATTTAACGACAGCGTAATAATCAAAATACTACTTAAGTGAACTCTCATGTCTAGCCGCTCCTTGCTGGGTAACATCTAATTTTCTCCTCGCATGGGCATGTTATTATGCACTTAGGTACAATAGGCGAAAATTCTCGTGCTCACAGCTCAGTAGGTTTCAATTTATTTTGTACTTTCGCTATGGCTGCAAGTGCTGCAACACGAGAGTGCACTTAACAGTTGTTGCTTGACTCGTGATCATATCCGAATGAATATTTAACTCGGCGTTTCGAAAGGGAAATGAGCGAGCTTGCAAATACTTTAATGCTGTTAAATTAATTACTCGTGTTTGTTTTGAAATGTCGATATAAAGAGTACTGAGCCGTGCTAGCCACGTAGTTGTGAACCTAGGACAGAATAATGAAAAAATATTAAAAATGAACTTAAAATTTAAAGTTAATATATTTGGGTGGAGTTTGTGTGTGGGCAGATCTATAGCTAAATATTCACATTTAAACATTTTTGCATTAATTTAATCTTATCTTCGCTTCCGTTGCGTAACTGCGGCATCCTATCCAAGAGTATCCGTGAGCATATACATATAATTTAACACATGTGACAGAGAGACAGTTTCAAAATCTGACACGTCCAAAAAAATACGCATAACAATTAACAAGGTGTAAATATCGCTTCCTTAGCGAGCGATCATCGCTGTAAACCGCCAATAGTGTCACGAATGTCACGGGAGAAAGTGGTAATAAGCACTTGAGTCCATCTTCGTGCGGGACTGTTGCTGCCTTGTAATTATCCAGCTGTTTATTATATGTCGATAGCTGAGCTGATAGAAGACACGTTTTGCAGAATGTAATAAGCTTAGATAGTGTGGTGATCATTTCCTTGGTCGTTAGTCTTAATATAATGTTGTTCCTTTGTTGCCTGCTGATGTTTTCAAGAGTATTCATAAGCTCAAGAGTTGGTTATGCCGACCATCCAAGAGATCCAGAATTAAAGTTTCAATTTACAGTTCCTATGCGTCTGTTAATCATCTTTGTTAATTTAATAAATAACACGCCCAATATACGTGTGTATCTTACTACTATTATAAATGCGCATGTTTGGATGGTTACTCAATCACACCAGAACGGCGGAACGGATCTGGATGAAATTTGCCAGAGATAGATTATAGTCTGGAATAGCACATATGCTACTTTTTATCCCGAAAAAAGCGGACAGAGAGCAGCGATAAACGACTTCTACGCGGACGGATTCGGGGGCAAAAACTACAAATAAATCCAAAAAAATACAAATAAATATTTTAAAATTTATATTCTAGTGTAAAGTACGGCACAATGTCACATGATGGTGGTAACCATTAATATACATACAATACTACACACAATACACACAATACTCAATACTAAACTATTTTACTTTATTTTATTTGTGTAATAGCAGAAATTTGCTGTAAGTAGCTAAATGAAGTGATTAAAATACTTAACTAAGGGAATTTTCCGGTCACTGCATTCCGCGGCAGTTTTCTTTTCAGGATCTTGTCAATTTTCCTAACGTAATGATTTACAAACATCCTCCGTCTAGGCCCAATCAAGTGGAAAGTTCTAATCACAATTAACCGGATGCCTGGAGCGTGACGTAATTTAACTTTTACTACATTCGATACATCTAATAGAGAATAAAACCGGTAAAATGCGAGTCGGACTCGCGCAACGAGGGTTCCTAACCGCCTGATTCACACTTGACCGATTTTTACTAAGTACTTGTTGTTTTTCTTTGCGGTTGCACTATAATCACACGAAATGTGACGCTTGATTTTACTTTTTGCTCCCTTGTTGTGTTAACAAAACACATTCTGGAAAAATACAACCAGCTATCTATTGCGGTGCAAAAGATACAGCTCATTAAAGTTAGGACACACGGACGGACGGACAGCGTAGGCTTATTGTAATAGCCAATAGGGTATTTGCACCCTTTGGGTATGGCACCTTAAAAAAATATCAAACAATCGAATGATTTAACCCTTCACGCACTATGATCGCCGGAAATTCGTGCCTATACGCCTACGTAAAGGACGTGCCAATGGGTTTGCCCGCAGTTGCCAAAATCATAGAAACGGATCACCCTTTGATTATATATCACCCTTCGATTCTGACTCTCGTGTAATGCCGCATCCACACTATGCGGCATTCGGCGAATATTTGTGTTGGCGTCTCTGTTTTACTTAACGTTAATGAAAAAGACGCCAACACGAATATTCGCCGAATGCCGCATAGTGTGGATACGGCATTATAGCGCGAATTAGATTACTCTAACGTATAAGCTACAAATACTCTAGCACAGATGTTAGGCAACTTCAGCAATTTTTATTGCTACTTTAATCCGCGCTTATAAATGTACACGGAAGAGAGTAATCATTACAAGATTTACAATATGGTTATTATCCTTTCAATTCATTGATAAATTCCCATAGCGCAATTAAAAGTTGATAAAGAAACCACGAGAACCATGCATTGTTGTCTAGAACTATGTCTGCTTATGCAAACATCAACGAAATTAAACAAGATTAATATGCTAATATGTAGCTAGCCTTGAAGTAATTTAAACGATATCTAATAGTTTGATCATTAATTATACCAAGATAACTGGCGACACCCGTAACATGTGAATTTGTCGCTTAATATTAACTTAAATAATTAAATCGATTAGTAATTAGGTTAAATATTAACTGGTGTTTATTAAATGAGGCTCGTTTTAAATAGGTGTGTTGGATATAGTTTGGTAAGGAAGGAAATTAACATATAGAATGACTGCAACTACTATATTGTTACATAAATACAAAATCTGGTTTTGTAATTAACTAGTTTTTCGTTTATAAAATAATACAGATACCAGTGTACCTATATTTAATGTAATTAATTCTGTATAAATGGTCATGAGCATGCAAAGTTTAACAACAATACAGTAAATTATTTGGACCAAATCTCAAATACCCTGTTGCTTTAGATGACATCACAAAACACACAGAAATGTTTGAGTATTGTATAGTTGGAAGACATTCTGAAAATGACTGGGAGACAGTGGATCATTGGGAAACAGGACTGTGAATATTGGCAAGATGGAGAGATATATTTGCCCCACAATATGATAAGTATATTTGGCTTGGTAAAAAACTGTTTGAAAAAAAATGAGGGAGCTATTCGGAGTGCAATTGGCAAACACGATTCAAGTTTTACCCAAAAACTACTGCTTACTATGGTGGTTGCCACTTAATTTAACAATATTGTAGTTTCACCTGTCAAGTCAAACTTTATTCAGGTGAAACATATTCGGAAAATGTCGGTGGCAGTGGATAGTAAGGAAAAAACAGGATTGTGGGTGAAGAGGCATGATAGGAAAAGGACATGTCATGTGCCTCGTAATATGGTAAGAACAACCATTATTTTGATTTATTTTACGGAGAATTCCAAAACAAACTTACTAGATAACAATAAAGTTAATATTCTCTAAGGGAGGTCGTATCTTCGTAGGAGGCGAGGCGTGGCTCTTGCATAAGCTCATGTCATTCGCTAATTCAGTCAGATTGGCAAACTACGAGCCGAGAATTTGCTTAGCAATGCAAACCCAATGTTTAACATCAATTAATGTAAATTTTATTATAGCGGTTTGGGCGAGTGAAAATTAACCCACTAGCGTTATTGTAATTTGATTTTAGCAATGATTTGGAGAAAATGGATGATCCATTAAGAAGCTTGTTCGGTCTATTTCATAGAAACGTCAAGATCAAGATGTATTTAGTTAGAGATGAATACGTATGTACACAAATTCTGATTTATCTCGTATTTTCGTGAAAATGTAGCCGTAGTAGTTTATTCTGCTGTAACGAATCAATGCTTAGGTTCATGTTCTTACTAAAATATTTTTCGTATCTGCCAAACCCAAAATAAAACAGATTGTCTTGATCTAGGGAAATTGTTTAAGTATAATTGATGAAAAAACTGACATTACAATCCTTGAATTAAACAATAAATTAGTAATTAAGGAAATCCAAACAGAATATACTGTCAAAAGTGTTTCCGCTCGAGTAACTCATTAACATATACAACAAAGACGTTTAGTCAAATGAAAGGCGAGAATACATTATCTTTTTCAACATTTCATTGTATAAAAACACACTTTTTGCGCGCGGCCTAGCCTACGTTCCGCATTGAGCGGGATCTTGCACACACCTACTTTTGCGAAGTCCGCTTCGGAATTCTGCATTATCTAGAGCAGTTTGTTATAAAAACTATATTTGTAGGTATTTTATGAAAATGATGAAGTGTGAAATGTGCTGATAATAGTATTGCTGTATGTGTATGAACTCTTAAGAATGTAAGCAAATCGGTTAAAACACAAAGCTCCTACGATAGTTGAAAAAAATTGCGCTGGACTAAAATCACGGTGCAAAATTCTGTTTTGTTTGCCACAATTTTCAATTCTTCATCATCATATCAAAGATTATCGGAAGTTATATTTTTTTTAGGTGGTATTTTTATCATTATAAACATTGTAAGTTCAACCTTTAAAGTAGGTACTTGTTATAATACCTTATACGTACGTTTAAATAACTAACTGTACTTTTCAGAAATGAAGAAACTCTGCCATTGCTGATGTTGCCGACGAAGCGTTGCTTCAGAAATGATACAAATCATACTACCAACACTAGGAAAACAATCACAAAACTACATTCCCCGTGCCCTACAACCATTTTAAGTAAACTACACGTACTCAAGGAGGTCAGCGACAATCCTAGCACCAAACGATGACTGCCGTGCAGTCACTGAATGAATAATGAATAAATAAATACTGATGAACTGAACTGGATCGAGGAGGTCAGACCCTTCACCGATGAAGAGCAATTGGAAATGCTGCAAATTAATATTTCTGAATTAATAATAATTACTCCTAGCAGAAGAAAATTGTATTTACTTCCAAATATAAAACTACCAACTCGAACATAAGGTACCTATTTATACATAATGCAAGCAAGAGTTGTGGTTAGTGTTTCGCCTCCCAGTTTCAGAAGTAAGAAGGAAGTTGTTTATCAACTTCTACTACAGACTGAAATAAGATGATGGCACTTAAAATGGGATGACACCTAGCCTCAAAGGACTCGTTACCTCCGACTAAGAACATCAAAAATTAAGTTGTTTTGGTACAACGGTTTGCACAACCAAAATGATTACAGCATTAACATCCTGACCGATATTTGTTTATCACGCGATCGCTTTGTCACAGGATAAGCTGCAGTGAAAGTCGCGTGAGTAATACCACTTGTCTCTTTTAAATGCTTACAAGTTAAGCATCGCGTGCGCAGTTCAAAAGGCTTACATAATCTGTGGTAATCTCGCACATGTCACGACCGTTGTTTGTTTTTTTAATTGATTATGAGTTAATAGCCGTTTAATTCGGGCAATTTTTAAACGGGTGCTCGTTTATTTTTGGGATTCGCAACTAACGTGCGTTCACTTGTAGGTAATGTATATCTACTTTATAGGTACTATATATGTAAATGAATGTAAAGCTACTTTTATTGATAAAAGGAAGATTAATATGTTCAAGGTGGCATTAATATACCAATTTAGTTTTAATTGTAATAAACAAATCAAAACATTTTGACTGTAAACAAGCTAAGCTAAGCTTAAATCTGTTTATAAACCCTCTATTTATGATCCTAAATATTTAGTAGGTAAAATATAATGTGTCGTAAATTTTCTTTCTTTTATGGCAAATTTTTATTGGTCAGCCCGCATGCTAGTAGCAATCCATTGAAGAGTTTTTTTCACGTTATTGAGGCGAGAGCTATTGTAACGACGCAATGTGTGCCATAAAAGACAACATTTAATTCGGTTTACGGCGCCAACTGGCTGAATTTTAGTTATCAGGCCCTGGTTACGCAAAACAACTGTCAAAGCTTGGTATTACCTACTATTTCAATTGTCCACTTAGCGGGTCGAAGGTCGTCCACAAAATTCTACAGCACCAGCAAACACAATTAACATCGTAGGCGTTTATATGACAGCTTAATATGATTAATTACCTTGAAGTTTCAATATGAACGAGAAATAAAACTGACCATATTTTAGTTATTGCCGTTAGTTGGAATTTTTTAAATATGATTATAGTGATTAGGTACAGTTTGCAGTACATTAGAAGGATCCAATGGTAAATCAAACTTTGTCCCTGCCCGGATTGTACACGGGAGTCTGGGACAGCTCTTCTGCTCTGTAATGCAAAATAAACACTTTTGATATTTCCTGGCAAATGCCAACCGATTAAGTTTTCACCAAGATAAAGGAGGGTAAGAAATAAAATTACATATATATATACGTGATGGTAGGAGGCTTGCATCCTCACCACACAACACAACTAGCTAGCACAACTTGCCCTAACTCTTTCTAACTAGTCTGTTACGATAGAGACGCACTGATATACAAGTCGCGGGGCAAGTTGTAGCAGCCGTCCTGCTGGCTTAACATGCATGCACGAGACAAAATTTGACAGGTGCTAGGGAAATAAATACATCTATTCCATATTCTAACGTAAGACTTAACGCTTAAGGTTTAAAATAAAAGTGTCCCATCTTGATAAAATCTCTATAAAAATGTGAAAATCGCAATAGTCTGTTAGTAAGAAAAGGCAATAAAAGTCAGGACGAGACACTTTTATTACACTCCTATTACAATAGATGTATTCATTTCCCTAGCACCTGTCAAATTTTATCTCTTGCATGCATGTGCATGCATAAGCCCGCAGGACGGCTGGCGCAAGTGGTCCGCGACTTGTTTGTCGCTCGGATATCCCTTTCTAACTAGTATGTTACGATAGAGACGCACTGAGCGACAAGCGAGTAAAATACAAGACGTGCCAGCCGTACAGATTGCAAACTTCCTAGGGCCTCAGAGCCAACTTACCATCAGCCCCATATTTCACCAAGTTGACATTAACAGGTGACATGTCACAATTCGGTACACATTGCAAATTAGATGAGTTTCTTCATCGATAGTTTTCATAGTAAATCGCAATGTACACCGAATTGTCAAATGTCACCTGTCAATGTCATCGTGGTGAAATAGGGGGCTGATGGTATTGCTCGTTTGCCTTCTCCAGTCCATGCCGTAAATAAACATTCTCTCATTTTTCTAACATGCTAAAGTATTGAAGAAACTCTTCTAACAATAGCTCGTTCTCGCTTTCGACACTATCGGGTAACGCAAGCCCGATAAGTGCAAAACGGAGTATAAGCAGAAACAATGGGCAGTGGAAAGCATTGTTCCAGCTATTGAATCGTCATTCGTCAACTAATTCAAGGTCATGGAACACCCACCAGTCACTCAGGGTAAAGGCGCAAGCGGGTGAACTAAATAAAATTGATAGAGGAAGCAACTGTCAATCATTTTGTTGGGCTTTTAACAGGTACCTATTTAAAGTTAGAGGTTAAGTCAATATACCTTTAATTTGGTGAATGTTAGGAGTTAGACTAACACACGAAACATTAAGGTCAGGAGGGTAAGGTGCGTCTTGCTGAAACAATATTTAAGAAATATTGATGGTGCGTCGCCCCAACTAACCTTGTTAGTTTTATTACAGATGTTACTAGCCACAAAGCATGTGGCTGCTGCTTTAGACGGCATTTTGCTTGTGAAATCTAATTTATCGCCATTAAGATAAGGATTTGTCGATAGTCTATCTTATTGTTAAAATCTGAAATAAAACAAAGTAATCCAATTGTATTTTTTATAAACTTGAATCAAGAAGTCCTATGAGTTCCATTCCAAGTTACTTCACGAAGACATTTTTAAACTTATTCAAATTTAAAGTCAAAAACCAATTCTTTCGAGTTCAACATTTTAAAATAATTTTGTTTATGTCAAAATAGAAAGGTTTCACTTGTTACTTGGACCAACCATAAAGTATGTCTGTAACATAACATCATATCATTGCTTGACAAGATGATCCACCCCTTTCGGCCGGTGTCGCTGCTAAAGTATGCGTGTCGAAATTGGCATTGAAATACCTTTACTATTTCGTAATAGGAGTTTTATGGAGTAATAGGGAACATGCATGAATTTTTTTATCGCATTTCTTAACAAACTATGAAAATACCGTAAAGGGATGGCAAAAAGTGAAATTAAAATTAAAATCGGCCAAAAAATACGGATAGTATAATCATTTAAAACCTACTAATTAGACAGAGAGATCCGACTCCATACTATAAATTCTATTTACAATAAAATCTTTAATGGCTTATATCTTGGTTATTTTTATTCGATATATTTTTTCTCTACTGTTTCTTCCATGAATTACTTTTTACTAAAGTAAAAAAAATCATGCATATTACCTATTTCTAGGTGCCTGCAACAAAGGGTGTTATGTTTTTCTTTTATTTAACGGTCACTGTTTGTCGAGCATATTTATCGCAAATAAAAAATCTGAATGCATTTTTGTATGGTCTTCTTAGTCTACTGATACGAGGGCTACTCACACAGAAGCAAGGGCCAATTTAAACGAGACTGGGAGAGGACCCCATCTAAACATCCGCTAGGAAGGTATCATTAGATGTACATATTATTTTCTCATGCTCACTAGAATCCATCGGGTAAGGCGTTGCTAACAAGTCCCATGCAACAATCAGGCCCAAAGTACTTCCAATAAAGTATCAGCCCAAGAGTTAACACCAGTGCCACGATCACCAATCCTTATACAAAATAGACCCATTATCAAGTAGTTGGCACCAAATGTGTGTAACTTTCTATCCCTTCGCTTCCTTGCCCCGAGCGACGTCGTAAGTTATATTGTGCGGATAAATAGCCTATTTAACACCCCGTAGACGCACATTTACATTCCATTATGGATAGTTATGATAAACTCTTTCATTAGCAAGTGATAAATGCGTTTAGCCCGCTGTTTATTTCGCTTTACGTTCGCAAAATGAATCACAATCATGCTATTTCCTCGAGGAAAATTGATAAGTAACGCAATAGGCTCGAAGTAGGAAAATCGATATTAAAGAATTATATTTGAGGGAACCGGATCTTTATAAAAGTAAACAATACATGTTCTTTGAATTTGAAAAACATGGAAGCGACAGTGAATCTTCGGAGAAAGGGGACCAACGGCCGGCGTCAATAGAATAACAATTAATTTTATATCCTTCTACGATACCTCGTTGTTGAAACTAGTGCTGCGGCTACATCGATACGGTCACATATTGTAAAGATAACAGTCAAAAGATAAACAGTGTTATCGTACAGACACAATGTAAAGGTTAATTGGAGAAAGCGAAAAACTCATTTGCGCAAAGTAACAAACGCCTTTAAAATTGAAAACGTGTATTCCCTGGATACGCATAACCAAATATTCCTCACAAAACCGCCAATAACTTGAACAATCGGTGCATCGACATGCAAATTTATGATTTTTTTAAATCGGGAGCATCACAACATCAAGTATCGATATATCGATATGGAACTTACTAGTATAGTACTCGACGACGTTCGCGTCTGGAATACATAAATCGTCACAAACGGACCGAAGGCCACTACGTGCAACCGAATGGGGGTCACCGGCGACGCGGATATTTTGGCTGTCACCGACATCAGTGCATCCAAGGATGAAGAATATAAAGAAACACGAGGAAAAGGTAAAGGCCGAGAACAAAGGAAGGCCGATATTGTTGAAGAGAGCAGCGATGATAAATGATTTGAATATAAATGAGAAGAGCAAAAGAATATGTGTCTACATCATAAAATCGTCGAAAACGGAACTGGGCGTTTTTATTTAAAAAAAAAGTGTACATAGTTAAGGACTAATATTAAGAAACGGTAACTCCATTCCGTTTCGAAAATTAACCATGAATTTGAGATACCGCCTATTGGCGTATGGGAGCAGTTTATAAATGTATGACTAATTGTTGTACCTGTATGGAAAAGTTACCGTTGACTCTTAGTGATATAGATTTAGATTCAAAAGAGAATAATAATACCCCCAATGCTAAACCACAACCGTAATCAGAAATTTAACGAGTAACCCATCCTCCTATGCACAGTATAAAATTAGACGCCTTAATGAAGACCGGACACATTTTAAGGTCAACGAGCGACGTAACACTAAAGCAAAATAAACTTTATCCTCGTGATCCGACACAGCTACATAACGCCGACTGGTTAATTACCACTAATCAATACGTATGTAGGTGAAAGTGAAACATGAACACTTGCACCATTTACGCGTAGTTCCTATTATGTGATCCGGTGTAGGAAAAAATGGGCTGTTGATTGCAGATGTGCTTGCTCGTGTCGTGATATAAAAGAGTATCTACTAGTGGAGGAAAAGTATCTATTTACAAGGCAATAATAGTAGTTATAAACTTTCGAGATTAGAAGTGACTGAAAAGGAAAAGATGTAAAGGCAAACAACATCAAAAACCCTCACACAAACATTTGCGTTCTTTTAACTCGCATAAATTCTTTAACACTGTTTCTTTGATGTCCTAATAGTTTGTTGGACCTGGTGACATTTATATAAATATAACCTGATTATTATTAGGTTGTTTAAATCGAAAAACCAGATTCGTTAGTCTTTTAAATTACTTCCTCATATCTTGCTTCATAGTTCATAGGTCAAAAGTTCCACGTTGTAGCACGCTTGTTAGAGGCGTAATCGGATTATTTGAAGCGCCTTTTTGACCCAAAATTCTCACCGGCAAAAGTATGACCCAGTATTGTAACTCGTATTAAGACTGCGACATATGTTTTGATATTCACTTGAAGATGCTTTAGACACTTGTTATTCAGCCACTTGACCGCCGAGTGTTCTCTAGTGTGAATCGGGCTTAATTATGCACTTGTACAATAGTTACGTGTAGATTGCGTAACGGAATCAGATGAAAAAGTAATCGAATGTCCGGAGTCATTGTGTGCCGTTTTGTCAAGTCACAATTGTTAGAAAGTCTCTTTCAGACTGTGCACATAACTTTCTGACAAAAAAATACTGTCATTTCATGTTTCTTGGCAAGTTAAGTATAATTTTGCCATAAATTTAGGAAGCTGGAAGTAAACATGATCGAATTATTTTTATTTGGTTGTTAACGTTACAAAAGCGACCACGCTTTACGGAAACTTTCTAACCCGCCTTTCCAATACTTATTTTGGGAAAAATCTAAAGGGAACTTTGTGAGACTAACGAACAAAACGAATAAAAATATGTGACGTAGGTACATATATAAATCTACACAAGATGAAGAAAAATATAGAAAACATAATATATAATAGGGTACCGGACAGAGTACAGATAAATTATTTTATACTGACCACGAAATGCAACCCCCCAAAACACATGAAAATATAAATGCAGAACTTAATTTTGTGTTACAGTTATTTTTTGCTGCTGATTGTTGACGTGAAGTACCGAACGGAAAATTTTGATATTCAGACGAATAGTATGCCAATGTATGCCCTGAAATGATCTGAAAAAAATCTGGTGGTGTCGCTACAAACATAAAAAAAATATTTCATTTTTATCATTTTTTATATATATTTTTTCTTTTATTTATATAACCAGTATTATTCTTTTTCGTTGTGACGCAAATCTAAATGAAGAATACTATTTCAAAATTTGAAACAAATCACGTGAACAAATTTCGAAAAATATCATATTAAAAAAAAAACCTTTAAAAATGCATAAGTCAAAAACTGTCACAATTACGATGTTGATACTCAGCATAAATAATCCTCACTATAAGAGGTGCTCACAAAAAACCCTAGTCAAACTGATGTAAGTGACGATTTACCAAAGCTATCGTTTTGACAAAAATGTGTTTTGTGGATCGCATCATTTTATAAAAATAAAAAGTAAATGTGACGTTCTCAATATAAAGGGACCTTATGGAGGATGGCAGTTACGCTCTTATTCTTGTAATTATACGAATACTATGGTAACAGTTCTAAAAACGGCGTAACCGCCTGCCTCCATAAGGTCCCATTCATTATATTGAGAACGTCACAAAAGATTTGACCTGTCGTTCCGGTACCCTATTAACTATTACGACTCATTGTTTCACACTCGTCTCAGCTAAAAGTCATCAGTCATCTCACGTATAAATTCCATATACAAAAAATAAGAAGAAAAAATGTCTACAAACATAGCCATTATTGTCAGCTACAAATTTTCCCATATTATAGGCGAGTTACTTTGTAAGGGTTGTTAATCCTTAAATAGTTACGAGTTATTTGAGGAGTTACAAAGAAAGGTGATTCGCCAGTTAAAGCAGCATGCGCAGGCGTTTCTCGGACGTCCGCGCGCAACGCTTCCTGCCGCGAACAAAACAAGCGGGCGCGGCGCGGGCGAACAGTTGTGTGTGATTCATGAGGTGTATTCAAGTGTCTTACCGTCGACGTCGCTGATTTTTAATAGTTTGTTCTTGTCGATGCGGTTTTTAAATTCTATTTTATTGGTGGGAAATTCAAGAATATTAATGTAATTTGAAGAAAAAAAACGCGTAAAAGGTTTTTTATTTAGGTATGTGTAAAACTGAAAACATGCAACATGTAGCTTTTAATAGATATTTTACTGTAAAGCAGGAAACACTAAAGCGCGCGCTTAAATAAATAACTCAAGAAGTTAATGAAAAGGTAAGATATTTCTAAGAATAGTGTGAAAATGCTAAAATTACACAAAAAAATTAAAAGTTAAAAATATTTAGTTTTAAAATACAAACAAGATTAATTAATTCGTCAATCTTGCCGTCTTTTGGCACAAATAAATAGAGATAGTAGGGGAAATATCATATTTAACTGCATTTATTCCTATAGATACAGAGTACCCCAGACGATATAGGTAGGTATAACAGAGATAATTAGTACCTACTTATAATTTGCACGAATTAATATATGAAGGTTCGAATACGAGTATGTTAAATCAATGTTTCATCTTTAAATATATAAAAGCATTATTGCTATTCAATTCATAATGAGAAGGATGTTGTAATATTATTAAATGAAGGTAGACTCTTGACTTGAGAGTGTACCCGCATAGAAAAATATAAATCAGTTGCATCTCGGATATGATGTTTTAATTATGCGCATCCGAAATATTCCACAATGAAATGTTAAAAATATTTCGGATGGAAGGGGTTGAAATTTTCATTGACGATATTTTAATCTGGGGAAAGGATAAAAGTGAGCATGATGAAAGATAGAAAAATATAAATCAGTTGCATCTCGGATATGATGTTTTAATTATGCGCTCCCTATCTAAAAATACTTCAGGTATGTCACCCTTGCATTAATCAAGTGACCCGCTCCTGGGTCTTGCCAGCTTTTTAGGGCTCCGTACCCAAAGGGTGTCAAACGGGGCCCTATTTACTAAGCCTACGCTGTCCGTCTGTCCGTCCGTCCGTTCAACCGTTCGTCCATCCGTCCGTCCGTCTGTCCTGGAAAATGGGACAGTTCCCGAGGGAGCGACTTCTACGCAGACGAAGTCGCGGGCAAAAGCTAGTGGTACCTACCTAAATAAATTATTAATGGTATTTTTAAAGGGTTTCCAAAGTTGACGCTTGGTTGGTTGCTTGCTTGGGTTTTGCTAGCACATCTGTCAAAATAAAAATTATCTCGACACCCAAAAACTATTGAACTTTCCACGCATTCCAATTCCTAGCAACGTGAAAGCAAAAGGACATGGTTATCGTTTCTGCTACCCAAATCGAATTAACGGATGCAATTATTAATATCGATTTCCGGCGAGGCTATAACTGGATGCTAAATAAGCACGTACGATCATTGTTTATTTGCTAGCTGAAATAAAAATATGAAAATAAATATGGAGGTGGTGAAAATACTATCACATAAGAAAAGCAAACAAAAAGAAACCAAAAGGAAAAAAATGTAGGAAGAAAATTAATACAAGTAAAATGCAAGCGACAGTTTAGCGACAGAGGTATCTTTAGTACACCCACTGGCGCCACCTAGAACAGAGAGGACTTAACGTCAACCACAGAAATAACCACTCTTAACTCTACCAACAACACATTAAAATCCAATTTCGTGCACACTTCAAAAAATAAATCTTCGTATGACTCATACAACTCAATGTAAGCATTACTGCAAACGGAATAAACGTCAAATTTATATGATTGGTGGCACGCACGTGCATTTCGATAGGCTTATAGAGTTCCTTCCTGTTGCTCCTTTAGATATGGCACGTAGGTGGTGCAATTAGAAGGAACACGTGTTCTGGAGGCGTCGGCTAGATTTATTTGAATAACGTAAGTGTAAACAGTTAGTCGGAACTGAAATCATAGAGAATGCTAATCATTCCGAGAGCATTGCGTGGTGTTTGCAATGACGCAGAATAATAAAGCGATAATCTAGAAGATATAAGGCGCCAGTGACTTGGAATCTACGGCTCAACACACGATAAAGATTACTTTTTCAAATGTTTAGGGCGCTTTGTCTCGTTCGATACTCTTAATTAAATATGTGCGGCTAAGCTAAGGTAAGACGTAAGGTCCACGTCAAATTTCTTTAGTTCAAACAAGAATCTTGCGTCAGTCAACTAAAGTTAAGTCACAGTAAATACTGTAAAGACTGGCACAGAGCAAACAGTTGATGATTAGAAAACGTTTTTCTTGACTTACAAGATAAAAGTTGTCAGCCTCTTCATCAGTCATCAATATTAAGTCCTACTATCAGAAATCCCGAAACACTTACTTAACAATAGCAACTTACCTGCAGAATTACAGATGTCTTGTAGTTATGTCAATTTTGAAAGCTCAATGGATTGATACACCAGAATATTGCTACCGTAAAGCGAACACCGTACATTGTACAAAGCATAAGTGTTCAATTCCAAAGCAATCTAAACATCAGCGATCCAAAATTGCAAGAGATGTTTACATTTGCAGCTATTATTAGTAGGTAATGAACAAAACTAGTGTACAAAATAGGTTACCTCATTAAAATTAAATATTTAAAACATTCGGACATAGACAAGTGCTAAAATTATTATTAAATAGCATAAATAACATTAGAACCTCGAAATGAAGCTGCACAAATTAGTCCAAGGGAGCAATTATCTCACTTATGGCAGGGGCGTAAAGGTCAACCAAGTAATGATTCTGCAAGTCTAAGCGATGATGACATCCGTAGATTTAAGAAACTAAAGTGACATGGACGCTTAAAAAATACATTTGACATGGCTTTAAGTTTTGCTAAGGTCGTAGACAATTTGCCATTTCGCCATTTGTTCAGTACGATAAACGTAAAATGACGTAGTAAGAAAGATGTAAGTCGATATTGACGTCGGTAGTGAAATATGATTCCAGAGAGCACCCGCAGTCAAGGGTCGTATTCCCTTCCTTATAGGGAAGCAATGCCGCTTACTAAAATTCATATAGGGTTTCTATTCGACATCTAAAACGTTATTTGAAAATTTAACGCGTATAGTATAGAGTTGCATTTGGAAACATTGGCTTTTATCTACACTCTGTCATTCTTTTACGATATCAGTTAGATAGGACAGCTAGGATATTAATAACAGCTTTTAATACATAAATATTATTATGTATCATGTATGTGTAATGTAATGTTTAACACTAAGATAAACGTTGATGGGAATTATTATAAATGAATAAATGGTCACATGAATTAAATTTCTTTTACTTCTAAAACTGAGACTTGCAACTTATGCATCATTCATCGTGTTCGTTTCGTACAAATTGTTTCGTACATCGCCGAGACGAGAGCCAATAAATTAAACTTCATTAAAAAAACGAGTAGGTATCTAGTAATTAATGAATGCTTGGAATAACTACGCAGTTTTATTCCTGTCACGATCGTGCAGAACGCAAGTCGTCAGTCCAGTCGAGGCGCAAAAACTGTCTGAATTGAATCACGAACGGGTCACCCGATAAGATCAGGGAAGGTTCTGTGGTAAAAACTTGACAATCTACCACCAATAAGTAGCAGTACCATTATAGAATACCTGAATCCATTGTCCTAGCACAAAACGAACGTTAAGTCCTACGCTGTTATTATCAAACAGCCGTGAGTCCACACATGGTAAAATACAATTATACTTGCTGCTACAGATCTCCTGTGTAACCTATCGATCAATCTCATTCCAAATCTAAACTGACAAAACATCTGTTACCGAAGATAAACTAACCGTAACTGTTTTACCATAAACAGGTACGTGGTACACAAAAGCAGAATCTAAACAATTCAATTCTAACAATCTTAATACTTCCTAGATTTCTTCACATATCGTTGAGTGTGCAGTTCTAAATATAGATCTGTCTTAAACATCGGGGGGGAATTTGGAGGTTCAAAGACCTCGCGAACCGGCTGGGCCCGTCGGTAAAGAATTCCTTGAATATTAATGGGGGTGGGCGGCACGAGAGCTAAGTTCAGGGACAAAGGTAATAAAAAGGTAATCAGTTCAGGACGAAAGTAGTCCATGTCCAAAAAGCAATCGAGATAGAAAAAGTCATTAATCAATCAATAGTAGTATAAAATACGATACCCTATTTTTAGTGCCCTTTTGACCGCGTCGGTTCCCTTTCTATGCATTTGCTTTGGATACTTAATACCTTAACTTTTCAGTAAAATTATACCTCTGATAGATTAGGAACGAAATATCAATGTTTCAACTATTTCCATATTTTTCCTAGAATGGCTCAAAGGTAGTGCCTCCTAGTGCTTAAATAGCGCTATCATAGTTCTGTTGTGTAAGGACTCACTCGGCGTCGTTGGCACTTCTCCAAGCCTATAAATGTACAGAGGATAAAACCTAAGGCGACGCTTCCTTATAAGACTAGTAGAAATAGCGTTGACATGAACCTTTGAATAATCAATACTTACTATAATTCTAACGATAGGCAAGGTGGCTTACCTTAGTCACATACGCCGACTGCTGAAAAAGCGTTTAGTCACCGAAATCTTGGAACATGATTAATATCATTTCCACACACTAATCTTCAGCAGGAATGAGTCATATTACGATTAGATACCTAGTAGAGTTCAAGGTCCAGTAAAAGATTTTTGGATTGGAGCTTTCTACCCGACTGCGTGAAGCAAAAAGCGGAGGGAGTAGAGTAGGTATCGAGTTTATGTAAGCGAAAATCTGATGGTCCGATTTTCTGACGGTCTGATGGCCCGATGGTCTGATTAGAGGAAAATGAGGTAGTGGTTTTAACTTCTCAACTAATTATTGCCCTGTTTGTTATAATAGATGAAATGAGGCATTATATGATTATTTGAGAAAGTAGTCTAAATGCGAATTGTAAGGGTTAAAACGTCCCCATGTTACCGGTTGAAACATGTTTTTAACGGATTCTTCTTTACTTAATAAACATATTTAAAAAGCGATGAACAAATAACTCAATCAAACATAGGTATTGAAAACAAACAAATTCTTCCTTCCCTGTAACAGGGAAGGAAGTACCTGTAACCTTACCTATTACCTTATCGAGCTTACAGAAATAACTCGCGTAGAGTAGGTAGGTAGGTATGTGGTCCACTGGCGATTTATTAAACCGTGTTAATTAAGTGTCACATGTCATCTTCCACGCTAATTGCATGATATCATACACCACATACTTACAATCGTCAATGGTCGTTAGCATAACTGTATTAGAATTTAGACGCCTTTTCTTCAACGTTTTATGAGAACGCATTTTGAAATTTCTTCCAATCTGTTTTTTCGCTTTAGTCTTTATCGTTTTGGATTTCAGCTTTCTTCTCACCTACTGCGCTCATCTTTACTTCAAATCTTAATATTGATCAAAATCCGTGTCGATTTACATTAACTTATACTCGCTCCTAACATCCAGAATGCGGATAGATTCAGTTACTTCGAGTTAAAATTTGACATTTGCTACATTCAAAATGTATCAAATTTCAACCCGAAGAAACCAAATCCATCCGCGTTCTGAATATTGGGTGCGTTCGTAGGAAACGTTCAACTTGCCGACCAATGGGTCATAATGTCGACATCCAACTAGGTAGCTATATTCCTCGGGCATTCGAGCAATCTAATGCAAATAAACAGATCCCAACAACCTATTGATCTTGTTAGATAAAACGACTACAGTGAGGAAGACTGTAGAAAGTCGCCAGCCCAGAGCTATCACTAGTTAATAGATATAGGGCACGGCGGCACAAAATGCTTAATAAAAAAGCTTAATAGAATTCGTGCGTAAAGGAAAATTGTACATGATGTTGGTAGGTACAAGTAGGTAGGTATATTATCTTTGTAATCATTTCATCTGTTTGGCGCTTGAATGCTCTATAGTTTACTATTGCAACCTGTTGAAAAGAACAACTCGTTATATTTTAAATGAACTATTGTTTCGATCTTGTTGTAAATAAGGTTTTGATAATATTTAAACAAGCAATCGAAGCGTGTGATTAGTAACGCTGGAAATGAAGCTTCTAGTGAAGCGAAACAATCGTTTACAATAACATTAACATGTAGCCGTGGACCACACAATGACGCTTTTTGTTATTATAACACGCACGGCAAAAATACAGCCAATATGTTTTATTATATTGTAATCCAATGCCTGAATGAAATCATTCTACCGTACAATTTTATAGTATGTTCTGTGTGCTTCGGAATTGTAAAGTTTTATGTGGGTTTTTCAGTTTCATATCATCAAAAACGTCATTGCTAGCTTAGCTTATATCCAAAGAGGAAATATTATACAAAAACGTAGTACTTATCTATCATATTCTTATACCTAACAACGCAACTAATCTGTTCTTTTGTAATCAGATCCAGTTGTGCACGTGATGTGATGCAGGGCAAAGTCTGAAACACTAAACATTCGACACCGAGTTACCGGGTTATTTAGGTGCTTTAGCGACGCTTGTAATTTTAGCTCAGTGCATCGCGTTTCGTTTACCTCATCACCTCTGCGTTGTCTTTTGTTTACCGTATTTGCATTTAGTTTAACAGGTTACGTCAGCTGAAACCAGGGAAGTCTTTCACCAATTTCACTGTACCCAGTAAGTAGGTTTAAGGTATACAAAAACTGTATGATCTTACAAGTGAGGTTGCTTTTAGGGCGGAGCTAGGAATCAGTGGTATGAATAAATGGTGTGTACCTGTAGCGATTCAATTTAATATCCGTCGCTGGATAGACCAAGTCAAAGTCACCGAAAAATTAGAAAAAGTGGTCTTTCCCAAGATTGAGGTGGTTCAACATAGAGAAGAGTGGCGTACAAGGAATTATTGTCGAAGGTCAAAATTGAATCCAGGTCGTTGAGCCTGCAAGGTAAGTAAATAGGTATCCATCAAAATTATGTGTAGTTCAGTACTTATCTAACGAAAACTTATAGTTCTTCGGAAATTACATAAAAGAGAATGATGTTGAGAGTAATGACAGAAAACAAATAAATTACAACATGGTGACCTTTTATATGTATTTTTTTGAAAACAATTCGCTCAAGCAACAGGAATACGATCCTATTTGAAGATATCCAAGGTAATGGCGTCATCGGTCTTCTGCGGAATATTAATTTCGAACACCGGAAAGAATGTAATATCCTCGCTCGCCAACTTCGCTCACGAAAAGGGTCATTCCTCCCTCGGTCGGTAAAGCTAAGTCACCCTTATTACAATTTAATCTAATAGTTTCGTTACGTAAACACATTATACGCACGTTCTGCCTACTGTTTGTGATGATTCTTTCCGTAACTAATTACGAGTATAGGTACATTTTGTTTGATCCGGTCTCCATTCGTTTAATTCATATTGTTTTTTTATATAACCGCTACTGATCGGTATGTAGAGAATTCTGGGCCTTACAAATTAAGGGTAATCACCAGTATCATCACTGAACTGTTTATAGTATTTTCCATACTTTAAACCATGTTTTGCCAATAAATAACAGTTCTTTCCCTACAGACAGTTCGCATTCATCCATTTTGTTAGTATTTTTTTGGTTCGGCGGGTGATCATGTGTTCGCAGCTGCTTTTTGGCGGAGGTGTTGAAAACTGTCGTCTGTCGACACCCGGGTTGACTGTTGACGCGCTGATAGTTTAACCCGATGATAACTGTGTTAGATACACGCTTTTTGATAGTTGTAGGATCACGAATATTCGTAGAAGGTTGGCGTTAGTAAACAGTGTCATTAAAATATGTGTGACCGAGAGAAATACGTAAACAGATACCTAGATGATAGATATGTTTCTATAAACAAAATTATTTTTACCAAATAGGTAGGTAGGTACCTACGCAAACGCAAAACCCTGGGACTGAATAAGATATTAATTATATCGTAATGTCACACCATGTGCTTCTCATATCCAGCAATTCAACAATATCTAGGTGATATGAAACCTATGTACCTATATCAAAATGAAACGTCAGATTATTATTACCTAACCTATGGATATTTTCAACGACAACTCGCCTTCGTTGGTCTTTGCCGCTTAGTTACTGTCAAAATTACCCTTCGACCGTCTCGTACCTATCCTCTCGAACATTAAGAAGTTCAAGTTTCACGGGAAAAGTGATGAGACGACTGATGTTCAAGGACAATACGGACGCATGTGCAGGCAATAAATAGGTACCTAGGTATCAAGGGAGTAAAACATTTTATGAAGTAGGTACATCTTTGAGCGTCACATTTTGTCAAAAGACAAATTGAACTTCGAGATAGGTAGGTTGTAAAATCTAATTGGAAGGTTATACTTTCTTAGTATTAGTAAATAATTCATATTGTAATGGTAAAATAATATTGATTTTTCTTCTTTCCATTTAACGGCAACTCTCAATAACGCCATAAAATGCGCAGTCCCTTCAGTGTCGCTATTATATATAGAGTTTACACTGTATACCTATCGTTCGTTCAAATAGTGTGCAGTACACCCACACACTGCTAAGGAAACCATATAATATTATCTGAATAGCAATACCCATTATTTAATAAATTAATATAAAATCCATGTTTTACTTTTAGAACATCCCTGTACATATTGAAATCGTGCGCTCGCTAGGACAGCGACGAGTCAAATGAATATATTTTGGTATCTTTGTCGTGTGTGGTGCTTAGCTATAATATAATATATATTTTGGTATATTAATATATATTATAGCTCCGTGTGTGACGCGCATTAAGCTTAGAAGAGCTTAAAATAAAACTAACTTAATTAACTTAAGGAAACTTTCATCAATCCAATTAGGTTCCTGAGAAATAAGTCCTACTTACTATTTCCTAAAATAGCAAGGATCACAATATTGCCCACAATAGAGCAGAATTACAGCAGGAAATAAAACAAAACCATACACAAACCTCAGCCGAGATTAGATCTATCTATGTACCTACCTACCTATAGGACAAATCTATTAACTGCGAGGCGAAGGGGTCGTAACGTAAACTACGTACCGAAGCAGACAGGGGTTGGGTCGGGTAGGTCAAGATACGGAGAAGATAAAACATCTTCTATTCAGATAAAGCTAAAGGTATAAAACAATATTTTCATGAACGAAGTAAGTACGTAAACAAACCGAAATCGTTCATCAAAAATTAGTCTATTTTCAAAAATCGTTCCTTACCTTTTGTAAACAACGTGCGCCGGTCCACAACGTAAACACTCAACACAGCACTAATATCACAACACTTTTTAACTTGTAGAAATAAAACTGATTGAACGTTTGTTTTGCTCGCGGTTGTCAGCCGTGTCCTTGAGCGGGCGACGCCATGTTGTTTCGGGAGCGGGCGCGTGGCGACTGCGGCTGCGCGCAGCCCCTGACGGCCGGCGCATGCGCGGTGCGTCACGCACCCCTCGCGCCGCGCGGCCTTCCTTGTTCCTCGATGACGTTGTGCAGTATACGCAAAAAAATCGGGACCTTTTTATTT
This sequence comes from Tortrix viridana, assembly GCA_963241965.1. Taxonomy (NCBI): domain Eukaryota; kingdom Metazoa; phylum Arthropoda; class Insecta; order Lepidoptera; family Tortricidae; genus Tortrix; species Tortrix viridana. The sequence continues at coordinate 10,798,067 of OY725186.1, forward strand.
TTATTAAATAAAGAGGTTTTTTTTATTAGGTAGGCTCGCCTCGGCCGACATTTCCGGTACTCATGGTTTTTAAAGTAGGATCAATATGCAATGAAGGTAGGTTCGAGATAAAAATAAAATAAAAATCCAGGAAAATTTTAACAGCTCATTTTCGTTATAATTTGATATAGGTAACGGATGCATCGCATCTACCTGACCACACCCCGTGTATCCGTCACTGCAATTATTGCATGCATACTTATCAACATTATCAACACAAACACTACGATTACGATCTGGAAACAATTAATTAGGTAGGTATATTTTACTTAATGTACAGTGGTACATACATAAAGAATGAATGAAAACCACATGAAAACAAAAGGCCGGTATACCTACGATCCCATTGTTTTAATATAAATATCCTAAACGAAAAATAAACATTTTTAGTAATTATATTGAACCCTTTTTTCCTTAACTAAATTAAATAATAATCGTCTTTTAACACGTAAGTAATAAATAAATGACTAAATTATAAATATATCATCCCTTCACACAAATCCAACAAGCAACAAAACCAAACCAATAATAACGATCATAAAAACGTCATAATTCAAACCGATCACAATGAACTTTTTTTTCGTTTTATCTGCGTGTGCCTTATACTGCGACACCATTGTCATCTGCCAGACGGGTGGCCCGGGAGACTCGGGGAGAGTCGCCCACTAGCCGCCCACGCAATATAATCTCTAATCGGATTGCTAGGGTAATCATAATGCTATGCAAAACGAGTTGCCCCTTACGCTCATAGGCACGTTAGGTAGAGTTAGGTAAGTACCTAGTACTTCGGCTGAGTGTTATTTTCTTAAACAACTCTCCTCTCAGCTCGTCGAGTCGAGGAAGTAATTTAAACTGTAAGCTTGAGTTACCCGCGCACTCGTAGGAGCTGTGTCCACTTAAAAGGCAATGTTACTACTTTAGCTGTACTGCTTGGTCGACGAAACCTGCGATCAAAGTCAATAAAACACGCACTAAATTGTTATTGACGAGACAACTTAAAAAGATAAAAAAAAAGATAAAAGATATTTATTCAGTAAGTAGGCCGCACGGGCACTTTTACACGTCAAAATCTACCAGCGCTTCCCAAGAGGAGACCACTGCTGAGAAGAAGCGCCGCAAGAAACTCAACAGTTAGTCATTTTTTAAATGAAAATATAACAATGTCACTACTTATTCTAGCATTATATAAAACTGTAAAAATAATATTAAATATCTGCGTAGTTTTGCAGGAAAACATGTCAGAATGACTATGAGAAAATTTATATATATATCACACAAAACAGTTTTGACATGTCTTCCTACATAAACCGTGTCCCCTAGACAAGATACAGCGTTTACATGATTTTTATGAGGTATGTACGAGTAGTAGGTAAGCTATTGAACATTAAACATTAGTTAATTTTCTGGTTTAGGCCAAGCATTTTTGTCCGTTAGATAGTCCTCGACCCTATAGTACGCCTTTGACATCAACGACTTTTTCAAGTAATTTTTAAGTGCTGGAAGGGGTAACTCTAAAACTATGTCGGGTAATTTATTATAAAAATGAATGCATTGACCTACAAATGATTTATATACTTTACGGACACGAAACTTTTTTATGGCAATTTTATTTTTATTCCTAGTATTTATATTATGTATATCAGAATTTTTAACGAAAGAGTCTAGGTTCTTAATAACATACATAATATTTTCATAAATATATTGGGATGCTACTGTTAAAATATTAATTTGTTTAAAGAGTTCTCTTAATGAATCACGGGAATTTAAGTTATATATAGAGCGAATGGCCCTTTTTTGTAACACAAATATAGTTTGTATGTCAGCTGCTTAAGCTGACAAATATAGAGGCAAGAGTGATCTAAGTACTAATCGATGTGATCATGACGTTTGAAAAGAGATTGAATTGAACGACTGAGTGAAGCAAAAAGAAGGGTAAGTAATGCGGTTAACAGTTGATCTATGTATGTATATGTATGGATGTGACCGAAAATCGGGTTTTCCACTCTAACTCCTAAACTATTGGACCGATTTTAATAAATAGGGTGTCATATTAACCGCGCGAGTGTCATAGGCTATATAAAAATTATAGGGGTATACTAGTCACCAGTTGGGTTTTAGTTTTTAAGGTAAGATTAACGCAGGAACGTTCTACTGATTGAGTAAGTTATGATATATTACAGAAAATTGGTTTAAGTTATAGCAATGTAAAGAAACTATTAAAAGGAAAATATCGATATTTGAATAAATTATGTTAATAACCCTATAAATAAAATTTAAAATATAAAATGTTATTGAAGCGTTTATTCTAGCTCACCTTTACTCAAACGAATAGCAATCCAGTTAAGTACTCAACATAAATCTTCGGCTAGGCGCTTTGAAGCCTTTTAGCCTTACCTTTACTTACAAATCATTCTAATATATACCTAAATACATTCACATAAACATTCTTACGTACGCAAATGAAAAGTTTGTAAACATACCTCGTTGAAGCAGTGATTTTACTTTTACACAAATGGAGTCCCGTACAACAAGATGACGACTAGTCATGAAAACTGCCTCCATTCCACATTGTAGCCCATCTTGTTTTCAAACCCATATTGCTTTTATAGGGTTCCGTAGGTAGAGGGTAAAAACAGAACTTATAATTTCGTTTTGCCCGTCTGTCTGTTTCTCTCCGTATACTTATGCCCTTACTAATAAACGTTGAGTAACCGCTGAGTAGTTATACCATGCTTTGTCCTTATCTGTCATTGTGACATTTGAATTCGACAGATAAGGACAAAGCATGGTATAACTATTCAGCGGTTACTCAACGTTTATTAGTAAGGGCATTACAATACAAAAATGGCTTATCGGACAAATTTAAAATTTAAATGACCTTAACCTAAAGGTGGACATTCACGGTCAGTTAAACTGATCAGTTGAACTGACGTACATCCAAAAACTGACAGTGAATGTGAAATCTTAAGTTGAAATTATACGAACTCAAGGTCAGCTTCCGGATGTACGTCAGTTAACTGATCAGTTTAACTGACCGTGAATGTCCACCTTTACTCACCGATACCTATCCTCCTGAGGCCCAACGTCCTACATTAGGACAATTGTCAAAATGACTTTTAACTTTTGTTGACTGACTTAAGGTTCTGTTTCGAACTAGCGAAATTTTGACGTAGGCTGAGGCTAAAAAAAAGAGGCTATAGCTAAAATGGCAATTTGCGTACGAGCGCGGGCCCAGTGCGGATTGGGAACTTCGCACACACCGTCAAATTGCTTTGTAGGTGTGTGCAGGTTTCCTCACGATGTTCTCCTTCATCGAAAAGCTCATGGTAAATTTACAAATTATATTTTGCACATAGATTCCAAAAAACTTAGAGGTGCGAGCCCGGGTTCGAGATTTGCGTATCTAGGACATTTACATTTTAGTACAGTCGAGGACAGAAAGATGTTTACACTTTTGGACCTTATTACAATGGAACAAGGTGAAAAAGTGTAATCATCTTTCTGTCCTCGACTGTACCTGGGAGACCGAGCGTCGTCGCTCGGGTCGAAACCGAATTTTCATCGATTTTTTATACAAAAACAAAAAAAAACCGATCCACAGGCTCCACAGCTGGGGTTCGAACCCGCAGTCTTTGCGTTGTAGGCCAACGCTCTTACCATATAGAACGCTCTATTCAGACGGAGGCAGCCGTCCCGAAATTACGAACCATATTGCGAAAAAAACGAATTTTCCCATATATGAGACCTAGCTAGATCGAATTTTCGCCCCCATAAACCGCCACGTCGCAATTTTCATCGAAAACGTTAGAGCCGTTTTCGCGAACGCGAGTACAAGTATATAATATAGGTAACATTTCTCATTTAATAGTACCTATAAGGTAAGATATCCTTGGGCCTTCAGAGCCAACTTAAGCTGCGTTGACACGCTCAGTCTGCTTTGACAAAGTAAACCCTGATTTGTAATTCAAGACCAAAATCTAACGTCAACGGGCGCACATTCGCTGGGATTACTGCATTTTGGTTTAAGTGTAGGTATTTTTATCAATTAAACTTACCCTAATATTATGGTTACACGAGTTCTCATTCATATTTTTATGAAATAATGTTTAAATAACTAAATACTCAAGATGAGAACTATCAGGTTCTTGTCTTGCTTGAAATTACTGCACCGTCTACTGTTTAACTTTGGTATCTGTGTGTGTTGCCATTCTTTTATTATCTGTAATCTTTGTTTTGTTTTTTTATTCTTGTGATCGTCGAATAAATGTTTCTATTTCTATTTCTATAAATACAAATCAGAGCACAGGTTTGGTTGGTTACTACTGTGAGCGTAAAAAAAGACTGAGTGTCAACGTAGCTTAAGGGTGAAGCCGCACGAGCGTAATTTTGTGATTTGTGAGTCGCCTAAATATCGAAATTCAGTATACCGTCGTGTTGATACTGTCGATTGAACCGGACTTTTGTGTGGAATTTCGATATTAACGTGACTCACAAGTCACAAAATTACGCTCGTGTGACTTCACCCTTACCATTAATGTCTTAGAATTAGAAGTGTGCTCAGAGGTCGCAAAGCCTTTCATGTGCACTAAAATGTGGTTATAAAACACGACTCAAACAGCGCCGATCCAAATTGACATAACTTTGACAATACGATACGTCAAAAAACCAAAACACGTAGCGTAGAGGTTCGGCCAGCTAGCTGGTCGGGTTTCTTTTAGTTTTTTATAAATTCATAAATAATTTGTAAAGGATGCCGGATCCTGACTCAAGGAAAAGCCAGTGAGTGTGTTAATATTTATTTTGGGACTGCACCGATAGTTAATTAGCTTTTCGAATAGATAAGCGCATAGGCATAGGCATAGATAGGCATCTTCTGGGTGAGCTCGCTACATCGTAGACCGAGTCTTTTGGAGGACTCTAAGGGCAAGAGTTAGTTAAGAGCAAACCCATTATCAATAAAAAAAAAGCGCGGTCTTCGAACTTATATTGTAAAACGAAACCTGCTTATAAAGATATTAAATAGATTTAAATAAGTTTTATTAATGAATTATTAATTTGTAACTAGCTGCAGTAGTTAAAAACTGATTCTATATTTATTTACAGACAGAAGAAAGGTAAACATGAGGCTAAAGAGCAGAGAAAACCACGCCAACAGCGCAATCAGCCTGGTGAAAAAAGACCTGAAAAGAAACATGATGAACCTAAAGGTAATATAACTATAAATATTACACAAATTGACCCAAATTAAGCTCTATGCTTGCACATATGGGTATTAGGAACAATAGGAACTAGACAATGATGAACCAACTTACATTGAGAAAAAGTACTCAGTAACTTTGTATTTAACCTGTTGAACTGAACAACACAGTTGGCTATATATGACAACACAAAATTGATGATTTAAAGAGACTTTGTTTCATATAAAATAAATAAATCAGGTAGGTATAATCTCACACAAATTGACCTAGTCCCAAACTAAGCTATAGGCTTGTACTAAGGGTACCAGGCAACAATATACATACTTATATATAGAGAAATACAATGTATGAAGTATGTCATACTTCAATATATAGAAAACATCCAATGTCTGGGGTTTTTTAATATTTTATTTAAGTTTTAAGTATTATTATTATTTTTATATCATAATAAACTTGATCCGCTGCCTGAATAGCATATTCCTTATTAATCAAGATAAACTATAGTTGCAGTTCCTGAAAAGCCTGCCTACGAGGAGCCAGGACCTGAGTTCTACAAAGGTCTGAAGAGGGAAACTGATGAAATCCTTAAAATAACGGAAGAAGCTAACTCTAAGTACAAGAAGAAAGAAATACAAAGCAACTGGGCCAAGTATGAGGTCCCGATTGAGAGCTACGATGAGGTTGAAGAACATGAGAACATGGGAGCTGACTATGAGGTTATCAGAGATTATAAATATTTAAATATTTTTACCTAACTAAAAAAAGCTTTTAAACTGAACACTCTTTGGCATTAGAAAATAGATCTTAATGTAGTTGGTTGTTGGTGCCATTGGAGAATATCACCTGTCACCTATGACAAACTTTTTTTTCCCAAGCTACACTTATTATTTATTTACTTGTTATATTTTCACATCACCTGACTAACAATATAACAGCCATACTAAATAATGAGATAATAAAATACTCTTGCCTTTTACAGAAACTCATAGAAGCACCTCTATCAATAGGTGGCCATTTCCAGTTCAAACATGAGAAATCTTGGGACATGTCCACTGCTTCATCCTTGTATGACAAATACTTTGAGATCAACATGAATGACTTGGCCACAGCTCTTTGCACAATACCGTTCTATGAAAGAAACAGCATAGACACAAGTATCTTCTCAGAAACTGATATAAATAATATGGATCATAGGACAACTAGATACAAACATAAGTACTATAAGATAGCTACAGCTGAATCTGAACTACAAGACAAATTAATAAAGAGTTTGAAAGAAGATTGTACTAAAACAGAAGAATCTGCACAAGATAGCGATAATTCAGACTCTGAAATTGTAGATAAGAGTCAAGTTGTGGAAGAGATTAGTTTTGACAATGTAGAATCTAATAAGCCAGAAGTCGTGCCGGAAATTAAAAATGAAGTAGAAATAGTATTCAAAAGGCCACAAGATGAATATGTAGCAGGAGCATTAGGAAATCAGTTCAAACCTAAATTACTTGAAGATATTGATAACATTGATGATATTATTCTTGGAACTAAGGAAATTGCCGTTTCTATTATAGAAGCTGAAGTCAATGAAGTTAAAACAGTATCTGAAAATAAACTTGCTAACAAAGGTAAGATCTTTTCTGTGTTTAATTTGGAATTTTGTTGCCCGCGGCACGAAAATTTGTTTACGTGACATACAGACTGGCGGGTAATTTTACCAAGATTTAGTTGACTTCAAAGATATGCAAACACTTTTGCGCCTTATTCCTTTGATATTTTTGAACTTGACTGTACCCGCGCTTGTTCTTCTTTTAAACCCCTAACCAAAAAAGGATAGTTTTTTTAAAGTTTTACACCTATTTTTGTCTGTGTGTGCATATAAGAAATACTATTTTTAACACAGTTGCTCAAAAAGTGGTACTTTTCGTAGCTGTATATCGTGCGGAAAGTTGGTTTTCGCGAACTAGTGCTTTTTACTTTTCCAAATTTTTAAATTTAAACTTGTTCCAATTCATGCTACTTATTGATGAGTGTTAATATTAATTTCCTTTAAATATCGTAATCAACATAAAAACCTACTGTCAATGTAAGAAAACGAAAAATATACATATTTCATATTTTATTACTTACCTCTTCATCATTATAACGCGTTTATTTTTTAATATTGAATATTGAAAAACCGTTCTTAATAAGTTGTCTGAATGGAATGGAATAGCTGCCGAAACGCCTGTCAAAATTTTTGACATTATGAAGAGGTGTTTTTTCTTTTTTTTAATGATTATGGCCTGGATGCTAAGTCCTTTAAGCCATGCGTTTTTTTTTACTGCAAGCATTTTTCAAGTTTCCAAGGCAACATTCGATATTGTTTTTATAAATATACGATACACAAATAATCGTAAATAACAATACTTAGGTAATAATAGTACAATGTTTTATATTTAAAATTGTTTATGTCTTATAGAACATGCATTTGAAATAAATACTTTAATTGAAGTGGGTTCAATAATAATAACGAAATCTATTCTAGTCGAATAAAAGCTAAAAAAAACACCTCTTCATAATGTCAAAATGTTCACTGCGAAAGATCGAACTTACAACGAATTTGTTTACCAATCTTAAGTTTTCAAAAAGTTGCTTATAAAATGAGTGACAGAGTTTGAAATTGATTTATTTTTTCGCAACTGTGTTAAAAAACGTCGTTCGATACACGTGCGGAAATGTCATTCTTCACTCGTCCCGAGTCTTGCCACTCGCCTGCGGCTCGTGGCAAGATATCACGGCACTCGTGTAGTAATGACATACTTTCCCCACTAGCATCGAAATGTACTATTATTTTCAACTTTGAATTTGAATAACTATATCTTCTACTTCATACAATTCATTAGTTACTCGTAATTTAATTTCAGTTCCCACTCCTGCCGAATCTAAGAAAAACCCAGTTATTGAATCTCCAGAGGACCTTGAAAAATGGCTCGATGACTTCTTAGAATAATAAAGTATGTGGTGTACAAGTTTATACTTGTGAAACATGTGTTTTTATCATATTACATGATCTTCTGTGATATGAGCTGAGCACACATAATATGCGTTGCGTCAGTTATCTTACCAATATTACAAATATGTATGGATGTTAAATGTTAAAACGGCTAACCAGATTTAGATGGAATGTTGCACAGATAGTCCTTAGCATAGATTTACATATTTTATTAAAGTACCTAGGGGAAAAGAAAAGTAAATATTGAATTCATATTTTTGATTCAACGCCTTTGTTTGGTGTTTTTTAAATCCACGAAGCTTTTCTGCCCTGCTAAAAGGCAGTTTTTTTACACAAAACTACTGTAACAATTGCAACTTCATTACCGGGCAATAAGGTTGCAATTCGTCGCTTATCTAACAACACCGCTCAAGTCATTTTGGCGAACTTTACAGGAGAGCGAAAAAACCGTTTTTTGTGGCTCTGATCGGTAGTAAATTGAGTATGGCCGAATTAAGACTTGTTCTTTTCGCACCGCTCCGCTCGTCTCCGCCTCAATGGCAAGGCAGGCTTACCCTGGGGCCACACTAATGGGGAAACGCCGTTAATTATCGCGATGATAGTCCTTATGCGTAGCAGCATAAGGCGATATACGTAGATTTTTACCGGCGTTTCCCGTTAGTGTGGCCCCAGCATTAGAAGTAAGAATGTTGCGACGAATGTGTGTGTGTGTGTGTGTGTGCGGCGGAGCAAATTCTAATCGCCGCGCAGTAAGAACATGTCATATCTACCTCTACACTATCAGAGGGATAAAACAAATTGTAAGAGATTCGGCTCTTGATCTATTGCTATGTAGCATAATATGACAACTCTGCTTATTAGTATTAAAAAAAAGTACTTACTTTACAGATCAAATACTTACTTACTTGATAAACATACAAACACCAACGGCGGCACTGCCCTGCAAGAATCATTGTGATTTCTGATTGTTTCTTTCTGAAGTCTTCACGTTGATTGTTGTATCTGCTAAATAAATAGGTAGGTACCATCCGCAGTAGTTCATCTTCGGCCCGGTAGACGAACAACCAAATTACATGGACATCAATATTACGTTTAATAAGCTTTACATAGAAAACAGTAACATTGATCGGACGGATTCATCATCATCACAATCCCAAAAGATTTTATCACCGAAACCGTTATTGTTTCAAGGTTTTTATAATATCTAACTGGTAAATAAGGTCAGTTTAGGATTGTATAAAAAAATCCTGAAACAAAAACGGTTCCAGTAAAATATACTTTCGTACTTGCGATGATAAATGAACTAAAATACGTTCGGATCACAAATTTTTCTGTGAGCCAATATGGACCCGAAGAGAATTTATTACTCGTAGCTAATGTGTCCAAAAGTTGACGCATCTATAAATACGTATATGCGTATCTACAAATACTCGAAAAATGTGTAAACTAGTGATTGTGTGATTTGACAATTGCATCCTCTGCTAACCCACAAAAATAACTAGCAAAACAAACCAGAAGGTGGCGCCACTTCGATAAAAAAAATCTAGTAGGTGCTTTGATATTTATTAAAAAATGATGGTTTACATTTTCAAACACTACAAAATCAACACAAAACGTACCTAGGCATCTTGACGGCAACGTCCGGGTCAGTAGTTGGGTATGCTGCGCTTAGCAGTTCCAACTGCAGTCACGTGTCCAATGCATTCTTCATGCTCCAAACCCCGTCGACAACTATTACGCATCTTATTCGTAAAGGGGATGATCTATTGAGGAGCCAGCTAACGGTTTAACTCAACAAAGTTTGTTGTTTATCTATTGGAGAGCCAAAAAGTTGACCCGTTCGCAGTCTCAAGATTTAATGCTTGCAGACCGAGCCAGCGTTGTCTTTTAAATCGATTTATTGGCGATTTGCGCTAGTTGACGAAGCAGCAGACCTTCCACCAATGGATCATCTCCTTCAATAACGTTGCCAACAAACACAAAATGACCAAAATACGGTATCTCGTTTGTCTCCTTTTTCTAGGTAAATCGCAGCCGCCAGTAGAATTATCTTAACACAGCTTTTGCAAGCCTCAGATGGTGAGCCACTACATCATTTTCCATGCAGGGGTCGCCTTTTTAAGTTTACTGCACAGATCAACTTGGCACATCTGATCAGCATTATTTCAATTCAAGCCGTTAAATAATTTGTATAAACTCCATAGCGTAAAGACAGTTTTTACCGGATTGCTGTCGCTTCTGCGTCATGCTGCCAGCGCGTATAGAGCTTGTGATTCCCGCCAAATCGTACTCCAGGTGACTAGCTGTCAACCAGTCGTAAGCAGTGTCGCCGTGTCGACACTGCGGAGCCGCTTCGGTTACGAGCACGCGTTCCGGTTGATCCTTGGTTGACAGAGTCGAGGAGGCGATGCGGTGCCGAGCCGACATGTGCGGTAACCTTTATTCGATGGACCACGCTCTGCGTTTACCAAGGGCTATTTCAGACACTGCGCGCGTCCGCAACAGGTGAAAGCGCTGCAAACCGCGGCGGGCTAGAGGCTAAAAATCAAACAAAAGAAAATCAGTTGCCCTAACATTTAATTTCAATACTTTGGGATGTTTTGGAAGTTTTACTCCATGAATGCTCCAGTTTCCTGAAACTAAAACTGAACATAAGCCGAGCGTCTCCCCAGTAAATAATGTTGAAGCGATAGCTTATCATGACGCGTTAGACAGTCATTTACAATTTTATTATAATACCTTGGGATTTATAAAATCTTAGGTACTTATGTCACTTACCCCAGCAATTACATTCAGATTCCTTATTCATAAAGAACTTATGTCAGTTAGACCAGGATTTTCATGATACACTAAAATAATTAACTTATTTAACATGATCTTCTGGCTAAGCGTCTTACAAAATAAAAATCACGTATTTTAAAAATATTAATCGATGAACAGTTAATTAACAACACATATATGGGGTAAATTGTGACCTGATCAAAAAGGTTTCAATAAATCGGTTGAACCAAAAGCGATTCTGCCCGATTTTACATTTTCTTACATCTATTCTAAAACTAATATCGATAGTTATTATAGTTATGATATTGCTGGTTGTCGTAATTGTTCGGGGGGTTGCGCCTCATGTACTGGTTGGCCTGCGGAGGGGGCTCGGTTTGCTTGAGGGTCTTGGCGCGAGCCGCCAGCTGCGACACGAGCTGCGCCGGGGTCAGGTGCGCGATGGAGACGGGCGCGCCGTCCGCGATGCTGCCGCTCGGCGCGAACACCGCCCTGGAACTCATGAGGTCCTGCTCCACGACCTGCGTGTGCACGGTGCTGGTGAAATGTTCGGGCTCCACGGCAGTGCTGCAATCCGCCACCTTCATAGACTCCCGCACTTCACACATGTCACAATACGGCTTGCTGGTCTGCACCGCTGCATCCTTCATGTTCTTAGGCACTTTCTTCTTAGGTCTTGAGACGAACTTATCCAGGCCTAGCGTCCTAATGATGCTGTCGACGAGCTGCTTGTTTTGCTGCGCCGTCGCCGACCTGCTAGTCTTCGTGAAGTGGAACTCGATCGCGCCCTGCCGCTTCAGCGGAGAGCAGAACCTCGGCGCCAGTGACTTCTGCTCCGCACCCACCATGTTGTTATTCATTATCAAACGGTTCGGCAGAACCAACTTCCTCAACTTGCACAACGCTTGGTTACACCGAGTCAACACTGTAAACACAAAACGGTCGCTAGTTTCACTTTCCGACGGAAAAACTAAAGAAAAAACAAAAGCATAGCAGCAAGTTCCGCGTTTAGCAATATTTATGTGAAGTTGAATTAAAAAAAAAATACGACGCGCAAACTGCGGTACCGTGATATATTTTCACAATTTTATTATACATTTTTTTGTTTTATATACTTGAAGAAATAAATTACAAATTTGAACCTAACAAATATTACAACGAAAATAATATTATTAATATATAATCATTCATTATCATATAACTTTTACACTTAACATTGAGGCGTACAACATTAATACAGGTTCAAGCACAAATTAAACAAAAATACCCACCCATCACTCTTGTGTTAGTGTCCATAGGGCTGCTGACTGTAACAAATACAATAATGCATATTTAACACAACTATAATTATGGACTTATTTCCCAAATTGTAGTTATCTTTATTTTGTTAGACTTAACCAAATTTAACTTCACAAGAATTACCTTTTGTCGGAGCTAGCTTCAGATAATCTTCTTGAGAAATCTTCCCTTCTGCAACTAACTGAAACATTAAAAATACAATATTCACATGTTCAAGGATGCATAAATATGTACAATTCACACTGAATACAGCCTAACTCATTTCAATAAAAATCTGAAGTCAGTGTGAAAAATTGATACAATAAAATAAAATATTTACTTGGGCCAATGCATCATACGGCTTTGTTATGTCCTTAGAAGGGTTCGGGATAGCTAGTTGTGTACTTTCAAGAGGACCAGACTGAGGAGCAGGAACCATTGCTGGAGCTGGAACCGGGTTCATAGCCACAGGGGGGTTCATAGGAGGCATGGGGTTCAGGGGCGGAGCAGGAACTGGCTGAGGCACCGGTCCCGGAGCAGCATATGACATGGGTGGCATCATTGCACCTGGTGGTGCAGGCTGACCCATATTATAGTCATAAGCTCCAGTGTAACCAGGACCAGGGTACTCAGGTCCTTGAGGAAAGGGATATCCTGACATGTCCCCTAAAAATTGGGGTTGTGCATATTGTTGCTCTGGAATACCATAATGTTGACTAGGATACTGAGGCAGGGACTCTCTCGGGTACAGGAAGTTGTCGCGTGTGGTTGGAGATCTGGAGCGCGAGCGCGAGTGCGAACGCCGCGAGTAGCGCCGCGGTGGAGGCGAGCGCGAGATGCGGCGCCGCGGGCTGCGGCGTGGCGGGCTATATCTCGGAGGAGCTCTGTGATAGAACTTGGATAGGATAGGAGATCTTCGCAAACGCGGGCTGCGCCGGGGGCTGCGACGCGGCGACCGGCGGGGACTGCGCCGCGGGCTCCGGCGAGGGCTGCGTCGCATCATCGGACGAGGACTCCTCCGCTGGTACTGATGTCTCACAGGAGACCGATGGCACTCCTTAGTTCTCGAACGCTTCTTCTGTTGTTCTTCAATCAATGCTGAAGCTCTCGAGGTCTTATCTTCGAAGAAGTCGTCGAGTTCGGTGCCCGGCGGCTTCAACTCGTCGGTGGCGTCCAGACTCTTGGCGAGGTATTCCTTGACCTTGACCTCCTTGTCGCGCCTGATGGCTTCCTTGGTCTTGTTGGGGTCGCGGCGGCTGCCGGGGCGGATGTACTCGTCGAGGTGGTCGGGGCGGCGCTCCTCGCTGAAACGATCGGGGCGGCGCTCCTCGCTGAAACGATCGGGGCGGCGCTCCTCACTGAGGCGGTCCCACTCGCACTCCCTGTAGCGGTCGCGACGCGGCGGCTCCTCGCGTCCGTCTATCAGCTCGCGAAGATCCCTCACGCCGTCCAAAGCCTCAGCGTCGATACGAGACGCGTGACGTTTCTTGTCCCCGTCGTCCCAACTATCGATGACATGCAGACCTTCCATGAACTCGTCCCTGTTAAAATCGTCGAAGAAATCACTTGGAACGTCCGACAAACTATCCTTCTTATCTTCCATCTCGCGTTAAAAATCTGCGAGTTGAACACTTTTATGGCTAAATCTTACACGATTGGTTAGGTTAAATGTATGCGGCTTCTGTACGAACAAACACGAAACTGATCAGGTTTATTGGTACAAAAATTACTATTGGATTGGAGATAAGGATAACATTACATTGTTTTCCATCCGTAGGATTAATTTATTAAAGCTTTGGCTTCTGCTTCTAGGCCATTTCCGTCCGTAGAATACAACGCTTTTGACAAATTTGACATGAACGTCATGAACTGAACACTGACTGAGTAAATAATCACTACGCTACGCTACGTACAGAGACGGCACTCTGAAGTTAGCCTTGAGGTAAACTTTTTTATTTTTTGTCGAGCGTCATATTACCAACCAAATCACTAGGTGTGATACCAACATTAGCAACTGAAACGGTGATGTCCACAAATTAGGAGCACGCTATTGATAAATTAGTGGTGAGAAATATCGACAGATTAAGAATATATCGATATAGCTTCTCCTATAGTATTTCTAGCAATTTTGAAATATATCCTACTAATATTATAAATCTGAAATGGGGACCTATGGTCCGTTTCACGAAACTACAAGTTACAAATTACAAGCGGAAGTCTCTTTCTAACTCCTTTTGCTAGGTTATTATTATTTTGTGTGATGAGCGCGAGTTCCTGAGTCATGGATGTTTTCTATGTATTTAAGTATGTATTTCTCTATATAAGTATGTTTATCGTTGTCTAGTACCCATAGTACAAGCCTAGTTTGGGACTAGGTCAATTTGTGTGAGATTGTCCCCTGATATTTATTTATTTATTATTATTATTATTATTTATCAGGCAGGCAGTTGTGACAGCTGATAGACGCCTGTATCCGGCTATTCGTTGGTCAAGTTTTCTTTGTACTTCTAATGTGTTGATCTAGTCGGTTTTTAAACTGATTGACATTCAATGCTGATACTACATGGTCCGGTAGTTTGTTCCATGGTTTGGTCACTCTGTTAGGTTATAATCTGTTGTGCTTCTGCTTCTGACAGTTTATAATCGCGGAATGCGTCGTGATCTGTTTGCCGGGAGTCTTCTGTTATTTCGTGTAACGCTTATTATATGGATTAATAAAGTATTCTAAAATGGATATAGAGTGTACGCAAAGGCTTGAATGTACCCAGGAGCTTTATAACACGCAAACTGAGAAAACGGACCCTGAGCAAGTTAGTATTTTGTTGACTAACACCGTATTTGTGTGGCGTCGTTGCCTTTTTAATTACACGAAGTTGTTATGGTCTGCCGTAAGCTTTATTGAATTAAAGTAAAATTTTGTTCATTTACAATTTAGTAAAAGCAAGCAGTACGAACTTTGTATTGCCTTGAAAGTTAAAGTTTAATTCCAATGTTATTGTAAAACTTTGTGTTACAGATTGGTTTCTTGGGCATATGTGGTGCCAAGTATTCTGTGAAAAGAGGTCCAAACAAGATAGGCAGAGACCCACAGACATGTGGTATTGTGTTGAACTTAAATGTAAGTATAATCCTACATACCTACTTATATTTTGGTTCTAATTTGTCACATTCTTGGATATAAGATGTGTTAGTTCAAGTTTTAGTTTTTATTTTGTTTAATTGAAACATACTATCTAAAGTACGAGTTGCATATGCATGCTACTTTTTTTGAAAAACCATAGATTGAAAAATATTCCAAAAGAGGATATAACTGTTAAGTAATGCGTAATACTGGGGTTCCAATTAACCCAAGTCATCTGCGGAACCATGGCAATACTTCTAACTTCTGAGTTATTACGGTTATTGTGTATATGTGATTATAATGGTATAAAAATTACAACAAGAAAAAACTAATAAAATAAAATAATACCACTGGAATATTTTTGTTATTTTATTCTTTCAGTCGATATCCAGGCAACATGCTGTGATAAATGTTTTAAACCTGAATGAGTTTATGCTTATGGACTTGGATTCCGCAAATAGGACCAAAGTACAAGGAGTAAGTTAATAAATTTATTTTTAAAAAGCAATTCACAAACTTTAAACTTTTTTATGCTGTAGTAGAAAAAAGTAACTTCCCGAACTACCTGGTTTTAATCTTTTGGAAATGGAATATTGCCTTTCTTTTATTTTTTATTTTTTTGTTTTTAGAAATCTCTACAACCTTACATACCTCATCCACTCAAAAATGGAGATATGGTGCAGTTTGGAGATGTGTTTGGTGTTTTCAGACTGCTTGAGGAAGACAATGATTTGCCGATGACCCAGGCTCTTAATCTGCCATGTACCCCCGCACCAGTGTGTAAACAAACATCCAGGTTGGCGATGCCGTCAGTTTTGGTGCCAGAGTCTCCTGAAGTCAGTGACAAAGTAAGTTATAGGTGTCACCATGAGAGTTGAAGTGAATGATTATGCACACAGCTACATGCAACAAAGGTAGTGAATAAATGAAGGAGTGAATGTTAACAAAATTCTGCTGTCAATGCATGGCATGATGTTGTGTGCGTGACCTGAACTCTGGTGCTGAAACCTATACATGAAGTACATATTCTGAATTTCATCCTATTTAACATTTTATGGATTGACATTATCATATATATATTTAATTGTATTGTTTGTGATTTCAATCCACAAAGACCCACCCCACTTAATTTTACATACATTGGTGCAACCATGCTACATACAGTTAGTTATATGTATACAGTTTGAAGGACAGGGTGGCTATTGTGTATCGAAAACACTAGATTGGGGAGCAAACTGTTTTTTAATGTTTTTATATTGATGGTATCCAGAAGTTATGTTAAGCTTACTGATTTGCATCTTGTATTTTAATTACAAACCCTTTATTTTCTAAGAGTGCAATCTACTATAATATCAATTTGGCAGTAAAACTAAATCTACACTAGCACAGCAATGCTCTAGGTAGCTGGTCGTTTTGACAATAAGGCATTATCTACCATTTTTAATTCCTGTTGACTCCTTATTATCTTGGGCCACAGAGGGCTATTTTTCTGAAATCTACTCATGCACTGCAGCAGTTACAGTTCCTGTTGACTTTCCTTTTATCTCTTACTGAGGCCTAGCTTTGTTGTGGCTCAGTCAAAGTATTCTAAAAAAATAAAAAAATATAAAAACACTCATTGAAATTTGAAATGCAACATTGTGTCAAAATTTCGAATCAATTGATCGACAACTTCTCAAGTTTAGAGAGCACAAACATAAAATAAGCAGGTTTTTATACATATATAAGATAATGTGTGTAAGAATGTACAGATGTAGTAAAAAATCGAAAATTATAATTTTTAACACAGTTGCTCAAAAAGTGGTACTTTTCGTAGCTGTATATCGTGCGGAAAGTTGGTTTTCGCGAACTAGTGCTTTTTACTTTTCCAATTTTTTTAAATTTATACTTGTTCCAATTCATGACTACTTATTGATGAGTGTTAATATTTATTTCCTTTAAACATCGTAATCAACATAAAAACCTACTGTTAATGTAAGAATACGAAAAATATACATATTGCATATTTTATTACTTACCTCTCCATCATTTTATCACGTTTATTTTTTAATATTGAATATTGAAAAACCATTCTTAATAAGTTGTCTGAATGGAACGGAATAGCCGCCGAAACGCCTGTCAAAATTTTTGACATTATGAAGAGGCGTTTTTTCTTACTGCAAGCATTTTTCAAGTTTCCAAAGGCAACATTCGATATTGTTTTTATAAATATACGATACACAAATAATCGTAAATAACAATACTTAGGTAATAATAGTACAATGTTTTATATTTACTTGTTTATGTCTTATAGAACAGGCATTTGAAAAAAAAACTTTCTTTGAATTGGGTTCAATAATATTAATAAAATCCATTCTAGTCGAATAAAAGCTAAAAAAAACACCTCTTCATAATGTAAAAATTTTCTTCAAATGTCAAATGAAAAAGTTGTTTATAAAATGAGTGAATCAGAGTTTGAAATTGATTTATTTTTTCGCAACTGTGTTAAAAAACGTCGTTCGATACACGTGCGGAAATGTCATTCTTCACTCGCACTTGCATCGAAATGTACTATTGTCTGATATGTTTATGTTTATTTTGCTTCCCAGTTTAACTTTTCATTAGCTACTGAAGCTAACTGAGAAAGCATAATGAATACGAACTTATCTGACGATGTTATTTGATTATACCTTACATCTGTAGTCTGTACTAGAGGACAATTGCAACATTGACAACTGATGTTAAATCCTTTACAAGTACTGTCAAGTATGTGTGTCTATTTTGGTCTAAATTAATTCTGTGTGGCCTTTCCACTACACTTAAGGACAGGTGTTGCCTATTCTACAATATTCAAATCAAGTATGATCTTATTTTTTTTTTTCAGGATGACTCCTTCATTATGCCCTCGCAACCCAAAAAATCGTCTGAGTTCAAGAGCCCATTTAACAAATTCATCAAGCCTTCAAACAAGACTATTGCCATACAACCAATAGGTTCCAAGAAGATAGACAATGCTTACTGGCAATCAGGAAAGAAGTCTGAGTCATTCAATTTCCAACTTGATGATTCTGGTAGTTCCCTCAATGACTCAACAACATCTAATCATTCTGATAAAGTTATTGATGAAAGCATTGATAATATTCATGAAATGGAAACACAAGAGCCTGGTAAAGGAAATGAAAGTACAGATTCTATTTATACAGCAAATACGCAGCGACCGCCGTCGCCCTCCATACATAGTATGGAAACACAACAGCCTGTGCCCGACATATATGGTTTGGACACTCAACAGCCTGTAGATATCCATGCTATAAATACACAACATGTTCCAGAAAATATACATAATTGTGATACTCAAGTAACTAGTGAAAATCTGCCAGAAGTGTGCAAAATAAATCAACAGAAAGATTTGGATCTATTTAGTGATGGTAAAGAAAATGATATCAGTATATTCAATGAGGAAACTCAAAAGTTCCCAGCAGAGAAAGAAGCTGTATTGGCTGAGCCAAATAAACCTGAGCAGCAAAATAAAAATGAATCAGATGAAGAAATTTTATTTGATGAAATCAGCACCCAATCACTTCATGATGCCTTAGAATCGCAACCACTGTTACCCGCTGAAATTTCTCCTAATATAGATAGAATAGAAAAAATAGAAGTAAGCTCGAAAAAAATCAAGCTTGGCTCCGATAATTTGTCAGATTGTGAAGATTTCGACATTTTGCCTACCCAAAAGGTAACAACGAGCTTAGACACGCTACCGACCCAAAATATAGCATACGCTATTAATATGTTACCTACTCAAAAAATAATGGACGATATTGATATTTTGGCGACACAAAAAATTACTAATGATGATGACGATCTTACGGATTGTGAAGATGATTTTGTTAATGATGTACCAGCAAAGCCAGAAGGTAGCCCAGAAATTAATTTCGAAGATATGGCTACACAAGTGCTTGGGGATGACAACATTGAAATGGAGTTGAATAAAAATAAAGATCAAACTGATGGTCCAGCAAAAGAAATTACTTTTGAAGACATGCCTACACAAGTTATAACAGATGATAATAAAATCGATGACAAATTCGAAGATATGCCAACACAAATAATTACCGAGGATGAAAATGACTGCGTCAAAGCTTCCGATCAAGAAGTCTTTTCAGAAGAAATTATAAGTAGTCCGTTTAAAATTCCTTTGCCAAGTCCTTTAAAATCCAAGAAAACTTCAAAACTGGCTCTTACTAAAGTATCAACACCTAAACCTGCTGAAGTAAAAAATATAGATGACGATGATCCTAATTTTTATGCAGCTACACAAGATATACTCAATGACCTTTGTTCTCAGAGAGATCCGTCTTCTGAAACTGATAAGCAAGATTCATTAAAACCAAATGAACCATTAAATGCTGATGAAATAGTTCCATGTTCAGTTGAAGACTATAAGGAAGGCGATGCTTTTAGGCATATAGACAATGATCTATCCCCAGTTAAAAAAGACACAGGTACAATAGAGACCTCCAATCATAATGCCAAAGGGCCAAATAATAAACAAGTTGTTAATGCAAAATCGTCCATTACATCTCCTAATGACGTCACTGTGAAAACACCTCAAACTCTTAAAATAATAAATGCTGATCTTCCGGATAGTCAAGAAATAAAAACAAGTGTCACATACAAACATAAATCCATGACAGAATCGTCTAGCGAGTCTGAAGTGGAGGAAGTTTCTGATCAAGAGTCAGGAATTACCTTTGGAAGGAAGAAAAGATCCAAAGTAAACGTCAAAACCATTCTTACCAAAAGGTTTGAAGAATTACCCACTAGAATAATTACGCGAGTCCGTAAACCTACTTTTAAAGTACAAAATTCTGATGAAACTACGAAGAAACAGGTCAAAAGCATCTTATCAAACCCGTTTTTAGACAATAGCGAAGATAGTATAGATGCTGAAATTGTAAATAATAATATATCTCGGATGAAAAGCCACGCTAAAAGGAAAAGAGATAGAAGTAGCGGCAACAGTTCTAAACGTCAGTCCGATGAACCTAAGAGACCTGAATCAAGAAATAAAAAAGCAGACATGTCCCCTGAAATAACAACTAAAAGTAAAGAAAGTGGAAGTAGGAGCAGTAGATCAAAGTCTAAAAAATCTGACGAAGTACAGTCTAAAGCCGAGTCTAGAGATGAAAAGAGTATTAGGAGTACACGAAGTACGAGAAACAAGCAAGACAGTATAAAAGATGACAAATCAGATTCTGATAGAAATAACAAGAGAGAATCAAAAGAGAAAGACAGAAGCGACTCTAAATCAAGAAACAGGACAAGGAATCACAGCAAAGAAACCAAAAGTACGAGAGATACTTCAAGATCTAAAGAAAAAGAAAGGATAATCGAAAATCCCGAAACTTCTTCAGAAATTGAAGTAAGGCGGAGTAAGAGACATAGATCTAAAGATAACAATAAAGGGAGAGCGATTCATGAAAATAGTACTGTGTACTGTTTATCATCGGAGTCCAGTACCGAATCTCCGAAGACTTTGAAAAGACCTGCGTCAAATGATTTGGAAGTACCGAGTCCAAAGCGAACCAGGTCCTTGCCTAACTCCAAGAGTTCGTCAGTTTGTACGACACCAAACAGTGCACCCGTACGTTCTACCCCCGCCAGAGCGGACGTACAATATGTACTGTTCACAGCATTTTCTAACGAAGATGTGAGGAGTAAGCTCGAGGCCATAGGTAAGTTTATAGATGAACCCTCTCTTACTGCCGCACTCAGAGACGTCAATTAAGTTTTAAGTTTCATTAAAGTTGCTGCGTCTTATTCTATTGCTATAGCAAAGAAAGTGAAAGTCGGTAGTGTCCGGTGAGGATTAAACTTCTTGCATATTTGGTACAACATTTTGTTACATGGTTCATATGATTGTCCTGAATTATGTTAAGAACACGGTTTATCCTTCAATCACCGACACTCATTTCATTGAATATTTTAATTCGCCGACTTTTCATTTCATCAACGGGCTTTTTCTTTCCACATGCAGGAGTTATAATTTTTTGGTCACAGGTCTAACCTACGTAATCCATGCTTAAGATAACCTGAAAACAGTAAGGTTCCAGCAGAAATCATATTTCAATTGAATGAAATTCGGTGTAACGACACATTTGGTGAAATGAGTGTCTGCAAAACAAGGGGGCACCTAAGAACACTGGTCCTCTTGGTATGTATAACTCGTTTGCAAATAAAACAATAGGAAACATTGTCTTTGGGTGTTCGGTTGTTCCTCCCCCGTCTCGCCCCGCACCTCACGATTGGGTTGTGTTTTGTTTTCGATTACCGTCTGGTAGGATTTAATAGATTGTGATATTTCCAGGTGCCGTTATAGTAACGGATGTGATGGCGTGCACGGTGCTGGTGACTCTGCAGATCAAGCGCACCTTCAAACTGCTCTGCGCCGTGGGGCTAGGCAAGCCAATCGTCGGGCCTGACTGGGTGCAGGCCTGTGCTAACACTAAAAGCATTGTTGGTAAGAATATATGGATTCCATTGTCATCAGAGGGCTTATTGCCTAACGCACTCGCGATCGCGACCGATTTGAAAGTGGAACAATTGTTTTCATTTTGTAGGCAGACTTCCCTTCAACTGTCAAAAATGAAAGCGATCGCGATCGCGAGTGCGTTAGGCAATAAGCCCTCAGGCCATCACCCAACGTCGTCATCTGATGATGACGACGTTGGGTGATGACCTGAGGGCTTATTGCTTAGGGCTTATTGGGTTGATACCCATATGGACCGGGTTCGCATAATTATTTTTGTTCCTTATGAACACAAGTTGATTTTCCGCAAACCCTTTTTATTTTCATTATAACCTTAACTTTCCTACACAAAAATTATTTTAAAGAGGTGGTTTTAGCAGGTATATTTCAGAAACGATTATCGTAACAATAATTTCCCGTATATTTCGTTTTAATTTGAATATAATTTTCATCTTTTATCTTAAATTCACGCACTGTAATTAACTTCTTCCTTTTTTTCTACTAGCAATGGTATCATTATGGACTTGTCGTTTTAATTGATTCTTCTACAATTTCTAGATCCATGGCAGTACATAATAAAAGACGTGCCAGCGGAGAAGCGATTCCGGTTCAGCCTGGAGAAAACCCTCAGGGGGAAGAGGGACTTCCTCAAGGGCTACCATGTCTCCTCCACGCCGAGCGTGCTCCCTAACGCGCAAGAAATGAAATGTAAGTGCATTTATTATTTGCCGAAACCGAACCGTTTTACGTATTTGTTGGTACAACTGATTTGATGATTAAGCCGGTTAAGTTGGAATTTTTAGATTTATTCTAGTAAATATATCGAGTTGGAGTCCATTTTATAAAACCACTGAAGTTATTGAGACTAGCCGGAGCTAAAGTGTAAACGGAATTTGAATAAAGTGTTCCTGGCCACCGGAATTAATAAAATTTCATATTACATGACGGTCCCTGCGTAAAGTAACTTAACTGAATATGTAAAATTTTACCACATAAATACACATTTTACTAAACAGTAGGTAAATAAAATGAAGTTTAAAAATTGTACATTTATAGCTTGGCATTAAAGAATTTGAGTTGGTGGCAGTTGAAACATCAATGTCCTCAAGCCACTACATTAAGCATCAGGTTTTGGGTAAATTGGACCATGTTGCCAATTTTACTCGGAACAGCGTCCTCATTCCAAAGTATTTTTGTCACGCCATATACAACTGGCTCTCTCTTCTCCATGTGATCTATCAGTATTCTCGGTGAACTTAATACATGTATATTTTTAGTGATCGTGGAATGTTCCGGCGGCACTTGGGGCTCGGGCCCCAACTGGGTGTGCGTGTCGTCCTCCGCCGACAAGGGCCAGTGGGCGGCGCTGCGGCGCCGCGGCGCCACCGTGGTGTCGACGGAGTTCATCCTGGGCGGGGTGCTGCGGCAGTGCGCCGACGCCGCGGCCGCCGCGCTCGGGTAATATTTGTACACGGTCCGCGGACTGGATAGGTGGCGGGTACCATCACGGAGTTTAATCGCTAGCTTTGCCAACGATGCACACTTTAAGAGGTTTCTTTAATACGTTATAGGCATAGGTGGATAGGTTATGGCCATAGCTGGGCATCGTTGATCAAACAGTTAACTTCGTTAATCTCTAATCCGTTACTAAAAATGTTAACTTTGTTAAACGTTAAAGCGTTACATTTCGGAAGTTATAACGAAAGTTCAAGTTATTCGTTAATTTATAGTAGAAATTGCATTTTATATGTCGTTGCGTTAGTGAAATGCGTGTAAAAAAGTTGGTCTATGGAAGTTTAGCTAGGACATAAAGAGATATTAAAATAAGGATGTATAAGTTAGTTTGTAATAATAATTATTTGTAGAAATTGTCAAAACGTGTATTTCGCGGCGCGGCGCGGTCCGCGCGGTGTCTTTTTTGGCAAATAGTTAATTAACTAATAACGGACTTATGTGAAGTTAACGAAAGTTAACAAGAGCGTTAACATTTTTTTAAGTTAACTTAAATGTAATCCGTTTGGTATTTTGTTAACTTCGTTGATTAACGGATTAACGAGTTAATGCCCAGCCTACGGTTATGGCACGTTTTCAAATATTTGTTACTTTAACTGTCGCACTCAGAGACGTCAATTAACTTTTAAGTTTGATTAAAGTTGCTGCTGTCACTTTCTTTGCTATTGCAATAGAAAAAGACGCAGCAACATTAATCAAACTTAAAAAATAATTGACGTCTCTGAGTGCGGCAGTAAGATATATTGACGGTGCGCATTTTTCCTGTAAACCTGCTACCTGCTTGCTTCAAATGACCTTATATGAGTTTCATCAGTGCGACAAGATTCTTATCTTTAAACGATTAAAGTCTGTGATTGTACAGTTTTACTATAAAATGAAGAAATAGTAGGATTAAACTGTGCGGCTAGCACATCTTTCGTTTCTCGCTTGTCGCTCATGGCCTCTCTATCGTTACTGACGAGTAAGAAAGAGATATCCCAGCGACAAACATGTAGCGGACAACTTGTGCTAGCCGTCCTGGCGTACACGACACGAACAAAAAAATATAATCATGATAATAGCCTACAGTCTGGCGTATCCTTAAGGCGAAGTAATTTTTTTTTAACTTTTTTTTTATGGTTTTACCAAAAATGTGATTCGCTAAACTTCGACTGACTGGTGGAGTTTGCACTCGGTATTTCGCACTATTATTAGTCGCATCTCGCTCGACAAACGAATGATGCGAGTGGTATAAGGTATGCGTAAGGAACTAATATGCCAATTACTCAGGCAAATAAAGTTCCGTGTATATTGTTTAAATACCTGCTGCCAGTTCAGTCTGCGCTAGTAGACTGTTTGCTTAGACCAGCACGACTTGTATTTCCATTCTCGCCGCTCAGAGTGTCTCTTTGGTTAGAGAAAATTTAGAGTAGCTATATCCCGCAGATGTTTGAAAAATCAGATCTGTAAGTAACTTTAGTCTTTGCGTTGCCACTTTATAGTTCCTTTGGGTTTTTTCTGGACTGTATTTGTAGTACAGGAATAATATGATATTTTGGAGGCAAAATTTGTACATCGATGAAACTTTGCTTATAACTTCATCTTGGTAGTAGAAATGAGGATCTGCGGAGTCCTATCAAAATTTAGGGGTCCTATCCCATATGGGCAGGGGGAAAATTAAACAAAAAAATGCACATTTTACAAACTAGGCGAGTAAAGTGTCATTGGACGGCAGTTATTTTTTTTCTTCAAATTATATTTATTAAATTTTAAGATAAATAGTTTTGTACTTATTTATTAAAATAGGCGAAAATTGACCCTTATCTCCAAACTAATGTGCCTAAAATTAAAAAAAAAGTACCTGCCACACAATGTTCGCTCACCTAGTTTGTAAAATGTGCATTTTTTTAATTTCCCCCCTGTTAGGACCCCAAAATTTTGGTAGGACTCCGCAGATCCTCATTTCTAGTGCCAAGATAAAGTTATAACAAATTTTCATTGATGTACATATTTTGCCGCCAAACTGTCATTTTTTAACTTACTTTATTGTAGGACTTTAAATTAGATTTTAGGACTTCTTGACCGTTTACCTACACTTTGCTTTTAAACTGATTTCGAAACTAAATTTAGTTTGTAGTTTATCTACTATTATCACTACACCTGTAAATATTGTTTTCATACATGGTCATTATTTTATTTTTAATATTATTTTTTAATTCAACATATGATTATTATCCAACTAAAACTACGCTTTGAACAGGACCGTATGCAAAAGTTCGAAAAAAAAGGCAGCTTTGGAGTGTGATTCATTTGTGAGTTTTTGTGTGTGTGTCTCTTGATTCATCTATTTTTTTAAATTTATCACAGTTTTTACGCAATTATTCCGCATGTTGAATTGCATAATTACTCTATTTACGTTTAAATCAAAATGTTGATTGTAAATACAATGTGTTTGGTAAATTCTAAACTTTTCAAAAATTATTTTAACATCAAAATCTTGTTTTAAGATTTAGTTTTTACTGCAATTATTTAGCAATTTTTACTGTAATTTGCTGGCACAGCTCACAAAGTACACAAAGAGAAAACAGCAAAAGTGAGGTTACCACGCAAAATAATATATGTTTAAATGTTATCTATTAAATATTTTTTGATATTGAAAGTGTATTAGTAGGTTAACATAACAAAAACACCAAAATAAAGAACAAATAATCTTCAATATACAACATTAAAACATTATGTTGTATACAAACTGAACCTTAACGATTTTCTCCAAGCCATTGTTTAACTAACCTGATATTGTACAAAATGTCTTGTAAAATTGACGTTAAACTAGTAAGTAGGTATTGTTGAAATTGTTTTTCATAATAAGGTTGATTATTAAAGTTTTTAGGACCTATTTCGGCTTGTTTATTACCGCTTACTAAACTTAGGACCGATTTTTTAATCTCCAGATATCAGTATCACTATTTGTCAGATAAATTTTAGCTCTGTCTTCTATCTTATGGCGAAGAAAAGGAAAGTGATAACTTTAACTGTCAGATAATTTTATCTGTGGATCGGAAAAATGGGCCCTTAAAGGCGTATTACACCTTCCTAAATTAGTCACTAACGAGAGGGACGCTGCAAAACGTTGGAATGAGATGGATGTATCTCCATACGTTTCTAACGTATTGCGTCGTCCCTCTCGTTAGTGACTAACTTAGGGAGGTGTAATAAGCCTTTTATTTTTTTTTCCAATTCAGGCTAATAATAACCGCATTGGGGTAATGCGGTTATTATCACCTCAGTTCTAATTGGTTTACAACTAAAAAGTACAACCCCCGGTTTTTAGATTAAAATAGACCGTTTTTAACCGACTTCCGACCGAGAAGCATTTAATGAATGTCTTACACGGATGCATGCACAATTTGAGCGGATTTTGTTACTGCTGCGTATGATGCGTTTTGTTGTATAGGTGCATACATTTTGCATAACACGGCGTCTGGGACACGCGTAGCTTGGCGAAAAAGTGTTTGTCGTGGTGTGAGGTGAAACTACAATATTCTCAAGTGGCAACCATACCAGATAAAAAACAAACTACTTAGTACAATAAATAACGCAATATTTTCAACTGACATTGCCAATATGATTGCATCAGAGTGGCGATCAAGAAGAAAGGGGAGGGGGAGTTTGTTTGCGCGGAGTGCGGCCGGCGCTGTCTCTCGCGCATAGGCCTGGCGTCCCACACGCGCGCGCACACCAGGAGTTGAAGTACGTCGGGTCTACGGAGATGAAGGGGTGGATGCAGGACTTCAAGGTGGGGAATCTATGACCAAACCCAGTCCACAGGTTGGGCCTCGTTTTTAAAAGGTTAGCTTAGGTCAAAAAGCGATGCATCTGACCTTGGTTTGGATCCGCCCGTGGAAGTTAGAAGGAGCCTTAAGCCGAGAGCCGGGTCTGGATGAGTTGTTTTTGAATCTTCGTTGTCGAAAGTGTAATGTATAGCAAAATGAACTTCGCTCCATGCGAGTGTCCCACGACACCTCTTTTTTTAATTTTTAATTTATTTTCCACAAGTCGGACATTTTCGTAATAATGTGTTTATTTTGTGTTGTGGAAATAATAATACTAAAGACGTCTGGGCTGGGAGTAAATGAGAGTTCACTTGTAGTAGTTTGATTGGCTGTTACCTTGGTTGTCAGAAGTGAATCGTGTAATGTTGTAAAAATCTGTACAATAAATGTTTTGATTTCTATGTTTTGTTTTCTATTTATTTATTTAATGTTCAGTAGTATAAATAACAATGTCAATAAAAAAAAATGTTGCTCACTAGTTCGTGATGTAGTGTGGTATGTACGAATTAACTCGTATATAATCTGTGGTATGGTGAACTCTGGTGAAGAGCAGTATTTCCGTCAACGTTGGCAACAATTAGGCTTGCAATCTTGAAATAAAATGTGATTTTTAAATAAATTTATTAACAGCATGTAAATAATAACTTCCACATTCCACATAGCAACATATTTTCAGCTGAATTCGATTCGATATATTATTAGAAATTTTGATGAATTTGATAAATTAAAAGAAACCATGTTTGAGAAATGACTATTAAGGAAATAAAACAAAATCAGCCGTTATAAAATAAATTTTATTTTACATAGGTACAGTATAAATACAGCTATTTTTATACGGTGCGCCAAAGTTCACATAATAATTTGTAGTCCGAATGTATCGTTATTCATAATTATCGCAAGTCCTAAAGTATTTTTAACTGATACATCAGGACTACACATTTTTCGGTGAGACAATACGGACCTATTTTTATAACTGCGTAAGTATTTTGCAACATTACACGTAGGTATTATACATATTAAGTAAAGCACCGGAATGGTACACGAAAATTCCTGATTCTGTCTTGGTTATCAATTTAAATGTTTCAGAAGAAGAAAATAATGGATAATCGCTACAAAATAAAATAACGAAAATGATATTTTTGTTTTCATAAAATAAATTGTAATAATAATGCTACTTACATCACTACACTGCCTGGCCGCACATTGTACGGAATTTTCTGTCAAAAAATTACTTCCGGCGAATCTGAGTTCAGTTTGGCACGGTTTATGTAGCATATAGAGGAACATACAAATAATAGCACACTAAACAACTTGCTAAAATTGGTCGCCACTCAGTTACCGTTAGTACCGTATAGTAATTGACGTAACCGTATATGAATTAATAAAATATTGTTTTTTTTTTTTATTTATTTTTTTATTATGCACAAAACCGTCCTTTTTTGGATAAATCACCGTCCGAAATTGGAGTTGCGTGCTTACGCTCATCCGAACCGGACGTAAGACAGTTCGAATTCTGATAGGTGTGCCGTGTCTAGTGCCTTCCGGCGGGTGTTTTTCTAACAGAAAATTTCGGACATGTGCGGCCAGCCTTAAAAGTAAATTAAATACGAATTACTTTCAAAGACTGGGATGTAAACTAAAACATAATATTACAAAGGTATAAATACAATTTAATAAATTATAACCATACACTACTTAGCTAGTGAAAATTTTACTGGCAATACAGTTCAAGTTATAAATCATAACATATTTTTATTTATAATTCATTAATCTGATTAAAAATAAAATTAAATATTTATAATGATTACAATTTAGAAATAACAATATTTATGTTGACATAAGAACACACAAAATGCATCTTCGTAAATACTTCATCAATTTCTTATATTAATAACATATCACAAATAAATGTATTACTGTATTGTATAGCTACTGGAAAATATTGCAATTGAATAACGAAAAAGCCAGATGTCAAATTTCACTTCCCCACTTTTTTCACTAGTTTCATTTCCCAAACGAATCTTTAGCACATTTACATTTTATTCATTTGGTAAAATTATCATTTGGCATCATTTTACTTTGTCAAGTTTTATATAAGACAAATGTTTAAAGCAAAGCGTTTTTTTGGCTAATAAAACGAACTGCTGCCAGGAAGGTAGGTTAGAACTGCGACAAGTACCGATACACGATACATTTGACTAAATAATACTTGGTAAAGTGAAACGTGACTAAGTAATTATTTGTTAAACGATAAATTGCCAAAAAATAATTTTGCTGACTAAAGATTTTTTGCCAAATGATAATTTGAGTTAAATAGTTGGGATGTGATCCTTCGGGAAAAGCTTATTGCCCATACATTAGTAATAAAAAAAAAAGTACACTGCAAGAAAAGCTTGTCCCAAAAACGAAATTTTTGAGAGAAACTTATTAAATCGAGATTTAGTATGAAGTTAACATTGGAAAATATTAATTAAATTGAAGTTTTTTTTGTGGGTACCTAAGGTTGAATGTCGTTTGCACGTCATAAAAATTAACACTAAGGTGTGTGCAGCTCAAGGTATCGACTATTAAGGATATTTAAATTTTATAGTAAGTTTATGCGAAGATTTCAGTCTTGAGATTGCCATCACGAGACTGCAGTCCAGAGATCGCACTCTTGAGATTATAGAATGTGTCAATTAGAGTTCCTTGGCTGGCCACATATGTCTTAATGCAGTTCTGGTTATAAAGTGTGCGTTACCCATATACATATAAGAGAGGAAATTAATGGTAAGCTTTGTGACTTGAAAACTATTTAATACTTACTTACTTCCTGCTAAGAATGTTGTGAACTGACCAATAGCGCGATTTAAAATTCATACATTAAAACTATACTGCAAATTCTGGAGATGTATATCCCTACTAATATTATAAATGCGAAAGTAACTCTGTCTGTGTGTTTGTTACCTCTTCACGCTTAAACCGCTGAACCGATTAAGATGAAATTTGGTATAGAGATAGCTCGAGTCCCGGGGAAGGACATAGGATAGTTTTTATCCCAGAAAATTTGAGTTCCCGTGGGATACACGATAAACGACTTCTACGCGGACGGAGTCGCGGGCAATAGCTAGTTCTTTATAATTTCACTATAAACTTCCCTTAATATGTATTATTTTAAATATAAATGGCTTAGTGCGAAACCAAATCTTAAAAATTAAGTAGTAGATTCCGCTGTTTATATCAGTATCCAGTTGCTACTGTCCGGTCCTAGGTTCAAGCCACGGTTTGAACACAGGGACCGGACATAAAGGGTTAACTGGCCTTTTTTTTTACTAAACAAACTTGGTCCTTTTAAACGCCATGTCAAATACGAAAGCCGACACTCACACGCCAATGACAGCTGAAAACCAGAGCTAATTTCAACCTTACGTCATAGACACTCTGGTCTATTTTTCGCTGTCCACCGTGACGGATATATCGGTCATTGGCGTTGAACCAGTGGTGCGGATATATTTTTAGGGTTCCGAATCTCAAAGAAAAAAACGGAACCCTTATAGGATCACTTTGTTGTCCGTCTGTCTGTCTGTCTGTCTGTCTGTCTGTGTGTCTGTCAAGACCCTTTTTCTCAGGAACGCGTGGAGGTATCAAGTTGAAATTAATATCAAATACATAAGTCTGCAGTCCCTTGGATCAGTGAAAAAATCAAACATCTAAGTCAACGCAATCAAAAGATACGGCCGTTTATGCCGCATATTGAAGGGAATTTCAAGGGAATCAAAACCTATAGGGTACTTCCCGTTGACTTAGAATCATGAAATTTTGCAAGAAGCTATGTCTTATAGCACAAGTAAAGGAAAAAATCCGAAAACCGTTAATTTGTAGTTACATCACATAAAAAATGAGCCCAGTATAAGCTGACACTCACTAAGTACTAAAGTGCATACTTATTGCGTGTCAGTTTATACTGGAGTTTGTTTATATTATATTCCCGTGATTTACGAACTATTTACATGCCTACAAGTTTGTGCGGAACCCTTGGTGCGCGAGTCCGACTCGCACTTGACCGGCATTTTATTATGTTGAAGTTGTAATGGAAAATTTTTATGGATTCTTTTAGCTACGCGATTTCGGCGTCGCTTCACAGTCATCTTAATTAAAACTCGTCCAGTGCCAGCGAACCGAATAGGCGGGTGCGTTTTATATCAAAGTGAAGTGTATACTGACTCCACCGCCGCCGTCTACAGCCGAGAGAACGTCATCACGGCGAAGTAGCGATACATACAGTCGAGGCAAAAATATGTATACACTTTTGGACCTTGTCCCATTGTAATAAGGTCCAAAAGTGGATACATATTTCTGCCCTCGACTGTACATTTACTATGGCCGCCTGTCCACTGCGCGCGCGTCACCCGAGCGCCGTCATCCCGGCGATGTTTCGAGTAGTCCCGCGCGACCGCAAGAACCCGCCGCGAGATTTTTAACTATTCAGTTTGTAGCCTAGAGGGCTATAAAGTGAATAGTTTAAAATCTGTTGGTTGACTGGTAGAGAATGCCTTAAGGCATTAAGTCCGCCATTTGTACTTTATTTTTATTGTGCAATAAAGTTTAAATAAATAAATAATCTCGTTCTCGGTGACGGCTCCGTCGCGGCGGTGGTGGACCAACGGCCTTACGGGGCTAATCTAAAAGTGAACGCTTTTCTTCGACGCGATGCCGTGTGCTCAACCTTAATATTTATATTTGCTATATTTCTCGATAAAATCGACGTCATATCTACGCTTAATCAAACCCGAGAAAAAATCAGAACTAAAACCAAGTTTTTTATAATGATCATATGAGACTAATTTAATGTCAAATATTTATAAAAGGTGACACGGGATTTAATATCTTTAGGTGTGTATCTTCTTTTGACATTTGAGAGCAGAACAACTGAAGATTTCTAAAACAGATTGCAAAATGGCACGAGATACAATAATTCCGTGACACCTTAGCCCATTTCACACCCAATATCGTATCACGCTGACCAAAAACTTTTTTTATCTCGGGTTTGGTCATGTCCTTGGTTTACACTAATCTAAAACGGGACTTATCGTAAAAACATATATTTACCGACGTTTCGACCGCAGACTAGTCATCTCGTGACCACGACCGTTACAACACGGTCGAAACGTCGAAGTATTTATAACAAGTTCGCTCGATTAAGCCCCGTCTTACGCGTGAACATCACGAAAGTTTAAACCAAACAATTCTTTGTTTAAATACAACGGATAAATAGTTAAAACTCACTATTACAAGCCGGAACGGTTCCGGCTTGTAATCGTGAGCTTCAACCGTTTATCCGTTATATTTTATCACGTTAATTTATATTCTTGATTTATTTTGGGTAAGGTATACCCTGTCACCCTTAAAGGCAAGCACAAGCTGCGCAGAAGTGGTGGTGCGACACAATGCAGTCCAGGTCCAATTGCCTTAAATGTTTACCGCGCTTCAATTTGCTGTAACAAAATAGTAAGTATTGTAATAGTAGAAAGAAAAAATTACTTATTAAAGCGTAGAACAACTCAAAGGCAGTTGTGCGCCGCGCATTGACGTACAGGTTCACTTAAGCTGGCACGAATGGAACTAACTAAACTAATCTCATCTGCGTCCCCTTGTTTTGAAGACACGCATTTCATCGAATTTAACCTTTTCAACGCCCTACGTCAAATACAGATGTGTCACTCACACGCCAAACATGTTTCAAAAGCTATGCAAAATGTCAACTTATTCATACGATATAAAGTCTCTTTAAAGCTGTACCTATGACACTATAAGCGTCGGTGGCGTGGTAGGCACGACAGCAAACGACACCTTTAGGCGTTTTTGGCGTTCAAAGGGTTAATTTCATCGAAAGCAAATTGCTGCTGAAACCTTATTTTTTTCGGGTTATTTTAAGCATGGGTTACGTAGGTTAGGTTAGTCACAGCCACCAAAAAATTATTACTCCTGCACGTGGAAATGCCTGTTGATGAAATGAAAATTCGGTGAATAAAACATTCAACGCAATGAGTGTCGGTGATTCAAGGGTAAACCGTCATCTACAGATAGCAATCTTGAGTTAGCAAAATCTTCTAGTCTTCAAGCCCACTTACCGTCACGTGGACTGCGGTAGCCTCCATGCCATGCAATAAAAAAAAGTCATGTCTGGTCCTGTCCTACCTAAGTACCTACGCCTGCGGGTCGCGGCGCATGAGCTCCAGGTCGGCGCGCACCATGTCCTGCACCAGCTCCTTGAAGGACACGCGCGGGGTCCAGCCCAGCTTGGCCTTGGCTTTCGACGCGTCGCCTAGCAACAGGTCCTGAAGATAAATAAACAATGTCCATATGAAGTCCGCGCCCCGCCTGAGTAAAAGTCGTTTATCCCCCGGGAACTATCAAATTTTCCGGGGTAAGTGTCCTGTGTCAATTATTATCCTGAATAAGGACTATCTATGTGTCAAATTTCATCCAAATCCGTTCAGCCTTTGTTGTGATTGAAACAAACATCTACACGGACTTTCACAACTATGATTATGATATTACTAGGATTGTCCGGTGAATGAATATCGCGGTATTATGTTCGTCACTTTTCGACCATAACAGTACTGAAATAGAGTTGTAAGTAAACGTCTTGATTCCATACAAACCTAAAAAGACGTTAGATTAGAACTTTTACCTATCACAGATATTTTTATAGTTGATTTATGTCAACTAAGGAAAAGTTTGTCCCGAAAATAGAAAATTATAGTAATTGGGTTGTAAAAAAAACGGTTTTAAAACCTGACACACACATAGAATTCGCACACCAAATAACACCATTTAAATTTAACCATTTTGGCTTACTCGGCGATCGGCGCCTGACAGTCGCAATCACGTCACGCAGCGTCAACAGCTCCCGGATTTAATACAAGATGACGGTTTGCGCAATAAATGGGTGCGACAATGCTTCTTTTAAATTAAATAAACATGGTCACATTCCACTCGAAAGCACGTCGTTTTGACTTGTCGTTTTACGTAAAAAAAATCAACAAAATATCATATTTTTTTACAAACAATCATTTGGGTAATTCAAACTCGCATTTTTGCCAAAACATTTTTAAATAACTTCCGATTTCTATCCAATTTCCTATACGATTGACAATTTGATATGGACGATTTGATTTACCGGGCAGTAAACTGATAGTCCTTTATTAATACAATTAACACAGAAACTTTAGAAAAATAAAAAAAGCTTAGTCAGTAATCGTTTTGCAATGCATTGTCATTTTAGTTTAATCATAACGAATAAAGTTTCGTTTTGTTTTAATATTTATTTTCAGGGTGCATCCATATTAATATCTACAAATGACATTAAAGATATAAGAATAGCTACTTTTTCCGAACTCCGGTTATTATTCTAAGTTTAAAACTGTAATGCTTCTCAAAACAGAGGGCTTATTGCCTAACGCACTCGCGATGGCGATCGCTTTCATATTTGACAGTTGAAGTCAAATCTGCCTACAAAATGAAAGCAATTGTGTCACTTTCAAGTCGATCGCGATCGCGAGTGCGTTAGGCAATAAGCCCTCAGGTTTCGTTTACAGAAACCACGAGACAAAACAACCCAGCTGTATTGAACATCACTTATTGTTGTTCGTGAGCAACCCCCACAGAGCTCGTTATAATTTGTAAACAGATCTAGAAAGAAGTGTGCACGGATCGCACCATACACCTTTAATTTCTGTTGTAGAGATTGTTAAAAGAGTGACATGATTGATGTATGTATTTATTTCACTCACAGAACTATCCTAATTATAATGGTTTACCATCATTTGCTAAACGTTTTACAAACTGATCCATTTCAATCATATCATTTGGTAAAGGATTTTTATAAAACTAACCTAACCTACACGATGGTCCTGAAATATTTACAGTTTCGGACAAAAAAGCGGATTGCCAAATGATTTGTTTGCGAAATGAATGATAATGAACGAAATGTTATGACTCTGCGGCGATCGACCGTGGACTGACAAAATAATGCGTTTACCTATAAAATGCAAATGACATTGGCTGAATCTGCATTACGTGTATGCGCCGTACAGAGCGTGACAACGGTCGATCAACTTTTTGTTGTTGTTATTCTGTCCCGTAAGCCAGGAGACACCAGTGATAGTGTTTCTTAGAAAGTTTATATTATATAATATTAACATGCTTAGAAGAAACCCCACAAAATAATGGGCTTTTAATTGCCACAAAAAACATGTTAGGTAGATTTATATCTTTTAAAATCATAGTTTTAAAGTGACCCAAGAGACGTAACCATGGCGTAACCATTAAGTGTCTTGTTGCGGTGCCCTTGCAGGGTTCATGTTGAAACTGCCTACTGTATTTTTAAGACCTTATGTACAACATAAAAGCAATAAATGTATATGACTATGACCATGGCAACTAGGTACAAAGAAAAGTTGATTGACCCACAAATAAACGGGCCCGTGTACTCACCACTTCAGTCGGGCGGAAGTACTTGGGGTTGACCTTGATGAGCAGCTGGCCGGAGTCGGCGTCGTGGCCGGTCTCGGCTGCGCCGGCGCCGCGCCACGCCACGCGGCGGCCCACGCACGCGAACGCCTGCTCCGCGAACTCGCGCACGCTGTGCGCCTCGCCCGTCGCCACCACGAAGTCCTCGGGCTCCTCTTGTTGCAGCATTAACCACATCGCCTGGAATACTTTCATGGCTCGTACACTACAGCCACAGACAGATATACATACAGATTTAGGTTAAACATTGTCCGTTTTGTTCCTAATAACGTTGGATCTGTTTTGCGATCTGGATAGACCATACACCCGAAAATAATAATTATTTATTAGTTGACGAAATATTATTTGCACAGATTCGTCATGACGCTATTATGATAGAATATACGAGCATTATTATAGAAAAAAAAACACATTCGATAGCACATTGTTTTCGCTTTTTGTAAACAGATTTACAAAATATTTAAATTTGCAGTCATATAGCTCCCGGAAAACTGCTTTAAGGTGTCAAAAATCGCGAGTTTTATAAAAGTGCCAATAACTCAAAAAGTGAAATTTTTATTAAGTTTTGAACTCTTTTCTAATAATAATCTTGTAATAATAATAATGTTTCAGATTGCAATACGATTACAATTTTACAGTTCTCAATTTATGCACAGTCGTGCTGAAAACAATAAAAACCTATATGTTTCATATCAGTAGCAATTAATCCAACCAACCGTGTTCAATGAAATCTGAATAAAACGGGCAAACCCCCAACCAGCCCTAATTTTAGGTCTAAGCTTGTATTACGGGAACCTGATAGCGATACACATATTACACATACATACTTAGTTAAATTCACAGGGCAAGATTCCTAAATCTATATCATCTATACTGGGTGTTTTTTTATTCGTCGAAAAATTTTTGGGGGTTAAATCAGTAAGTCATACTGACCAACTTTCACTATGGGACCAACCCCGAAATAGCGAAAAAAAATTTGACCCTCCCATACAAAACATCGTCAGCTGACTAGCCAAAATGTATGGGATGGTCAATTTTTTTTTCGCGATTTCGGGGTTTGTCTCATAGTGAAAGTTGGTCAGTACGACTTACTGAATTAACCCCCAAAATGTTTAAGACGAATAAAAAAACACCCAGTATATGACTCTCTGATTCATCAACGTCCAGCCTAAACCCTTGGACTTAGAAAGCTAAAATTTTGTACAGAGGTTCCCTTTACGATGTAGACAAGGAATAAGACGGGATTTTTCTAAATTCTCACGGGATCTCGTTTTCCACGCGGGCGAAAGCTAGTTGGAAATATCGTTCCCATTTGCCCGTCACGAGTTGCGAGAGATGGGCAACTGTCGCAGGTTTACCATCATAATTATACTAAACAACGTTTCACAATCTGATTCATTTCACAAACATATCATCTGGTAAACCATCTTTATTTCCGACACTGTAAATATTTCAGAATTTTTATAAAACTAACCTAACCTAACCTATAGGGTTCTAAATGATGGTCCTGAAATAAATCCTGAAATATTTACAGTTTCGGAAAAAAAAGCGGTTTGCCAAATGATTTGTTTGTGAAATGTTGTGTAGCAAGTGATTGGATACTGTGTCGCAAATGCAGTCTTATATACACTAGACTAGAGGCATTCCACCTCAGGGTTGGCAACACATATGCAGTCTTAGGGCTTTATTAATGAACTGAACTGGACTGAGATGCCCATCTCAAGACACTTCAGCCATGACAGTTTTCTATGACTTGACGTTTACTTTGACGTATCTTGAGACGAGCATCACAGCCAAGATCAGCTTATTAATACGGATCTCAGGATTGCAGTCTTGAGATTGCAAACGGCTCTCAGATCCCGCACTTACCTTCAGATGGCCTGCTCGTTAACCTTCTCCGTGCGTTTAAAAACATAAGCATAACACCACATACCTCAATAAAATCCTTGGCATGTCCCCAGTCCCTCTTGCAGTCCAGATTCCCGAGCTCTATGTACTCCATGAGCCCCAGGGTGATCTTAGCCACTCCCCTGGTGATCTTCCTCGTGACGAAGTTCTCACCCCGCCGCGGGCTCTCGTGGTTGAACAGCAGGCCGTTGCAGGCGAACATGCCGTACGCTTCCCGATAGTTAACTACGATCCAGTAGCCGTATAGTTTCGCACAGGCTGGAATGTAAAGTTAAATTATAAACGTTTTTAAAACTAGATTAAACAATGACAGTTTCTAACATTATGACATGACGCAACTTAAGTGGGCTATAACTAGATTTTTTTTGCTGTATAGTGAGGGATACGAGTAATCGATATTTAACTAACACTTAGCACTAAGAAATCGATTTTTTTATCCGACTGCGCGAAGCCAAAAGGGTAATAAGTTTAACAGTTAATGTAGTTATGTGATAAAACTGATAAACAACCAGATGTTTTCTAGCTCCTGAACTATTTGACAAATTTTAATAAATATAGGTGACATGATTCGATACGAAGGAAAATATATATCAAAATTCTTCAAGAGGTACAATAAATAATTAACATAATTAAACTTTTGAGTTTAATTATTTGGTTATACCTCTAGACGAATTTTGATATATTTTTTCCTTCATATCGAATCATGTCAAGAAGAAAATCTTGGTATTTCTGGGTTTATTATTTTATATCAAAATGTAAATGTATTTTATCAGGTTAAGGGCCTGTTTCACAATCGACAAGTAAATTCATCTGTCAAATAAAGATAGCCCTGTCCTTGTTTATTTTCAAGTGTAAGAAAGGGAAAGGGCTAAATTTATTTGACAGATACGCTTTACTTGACGATTGTGAAACAGGCAGATATAGTAAAAATACTCGTTAAAAAGCTAGGTACAAAGTATATAGGATAGGTATAGGAAACCATAAACCGGGTTATTACCCGGTTTATGGTAATCACATGTTTGCTGCATTACAAAATTCTCTGGTTTGACATTTAGAATAACATTGCATTCCTACGTAGTTATTGAAAATAGGATTCACTTTCAGTTTATCGTTCAGATATATTTTTATTACTCGTCAAGTTCTTAGGTTACTTGCTAGTATGTCAAAGATATATTGAAATGTAAAAATTGTGAGGATCTTCGGATTTTAAGATTCACGGACGGACGTTTCTCTCAATCATGCATTAACCGTATATGTTTATGTTATGTTCTTGGGTACGCGGGTAGGGGTCAAGTTAAAGGCTCGCTGGTTAGAAAAGCACTGCTTTAATACGGGTCGCTTGAACGTATAACATCTGAATAGCTACATAGACATACACAACAGTTTATTAATGGATTTGGACATACACACGCGTTCCATGACATGGATTAACACATTTTTGATTAGTACGTTATCCCGAGAAAAAAGACAGTTCCCGAAGGGATAACGTCAATTATACCTAAAGGAAATAATGCCAAAACTCAAACTTCAATATACTCACTGAAGCGTTTATAAACATTTATAATTCCAAAATATTACGAGTATCTGCAATCGCCCGAATCTAATCATGCCAGAAATGAATTGCTTGTCAAAAAAGAGCTACAAACTTAATCTCAAAGCGTGATGCCATGCTGTTTACCACGCATCAAGTAAAGAAGTCAGTTAACTGGATGTGGATACATAGATATTTAATGATGTTTGATTTACTCGGCATTGTGACTCTTCGGAATGATGTGGTGTACACTGTCCACAGTTTTAACACTTACCATAAGGCGACCTAGGGTAGAACGGAGTCTTCTCAGTCTGAGGGACCTCCACGACCTTCCCATAAAGCTCCGAGGTTGACGCCTGGTAGATCCTGGTCTCTTTCTCCAGCCCAGCGGCCCTGACAGCTTCAAGCAGCCTTAGGGTGCCCAAGGCGTCTACTTGGGCTGTGTATTCACTCAGTTCGAAAGACACTTTCACGTGGCTCTGGGCCGCCAGATTATATATTTCTTTCGGTCGAGTCTGAAAGCAAAGAAGTGTATCAGCACTTCTGTTCCATTACGAACTTTATCATTCTTAATTGCTAATTGAAGAGTGGTATTTGCCTCGTTCGCGTGTAGGTAAATCAACGATTTTTTAATAGAAGTATATAAAAGTGAACAACGGATGACCTCTACCTCCAGTGAGCCTGATATGGTCGTGTTTATCTCAGTGTAAAGATGTGGATAAAGCAGCCGTCGCTCTCGTACTCACATACTTGTCAGAAAGTGATGGACGTTGGACGCCGGAGAAAAGTGACAAGAAGTTGAGGAAGGAGTTCGCTGGTTCGTTAGCAACCGCAGATCATAAGAGACCATAATCCATTTTAACACAGACAAGCCGACTAAATGCGATTATATAGAGGACAGTAAAAGTATGTGTACCGAGATAGTTATGTTGGGTAATCTGTTATTAAACCATTATAAATAGGTAATAGCACTTCAAACAAGTCACGGAGCGTGTAATCGGCGATCATGCGTTGGCGTCGAGTGGTAGATACCTACTCGGCCTTGGATCAAATACTTCTCTACAGTTACGCTAGTCCACACTGCGAAATTACACCGCGCGATTTTAATCCGCGAACTTATATGGAAATATGACGCGATTATTTTTCGCGTGTGCGTGTAGCTTCATATAATTTCCATATTTCACAGAATTCTGCCCGAATTTTGACTTCTATAGTTCCATTAGGTCAGCGACCAGTGTGCCACAACGCCCCGCTGCACGCGCCGCCGTTCCAATTTTGTGGCCTGAGAGCGGAAGCGCGTTCCCATACCGCCCTGCTAAGGTGAAAGGTAGTTTTTAACACAAAACTACTGTAACAATTGCAACCTCTTTACTGGGTAGTAAATAAGGTTGCAATTGTTAGAGTAGTTTTGTGTAAAAAATTGACATTTATATGCAGGGCAGTATAGGTATTAAAAAGCGTGCCCAAAGCGTGGCGGAGGCGTTTTTAGTATGGGAAATGCCGCACAGCGTCACCTCCGCTCACAGTGCGTTAGCGGCTTCAAAGACAAATTAGCATAACATTTTACTGACGCAGGTGTATGCGAGGACTCCTTCTGTCATATTGAATTTTCTATATCCCTACTAATAATATAGATGCGAAAGTATATTTTGTTAGTTTGTCCATCTTTCACGCAGCTACGAATAAACGAACCGACGTGATTTTTTGCGACAAACATGCGCTATGCTTCTATTTAACTTGCGTCTTTCAACTTCGCTTTTAGGGTTCCGTACCTCAAAAGGAAAAAAGGAACCCTTATAGGATCACTTTGTTGTCCGTCCGTCTATCTGACTGTCAAGACCCTTTTTCTCAGGAACGCAAGTGCAAGTCAGACTCGCGCACCGAGGGTTTCGCACAAACTTGTAGGTATGTAAATAGTTCGTAAATCACGGGAAGACAATAGAAACAAAGGCCAGTATAAACGGACACGCACTAAGTATGCACTCTCGTAATTAGTGAGTGTCAGTTTATACTGGACCTTATTTTTCATGTGATGTAACTACAAATTAACGGTTTTCGGATTTTTTCCTTTACTTGTGCTATAAGACATTGCTTCTTTCCAAATGTCATGATTCTAAGTCAACGGAAAGTACCCTATAGGTTTTGATTCCCTTGAATATGCGGAATAAACGGCCGTATCTTTTGATTGCGTTGACATAGAAGTTTGTTTTTTTTTACAGCGCCAAGGGATTGCAGACTTGAGTATTTGATATGAATTTTAACTTGATACCTCTACGCGTTCCTGAGAAAAAGGGTCTTGACAGACATACAGACGGACGGACAACAAAGTCGCCATTTCGAAAGTATAACGTGGATGCATGCTAATTTAATTCTGAAAACAGTTTATGAATGGAAACGGTATAAGTTTCTGTTATCTCTGTGTGACAGTATCTATTATGATTAAATATTATATAAATATTATCACTTCAATACGAATTAGTAACGTCTGTTGACATTGGAGGTTCTTTGAGTTTTCAAACAAAGAAAAGTTATAATAATTGTCTATTTCCGTTCCGTTCCGTTTTTTTTTCACATTAGAATAATTCAATATCATAACAACATCCATTGCTGCGGGAATAAGAACGGATTCATCAAAACATCCCGTTTTAAATCTAAAACGGGACTTAGGGGTCGGCCACACCGGTGCTCAAAAGACGTTGACGCAGGGACGTGACTTAGGGTGAAATCACATCTATCAGCAACGAATCGCATTTAGCTGGATAATTTTGGATACACTATACGCATCGCAAGCTGCTAAATTGTGCTATCGCATGCTTTATCATGAATGAGCATTCTTCAGTATGTAAAATGGATAGCTACACTTATATGCATTTAATGCTGAAGCTGAATCGATGCGGAAGGGTGAATTGATGCGGACGCATCTTCATACAAAATTACGTTTTTGTATTACAAAATGCGATTCGATGCTGATAGACGTGACTTCACCCTTTTACGCCACGTTTCTAACGTATACCGTCCTCACTGGGTCCCTCTCTCTCTCACACACTGCGTTTACGGTGCGTCAACGTCTTTTGAGCACCGGCGTGGCCGATCCTTTAATCGCGTAAAAAACAAGTGATAATATGTTAATATATGTTAAAGTTAAAAACTAGACCTGCCATGTTATTCTGTTAACGCATCGTCCTTCACATCGACTGCGGCGAAGAATAACCGGCGAATTTACGTCGTTCGTCAAGATGTGTGAATGACATTTGGCTGCCTGCATTTTCATTTAGTCGCTGGTTTGAAACAACAGCAACAACAACAAAAACAACAACGTCATCTTCAATCTTCAATCTTCAATCCAATGTTTGCTCGGCAATTTCCAATTATAAGTTTCTTGTAATCAGGTCATAGGTCCCATAGTCTTCCTAGATCCTAGCCTCAGACTATAAAGCCCCTGGTACCTTCACAATGATGTCGTCAGTATCACTCAGATCTCCATAGTCTCCATAAACTTTATCCCCATGTGCCAGAAACGCCAGATTCGGTCTGCCGCCCGTTGGATTCACTTCGAGTTTAACAAAGGTGCTGACCAACTATACCAACATCCCGCGCCTGAAATGCCAGAGCCTTGGCTCTCGGGTCTGGTCGTACCTTGACGATGACGCTGATGAGGCAGGTGGTG
The DNA here is from genome assembly GCA_963241965.1 of Tortrix viridana. Classification (NCBI taxonomy): domain Eukaryota; kingdom Metazoa; phylum Arthropoda; class Insecta; order Lepidoptera; family Tortricidae; genus Tortrix; species Tortrix viridana. The sequence continues at coordinate 10,840,922 of OY725186.1, forward strand.
TCGGTGAGGTCCCCGTAGTGCAGGTGCATGAGCCCGCCCGTGTGCAGCGCCGGCTGCTCGTACAGGTGCTGGATGCGGCCCGTGTTGAACGACGACGACCGCCGGATGATGCCGTGGACTTCATAGCCTTTCTCTATCAGGAACTCTGCGAGGTATGAGCCGTCCTGTGTAAAGATATTTAATTAGAATAAGTTGCCTTTGCGACAGTGATACTTATTAATATTAACACTACAAAAAAATTATAGCTCCCAAAAATAAAAACAGGGGACAATCTCACACAAATTGGCCTAGTTCCAAACTAAGCAATAGGCTTGTACCTATGGCTGCTAGGCAACAATAAACATACTTAAAAGTATAGAGAAATACTAAGAGAACCTCCAAGACTCACAAGCAAATTATGCGTGGGCTACACGGTTTCAAACAGTTGGTTTGAAACCATGTAGAGAGTGATTTTAAACCAAATTTCGCATGACCTTAAACGCCCTTGGCAGATGTCAAACACATGGGCTTGTTTGAAACCGTGTAGCTGCTCGCTTCTACCAAGGTCACTTGGTTTATAACTGTGGTTTGAAACCGTGTAGCACGCGCATTACTTGTAAACTCATCACACAAATAATTGCTATGACCAAGAAACAAACCTGAGACCGCTAGCTTCATAGGCCCTGCCTATGAAAGAGTAACCATTTCATTAAATATGACAAAAGAAAGATAGAGAATAATACATCATACTTGGTATATATTACTATTGAAATTTGAAGATTTGACAATCTAACCGAATTAAGAATGTCAGCAAGAGGTTCAACAGTCCCGTGGTGTGACTGTACACATTAAGTCATTAATGTCAGTATGTAACTGAATTATGCTCATATTTAGTACTTCAAGGACAATTTTTTTTGGAATAAAATAAATGTTGCAATAATTTCCATTATTTATCAACACAACAGCAATAAGCACTATTAATTACACCCACTGTCCGGTCCAAACTTGTCACAATCCTTACTAGTAATATAAATTTGACGAGTTTGTTTTTTGTTCCGTCTTCACGTTTAAACACCTCTACTGATTGATGTCAAATTTGGTACAGACAGAAGTAGTCTATCAGAGACAGGCATAGGGTACTTTCATCCTGGAAATCTGGATAGTTATTGAGGGAATAGGGTGTTATACAGACTTGGGTAAAAGTTAGTATAATATAATTTACAAATTACATATTTAGTGCAACTTTTTATCACCTTTATACAATTATGTCACTTTGATCCTTGATAATTGTTATAATTTTCTTTGATTTTTATTAAACTAGTGACCTAGTGTTTTATATATTTGAATCTAATGGGTTAAGATATACAGCAGGGGATGGTGACAATTCATATGGCAAAATGATGACTCATGACTAAATGTATTTCTTATTTTTTAAATTATAAATCATATAATAATATTTATAAAAAAATATATAACCAATAACAGTGCATTACAAATTTTAACTTTTTTTATACAGGGTGTTTTTTTATTCGTCTTAAACATTTTGGGGGTTAAATCAGTAAGTCATACTGATCAACTTTCACTATGGGACCAACACCGAAATCGCGAAAAAAAAATTGACCGCCCCATACATTTTGGCTAGTCAGCTGACAATGTTTTGTATGGGAGGGTCAAATTTTTTTTCGCGATTTCGGGGTTGGTCCCATAGTGAAAGTTGGTCAGTATGACTTACTGATTTAACCCCCAAAATGTTCAAGACGAATAAAAAACACCCTGTATACTTTTAAAGAAACAGCTATTTTCTTATTTTACTACTTCCATCCTACTAATAAAAATCGATCACATCTTATTTTTTAGTATAAGAATAACCATTTTTTTATAAGTACTTAAATGATTATATGTATTTAATAAATATCCTCTAAACTAGACATGACAGATTTTTTTAATGTTTTTCCTGTAATTTGGGCACTAGAATCTATAAGATACACATATTTGGCGGAAGCATATAAACCATAGACACCAGTGTAGTTACTTAAGGAAAACTTATTAAAAAATATGATATTTGAATGATGGATGTTATATGTGTATACAAATTATAGATTTTTGATGAAAAATATATTAAATTATAGTGTTCATATTTAATCACTCAACTGACTAAGCATTGATGAAAATTGCCATGATATTTCATTTGGGAATATTGCAATACAGTGTAAAACTAACAATACAAATAAGGTGCAACATTTCTTAATTTAACTTAGAATAGTTCTTATTTTGAATCTTATTTATTTAATATACCTATTAGTAACATGGAATTGCACTATCCTCAATGATTTGCATTGCCAAGTTTACCAATCATCCACAAATTAAACTTGTACTACTGTACTGTATGTAGTACAGTTCGCCATCAAATATATCTGTACATATCAGAGTGGTCAAAAATATCTGAACATGCACTCTAACGCCTTGACAATAGAGTTGTGTTCAGATATTTGTGAGCACCTTGTTTGCTGCAATATATATGATGGCGACTGTACATGATTTTTTTCATGCACAACCACAATTAATAATATGAACATAAGAGGCTAAATATAAAGTACATTTGTAGTCAACAAAGATATGTATCCACTTTTTTCACCTTATTGCAATGTAATAGGGTCTAATAGTAGTTTCATCTTTTGGATACTGACTAGTGGACTGTACCATTTCACTAGGAAAACTTATTTTCCATACCTACAAATGAAGAGCATACAATTATTTCAGTCAATTTTTTTTTTACTATTACACATATATTTAAATATACTGACCAACTCTTACACATATAATAAATAAATACTTAAAATAGCAATTGCATTATATTTACCTAATGAATGCGTGTGCACCACAGTCCACAAAGACCCCAACAGATCAAAATTGCTTTGCCAGCCATTTAAAACAACGTTGTTAAAGTAAAACATGCAGGTTAGTCACAAATCAGTTGAAACATGTATACAAACATATATTTTAATTACCTGGCCAGTGATACCGGTAATTAGAGCCACCTTCCTGCATGCTCCCGTACTGGGCCCTTCACCAGACATTTGGTATTTATACTTTTTAATTTCTTAGAACTGGCAATGGGTACACGTCCTCAGTGCTCGAGCCGGCGACGCTTGATGCCGATTGATAAGCTTATCACCAACACTCATACTCAATTAACATAATCGCGCGAAGAGACGGCTAATTGGATGTCAGCGAAACGCTACAGGAACACGGAACCCGGATCTGACTTCTATTTCAAAATGCACACAAAAACAGTAATCAATTTAGTTAAGCTGATTTTGATGTAATATGTATGTTTCTGTTTCGGGGTAGTTCAGTTCAAAAACATCATTTTGTGTGCGTTTTTTTTTTTTGTCATGACAGTTGGAAGTGTCAAATTTCTTATATCGGCTTTACACGTACGATATGCTCTTATATGCTTACGGCGGCTTCACAGATTATAAAGGTAGAAACACACACTGAGCCCACGTACGCAACGTAATGCGATGCATTATGCTATCTGGACTCTTGAATTTGTATGAATAGAAACACACTTGTCATACGCAACGCCACGTATGATAAGTGTGTTTTTAATCATACAAATTCAAGAAACTTAACGTCTTACGTATTGTTATCTCATTCCAACGTATTGCGGCGTCCCTCTCGTTAGGGTTAGGTTAAGGGTAGTGTAATACACTACACGCAAGCCTGGCAAAAATCTCGAGCCAAAAAATGAGGGCGCTGTTCGGAATGAAATTGGCAACATGATCCAAGGTTTACTTTAACCTGGGCTGTCTGCCATTTGAAAACATTTTAATTCCAGCTTAAACCCACCTAATGGCAATGATATCAATCCAAAACCAAAATTCAAGGATATTACCGTTTGACAGCTGTCAGTCCAGTGTCCTGTCACTGTCACTCCTGTCAGTTTAATTTGTTAGGTACCTGTACCTAATGTATTGTGATAACAATTACTTTAAAAAAACCGTAATTATAAAAGTAGCAATAGAACTCTCCGGAACATATTATTTTTATTTCCGTCACTTACTATAAATAAATAGTAGTTCGCTTACAACACATTTCTAGCGGCTTATATGAAAAAGCATTGTCGTGATAAGAACCCAAGCCAAGGTTGATAAAATTAATAAGGTTATGATTTCTGAAGTGAAGTGATTTTAGATTTCTAAAGTATTCGCACAATATTATTGATGGCCGTTACATTCTGCCTGTTGCCGGGCAGTTTGCTATAAATAATTTCAAGATTTCATTTATTGCGCCGCAATACTGAAGCGAAAGTAGCTCTTGCGAGCGCGATGCCTGACATCAAGATCACCCCGCTGGGGGCCGGGCAGGATGTCGGCAGAAGCTGCATCCTCCTATCCATGGGCGGTAAGAACATCATGCTTGATTGTGGAATGCACATGGGTTACAACGACGAACGTCGCTTTCCTGACTTCTCATACATCGTCCCAGAAGGTCCCATCACAAGCCAGATTGACTGCGTCATCATCTCCCACTTCCACCTCGACCATTGTGGTGCTCTCCCTTACATGTCAGAAATGGTGGGCTATACCGGCCCTATCTATATGACACACCCGACAAAGGCTATAGCGCCTATACTTCTTGAAGATATGAGAAAAGTGGCAGTTGAACGAAAAGGTGAGTCAAACTTTTTCACATCTCAGATGATCAAAGATTGCATTAAGAAAGTCACAGCCGTGACTCTGCATCAGTCTGTGATGGTTGACAATGATTTAGAAATAAAGGCTTACTATGCTGGACATGTATTGGGTGCTGCTATGTTTTGGATTAGAGTTGGATCTCAGTCTGTTGTGTACACCGGAGACTACAACATGACACCCGACAGGCATCTAGGAGCTGCCTGGATAGACAAGTGCCGGCCGGACCTGCTCATATCAGAGTCAACATACGCCACAACCATAAGGGATTCAAAAAGATGCCGTGAAAGAGATTTCCTTAAAAAAGTCCATGAATGTGTTGAAAAAGGTGGTAAAGTGCTCATACCAGTATTTGCTCTTGGAAGGGCACAAGAGCTGTGCATTTTGTTAGAAACTTACTGGGAAAGGATGAACCTTAAGTGCCCAGTGTACTTTGCTTTGGGCCTCACTGAAAAAGCAAACAATTACTACAAAATGTTCATCACCTGGACTAATCAGAAGATAAGAAAAACATTTGTTCAAAGAAATATGTTTGACTTCAAGCATATCAAACCTTTTGATAAAACTTACATAGACAACCCTGGTGCAATGGTGGTCTTCGCAACCCCGGGCATGTTGCATGCTGGTTTGTCCCTAAATATTTTCAAGAAGTGGGCACCTTATGAACAAAACATGGTCATCATGCCTGGTTTCTGTGTCCAAGGTACTGTTGGCCATAAGATTTTGAATGGAGCAAAGAAAATAGAATTTGAAAATAGGCAAGTTGTAGAAGTGAAAATGGCTGTAGAATACATGTCCTTCTCTGCTCATGCCGATGCCAAGGGGATAATGCAGCTGGTGCAGTATTGCGAGCCCAAGAATGTCCTGCTAGTGCATGGAGAGGCTCAGAAAATGGAGTTCTTGAAAGAGAAAATTGAGCAGGAATTCAAGATTAACTGCTACATGCCTGCTAATGGTGAAACTTGCACAATCACTACCCCAACAAAAATTCCAATAGATGTGTCCCTAAGACTGCTGAAGGCTGAAGCAGTCAGGTACAATGCTCAACCCCCGGACCCGAAAAGGCGTCGCATTGTGCATGGCATCCTTTGCGTGAAAGACAATAGACTTTCTCTCATAGACATTGATGAAATGTGTGATGAGATTGGTGTAAATAGGCACATCATACGCTTCACCAGCACAGTGCGGCTCGATGACCCCGGGCCAGCTGTAAAAACTGCAGAGAAACTAAAGGCGTTGTTGACTGAGAAGCTTTCTGGGTGGTCCATTACCATATCAGATGGTAACATTTCCGTAGAATCTGTACTCATTAAAGTTGAGGGTGATGAAGAAAATACCAAAAATATCTATGTGTCTTGGACTAATCAGGATGAAGATCTAGGCAGTTACATTTTAGGTCTACTGCAGTCTATGGTACAGTAGTTGTATTTGAGATTAAGCATAAATGGATGTTCAGGGTACAGTCAGCATCAAATATATAGGAGCAGTAAAAGTGGTCAAATATATTGCAACACCTTTATTACTATAGGAATAAGGATGTGTTGCAATATATTTGGCCATTTTGGCTGCTCCTATCTATTTGACGCTGACTGTAGAATCAGTTCCAATACTAACACACACTTGTATGAATATTTTTTTATTAAACACTAAATAATAACAGTTAAATTAAAATAAATTCTTATTTATGTGCACCACGTGGGGTCGATGTTGCACTTCCCCTGGAACCATAGATGTTGGAGTCTGTTGGCTTCGGACAGAGACTCCAAAGATTCGTGGTCGACCTGGGCGCCTTGTTGCTGAAATTAAATTTAAGCATAATTAGTAACATAATTAGAAAGTTGCGAAATAAAACCAGACTGGCGACTGTTTTCCCTTTTCTCTAATTTCCCCTAATTTCCCTTGACCCTCGAACGTTTTTGACGAATTCCAGTTAAAATCGGCCCAATGGTTTAGGAGCTAGAGTGAGACGTCCGATTTTTGGTCACATACATACTTGCATCCATACCTACATAATACTGTTAAAATCATTCACAGAATAATGGTGTCTATAAGATTATCAGTTATCACATAATAACTTAACGTTTTTCGAAAATCGACAAAATGTATGGAACTGACATAAGCGGCTGACGCGACTGATCGTTAGCTGACAACAATCCTATTACATTTTGCCAGTTTTCGAAAAGCGCTAAAGTTAGCGTTATGCATCTTGGCTAGCCCCTCGGACAAGTACCGTGAAGCCTGATACCCCTTCTATACGGTCGGGTGGTTGGGCCAACCGAGAGGGATGCAGCTATTTGTAGGAACGAGATGTAAATATTACTATCTCATTCTGACAGATAGCTGCGTCCTTCTCGGTTGGCCCAACCGCCCGACCGTATAGAAGGGGTATTAAGGTGGACATTCACGGTTAGTTAAACTGATCAGTTGAACTGACGTACATCCAAAAACTAACCGTGAATGTGAAATCTTAAGTTGAAATTATACGAACTCAAGGTCAGCTTCTGGATGTACGTCAGTTAACTGATCAGTTTAAATGACCGTGAATGTCCACCTTTACTTTGAAACTTCGAAACTCCCAGAATTTGAAACTAAAAATATTAAAATCGGTCCAGTTTTGAAAGAAGGAGAGAAGGGAATATTAGACTATTTTTATCAATTTACGTAGGTAGGGACAATCAGTCACTTATGATATTTTTACCGGAAATAGCAGGTAAATAGTCATAGCGTTTAAACTTTTCAACGCCATTGACGGATATATCCGCACCACTGATTCCGGATATATCCGTCACGGTTGACAGCGAAAAATTGACCTGAGTATCTATGACGTAAGGTTGAAATTAGCTCTGGTTTTCAGCTGTCATTGGCGTGTGAGGGTCGACTTTTGTATTTGACATGGCGGCGTTGAAAAGGTTAAGGCTACCTTTCCATAGAAGCGGAGACGAGCGGAGCGGAGAGGAGCTGTGTAGGAATCGACCAATCACATTGGTTGTATTCCACATCTCGTCTCCGCTTGACTGTTTCCATTGAAGCGGAGCGGAGACGTGATGTGGATTACAACCAATATGATTAGTCGATTCCTACACATTTCCTCTCCGCACCGCTCGTCTCCGCTTCTATGGAAAGGCAGCCTAATGCGGCGTTCTCACGAGGCGATTTAGTCGGTCAACTTTTAATTGGTCAAGAAAAATCGAATATCAATTGCCTTTATACCGATAATCGGAGCGATCGGGCAGTTGATTCAAAAACCACCACGGCTTAAAATCGATTTGGACTTGAATGGACCGTTCTCATGTTCGACAAGTTGCAACTCGCATCGTGACGTCATTAAATTGAACCGACTCTCACACCAAAGTTGAGAAGTAGTAATCAACTTTTATTGAAAATATGTCCTCATGATCGATTGTCAATTCAATTCGCAAACCGATTTAAGTTGATCAACTAAAATCGCCTCGTGAGAACGCCGATTAAAACGATTGAACCTCGTAAGTCCTGTGTTTTTTTTAAAAGCAGTAGTCCTATCTACCAAATGCACTAGATATACCAAGTACATACGTACTATTAAAAGTGAACCTAAACGTGAAGTACATTCGGCAGTTATTCGTGCTATGTAGCTAAAATGTCAGGTTTGAACTACTATCATTGATTTGTACTTGTGCAAGTACTCGGGGACTTACGAGGTTAACTACCGCAGGAACCTCCAACTTTAACTGCCGCACTCAGAGACGTCAATTAAGTTCCATTAAAGTTGCTGCGTCTTATTCTATTGCTATAGCAAAGAAGGTGACAGCAGCTACTTTAAGCCCGGTAGCACACCTCCGCCGTGAAACCGCGAAACTGTGGCGGAATCGTGATATTTAATACGAAATTGAACTTTATTTCGTTGCCAGAGTTTCGCTACTACAGTTCCGCGGCGGAGATGTGCTACCGGCGTAATGAAACTTAAACCTTAATGGCTGATAGAGCAGCTAAAAAGCTATCGATTTAACCCCTAATGTATGTTCAGCGATTTTTACTAGTTTCTGAGATATTGATCATTTTAATCTGAATTTTTGTAATTTTCCCTTATGTCCATGTCACGAAAAATCCTTAATTTCATATTTTATTTCAGAAGTTTTTCAGTGGGGTTAAATGGATTGCTTTTTAGCTGCTCCATCAGCCCTTAACGGATTATCGTCGGTTTACGTGACATCCTGTATAGTTACGTTACCTATTTGATCTTTCTGATGTAAAAAAAAATGTAGCTATCTACTCGTCATTTTGTATAGTAGACGTAGGTATGGAAAAGTAATGCAATTGGAATAAAAATAAAATTCGGACAATTTTTTTCTATAGTACTAATAAAGTAAGTGAGAACTACTGTCCATATTACAAGCTTGCTGTAAAATAACTTACCATTGGCGGAGGATAAAGCCTCCTAAAGTCTCCCCTGTGGAGGAACTCCCGGTGAGCCTTCCGCAGACTGTGCCTCAATTCTACGTCCATACAGTACTTGCAGAGCCTGCAGATCTGAAGACCCTCGCAGTTGCCCCTGCAGATCGTACTGCACTCGTGTCCCCACACTGCTAAGTTTTTGTCTGAGGTTACCATGTTTTCAGCTGCTATTTGAGCTCTGAAAAAAATAACCATGATATAATAACCAAAATGGCGATTATGTCCACTCCTGGCCATATATAGCACATCAAATTGTAAAGAGTTTAACGCCAAGTTTGTGCCTGTGGCCTGCTGGCTGTGCCTTGGACCTTTTGCACAACTTGATATTATAAAATTGAAATATGATTATAGCGCAAATAACCCGCGAGAGATTAACAGAAAATTAAACGTTTGTAAATACGGTTTAGATTGATTTTTGCATACTTAAAATTTTATAAAACAAGCAGATGTTTTTGCGTTGATTAAATAATGTATACCTATAGTACCTACATTACGCAAAATATAGCGTTTACTGATATTGGCACCGTATCGGGAACCGCAATTTCAGTTCCTTGATACCTACACCCGAATTTATAATTAAATGTAAATACTCTATTTGTGGACATCATATGTAAAGATAACATCCCGATAGAATATTATTACAAGTTCGAGTATCGAAATCTAAGATAGGAAGGTAATTTGCTCCACAAGCACACGCCTACGCGTAGCCATCGGTAATATTTATTCCAATTTGTATTATTTACCGTGTAAGCAAATAGGTACATGAAAACTTCAATTAAAACTTTGCAAATGATTAATTTCGTTGCGAAGAGTAGGTAAGTATCTGAACTTTTTGAACACATTCAGTAGGGGAGCGGGGGGCTAGTTGTAGCAGGGGCAAGAAGTACTCAATTTTTACCTAGTGAATGAACATTATTTCACAGGATTTTCGACTTTATATATTCCTTATAACGTGTTCTATTACCCGGGAACCGCCAGTGACCCATTGGACGGCGCGATTAGAGGACGTGTGCACGCGCTTCGATTCTGCCAGGTATTGGAAAAAAACGTGTTCGCAAATATTTGTTTTTTGGCAATGCTTTAAAAGATTATTATTAGTATATTTGTCAATCACCCTAGATCATTTGTTATAGTTTGTATTAATATACTGCATGATTGTTGAAATTATGTACATTTTTAGTAATTTTAGTTTTTGCAAAAAACGACACCGTGGGGCAAGTTGTAACAAAATTGTGGGGCTATATGTAACATGTTACAACTTGCCCCAATTTATTGTTTAGTGTAGAAATTCGTGTTTATTCTTTTAATCGATATCTATATGAACTTGTTTTTATTCCAGAATGAGAAATTATAAAAGAAAATCTAACCGAGGGACTCAAAGTAAAGAAGTTTATGAGTTAGCTGCCATCGACGTTTTGTAAAATAAGGCCAGTATTAGAAAAACAGCTAAATCGATCAATCTGTGCCATGTCTCACTTTATAGATATGTAACTAAAAAGAAAAAAAAAACAATTGCCGTCCGTTGGCTATGTTCAACCAAGACTAGTATTCCCAAAGGAAGTAGAAGAAAAGATATCTTCATATTATTCACCATTTTTCACCATCAAAAATTAGGCCTTTGCCAAAAGCTCCATCGCGAAAACAAACTAATCGTGTCCAACGTAAAAGGAAATGCTGTGTTTTAACCGACACACCGGAAAAAGACGCGTTAGAAAAGGAACATTAACTGAAAATGAGCAAGACGAAGCCAGATAGTTCATCAAAGAAAGGACGAAAGGACAAAGGAAAGGGAAAAGGAAAGGGAAAAGGGAAAAAGAGTAAGACTGAAACTAAAAACGTGCGAGGAATAAAAAAAGTTCAAAAGAAATTTTAGTATCTGATTCAGAATCAGAACCGGACGAATGGTTTTGTTTGGCTTGTGGTGAAGCATATGGAGATTCCAGAGATGAGGAATGGGTACAATGTATTAGTTGTAAAATGTGGGCACACGTGAGGTGCGTGACAGGAGATACGATTTCATTTATATGTTTAAATTGTGATTCAGATGAAGACTGATTTATTTTGTTACATTGTTCTTAGAAGTCATATAGTTTAAAAAACAAAGAAATACATATGCAAAGCATATGATATAAAACTATGTAGATTAAGATATGTAACTGATTCCCAGAAGTCTGACTATTATTATTAAGATTATAAATGTCTGTGAGATTTAAAATGCCTTATTACTTATAAGAAAAGATAAAAAGAGATGTTAAGTTAATATGATAAGGAAATACTTATATTGTTAAGTTTTCCAGAATTTAAGTACAAATTTGTTTTTGTTTAAAGCTATCTGAAAGTTGCTACATACTTTAAGTTTAATATCTTTTGTAAAACGTTATTAAAAATTAAAAACTTTAGCAAATCAAATTAGTATTTTATTGTTACTACATGCCCCATGGCTGTTACAACAATCCCCAAATACGGGGTAAGTTGTAACACGTGACATTTTTTTAAAAAACGTCCCTTGGATAAATATTAATAGAGCTTAATCAAATATTAATTACTGAAAAGCTAGACAGATAGTTAAACTTTTAAGACATTATATCACAGTCGAAAAATATTTTATAGTTTCCTTTTTTATACACTTTTTTCCACAAACTGTTACAACAAGCCCCCCGCTCCCCTACTTGCGTACCTAACATAAACGGGTACCTATAGTCAAGGTCATAAATATGTGTACACGTTTAGTACCTTGTCATTTTTAATCGCTGTACCATTCATATAATATATGAACCTAATGTCATGTCATTAGATAATTAGACAAGGTACTAAAATGTACACATATTTATGATCTTGACTGAACAGTTCGCGCTGCTCTGAGGAAACCCGCTTTCCGACCTCCGATTTCTTGGAGCTCGCGCACGAATTATACTATAGTTAGGCAAAAAAAATTCAACCGAATTGAGAACCTCCTCCTTTTTTTTTAAGTTAAAAAGAGTTGACGAGGTGACGAAATAACTTTTTTTTTCAAGTGGCAACCACCACAATAAGGATACACTACGTAACTCCGAAGAGTAATTGAAATCCCGAATTTTCATAATTCCGAATGCAATTTTTTTAATGGAGGCTTTATTTTTTGATATCGCACATAAATCAAACCTAACCTAACATATGTAGGTAATGTATACCAATTCAAATATGTTTTTAATTTTAAATAGCTCTAGCGTAACATGGATTTCGGAAAAATTAAAATTCGGAAAAAAAAAAAACGGAATCTGGGTGTTCCCCCACAATAAACACCGATTTTGTGTAAAAATCAATATAAATTGATTGGTCTTACTTTTCGTCCGTATCGTTGTATCCATTCATAATCTTCCCATGATTCGAGACTCCTGTCAAGGAAAACAGGTTGTACAAGATTTGTTCGTACAAGAGCTGGTTTTGCGGGAAATGCGCGGAACTCAGGTTCGGAGACATGTTAGCCTCGATGAGGTACACGTTCATCTCCTCGTCCAGTATCAGGTCGATCCTCATCATTTCGAAGAAGTTGTCTTGCGATTTGTAGCGTTTCATCTGAAAATAATACCGATTTAATAAATATTATCCTTCTATTACTAAATGTGAAAGCTTGTATGGATGTTTGAATGTTTGTGTTTCAGTCGCCTCGCCTCGCCTCGCCGGTGGAAATACGCGCGGGCTCGCGTTAGACATAGCGGGAAATCGCGATGCTTTTGTTTTTGATGCGGATAAAGATTAAAAAATGGGCAAGTTCCGGCCATTTCGGATTCCATGGAAAATATACCTACAACATTAAAACCGGTCGAGTTTATGTCGAGCCACGCACTATTAGGGTTTTTCTAACCAATAATGAAATGAAACGAAAATGTAACAGGATAAAATGGTCAATTGCGAGTCGGTTAGCGCTTTTTCCCGTTCTTCGTCGGGTCACCGAGGCTGCCACAAACAGGTACCTACCTACTTCACAAACACACACGTTTTACTTAGGTACAATATAACGCTCCTTACATACATGACCGGGTCAATTTAATTTCATTAAACCGCTAGTGAATACACTGATTGGTTTATATTGATATAGTAGCGTGCCCACAAAAGTTGGAATATATAACAAAATATTAACTTGGTACTTAAGTAAGTAAGAGAAGCTAGTTAATTAGCTCGTGTAAATATTAGCTACATTTCTAATCGATCGTTGTCATTGTATTCAAACACCACAACAATTGCTTATAATATTCTAATGAACAATCCTAATCTCTTCACAGGAATCCTGAAACTTCAATGTCTTCACTATCGCCCGATTATGATCTGGCGCCTACGAATACTGATTAGCAATCTATTTCCAAACCATGTATTGTGCGTCGTCATTACGTTAATGCGTTCGAAAACCTGGTGGGCGCCCATTCAGGGGATTATTCGCACGAATCAAAGAGCTATCGTGTGAATGGTACTGCTTTATATTTACATTCATCCAGTCTCAGACCCTTGATTTCTGTTGAAAATAGACCCGACCGACGAGTTCTCTGTACTAATAATAATAATAATCCGGCCTATATACGTCCCACTGCTGGGCACAGGCTCACAATGAGAGGGTTTGGGCTATAGTTCCCACGCGGGCCCAGTGCGGATTGGGAACTTCACACACACCGTCAAATTGCTTTGCAGGTGTGTGCCGGTTTCCTCACGATGTTTTCCTTCACCGAAAAGCTCATGGTAAATTTACAAATTATATTTCGCACATAAATTCCGAAAAACTTACGAGGTGCGAGCCCGGGTTCGAACCCACGACCCTCTGCTTAAGAGTTGGCAGGTCAAACCATTAGGCTACCACGGCTTTTTTTTACTAAGTAGATATGTTATAGCTGAAATTCGACTCGTTTGCATATGTACTCGTAGGTAGTTACGGTATTTATTATTATAACCTGGATCCAGTAAATACGTGTTACTCACTGCGTTGATAGAGTAGTTCTCCTTTTTCAGGAACAGTCCTGCGATGGCGTCGTTCACTTGGTCCCACAACTTACCCGGGTCTTTGCCCTGAAAACAACCAGTTCTATATAATACATACCTATTCGTACTATGTAAAGCTAAAACTTGTAAAAAATAATCAATTAGAAACCAAATACAATATTATGGCGGTCTAATTTTGCTCTCCTACCGATGATGCAATATGTGACGCCTAATACAAAATTGCAAAAAGTTCAATGCTGTTTCGTTTCAACAAACGCGCGTTTTCCAATAACTTTTATTGCGTGCAATATATTTTATTACGTTAAATAATAAAAAACTACTAAGGAAAATAAAACATATCTGTTAATATCGAGTGTAACTATTTATTAATGAAGAAGGATGATTCTTCATTTATCTATAGTGTAAATATATAGGTGACAGGAATGAAGCGGTAATCTCGCTCTGAGGTAGAGCGTACGCGGCCAGTGCCAGGTGTTCTTGAGAAAGCACCAGTCGCTTGAAACCTCTGGAACACTCGTTGGACTGATGATTGCGTCAGGTTCAGTTGTCGGGCCACTTCACGTTGACTCAACCCTGTTTGCAACAGAGCAACTGCTTGAGCGGCTTCAGACGGGGTAGTATCCATGTTTCTTCAAGGTTTTCCAGTAGAATCGAGCAGAGATGTGTTCAGGATGACGTATCATAAACAAATGATGTCAAAACAATCAAACCAACATAGTGTAATACCTAACGATGTGGCACAATCAGTATGTGCACTAACGAGCTAATTAGAGGGGGGTATTGTTATTGCCCACAGTGACTTGAATGAAATATTCATCCCCATCACTAAAAATTGTATCATTCGATAGAAGACAAAATTACCTGTCATATGGCATTCGAATTTCCATGATAACACTTTACGACCTTTACACAATTGGCATCAACGTAAAAATTGCAAGGGTGACTCGATTTCTTTGCTCCCAAGTGTACATAGTTAGAATAGAGTTGTTCATTTAAATTACTTACTTACACTCCCGCTCAAAAGTATTTAGGCACTGCACATTTTTTCTAATTAAACTTTGTTATATGTTTGAATACAAGTAAAACAACTGAAAAAATGTTTATTATAATTAATTTACTCTACACAATGTGTATAATTCATTAAAAAAACACTAATTACAAAATGTTTGATTCGTCAATACATAAGTCTAATTATATATTTTCTTTTATTTTATTATATATATGGCTAAAAGCATCAACTAATAATGAGGTAGGTACGATTGAAAAATAATATACAAAAATATAGCCATTAGCATCATTTAAAAATTTGCTTTTTAACAAAATTACCGAGTTTAAAAAGAATTATCATTTACTAAATTTGATTATTTTTCTGAGTTATTTCTGATTAATGCAGATTTTTCGTATTCAATATTTTAAGCATATTATTATCTTGAAGTGTAGTTAGAATAAGCACTATTAATAAAATGTTTGTCTAACTTTTCATGAAATTTGAGGGTGCCTAAATACTTTTGAGCGGTACTGTACATTATATTAACTGAAGCGAAGTATAAAATGAAGTCGCCCTCCGCGTCTGTCTGTCCCTATATATGCTTAGATCTTTAAAACCACACAACGGATTTAGATGCGGTTTTCACCATCAGTTAGATAATTCTTCACGGAAGGTTTATGTAATAGAATCCGGAGCGAAGCGAGGGCGGGTCGCTAGTAATTTTATATTACAAATGCAAAAATGTGTTTATTTGGTTGTTTGTTGTGTCACCGCGGTGTACCGCCTCAATCGATCGACGTATTGAGTAGGGCCTACTCAGTAGGCATGTACGAGCTAAGACCTACCTACCTAATCTTTACTGTGAGCTCGCTAACGTTATTGGCAATAAAATTAATATTTTGTTCAGTAATTGTTTTTGCGTTTAATTACCTAGGTAACTATTTAATAATTAAATAGGCATCATAAATCTTCTATAGGGAAAGGGGAAAAGGGCAATAGAGACTGCCAGTCCTCCGCCCGATCCCGGCCTGGCCCCCCAGCATGCAAGCACGAGATAACATTTGACAGGTGCTAGGGAAATAAATACACCTATTCCATATTCTAACGTAAGACATAACGCTTAAGGTTTAAAATAAAAGTGTCCCGTCTTGATATCGCTATAAAACAATGAAAATCGAAATAGTCGCTTAGAAATAAAGTAATAAAAGACGGGACAAGACACTTATAAACCTTAAGCGTTAAGTCTTACGTTAGAATATGGAATAGATGTACATTTCTCTAGCACCTGCCAAATTTAACTCTTACATGCATGCTAGGGGGCCTGATACGCGGTCTCCGTATAATGCCTATGACAATACGGTCGCCGTACACGAGGCCTTAAGCCTGGTCCACACCGGATGCGTGGCGTAGACGTGCACGTGCGCGTTCACGTTCCACTGCGTTGTATAGAATGAATCCTCATATGGCCGCCCGCACATTGGGTCACTAGTGGCCGCCACAGCGTAGCCACTAGAGGCCGCCACAAGCTGCGGACGAGTTTTTTCATACATTTTGTATTTCATCGGCGCACACCGGGCGTTCGAGTGGTCGCGTCTGAGCCACAAGCTGCGGTTGTCGCCCGCGCTCGCTACTAGTGGCCGCGTATAGTGGCTCGCCTCGCGCGCACACTCGGCCACAGTCGCCGGCTTCTCAGATAAACAATAGCCAATAGTGGCAGCCACTAGTGGCCGCCACTCAGCCACCGGTGGCCGCGATTGGTGGCTGCGTCCAGTGGCTTAGCCGAGCCACTAGTGGTCGCGTTTAGTAGCGGCCACTAGTGGCCCAATGTGCGGCCAGCCTATAAGGATGCAGCTATACAACGCAGTGGAACGCGAACGCGCACGTGCACGTCTACGCCACGCATCCGGTGTGGCCCAGGCTTTATCCGGCCAACTGACTTCGTGTCACACTACTTCGTCCACCTAATAAGGCGACTGTATGTCTGAAGTTGCTGTACAGATGTCCGTGCTGATACGATCACCCGATTGGGTATTATCAGAATCAGCTGAGATTGAACGCAACCGCTGGTCAGTCCTGAATAAAACCTACCTTGGAGATGACGTAGGCGTCGAAGCTGCCTTTATGACCAGCCCCCAGTTCGGAGTAGCTGTGCCGCAACGCGGGCACCTTCCACGTCGGCATGTAGTCGTCCTCGATCACGTACTGGCTCCGGACCTTGGGGTCGAGCGGGTGGTACGGGGCGGTGCAATACCTGGAGCATAAATGCAGAATTCATTAAACATTTGCGTATTGAGTATTCTATCCTTACATATTCTACAAGCCCCCTAGCATGCAAGCACGAGGTAAAATTCGACAGGTGCTAGGGAAATTACTATTCCATATTCTAACGTAAGATAAAATAAATGAAATATATCCGGGGGCAAATCGCAATCTCACCAAAATTGACGTATCCCGAACTAACTACGTTTAATATAATATAAATAAAGTACCTAAACCATATAATAAATTGGTCAGAAATAACATTAATGTAGTGCGTACAGTTTCAGCTAAGTTATCTGAATAATGTTATCACTAGTAAATTGTTAAATTGTTAAGTGAAACCTGGAAGTTATCGTTCTTGTTCAAAACGAATTAGGACGGAAAATTATTCTAACGTAACAAGTACTATTTAATTCACAAGCCAAAGATAACCGAGCGGGAAGAAAAACAGACGCGACACTCACCTAAATAACACGTCGCCTTTGTACCAGTAGACTCTCAGAGGGTTGACGGACACCAACACGACGTAAACGCCAATGTCGAACTTGTAACCGTCCACTAAAAACGGCCTTTGCACATACTCTTGCACGAATCTTGTCGCATTCGACAAGTCGATTTCACTCACGTTTTTTAAATACACATGTCTATGCTTATTGCTTTTTTCTACAAACATAGCATCTTTATTTATGGATACATAATTTACAAATTCTTCCTTATCACCGGGTAGTCTGAACGCTTTAGGGATGTATTTGTAGTCTGTGGTAGCGAAGTCGACTTTGCTCGTTATATATGTTGTTCCCGGAAAGTGGTTCACTTTTTGATGGGGTTGTAATTTTTGGACACTGGGGTGACTAGCAACGAAAGGGTAATCGTGTGACCAGAGCAAGCTCCAAGGAGTTTGGTTCGTGCCTAGCTCGTAGCCAATTCGTTCTAGGACTAAATGTACATGCTTCAACGTCCCATTCTTGTGAACTTTTATATAGTTAGAATATGCCCAATATCTACTAACAGTCTCATTTTTCTCATCTTTGAACACTTGTCTGTTTTGAGTTTCTAACAGTATTCCTAAAGTAACCACTATTATACAGACGAGAAGTAATTTGTGTATCGTCTCGTTCTTGTTTTTTTTACCATCTGCGGCCTCGTTTTTTATATTTTTGTTTTTAGAGTTTTCTTCTTCATTTTCGGGATGTTTGCTGACCTATAAATTAATAATGTGGTGAATAATAAAAGATAAGTGATTCCCCGAACATCGCCGCTACAATTTTCACAATTTTACCCAGGGACAGTTTAGCGTCGAGATTGTTAATGGAAATTTGATAAGTGTGAACTGCTTGGTATTCGCACCACGGCCAAGTATTTCTTAAATAAAATATGTTCTTAAGTAAAATAATTATGTTTAGGGCGTGGATGTGTTTCGGGTGAAATGATCATGACAATGACGACGACGATGTTTGAAGGGGCCGCAAATAATAAAATGTGAACTTTCTGCAAAAAGTTGTGTTATACTGACTGATGACTTTTCATAATATTAGAAAAAATCGGTCAAGTGCGAGTCGGAGTCGCGCACTGAGGGTTCCTTACACGTTTGGCCGGTTTTTAATATTAGTCTATCTTTTATACGATTCAAAAGACAGGTACAGCTCTTTACGGGCGGACGGGCGGACAGCGTAGGCTTAGTAATAGGGTCCCGCTAGGCATCCTTTGAGTACGGAACCCTAAAATGGTACTAATATTGATCAGCCATCTGATTCAGGATTACTAACATAAGTTTCGTTAAGTTATGCATTACGTTTTTTGTCCTTTTTGGAAATGTGAAAACGACCTTGCACACGGGGCTCCTATCTAGAACTTCTCATATATATTTGGTAATCTCTCATCATCCCCATCCAACCAGCTATCACTTTTTCGAACTATTTATCACGTGAACCAATCCCTCTGGGCTCCCCTGTCACGCACATTGCAAATATCGCGATAGCTAACAACACAATTATATTAACAAAGTTACTCGCAAATTAAAATGTCTAAACACAACATTTAATAAACTTACACTTGCATTTTCATGTTCACTTTCCATGTATCCACTTAAAAAACTCGCGATTTTTTTCAACTGACTCGTCGTGCGTACGCGCATAGATGTGAGGCGGTACTGAATGGACCACGGCGTGTAGCTGGAGGGAGATGAATACTGTCGATTGTAAGGCGTTGAAAAGAGATGGGCAGCACTTTCTAAAACCTGGTAAACTGGTATTCGCTTTTAAGGTCACACATTAAGTGATGTGCCGTGTCCCTCAGTATGTAAATTGGAATTGTAAGGAGTAGTCGTGTTTGTGACTTTCTACGAGGACTTGTTTTCGGACAGTTCCAAAGTAAGTAGGACAAAATTGACACAACAAATTGACGAACAGACAAAGGGGCCAACATGTAAAAAAGCTTAGGGCACCATGAAGGATTAATCCGGCACTGCTTTCGGACTACGGGATCTTGCCGTTTGGATGAAAATTTTTGGTTAACATATACGGTATTTTTGGTTAATATATACTCTCGTAATTAATATATTATACATAATTATCAGGGATCGTAAAATGCGAGCAAAATCGATTGAAATTTGGTTTATGAATGATCCATTTTATAATTGGATCCTTTGATGAAACAGTAATTTAAATTAAAAATAAAAATATTCGTGTAATATTATAAGTCCATGTGCAATACCAGAGCAAGTGTATACAGCACTCTTAATATTAATTATCGCTATTTGCTCCTTGTTTCACCGACACTCATTTCATCGAATGTATTGTTTCACCGAAATTTATTTCATCGAGAATAAATTTCTGCTGAAACCTTACTATATTCCGGTTAACTTAAATTTTAAATTTTAACATAGGTTAAAATAGGTTAGGTTAGGTTAAGTTAGACTTGTGACCAGCAAAAAAAATTAATTCTGACTATTTCTGACGTGTGGAAATGCCTGTCGATGAAATAAAGTTTCGGTGAAGTAAAACATTCATGATTTCAATGAGCGTCGGTGATGCAAGGTAATAAACCCGCACACATTGACGTATGACGTAAGTTCGCCGGTTACTCTTCGTCTCAGTCGATGTGAAGAATAAAATAGCAGTACAGCTATAGCGGAACAATCGGCGCGGGCGCGATACAAACTGACAGAGATGTGCATTATCTCGGATGGTTGTCGCAGACGGTCTGGCGGGCGCCGGCGCCGCGCGGTACGTAGCCGCCTCAAAAACGCATTTTTTTACTTTTCATTGCTTTGCTAGGGAAAAACAAAGCACTCAGGCGTAATTACACACACATACATAAACACAATGACTATTTTATCAACCACATTTCAAACATCGTTTTCGGGCCAATTTTAGGGTTCCGTACCAAATCTGTAAAAATAAATAATTTATTTTCGAAAAAAGATAAATAATGTCGTAAGGTAAACTATTATTAACATTCCTGAATTTGTGTTGCGGTTGGTTAAATAGTCTATCGGCAAAGGAGCAATATGTACAAATTGGCAATTAGGCTCTGCGGCTGCGGCTCTAAATTTATACCTTATTGTAATGAAAATAGGGAAGAATATACATTGATAAATTTAAAGTGATCTGCGCTGCGCTCCGCCGGTTTGCGCAGGCCCTACGGTTTCTGTTTACTTAAAGCGATACACGATATGTCTCATGTCGTGTGGCTTTTAATATGTATGACACCAAGCACGCACGCAATTATTACGTTTGTGCAACAAAGAGTTTACATAGAGTTTTTGATTTAATTATTAGAAACGTAATAAACTCCTCTTTTATTATCATGTAGGTATGTCTTCTTCGTTGCACAAACATGTAATAATTCCAAAATTTAATAAAACCAATGTACTCAGGCGAACTTATCCCTAAATGGGATATTTTCTAGCTAACCCTGAATTAGATAATGGAGTAGTAACCCTGAAAAAGTTGCTCTACTTACTTTTTCCTGAATTTTAATCAAACTTCTTCTGCCTGAATCGCATCTATCAGCACCGATTCGTATTTTATCTATAGAAAATAGCTACTTTGTATGAAGATGCGTACCTACTATCAATTCTCCTTTCTCGTGCGTACGCATCTTCGTACAAAATAGCTATTTAAATAGTGATTCACTCAGGCCTTACAATGGTTGTGGCAGCTACATACGGCGGCGCGACGTCAAGGCGCCGCTGCGTCTCCGGGCATCGATCGCACGCGGCACGCACACGCACCGGCGAGATACCGCCGCCGGAGCCAATGGGCCATAGGGTTGAACACGGAACGACGCGGAAAATGTAACGATTAGAGATTTTCACTTAGTTGGCATAAATTTATATTTTTTTTACAACATTATAAATCGAATAAGAAGCATCTTGTTTGAGTTTGTGTATGTTTTTGAATTTTTTTTGGCTATGTATGTAATGGACACTACTTAAGGCTCGAAAGCTGAACCGATTTTAATTCAATTAACTTCGGATTAATACAACCTTAGGTGGTGTGATCAGATCATGAACCTACATCACAACCTAATTTAACAAAATCGGCGAAATTTAATTTTTTTTTTATTCGTAAAGAACTTTCTTTATTTTTATCGCGACATCTCAATTATCACAATAAAATATTTAATACTCAAAATTAAATTCTAAATGTGCTGACAACCCTACAACAGTACGCGAAGTTATGGACGCGGTCCAGATTCTTTTATTACGCCCGTCTACAGAATTTTAGGGATGACACAGCAAAGTCGGGTTCACTAATACTGGTAAATATCCTGACCGAAATACGGAGCAAACGAGTTCATCTGTTAGTGATGACTGATGATGATTTAATGATGTGCCCGATTATCCCAGGAACGCCCTGGGTGGGCCTATTATTTTAAGAGGATTGTGAGGTGACGGCTTTCCATACAAACAGCGATATCGTTTTCCACCCCCTAAATGTTAACCGATTTCGACCAATTTTTGATACGGTGTCAATGGTGTCATGTCAGTCGGAACAAAAACTATGTCCGTACGTATAGTTTTTTCAATATTATTAATAAATTTTGATTTATTCCCGTTTCATTGTTTTCATACAAAAGTAATTTCAGCCATAATCTCTTTATAACTAATCAATATTTTAAAAAACGAAACGTACGGACATAGTTTTTGTTCCGACCGACCACATATCAAAAATTGGTCGAATTAGGTTAACGTTTAGGGGGTGGAAAACGTTATCGCCGTTTATATGAAAATGCTAGATTTTGCAGTTGGTTCACGGTCCTCTTAAGGGATGCATCCACTTCTCGGCGGCCTCATTGCCACAGGTGCACTCGGCTTATATCTTTACTTATATCTTACTACTACATTAATTCGACTTATTCGACACTCACACAGTGAATGTCGTATTTCAAAACTGGCAACACTAACAAAAATGCCAAGATGGAATCGTAACAGGGTAATTCTTCGAGCGTTTCAACCGCCGCCATTCCCGTGGTCTCATCAATGTCAAAATTCCTGTACTTTTGGATGCTATTTTCGGTTATCTTGTAGATGTGCCCTGACTTCTAGAAAATTTAACTGATAATGCTTCCAGAGCTACAGGAATTTCGACATTAATGCGGCCACCAATTAGACATTATTAATTAATTAATTGTTTTTTTTTAAAGAATTACTGTGAGTTTTAATACGTCCTTTGTAATTTCGATAAACTTTTATGGCGCAACTCGTCATTTTAGCACAGATTTTAGTTCGATAAATTCTAACACGTGACACGAGCGTATCGCTTGACAACAGAATCGAATCAACGCTGAGGAGCTAGTTATAGGCTAACTTAGCTGATAAATTTTTCGACGCATTTATGTCATCCAAGTGCTATCTAGAGTGTAAATAATCAAATAACAAAATATACCTCTTTTTCCGTATGTGTGTAAATAATAAAATATAGTGTAAAAGAGTGTAAATAATGAAATATACCTCGTTTTCCGTATGTTCTTTTTTTCTTTATATTTTCTATATATTTTATTCTTATTTTCTTTATATTTTCCTTCGAAATATGAATAATCGTCAAGCTGTGTCAAGCTGTCATACTCGTAGTATTTATTTTGAATTTCTTTCGACACCCAGAATGTGTCCAGCCAGTAATAAGGTCGCAACAAATACCGATGCTGTATTATGTGATTATGTGGGTACAGTTGAGTTCATAAATATGTGTACACGGTTACTACCTTGTCACTTTAATCGCTGTGACAATTCATATATGGCAGTGTAAACATGACATTAAAGATGGTACTGAAATGTACATATATTTATGAACTCGACTGTACATTAAAATAAAGGGGACTATGAACGGACTTTTAATCATGCTGTCTTCACAAAACTTAAAGAAATGGGTAACTATAAGGCGATCATGATCTTACTTTAAGCAAGACAACAATAGTTGCCACCCACAAATTTACCATTTAGGGGCTGTTCATTTATTACGTATTACGATTTGGAGGGGAGGAGGACTGAACAAGTCTTATTTTTTCTTACATGGGGGTTAGGTTAGGTTAGATTGTGTTTACGTAAGATCACAAAAGCAAGTAAAAATTGAAGCGTTTTTATATTTTTGCTACTATTTCTTTGCCATTTTGGTAGATAATGATCTTACGTAAGATTAAAAAGGGAGGCGGGGGGTCAGAAATTGGTTAAAATTATCTTACGTAATAAATGAACAACCCCTTACCTTAAAAAAATAGATGGATTACCGGCCCCCTAAGGCCGCTCAGTAATAAAGTCAATGGCGCATGAAATCTGCTTAAATATGTTCTTCGAATAGGTAACCAAATAATCTTGTTGAAGTTGAAATAATGAGGTTTTGATTAAGTACTGAAAATTATTGTTATCGTCTTTGTTGAGCAAAACCGATAAAAACTCCTACAAATGACATGTAAGTAGGTACTAAATTTGCGTTTAACACTTAAAACTTACGACATTATTTTATAAAATCATTCATGTTGGAAATTAATAATAGTCCTGCCGTCACTCCCTGTCGTCATCACAAAATAGGTACCTATAAAGAAATAAGTAAATAATAGCGGACTTTACACAGGCGTCCTGTCGCGCGTGAAACAGGTAATCGTGTGCGAAAGAATGCGCGTGTAAAGATGTTGGAAGGGGAAAGGATAGACGCGTGATGAGCTCAGCAGTAGTGCGCGCAATCGTGGTTCGAGGTTGCCTTTACACGTAAAATTCTTTCGCGCACGCTACAAGATGGCGGACATACGCACGTGGAATAAAGAATTAATAAATTAATTTCCGGGATAAAAAGTCCTTTGTCCCAGTCCTATGTCCTTCCCTGGGACTCAAACCATCTCCATACCAAATTTCATCCAAATCGGTTCAGCGGTTTAAGCGTGAAAAGGTAATAGACAGACAGAGTTATTTTCACGGAGAAAAAAATATTTTACAATATTACCAGATTGTATAGTATTATGATTCTGGTGTAGGAAAACAGATTTCAGCTATGGTTAACAGATTTTTTTTATGACAACAAGTCATATTTTTGTTAATACTAGAATATTCTAGTTAAAATATTCTAGTAGGTACACGAACACTTTGATATCGTTGTGGTTACCATCTAATAGTTACTTAGGTACAGAGTAAAATGTGCATTTAGCATACAACAGGTTTTGTATACTACACAAAATTTGTTTCCTACGATACTAGGTAAATGGTAATAGGTACTAGAAATGATGTTGTACTGAAGTAGAATTTTCTATTAATGTGTAAAAAACGTATAGTTGTCACATATAATAGATATAACACAATAAAATCATGTAGAATTTACAATAACTGTTAAAGGAAACTAGATTTTTTTCTCCGTGTTCGCATTTAAAAATTAGTATAGATTTGAATATTAATTATAAATCTAAAATAGGATTACGAATCATTAAAATGATTGCGTACATTAATTACGTACAAGATGTTAACCTTTTTACTAGTTTATCATTAGAACCTACCTCAATACTTAGGCTGTCGCTCACGAGAATTCCGAAAATTCCGGCCTGCGAAAATTACGGTTGTGTTAGTCACTGTGAATAAACGAGGATGAAACATCCGTTCACTTTCTGAAAAGTACTATGAGTGCGAGCGAGAGTGACATATGCTTTATCCATATTTAAACACCGCGATAAACGTAACCACAATACGGGCCCCGCCTGTTCAGTATAAAACAAACCTTTTCCACCGCATCAAAATACCGCACCCATCAAATGATATCCTTATAATAAATAATATGAGGGGACAATATCACAGTAACTGACATAGCCCCAAACTAAGCTCTGGGCTTGTACTATGCGTTCTAGGCAACGATATAAATACTTATATAGAGAAATACATGGAAAACATCCATGACTCAGGAAGAAGTACTCGCGCTCATCACACAAATATTTGCCCATACCGGGATTCGAACCCGGGACCGTTAGCTTCGTAGGCAGTGTCACTACCAACTATTCTGACCATGTCGTCGTTATATTTACACTAGAAAGCATTCAGTGCCAGACTGCTTGATTTACAAACAAAAACGCCTCAAAATGGAGTTCTTGGAACTGAACGTGAAAAGTAAACAGCTTAGGAATCTTTCTAGCGAGATAGTTAAGAATTCTATTTGCAGAAATACTTACTTCTGTAGATAGAACTTATTGATACAGATAGAGGCAATAATGTCAGCAAACTAAGATTGCTTTTAGTGCACTTGCACTTAAGGGAAATTTTATTAAAGACTGTTAACCGGTTAAAACCAGCTAAAGCCGGTCTCGTAATAAAATTTTATGTTTTAGTGTTATCAACGCACAACGCACTTTTGGGCTAAAGGCCCGAGGCATTTACGATATTTTTGGAAAAAACTCAATATCAGGCTAATTTATTTTATGCGGTCTTTGCATGTAGTTTAGAGACTATAATTTTTGAATCCACCAAAATATCGTATACAAAGGGACCAAAAAAGGGTGAATTTTTCAGCAAATATCCTATAACCATTTTTGTGGTGAAAACGTACTTATGCACACTAACTTTAATGACCGCAACCAAAATGCAAAAAATATATGTAACAGGAAGTAAAAGTTTTTGCATAAAGGTGATTGTTTCACTCTTTGTGCAAACTACTCCAGGAAAATAATAAAATAAGCTTTTCGAAGGCCAATTATAACAAAAAATATTATTTTAAATAACTTTATTTTAAATCCAACATTATTTTTGTTGGGATGGTAGGTATTTTTTATAAAATAAAATTGTTTATTTTATTCAGTATTTATTAAAATATGATAAGAAAAGTAACGGAAACATAACTATACCAAAACTGAACTGTTAGAATTTTTTTCCTTCATCTAACACAATTTGGAATTTTTCTTAAAGACTTCTCGGAAATAATTGTGTTGCATAAACAAAAATAAATTTCATATATACATATACGAAAGATCATTAATAATACTTAAGCATTTTTGCCTGATTTTTATGGAATTGAAATAGTTTTATTTGTATTTTATTTTACCATCGCGGTCATAAATGTAGGTGGATTATTAAGGAATACTAATACAAACTAGCTAATCAATTTTTTTTAATAAAAAAAAAACTTATATCTATATATTTTTGAATCTTCATAGAGCTCCAGGCTATTTACACAAAGTTTATGTGTATTTAAAAGTAAATTGTTGTGAGAACAGTGTTTTCAAATAAGGGTTAAATAAAAGAAGTCGTAATAATTATGAAAAAGTTGATTTATTATAATTATAATTATAATAATTATTATAATACAGTTTACAATAATTACAAGCGATCACCAAAACGGTGAAAGAAAACGGCGTATTAAATTATTTAGGGCGTCTCCACACGGGCTGGGCTGGGCGGCGGCGCGCGTACGCGACGCGGCATCGCGCGGCGTCGCGACGCGGCAACGCGCGGCGTCGCGTCGCCAGTGCGGCTGCGTGCGGAAAGCTTATGACTTATATCTGTAGGTATTTGTATAGGGAAGCTATGTAACATGATAGGGAAACGCGCGGCATGCAAGCGCACTGATGGGTTACTAACAAACACGAAATTTAACCGAAACTCCTATCTCTCTCGCTCTTTACAC
The DNA here is from genome assembly GCA_963241965.1 of Tortrix viridana. Classification (NCBI taxonomy): domain Eukaryota; kingdom Metazoa; phylum Arthropoda; class Insecta; order Lepidoptera; family Tortricidae; genus Tortrix; species Tortrix viridana. The sequence goes on from OY725186.1 coordinate 10,868,338, forward strand.
TCAACAGCTTAGAACGACAGAGACGGGAGTAACATGCGACTTTGAATTTGGAAGTAGAGTCCCTACCGCGCGGCGCGGCACCAACGACCCGAGCGTAGACGGCCATAATTTTATTCGATTTTAGGATATAGTCTTTCGAACGCGAGGAACAAAACATTACACAAGTCGAGAATATTATTTATAATCGGATTCGAGAGCGGCAGAAGCGCGACAGCGGCGCGACAGCGGCGCGGCGGCGGCGCGGCGGCGGGCGCGGTGGCGACGGCTACTATGTACACACGCCAACACGGAAAGTGCACCATCTGAAAATAAAAACTAATTTAGTTTGTGTGCCAACCCACGTCAGTACAAGTATATTGGGAACGTAGGCGGGAGTCATAAAAAATATATACTATAAAGGCATTTTATGGTAAAATTCGAAAGGCTTTTAGTTCTCACCAGTAATGTATAGCTTTAACATTTTTTTATTACGGGCGTGAAAACAGTTTGCATTTAAATCATATTTAATACCTTAAATATATACCTAAAAACAGTAAACAAACTAACTTCTGAATTAGTTTTTCTTTCAGCCAGCTTAATTTAGCACCTCTTTTTCTTAGCTCCGCTTTTAAAGCACTGACATTTCCGTAACTCATATTTGCCATAATTAATCTCGTATTGCAAATTAACACGCTACACTAGCGCCTCTAGCGGTGAATTCACACGCGATAGCCCTCATTGATAGTGGGTTGTCAATTAATGTATAGTAAGTAAGATATAGGGTACAAGTGTGGTATTTGGTTCTAGTATGCCGACGACATGATGTTACCGAGCTAATCATTTCAAGGTTTGAATAAGATGTTCAGTAATTTCGCGAACATATTGATTTGGATAGAGAAGGACTATGACCAGAAGAGGACAGGTATTATTCCTCGACTAACGCTGATGTGAGTAGTAGATGAGCTTAATAAATAGAGCTATGCCCAGTACGGCTAGCACATCTTGAATTTTCTCGCTTGTCGCTCAGTGTGTCTCTACTCTCTCTCTAATTAGAAAGGGATATCCGAGCGACAAACATGTCGTGGGCAAGTTGTGCTAGCCGTTCAGCTGTAGACTCAAAGTACCAGGATCGGTACAGCAATTACAGTTCTCCTCGACAATTAATCATCCCTAGCAGGTTACACTTGATGATTTTGGAGTCGGCACCAGACTCCAGCTCTGTTGGGACCTGTAATGCCAAGCAGTACTCACAGTATCAGGATCGGTACAGCGGCTAGGGGCAGTCGCACTCCTCGACCACCATCTCGGGCAGGTCGCGCTTCACGATGTTGGAGTCGGCGCCGAAGTAGATGAGCGACAGCGCCGAGAACCGCACCGGCGCGCAGCACGCCGTGCGCTCCAGCCGCGCCGCCTCTACCACCTGCGCACACGCCGCGTAAGAAACAGCCTCCCAATTGGCCATATGCTCGAATTAACAAAGCATTATAAATCAATACTGCCAATTTCCAAGCAGAGATCGGGACAGCGCTATAGCTATACATCACTGAAGTTCCAGGAAATGAGAGCGTCACTTCCTTGAACTTAGCACGTTTTGAGAGTTGTATTATGAACTGTGAATTCTAAAATACAGATTCTAAATTCAGCAGGTTTATCCCTTATTTCCAGAAAATATCCTATAGCTTGGCAAAAAGAGTTGTGACAGGTGAATGAAACTACAATATTCTCAAACCACCACGTTAAGCAACGTTGGGTGTCATTACACTTATAGGTATACTAGGTATAGAATCTGTCACTTGCCCCGGGATTCTACTAGACTAAAGATCTCTTCACTTCGCTCTGGATTCAATATATAAGTTTGCTTCCTGATGACACAATCTATAAAAGCGCGTACTCCCAGGAATCGTACCTGCGAGTGGTAATTAAGGAAAGGTGCACAAGCACCGCGGCAATAGTTCGCGTAGTAGCCCTCCGGCGCGACGATCCAGTCGTCCCAGCCGAGCGCTCGGAAGCTCACGTAGTAGGTCTGCCGGCAGCAGCGGCCGCGCGAGCTGGCGTCGCAGTCGAGCGCGCGGCGCCGGCGCGCGGCGGGCGGCGGCAGGCGCAGGCGCAGCAGGGGCCGCGCCGCCTGCCCGCCGCCCAGCCGCAGGCGCACGCGCCCCGTGCAGCCGCTGGACAAACGTTTCAAATTATAGCCTTCCATAAGAACATAATGTAAACACCTGAGCTTTTATTCTACTTTGTTGAGCCCATGCTATTCACCCGGTGGCCCAGCGGCGTGCGGCTGCCTGTACGTCGAGCTGTCAGCTACTCATGACGAACAACCAACACTCACCCGGTGCAGTCTAGCAGCAGCCTCAGCGGCTGGTGCGCGCCGGCGGCGGCCCAGCGGCGCGCGGCCGCCGACACGTCGAGCTGCCAGCTACTCATGACGAACAACCAACACTCACCCGGTGCAGTCTAGCAGCAGCCTCAGTGGCTGGTGCGCGCCGGCGGCGGCCCAGCGGCGCGCGGCCGCCGACATGTCGAGCCGCTGCCAGCTGCCCCGCGGCTCCAGCCGCGCCACACCTGCCAGCTCGCCCACGCTGCCGTTGCCGCTCACGGCAAACGCCCACAACGTGTACCTTGGATATTTAAACTTTCAAAACACTTCTTGTACCTAATTGTACCTAAATCTCATTAATCTTATTTGAACCTGATTTATAGTTCTGATGGTTCCATAGATTTTCACACTACTACAGTACTACAGTAGTGTGAAATATGATACAAATGATAATTTTGATAAAGGCGGCGGCGCCAGTTCATTGCACCCACCCCCCGCGCGACCGCACCGCGCTTTCTCCTTGGAGAAAAGGACGTGTATATACTGCCTTGAATTTTCCAATAGTTTGGATATACCGGCAATTATTGTCAGCGACACGGGCAACACATATTACATGGAGCAGTCGCAAAAATATTTGCCGAAATAATTGACGCAGTTTTTCAAGATTGATCCAACTAATCGCTTCAATACGTTTAGCAACTGTCGCTGGGCAATAATAAATCGCCCATGTAACTGCTCCTATATAGAACTACCTCCAGCAGACAACCAAATTAAAACCGGTTCAACTGTTCAAGCCTTCAAGCCCAATTTTTGTGAGGATTCAGAACGCACCGGCCACAGCGCCGGCATTCAACTATTTATATATTCACTAGTAGAATTTTCAGCATCCGTGAAACATAGTGATAACCGAATCATAAAGATTGATTTTGATATAAGGTGGATTCTAGCTAGGCAGACGCAGCGGAAGCCTTATTTCATTCACTCATTCATTCTTTTGTTCATTGATCCATACCGCACGTGCCGCGCCCGCGGCGCCGTCTCCGCCAGCACCAGCAGCTCCGCCGACGCCACGGCGATGCTGTCTCCATCCCTCTCTTCTTGGCCGAGCCGGAACTCGATCAGCCGCTGGCCATTCAGCGTCTCACCTGGCATCAAACAGTCTTTGCAACACCCCACATAAGTTCTAGATCCATGGCAAGGTGCGTTCTAGGACGAATGAACGAAAACAAATTGATCGTTAGCTAAGTTCGTTCGTTCTTTAGGTTGCATCTTGTCTGGGTCCAGCGGTAGTTCTTCTATTTACTACTGATCCCAAAGTACACCTACGGTCCCTACCTAAAGCGAAATGACCCATCGATAAGTGCAGCAGCTGTGATGGGGTACAGGATAGAAAGGGGACGGCAGAGTACGTTCGGTGGTCGCCCCTGGCTGTGGACTACACTCACCCGGTCGCTACACTAGCCCGGCTTGTCGCATTAATACATTTAATGCTACAAATTACAAGTAATATGTAATGTGAACACATCATTGTGTCACCGGTATTAAATGTTTTAATGCTGCCCGGACGAGCGAAGCGAGTCGAGTTCGCGCTTGCCGCGCGTACGTTCTGCTATGTAATAAATCTGTTATATTTGGGAGTTTGTAGTTTTTAATTTGTTCATAATCATCACAGCAGCGAACACAAGACTGTTTAAAGTTATTGAAAAAGTTTGGTGGTGAATACTGATCCATCTAGCCGCTTGCGAGAGGAGCGTCAGGTGCCGTGTTGCAAACACACCGTTGGATCCTGTTGACGAAAAAAACGATTAAGAAAAATTCGACCAATATAGGATTATCCCTGTGATAGCCAAATTTCATGCAAGCAAGGCATAAGAAAAAAGAGTGATTAATCATTTAAATAACTGAAGGTACCGGTAAGGTTTGTATTTATGAATAGTTATAGAAACAAAGTGGGATACGTGTTTATATCGTGCTTATACGAGCTATCACAGGGATCATATCGACCCAACTATAGTTTATATTATATGAATGATTGATTGAATGAATGGAACCCGGAAGGGGCTTCCAGCCGAGCGATCAAGCGCCGTGTGCATGTATGATGTTAACTCCGACTCACTAGTTTGATTACCCACTTTTCATAATGGTTGGTCGAAGTGTTTATAGTAAACGAAAGTTAAATCTAGCTAGTCAATTTTGAACCAGCAGACGACGAAAACCGGCTAATTTACGACGTCGTCCGTCAAGGTGAGTAAAGGATATTCCACTGCCTGCACTTTTATTTAGTCGTTTTTCCTGAGTCATGGATGTTTTCACGTATTTAAGTATGTATTATACTAATAGTGAAAGGTTGGATGGATGGATGTTTGTTACTCAATCACGCCGGAACGGCTGAACGAATCTGGTTCAAATTTGGCACAGAGATAGATTATAGTCTGGAATAGCACATAGGCCACTTTTTATCCCGAAAAAATGGTCAGTTCCCGAGAGAGCAGCGATAAACGACTACTATGCGGACGGAGCCGCAGGCAAATGCTAGTTTTTAGGGTTCCGTAGTCAACTAGGAATCCTTATAGTTTCGTCATGTCCGTCCGTCTGTCCGTCCGTCCGCAGCTTAGCTCAGAGACTCTTAGTAGTCTTAGTACAGTCGAGGACAGAAAGATGTATACACTTTTGGACCTTATTACAATGGAATAAGGTGAAAAAGTGTAAACATCTTTCTGTCCTCGACTGTACTAGAAAGCTGTTATTCTATATAAGTATGTTTAACATTGCCTAGCGCCTAGGTATAGTACAGTCAACATCAAAAGTAGATAAACACTTTTGTACCTTGTCGCTATACGGCCATTGCGTATTACGGCAATGTCAAACAAGATTGTCAAGTATGTTAATGCGATAAAGTACAAAGGTGAGTTTTTGACGTTGACCATACAAGCCTAAAGGGACTATATTAATTTGTGTGAGATTGTCCCTTATATTTATTTATTTTGTTTAATAATCCAGCCTATATACGTCCCACTGCTGGGCACAGGCGGCCACTCACAATGAGAGGGTTTATTTGGTTTAATCACATTAAAAGCTATTATCCCCTTAAGGCCGTTTAGAGGTCCGTGCCTCAGAAAGCCTTCGAGGCAGGCTAAATAATGCAAGCGCCATCGACCGCTGTTGTGCAACATGAAGAAGTATTGATTGCACCAAGGGGAATATTAATGGCGACTGAGTCGTAAGAAACATGAAAGCATTTCAACTGTCGTAAAAATTAGATGGGAGTAATTTAAGCGTTAGTTGGTCGAGATTGAGGACAGTGTTTAATTAGGAATGAATTATCATAACACTACTCAGGGCCGTATTAATAAATTCATCTTGACTGAGATACCCGTCTCAAGGTCGTGTCAAAACCGACAGTTTTCTATGGGTTAACGTTAGCTTTGGCGTGTCTTGATGAACTTATAATGTTTATAATGTTCGAAGTATCTATCTATCTATATTTTATATTTATACTTCTATACTACTATGATAGTATACAAAATGTGTGTGTTTGTTAGGGGTTATCTCTGGAACTACTGAACCGAATTTTAAAACTCTTTTGCTAATAGAAAGACGACCTGACTAATATAGGCTACGTTTTGTTAAGGTGGTTTCAAAACTGGAGCGAAGCGAGTGCTTTTATGTAGTAAGTTGTTATTTCCATTAATAAATTAATTAATACGACAGCATGCAGGCTTCTAAATCGGGACATATACGGCAATCGGCCGTTTTGCATACGCTGTGGCGGTCACGCAGGGTCTTTGGTCGTGTTATTCTGATAAATCGACTAAAATGAGTTTTAAATTGCATTAAAAATATACGAAAAATTATAAGGAATACATTTGGCCGACGCGGTTAGCCTACGAAGCTAACAGTCCCGTGTTCTCGGTATAGACAGATATTTTGTGATGAGTATGCCTATTTTGTTCCTCTTGGATGTTTTCTAAATATTTAAGTATGTATACAGGGAGTCCTGTATTAAGAGATCCACAATCAACCTGTTTAAAGACGAGCCTTATCAAGAAAGTAAATAAAGTTTAGTAAAAATATGCGGTTCTCGAGATAATCGCAACTAATTCAAATTTCGACATTTTGCATCTTAATTCAGTTTTTAAAGCATTTCAATAACTTGTAGTTTTAACTCAATTAATTTATGAATTACTGTTGTTGTTAGTTTCGTAATAAGATGTGTATCACAATTTTTAACAAACTATAACAGTTTTACGTAAGTCAATGTTTAAATTTGACTATTACACCACTTCAGCACCCGTATCATAGAACAAATATAGCCAGAGCAGTAAATAAACTACGAACAAACGTTCGAAATCTCAACCATTCGTCTCGACGCGACACCCGCCACTGACAGCACTGCCATGTCCGCTTAGGGGTCTCGTTGAGACGTGCGTCTGTGTGAGTGCGACGTTTCGAACGTTTGTTCGTAGTTTCTTTACTGCTTTAGCTATATTTATTGTGCCCGTATTATGGTCTCCTTTATCCCGGTGGATGTGTGGATAAAGCATCCGTCACTCTCGCACTCACGTACTGGTCAGAAAGTGACAGATGTTTTATACACGTTTATCGACACGATAAACACTTGTCATTTGTATATGTTCTGCGTGTATAGTTGGGGTAAAAAAAGGTTCGTCACTTTTCAACCCTATTTCGATACTGTTAAGGTCCAAAAAATACGATAATGACGAACCTTTTTTTACCCCGCCTATACATATAGATGACAATTGCAATTAAGGTTTAACTTCAACGGGCTGAACAAGCAAGCACGAAATAAAATTTGACAGGTGCTAGTCTATTCCATATTCTAAAGTAACACTTAACGCTTAAGGTTTAAAATAAAAGTGTCTCGTCCTGACCTTTATTATACTTATTATTATTACTAAACGACTATAGCGATTTTCATATTTTTTAGCATATATCAAGACGGGACATTTATTTTAAACCTTAAACGTTAAGTCTTACGTTGGAATATGGAATAGTTAATTTCCCTAGCCTGTCAAATTTTGCATGCTAAGCCCGCTGATACTATCTGCAAATAATTTAATGTAAAAGTAAAGACTACCCGCTTGAAGTCAATTACCTAAATCAGAATCAGGCTCTCAGTGGCAGGCTACAAGGAGGCCTAGCTCGGCCTGACCTCGCCGCGGCCTCACATGCTACCGCCAATCTAAGTACACTTTCCCTACCTATTCTAATAAAACAGATTTCAAAATAAAGGCGGTAGTCTATTACCAGCTCGGTGCTGATAATACTTAAGCGGCTACTCGTGTTGCTGTTCACGGTCGTGGAACTATGAGATGAACGAAGTTAAACAATAAATGTAATTAAAAAAAAGTCTCAGGATTTGATTGATTAACTGCCGCACTCAGAGACGTCAATTAATTTTTAAGTTTCATTAAAGTTGCTGCGTGTTATTCTATTGCTTTAGCAAAGAAAGTGACAGCAGCTACTTTAATGAAACTTAAAACTTAATTGACGTCTCTGAGTGCGGCAGTTAGTCACCTTGACATAATGGCCCAGAAATACAGGGTGACTGTACGATTATACCGTGTTTGGGGTATAGCTGTTATCCCCCGACTTTGCCTTGTTTTTATTAACCGTTAATACCTAGGAAAGTATAATTATTTTTGATAATATATATAATTTACCCCCTTGAAATCAATGTATCACTACCTACCAACCTGAATATATATCATGGACCAAGTGATTAACCCGGGCATTGTTTATAATGCCCGGGCATTGTTTATAATGCCCGAGCATTATGAATAGCATGACCACCGACACTCATTTCATAGAACGTTTTACTTCGTCGAATTTTCATTTCATCGACAGGCATTTCCACGAGCAGGAGTTTTTTTTGGTGGTCACATGTCTAACCTAACCTAACCAATGTTTAAGGTAACCTGAAAACTAAAGTTTCATCAGAAATTTCGGTGAAATAAAATTCGGTAAAACGATTCGATGAAAAGTTCTAACACGTAACACGATATCTATTATAGCTTCGGCTATGGACGAAGGCCCTATCCGACTAGACGAGCGTGTTGCGTGTGCAAAGTTGTCAATCCGGCGCGTGAAATATTATCTGCCGGTCACACAAAGTGTTCGGAGCCGTTTCGTGAATCGCTCAAGATAAAAGAAATAACATTAAGCCCTACCCTAACATGTAATGAATCGCCAATATACAATGTAAGCTTGAAAATGGTATATGAAACAATAAAACCAATGTTGTTGATGAAGAAGTTTTGGTTTCTAACAATAATCTAAAATATCTTTGATGACTTCACGAGATATAGCCATTATCTCAGTACGTAAAGGTAATATGTGGTACTACGTGGAAAAAGTAAAAAGGAATGTAGTTAGGTAAGACCGTTACAATATAATAAAAACACCGGTCAAGTTCGAGTCGAAATCGCGCACCGAGGGTTCCGTATTTAAGTCCGTACCATATACCTTTTTATGTAGTTTAATTGTACCTATCCAATAAGGTCCATTTTGACCTGCCTAAATTTTAGTACAGATCTTTAAAGTTTTTTGTTAATTTCTTGAAAACTATAAATTTTGAACACTTCTTTTTATTTCCCGTAAAATGTAAATAATTATCTATAGCTTAGGAATTTTTCAGATTTTTCGGTTCGTAAGCTTTGGAGATAAGGGGGGGGGGGGGGGGGGATGCTCATTTTTTTTAACATTTGTGATTATAAATCAAAAAGTTCGTCACGGAAAATTATAAAAAAAAAATAGTTTCGAAATGTGCAGATTGAGCCCTTTCATATGACACCCTATTTGCTATAATCAAATCACTTTAATTTATCAACCCCCATTCTAGAACCTGTTTTATAATTTTTTTACTAATAACAGATGCGGGCAAGCAAGTTATACAACTATGCCAAATCTCAAGTTGAAAGCTTATGTAGTTGCTGAGAAAAACTGCTGTGACATACAGACAGACAGACAACGAAGTCTCACCATAAGGGTTCCTTTTTTTACCATTTGGTACGGAACCCAAATAAGACAATATTATAGTATGAATGAATTAAGATTTTACCTGGAAACTTAAAGGTCAATTTATGAATTATTCCCTGCTTCGTGGCCCGTGTGGTAAGTAATTAGAGTTGGGTGTGGAGGCGAATCCAGAGGTATATTACTATCGGTCGTGGCTTTAGCTACTATATATACTATTTGTATTAGTATACTAATGAAAAAAAAAACCTGTAAACACCCTACCTAATTGCGAAATTTTTATTTTTTTGCTAAGCGTACCGTAGCTGTGTGACATCACTAACTAAACTGATTTCTGTAAAAAAAACCAACAATTTTTAGCAGTTATTATACAGGGTGTCCCGCGATGAAGAGCACAAACGAATAAGGGTGAAACTACATGTGATTTTATCACTGAAAAAATAAAAAAAACAAAATTAAATTAAATAATAAAACTGTATAGGGATTGTATTGTAAACTCTATGCGTAATGAAAAAAAATGTTTAATTTTTTATTTTTATTGTTTCCGTGATAAAATCACATGTAGCTTCACTCTTATTCATTTGTGCACTTTATCGCGGGACACCCTGTATATGCTTATCAAGGCAAAACTAACGAGAAACACGACACGATAAAGATGAAACAAAAGAAAAGCGGCGATCCTGTCGCCACTTTCTACTTCATCATCAGTTCAGCTCTTAAAAACCGTAATATAACGAGAACTGTTTAAAATAGACTTTTAAGATTTGAAATTAAATAAACGTTTTTTAATAACACAGAATGATTAAGAGACCGATTATTCAAATAAAGACTTTAAATACTGACTGACTATTTGATACTTTCTCATACTTACCTTACCCTTTATTTTGTTGTTTGTTTTTTTGAGTTACATATATATATGTATTGTGTCAAAAATTTGTCAATACATTTATTTCTATTCTATTCTAAATAAACAATGTTCCTATTTTAATACTGGGAGAGAAAAAAATCATCCTGTAATTAACGCTTGAAAAATATCCAATTAATGTTCAAGTCATCTAGTCACTCAGTGTTATGTCGGACCATGCTCAATGCAGGGCTCATCATTCTTACAAACACAAATAACGTCTCCAAAAAAAACACAAATATTAGAAATGTTTCTAATTAAAGTTATCTTAGCTGATTTTCAGTAGGTATAAACATTCTAATCGTCTTTAACTCAAGAACCAATAAAGTCTACTGAGTCGTGATAGTTTTTAAATTCGTTATATGTGCTTTCATTTAAGATATTTTTCAGATTTTTATTATTGTAGTTTTGGCTGTAGGGAGGGGGGGGAGACACTTGACTATAACAAAAATGAACACTTTAAAGCTTAATATTTCACAAACGGATCCCTTAACCAAAAAATTGTTTCCACAAATCCGCAATATTTTTGACACATCATCGGGTAGACGAGAAAAGAACACCGTCCCCACTTTACGTGTAGGGACATTGTTAAGATTTTATTTTACCACTTTGTCGGCGTGACTAATATGTATATTCATGCCAAATAACAGCTTTCCAGTACACTAAGGGCCGTATTAATAAACTGATCTTGTGTGAGATGCCCGTCACAAGATCCGTCAAAAATGACAGTTTTCTATGGATTGACGTTTATTATGACGTATCTTGGGACGGGGATCAACTCTGATCCCCGTCTCAAAGTAAACGTCAATCCATAGAAAACTGTGATCTTTGACGTATCTTGAGACGGGGATCAGAGTTGAGATGAGTTTATTAATACGGCCCTAAGAGTCTCTGAGCTAAGCTGCGGACGGATGGAGAGACGGACATACGTGAAACTATAAGGGTTCCTAGTTTGACTACGGAACCCTAAAAACGATGTATGTATTGTATGTTCCGCATGGACTCCAAAGCGGCTTGACCGATTTTGATAAAATTTTCAGGCAATCTTCAGATTAGCCAAGCGGGTGATCCTGTGAAGTATGGCGGCGATCGGATTTTTTACATTCATTGTTAGCTATAGACGTGTCTAACTAAAAAACTATAGGTATATGTGATCTTACCGACCGGGCGACAAGAATAGGCAGTTAATACATTAGATGCCAAAGACCCATTATCGGGTCCTTTTTCAAAGGAATTAAAGTATACGGGCAATGAATGTGTTAGAAGCCGGTGCGTTTTCCCACGGTTTCGCGTTCAGATTTTAATCACACACTAAAATCCCGACTTAAAAGTCAAATTACCATTGTCTTCTTCCCTCAATAATGTCTCTACTAATGTGTGAGAGTGATACATTCCGTGTTTCGATGTGATATGCGTCATATTGTAATGATACGGCAATTGAAACTTCGATATTGATTGAAATTTAAGTTGTCTAATTGATAAGTGGTACGTTTTTTTTTTTTTTTAAGTGGCTGTTTAAAGTGTATTATTTAGGGTGTTTTTAAGAGACTGGTTTAGGTCATTTTAAGCGTAAAGATCTATACGGGAATACAAACAGGCTCATTATGTAACGTGTATTTAAATCGGGATACTTAAGGGCCTTTTGAATGGTTTTACTTTACCACATTTAAATGATGAAATTAAATGTGACACTTAATTTTGAACTGCTAAATGCTGATGTATCAACTCTGAGACAAAATTTTCAGAAATATGCCGGTCTCGATGTTACCTTCATTCAGAATGAATGGTACCTAGGTACCTATTTTTTTTCATTGAATACCTATATTATATTCTAATTGACTCCAATTAAAAAAATCAGTTTTAACGCTCCAAAATCAGTCCAGGATTTTACTTGACTTGGGATGACGTTTATGAATCAAAGGCATACAGTTACAGTTAAAGTTTCCCTTTCTAGAATAGCCTAAAATTAAAAACGATTTTATATAATAATGCAAATTCTGTACGTGTAAAAAAATATTCACCTACAAAAAATGGCGAATTTGCTGAAAATCGGAGAAAAACCCGCGTTAATTACCTTACTGTTTTTAAATAGTTATTTTGACGGATCTGAGGAACTAAAAAAATATTATTACTTGGTATACACGTACATATCTTCATATTTTCTAAGACGCTACAAAACATAACATTGACATATTTGAAATCCTTCACAGTTAGTTAAAGAAGTGCTGATAATTTTATACTGTTATGTTAAGAAACGTTCCCTAAAAAACTTAGAAATCATCTTAATTTTACCACATAAAAATTAAAAACTATCTATAATTAAAATCTCCCTGTACCTAATACAAAGTCAACTCACCTCATAGAAAATGATCGTTCGATGTAGTCGTAAAAAGTTGGTTCGCGAACCGATCGCGCGTCCGCCCCCACCCGCCATCATTGTGCAACTGCCGGCTGTCGGGAAAACCCGCCTTTATATACCCGCGGGCCGACTCAGCGGGTTCCATTTTTGAATTTCAAATATCCTTCGATTAGGGAAGGATCCGTGAGTGGGTAGGATAAAGACTGTTATTGTGTGACCATAGTTTTTTCATGTAATTGATTCGCATTAGGTTTTGATATTAAATTGTTTTATACAGTTGATGAACCTTTGCAATTGCGTCCATAGCATTTGCTTCACCACATGTGAGTTCTCTCTTGATACAATCAAGGACTAGTCTACATAGGTAGACAATTCTGAGTCGAATTATGACTACGGTTCTAAACTACGTATACATTGTTCTCGTGATTTTAAACAATCAGATTAAACTGTACTCAACTTCTATTTTAAATTGGTACATCTAAATCTTTCCTAGATGACATACGTAGACGACATTCAAACTCACACAGTATCGTGACGTGTGAGCGTCAATTTTATTCTGGATGGTAACCACGAAACACTCATTTCGAACGTCCGGTTGCAGCATCCCTTTCATTCGTCAATTGTGATCGTGAGAAAGTGAAGGAGCTAACGTAACTTCGAACTTCGATTTTCAAAGTTGGTCCCTGAATCATTGTTGTGTTGGCTATACTAACAGTAAAGTGATTTACCTGCATCATGGATGTCGTCCTACGCCGAGACGTAGCACCGCTACGCCGTAGCGTATCCCGCCTGAAGTTGAGGCATCATTTAGTATTTGTGTGGTCTGTGGTCATAATGGAGTGATCTTTTTGATTCAAAAGTTTTTTCACGCCACGGAATATTCTTTCCATTTAGCAAAAAGTATTTTTCAATTGTAATTTTAGACAAGTTAATCGAATTGGTTTTATTTTTGGGGTATTAAATCAAAAGATATTAACGGGCACTTACATGAACGAAATTGTGACGTTCTCAGTATAAAGGGACCTTATGGATGAAGGCAGTTACACTCATCTTATTTTTGTAACTATACGAATACTATGGTAACACTTCTAAAAACGGCGTAACCGCCTGCCTCCATAAGGTCCCTTTATATTGAGAACGTCACAATTAGTTTCTTAAGAAATGTAGCCTACTATTGAATTAGTGCCTATTTTTCAATAAAAATTGAGAGTAATACCCCTTCTATACGGTCGGGCGGTTGGGCCAACCGAGAAGGACGCAGCTATCTGTCAGAATGAGATAGTAATATTTACATCTCGTTCCTACAAATAGCTGCATCCCTCTCGGTTGGCCCAACCACCCGACCGTATAGAAGGGGTATAACGGCCACACTCAGAAACGTCAATTAACTTTTAAGTTTGATTAAAGTTGCTTGCTACTGTCACTTTTACTATAGCAATAGGATAAGACGCAGCAACTTTAATCAAACTTAAAAGTTATTGACTTCTCTGAGTGCGGCAGTAGGTTTTTAGGTGTTACCCAATAAGAAAACAATAGATTCTTGTATGCTGCAGAGGTCTCCTCTTGGGAAGCGCTGGTAGATTTTGACATTTTTGACGTGTAAAAGTGCCCGTGCGGCACTTACTGAATAAATATCTTTTATCTTATCTTAACATTATTCGTTTAAGTGCACTTTATCGCGGGACACTCTGTATAAAACTATATATACTACTCTGTCAAGAAAGTACCGGGAAAAGATCAATAATACACAAACTGTTTGTTAATCATCCAAATTTATTTTATCACCTTCAAAGTATGCTCCTTCAGAAACGATACACTTACGCCAACGAATAATCCAATCATCAAAACATTTTTTAAACGCTGTTTCCGGAATTGAATTCAGTTCTCGGCGCGAATTCTCCTTTTATGTCTTCTACCGATTGAAAACGGGTGCCACGAAGTGGTAATTTGAGTTTAGGAAAAAGAAAGAAGTCGGCAGGAGCCATATCTGGTGAATATGGTGGTTGCTCGATGGTATTTGTTGAGTGTTTGGTCAAAAATTCTTTCACAATGATGGCCTTGTGCGAAGGCGCATTATCGTGGTGCAAAATCCAAGAATTTTCATTCCACAAATCTGGCCTTTTTCGTCGAATTTGCTCTCTTAAATGCCGCATAACGCTCAAATAATATTCTTTATTTACCGTTTGACCTTCCGGCAAGAATTCCGAGTGCACAACACCGCGATAGTCAAAGAAAACAGTCAACATGACTTTGACTTTTGATCGACTTTGGCGTGGTTTCTTCGGTTTCGGTTCAGTTGGAAGGCGCCACTCCGAAGCTTGTTGACTAGTTTGCATGTCAAACTCGTAAACCCACGTCTCGTCACCAGTAACAATGCGTTTCATGAATGTTGGGTCGGAATTGACTCGTTCTAGCATGTCCTCAGCGACTCTCATGCGATTGAGTTTTTGGAGAAAATTCAGGTCTTTTGGGACTAGCCGAGCGGTAACATGTTTCATACCCAAATGATTAGTTAAAATAGTAC
Source organism: Tortrix viridana (assembly GCA_963241965.1). NCBI lineage: Eukaryota > Metazoa > Arthropoda > Insecta > Lepidoptera > Tortricidae > Tortrix > Tortrix viridana. Next base: position 10,883,420 of record OY725186.1, read on the forward strand.
GGATCGACTCGTGAGATACAGAAAGTTCGGCGGCTATCTCTCTCAAAGTTGAATGAGGATTTTCAGTCACTATTTCCTTCACTTTTGCGATGTTAACTTCAGTTGCAGACGTTGATGGCCTACCAGAGCGAGGCAAATCTTCCATCACATCTCGACCGCTTTTGAACGCTTTGTACCACTCATAAACACGTGTTTTTGATAAAGTCGAATCACCGTAAGCCTTCTGTAACATTTTCAGTGACTCCGAACACGAAATTCCATTGGCGATGCAAAATTTAAGACAAACTCTTTGTTCAATGTTTTTGTCCATTATGAAATTCGCAATACACACTAGATATGATATAACTAAAAACAGCACTGTATTTAATATAAATAACAGATGCAACTCAAACTCCGCGCCAAAATAGAAAACAGTTGTGCCAATCTAACAACAACAAAAAAAACAAAAATTTGAATTTGGAACCATAAACAAATCATCCATTCCCGATACTTTGTTGACTGAAGGTATATATAATATAGAATATCTGCCTATTATGGTCGTGTTAATCATGTCGATAAACTTGGATGAAATGTCTGTCACTTTCTGACCAGTATATAAGTGCGAGAGTGACGGATGCTTTATCCACCCTTATCCACCGGGATAAAGGCGAGCATAATACGGGTGCTGCAGGTTCATATGATAAAGATTCTGGGGATTCGATAAAAACGGCCCGTAGAAAATTGAAATATAATTTGTCAAATATTAGCTGAGGATTTTTCGATTACGAAATAGAGCGAGAAAGAGAACTATTAGTAAATTAACGAAGAGTCCTTCGTTGTCCTTGTCCTGAAAAGGTAAGCACTTGTTTACACCTGGACCGCGGTCGGCTACAAGCAGCCAGGATACTATTTTTTTATTATTATTTATAAGTAGGTACAATATAAAAAATATATTTATTTATTATAGCGGTATGAAATATCGGTTCCGTATTCAAGTCCGTACTTCAATAATATACCTTTTTTGTACTTTAATTCTTATGCAATAAGGTCTATTTTGAGTTGCCTGAATTTAACACTAATTTTCAAAACTCATTCTCAAAAACTGTAAACCCTGAACACTTCATTAATTTTTCCGTATTTATTTTTTCCATAAGAAATAAATAATTAGCTATACGTTTTTCAGATTTTTTGGTTCATAAACTTCGGAGATAAGCGGGGAACGGTCATTTTTTAAAATTTTTGGCTATAAATTAAAAAGTACGACATGGAAAATTATAAAAAAAAATGTTTTGAAATGTACAGATTAAGTTCTTTCATATGACACCCCATTTGCTATAATCAAATAACTTTAATTTTTCAACCCCCCATTCTTGACCCCTTTTCAATTATTTATAAAATTACGCTCTTAATAACAATAAACGTTGGTCTGGACTTTGGACGCTGGACAGTGAACGCTCTTTTTTTCTCTCCCTTAAAAACTTAGCATAGATTTTCTCGCACGTTCGAAATTTTAAATAGGTACTTAAACAAAATAACCGATTAAAAAAATAAAAAAATATTTCTCCATTAGAAAACTACTTTATCCGGAAGTAGGAATCGCTGGTCAGTTCTGAATAAAAAGAAGTGATATAGGTTATATTTTAGCTTATTTTACCGAAGCGAAGCGAAGATTTTGACAGAATTTTTTTTTGTCCGTCGCGTTCCCGCGGGATCCGGCACGTCCGCGCACACGATGAAACCGCACGCTCTTCCGGGTTGCTCATTTATTAACAAAAACACATCTCTGTCCTCTTCTTTTTCAGTCTAGTAAAAAGGGACGTAATATATTAGGTATTTTCTAACATGCCCTTTTATTTCAGAATTGAAACAATGATATTGTGTAATCAATCCGAATATTTCAGTCCCGAGTGTTTATTTATCTCGTATATAAGTAAGTATATTTATCGTTATCTTGTAGTCTTGTACCCCCTATATTAGAAACCTAGAGCTTAGTTTGGGACTTGATCGATTTGTGAGTCATTGTCGCCTAATATTTATTTAATTTTCAACAATAACGTAATATATATATTACGATTATTACGTAACTAATTATCAACAGATTGTATTGCATAATGCCATCCAATTATTTCTGAGATGAACTCGGCGTCGACCCCGCGAGTGTTTTCGGAAAACGTCCTTTTTGAAGGACAATTGTGTCAACTTGTGAACTTACGGACTAATAATAACTTTAACCTTCTGAAGGTTGCGGGAACTGCGTAGTTTTAGAACAAAGTAATTAAGGTAAGTGAATATAAAATTATCTTGTTTCCAGAATTTACTGTTTAATTGTGATATTTATCAGCTGATTGCCAAAGTTTGAGGGGTTACGAATAGGAATGCAAATCCTTTGTGTCTCAATTGTGTTAAAATTTCAACTATAAGTACATTAAATTACCTAGGTATTTACTTCACGTAATTACTGGCAAACTTAGGCAAGATCAAAAGAAAGTATTTTTAGGTCGTCCTTAGATCATTCAAAATAAGATTCAATTTTTGAATTCAGAACAGAACTGGTAAAAATAAACAAGTTTTTAAAACTGCTTGTAAGGGTAGAAAAAACATAAATTTATAATCAACAAACAGATGAACACGTTGAGTTCCGTGCTGCTGTTAACTTATCCCAAAAACTACTAACACGCTTTTTACTTTTATAATGGTCACGCCAAAAAGTTTGAGCAACGTTGTCCTAATAAAATAATGCTGAGACACCGCTCAATCAGAGCTGGCACGGGCCCAGGCCCGGCCGCCGCGGCGGCGCCTCGCCACTTGTAAACAACTCCCATCGATTGCCTTTTGTTTGTGGACCGAATGGCGGCTGATTGACTACATTCCTTTTAATATGAGGGGGACAGGTTGGGAACCATTGGCTATGTTGGTGATAACTGATTATATTTATTTTTTCTTTAAGTATGAAGTTTACTTTTGGTTGAGACACGAATAATAAGTAGGAGTGTTGGTCGTGGGTGGCTAATAGACGCTATTTTTAAATGGGTAGGTACTGTAGTAGACCTATGAAAGGTAGATAAGTAGAACCCACCTTCGGTTTGCCGATGACATAGTAGTCATGGCTGAGACTATGGAAGACCTAAACGCAATGCTCGATGACCTCAGCAGAGCCTCTGAACAAGTTGGTCTGAGGATGAACATGGACAAGACAAAGATCATGTCGAACACCCATGTAATACCAACTCCCGTGGCAATCGGAGGCTCTGCACTCGAAGTTGTTGACGATTATGTTTACCTCCAATATGTCCAATGTCCCAAGTCGAAAGTCTTCGACCAGTGTGTGTTGCCAGTGATGACTTACGGTACTGAGACGTGGGCGCTGGCGATGGGCGTCATAAGAAAGCTCAAGGTCACCCAAAGGGCAATGGAGAGGGCTATGCTCGGAATATCTCTGCGTGATCGAATCAGGAATGAGGAGATCCGCACGAAAACCAAAGTCACCGACATAGCCCTAAGAATTGCTAGACTTAAGTGGCAGTGGGCGGGACACATCGCTCGCAGAACAAATGGCCGCTGGGGCCGAAGAGTTCTCGAATGGCGTCCGCGTACTGGAAGACGCTGCGTGGGCAGACCTCCATCAAGGTGGACCGACGACGTGGTTAAGATTGCAGGAAACCGATGGGTGCAAGCGGCGCAGGACCGGTCCTTGTGGCAAACCTTGGGGGAGGCCTATGTCCAGCAGTGGACGTCTTTCGGCTGAGATGATGATGGGCACAGTTAATCAAACAGTTAACTTCGTTAATCGCTAATCCGTTACTAAAATGTTAACTTCGTTAAACGTTAAAGTGTTACATTTCGGAAGATTTAACGAAAGTTAATAGTTAACTCGTAGTAGAAATTGCATTTTATGTCGCTGCGTTAGTGAATTGCGTGTAAAAAAGTCTATGGAAGTTTAGCTAGGCTATGACATAAAAAAATAATAAACGAAGGATCATTTAGTTTGTAATAATAATTTAGAAATTGTCAGAACGTTTTTTTGGCAAAAAGAAGGTACTTAATTAACGATTAACGGACGGAAAGTTAACGAAAGTTAAATTTTTTTTAAGTTAACTTTAACTTAAAAGTCAATCCGTTAAGAATTTTGTTAACTTCGTTAAATAACGATTAACGAGTTAATGCCCACCTATGATCATCTCATCACCTACATTAACTTTCGGCCGACTTAAGTACCCAATTTTATTTCACCATACGATTTTAAATGTTAACCATCGACTGTTAGTTCATGCGCATTTTGACAGCTGTTAACACTAATCGTCTGTTTGGTTGGTGGAATCCGACATTAATAAGTCTAGTCTGCGCGGGGCCTAATCTGACATTTAATAAACCGGGTTTACTATAATCGACACGTTGTTGTTTTCGCAAGTATAACATAATGTTAGTGTGGTCACTACTTACCAACCAACAGTTATATTTGCAGTTTAAGTGGGCCGATCCCGGCGGCACTGCAATGCCGGGCCGACCCGTGACGGGAGTGGAGCGAGCCCCGAACATCCCGTCGAATTACAAAAATCAGTTTAATATACTGGTCCCTCAGTGAGGGAACTTTCAGATATTAAGCTGAAAAGAACAGATACTACACTTTGATCTTAGCCAAAAGGCCGAGAAGCGATAAGTAAACATAGTTAATAAAGAGTGGTCACTAAATCTGGGGAAATCTTAACACCGCGATGTAGGATTCAGGCCGGACGTAACAGCGACATCTGTTGAGGCAATTGGAAACTAGGGCTTCGGCGATAGACGTCATTGTTATCGTACAGCTGTCGCCGTTGGGGGACTCAAGAGTGGAGTATAAAGAACCTTATTTCCTACGATATAGTGATTTCGCTGCTACTAATACTCGTACATACGTACGTAACCGGTAGATGGCATGAATAAGTCGAGATGTATACCCAAAAAAAGGCGTATTTGTATATTATTTGATTCAGTCATTTTTTGGCTTGCAATTAGTATACCTACATACATACATTTACAAATAAATGCATTTTGAATACGCCTCATTCAATTGTACATTCTTAATTATATAAATATAGATAACATCAAGCAAATACATACATACAAGTGTAAATGGATACAGTACGCGAGAAAAATAAAAAACTAGACAGTGGCCCACCATCTACGTAAAAGTGTAACAGTAGTTTAAGAAATTCTAAATCCCGATGCGTGTTTTATCTGTCGCGTGCCGTACAGTCAGCATCAAATAGATAGGTGCAGTCATAATGGCCAAATATATAATCGAAGGCCAGGAATTATTATAGCAAAGTGCATCGCAGTTTTTGGCCCTCGACTACGAACAATACTTTAAATAGCTTCCTAGCAGGCAGGATAACGATCGCAATGGATGAAGTTCCACTCACAGGTGACGCCTGCTGCCATGCCAATGTCTTGGATTTTCCTAAATTTGGACACGATGGGTACGTTCCACTAAACGCCCGCAACGATCGTAACACCCTTTGTATCGTTCCACCTAAGACCCGTGGTCGTCGCGAGCGCTCGCTCGACGTCATAGGTGACGTCACTGTTCGCGACCACATCGCCCACAAAATATTGGTGAGTCAGAGTGAGCACACAGCGCTCAACATGTAACATTTGCCTACAACGCCCGCGAAGTTTTTACGATAGTGGAGCGGGAATTTCAGCGGTCGTGGTCGATGGCGTTGCGGGCAGTTTTAGTTTAGTGAACGTACCCGATATCGGTTTAATATTTTTCAGGTCGATGAATATTTTCAGTGTATTATGTGGGCCGATCCCGGCGGCACTGCAATGCCGAGCCGACCCGTGACGGGAGTGGAGCGAGCCCCGAACATCCCGTCGAATTACAAAAATCAGATTAATATACTGGTCCCTCAGTGAGGGAACTTTCAGATATTAAGCTGAAAAGAACAGATACTACACTTTGATCTTAGCCAAAAGGCCGAGAAGCGATAAATCTGGGTAAATCTTAACACCGCGATGTAGGATTCAAGCTGGACGTAACAGCGACATCTATGGGGAAATTTGGAAACTACTTACGCGCCGCCATGTTGGTTTAAGGATTTGGTAGTAATGTCAGCTGTTTGGAGTAAACCGGTTTGCAATAAAAGGGGTTAGTCGACCTATTCCCGGTAAGGGCTGATAGAGGGCATCGAAAGCAATGACACAGCAATAATCTGAGGCACAGTCTTACATACAGGTCTTGCAACTGGGCAAAATTTAAATGGGACGCAGTGACTCCACTGTTGAAGTAAAATCCAGGTGGCGCTGCGATCGAGGGATGCAAAACATAACCTACATTTCTAGATTTTTGAAATCCCATTGCGAGTGACGTACGATACGTTAGCTTTGTGTGGGTACATTTAGGGTTCAATGCGCGTTTCACGCATGCGCGACTATAGTCATCTTTGTCGCACCGGGTATCCCTCGACTGCAGCGACTAGCGGCCTGGAACGTTAAGAGGCCCACGTTGAAACCGTCAAAGTGAGTGATCATATTTAAAATGCTTCTATTTTGCAATATTTGCAAATTAATATCCCCGGAAGGGTTAAGTTTACTAACTAATATATATCCCAGAATATCCCTGTTTATATCCCCTGATGTGGGGTCCTTTTTAACCCCCGACGCAAAAGAGAGGGGTGTTATAAGTTTAACGCAAGTATCTGTGTGTCTGTGTATCTGTCTGTAGCATCGTAGCTCACAAACGGATGGATCTTTTTCTTAAAATGACTTGATCGAGAGTGTTCTGGAAGTAGGGCCCCGATTTTATCAGGGCTTTTATTTATTTAATTGTAAATAAAACAACCACGTGGTCTTAAATATTATTGTATACTTTTACATACAACTTTAACAATCGACTTCACCTTTCTATATTTTCCATCTAACACAGATAAATGTTCTATAAGGGTATACAGGATACAACGTTTAAATAGCTCTATGTTCTATACATTTATTTTTCTACATTTAAAGATCTACCGTTTACAGAAGTGTAAATATTCTACAAAAGAATATAGTATATTGTAAAGATTATACTTTTAATACTACTTAAATAATATTTTAACAAAATTATAGGTGTACCAGGGAGTATTAAAAATCTCACCATATTGCGGAAATTGCTCATTCTACAAGATGAAACAATTAGTAGGTTTCTTATACATCTGGTCAGGCTATGCTGTAAAAGTATCGATTACTAGTAGGTATATTGTGAATTGTAAAGGTACTATTAAATACATTATACACGTATAAAAAAAAATGGATGCTGGATCCAAGCGGCTATAACATTGTTTTTAACAGATCCAGATCGTCTGCTCACATGTGGCTGGTACGGCCGATCTTATTGCAGAAAAATCTTTGACACTGCGGACATGTGAGCACACCCAGATAAAATTACCTGGCAGTTAAAGTTATTGCTTTCCTATTCTTTATCATATGAAACAAAAGAACAGAGCTTAAATTTATCTGACAGTGTTATCTGGAGATTGGAAAGCCGTCCGTTAATATGATCCAACTTAGATTATAGGAACAAAAACTAACTCTATATTCGATGCCCTTCCGAACTCAAACCTGCTGAATTTAAATTATATCTCGAGCACCATGATGGACAGGGCTTCGTGGGGCGGCGGCACGTTGAAGACCGGGACTCCGCTGGCGTCGCAGTACTCGGCGTAGGGCACGCGGCGCAGCATGCGGAGGCCTAGAGAGCTGCAGATACGCTGCGAGTAGGCTCCGGTCGCATCCACTTTGAACAGCTGGAGAATATGAAATACTCGTTAAGGCTGAATACATAAAAATAAAACAAATGACGAAGAGTATTAAAATTGAGGATGTGAGTTGAGAGAGTAATGAGGTCCCAGTTTTTAAAGACAGGAAATGCCGAATGATTCATCAATAGTTTCCATCATATCAGCCGAAGGAGGAGACGGATGTTCATTGGGCATGTGGGCATACTCGTATATTAAGGTTTTGCTACAGAGTAACCAGTTACTCCAACCTTTGAATTAAAAAATCTCATCACCAAACCATGTATTCTTATGTATTCTTAAATATTATGTAGTTGCTCTGTAAAGAATCGTAAGTAGGTACTGTAAATAGAGAATGAAAGGACTCTGCATTTATCTAGATCATATCGTAAATGTTTAAAACTTACCTTAAACCCATTCTCCTTGGCAATATCAATACTCCTCCTCATCAGCTCTTTAGCCAAGCCCTTCCCCCTAGCCTGGTCGGAGACGGAGATGATGCGGCACTCCAGGATCCTCTCCACCCGGAAGGAGTTGAACAGGTCCAGATCGTGGCTCACGCTGTACAGGATCGTGAAGATCTTGTTGTACTTCTCGTCTGAAGACTGCTGGATCATCTCAATGGACTGCTCGATGTCTCCGGGTCATAAGATGCCGTTTAAGGCTACGCCTAACACCTGGAATGAGGTAAATACCCAATTAGACAGGACTTATAATCATATTAGGTAACTGGTAGCAAACCTTATTATTATTTTAGAACTCTGCGTGAAGACAGGGGCTCAAAACCAGAACAGAACTAACATAGTTTCCTTGATCATGCATGACGTAACGTCCCATTCTGACAAAAATTGAAACAACGGTCTGTCAGTGGGAGTAGCCGCAGACATAATGTACCTTGTACTCTTCGACCCAATAATGACTCACTGCTTCAGCTGGCAGAGAGCCACGGTTATTCAGTATTACTGTCACATTTGCTGTCTAAGTCTAAGGAGAGCCAACACAGAGGCGCTCCAGCTGACTCGCTGACAGCGAGACTGTCTTGTTCAGCGGTTGTTAGTTGGCCCTTTGTCTCCATCCACGGCGGTTATAAAAAGTCCGTCGGCAACGATGACTGCCACGTGGCAGCGTAGGGGCACTCCAGCTCCAGTTGCCCCGCTGGCAGCAGGACTCACTAGCTCAGCCGTCGGTACTCACCGTGTTTCCATCCATGGCAGCTACAGACAGCCCGTCGGTGACGGTAGCAGAGCAGAGGCGCTCCAGGGCAGCGTGCGGCTGCCCCCGTTGGCACAGCGAGACTGCCTTGTTCAGGGGCTCATCAGCGAAGAAACTCTCGCGCAGATGCTGGAGCACCGCGTCCAGCATCGAAGGGGTTATTTTCACGTAGCGCGCCATTTCTGAAATATCAATCGTCAATATATTGAAAAATGTCTTACGCACAAAGGTACGTGGCGGGTTAAAAAGGCCTGGAGTTCGGGAAGTGAAACTTCAGGTGCAATATGTTGGGTTTTCTAATGCTATTTCACTTGGCCATGTTTGCCAAATGTTGATATTGCAAATATTTGACAAATAACAGCCAAGTGAAGTGCCAGTAAGAATGTCGCTATCATTGTCATTAACCATAACACGAGTATGCTATATTAAATATTACAGGTGGCAATACTACCTATATATAATATTTATATAATATTTTCACTATTTTACCTTGATTGTATTGTCTTTTGGAACTACAGTACTATACCACACAGTACATATAATCTTCAGGATTAATATCGCTGTCCACAAATCTAAATATAATATAAAACAAAGATGAAACAAAGTCGGGTTAGTTACACCATTTATAACTTATGAACGGCTCGACCGATTTTTATGAAATTCGGCACACAGTTTTACTTAACATGATTAACACAAAATATTATTTTTATCCCGGAATTTTTTATAGTTAACTTAGTAGGTACGTAATTATAATTCGTTCGTAATTTCGGCGTTGGCCTACTACGCAAAGACTGCGGGTTCGAACCCTAGCTATGGATCGGTTTTTTTTTGTTTTCATTGTTTTTTTTTTTTGTTTTTTTATAGAAAATCGATGAAAACGCTTGGTCTCCCAGGTACTTAATACTCGTAGGCAAGTAAGTTTTTGGGCAGCACACACACGTTTTCGGGGAAATTCAAAAAAATAGCACACTCATTATTTTTTCTTCAGATTTGGGAAATAAATTGCACGTTGGTTGGGACCACTATTCTGAACAAGAAAAATAGAATTCCTGATATGTCCACAAAAATATGTATGGAATTGTCCTTTTTGTTACCTAAATCTAATACATTTCTTGGTAACAAAACGGACAATTCCATACATCTTTTTGGGGACATAAACCCCACGCCTGATAACCCAAGTCCCCCATTATTCCAAATGCCTCCCGCCACGTCCTAGCCACCCCAGGCTCAATAGCATTCCTCGCGAAGAATCGTCGATATTGCGCAGCCTCCTCGGATCGGGTCACGGTCGCCGAATATCGACGGGGAGGTCAAGGCTCCCTTTTGTTTCAGGGGGATACGTACTGACAGATTTTGGGAGGTATTTTATTTATGAAATGTTTTTTATGTGAATGGGTCAAAATCTTTTTCGTGGCACTGAAATTCTCCACTCTGTCACGATCGTAATTTTTTTCTTTATGTACCTATATGAAAAAAATATCTAAATATGATTATTTTATTTGAATCAGTAAAGTATTGTCATACATCGTCAAGAAAAATAAAATATTACTTCCTACAAAAACAACCACTCTGTCACATTTCCTGGGGACAAATTTCAATGTAACGAAAAAGATTTTAACCCGAGTACTATCATAATTACCTGATTACGACCTGTCACTGTCAAAACCTGTCAATCTCCAGCGGTGAAAGACTTCCTTTCACTGACTGTAATTTCGTCGGTGATAGGTACTGCAATACCGCGTAACTAACAAATTTAATAGGTTGTAAAATGCACCATACTGACTTACTTTGTAAGGTGTATTTTGCTCTTTCGTGAATTTGTTAGTTACGATTTGACAGGTTTAAAGAGCTCATAATACGGGTTCAGTTTACCATCTCTACATAACATAGAATAAAATGAAGTCGCTATACCTATATATTTGCCCGTTTAGTTCTTTTTAACTGCGCAATAGATTTTGATGCGGTTTTGCTATCCTTTAGAGAATGTGGGAGACTTACTGCCGCACTCAGAGACGTCAATTAAGTTTTAAGATTCGTTAAAGTAGCTGCTGTCACTTTCTTTGCTTTAGCAATAGAATTAGACGCAGCAACTTTAATGAAACTTAAAACTTAATTGACGTCTCTGAGTGCGGCAGATACACTATTAAGATTAAATTAAACTTTATTGGCCCAACCAACGTCTGAAACTTAAATTACGAGTAGGATGCCATTTCAAATTAAAATAAACGCAATAACGGGTCATCTTTCAGCCCTAAGCGATGACAGACAGACGGACACAGAAACAGACAAAAGGGCAAGGCCATCAAACACCTAAATATACATGTATAATCAAATCTTACGCGTTTATCTGCTCACGTGAAGCTTCATCGAGTTTTTTGTATCGGTTCGAGCGATTGACGTGACGTCAAATAAATCATTGCGTTAAATTACACGTGTACCAGGGCAAAAGATCTAAAGCTTCTTTATAACATCAATTATTTTATTAAAATGTTATACCGCTTTAGTACTAAAACTACATCTAATAAACGAAGATCAAAGATGGCCGCTGAAGTTGTGAACTCGATTACTTACCGAGTTCCGACATGACATGTATGTACAAAGGGTACATGACAAAGTTCGAGGCGGAGTACGTCATGTACAGGATGCTTGCTAACTTAGGTTATTAAGTTAAATATGTATTAACTTTGGAAATTGTGCGATTAATCTTTCAGCTTAGCCTCTGTAAGTTGACTGTGTACATGACTGGATGCAAAATTCTTTGTCTTAAATTTATTTTACGAACTGATCGTTTTTAGCGAATTTAAGTAACTAGCTTTCGCGACTTCCTCCGCGTAGAAGTCGTTTATAATTAACTACAAACTGTCTAATTTTCCCAGATAAAAACTATAATACAAACAGTCAATTTTATTCGAATTTTAAAAAAGTTTGCAGACAGACTCAATTCCAGTGCCTTTATAGTTGATGAGAAACACAAATACTCTAAAATATTTCAACAGTCACATTAAAAGTAATAAAAACCCGCTAAAATTATATTGCATACAAATTAATAATTATTATTAATTCATAATAGTACATTTAACTAATTCATGAACGACATGTACCTATTTTAGTTTAAGTTGAAATTATCACTTTCTGTCAAATTCAAAAGTCACAATGAATCACAAACCATAATTTTACGTTTATAACGAGCGCTTTTAAAAACTAACTAGGTACGTAGCACTGGCCGATAAGAATCCATCAAACTTGAAAGCCATATAAATTTAAATGATAAAAGTTCGATCAATATCGGTTTAATCGGCTTAGCATCTCTCGAGGAGTCTAGGCAATACCGCATTTAAAGCTATATCGATTCACCGTCTCTTTATTTGCTCTGAACACCCACCAAGTGGTTGCCATCACTTAGACGCTCGTATTTCAATCTTTAAGAAGGCTGTGTAGTCTTTCCAATATCATTGGTAGTTTGATTTTGCCGATATTAATACCTTAAAGTAAGTCTTCAGATACCTGAAATTTCATAAAACATTTTTAGACATCAAAACAGTATGTATGTATGTCTGTAAACTCTTTATTGCACAAAACAATTAGCAAATATGTACGTACATAAACTTCATTAAACAGTTTTCTCGTAATGTTTCGAAAATAGGAAAAATCTACATATTATCAATAAATTTTCCGAGTTCCAAAGTTCAAAATGAAACTACAAATACAATACGTCCACGTTAATGTTAGGTTGTCATAACGAATAACAGAAAATCTTCTTTTTTTCGACAACTTTTTCAAGGCAACGAAAAGCTTTTAAAAAATTATATTTAGAATCTACGTTTTCTTAAAAGGTCGGCCATTTGTACAGTCGATTTCAAAAATATGTAAACATTTTTGCGCCTTATCCCATTGAAATAAGGTGCAAAAGTGTGTACATATTTTAGAACTCGACTTTAGGACTCGGGTATAGTATAAGAGGAAGGTTCTACGTAAAATTATATGGACAAGATAATTTGTATATAAAATTAATCTGCTATATTAAAGCGGATAGAGACGAATACAAGAAGCTGACGGCCAACCTTCACGATTGAAGAGGTACTGGAAGAAGAAGGCTGAAAAGTAGAAGCACATTTCAGCAACAGTTTTTCTGTAGTCTCTACGTAAAGTAGATGTGAAATACTGCCAGAGACAACGAAATTACAGGGCTTCGTTATTGCCATTTGACGGAATCGTTGAAAGCGCCAGAAAATGTCTTACTTTAAGTTGTGCTTTTAGTTACTGGCTTTTAAAAATCAGGGAGGGAATCTAGTCTACATCGTATTAGTCATCTTGCTGCTATTCGTAATAATATTTTGACGTTATGACAACTTTTATTCACTTCACAGTAAGATATATTTTACCGTGAAGTAAATAGATTAACGTTAGGGAAGGTCAACACTTAAGTAGTACCTACAGTAGTAAGATGAGTGAAACAAATTGGACTAAACCCTCAGAATAGGTCCCAGAATTGCTAATATCCTTGCTATTCTTTCTAATCCCTACTAATATTATAAATGCGAAAGTAAATCTGTCTGTTACCTCTTCACGCTACCGCTGAACCGATTTAGATGAAATTTTGTATGGAGATAGTTTGAGTCCCGGGGAAAGATATAGGATACTTTTTATCCCGGAAATCATCCCTTAAGGGGGTGAAAAGTGGGAGGAAGTTTGTATGGGGAATCAATAATTTCTTACGTAAGATATATACCTACAATTTAATATGGAGTTAGTTTGAGTCCCCAGGAAGGACATAGGATACTTTTTATTCCGGAAAATTGGAGTTCCTGAGGGAGCAGCGATAAACGACTTCTACGCGGACGGAGTCAAGGGCAAAAGCTAGTGTTATAAATGAGAAAGTAAGTTTGTTTGTTTGTTACGCTTTCACGGCTAAACAGTGGACGAAGTCGCGGCAAAAACTAATGTCTTTCTAAAGATAAAAGTGACTAGGAAGTTATTCAACTATAGAGCTTTGATACCTTGGACGGTTAACAGTGTCAGCACTGGTAGTACAATAATCGTTAATGGGTAAAGAGCGGCACGAGGGCGCCGAGACAAAGAGAGACGTATAGTCGGATCTTCGTAGACGGACAAGGAGCCACGATCATGGGGTTCGCTATACATATGAATTTATTACGTCCAACGAAAGGGGATTAATTTACAAAGAAAATAGAATCAGATAAATAGGTTATTGGCAATGAGTTACTTGTTATCATAACATAGCGTTACAAAGCTTTTTATCAACGCTTACTAAATAACAAGCATAATAAATGAAACATAATTAAAAATAAACAAATCATGAAATAAAATTTAATTACTTACAAAGCTATAATCCCGACATTACTCGTAATTTAAATTGAAATGGTTTTAATTTAATCGAAGTGACATGTAAACAGCGAGAGGTAAGGTCTGGAGACTATAATGGCCATGTAAGCGGAGCCGCGGCAAAAACCTAGTATTAAAGTTTAAGTTGTTCAGTTACTTGGCATGACTTTTCTTTAACTCCCCCGCTAACTTAAAGTAAAGCAAATTAAAGACAGAATGTACTCACTTTGTGTACTGTGCATGTTTAAACAAATAATAACGTAACCTAACCTCAAAAAATAAAATACAGGCACGTTTTTGACGAATCATATGACACCCCTTTTATTAAAATCGGTCTAGTAGTTTAGGAGCTAGAGTGGAACATCCAATTTTCGGACATACATACATAGACTGTTAACCACATTACCCTTCTTTCTGCTTCGTTCAGTCAGGTAATAATTAATGTCAGCTGTGTCAAGGGGATTTTTTTTTACTTTTATTAATAAATGGCGTTTTCTGTAATTCAACTTGCCTCACAGTCGACTAAGCCGTCAACATAAAAGCCAGGTTCATCCCTCATGCTCCGCTCGGTATCTAAGGGGAATTTACCCCCCGCCCCTGCCCCATTTAGGGGGCCGGTTTTGTTCAGCGCATAGGGGGTCGGACCGCTTGTAATCAATTTGATTTAGATTACATTTGCGGGTAGATATATACATATATATCTTTTAGTATCTACTGATTTTAAGGAAACGCATTTTTAAAAAGGACTGGGACCTTTATTTGATAGTGTGTAAAGGATGTTAAGCCATTCCTGTAAATTGCTGTTTTTTCAAAAACTTGCTTTATAAATCGATCAGATAATGTGGATGCTAGGGTATTACAGTAGACAACATCTTTTTAAACAAGAAGAAATATCGTATGAGATATGAGATTTTATTATAAGTATTCAGCTGCATAACTGAAGTAAAGTTTTAGTTAATGCGGTACAGGAATAAGCAATGGTGCTAAAAAAACAATTCAATATTATACTATTAGACAAGATTTACCTAAATTAAAATTAATAAACATCTGTAAATTCCAAACTATTAATTAAATTATGCATAGATCACGTTTTGAATTACATAATTACACATTCGTAGTAAACTGAAAGGCGTAGACTCGTAGCATCGTAGCGAAAGTCGTAGACAATGCGTAGCAGTGACGAGGATAAATAGCATGTACGAATAATGTAGAAAACCACCTTAACACGGAGTGTTAAACGTTATTTTGCAATGGCTGATGGATCATCGTTAGTTTTTAGTATACAGTGGCGTAGATTTTTTATAGCGTATAATAAAGAGATATGCAGAGCATAGACACGGCCCCAATAATAATATAACATTGATTATCAGGACAAAATATTTAAATTTACCGAGTCCCAAACTAAGTGCTGGCACAGATTATGTTTTATGAGTAAGTACTTACAGAGACAAATATAATATTAACAGATAAATACAACGTGTTACAAAATAACCCTAGTAAACTGTCATCTCATAAAGTCATGCTGAGGTTTTCATACATTGTCAATGGACTCTTTACAAGGGACCATTTAACCCCCTTTCTGCTTTACGGATATTTTTGTAACACCCTGTATAAATATTTAAATACCTTCATAGGAACACATAGGATTCTGAACACTCATTACGCGAATATTTGAATGAAAACGAAGAGAAAGAAAAATAATGAGTATATAAAAAAAATTAGGCACGTGTCATCTCTTTAGACATGGTAAAGAATGTTTTGGCCCTTACTGGGAATCTAATCCAGGACCGTTGTTCTCGTAGGCTGAGGTACTTCTAACTGTACTAACCACGTGTAAGCATTTTTTTAAATAAATTATCTTTCTTATTGTACACGAAAAGAATCAGTAAACTGAAATAATTAACGAATCCTCAAATGAATACATCTAAAGTTCCCCTTCTTAAAGGTTTCGTGTTTTCCGCCAATGAGGCTTTTTTAAGTCACGCACTTCCGCAAAAACCTTGGATACGGCGTCTTTAAGAAAAACGAAAATATTAAGCGTAAAAAAAAAACGAAAAAAACAATCTGAATCATAAATAGATTAATTAACAATAACAACAATAATTTAAAATACCGATTTATCATAGATCAATTTGTGAGTTTGTCCCCGGATATTTAATTAATTAATTGTTTATTAACACAATAACCATTTATCATATTTCTTAATTGTCATTAAAATTAAATTAATTAATATTATTTTATTTTATTATTATCACGTAACTAAAAAAATGTCTTTACAAAAATATACAGCCTGTTCTTGTACATTTTAAAAAGTCAACATCACACAATTTAATAGCGAACATACCAAGGACATAATTAAAAGCCAAATAAATATTTCTTCAATCAAAACCAATCAATCAGCCGCATCATTAAGGATTCGCAATAAGCTTTACCGTCTAAAAGCTCAAACGAAAGCCTATTACGAAGCTTTTTCCATTACTCAATCAACAACTGTTATATAAAAAAAGGTTAAAATAAATTGTAGCGTAAAGCCTAACATATTAAGGTGGTAGATAGATAGTGGTAGAAATAGTAATAATGGTAGTAATGGTAGGTTTAGTAGTAATGGCGGACTTACCTCGTGCGTCCTGGGCGGGAGGCAGCCGCGCACTGATAACGCCCGCCCGCCCCGCCGAGATTACGTGAGGGCAGAATGGACAGACTTAATTAATAGTATTAGGTTTATACAACTTTATTACTTGTATCTTTTAATTAATCTTTTAACTAATGATACTCTTCTCCTATTTAGTGCGAATATTTTTTTACAAGTTATATGGGTATTTCCAAAATTTAACAAAAAGTTGCGCAGGATTTGTTTGTAACTCATACGTTAACTTATATTAGTGTGTAATTTGCGTGTACACAAACACTGCAGCGTTTGGTAATAATAAAAAATCACTAAATACCCCAGCTAAATATTTCAGCGACCGTACAAATAAATATTTAAACATGTTGTTTAAACTTTGTTGTTTAAAATATATATTTAAACATGTTGTTTAAAATATATATTTAATCATGTTGTACGAACACTGAAACTGTTTATTCACGTATTAGCGCTATTAGGCATAAACTGTCACAAACAAAATATAACAATTCTTGGTAATTATTCTTTGCGCTGTTCTCGGCTTAGTCGAGATCCGACTCGGGCGTCTGTACTCTGTCCTATTATATACTATTGTCCGCACTTTACGCGTGTACTCTTTTATAGGTACGTGTATTGTGACCGCAGTCGGGGGTTCTAGTCCGGCTAATGGCAAATGTGTTTATTTTTAAAAGGTTTTATTTAACTTGTTTATCAGTATGTTTAGTATAAAACTTGTTAGTTAATTTTGAACTTGTTGCCACTATTTGTAAAAAGTATAATGTATAATGTTAATTTGGTGAAAATGCAATAGGTAAAATAAAAGAAATAAAAAACTGTTTATTTCATAATGTACGATTGTGTGCTTACTTAGACTCTAGATCTTTAGGGGAGTCAAGTCATAATTTATTATTTAATTGTATTATGTATCTAAGAGCTGGGGTGTTGCATAATCAGGACGGCTAGCACAAGTGGTTCGCGACTTGTTTGTCGCTCGGATCTCTTTTTCTAATTAGTCTATAACGATAGAGACGCACTGAGCGACAAGCGAGAAAATACGAGATGTCCTAGCCGCTCAGCTTACTTTTTAACTCGACAACGAAGCAATAAACCGACAAACGTAAGTTGCCTCGCGCACTCGTAGGCGCTTAAAGCAAAGTTAGGTAGGTACCTACATTTTAGGTGAGGTGCTTCGTCGTCGAGACCTGCAACCAAATGCACTAACTTATTAATAATGCCACAGAATAAATATAGCTAAAGCAGTAAAGAAACTACGAAGAAACGTTCGAAACGTCGCACTCACAGACGCACGTCTCAACGAGACCCCTGAGCGAAAATGGCAGAGCTGTAGGTGGCGGGTGTCGCGTGGACACGAATGGCTGAGGTTTCGAACGTATCTTCGTAGTTTCTTTACTGCTTTACCTATATTTATACTGTGATGGATAATGCGCTGACGGGACATCTAAAGGTGGACATTCACGGTCAGTTAAACTGATGTACATCCAAAAACTGACCGTGAATGTGAAATCTTAAGTTGAAATTATACGAACTCAAGGTCAGCTTCTGGATGTACGTCAGTTAACTGATCAGTTTAACTGACCGTGAATGTCCACCTTTAGGCTCGCCGGCTAATAACTCGACAACGAATTGAAAAGTGAATCGTTTAACGGCCTCACTCAGAGACATCAATTAACTTTTAAGTTTGATTAAATTTGCTGCTGTCACTTTCTTTGCTATAGTAATAGAATAAGACGCAGCCACTTTAATCAAACTTGAAAATTAATTGACGTCTCTTGAGTGCGGCAGTAAGAGGATTTTTTGGGCGAATCTTAATGAGGGTTTTCGTTATTTGTTCTGACACCAGATGTCTCTACGTAGGCGTAAGGTCTAAACTTTTAACTGAAACTTTTTAACGTAAATTCATCGTATTTGCACTTTATACGATAATTATGAATTACGGACAAAAATAGTAGCTGAACTAAAGATTGAGCTCAAAATGCAAAAACAATGATTTTTCTGTAAAAAGTTTCAGTTCATAGGGTAAGGGCAAAGTTAATCTAACGGAAACAGCAATATACTAGAATAAAATAATATATTTCACTAAATTTTTGTACAATAACTAAATGCAATGAAACTAAAACTAAATAAATCTTTGTACCGCCATAATAATTAAATATAACATAAAGTCATGGAAAGCAAGCCTCGAGTAAATACTTGAAAAATTAAAACAGGTTTTAAATACTTTAAGGTTTATAAAATAATTAAATTCTTATTTTATTCTAAGTAGTTTAGTGCACAAGCGAAACAGTGTATTTAAAAAGGCTTTCGGGTTTGTAGTGCTTTCTCGCTCGCTCTTATACGCTCAAAATTAAAGTTCAACTGATTAAACCAAAACCAAAAGGTATTTTTAACTGTAACACTGTAAGAGATTACTCAAAAAATCTCGTGCATACAAAATAACGTAAAATATGAGATACTACTAGCGCCATCTAGTTTGAATAGTGAAAAACAATAACATCATCACTCATCGATAAATGAAAAAATACCTGGTAGGTCTTTTTATTTCATAATTAAACACAGAATAACAGATATGCGACTTCAATGCAATGTTTTCAATACAATCAATAGAGACTACTAGCGCCACCTAGTTCAAAACAAAATAAAATAATATTTTTATGTTTATACTGGGAGAGGCTATTAGCTTTTTCCCGAGTAGAAAAAAGTAAAATGTTTTACATCTTTCTGCCAATTTGATGTGTTTAATATGTTTACACACGGCACAGCAAGGACTTTTCTTGAAGCTTCTTACTTACTCTCCTAAAACGATTCTAATAATGTCAGACAATCAATTGAAAAGGTAGTTTTCGTAAACGCGTAAGATTATCAGACCTTATACCTCGACAGAGAGGAAAATCTGTGCAAGGCCTCTCCTTTTTGTGTAGATCAGAATTTTTGAAACAATATCTTACTTGTCACCTAGGATCGCAATCAGATTATAAAATGTTACTTTCCTTGAAAGTTTAAAATCAAGATTTATTTTAAAGTGTTTTCATTTAAAGTATTAAGTGAATAAAATCAACCAATACTACTAAATACAATACAAATACTTTTAAATTAATAATTAAACTCATCCCAAGAAGCAAAATAGAGAGTAAAATTGAAGCAATTATTTTCAATTTCAATACTTATTGTAATAATCTAATAATGTGTCTTTACACACAAAACTGGAAGCGATCACTAGTCTAGGTGTCAAGGAATCGATAATTAATTTTTATCGATACACGAGATCACTATTATGTCAAATGATTTTGCTCCAAAAATATTGATGTCTAAATCCTGCGAAGGAAATATAAGACTACTAGCGCCATCTAGTTTATAGAGAGGCACCGAAGAAACACGTGTTTTACGTAAATAAACGTATTGTTTTACTAAACAACACACGTAATCATGCATGATTAATACAAATACAATAAAAAATTCAATCGAAATAGTGATAAAACATTACAATAAACAAAACTACTAAGGCCATCTAGCGTGTATACTGAGTTAACTTAGATTAGTTGTTTTTCTTTAGTTTGGTCAATCTAGGATGAACCCTGTGACAGCTTATAAAATATAAACACGTACAGTCGAATTCGTAAGTAGCTGTACATGTTAATGCCTGTCATAGTAACGTATTAAAGTTAGAATGGTTTGAATTTAGTAAATCAATAGCTGTGAAAAGGCACTGAAATGTACAGCAGTTTCTTTCGATTTTCATAAATATTACACTAACACAAACCTTGCGGCGGCAGGGTTAGAAATTTTATTGATTAGTCACCTCTTTTTATATGCCTTGCTACGGCTGTCTCAAAAATCATCCTATAATTACCGAATTGTAGTCCAAATAGTTTCGTTCAAGTGCCAGTTACTGGCAAATAGATGCGAATACAACTTTTTTAAAGTTACATATTTCCGTTGCAGAATGTCTTTGATTTTTATAATGAGCGAATCTACCGCGTAGATCGAGTCAATTAATACATTTGTACCTAAAATTTCTATGATATCGTTAAAATCACACGCTTAATTTTAAGTAAAGCCAATTTCTTAGAAACTAGTGAGATTTTCCATAAGGCAATTTGTGGCCTACGCGTAAAATTTAGACAACATTTAAAATATAACCCCCTTACTAATATCGTAGACTGAATCTTCGTCCTCCAAGGGCGGGAGTTGGTCAAGAGCAAACCCATTATCAATAGAAAAAAAAAAAAAAAAACGTTGAGTAACGGCTGAGTAGTTATACAATGCTTTGTCCTTATCTGTCATTGTGACATTTGAATTCGACAGATAAGGACAAAGCATTGTATAACTACTCAGCCGTTACTCATCGTTTATTAGTAAGGGGGTCAATGTATAGGTATTTTGTGACATTAGATGACAAATACCATTGGCAAAGGGTACGTTCCACTAAACGTCCGCAGCGCTGCAGCGCCATCGTCCACGCCCGCTGAAATTCCCGTTCCACTAACGTAAAAACGCCGCGGGCGTTGTAGGCGAATGTTATAGGCGGAACGCACATATTGAGAGCTGTGAGCCCACTCTGACCCACCAATGTTTTGTGGGCGAAGTGGGCGCGATGTGGTCGCGAACAGTGACGTCATCTATGACGTCGAGCGATCGCTCGCGACGACCACGGGCCTTAGGTGGAACGATACAGGTTGTTATGATCGTTGCGGGCGTTTAGTGGAACGTACCCAAAATGACCCTGACCCACCATAGAACAGTTTATTTGACACTTCTAACGATTTGATTTAAATTTCACTGTGACACGGGTCTGGCTTTCATTTTGCCAACCTATTATTTATCCTTTTGTGGGTTTGTTATACAAAGCATTTCCGTTTGATATTATTATATGAAAATTTCGTCCCAGATAGATCACATACCTTAAAAAAAAAGTTTTGAAAGACTATGATAGTCGGTATAGTCGTTATTTTTTGAACTGAGCTTATCCACTTAACGGATTAGACAAAGCCATAGTATTTATTTATAATGTATGTTTAGGTATATATTTTAATCGCATTATATGTTTTTTTTTTCTCTTAATGCTTTTGTTCGTACGATATTGCACCGCCTACAACAATTTTCTGCTTGCCCAAAGGTCAACTGGTAGAGAATATCATTAGGCATTAAGTTTTTCCCTCAGATTTGTATTTTTGTGCAATAAAGATTAAATAAATAAATAAATAAATCGTATCTATACAATACTATTATATTATTTCTGATAACCGCAATTCAGGTACTTACGCGTGAAGCGATTTTATGAGCGCGTGAAGCGAAAAGGCCATAGAGACTATACTCCATTGAATTAAAGTAATCCGTAATCCTTTTTCTACGAAGTGCGTTCCTGCTGAGAGTCGAGCGGTAGCGAAATGGAAAAAGAGTTAACAAATGCTATTCTTTTAGTGTATTTGTAATCTACTGTCCGAGGAAGTAGAGTCGATAATCTATTAGCCTTACGAGGTAGTTATAATCTGCTTGTACTATATACTCGCGGCTAACCACTCAATGGTATT
The DNA here is from genome assembly GCA_963241965.1 of Tortrix viridana. Lineage (NCBI taxonomy): Eukaryota > Metazoa > Arthropoda > Insecta > Lepidoptera > Tortricidae > Tortrix > Tortrix viridana. The sequence goes on from OY725186.1 coordinate 10,905,880, forward strand.
GTCTTCTTTAAGTGGATAAGCTCAGTGCAAAAAATAAAGACCACCTTTTCACTTTAGCTGGTAGCATTGTCGTTTCACTTCATCTCAGGAATTTGCTTTGTAATAACAAAAACCCTTAAAACCTACGTATTCTGCGGCGTGATATCAATAGTAATATTCCCATGGCACCCGTCTTTGTTTAACTCGTTCCTGCTGAAAGTGATGGTGATAGTGCCTTCAGACTCCTTCTCTATCTCCGGTGGTTTAAGAACTAGGATCGGGGCAGTCTCGTCCTTATTCACCGGCACTAAGGGCGGTTCTCCGTTGGCGATGTAGTGGGTCGGATAGTGCTGTTTCAGCTCGCTTAGCAGACGGAAACGCATGTCACATTGCGTGCACCTGGAAATTAGTTTTCGTTAGTGGCGCCATCTATTAGCAAGGCACGGACAGCAATTAGAGTCAAAGAGATATTTCAGGTTATAGGACAATTCACAAGAGCTGTCATGAATGGGTTGAATCGGTGAATGGATGTATACATATGTGTAAAATAAATACAAGTTTTGGGCGATACAAACGGCACTTTTATAACTACATATTGACATTAATTTTAATTGTTATATTTTAGCAGCAAATGTGTTATGTTATTGTAAAAGTAGTTTAATATCTTTTTTTTTTAATTCCTTAATGAGTGAGTGGAGGCCTGTGTTAATAAAAATATTTGGTTCTGCTCTCTTCCTAGGAGTTAATAAAGGTCAATGTATACTTCAAGGAGGTAATCTTTTCCATTAACTTACTTTGCTGTACTGTTTGTGTTTAAAAGCATAAGCTTTATTATAAAATAGAATAGAACTAGTACTAGTATATATTTTATCTCACTAAGATGACGAGAATCGGGTATATATTTTTTTAGGATTCAATAATTTAGGACAATACCCACGTGAGACTTCGCCTCGGGCAAATTTTAGTTATCAATATAATCACCGGAACGGTGTTCCTTCTTTTCCCATAACGTCGTTTGTTCTAACACTTTTGCCATAATTGATGTCAGCCATAATGCTTAGTACCCATAATGTTTTATTCCCATAATGTATCGATTGTTCTAACACATTTTAGTCATAATTTCGGTAGTCATAATTTTTGATATCCGTAAAGTTAGGTACCTACGACGACGAGCGTAGCGAGGAGGAGTGTTAGTTTGATTTGAGACCATTTACAGCCAGGACTGATCTGCTGGAATTGTAATAGGATTCTGGCAGAAACTCGGCTTTATGGAACTGCGAGAATTATAGCAAGTTATCATTAAGACAAATGAGTATTAAGAACAAAAATATTATATCAAGAGAAAATAGGTTGATAAACATTATGTCAAGTAATCATTAGCACAAACGATTATTGTTACCACGAACGTTATGGCAAGTGAAATGGGTGGGCAAAAACAAAAGTTGTCTCTCCTGCCTGTTCCAGAAAGTTAAGGTTCAGTTTGAAACCATTTATTTTGGTTTAAGATATATCCGCGTAAGGCTGCCTTTCCATAGAAGCGAAAACGAACGGAGCTTAGAGGAGCTGTGCACTGTGTAGGAATCGACCAATCACATTGGTTGTAATCCACATCTCGTCTCCGCTTGACTGTTTCCATTGAAGCGGAGCGGAGACGAGATGTGGATTACAACCAATGTGATTGGTCGATTCCTACACAGCGCCTCTCCGCACGGCTCGTCTCCGCTTCTAGGGAAAGGCAGCCTAATGGGGGCCCGGTGTATATTAAAAACTCCAAAGCCGTTAACTATCAGGAACAGAAAGGACAATGTTGAACCTAAACCTGTGTATAACCCAAATTAGGATTTCAAACGTTATGGGAAAACATAGGGAGCCGACCGGGACATGAGAAACAAAGAAGCAAGGGTCCACTGACTGGTATATGTTCTGGCCCACGTGCATGCGCGTGTGCTTGGCGAGGTCGTTGCTCTGCGTGAAGGCGCGGTCGCAGTAGCCGCAGCGGTAGGGCTTCTCGCCCGTGTGGATGCGGTAGTGCCGCTTCAGGTGGTCCTTGCACGCGAACCTGCGGCGGACCTTCCGTCAGCCACGGGGCTAGCACGACTTGTACGGTCTCGCTTGTCGCTGTGCGCCTCTATCGTTATACACTAGTTAAAGAAAGATCCGAGCGACAAACAAGTCGCGGACCACTCGTGCTAGCCGCCCTGGACTGATTTCTTTTTATATACATAATAGAAATACAAATATATATAAGCCCTACTTGTGAATATAGTAAGTGTTTTTACAAATCCGACTTAGTCCAACCCAAGTAGCACATAAGCTGTATAAGAGTTTATACAGCCCTTATAATGCTGAAACTAGAGTAATAATGGCTGTATAAGCTTTTGTGCTACTTCGGAATGAAAGGGCAACCAAACGATATAGTTAATTCGACTAAGCGATCCCAATACCGTATCATCTGTTATTTTTTTAAACTTAATGGAACGGTTTCAAGCTGTTTTAATCTCTATGCACAAATGCTTCGACTTATTATTGCACTACCTAATAATTGAATTGGGTAGACAGAGATCGCTCGAATGCGCAAAATAGATAGAGGCGATCAATAGGGCCCAGGTAATGCTAAGGGCTTAAATATTAAACTACCGTGACCCTAATGAACTTGGTAAGCTCTATGGAAGCGGTTAACTAGTTCAAAGGGATTCCCCTAACGTTAAGGTAACACAATCATAGGGTAACCACATCGATTGAGTAATCAAATGATAGGGTTACCCTATCGAAAGGGTTAATCAAATGAAGGGGTTTTCCGGTCCCTGCTTCATTCTAAAAGAAGAAGAAAAAAAATTAATCGTGACAAATATCAGCAAAGGACAGAAAAATACACACAAAAAGAATGTAGTCACGAAATGGTCCCAACTCAGCGTAATGCCGGCATTAAAAGCAGGCATACTCATGAAAATCGCTTCTTCGACATTCAAATGTGCTTTTTTATGACATTCACATCTGCCAATTGCGAGCGAGATGTATTTACCGACGTCAGAGTAGACATCGTTCATATCCAGAAAATGTTGGGTAAAAAGAATTTGACGGTGATAAAAGATTATTTTCTAACCGCATAGTACACGTATCGCAGGCGAAAGGTTTAAGCCCCAGGTGGATGAGAGCGTGCTTCTTCAGGGAGTTTGGCTTGGTGAAGGCGGCGCCGCACTGCTCGCACTTGTATGGATGGACTCCGGTGTGGGTCCCGATGTGACATGTCATTTGACCTGAAGAGAGCAGGGATGTTTGACAGGTTTTATCAGGTTTAAGTGTTAGGGGCCAGTTAGACTAGCAACTTTTTTATGGAAATAGGTACCTAGCAACTATGGGCACAGTATAAATATAGCCAAAGCAGTAGGTAAATGAACTATGAACAAACGTTCGAATCGTCGCACTCACACAGACGCACGTTTCAACGAGACCCCTAAGCGGACATGGCAGTGCTGTCAGTGGCGGGTGTTTGCTTTCACTGTGCTATGGGCGTCTTGCTCTTATGTTATGAATTAAGATTAAGACAGCAATATTCGCCAGCCAATAAACAGGTGATTGTTTACTAGCCCCTTCAGGTAATAATCTTGACAACAGTTAACAGTCCCTTTACACATTTCTTTCCCGGGGTGCTGAATTTTTTGTTTTATACGAAACTCGCACTTATAAAACGCACATACGCGTACGTAGCACTGGGTGAAAGTCAAGAAAACTCTTATATGCGATTCCGGCAATGAATGCGTTATACCGTTCGCGATACGAGCTTAACACACAAAACAAACAGAACAGAATAGGGACCAGTGGCTCATGTCCTCAAATTGTTTCTGAAATTGAGTTAGGCAAAAGTTAAGACTTGTGGTCTTCACTTCCTATCATTTTAGTAGTAAACTATTTCATTTTTTTTGCTTGTTTTAGTTGTCTCTTATTAGTCAACCAAATTTTAAGTGAAAATTAGCATTGTCAACTACCTTTAGTAGAGAACCGTTTGGGACACAAATTGCAGGCGAACGGCTTGAGGCCAGTGTGTCTCATCATGTGCTGGCGCAGGTTGGAGCTGTTGTTGAAGCCCTTGCCGCACTGTGAGCACAGGTACGGGGTCTCCCCGGTGTGCGTGCGGATGTGGTCCTTGAGACTGCAAAGTTGTGTGAAAGCTGGAAGGAAAATGCGGCTTTTATAGTATGTACTATGTCTATGGATGACTTTTGACTATGACTCCATCCACGTAGAAGTGGGTTATTGCTGTTCACTTGTGAACTGTCCAAGATTTACTATTATTATTTAACATATTACCTTAGCTGCAAAAACTTATCAAACCTACATATTTTTAAAAATTTCACTGAGGGTGCACTTAAACAGTTTCTGGTAGAGTATACCACAGTTTCTGAAGCTATTTAATTATTTATTTACAAATTTAATAAACAAAAGTTGAACTTAATGCCTACTGGTTTTTTTTATTTTTGACTTTTGGCAAAGCAGAAAAGCAGAAATCTAAGATTTTAAGTAAGTATATTCTATTAATAAACAATGTTTGCCACTCAGAATTTTGAATCTGTTGTTAGGTAAAATATCAGAGACATTTCTCTGGCATCAAATTTAAGAAACAAAACATGGAAAACTTGGAATTTTTTAAAGGGTTACCTTTGCTACAATGTGGACAAACATTGGGCTTAATCCCGTTATGTCTATTCATATGCTCTATATACTGATCATGCCTAGTATAGCTCTTGTTACACTTCAGGCACTGATATGGACGTTCTTCGCTATGCAGTTTCATATGTCTCCGCAGCATGGTCTTCAGCACAAACTCCTTCGCACAAACATCACATTCAAACCGTTTCTTCTTATTTACAGTCTTGTTTTTATGCTTCTTCATATGCATGGCTAAAGACCTACTTTTTAAATAAACTGCATCACATTCCGTACATTTATACACATCTTCTTTTTCAGTCTTTATTTCAACACCATCTACATGGTCATTCATGTGCTCCAACAGTAAAGTTGTAGATTCAAAGTAATTAAGGCATATTGTACATTGATAGTGCTTAGCTAGATGGCGATCAAGTACAGATTGCTTGTGGAAAGCTTTCCCACAAACTGAACAACTTAAACTAGGTTTTTCATGGCTTTTTAAATGTTTTAAAAATCGCTTCTCATTTGTAAAGGGTTTTTCACATTCATTGCAGACGAAACCCTTGTCTACACTCTCGAATTTTGGGAAGTCGTCAAGTAAGAAATCATCGTAACAGAAATCATATTCAAACGCGTTCTCTGTTTTGAGGTCTAACTCAATTTCATTTTTCACATTGGCTTCTGCTTCAATAATTCTTTTGAGCTCCTTATAGGAATTGAGCACTTGGATACGAAAGGCGTATATAAATTGAAGCGATTTGACGCACTCCTCGCATAGTTTGTGAGGTAATCCATCGTCTTTAGAAACCTGAAATTTATGAACTTTTGATTAGATCTTACATAATTCGACAGTGTACTAGGCCCTTTGTTTTAATTTTTACCTGTGTGGTTGTGCATGTCCCTAAGATCTCCGATAGCTGTGGCGACTTCTCTCCCTCAGTTTTGCAATCAAACAGGTCCACAAATGTTTCTCCATCAGCTACTCCGTGCTTCATACAAGTTCTACAAGTCGTCTCCATATCAAACATCTTGAGAATCAAATCACTATTACCCCACACGCAAGCATACTTTACTTCGACCTAACAACAGTAACAACGATTGAACTAATTTACATTCCAATTAATTAACATCAAATAAGTTAAGCGAAAACATCTCTCGTCATCAAACAATTTTTGAGATTTTTTTTTTATATAATGATATGGGCAATAGAATTAGAAATTATGTGTCCTCATAATAATTAAGTTATAAATACTAGATATTTTAAAAAAGAATAATAAGTCTTTTAACTTCACATGCCTAAAATTTATAAAGTTTATACGTAAATTGATTTTTTTATTTTTTGGCTCCGATACATAAATTTAAAATACGGCTCGCCTTGAATTGTTAACTGCGTAAGCAGGAACAAACGACGTGACAAATTTACTAATGCACTTTGTAAAATCATCCAATTCCCGGAATTGCGGTCCATAAGAGTTATATTCGTTTGTGATTCCTAGAAAAGATTGACCTATCAGCCGGCTGACATCCACCAACACGCGATAATATAAGTTTGTTGACAACTTTATTTTTATTCCAATAGTGTCATTGAAGTATTTTATAGGACAAATAGGTATAGTGTATTGAAAAAATATTTTACATACATTTTTGGTCCTTCTTTAATTACACTTGGCAACAAACAAATTAAATTACTAGGGCAGAGCAAGCACAAGCAGTTAACTCTGATTTTTTTAAATATATTTATTATGAACTGAAACAAATGTCATGTAGAAAGAGTTTAGGTCCACAAAAAGTACCTAATTCGTAAAGTTTATCAGTTTTCATGATACCACAGTTATTTTTGCACTTTCAAAGTAGTGAAGACCTATTTTTAAAATGGAATCCAGTATGCAACCTGTGTCCTAATTCACGTTTTTCTTTCTGCGCTTTAAAGGAGTGAAGATGAACGAGCTCGTGTTTATCGGTGACTGGACAAAGGACAGAGTGTTGGGTTCCGGTAGTTTCGGCATCGTCGTGCTCTGGAGGCACAACAAAACCGATGAAAAGTTAGCAATCAAAACTTGCAAATGGGGCGACGAACTAAACGAGAAGCACAGGGAAAGATGGACGAAGGAAGTGGAAATGTTACAAAAGTCGGACAACCCGAATATTGTGAGTACGAAAGAGTTGCCTCCAGAGTTTTCAAGTGGATTGGAGCGCGTGAATCCGTCACGGTTACCGATACTGTGCATGGAGTACTGCGGCGGCGGAGATCTGCGACAGCTCCTCAATAAGGCAGATTCATGTTCGGGCTTGAAAGAACTACAAGTAAGACAAATACTTAGTGATGTCGGGAATGCCATGCAATTCCTTCACAGTAACAAAATTACTCACCGAGACCTTAAACCGGAGAACATTGTCATGCAGATTGTTGACATTCCAGCTAAAAGCAGCATAAATCTGCAAGCTCAAAAAAAAGTGGTCTACAAGCTGATAGATCTTGGCTATGCCAAAGAAATTGACTCTAATTCTGTTTGCGCAAGTTTTGTGGGAACCCTGCAATATCTAGCTCCAGAATTGTTTGCCAGTAAAACATACAGTAATTCTGTAGATTACTGGTCTTTTGGACTACTTGCATTTGAGATTATCTGTGGAACTAGGCCTTTTCTACCTTACTTGGCACCAGTTCAGTGGATACCCCATGTGAAGAAGAAGGCACCTGATGATATTTGTGTTTATGAAACATATCATGGTGACATTGAATATTCCAATGAAATTTTCCCAGAAAACTTTATATCAAAACCCCTTCAGTTGCTGTTAGAAAAGTGGTTACGAGTTGCGTTAGAATGGGATCCAAGATTGAGAGGGAGGGATGCTCCGTCCAAAGTGACATTTAACATCCCAACAGAGCAAGGAACATCAGCAAGTAAAATTGTAATCTTTGATTTATTAGAGGAGATACTGTCCAAAAAGATTGTCAAAATATTTTCAGTGTCTTCACTTTCTCAACATGCCTACAACATAGATGACAAAACAACTATACAAACATTAAAAAAATGGTTAGAAGATGACACCAAAATTGCAGTAGATAAACAAATTTTGATCTCACCAAATAATTTCCTTAATCTTGGAGCTGAAGATCTGGTTTTAAATTATTGGAATGAATCCAATAATAACATGTTATACCTATATGATAAGACTGTCATTTTAAAAGAACTGATTGAGCCAATTGTCCCCAAAGTTGTACAAAGAGCTTTAAAGGAAAATCAAAAGGCATTGTACAATTTCAAAAACAGCCAAAATTTGTACAAGAGTGGTGTATACTTTGTATTGTCACAAGTAGAAATGTATGAAGCACTTATAAACGGGCTTTTTGTGAGAGCTGAATCATTCAAACATGAAAGCAAACATTTGCTTTTGAAGCACAACAAAGTTGATAAAAACATAGGGAAGTTAATTGACAAGCAAGAAATGGTAACGAATATGACGGACACTGGTAAGAAACACATTGAGCGTCTCAGGGAGACGGGGACCGGAGTCAACTATTTAGGCGGTTTTGACAAGATATTCAAAGATGTTGACGATCGCTTGGAGAAGATAAAAAAGCTGCAGCTTGCTTGGTCCCAGTTGTCTGTGAGGCTCCAGTCTGCAACTCGACGCAGCAGTGAAGTCCTGTCTACAGACATCAACAACTTTATAACCAAGAACAACTTCCAATCCATCCTTGCAGAGATTCTAAAAACGTATTTGCTCTTCAAAAAGAGTGAATTCTTTAGTGACCACAGAACGAAAGAGAAGCAGTGCACTGATATTATTAAACTGTGTTATGAGTGCTTGAAGCTAAGATGTAAAATTTTACTGGACATGCAGCATCAGCCCTTTGTATTGAAACTAATGGATCTGAACACAGAGTTTATGAAAATCTCTGATATAATTTCTAATGCAGCTGACACTACAGATAAACTGAATACGGATTTATCTTTGTCATGCAATGAACTGACTGAATGCACATGGGCCACCGTAAGTCTTCTAAGCAGTGAAGCTGATGACCTAGCCAATTTACCATACAGTGTGGTTTCATTTCAAAAGAGAGACTTCAAAATTGGTGAAACAATATCCAGTCACTGCATTAAAGTAGCCAACAAAGTAGAGGAAGACGAGAAACTGAAAGGGTTAATAGAAGAAAGCTTGAGATTAAGGAAGACTCATTCGCATTTAACTGAACAATTAAATAAGCAGAAGGAGTTGTTGAAGCACTCGAATTTTGATTATAGTTTCTTGGCAGAGCAGTAACATTGTAATTACAGAACTTTTATTCCATCCTTAGTCCACAAACCAACTCATTGGTATGCAATGGATGCTATGTATAAATATGGAACAACACAAAAATAAATTATAAGGAAGTCTGCTTCACGTTTTGAAATAGTTCTAAAAGTAATATTATGATTTATTCTATAAAATTTTATAAATTTGAGCTTAAGTAAAACCAATTTTTATTTGAATTTCGTAACTAATCGTTGCTAGGTACTTATAGTTAAATTTAAGTGTGGTGTGGTGATTTGCTTATTGATAAATACATGTACCTACTACTGTGGTGGCCAGATAACTAGAAATTGAACAAACTTACCTAAAGTGAAGTTCCGTTTTAATTGTATGAACTGCATAGTCTCGAATAATATTATAATCTATTATCGTTTTCGTGACATAAGGCCGGCGGATGCGAGTACTACACGGTATACTTTTATCATGCAGTAAAGTACTATTAGGGACGCTTGAATTTTTCCAATACAATTGCCTTCAAATATGACTTACCGAAATTGACCACCAATCAAAAAGTTATTGACCAATTTTATTGTGAGTTATACTTATTGTCAACTAATAAAATGCCCGTTGAAAACGTCCGTGAAAATTGTACTTCAGTATAAACCTTAGTTAATGATCTAAAGTAAATTGTAAATAATAATAAAAATGGTCAAGTACCTACTTTTTGACTGATGGTCAATTTCGGTAAGTCATATTTGAAGTCCATTTTTTGGGAAAACCACAAGCGTCCCTAATTATCTGGCCACCACTGTATGTATTTTGTAGTGTGTGTACTTTTTGAATTTTAAATCTCATGTTTATTGACTGTATTTTTTGGAAACTTTCAAATTGCAAGTTTTAACTTGTTATTGTTATCATTATCTAATAGTCTATTATAATGTATATTTTCTGTCCTTATATATTGGGACACACCTTTGTACCTACCTAGTTACATCAATAATATAGATTTGTTACATAAAATATTCATTTTATTATAAAATGACATAACTACATAGGAACATACATTTAATTGAAACCATACTAATATAAAATAAGTTTTGAATTAACATTGCACAAATTATTGACACTTCTAAGTGCCCATTCAATAGTCATACAACCTTGACCAACAAGGAAAATCTTACGAAATATTCATTATGCTACAAGTGAATTGTTCCAGCCAATTCTTAAATCCATCTATCGTTTTTCTTAGCTTCTTGACATCTGCCGGAGGTTTTAAATATTCCTCTGGTGCCATTCTAGGCTCCGGACATCCACTAATATGTAGCCAAATGGCAAAGACCGCGTCATTGATGTTGGCTGCAGCCCGGCCGCACAACCTAGCTGACGTCAGGCACGTCAACACCAGCGCCTCCATATTCCCAACAGATACACCTTTAGGCAGCTCTCGCCGAGCCGTCAAAATGTAATTCCTCAAAAGCCTCTCCGTGCGATCGTCCAAAGACACCTGAATACCAGCGACTAAGTCCACGTAATGCGCTAAGTCTTTGTGAGCCTTGATTTCTTCGTCGCTCACTTCTTCTGGCTCGACGGCTCTTTGCAGGCTGAAGTCTACCACTTCATCGGTGTAGTCCCCTAAGTCACCTCGGCACACTGTCCCGAATACACTAGCTACATTAAATAATAGTATTTTCTTGAAGTCCATCCCTTGCGCCCACACAGCGCTCCGCAGTCTCGCCTTTCCTGTGTCCGTCAATATTTCTCCGCTTTCGATAGCTGTTAGAATCTGCGAAGTTTGCTTTTGGTTGTAAGAGTGCAACGGTAAAGGCATCAGGCAAACTCCGCCGGAGGTGGCTATTAATGTAGTCGAGACCGCAGCATGTGAAGTTCCTAAGGCGACTGATCTATCTGCAAGTTGCGCTGCCTGCGTCATGATTTCCCCCACGTACTTGGTATCTAAGTTCGCGACTAAAACGTGAATAATTTTCGACCCTGTCTGTTCATTTGCTCTAACACTCGCCAGACTCAGCAGAAGACTAATCTTCATTTGCATGAACGTGTTCAAAGGGCAAACGTTCAGTCCTATGCTTGAAGAGAGGCAGTAGATGAAAGTCCACGGCAATCCATCGCAAGCCCTGAACAAATCGGCTATGTCCAAAGGAATCGGACTAGTGACTGGAGCTGGCAAAGTCACGATTTCTTCTAAAGACCATATTGATGTAATTTTGTTTAGGAACACGGCGTAAAGATTGTATCTGGACCCTAAAGTTAATTTAGGAATCAAATCGTCAACAATTTTAAATTTTTTAGCTAACAAGTTTTTTTTTAACTGGAATGTGGCTACGACTTGTTCTCCGCAACGCTTTAATCCACTGTTCTCAAAAAGAACGCTTTTACAAATGTAGCATTTTGGTGGAACTCGCGGTACACGTTGAAGGATTACCTCGTTGCCTTCGCACTCTTCGGGACAAGACCAAACTGTGTGGTAGGCGTAGCTGGTTGGCTTCGAGATTGCTAGAAGCAGCCCTTGAAACTGAACTAGTCCTGAGAAGTTACGAGGATTAGCACGTAGTAAAACGGTGGGTACACTTTTTAACCTCAAAGTCACCGCTACTTGGGGGAACGCAATCGTTTGAGTAGAGTTGTTAATTGTTTGAAGACAAGCAAATATAATTTCATTGCAGAATATCTGCCACTTCAACGGCTCACGTAGTAAAAAGTTTGCTAGGTCGGGGAATAAGTTGATGACATCCATAACGTCGATTTCCAACGAGTATCGAAATGGCGGGAACTGTAGTGATTTTTCATGCAATTCTTCTAAAAACTTTTCACACTCGTCTTTCATGTCCGGTAAAAAGCGCCTTTTGTCCAAGTATAGCAAAAGTTGACAATATAGTTCCATTGCTGTATTATTTATGTCAGAACTTTATATGAAACCAATAAATTACACTCAGTTTAAAGTAAAAAAAGTTCGCGCTAAGTTTTACTTTTTTTTAATATACTCTATTCCAAATTACTTTGATACCTAATGTCATTCAGCCAGTTTAAAAAATAAGCGCACGTTCATACCAACATTTATATAAGTACATACATTTTTCTTATTTGCTTAAGTTTTCAATTCAAATTCCAACTTATCTACATGGAATAACTTGGTAATTATGTACCCACTTAGTCGAAATCAAGCAGTTAAGATTCTAAAAGTGCCTATTACAGCATCGCTTAATACTAAGGCGCCTACGCTTAACATTTGAGAGCCCACGCGAAGAAACAGAAGTCTGCAAGGTCGACTCATAGCGGAGGCTGTGGAACGGAAATGCTGGATCAATATGCTAATCTGATCGGCGATATTTGCCTTACTTAATGCCTGCTTGTTTCATTCATTGTAGGTATTGTACGCTTGCGAACGCAAGTGTGTTGCCAATCGCGCAGGTTACGCAGTTCGTTTTAGTCGAACATTAACATTTAACTCCTATAGTTTCCTCCTTCTTATCAAATATAACTGTGTATATCTTTCTCGCTCTAGTGCATTTCTGTCTTTTTTGTTTGAAATGATTAGCAAATCGTGAATGGTCATTAGTATTGATCGCAAAGTTCAATGGCGATGATGAATGCGCGTTCGAATTCGTCTTGATAATAAGTAGGTAAGTAGGTATATACTAACTTGACATATCCACCTCAATCTTTGTCTTAGTCTGGATAAAATAGCAAAGGCTAGACATCTTAATCGCATCTCATAATCTTAATCATAAAGGATACGTCGTTGCACAATCCTGGCGAAAGGCTAGAATAGAGATAAATCGCTCATTCACGAGTTGAAGCAATTACCCCGCGATTGTACTTGAACGGAGCGGGGCGAGTGGGCGGCGCGCGTGTTTTTCGAGCGGAATTTAGGCGCGGGCGGCGCTCGCACTCGATGCCCGACCACGACAAGTATCAGCTGCGCCCGCGCGCCGCGCGCAGCCGCGAGCCGCGCGCGCGCCGGACTCCGCAACCGCTCAGCAAGTACAGGAGAAAAACGGCGAACGCTCGCGAACGGAGCCGAATGCGCGAGATCAACAAAGCCTTCGAGACCCTCCGGCAAGCCGTCCCGGCCGCCGCCATCACCGGGACCCCTGTTCCATGTGAGAAGCTAACGAAGATCACGACTCTACGGCTCGCTATGAGATACATAACCGCTCTCTCTGCTGCGCTAAGGGACCCGTGTTCCAGCTCCGAGGCGTCAACTCCTCCTGACCCTTGGGCTTCTCCTCTTTGCTCGGACCTTTCGGAGTTCTCCACGGAGCTCGAGCGAGAGGAGTGCGCCGAGGACTCCCTCTCCCCCTTCGAGTCATTCCTGGCTGAGTTCGACTACGACACGTATATGGACAGGACTTTTGCGTGACAGTGAAGTGTTGTGATGGACTGCCTTAGGTATAAGTTAATTGCCATATTAATTAATATATTTTTTATGAGATTTTAATTTCGAGATTTATTTATTTTGTAATTTTAATAAATTTTAATTGTTGTCGTTATGTTTTAAGTTTTATTTTATCAGCGTTAAAGTAATTAAGTAATTTTCATATAAGTATTTTTGTAGTGTAAGTTGTAGGTACTAATCTTTGACATAATTTAATAGAAATAACGAATTTTCAGATTATTTTTGTTTGATTAGGTCACGACGACGATTCAAACCGTTTTCTGGAGGCCGTATTAAAACTAACTTGACGTCGTAGTCAAATAAAAAAAAATCACAAATCTAAATCTCGAAAATACGGTTTACTTCAATCTATAAATAGGTACAACATTCGCCTAATCTAAGGCTGTCGTGGATATCCTTGGGGTAGGTCTATGTCCAGCAGTGGACGTCTTTCGGCTGATGCGACGATGAAATCTAAAACTTATCTTAAGTCAATCGTCACCCTCCCAAGCCGTTAGCGACAATTTTATTTTCCAGAAAATTGTGGCGAAATTGAAAGACCACTTATTTCGCTGACTCTACCTAATCATATATAAATAAAATCGTAATTTGTACTAATCGTAATCGTACTTTGACACAGTTCCACGTTCATTCTATGAAACAATTTTGTCGACTGTTCATACACAGACGCATATGTAATGAATGACGGAATAATGAGGTGTAACTAGCCGGCAAACAATTTATTTTCAAAAACTTATATTCAATATTTTTTAATAATCATGGTAATATCCCGATGGAGATGCATATAAGAGACTGTTATTAAAATTAAAATTTAAAGACTTGAGGAGTCTTAAGTCGTAATTAAATTAAAACTATAGTCAGTAACATTTTTAATTATTAACATGATTACTTGTGAATCTCCTTTTTTGTCCGAAAACTTGCTACAACTTGGCATCTGAGCATTTCTAAAAAAGTTTGAACAATTTTGAGGATTAAAAAAAACAAGCTCCGATTTAAAAAAAAATTCGTAGATAGATTGGGTGCATGAAACTGCAATTTTAACATAAATACCCAAAATGTTCAAAAAAAGTATAGAAACTTCCTATTTCGTTACCAACAATGTATGAGCTTTGGTAACAAAATAGGAAATATTTGTGCATTTTTTATGGGACATTTTGGGAAATTATTTTAAAATTGCTTAGTTTCATTTATCCAACCTACCTACCATTTTTTTTTAAATCGGAGAGTTGAATGAAATGTACAAACTTTTTTAGAAATGCTCATCTACATAAAAATAAAAAGTTATTCTGGATTTCAATATCCAAATAAGTTATTTCGCAACAATTTATCTCATGGCGGCCCTGGGAAACTTTATCAGTACTTGATAACTTATCTCTAATCTTAAGGTAAAAAATCGTAAAACAGTCCCGTGCGATCCATTTACCAAATATCCAATGAGGCGGAAAGATCAACGATTATGTAAACCTCCGGAAACGTGGGCTGGAGCCCTAGAACTACACAGTCCTAAGTTGGGAGAGACCTTCGGAGACTTAGGACCTTGTTGGTGTGAGTGTTTGGAACCGCCTATTTGCCCACGCGCATCGATCTCTCTCATTGTTCTTTGGCTAGTTGGAAATTGATACGAAGATAAATGTAATGTTTTTGCTACGGATGATTAGTCTCGCTTGTTAGCCAATGACCTATTTTTTTCGTAGAAAACTCAGAGCATCCAGTTATGCACGTTCCCAATATTGTTTGCCAGTAGTTTTGTATTTGGAATATCCTAAAAAAATAAAATATTAATATCGGTAACATTTGGAACAAGTAGGAATAAATACTAGGAAAACAAGGCTTAAATCTCAATTCGTTCAAAGAGTTCTTTATCCTCAACATCAATCAATGCCACGCCCCCTAGTGGACACAGTCCTCATTTTTACGATTTCTTAATCTTCTCGCACATATAGCCCGCGTCATTTATAATTGACAAACTTACCATGTCGCTTCGATCTCATGATTGAACTGTTCCACGAAATTGTCTCAGAGTCAAAGCGGTAATTTAGCTACTAAAATGAGTAAATACTTGGGATTTTTAGTATTTCTCAAAAATAATGTTCATCTAAAGACGAGTTCGTGGCTGTTACGGAACTGAAGATAATGTATGAAATTCTCCACTTTCGTCACGAAATGTTAGCTTAGACATTAATTATTGATACTTAATTAAGGGTAAATTTTTACTAAGAAACTGGCCGTATCCGCGTATAGAAGTTGTTCACCGCTATTCCCGGAACTGTAGTTTTTCGGGACAAACAGCCAATATCACTCTCGGGCCCATCAAGTAAATCACGTCGATCGGTTAAAACAAGGACATGCCAACGAACGTACTTCCGCATATATATAAAAGTAGGTATGGTATATGACGCTGACTGTTCCGCCAGACTCAACTCTCAACCCACGGCTTTTAATCCTAATCTTCGTCATTCTATATAGTCTATCAAAATAGAATGGATCTTTTATTTCTCTAGGATTACGGTTAGATTGCCGAGCTAAATAACTTCCTTATTATTTGTGACGTTCTCAATATAAAGGGACCTTATGGAGGAAGGCAGTTAAGCTCTTCTTATTCTTGTAACTATACGAATACTATGGTAACAGTTCTAAAAACGGCGTAACCGCCTGCCTCCATAAGGTCCCTTTATATTGAGAACGTCACATTTTTAAGAGCAAAGAGCTCAGAATAAAATTTCAATTCGTTCGAATTTGAGCTGAATCTGAGCAGCGTGCTTAACATGCATGCACGAGATAAGATTTGACAGGTGCTAGGGAAATGAATACATCTATTCCATATTGTAACCTAGTACGGCCGCCATTACTGTCAACGATAACCATATTATTTATACCATTGGCATGGCATATACATGTATATATTTTAATAACCATAATGTTCGAGACAAAGTGCAAAAGTAAAAACTTCGCATTATTGTCCACCTTAGCTGCCACATTTAACTCTAGGAATAGAGTGGATTGTTCTGCGAATTAGATACACTAATAACACACATTCAGTTGCACAGCTTTAAGCGCCCTAGCGGACTTAGCATGCATGCACGAGATAAACATTGACAGGTGCTAGGGAAATTAAACAATATTTTCCATATTCTAACATAAGACTTAACGGTTTAAAATAAAAGTATCTCGTCCAGACTTTTATTACCCTTTATTACTATTTACTTAAGCGATTTTATCCGGTATTGCTAGAGTAATGAAATAAATCGTTCAAATCTATTAAGAGCCTGTGCACACTAGCGTTTTTGAACGGGGGTCTAAGAGCGAGAAACGCTAGTGTGCACAGGCTTAGCATAATATTTAATTACTCTAGCAACTTTGTATTCGTACTGTCACTTTATTCTTGTAATGCATGATACGCTCGCAGAGACTAACGGCCCGTCGGATGAAGTTGGCCTGTCAGTAAATTCATCGTTTTAGAACATACTATCAGTTTCTCTTAAGAGGATTGTGAGGGGACGGCTTTCCATACAAACGGCGATAACGTTTTCCACCCCCTAACATTTTTAACCGATTTCGACCAATTTTTGATACGGTGTCAGTCGGAACAAAAACTATGTCCGTACGTTTCGTTATTTTCAATATTATTAATAAATTTCGATTTATTCCCGTTTTATTGTTTTCATACAAAAGTAATTTCGGTAATCAATATTTTAAAAAACGAAACGTACGGACATAGTTTTTGTTCCGACTGACCACATATCAAAAATTGGTCGTATTCGGTTAACGTTTAGGGGGTGGAAAACATTATCGCCGTTTGTATGAAAAGGCTAGATTTTGCAGTTGGTTCACAGTCCTCTTAAGGTTTCATTCATTTCTTCATGGATTTTGGACGGCAGGCGTGTCCTTGAACTTGGGGACTGCAGTAAACTGTTAGTCTGTGCGACCCTTTAACGGGCAAATATAATATATAAGTACTCGCAAATGGGAATTACATTCCTAAGTCAAAACTCAAGTGAAATATTCGATCTCATATTCGGAAGAGAAACTTGTATCTAATTGTTATCTCCTAATCCAGCTATTCTCAACGTGTGCTCCGCGGAGCCATGTCGCTCCGCAAAGCCTTTGCAAGGGCTCCGATGAAAAAACAATCTAAAGAAAAATTGTATATAGAGTATCTTTTTTATTTTTAATAAACACCTTCAAGGATTTGCCTCATTCGGGACTCCGTAAAAGATTTACTGTTTCAAAAAGGTTCTGTCGCTAAAAAAGTTAGAGAATATATTTTTTTTACACGATAATGTTTCCAAAAATGTCTAAAGTATGACAACTTCATAAAGTTTAAAGTGGGCCAAGTTGCGGCTTAAACTTAAAATGGAACGGGTGAAACGGCATAGGTATTGCCAGTGCCAGCGCAAACTACCTCTTTCATTCATACTCGTAAAGTGGCAAAAATGCCAACGAAAAACAACATTATCGGCATTTTCGGTCATTTATTTGCCTTTAAATTAAACACGGTGAAACATTATATATTAGGTTTATTGACTTATTAACGATCAGGGTAAATTGCCTGTCGCCGGCCGAAAAGGAATCGGTGTCATAAAAGAGTCAAAACGACTGTTATTGCCTCTCAATCAATGATATAATTAACTTAATAAGCAATATCAAATACATACATCATCATCATCATCATCAGCCTATAGTAGTCCACTGCTGGACATAGGCCTCCCCCAATGAGCGCCATAGCGCCCTGTCTTCAGCTTGCCGCATCCAGCATCTGCCTGCAGTCTTTCGCAGATCGTCATCCCACCTGGCCTGAGGGCGTCCTACACTACGTTTGCCGAGTCGCGGTCTCCACTCAAGAACACGTTTACCCCAGCGGTTGTCGGTTCTTCGTGAGATATGGCCGGCCCACTGCCACTTCAGCTTGCTGATTCTTTGAGCATACATATTAAAGCTTTTTAGGGTTCCGTAGTCAAACTAGGAACCCTTAGTTTTGCCATGTCCGTCCGTCTGTCAGCTTAGCTCAGAAACTCTTAGTACTAGAAAACTGTTACTTGGCAATAATATAACATATTAGATTTGGCTAATTCTTTTTTTCTTGTGTTTGTAATTGTCAAGACAAGGTTTGTATAAGTACAATGTATGTTTTTTAAATTGCACTCTGGGCGGGCGGGCCGCTACCTAGTAGGTAATTAATATTTTGCAAGCCTCAGAGAGAGAGAGACACGCAGCGATGTTTTTTGTATAGGGAAACCTAATGCCGTAATTACACTGAGTCGTTCGCCGCATGCGGCCACGCATTTGGTTCAAATCTGAACTTAAAATTAAGGCAGATTGATCCAAATGCGTTGGCGGCATGCGGCGAACGACTCAGTCAGTGTAATTGCCGCTTAAGTGTCAAATAATTTTCAAAACGTCTCATGGGTAAAAAAAATAGTAGATTATTCAACTAGGGACTAAAGTAAGCCATTATGACACGAGATATTTATGTATGTATTTGGATGAAGTTAGAGTGTCATTATGACTTTTTAGTCTCGAGTTAAACACTACTTTTCACTTCGATTGCGAGAAAATAAATCATGACTTAAAATACCTAATAATTTTAAGACAGACACGTAAAAAATTACAACTTAATAGCGCTATTTTTTTACTTTCAACCCGCCACTTATGCAGAAAGAGACAACAACAAGGTTGATTTTGGGTTTAGAACATAAAAAATAGTCCATAGACAACATTTCCGAAACGAAGACTGAGGCGGTGAGGTTGTATGCCCAGCCTGCTCTCCACCACGCACTCCGACGACAAGGGCAACAACATCAAATGGCAACATATATCTGGCTGTTTGTGATTTTCCAAGGCTTTTATAAGGAAATTAAAAAGAAAATCATTTTTGTAATGATTGAGAAATAGGAACTAAAAAACACCTATTGTTTTGAGAAATGAATTCTGTTTCCTGATTGGTCAATTTTAATAATAGCTGTAATCTGGTTGGTTGATACCGAATACAAATAGTTTAAAAAAAAAAGTTTAATTATTTAAACAGTATACGTGCCAAAAAATAACCCAACGTTCCATTCATATTTTCCCTAGGGGCTAAATGTACTACTTTAGTACGGCTTGAGAAACCTAATATGACACACATTTAGGGTTCCGTGGTCAAACTACGAACCCATATAGTTTCGCCATGTTTTGAGCATGAGAAGTGAAAAAATATAAATGTGTCGACAAAATATTCATTTCACAAAACTATCAATTAAATTATTCGTAGAAATAGTTAAATGTGCGTAAGATTGTGAAACACATCACATTCTAATTCCAAAACAATCTAATTCCAAATTTTTGATGTGTTTCTCTTGACGTCAAGGGGCGCCGCCATAATTATGTTCCGCTTCGTTACCCTTAACGGTTGAATTAATCTTTTACCCCCTTTAACAGACTTGTTAGATCATTTTCACAACAAGCATTTTTTCATAGATGCGAATTTTCACATCATAATCATCATCATATCCGCCGAAACATGTCACTGCTGTCACTAGATCTTTCCCAAAAATATTACCCCTTCATAAAAATAAGTACGAGAGTGCATAGGTACTTAGAGCGTGTCAGTTTATACCGGATGTTTCTATTGTATTCCCGTGATTTACGAACTATTTACATACCTACAAGTTTGTGCGGAACCGTAGGTGTGCGTAGCACTTGACCGACTTTTTTTAGTTAATAAACTTATTACAAGTTTTTATTTAGCTTACCGTGTTTGTCTTGTGTGGGTAAAATTTGGTCACTGCAATTTTACCCCCTTTCTGTTGACCGATTAAGCTAAAATTTGGTATACCTAAGTAACTTTGGTGACAATGAAATAATATAGTACCATGGCGCTGGTCTTATGGAGACGGAAGGTGGCCATGAACTCCTAAACTACACATAAAGTACAGTGTGCAAAAAAAGCTTGTCCCAATTTTTTTTTTTTAATATTACTTAAAAAATAAAAATATTACTTAGGTGCCTTCTGGGTGAGCTCGCTCCATCGTCTAGCTGGTCCTGACTCTTTGGTCTCGACTAGAGTCAAGAGTAAACCTATATAATATTAAAGTTAATAACTTGCCATACTTACTTAGATTATATCACTTTGGAAAACTTGTTGACATTTGCTCGTATCACAAACTTTTAATGCTCGCCCAATCTTAAACCGCTATGTCAATTAATAAATTTTGTAACAAAATCGTGTAATTAAGTCCTAAACGGTAAAACGATAACGGAAAACATTATTCACACATTATCTTTTCCATATTTGATCAAACCAACACAAGTATCAAAAACCACTCCACGGATGACGTAAACAAAAATACATTTATACATTAGGATAAAAATGCAAAACTTATGCAACGCCGGTGTCATGCAATAAAGAACCAAAGAGTGGTATCCCGGCCCATGTCCATTTTGGCTTAAGCGGATTGCTTTCCCGCCAAATACGGCCGCCATGACAGTCCGCTGAATTATGTGATTAAATGACATGACACATGACTAAAACGGCCGCGATACTTGCTCATTTTATTTTGATTTTGCTCGTTGACAGTTATGCATGATGCCGTCCGTCGGATCTGGTAAATGTTGTATTGATTATGCGATAGACGTCGCCAAATTGAGAGCGATTGTTCGCCAAAAACGGAGGCTGTTGGTACAGTTGATTGCCTGCGGAGATTGTCGCATCTGTGCAAGATATACTTGTGTGTGTGGTATGAGTAACGAGTCATCTACCTACATACCCCTATACGAGTATATATAGTTAGGTAGGTAGGTTAAATGTTGAATGGTATGAGCGTCGGATCGGTGGCGTAGTCGCTAGAGGCAGAGCTTGAGTGTCTTGTGTTGTAAGATAAACGAATTTGACTCTTATACCCCTTCTATACGGTCGGGTGGTTGGGCCAACCGAGAGGGATGCAGCTATTTGTAAGAACGAGATGTAAATATTACTATCTCATTCTGACAAATAGCTGCGTCCTTCTCGGTTGGCCCAACCGCCCGACCGTATAGAAGGGGTATTAGTGGCTGCCGTGTACAGTCAAGGTCATAAATATGTGGACATTTTAGTACCTTGTCTATTTAATGTCATGTTTAAACTACCATATATGAATGTTACAGCGATTATAGTGATAAGGTACTAAAGAGTACACATATTTATGACCTTGACTGTACAGTATTTTTTGTTTTTGGCTGGTATCTTCTTAAGGAGAACAATGGGGGATGTGGCCCTCCAAAAACATAAATACTATACCAAGGTATTATTTGTATACTTCCTAAATGTTTTTGGTGGTATCCGATACTCTTACAGTAAACTAAAAACATTGAAAGAAAGAAACAAACAAACAAATACAAATATAAACAAAAGACAAAGAAACACACAAAAATAATGTAGGTCACGAAATGGTCCCAACTCAGCGTAAAGCGCGTCACACACGGAGCTATAATATATATTTTGGTATATTAATATATATTATAGCAAGGCATCTTACGATATATTTTCGTATAGTTTAGGTATATTTTCGTACTAGTTGGCAGAGTCTACACACGCAGCTATAATATAGCTGCGTGTGTGGAGTCTGTCAACAAATATGGAAAATATATCGTAGTATACCGACCTATAATATATATTATAGTTCCTTGTTTGACGCGCCTAATGCTGGCATTAGTCGGGTATCACACCTCCGCCGCGAAACCGCGGAACTGTGGCGGAATCGTGATATTTAATACGAAATTGAACTTTATTTCGTTGCCAGAGTTTCGCTACTACAGTTTCGCGGTGGAGGTGTGCTACCGGGCTTAAAGTCAGCGCCTGGTCATCCGTTCCGTTGTGGAGAAGCCTGCCTATTCCACTAACTGAATGTGTAAGGAGGGTTACCCGAAAGGGCCCTTCCATTTAACATAAAATGTAAGTAAGGAAATGTTGAGATAGGTAAGTTAATGGTAATGCCGTAATGGTAGTTTTTTTAGGTACCTGCCTATACTTGAAGTTAAATTCACCCAAACACAGACCTAATGTTTACAAATAAAGCCCTTTTCAGCTTTAACCTTTTGCTTGGGCGCAGTCGAATAAACACACAATAATACAGCTAATTTAGAAATACACAAGTGGGGGCTATAAAGGGATTAGCGTCGGGGGGACAACTGATGTCTCACGAAGGACGAGAATAGAAACAAAGGGCCGTATGGATAAAGAGAGTCTCGCTTTTACTTCAAAATATTTGAAATAAAATGCTTCATACTCGTATTTGATGAACTTCAAAGTATTTCATCAAATATTAGAAGTAAAAGCTTAAAGCCTGGGCCACACCAGATGCGTTGTGTAGACGTGCACGTGCGCGTTCGCGTTCCACTGCGTTGTATAGTATGAATCCTCACATGAGGACGCAGCTATACAACGCAGTGGAACGCGAACGCGTACGTGCACGTCTACGCAACGCATCCGGTGTGGCCCAGGCTTTAAACCGCTTGTCTCATAATCGTCAAGTAGAGCATATCTGTCACATAAAATAAAATATCAGTGAACAATCTCGCACAAATTGACCTAGTCCCAAACTAAGCTCTAGGCTTGTATTATGGGTACCAGGCAACGATATACATACTTATATAGAGAAACACATACTTAAATATATAGAAAACACCCATGACTCAGGAACAAATACTCGCGATCATCACACAAATAATTGCCCATACCGGGATTTGAACCCGGGACCGCTAGCTTCGTAGGCAGGGTCACTACCAAATAAGCTAACCGCATCGTCGAAATAAATTAAGCCCTTTCCCTTTCATACACTTGAAAATAGACAAGGAGAGGGCTAACTTTAAGTGGCAGATAAATTTACTTGTCGATTGTGAGACGTCAAACATTCCGGGAAAGGGAATTGCCCTTCTGAAAATAAATGTTTACAAAAAAACAATTTTTTTTCATGACGTCAGGTCGCAGTTAGCTTAGTTGGTAGTGACAGTAGTGACCTGCCTGCGATGCTAGCGGTCTCGTGTTCGATTGACGGTATGGGCAAATATTTGTGTGGTGAGCGCGATTATTTGTTTCTGAGTACTGGATTTTTTCTTGTATTTATGTATTCCTTACATAGTATAAAGTAAAGTCGCTTTTCTGTCTGTATGTCCGCTAACTCCTCCTAAACCACGCAACGGATTTTGATGCGGTTTTCACCAACAGTTAGATAATTTTTCACGGAAGGTTTCTGTGTCCGGAGCAAAGCGGGGCGAGTCGCTAGTCTCTACATATACATATGTGACGTTCTCAATATAAAGGCAGGCAGGCGGTTACGCCATTTTTAGAACTGTTACTATATTATTCGTATAGTCACAAGAATAAGAAGTGCGTAACTGCCTTCCTCCATAAGGTCCCTTTATATTGAGACCGTCACATATAAGTATGATTATTAGTTGCCTAGTAACCCTTGCAATAGGGGTAAATCCCAACCTAAAGTAGAAAATAAGGCCCCTGGAACAGCAAGAGCATTACCTAACCTAATGAATAGATCAATTTTACTGTTTACTTATTTATTTGATGAGTCACAGTACCAAATACTTTATTTAGAATGTGGGAATAAACCCAGAGGTGGACTGTATATAAATCTGCCTTGCAAAGAAGTTATGAACTGAAACACTCACCTGTGTGCTGCTGCAGGCAGGGCGAGGCTCCGGAGCTTATGGTTGAAAGATTGTTGTAACTTTTATGTTTTTCTTGATTTAAAGATGCCGCGGTCGCCGTCACGGACAGGCGTTGAAGAATATGACAGTAGACTTCCTAG